>CM019822.1:141002655-142252655 GCA_009763385.1 Coix lacryma-jobi var. lacryma-jobi | reverse complement strand
AGGTCCAGCCAAAAGACAACGAGAAACTCCAAACGACTCCGAGAAATCTGCACGAAAGACTTTTCCAAAGGGCGAAATCACACAAACAAGATTGCCCTGAGGATCCAAAATACGACTGAGATTCAGTTTAAAACGAATCTCATAGTCGTCATCGAAAAGTTGCGAAACAGAAAGAAGGTTAAAATGCAAGTTAGAAACAAGAGCAACATCGCGCAACACAAAGTGCTCATTAACTCGCACTGACCCACGAGACAGCACCTTACCTTTGCTGTTGTCGCCGAAGGTGATAAACTCCTTTCCGGCGACTGGACTAAGACTGGAGAACAACTTGGCGTTTCCGGTCATGTGCCTCGAACACCCGGAATCCACCAACCAAATGTTCTCCAATCGTTTTACCTACATCAATAAAAAGACATAGGGTGAGCATACGGTCCAACACTGGGGTTAGTGAAGTAGGGAGAATACCAGTGTTGGGCCGGCTGCTCAAAAGAACGGTTAGCAGAAACACCATTCCTAGCACGCCTACGGGAAGAGCGATCACCACGTTGAAGAAAATGTGGTCCGCTAAGGGAGGAGCGTCCATCGCGATACTCAAAATGCGGTGGTGGAAAACGCTCAACTACAAAGCCACCGCCACGGGGTCCATAGCCTACAACTGCAGGCTCCCGCCGGGCACGCTCTCTCCGCGGCCTAGGCCTAGGAACTTGAGGTTTTGGACCTCTAGGCCTAGCAGCACGCCTCTGAATATTTGGCACATGTACATCATGGAAAGGATGGTACATGTCCGTGTTGTTCATCTCCTCGCACGGCGCGCCTCTCTCTCTTGCGCCGAAAGCAAAACTCACTCAAGTGTCCATCTCTCCCACAATGCTCACAATGGTACCTCACCGCTCTCATAGGGGGTTGTTGGTACTCACGGTAGTGGGTATGGATCACTTTGCCCTTCTGTGACATAAGCTCCTCTTGGATGGGTGGCATGGTGTCCAGCTTGTTCTTGAGGTGGTTTGGTTTGGGAGCCCATGATTGTTTCTTGGGTGGAGCTCTCGGAGGTTCAACAAAGATCCCATCCTTGGTGTTAGGCTTGAGAGGCTCTTTGGGTGGAATCTTGGTAAGCTTGGGAGTAGTGGTGGAGTTGGGCTTCTCACATGGGTTCAAACCACTCGACTCTCCAATCTTGCCGAAAGATGAAACATCAACACCCGGAGCAAAACCTACACCAGGAGCTCCAGCAGCTCGCTTGAATTGGGAGATCATCATCCCGAGCTGTGGCTCACCGCTAGACACCCATGACAAGATGGTCTGAAGGTATGTGTTTTCCTCCTCGGTTTGCATCTTGTCATGCTTCACATTAGTGATCTCCATCTCCAAACCCTCACAAAGAACACATCTTGCCACACATGTGCTACCTGAGTTGGCCTCTTCAAGGGACACAATCTTGGCATTCTTCTCTGCCAACTCAGATTGCAAGCCAGCACAGGACTTGCATGCACCCAACAGCGAGGATCTAGCCATCAGCTCATCCACCTCTCCTACCAACACAACATACTTGCTTCTCAAAGTGAGAAGGTCGGTCATGTGTGTGGTGCACATCTCACACTCCTCCTCATCGGTAACAACCACGGTGGACTTGACAGATTCAAGTTCCTTCACCGTATCCTCCCACTTCTGCCTAAACTCCTTGCGCTCTCTAGCAGCACGCCTAAGCAACTTATCTTGACTAAGGAGCGCGGCAGTAAGCTTCTCGACCTCAGCAGAAAGTTCGTCGGGGGTCTGAGATACCTGGGAGGTGTCGTCGTCGTCGTCGTCGTTCCGAGGAGTGTCCTCCATCTCGCCGTCGACCTCCTTGCCGAGAGCCATGGTGCAGAAACCCTCGTCGTCGGCGAAGAAGCAAAGTTCGTTGAGCTTGTCCTCAATCTTCTTCTTCTTCTCGGACTCGTCGTCGCTTGAGGAAGCGGAGTCGTCATCCGAGTCGTCGACGTCGCTGAGCGTGGCGAAGAACGCACGCTGCTCAGCCTGGGCCTTCTCCAAGTACTTCGTTTTGATGTACTCCTTGTTGAAGCCGCCCTTCCGCTTGTGCTTCGCGGGGACGTAGTTCTCCTTGCGCTTGCCGGAGTCATACTCGTGGCCATGATCCGCCTTGCCAAAGGTCTGCTTGTTCTTCTTCGGGCAATTGGCGATGAAGTGGTTGGGGTCGCCGCACTCAAAGCATCCTGAGCGTCCTCCTCTGCGACGACGGTTCATGCGGTTGTTGTGGAACCGCGAGAACCGGTTGGCGAGCATAGCCAACTCGTCATCCCCCAAAGACTCCAGCTGCTCCTCTGTGACAGAAAAGAGAGAAGAGAGTGCAAAACCTCCAGAGAGGTTAGCAGAAGAGCCAGAAAGCAAAGCCATCGACAGGCCAGAAGGATTTTCATAAGAAGCCCTCGCCATGGCATCGATCTCACTGGACTTGAGCTTACTGAAGAGCTCATCGCACGTGAGGGTCTCATAGTTAGGCGATTCAATGATCGCCTGAACCTTGGAATCCCACACCGACCGATCAAGAGTATGCAAAAGCTTCAAAGCTCTCTCATGATCGTCGAAAGGCAACAGCTCCTTGTTAGCCCTCATCCTGTTGACAATCACCTGAAAGCGAGCAAATAAACTCTCTATGCTCTCGCCAGGCATATGTTGAAAGTTCTCGTACTCTCGCTTGTGCGACTCGTAGAGATGGGTTTTGACTTGAGAGGTTCCCTCATGGAAACGCATGAGGGATGCCTAAATCTCCCGAGCCGTAGCGAGGTGAGAAACACAATCAAACTCCATCATGCTCAAGCATGAGAAAAGAGCATTACGGGCTCGGCTATTGGCATCGTGATCATCGATCTGACGCTGAGTCACACGTGTAGCCAAGACCACGTAATCAGCAGAGTTGCAAATATCCCAGATGGAAGCACCCATACTCTGCAGATAGGCCGACATGCGTATCTTCCAATACGCATAGTTCGTCCCATCGAAAAACAGCGGTTTGCCCACGCCGCGATCCATGTCGCCTTCGGTGGATCTGGAACCGGCTAAGGTGGAAGATCCTTAACCTGCTCCGATACCAATTGAAGGACCGAGAATGCAATAGCAAGGCGACCAGAGGGGGGGTGAATGGGAGCTCAAAAAAATTTCTCTCGAAACTTTGGCCAAATGAACCAAAATCAACCCCCGAAAGCTACGACCGAAACCGTGATGCCCACGACCCTTGGAAGAGGGTGGATGATCCCTAGGATCACAGCGAGGCACCACTAAGTGATAGCGAACCAAAAGGCAAAAGCACCGGAACAAGTTCGACCCTCAAAACCCAAGTCCCAAACGTAGATAGTCGGCTACGTCGTGATGTCCCCTGATACCTATGCTAACAAGTAGCAAAGATACCTAGAGAAGTTCCTTGGTCAACTCTAGGGCCAAACGAGAAGTTCGTGAACCAAACGAAGAAGCCGGGAGAGCAAACGCACAAAACCGGAGTACACAGCCGATTCGTGGACTGTCCGGCCATGGGGTCCCGGACTGTCCGCGGTACACCCGGACTGTCCGCGAGCAAGGGGTGGACTGTCCGCCGGTCAAATGACCAAAACAGCAAGGCTGCTGAAGTTCCCTGCGCAAGTCCCGGACTGTCCGCAAAAACCAACGGCGGACTGTCCGCCGGTCACTGAATAGTAAAACAGCCGAAGAACACAGCAACTGATCTGGCTAGCCCCCGACGCGCGGACTGTCCGCGGCTGGGATGGCGGACTGTCCGCCAACTCCCAGTGAGGGCGATTTTGGTCGCCCTTCACCCAAATCTTCTCCAAATCAATTCAAACCAAAATCCCTTGATCCCAAATTTGGAGAGAATGATCATGATGTAGTTAGGAGACTATCCCCAAGAAATCATCCGCTCAAATCGACTCAATCAACGGGAAATCGAAGGGGAAGGTGTATGAACCAAAAAGCGCCACGAAAACAAAATCGACCCGATCTACTTGTCCGTGAGGAGTTAGATGAATTCCTTCAGTGGAAATGATCTCCTCACTATAAAGAACAAGTTGATTCAAACGGATTTCGCAAAGACGCACTAGAGAGGGAGATCGAGTGAAGGGAAAATCACGGAGAAACGAAGAACGCGAAGAACACGAACAAAACACGAATCAATACATCGATCTGCAACCGTGCGGCTACCACACGCTACAACAGTGAGGTTACGGCCTCACTTCCTCAAAATCTCCAGTACACAGAGGTATGGTTCTCTGCGGATCTCAGCTAGCTATAGCAGGGGATTGGGAGAGCAGGAAACCCTAGAAGCAAAGAGCAAATGACTGAGATGGATTGGGAGGAGGGTGTCTCCCTCTACTTATCCTAATTCTAATTCCTACTCTACCCCTCTCTAATTACAGAGCGAACCAGCTAAACCCTAGGGTTATTCTGGACCAACTCAAGGTAGGTGGTGATCCGACGGCCACGCCCGCACAACTGGTAGTGTTGCCTCGACGCAACCTCACCGATCGCCGCCACGTGCCGCCACCGCTCTGCTTGTCCTTTTCCCGGACGTCGCACCCCCGGTTTTGTGGCCCAAACCGGGAAACCATCCTTCACAGCCATCCCCCGGTTTTGAGGCCCAAACCGGGAAACCAGCCGACCGTAGCCTGAGTTTTGTGGCCCAAACTTAGCAAACCCGCAGCACCCAGGTTTTGAGGCCCAAACCTGGAAACCATCCACTCGGTGGTTTTTCTGTGGCTCAACCACCAAACCGAGCCGTAGAGGGGATGCACCGCCCGTGCACCCCGTCCACCGACACGTGTCCCCAAGTCCTCGACCCGAGCAACGTCGTGCCCGCAAGTCTTCGCTCGTCGCTGTCCCAGGCTGCCAGCCACCACAGCTGATCCTCAGGCCACCGGTCCCTCAGTCCAAGCCTCACGTCCGCCCTTCGCCACTCTCGGTCCATCGGCACGGCACGTCTCTACTTGACCTTCACCTTGCCTCTGATCACTATATCCGTGCTCGACACCTGCACAACACAAGCCAAAGAACATGCGCATTATCCCAGTTGACAATCACTCATCACTCAGAGACTCGGCATACACCCATGTATCCGCATCTAGTTCTAGTATAAGACTAGGTTCTAAACCTAAACTAGAGGGGTATCTAGTCTTCTACTTGAAAGCTGACTCTTGAAGTCTCTTCTAGGGTTTCTGAATGAGGCATAGACTTTTCTGAAGAGGGACCTTTTGTCTTCCCTGGGGCCTAGGGGCCTGTTTATATAGCCCTGAGGGATCAACCGCGGCCGTTAGATCAAACCGACTTCACGTAGGGCTGAGATGGATCCTCAAAGGCGGTAGAGGAAGGTTCCAGAAGGGGGAGGCTGGCGGCGCCCTGGCCCGACCGACCGGTGGGCCCACCAGACCGGTCAATCCCACCTGGAGGTGGCATGGGGTGCCCCGCCTTGTGGAGCCTTCAAGTGTTCGCTAGAGTCTTCTAGAGTATTCCTGACTTGGCGGTTGCGTTATCTCCCGTCGGTTTCCTTCTAGGGGAAGCAATTGAGGGTTGTTTTCCTATTTAATCCCTGCTGATTCACAATTCACCAAAACTTGTGGAATTCATTAGTTTTAAAACCTATACTAAGGTGGAGTTTATGTATTTATCCATTTTCATGTTTAATTGACCTTTGATAATAAGAGTTAATTAATGTCAACAACCATAAAACCCAAAAATTGTCCGACTGATACTCCGAACGCACACTTATGGGGATTCATTCTTAATCCATGCTTCTTTGCACACTCCAGAGTATCCCTGGGATCTTTAAGATGTCCTTGATAATCTTTAGATTTCACAACTACATCATCAATGTAGATTTCCACAATTTTGTCGATCAACTCGTGAAAGATATAATTCATAGCTCTTTGATAAGTTGCACCGGCATTTTTAAGCCCAAAAGTCATGACTACCCATTCATATAAGCCTATAGCACCCGGGCACCTGAATGCAGTTTTATGTATATCTTCTTCTGCCATAAAAATCTGATTATAACCAGCGTTGCCATCCATAAAACTGATTACCTTGTGCCCCGCCGCTGTATCAACCAACATGTCTGCTACTGGCATTGGGTAGCCATCCATTGGAGTAGCTTTATTTAGATCCATGAAATCAATGCAAACTCTCATCTTCCCATTTTTCTTATACAGAGGGACTACATTAGATATCCATTCGGCATATCTGCATTGCCGAATAAAGTTAGCTTCATAAAGCCGAGTGATTTCTGTTTTCACGTCAGCCATAACTTCTGCTCTAATTCTCCTTGGAGCTTGTTTTACAGCCGACTCCCATGTTTGATAGGTAGTCGATGCTCAACCAATGATCGATCAAGACCAGACATTTCAGAATAATCCCAAGCAAAACATTCTTTATATTCCTTTAACAAAGTAATAAGTTCTTGTCTAAACTTAGGATCCAACTTAGCACTGATATACGTCAACCTTGGTTTATCACTATTCCCAATATCAACTTCTTCTAGTTCATCAGCTGATGCAAAACCTTTACCCATCTTGCTTTCGTCTTCATTAACTGTACTATCCATCAGATATATTTCTTGAAGCCGACTACTTGGATCGGCTGTTGGCCATCATCAAACATCTTGATGAAACCTTCTTCATGAACTTTCCTAGAGAAGCACTCCACATTGTCAAAATTCCAGTCGTTAGGATCAGAATAAGCAATGCTAACAGTTGAATTGGCTGGTACCACTTCTATAGTGTCTCCGATCCACTGTATCACATTTTGGTGCATGGTAGCTGGAACACAACAATTAGTGTGGATCCAATCCCTTCCAAGAAGTACACTGTATGATCCTTTTGCATCGACTACGAAGAAAGTAGTCGGCAAACTCTTGCTGCCAACTGTTAACTCGACACACACAGCACCTTTAGTAGCCGATACGTTCCCAGCAAAGTCTGTCAAACTCATATCGGTTTGAGTCAAGTCCTCTGCAGTTTTCCCAAGCTTTCTAAAGGTAGCATACAACATCAAGTTAAGGGCCGCACTTCCATCAACTAACATTCTACTCAAAGGCCTCCCGTCGATAAACCCCTTTAGATATAAAGCTTTTAGATAGGAATGCTTTTCAGGCTTTTGAAATGTTGCTCCTTCTGCTTGATAGATCCATTGAGCGACTGTCTCTTCATCATCAGATTCCTCTTCATGGTTAGTAGATCTGAACTTAGCAGGCAACATGAATAGAGCAGATATATTAGCCGATGACTCCTTCTTATCGGCTATTTGCTTCACCTGCCAGACTTTGGGTTTCTTTTTCTGAATCTCATCATTCCTTAATCTCTGAACCCATCGTTTCTGGCTCTTAATCAAACCACCTGGACACCATTGTCCTTCCTGCCAAGGATGATCCTGATCGGCTAATTTTATTCCAAGCCAATCATGAACACTTTCATTTTTTACACGCTGATCTGTTCTTTCAAATCTTAACCTTTCATGCACAGATCGGCGGTTGTCCCTTGACTGCCTATACTCCCAATACTGTTCACTGCATTCTGGGCAATTACGAGGAGTATAGGAAGCTTTAAACCTTCGTTCCAACAATGTCTGAAGAAAGGGCAATCCCAATGATTCTTCTCTTCATCTTTGATACGCCTTTCTTCTTCTCGAGATCTTCTATATTCCTCCTCTTCAAGCCACTCTTGATATTCTTGCTCATCTCTTTCTCTTTGTATTTTATCTCTCTCCTTCTGATGTTGCCACTTGTTCAATAGGATTCTGACAGTTGGACGTCTTCTTCCTTCACCAGCTCTTGAAGTCTCAGGCAGATCATGTTGATCAGTATTTTGCTTTCCTTTCATCTCCTGATACTCTCTGGCTGTTAGTTGCTTCTTTGGATCGACTGTCCTAGCTGCTTTGGCTTTGTCAGAAGTCAGAACTTTGATCTCACTTCGAGGTGCTGGAGCTACCATGTTCATCGGGAAGGGATGGCCATTGATGCCCATACCCTTGGCTTTCTCTAAGCCAATCCTTCCTTTAGCAATGGCTCTCTGGATCATATCTCTGAAAACTCTACAATCGTTAGTAGTATGAGTACCAGAGTTATGGAATTTGCAGTACCTTTTATTCTTGAGCTCCTCAGCCGATGGAATATTGTAGTTTCCACTCAACTTGATTTGACCTTTTTCCAACAAATAGTCAAATATTTTATCAGCTTTATTAGAGTCAAAGCAGTATTTTACATCCTTTTCTGCACTTTTAGCCTTTGCCTAAGGCATGTATTCATTGTTCTTCCAAGCCCAGTCAACAGCAGCTACTTCATCCTCGCTTTCATCGTTTGTATCATCTTCTTGTTGTAAAAAGAAGGAGCTTTCTACATTGTAGGCTTTATTGGGCTTGAAAACTTGATTATATCTATTCTGAGCATCAATATTTGCCACTTTCTTGGCCAAATCAGCCATAATAGTACAACCGAAACCAATCTTCTCTCTAATGGCTGGTATTAGCCCTCAAATTGCAATGCTAACTACCTCTGGATATGATAATGACAAGGTATAGCATTGATTCTTCATCTCTCTGAACCTCTGAAGATATTGGCATCTAGTCTCGTTGTTTCCCTGCCTTATATCGACTAGATCCACAACTCCCTTTTCCAAAACTCCAGAGTCGAGGTATTTATGGAACTTGTCTTCCAGATCTTCCCAGCTTTGAATGGAGTTGGGTGGTAGAGATGAAAACCACGAGAAAGCCGAACCAGACAGAGATAAAGGAAACATCCTGATTTTAAGTGCTGGCTCGTCACCAACTTCTCCAAGCTGGACTAAGAACTGAGTTATATGTTCCATAGTTGTCACTGAGCCTGTTCCTGTGAACTTGGTGAAATCAGGAACTCTATACCTTGAAGCAAAGACAACCTGATCATACCATTCTGGATATGGTTTCTTATAGTCGGTCAATGTATTTTTCGGCGTCAAGCCAAACTGTTTCTGAACCATATCGGTAACTCGACTCATCAACTGATCTACTTGATTCACCGACCCTTGATAGCCGATGTTCTGCCCCCCAAAAGTATTGCCATGATACCCTGGATTCTCCTGAGCATCCAAAGTATTAAAATCTGACACATAGTGATACCCAGGAGGAACATCACCAGGTGCTACATTCCCTTGATAAGGTGGTGCATTGAAATCTCTGGTAATCCATCTTGCATGGGGAGCTATTTTTGTAGCCGACGAGTATATATTGTTACTCATATTTGTTTGTTGCATTGGCTGCGGCGTCATGGCCTCAGGGCTAACTATCATTTGATTTCCGTTGCCATTGGGACTACTCATCTGTAGACCCCTAGAAGTTCCAGCTCCTTTATTACTTCCAATTGTATATGTTGGACCTCTTCTATCATTACCCAAGTTGAAAGCTTCTTTAATGGCATTTGAAAGGCTGAATGTTTCATTGTGATTCATCAACGTGGCAGACATTGTTTTGCTAATTGTCTCTTGCATGGCGTTATGTTGGATCTGGATCATTGGACCAACATGAACTTCTAGAACCACCCTTGGAAGATGAGACTTCTGGATAATTTTCTTATCCCTGTTTTGACAAAAACTTAGCAAACACATGTGTCGATACTGCTCAATAGTTTGTTCTATCATGCGTCGGAGTTCATCTGGAAGTTCATCCATCGTCACGTTCAGCACTTCATCATTACTGATTGTCATGATCAGACGATTGTGTCCCATGGGGCGTGCCAAAAGAATGTGTTGATGTAAAAATCTGATCGAAGGGTCAACACACTCGAACACGGTCCTCAGAGGCCGTGCAGAGCAAGGTCTTGACCTCCTGGACCTTCAAAAGGTGGCGGTGCCGAATCTGGGTGAGAACGACCTCGGACATGTCAGTCCATTTGACCTGTAATTGACAAGGAGAAGAAAAAGCGTCAAATTGTGGAACCTGCCGGTTTGGTGCCAGTTCCAAGTTATGCGGCTCCAATATAGCCATTGTTACAGGACATAGACTACACAGTCAACTCCCAAAAGATTATTGAAAAGCACTAATAAAAATATAAGCAAAAATGCTATTGTATATATAAAGAAAGCATCTGAAAGAAAACAGCCGAAAAGCTTAAACATGTGAAAAAAACAAAGATCTATATGCACTCTTAAACGGTATAGAACTAACAGATCGGCTAATTACATAGGCAATTCTATTCGTTAACAGTGAGGTGTTTCCATGCAGCCATAATAACAAATAGATCAATAAAGTAACTTGAACATCAACAGTGGGGTGTCTCCATATAGCCATAATGATGACCAAGCTAGATTACGTCCGAATGCAACAAACAGATCCACTAATTTTAAACCACTTAAAAGTACACATTATGAAGGAAGCATAACTGGATCGGCTATTTTAGCCGATACAAGGTCCATGAGGCACGAACAAGATCTATCTGTTAAAACCATGGTTTAGTTTAAGATCAGACAGATTTCACCTATCATGTGTATCAATGGAGTTCGGAAATACAACCATAATAAACATGTCAGATCAAATCTACCTTTTTCTTAGATCGAATCACGATTT
This sequence comes from Coix lacryma-jobi var. lacryma-jobi, assembly GCA_009763385.1. Lineage (NCBI taxonomy): Eukaryota > Viridiplantae > Streptophyta > Magnoliopsida > Poales > Poaceae > Coix > Coix lacryma-jobi. Next base: position 142,242,089 of record CM019822.1, on the reverse strand, counting down.
TGTCGGATATCTCGAACGCACAACATGTAACAATCAAGATTGACAAAATAGTCGATGAGAGGCTTGGATCAGCTATTTTCCTTGGTGTAAGCGTGTGAAGCCTTTGGATAGCCGAAACTAAACAGCTTTTAAGCTTAAACTAGTTTGTCAATCTTGATTGGGCAATATGTTGTTTAAATCTAAAGAAAAACATTAAAGCATAAACAACATCGATAACTTAATGAATCTATTAGCTTGCCAAAGCTAATAGAGTCGATAACTAGTCAAGATCAACTAAAGCAAGAGATTGATCAGAGTCAAGACAGTCTTACAAAAGATGAACTTAAACCGATAACTGACCCATGTCATAGCTAACAAGAGTTTGCTCGATTCCAAATACAACCTTATTGAACGATAACACAAGCCATTGGTGAAACTTACAAGCAAACCGGAGGTCAGTCTTGGCCGATGCAGCCCTGCCTGGTTGGAGGTTCCGCCGAGTTCTACCTTACTCCTACTCCTAGGGTTTTGGCCGGTGGCCGATGTGTTGATTGATTGTGTAATTGTTGTTTATAAAATCGGGTTTCTAACTATTTATAACCCGGTGGACTCATGTTCTAACACGACTAGGATACGTAATAACAAAACAAAAGATGACCCGGACTTGAACTCTTTGGCTGAACCCAAAATGTCTTCACAGCCTGTCACGCCTGGTCCGTACGAAATTTGGTCATGTCCGGATCCAACTAGGCTTCTTTTTAAATTTTTTGGCCGACTCTTTTATCAACAAATTAGCCGTTTGCGCTCACAAAATTATAATCCTTTTTGGTCCAAAATCTGGTGTAAATATCTTCTTCCTCCAAGAACAAGGACAAGGGAAAGGCAAAGAAAGAAGAATCAAGTGAAGGTGAGGGCTCTACCATGGATAGTGATGATGAGAATCTAGCTCTTTTCATTTGCAAGTTTGTTAAAATGATGAAGAAGAAAGGCTATGGTGCAAGAAAGAGAAGAGACAACTTCAAGCATAAGAACTTTGTGAGGTTATGTTACAAATGCAAGAGCCCGAATCATGTTGTTGCGGATTGCCCCTATGCTAGTGATAATGAAGAAGATAAAAAGAAAGGCAAGAATGAGAAGAAAGACAAGAAGGAGAAAATTGTATTCAAGAAAAAGAAGAAGGGTGGTTCATATGTTGTTACATGGGATAGTGATGCCTCTACCGATAATGATGATGATGATGACAAGGCATCCAAAAAGAAAGCATTGGCTACCTTCACCAACAAAAAAGTCTTCTCTATTTGACTCGCCATCATGCTTCATGGCCAAGGGCCCTAAGGTAAAATATGATGATAATGATGATGATGATGATGATAGAGATGATAATGATAATGCTAATGCTAGTGATGATGATGATGAACCTAGTATAGAACAACTTATGGACATGCTAGAACAAGCCAAATACCTTATTAGATCTAAAAGCAAGAAGTGTAAAGAATTGTCCAAGAAGTTAAAAAAATCTTGAACAATCCTTTAATGAGCTAAGTGCATCTCATGAGATTCTAAAGGAAGACCATGAGGAACTTGAGAAGGCTCACACTAAGCTTGAAAAAGCTCACTCTTTGCTCCTTAGTGAAAATAAGGAAAATGTTGTTGTATCATGTGATGTGGGATTAACTTGTGATATAATTGATGAATCTTTTTACAAACCTATTGTTATGTCACCTTCTAATCCTTAGTAGCACATCAATATCTACTTCTACCTCACCTAGTGATGATTTTACTTGTGATGCTACATTAATGGTAGAGAATGATAACTTAAAGAAACAGGTAGATAAGCTCACTACTGCTTTAGGTAATGCATATGGTGGTGATGCTCGCTTGCTAAAGTGCTTGGGTAGCCAAAGGTTCTCTCATGCAAAAGAGGGATTGGGCTACACCGCCAAGAAAGGCAAGGCGGCCTTTGTTACTCATAAAGCTAGCTTTGTGAGGAACAGTGGTCGGTTTTGCTCTAGTTGCAAGCAAGTTGGGCATGTAGAAAACCATTGCAAGAACAAAATGAAGAAACAAACTTTTGCATCTTTCATTATGTTTGATTCTTGCTATATGCTTACTAAAGGTGAGAATGGTATCAAGGTCAAGTACATTGGTGCACCCATGGTTGGCCAAAAGAAGAAGGCTATCTGGGTGCCCAAAAGCTTGGTCACTAACCTTGGAGGACCCAAACAAGTATGGGTACCTAAGAAACATTAAATTGTTTTGTAGGTTAATTATAAAGCCGGAGGAAGGCATTGGGTTCTTGATAGTGGGTGCTCTCAACACATGACCAGTGATAGTAAAATGTTCAATTCTTACTCATCAAGTGGCAAAGACTATGATTCTATCACTTTTGGTGACAATAGTGTTGGTAGTTCTTAGCTTCACTAAAGATAGAGCTAGGCAACTATCCCCGGTAACGGTCCAGAAATGCTTGTTGACACTAGCCAACGTCGTTACTAGGAGCAGACTATGGAATCTATTCCAGGCAATGGTGTCAGACGTGCTTGAAGCAAGTCCGGTCACTATACCTAAAGGAGTGAAGCTACAGCAGCTATCCACTAATGCCAAGCGGGGTTGTCAATCCCGACACTAGTAGGAGCTAGCTAGAGAGATTGCAATCTACCAAGAGGAGATTCTGCAAGCGCACAGAACTATCGTAGTAGCACTTCGCCTGGGAGTACCAGGTGTCGATTTATTTGATCCCAAGGGAAGGCTAGGGTGGTGTATGAGTCGAGTCAAGGAGGGGATGAGAGTCGAAGAAAAGAGAAAAGGAAAAAGGGGAGAAGGGAAAAGAGAGGATGGAAGGCTAGAAAGAATGTATGGGTGGATAGGTAAGGATGATATGGATGGCTAAGGTAAGGTGGATGGATAGGTAGTTAAGGGGTAACTAAAGGATAACTAACTAATTACTAACTACTCCTAGATAACCACAGAGCAAGATACCTACGAAGCAAGATAGTTACGAAGCAAGGCAGGCAAAAGTCAATAAAGCAACTAAGTTGAGTATAGTTTTATTCCTATCTTGTCAAGAATCGAGGCGTACTAGCCTTTACCACTTACTTAGGTTGAACGCTAGCACAACGAGCCTTACTGTTAAACTGGGCCAACTACGTGGTGGAATTCAAGGCGCACAGGGCTGTCACCACCTGCTTGCTACCACAGCTATCCGGGGTCCAGCCGTATCTGAAGGTAAGTCTATAACTAAGCACCACGCTTAACTATATTCTAACTATCTCTATCCTAGCTTTGAATAGAGACACCCTTGCGGACGTCAGAGCAAATACTTGACTTAATAAGATAAACACTAAACTAACTAAGCAACCTATTGGCAAAGATCAATCACTAAGCACACTAGAGATTAACTACTATGGCTAAGTGAATTGAACTGTAGGATAGCTAGGTCACACTCAAGGTACTTGATAAAGTAATACTGAAAGTAATACTGAAAGTAATGCTTAAAGTAATACTGAGATAAAGATAAATGTACCTGAGATACAAGAGAGCAAACCAGACCAGAGACGCCGGGAAATCAACCGACCTCCGATGCCAGTCGCTCGCACCCGCTTCTCTCTTAGCAAGCTCTACGCTCCTTTTACCAAGGACTTAGGCTGAGCTGTGCTAAACTAAGAGCCGCGCTGTAGCGAGGGCACTAGAGCTATACTCTCTCTACTAGCTAACCTACTTGCCTAAGCTCTCTGAGCTTCTAACCTAACTCTCACTTGCTTCTCTTGCTTGTGTGTTGCTTTCTCTGGGATGGTCTGGGATGGTACGGGATATGAATGAAGTGATGCCTCAGGGGGGTATTTATAGTCTTGAGGAGTGAGGGGGGTACTTATAGGGGGCAGCCAGCCAACCTAGGGCTAACCCTAGTGGCGGGCGCCAGCCCTAGGTGGCGGCCGCCACCTCCCTCACCGTTGGATGCACCGCCTTGGCTTCAACGGCATCCAGGAGCTCCAGAGAGGCGGTGGTTAGGTCGGTTGCATGTCTGAGTAACCGCCATCCTGCCTTGATCCACGCCATTCCATCCTGAGCCGTCCGATGCCACTGACCTAGTGACCAAGGGCCAAGATTTGGCCTTGGGATGGTCACATGGATCAGTGACGTGGCAAGGGGGAGAGTTGAGCCTCTCCAAGTGGCGGGCGCCACATTTGGGTGGCGGGCGCCACCCCACTCGGGCCCAAATGGGTCCTGGTGAGTGGGCTTGTCTCCTGGTGGGTCCATTCTTCAAATTTGGACCAAATTCCTGCATTCAAATAAAATTCTATGGACATGTAGAATTTGGTTAGTTTGAAACCTATTTGACTACATTTCATGCCTTTTTGGTGAATTTTAGGGTAAAATGTTGATGGTAAAATAGGTGTTTAAGGACCATCAACAAGCTCCCCCAAGCTAACATGTTGCTCGTCCTCGAGCAACAATGCGGTTTAAGCATTGAGCATGAAATAGATAGCAACTTAAGATGTATGCAAGTGCATATTGTATAGTGAGAAATAACTTAGCATATATCATAAATCATAGCAATGTGGGACTTATAGCTTTTCACTTCAAACATGCAAGAGTGAAATAAAGCAGTAGATAGGAAACTTTTATCTTGCTTAGGTTTGACTAGGATTCTGTCTGGAGGTTTTTTCAAGGTTTTCAAAAGATAACAACTTGCTTAAGTCCTCCAAGATTCACTCAATCACTCAATGGTGTTTAAATCCTCACTTAGGCCAAAATGTAGCCTCTCCTATTTCTAAAGAATGATATGTGGAGTTATAGGTAGGCTAAGAATCATGAGCAAATTGCCTGATGTTTATTCCTAAGCTAGACACTCAGATCATAAGGAGCAGCAAATCATAAAAATTGATCAAGATGTGCATGTGTGGTTATGTGGAAGTGTATAGATAGATATTTCATAATCCTTCCTAGTTAATTTCTGGGGTCTAGAGCTAATGATAATTCTCTCTCTCTCTCTCTTTTTGATACATAGTGAGTAGACAAAAGATGTGTCCTCACATTTTCTTAGGACATAGTCCTCTTTTGGGCTTCTTTGCTCACTCTCTCTTTTTTTTCAGGACATAGTCCTTTCTTGAGCTACTTTGCTCATTTTTCTCTCTCTTTTTTAGCTCTAGATTTCCCCAGGTTATCTATAGGAAAGGATTTTTGAAATTAGTAGGGAAAGGGAGAGAAAGTGTAGGAGTAGCATAAGGCTAGCAATGGGACGTTTGGCAAGGTATTGCATATCTCTAGTGTAGAGAATGAGCAATTTATTTGGTGGTTGCAAACTTCCAAAGTGGAAAGTAGGCAATTTATGGTGGGTGTGTGAATCTTGATTCAAAAGATATGATAAACTTCTCTACTAAGGTCTATGAGGTCTAACAAAGCTCAACACAGACAAAGCTCTTTGTGGTTTTGACTAACAAATATTTGGCTGGTGGTGGGATGGGATAAAATCTAGGAGGAACTTTTTAGCAAGGTTTTCATAATTTTTAAAAGAAATCCTCCAGATTAGGTCCTAATTTCACTTTAGCAAGTTTAAAGAATTACTCCATTTCTTACTAACTTTATTCACTAAGCAGGATTTCAGTTAAAGCATGTGCAACCCACAAAAGCGACAACTTAGATAAGACAAGTTATTCAAACCATAACAATAGCATTTGCATGACATATTTCAAATCTTATTCAGGTTTCAACTTGTTTAAGCAGATTTTATCAATTTGATTCATGGAATGGTTATTTAGGCAAGCATGTGACATTCAAAAGATATAGAATTTAAGAACTGAATGTAAAGTGTAGGCTTGAGACATACCTTATTGGAGCGGGAGTCTCCCCCAAGCTGGCTTCTTGCTTGGTGAAGGGTCTTCTTCTTTCTCGGTCGGAGCTCTTGTTCTCATTTTATTAAAAGGGAAACTATCTAATGTTGTGAAAAGGGAAACTATCCTATTTTATTATTCTAGCTAAGTTAACATATACCTATGCATATAACTAATGATAACTGATTTTTTTAGTTTCATGCATGACATATGTTATTTATTCAAAAAAGGGAAAATTGAAGGGAAAAATTAAAAGTAAAGCCATACCTTAGGTCCATGGAATTTCATCCTTATCAGGTGGGTCTTCTTCTTCCTTGGGCACTTCTTCTCTCAGTACTTCATCAGGTTCTTCTTCTTTTGGCACCTCTCCTTTGTTATGTGAATTACACAACTCAGGAGGAGGTGGTTCTTTCTTTATGTTCCACCTTGTTCTTGAGAGCCTCTTCTTGGTACGAACGGGTTTTGCTACCTGCATGTTAGCGGCATATGCGGGACCACGGGAAAAGGAGAATATTTCCTTCATCCCTCCTAATGTCATTTGCATTTTACCACTTCCCACATATATGCAAGCATCAACAGTGTGCAAGAAGGGTCTACCTAAGATTAGAGGCACATCTTTCCTATTTCCCATATCTAGTATTATGAAATCAGCAGGAACATATGAACCTCAAATATGAATAGGTAAATCATTAACTATTCCTTCTACATAGCAAGTGGATTGATCAGCTAGCACAACATAGGCAGATGTGGATGACATGGGTGGAAAGAACGAGTTTTCATAGAAATCTTTAGATAAAATGTTCACACTCGATCCTAAATCACACATGGCATTTTTAAAGACTTCACCAAAGATTGAGCATCTAATTATGGGACTACCAGGATCACCCTTTTTAACAGTCATGGTTTGATCTTCATAATAGTTAAAATATTTTATTTCAACCATATTTGCAGTTTCCATGTCAGGTTTAGCAGGAATTTTGCCAGTTTCAAAAGATGGTATGATAGCAGCAAGTTGAGCTAATTGGGTTTCTAACATCTTATTAAAGTTTAATTGATTTTTCAGAGCAGATGAAAAATCTACCAATTTAGCATTTATATTCTCAAGGGTTTTATCATTTGACATTAATTTCTTATTCAAAAATTTAGTAGTTCTACCTTGAGAGTAGACTAGATTCTTTAAGAACGAGAAATCATTAGAATTCTGAAAATTAGAGCGGGGGAATGAATTGTTACCTTGAGAATTTGCAGGCTGATTCCATCCTTGATTCTGTTGACGGAAACCGTTGTTGTTGTTGATGAAGTTCAAATCTTCATGTAGCTTGGGGCAGTGGCTCCCAGAATGTCCGGTTTCTCCACAGACTTCACAAGTCATGTAGGATTCCAGAGATTCGACACTCTCTTGTTGGTTCATCTTCTCACAGCCGTCCAGCTTCTTTGCCAGCAGGTCCATGTTGGCCACGATCATGTCGGCCTCCTTAAGGGAATGTATACCTCGCTTACGGGGCTGCAGTCTCTTGTCATTCCATCCTTGGTACGACACCATCTTCTCTATGAGAGCCTTAGCATCTGCAACATTCAGAGAAAAGAATGCACCGCCGGCGGCGGCATCCAAATGGCTTCTAGAGAATGGGGTTAGGCCATGGTAGAAGTTCTGGATCAATAGCCAGTCCTCCATACCATGGTGCGGACAAGCAGCGACATACTCTTGCAACCTCTCCCAAGCCTCGGGAATAGATTCCTCGGCTTGTTGCGTAAAGCTGGAGATGTTGTTGCGAAGAGCATTCGTCTTGCCCATCGGAAAGAATTTAGCGAGAAAAGCATTGGAACACTTGTCCCATGTGTCTACAGCGTTGCGTTCGGTATAGAACCATTGCTTCGCTTTTCCTAGCAAAGAGAAAGGAAAGAGACGAAGACGGATGGCTTCTTGAGTTATCCCCTTAATGGTGAAGGTGCCGCAAATCTCCAAGAATTGTTGGAGGTGAGCATTGGCATCCTCATGAGCCTTGCCACAGAATGGGCTAGCTTGGACCATCGTGATCAGAGCCGGTTTCAACTCAAAATTGAGGTTGGCATTGATCACGTCTGGTCCTATCGCTACATTAGCGGCAGAAAGAGCAGAAAACTCACGAATGGTCTTATTGGCCATCGTGAAGATAGAACGAGATAAGAAAGAAAGAAGTTGAAGAAGATGAAGGAAAAAGATAAGAAGGACTAAGGAAAGAAAGAATGGGGTAAGATGGGATTCGCTAAGCGGGAGCTTAAGCGAAGATAAATTCGACACGGACTCAACCGATACACCGATTGCCTTCCCCGGCAACGGCTCCAGAAATGCTTGTTGGTAGTTCTTAGCTTCACTAAAGAAAGAGCTAGGCAACTATCCCCGGTAACGGCCCAGAAATGCTTGTTGACACTAGCCAACGTCGTTACTAGGAGCAGACTATGGGATCTATTCCAGGCAACGGTGTCAGACGTGCTTGAAGCAAGTCCGGTCACTATACCTAAAGGAGTGAAGCTAAAGCAGCTATCCACTAATGCCAAGCGGGGTTGTCAATCCCGACACTAGTAGGAGCTAGCTAGAGAGATTGCAATCTACCAAGAGGAGATTCTGCAAGCGCACAGAACTATCATAGTAGCACTTCGCCTGGGAGTACCAGGTGTCGATTTATTTGATCCCAAGGGAAGGCTAGGGTGGTGTATGAGTCGAGTCAAGGAGGGGATGAGAGTCGAAGAAAAGAGAAAAGGAAAAAGGGGAGAAGGGAAAAGAGAGGATGGAAGGCTAGAAAGAATGTATGGGTGGATAGGTAAGGATGATATGGATGGCTAAGGTAAGGTGGATGGATAGGTAGTTAAGGGGTAACTAAAGGATAACTAACTAATTACTAACTACTCCTAGATAACCACAGAGCAAGATAACTACGAAGCAAGATAGTTACGAAGCAAGGCAGGCAAAAGTCAATAAAGCAACTAAGTTGAGTATGGTTTTATTCCTATCTTGTCAAGAATCGAGGCGTACTAGCCTTTACCACTTACTTAGGTTGAACGCTAGCACAACGAGCCTTACTATTAAACTGGGCCAACTACGTGGTGGAATTCAAGGCGCACAGGGCTGTCACCACCTGCTTGCTACCACAGCTATCCGGGGGTCCAGCCGTATCTGAAGGTAAGTCTATAACTAAGCACCACGCTTAACTATATTCTAACTATCTCTATCCTAGCTTTGAATAGAGACACCCTTGCGGACGTCAGAGCAAATACTTGACTTAATAAGATAAACACTAAACTAACTAAGCAACCTATTGGCAAAGATCAATCACTAAGCACGCTAGAGATTAACTACTATGGCTAAGTGAATTGAACTGTAGGATAGCTAGGTCACAATCAAGGTACTTGATAAAGTAATACTGAAAGTAATACTGAAAGTAATGCTTAAAGTAATACTGAGATAAAGATAAATGTACCTGAGATACAAGAGAGCAAACCAGACCAGAGACGCCGGGAAATCAACCGACCTCCGATGCCAGTCGCTCGCACCCGCTTCTCTCTTAGCAAGCTCTACGCTCCTTTTACCAAGGACTTAGGCTGAGCTGTGCTAAACTAAGAGCCGCGCTGTAGCGAGGGCACTAGAGCTATACTCTCTCTACTAGCTAACCTACTTGCCTAAGCTCTCTGAGCTTCTAACCTAACTCTCACTTGCTTCTCTTGCTTGTGTGTTGCTTTCTCTGGGATGGTCTGGGATGGTACGGGATATGAATGAAGTGATGCCTCAGGGGGGTATTTATAGTCTTGAGGAGTGAGGGGGGTACTTATAGGGGGCAGCCAGCCGACCTAGGGCTAACCCTAGTGGCGGGCGCCAGCCCTAGGTGGCGGCCGCCACCTCCCTCACCGTTGGATGCACCGCCTTGGCTTCAACGGCATCCAGGAGCTCCAGAGAGGCGGTGGTTAGGTCGGTTGCATGTCTGAGTAACCGCCATCCTGCCTTGATCCACGCCATTCCATCCTGAGCCGTCCGATGCCACTGACCTAGTGACCAAGGGCGAAGATTTGGCCTTGGGATGGTCACACGGATCAGTGACGTAGCAAGGGGGAGAGTTGGGCCTCTCCAAGTGGCGGGCGCCACATTTGGGTGGCGGGCGCCACCCCACTCGGGCCCAAATGGGTCCTGGTGAGTGGGCTTGTCTCCTGGTGGGTCCATTCTTCAAATTTGGACCAAATTCCTGCATTCAAATAAAATTCTATAGACATGTGGAATTTGGTTAGTTTGAAACCTATTTGACTACATTTCATGCCTTTTTGGTGAATTTTAGGGTAAAATGTTGATGGTAAAACAGGTGTTTAAGGACCATCAACAAATAGCAAAGGCAAAGTAAAGGGTCTTGGTAAGATTGCTACATCAAATGACTTGAGCATTTCAAATGTGCTACTAGTAGAGAGTTCGAAGTGACAATGGTAGTGAATTCAAGAACACTAGAGTTGATGAATTATGTGATGAATATGGCATTAAACATCAATTTTGTCCCAAGTACACACCTCAATCCAATGGCTTGGTAGAGAGGAAGAATAGAACTCTTATTGATATGGTTAGATCAATGTTGAGTGAATATGATGTTAGTCATTCTTTTTGGGCCGAAGCAATCAACACGGCTTACTACTACATCAATAGACTATATTGCCATCCTATGTTGGAAATGACCCCATATGAACTCTTGAATGGAAGAAAGCCCAATATTGCATACTTTCGGGTTTTTTGTTGCAAATGCTATATTCTCAAGAATGGCACTAGATTGAGCAAATTTGAGAAGAAGTGTGATGAAGGTTTCTTGCTTGGTTATTCTACAACTAGCAAAGCATATAGAGTATGGAATTTGGGAAGTGGTCAATTGGAAGAAGTTCATGATGTGGAATTTGATGAAACCAATGGGTCGCAAGAACAAGAAGAAAATCTTGATGATGTGAGAGGAACTCAATTAGTGAATGCTATGAAGGACATGGACATTGGTGATATTAGGCCAAAACAAGTGATTGATATTCAAGATGACAAAGATCAAGTGCTCTCTTCTCCTATTGTGAAAACTAGTGGTTCTCTAGTGCAAGATCAAAAAGATGATGATGCTAGTTCATCTCAAATGATTCAATCCAATGTGCAAGCTAATGCAAGTCAACAAGTTCAAGTGCTCCAACCCACTCATATTGCAAGAGATCATCCCCTAGACCGTGTAATTGGTGATATTACAAGTGGTGTGCAAACAAGATCAAGATTGGCATCCTTTTGTGAACATTATTCATTTATATCATCCATTGAGCCTACAAGAATAGATGAAGCTTTGGAAGATGTTGATTGGGTAAATGCTATGCATGAAGAATTAAACAATTTCACAAGAAACCAAGTTTGGGAATTGGTAGAAAGACCAATGAATCATAATGTAATTGGTACCAAATGGGTGTTTAGAAACAAGCAAGATCAAGATGGCATAGTAGTGAGAAACAAAGCAAGACTAGTTGCTCAAGGTTACACTTAAATTGAGGGTCTCGACTTTGGTGAGACTTATGCACCGGTTGCAAGATTAGAGGCAATTAGAATCGTATTAGCCTATGCTTGTGCCCACAACATCAAGCTCTATCAAATGGATGTGAAGAGTGCATTCTTAAATGGCTATATAAATGAGCTAGTGTATGTTGAACAACCTCCTGGTTTTGAAGATGAAAAGAAGCCCGACCATGTTTACAAGTTAAAGAAGGCCTTGTATGGCTCAAAGCAAGCACCTAGAGCATGGTATGAGAGATTGTGAGATTTCTTGCTCTCTAAAGGGTTCAAAATGGGAAAGGTAGACACTACTCTCTTCACTAAAAGGATTGGAAGTGATTTGTTTGTGTTGCAAATCTATGTTGATGATATTATATTTGGCTCAACAAATCAAGATTTTTGTGAAGAATTTGGGAAAATGATGGCAAATGAATTTGAAATGTCTATGATTGGTGAACTTAGCTACTTCCTTGGTCTCCAAATTAAACAAATGAAGAGCGGCACATATATTAGTCAAGGAAAGTACATAAAGGACATGATAAAGAAATTTGGCTTGCAAGATGCTAAATCAATAAGTACACCTATGGGCACCAATGGTCATTTATATAGTGATGCAAGTGGCAACATGGTTGATCAAAAGCTCTATTGGTCTATGATTGGAAGTTTGCTATATGTTACCGCTTCTAGACCGGATGTCATGTTTAGTGTGTGCATGTGTGCAAGATTTCAAGCCTCTCCAAGAGAAAGTCATTTGAAGGCTACAAAGAGAATTTTGAGGTATTTGAAGCATACACAAAATGTTGGATTGTGGTATCCCAAGGGGTCAAACTTTGAATTAATTGGATATTCAGACTTCGACTATGCTGGTTGCAAAGTGGATAGAAAGAGCACTAGTGGCACATGTCAATTACTTGGAAGATCACTTGTGTCATGGTCATCAAAGAAGCAAAATAGTGTGGCACTCTCTACCGCCGAAGCCGAATATATTAGTGCCGGTAGTTGTTGTGCTCAATTGTTGTGGATGAAAGCTACTTTGGATGATTTTGGGATCAAATTCAAGGAAGTGCCATTGCTATGTGATAATGAAAGTGCTATCAAGTTTACTAACAACCCGGTTCAACATTCTAGAACCAAGCACATTGACATTAGACATCATTTTATTAGAGATCACCAACAAAAAGGGGATATATCAATTGAGAGTGTTGGCACTGATGATCAACTAGCGGATATATTCACTAAGCCACTTGATGAGAAGAGATTTTGCAAGTTGAGAAATGAATTGAACATTCTTGATTTCTCTAATATGGGTTGAGCACACCCCACATATATATGACATGCCTCTCCTTCGACGACGTAAGGTAAAGTTGGTTGACATAGCATTCATACATTTGTAAGGATATGTTTAGTGCATATAGACATACAAGTGATAATTTAGGATCATTCATGGAAACAAAATGAAATTGATGTATATATGTTACCACTATTGCCTTCTATGTTTACATGATCTAGTGGTGGCATATGACATGTTTGTGGGCTTGCAAACCTAGTGTTGAATCTAGAATATGAGCTCAAGATGTGTAACTTAACATGGTCAAGATATCCCTCCTACTTGAGAGGTGTGACGAAAGCTTGCCCTTGGATCAAACCTAGTTACATATTTTAGGCAAGTAATTTAGATTGAACCAATGTGAAATAACTTTCTTTCCAAATCAAATGAACTTGCTATTTCTACATGGTATTTCTCTCCAACTAAAATGAGCCTTTTTGAGCAATTATTGACAAAGGGGGAGAAATAAGTCACAAAGATAGATATGCTAATCGAAATGGATAAAATAAAATTAAAATTTGAGCACACAAATAGGGGGGCAAGCTCATAAATAAGTTGTTTGCATTTGTATGTGCATAATCATACAAAATGGTGCATTGTAAACTTTAAATTCAATCTACATGCTTGATTGGTGTATGCTAGTACTACAAATTATATGGTGATTGAAATACTAGTATGCATAGGATGGTAACTAGACTTTCATGCTTTCAAGTGAATCAAATGCTCTATTTACTTATAATGTTGATCTCACGGGATACTTGAGTTTTTGATGTATGTCTAGTTGAAGGCCCTAGTTTGGTTTTGGCTAATTGATGAAACTTATTTGGTCTAATCCTATTGCTAAGCATGTGTGTAGCTTTTAAGAAAGGATTGTGACCAAGCCAAGTGGTGGAGCTAGCAAGGTGGCAACCATGGAGGATGGTGATGGCCACAAGAACTCAAGAGATCAAGTGCTCTACCATTGGTGAAATGAAGAAAAGAAGAGATGGAGCAAAGAGGCCCGAAGGCAAAGGTATAACCTATAGGGCTCTTTGTTTTGGTGATCAAGACACTTAGCGAGTGTGATCACATTTAGGATAGATAGCGTACTATTAAGAGGAGATAATTCACGGCTTATGCGGTGTTCAAGTGCCACTAGGTGTTCTCTAACATATCTATGCTATAGACCTAGTGAGTGACTAACAAAACCCCTTGGAAAATGCTTTGCAAAATGCTAACACACTTGCATATAATGATGTACACTTGGTGGTGTTGGCACTTGTGGTATAAGGGGGTGTTAAGGAGTTGAGGAGAAGTGGGAGAGACTAGTGTATAGTCCTTCTCCCTCCTGCCGAGATTGCTCGGCAGGATTCAGCGTTTTTCGGAAGAGAAGTAGTGTGATCAGAAGCATCGAACGCTAGTCCAAGGAGCATCGGACGCTAGGCCGAGCGTCCGATGGTAAACCCTAGTTTCTGACAAATGTTGAAGGAGCATCGGACGCTGGCAACAGACGCTGAGGAAACACTGTTACAGAGTCCCATGGTGATGACATGGCGCGAGCTAGCTTTCCAGGGAGCATCGGACGCGTCCGATGTGTTTCGACCCTTTCTGGAACCTCTCTGCATGGTCATCGGACGCAGGGGTTGAGAGTCCGATGGTAAGGGCTCGGAGCGTCCGATGTGACGCAAATAAGTGCTGAAAAGAGCAGTGTCTTCGGAGCGTCCGATGCCTGGCATCGGCACGTCCGATGTCACTTTAACCATGGCGTGAAGGGAAATGACCGTTGGGATCGGGCGGCCTATATTCATATCAGGGAGACACGTGGCTCCATCCGGAGCATCGGACGCTGGGGCAGCATCCGATGGTCAAGCATCGGCATGTCTGATGCCCCCGATTTCAGCCCAACCGCAAGGCCGACTTGAGTGGCCTATTTAAGGGGCTTGGCCGGCTCACTTGGTTTATCTCTTGCACTTTTTGATTCCTAAGCATTCTAGTGAGCTTTGGCAAGCCTCCCAACTCATCTCCCAAGTTGATTTGATCAAACCAAGTGAGATTGAGTGATCTAGTGCGTGATTTGAAAGAGTTCAATCTAGTGGCACTAGTTCTTCGCATCGGCATTGAGTTTTCTTGTTACTCTTGGCATTTGCGGTGCCTAAACGGCTTGGAGGCGTTGTGGTGTTGTTGGCAAGAGAAGGAGATTGTTCTCGGCCACCACCGATCGTGATTGTGAGAGGTTTTGGAGCCTCGCCTCGCCGGAGTGGCAAGAGGCATCCTTAGTGGATTGCTCGTGTCATTAAGCTACCTCACTAGTGGTAGATTCTCGTGGCGCTCTTTGTGAGCTTGGCTTTGTGCCGATTAGCCACCGAGTCACCTAGTGTTGGTCGACACAACGGGGAGTAGCGTGCCGGCAAGCACGTGAACCTCAGGATAAATCTTTGTGTCCCGTGTGCTTATTGTGATTGTATATCCATCTTGGTGATTGGTCTTCATATTCACATCTTTGGTGATTGGCTACACAAGTGGATTTCTCCGGTGATTGGCTCTCTTCTAGGTGTTCCTGAAGGCTCAGTGAAAAACACCTCTATCTAGCTCTTTTACTTTGTGTATTTACTTTGAGCTATTTAAGTTGAGTAGATACCTTTTTCTTGTTGTATATCTTTTGTCATATATCTAGTGTAGCTAGTTGTTATTAGCTCAGTTAGCCTTTCTATTGCACATAATTGTCTTATATACATTCTTTGTATATCATACTTGTGCTAGAGCTAGATTGTTTTATTCCGCATTTGATATTAGCTCTAGTTGATTGTGTGACATAGTTTTATTAGGTAAAATTGTTGGATAGGTGGCTTGCAACACACTATTAGGCTAGCGCAAAAAGCTTCGTCATTTGTTATACTAATAGTGTTTGCCTAAGTGATTTTGTAGATTTTTAATTAGGCTATTCACCCCCCTCTAGCCAATTTGGACCTTTCAAGTGGTATCGGAGCCGTGGTCACCGTTCGTTTGAGGCTTAACATCCTCCGGTGTTAAAATAGCTCAAATCAACTATATGGGGAAGCCACCACATTTTGACGGCACCAACTTCGATTGTTGGAAGAGGAAGATGTGTGCATTCACAAGAGGCATGAATAGGAAAATTTGGGATGTGATTGAGCATGACTTTGCGGTGATTGACACCGCCGATCCAACTCCAAGAGAAGAAGAGAAGCTTCAATGGAATGATGTGGCAATCAACTTGTTCTATGAAGCATTTGATACAAAAGTCTTTGAGCAAATCAAGGACCTTGAAGGAGCAAGTGAGATATGGGAAAGATTGGAAGAAACCTATGAGGGCACCAAGGCCGTCAAGGGTGCCAAGCTATACATTCTCAAGGACAAGCTTGCTACCTTCAAGATGCAAGATGATGAGAGCATACCGGAGATGTTTCACCAGTTGCAAGTTATTATCAATGACTTGAAGGCTTTGGGAGAGAAGGTGGAGGACAATGACTCAAGTTCTTGAGATTATTACCACCAAGGTTTGATACTTTGGTAACCATCCTAGTGAGTGAAGGATTGGATACGGTGACCCCAAACCAAGTACTAGGTGATGTGGTCACACAAGACACATACTGTGTGGAACGGGATGGGGGAGCCCAAGAGGAAGAGAAGAAGAAGAAGACCGTGGCATTCAAGGCTTCATCCTCCAAAAGCAAGAGCAAGAGCAAAGCAAAGAAGGAAGAAAGTGATGATGAAGCTTGCACAAGCTTGAGTGAAATGGATGATGAAGAAATAGCTCTCTTTGTGAAGAGATTTGGCAAGTTCATGAAGAAGAAGGGCTATGGAGCAAGAAGAAGAAGAGATGCAACCAAGAGCACAACTAAAAGGTGCTATAGATGCAAGAGCAAGGATCATTTCATTGCGGATTGTCCATACTCTAGTGATGAAGAAGATGATGACCGCAAGAAGAGCAAGAAGAAGGACAAGAAAGAAAAGAAAAAGAAGAAGAAGGAGAAGAAGAAGTGTGGTTCCTATGTTGTGACATGGGATAGTGATGCTTCCTCAAGCGATGATGATGATTCTAGTGATGATGAGAGGAAGACCACCAAGAAGAAGGCTATGGCTACTATTGCTATCTCAAGCAAGCCTTCTATCTTCAACACTCCATCGACATGCTTCATGGCTAAGGCCACTAAGGTATCATCTGATGAGAGTGAGAGTGATGATGATGAGGAGTACTCAAAGGAGGACCTCATGAGCATGCTACAAGATGCTCACTCTTACATTGAGACTAAGAGGAAGGAGTGCAAAGAATTGCGCAAGGCCAACAAGGCCCTTGAGCAATCCTTTGATGAGCTCAAGTCTACTCATGAGAGGCTAGAGGAAGCCCATGAGAAGCTTGATCAAGCTCACACTAGGCTTAAAGAAGCCCACTCCTCCCTCCTTGATCAAAGTAAGATTGAGGATGTTGTAGAGACATGCAATGTAGGAGTAACATGTGATATTCTTGATGAGTCTTTTTATGCTCCTATTATTGTTGCTCCCACAAATGCATCATCATCATCTAGCTCAACTAATATGCCTACTTCTACTACTTGTGATTCATCATTAGTGGTAGAGAATGAGAACCTTAAGAACAAGGTTGTTGAGCTCACTCATGCCTTAGGCAATGCCTATGGTGGAGATGCCCGCTTGCTAAAGTGCTTGGGTAGCCAAAGGTGTCCACTCAACAAGGAGGGACTTGGCTATACCCCCAAGAAGGGCAAGGCGGCTTTTGCTCCTCACAAGACTTGTTTTGTGAAGAGCAATGGTCGGTTTTGCCATAGTTGCAAGCAATCCGGGCATATAGAGCAAAATTGCTTTAACAAGAACAAGAACAAGAACAATGCTCATGTTTCATCTATTAGACTTGATTCTTGTTATATGCTTACAAAGGGGACTAATGGTGTGAAGGCTAAGTACATTGGTGCACCCATGGTTGGCCCAAAGAAGAAGGCAATTTGGGTGCCCAAGAGCTTGGTAACTAACCTTGGCGGACCCAAAAAGGTTTGGGTACCTAAAAAGAATTGATCTCTTTTGTAGGTAAATTATAAAGCGGGAGGAAGGAATTGGGTGCTTGATAGTGGGTGCACTCAACACATGACTGGAGATGGAAGAATGTTCAAATCAATCAACACTAGTGCAATGATCATGCGGATGCTATCACATTTGGTGACAACAAGAAAGGCAAGGTCAAAGGTTTGGGCAAGATTGCAATATCAAATGACTTGAGCATCTCCAATGTGCTATTGGTGGAATCTCTCAACTTCAACTTATTGTTCGTGGCACAATTATGTGATTTGGGATTCAAATGCATATTTGGTGTTGATGATGTGGAGATAGTGAGTGTTGATGGAAGTGACTTGGTGTTTAAAGGATTTAGATATGAGAACCTTTATTTGGTGGACTTTGATGCAAGTGAATCTCAATTGACAACATGCTTATTCACCAAATCAAGTATGGGTTGGCTATGGCATAGGCGCTTGGGACATGTTGGAATGAAGCAACTAAAGAGGCTAGTGAAGCATGACATGGTGAGAGGACTAAAGGATGTTCACTTTGAGAAGGACAAGCTATGTAGTGCATGCCAAATGGGAAAGCAAGTTGGAAACACCCATCCCAACAAAGGAATGATGAGCACTACACATGCACTTGAGTTGTTGCACATGGACTTGTTTGGACCAACTACATATGCAAGTATTGGGGGAAACAAGTATGGCTTTGTGATAGTGGATGACTATACAAGATATACATGGGTCTTCTTTCTCATTGACAAGAGTGAAGTGTTTGGCATATTCAAAATCTTTGTCAAGAGAAGTCAAAATGAGTTTGATAGAAGAATCAAGAAAGTGAGAAGTGACAATGGAAGTGAGTTTAGAAACACAAGAGTTGATGAGCTATGTGATGAGTTTGGAATCAAACATCAATTCTCGGCCAAGTATACACCTCAATCCAATGGGATAGTTGAAAGGAAGAATAGGACACTCATTGATATGTCAAGATCCATGCTTAGTGAATACAATGTCAGTGATTCTTTTTGGGCTGAAGCAATCAACACGGCATGCTACTATAGCAACCGGCTCTATTGTCACCCTCTATTGAAGAAGACACCATATGAGCTCCTCAATGATAGAAAGCCCAACATTGCTTATTTTCGGGTCTTTGGGTGCAAATGCTATATATTGATGAAAGGCACAAGACTTGGCAAGTTTGAAAAGAAGTGTGATGAAGGGTTTCTACTTGGTTACTCCACTACAAGCAAAGCATATAGAGTGTGGAACAGCACAACAAGAATAGTTGAAGAAGTCCATGATGTTGTGTTTGATGAAACCAATGGCTCTCATGAAGAACAAGATAATCTAGATGATGTGAGAGGAACACAATTGGTGGAAGCTATGAAGAACATGGACATTGGTGATATAAGGCCAAAACAAGTGATTGAAATTGAAGATGACAAAGATCAAGTGCTCTCTCCTTCAACCATCCATGGCAATGATGTTGCAAGCTCTAGTGGTTCTCATGATCAACAAGATGCTAGTAGCTCTCAAGTGGCTCATCCAAGTACAAGTGCAAGTGCCCAACCGCAACAAGTGCTCCAACCAACACATATTGCAAGAGATCATCCTTTAGATCAAATTGTTGGTGACATAAGACGAGGTGTGCAAACAAGATCAAGATTGGCTTCATTTTGTGAACACTACTCATTTGTATCATCTATTGAGCCAACCAAGATTGATGAAGCTTTGATGGATGTTGATTGGGTAAATGCAATGCATGAAGAATTGAACAACTTCACCTGAAATGATGTTTGGGAGTTAGTGGAAAGACCAAAGAACACAAATGTCATTGGTACAAGATGGGTCTTCCAGAACAAGCAAGATGGAGATGGTATTGTTGTAAGGAACAAAGCAAGATTGGTTGCACAAGGGTACACTCAAATGGAAGGAATTGACTTTGGAGAAACCTATGCACCGGTTGCTAGATTGGAGGCCATTAGAATCTTACTTGCATATGCTTGTTCTCACAACATCAAGCTCTATCAAATGGATATGAAAAGTGTTTTTCTCAATGGATTCATCAAAGAGCTAGTGTATGTTGAGCAACCTCCCAGATTTGAAGAAACCCAACCATGTGTACAAGCTCAAGAAGGCATTATATGGGTTGAAGCAAGCACCAAGAGCATGGTATGAAAGATTGAGGGATTTCTTGCTATCAAAGGGTTTCAAGATGGGGAAGGTTGACACCACTCTCTTCACCAAGAAAATTGGAAGTGACTTGTTTGTGTTGCAAATCTACGTGGATGACATTATCTTTGGATCAACCAACCAAGACTTTTGTGAAGAGTTTGGAGAGATTATGGCTAAGGAGTTTGAGATGTCTATGATTGGAGAGCTTAGTTACTTCCTTGGGCTACAAATCAAACAAATGAAGAAAGGCACATTTGTTAGTCAAGGCAAGTACATCAAGGACATGCTCAAGAAGTTCGGGTTAGATGAAGCAAAAGCAATAACCACTCCAATGGGCACAAATGGACATTTGGATAGTGACTCTAGTGGTGACATAGTGGATCAAAAATTATATCGGTCAATGATTGGAACCTTACTCTATGTGACCGCATCAAGACCGGATGTCATGTTTAGTGTGTGCATGTGTGCAAGGTTCCAAGCTTCACCAAGGGAAAGCCATTTGAAGGCAACCAAAAGAATATTGAGATATTTGAAGCACACTCCAAATGTTGGACTTTGGTATCCCAAGGGCTCTCAATTTGAATTGATTGGATATTCGGATTCCGATTATGCGGGATGCAAGGTGGATAGGAAGAGCACATTGGGCACTTGTCAATTGCTTGGAAGATCACTTGTCTCATGGTCATCAAAGAAGCAAAATAGTGTTGCACTCTCTACCGCCGAAGCCGAATACATATCCGCGGGTAGTTGTTGTGCACAATTGCTATGGATGAAAGCTACATTGCAAGATTATGGAGTCAAGTTTGGACAAGTCCCATTTCTTTGTGATAATGAGAGCGCCGTCAAAATAGCCACCAACCTGGTTCAACATTCAAGAACAAAGCACATTGATATAAGGCATCACTTCATTAGAGATCATCAAGCAAAGAAAGACATATCTATTGAGAGTGCGGGCACCGATGATCAACTTGCCGATATCTTCACCAAGCCACTAGATGAGACAAGATTTTGCAAGCTAAGGAATGAATTGAATATCCTAGACTTCTCCAACATGAGTTGAATGCACCCCCACTTATGACATGCCTCTCCTCCAAGAAAGCAAAGGTGAAATTGTTTGGCATGTGCATTCATTCTTATTAGGTTATGCTCTAGCTCATATAGACATCACATTGCTTATCTAGGTTCATTCATTAGAAATCAAATGAATTTGAAGTATATATGGTACCACTATTGCTTCTATAATTGACTTGTTCTAGTGGTAGCATATAACTTGTTTGTGAGCTTGTAACTCTAGTGTTTGATCTAGTAAGTGAGCTATAAGTGTTTAACCAACGTGAGTAAGATAACCATTGCAAGATGTGTGAAGAAGCTTATTCTAGAGCAAATTGTGTTAAATATCTTATGCTCATAAGCTAGATTAAGCCACAACTTGACTTAGTTTGATTCCCTCATGCAACTTTTGTGGCAACAGTTGTCTCTTTTCACTAAAACTTGCCCCTCCTTTATGACAATTGTTGACAAAGGGGGGGAAGATGCAAAGATATGATAGTGAAAGGGGAAGATAGCAAAATAAAAAGGGAAGAAATAAGAGTGTAATTTTCAAGTGGATCAGAGCTTGAACAATTAAACTTTGAGCATACAAATAGGGGGAGCAAGCCCATAAACATCTATGTTGCATTTGAAATGTGCATATTCATATGATTGATTGCATTGCATAAGCTATTTGTTTCGCTATTCATGCTTATGTGGTGAATGCTAGTGTTACAACATGATTGATGATATGACTTACTAGCATGTATAGATCTACAACTAGACATATTTATTTTTCAAGTGGTTCAAGAGCCTTATTATAATGTTGATCTCACGGGGTTCTTGAGTTTTGATGTATGTCTGGTGACAAATGGTGCTAAGGATGGTATAACATATGCACTCCGATTGGTATCACGCTTCAAAAGTCCATTCTTATGCCTTAGCATCATCATTGGTAGTATTGCTCACCCGCATTTCTTATCCATACATATGTGCCAAATTTAGAACCAAACTCTATAGCACATATGTAGGGGGAGCTAATACTATCAACGTGGTTACTCAAATTTAAATCACATATCTTTGTATAGGTTGTCATCAATTACCAAAAAGCGGGAGATTGAAAGCCCTAGTTTGGTTTTGGCTAATTGATGAAACCTATTTGGTCTAATCCTATTGCTAAGCATGTGTGTAGCTTTTAAGAAAGGATTGTGACCAAGCCAAGTGGTGGAGCTAGCAAGGTGGCAACCATGGAGGATGGTGATGGCCACAAGAACTCAAGAGATCAAGTAATCTACCATTGGTGAAATGAAGAAAAGAAGAGATGGAGCAAAGAGGCCCGAAGGCAATGGTATAACCTATAGGGCTCTTTGTTTTGGTGATCAAGACACTTAGCGAGTGTGATCACATTTAGGATAGATAACCATACTATTAAGAGGAGATAATTCGCGGCTTATGCGGTGTTCAAGTGCCACGAGGTCTTCTCTAACATATCTATGCTATAGACCTAGTGAGTGACTAACAAAACCCCTTGGAAAATGCTTTGCAAAATGCTAACACACTTGCATATAATGATGTACACTTGGTGGTGTTGGCACTTTTGGTATAAGGGGGTGTTAAGGAGTTGAGGAGAAGTGGGAGAGACTAGTGTATAGTCCTTCTCCCTCCTGCCGATCTTGCGAGGCAGGATTCAGCGTTTTTTGGAAGAAAACTAATGTGTTCAGAAGCATCAGACGCTGGTCCAAGGAGCATCGGACGCTAGGTCGAGCGTCCGATGGTAAACCCTAGTTTCTGACAAATGTTGAAGGAGCATCGGACGCTGGCAACGGACACTGAGGAAACACTATTACAGAGTCTGATGGTGATGACGTGGCACGAGCTAGCTTTCCAGGGAGCATCGGACGCTGGCCTGCGTCCGATGCCAAACCATCGGATGCGTCCGATGTGTTTCGACCCTTTCTGGAACCTCTCTGCATGGTCATCGGACGTAGGGGTTGAGCGTCCGATGCTAAGGGCTCGGAGCGTCCGATGTGACGCAAATAAGTGCTGAAAAGAGCAGTGGCATCGGAGCGTCCGATGCCTAGCATCGGCGCGTCCGATGTCACTTTAACCCTGGCGCGAAGGGAAATGACCGTTGGGATCGGGCGGCCTGTATTCATGTTAGGGAGACACGTGGCTCCATCCGGAGCATCGGACGCTGGGGCAGCATCCGATGGTCAAGCATCGGCGTGTCTGATGCCCCCGATTTCAGCCCAACCGCAAGGCCGACTTGAGTGGCCTATTTAAGGGGCTTGGCCGGCTCACTTGGTTTATCTCTTGCACTTTTTGATTCCTAAGCATTCTAGTGAGCTTTGGCAAGCCTCCCAACTCATCTCCCAAGTTGATTTGATCAAACCAAGTGAGATTGAGTGATCTAGTGCGTGATTTGAAAGAGTTCAATCTAGTGGCACTAGTTCTTCGCATCGGCATTGAGTTTTCTTGTTACTCTTGGCATTTGCGGTGCCTAAACGGCTTGGAGGCGTTGTGGTGTTGTTGGCAAGAGAAGGAGATTGTTCTCGGCCACCACCGATCGTGATTGTGAGAGGTTTTGGAGCCTCGCCTCGCCGGAGTGGCAAGAGGCATCCTTAGTGGATTGCTCGTGTCATTAAGCTACCTCACTAGTGGTAGATTCTCGTGGCGCTCTTTGTGAGCTTGGCTTTGTGCCGATTAGCCACCGGGTCACCTAGTGTTGGTCGACACAACGGGGAGTAGCGTGCCGGCAAGAACATGAACCTCGGGATAAATCTTTGTGTCTCGTGTGCTTATTGTGATTGTATATCCATCTTGGTGATTGGTCTTCATATTCACATCTTTGGTGATTGGCTACACAATTGAATTTCTCCGGTGATTGGCTCTCTTCTAGGCGTTCCCGAAGGCTCGGTGAAAAACACCTCTATCTAGCTCATTTACTTTGTGTATTTACTTTGAGCTATTTAAGTTGAGTAGATATCTTTTTCTTGTTGTATATCTTTTGTCATATATCTAGTGTAGCTAGTTGTGATTAGCTCACTTAGCCTTTCTATTGTACATAATTGTCTCATATACATTCTTTGTATATCATACTTGTGCTAGAGCTAGATTGTTTTATTCCGCATTTGATATTAGCTCTAGTTGATTGTGTGACATAGTTTTATTAGGTAAAATTATTGGATAGGTGGCTTGCAACACACTATTAGGCTAGCGCAAAAGGCTTCACCATTTGTTATACTAATAGTGTTTGCCTAAGTGATTTTGTAGATTTTTAATTAGGCTATTCAACTCCCCCTAGCCAATTTGGACCTTTCACTAGTTACCTATGGTGCTAAAGATGGTATATATTCACAACTCCGACAGTATCACGCTTCAAAGGTCCATTCTATATACTTTAGCATCATTTGATAGTAGTAGCTCACCCACAATCCCTAATTATGCATATGTGAACAATTGTACCAAACTCATATATCACATATGTAGGGGAAGCTAGTACTATCAAAACTGAATTTGAAATGCTTGTCCATCTCTTATTCATGATCTAAATGCATGGGCAAACATCTCAAGTTCACAAATTAAATTCATTTTGTACCTTTGTGATGGTTGTCATCTATTACCAAAAAGGGGAGATTGAAAACTCTAGTTTAATTTTGTATAATTGATGACACCTATGTGTACTAACTATTGCAATGAGTATTGTGGTATGAGATAGGTTGGTACACACCAAGTGATGGAGCTAGAGAATTATCATGGTGATGGGGGTGGACAAAAAGATGATATCCATGTGTTCCATCTTGGAAAATAATAAAGAGAAAAATAAAATCCTATGGGCTCAAGGCAAAGTATAAAAATAGGATATTTATTTTGCCGGTCAAGACACTATGGAGAGTGTGATCGGGTTTAGGTTAGATAACCGTACTATAAAGAGAAGAAATTTTTAATTACAATAGTTATCTAGTGTCACTACATGTGAGTCTCATTTGCATATTTTTTTAGTGCGCCTAGTGTTGTGGTGACATGCATGAGGAAGCCTGAAAAAATTTATTTATGAAAATGCTAACTTTAGTGTCTAATTTATTTTGGAATTTTGTGTTGAAGTTAGCTCTTGAAAAGGGTTCAGGCCTTGTTCAGTTCGCAAAATATTTGGCGAAAAGTTACTGTAGTATTTTCGTTGTTATTTGACAAACTTTGTCCAAACATGACTCAACTAGACTCAAAAGATTCGTCTCGACATGAGCAGACTAAAAGTACAATTAGTTTTTTTTTACCTACATTTAATGCTTCATGCATGCGTCTAAAACGGGTACTTCGCAAAATATTTGGGGACATTTCGTAAACTGAACGTGGCCTCAGAAGAAAAGAAGAACTGGTTGTTTTACCGGTTGAACCCGAAATATATTCTAGGCGAGGCCTCGCTGATTGGAGCAGCTGCCTCTTTTGCGCTTTCATACAGAGGAGGTCTTCCTGAAAATAAACGCCGACCGAACTGGAATTTGGCTATTGCGCTACACCGTTCGACCAAGCCAGGAGAGAGAGTAGAGAGCATGTGCCCCAGCTGTTTGCATGCTAGTTTGCATGAAGTTTCATGCATGCATGCTGGCCTACCTTTTTGCATGTGCGTTGATGGTGTGAAAAAAAAAAAGAGAGCAAGCAGGGCTGCATGCAGAGGAGAGCGCCTGAGCCTGCCCTCTCTGTTTTTTTTTCTGCCACGCAGAGAGAGAGGATGAGTGGTGGAGTGCAAGTCCCCACGCCTAGCTTTTTGCATTTTCATTAGAGAGCGCGCTTGCGCCAGTACTGCCTACCTGCTGCGTAATTACGTTGGGCGCAAGGGAGCTGGCCTGCTGCTGTTCGGCTTGCGGCCGCTCCTGCCCGTTGCCTTTCGGTGCACAGGGCCCTCTGCAGCAGGGGCGGAGCCAGGATTTGATCATAGCGGGCCGTGTAAACCGACAACAATCATTGTCAAGATATAACATGCCAAAGGTATAACATATAAACAAGCGTTTGTGTTACAATACATTAGAAAATAGGTAAAAATAATGAGAAATTAATTAATCTCAGACCTTTAACCTTCACCAATTCAATATAATTCTTTACCTAAAAAAGAATCACGATAATAATAAAAAGTTAATCGGAGAAAAATTATAATTAGCATTAGATACTAAACATCAAATGGTAAGCAATCAGCCACTTGTTATTTAGCTTCAGACAAAACGAACACTTAAACGTGTAAACTAGTCATTTAAATAATTGTATTACTGTGTAGCGTTTAAATATTGAGTATATAAGCTAATGACCATTGAGTATAAGCTAATGACCGTTTATAAGAACAGTGATGAGAACGTAGGAGATAAGAAAAATAATAGAAAGACCAATGCTAAATACTATAGATCTCATTGTAGACCAATTTAAAAAGATAAATAAAAAACATTAATTTTCAATTAACTAGATAATTAGAGTGTTTGTTATGAGAATAGACTGATGTTTTATATACTAAGAAAAATTAAAGATATGAGGAAAATATTAGGAAGATCTATTTTTTATCTTATATTTTAGAGATTAATATAGAGTAGAAATAAAAAATCATAGTATAAATAGTATTATTAACTAGCTAATTATTAGATAATTAAGCACTTAATTAAGGGGGTATATTAGGGGAGTTACACAAAGGTTGGGGTGTGCCTGGCCCCCCTCCGCCCCCTTCCCTCCGCCACTGCTCTGCAGCACGCCCGTTGGTAAGTGTCGTTGGGTGTTGGACGCCTGGGATAGGGCTCGGGTCGCTGGTCCGGCTGTAGGCTCTTGCACTCTCTAGTTCTTTCGTTCCCCATCGCTCAAACTCAAGAACACAATAACAGAGAAAGCTCTTGCTCCTCTCCCCTCTCACTCCCAAGCTTTAAGCTCAGATCCAAGTGAGAGATTGATTTCTAGTGCTGATCTAGAGGTTCCCAAGAGCATCTCCTCCCTCTCCTCTCCACCTCTGCGGATACATGGGTGTATGCCGAGTCTCTGAGTGATGAGTGATTGTCAACTGGGATAATGCGCATGTTCTTTGGCTTGTGTTGTGCAGGTGTCGAGCACGGATACAGTGATCAAAGGCAAGGTGAAGGTCAAGTAGAGACGTGTCGTGCCGATGGACCGAGGGTGGCGAAGGGTGGACGTGAGGCTTGGACTGAGGGACCGGTGGCCCGAGGATCAGCTGTGGTGGCTGGCAGCCTGGGACAGCATCGAGCGAAGACTTGCGGGGCACGGTGTTGCTCGGGTCGAGGACCTGGGGACACGTGTCGGTGGACGGGGTGCACGGGCGGTGCATCCCCTCTACGGCTCGGTTTGGTGGTTGAGCCACAGAAAAACCACTGAGAGGACGGTTTTCAGGTTTGGGCCTCAAAACCTGGGCGCTGATGGTTTCTGAGTTTGGGCCACAAAACTCGGGCTGAGGACGGTTTCCAGGTTTGGGCCTCAAAACCTGGGTGCTGCGGGTTTGCTGAGTTTGGGCCACAAAACTCAGGCTACGGTCGGCTGGTTTTCTGGTTTGGGCCTCAAAACCGGGGGTTGGCTGTGAAGGCTGGTTTCCCAGTTTGGGCCACAAAACCGAGGGTGCGACGTCCAGGAAAAGGACAAGCAGAGCGGTGGCGGCACGTGGCGGCAATCGGTGAGGTTGCGTCGAGGCAACGCTACCAGTTGTGCGGGCGTGGCCGTCGGATTACCACCTACCAAGAGTTGGTCCAGAATAACCCTAGGGTTTAGCTGGTTCGCTCTGTAATTAGAGAGGGGTAGAGTAGGAATTAGAATTAGGATAAGTAGAGGGTGACACCCTCCTCCCAATCTATCTCAGTCATTTTCTCTTTGCACTTAGGGTTTCCTGCTCTCCCAATCCCCTGCTGTAGCTAGCTGAGATCCGCAGATGACCATACCTCTGTGTACTGGAGATTTTGACGAAGTGAGGCCGTAACCTCACTGTTGTAGCGTGTGGTAGCCACACGGTTGCAGATCGATGACTTGATTCGCGTTTTGTTCATGTTCTTCACGTTCTTCGTTTCTCCGCGATTTTCTCATCACTCGATCTCCCTCTCTACTGCGTCTTTGCGAAATCCATTTGAATCAACTTGTTCTTTATTGTGAGGAGATCATTTCCACAGAAGGAATTCATCTAACTCCTCACGAACAAGTAGATCGGGTTGATTTTGTTTTCGTGGCATTTTTTTGTTCATACTCCTTCCCTTTTGATTTCCTGGTGTTTGAGTTGGTTTGAGCGGATGATTTCTTGGGGATAGTCTCCTAACTACCTCGTGATGATCTTCTCCAAGTTTGGGAATGTGGAATTGAGTTTTGATTCGAATTTGGGAAGATTCGTGAGAAGGGCGACCAAAATCGCCCTCTCTGTTCATTCGCGGACAGTCCGCCGTTTGGGTCGCGGACAGTCCGCGCGTCGGGGTCGGTCAGACCAGTGGCCTGACTCCGCACTGTTGGACGAGTCCTTTTTGAACCGCGGACAGTCCGCCGTTGGAACTCGCGGACAGTCCGCGAACGTCCAGGGACTGTTCAGCAACCTTGTTGTTTCTGGTATTTGACCGGCGGACAGTCCGCCAATCCCTCGCGGACAGTCCGCAGTAGGGGCGGACAGTCCGGGACCCCAGGGCCGGACAGTCCGGGATTTGGCTGAAGCCCCGGTTTAGTGCGTTTGCTCTCCCGGCTTCTTCGCTTGGTTTCCGGACTTCTCGTTTGGCCCTAGAGCTGACCAAGGAACCTCTCTAGGTATCTTTGCTACTTGTTTGCATCGATATTTGGGGATTTCTCGACGTAGCCTTCCATCTACGTTCGGGACTTGGTTTTTAGGGGGCAAACTTGTGCCGGTGCTTTTTGCGTTTGGTTTGCTATCGCTTTGTGGTGCCTCACTGTGATCCTAGGGATCATCCACCCTCTTCCAAGGGTCGTGGGCATCACGGTTTGGATCGAAGCTTTCTGGGGTTGATTTTGGGACAATAGGCCAAAGTTTCGAGAGAGATTTTTGAGCTCCCATTCACCCCCCCCCCCCCTCTGGTCGCCTTGCTATTGCATTCTCGGTCCTTCAATTGGTATCAGAGCGGGTTAAGGATCTTCCACCTTAGCCGGTTCCAGATCCACAGAAGGCGACATGGATCGCGGCGTGGGCAAACCGCCGTTTTTCGATGGGACGAACTATGCGTATTGGAAGATACGCATGTCGTTCTATCTGCAGAGTTTGGGTGCTTCCATTTGGGATATTTGCAACTCTGCCGATTACGTTGTCTTGGCTGCACGTGTCTCTCAACTTCAGATCGATGGGCACGATGCCAATAGTCGAGCCCGTAATGCTCTTTTCTCATGTTTGAGCATGAGTGAGTTTGATCGCGTTTCTCACCTCGCTACGGCTCGGGAGATTTGGGCTACCCTCATGCGTTTCCATGAGGGAACCTCTCAAGTCAAAACCCGTCTCTATGAGTCGTTCAAGCGAGAGTATGAGAACTTTCGACATATGCCTGGTGAGAGCATAGAAAGTTTATTCGCTCGCTTTTAGGTGATTGTCAACAGGATGAGGGCTAACAAGGAGCTGTTGCCTTTCGACGATCATGAGAGAGCTTCGAAGCTTTTGCATACTCTCGATCGGTCGGTGTGGGATTCCAAGGTTCACGCGATCATCGAATCGCCTAACTATGACCCTCACGTGCGATGAGCTCTTCAGTAAGCTCAAGTCCGGTGAGATCGATGCCATGGCGAGGGCTTCTTATGAAAATCCTTCTGGCCCATCGATGGCTTTGCTTTCTGGCTCCTCTGCTAACCCCTCTGGAGGTTTTGCACTCTCTTCTCTCTTTTCTGTCACAGAGGAGCAGCTGGAGTCTTTGGGGGATGACGAGTTGGCTATGCTCGCCAACCGGTTCTCGCGGTTCCACAACAACCGCATGAACCGTCACCGCGGAGGAGGACGCTTAGGATGCTTTGAGTGCGGCGACCCCAACCACTTCATCGCCAATTGCCCAAAGAAGAACAAGCAAGTCTTCGGCAAGGCGGATCATGGGCACAAGTACGACTCCAACAAGCGCAAGGAGAAGTATGTCCCCGCGAAGCACAAGCTGAAGGGCGGCTTCAACAAGGAGTACATCAAGACGAAGTACATGGAGAAGGCCCAGGCTGAGCAGCGTGCGTTCTTTGCCACGCTCAGCGACGTCGACGACTCGGATGACGACTCCGCTTCCTCAAGCGATGACGAGTCCGAGAAGAAGAAGAGGATCGAGGACAAGCTCAACGGCCTCTGCTTCTTCGCCGATGACGAGGGCTTCTGCACCATGGCCCTCGGCAAGGAGGTCGACGGCGAGTTGGAGGAGACCCCTCGGAACGACGATGACGACGATGACACCTCCCAGGTATCTCTGAACCCCGACGAGCTTTCTGCTGAGGTCGAGAAACTTACTGCCGCTCTCCGTAGTCAAGACAAGTTGCTTAGGCGTGCCGCTAGAGAGCGCAAGGAGTTTAGGCAGAAGTGGGAGGATACGGTGAAGGAACTGGAATCTGTCAAGTCCACTGTTGTTGTCACCGAGGAGGAGGAGTGTGAGATGTGCACCACGCACATGACTGACCTTCTCACCTTGAGAGGTAAGTATGTGGCGTTGGTAGGAGAGGTGGATGAGCTGAAGGCTAGATCCTTGCTGTTGGGTGCGTGCAAGTCCTGTGCGGGCTTGCAATCCGAGTTGGCAGAGAAGAATGCCAAGATTGTGTCTCTTGAGAAGGCCAGCTCGGGTAGCACATGCGTGTCTAGATGTGTTCTTTGTGAGGGTTTGGAGATGGAGATAGCCAATGTGAAGCATGACAAGATGCAAACCGAGGAGGAAAACACATACCTTCGGACCATCTTGTCATGGGTGTCGAGTGGTGAGCCACAGCTCGGGATGATGATCTCCCAATTCAAGCGAGCTGCTGGAGGTCCTGGTGTAGGTTTTGCTCCGGGTGTTGATGTTTCGTCTTTTGGGATGACTGGAGAGTCGAGTGGTCTTAACCCATGTGAGAAGCCCAACTCCACCACTACTCCCAAACTTACCAAGATCCCACCCAAAGAGCCTCTCAAGCCTAACACCAAGGATGAGGTTTTTGTTGAACCTCCGAGAGCTCCACCCAAGAAACAATTGTGAGCTCCCAAACCAAACCACCTCAAGAACAAGCTGGACACCATGCCACCCATCCAAGAGGAGTTTATGCCACAGAAGGGCAAAGTGATCCACACCCACTACCGTGAGTACCAACAACCCCCTTTGAGAGCGGTGAGGTACCATTGTGAGCATTGTGGGAGAGATGGACACTTGAATGAGTTTTGCTTTCGGCGCAAGAGAGAGGCACGCCGTGCAAAGGAGATGAACAACACGGACATGTACCATCCTTTCCATGATGTACATGTGTCAAATGTTCAGAGGCGTGCTGCTAGGCCTAGAGGTCCAAAACCTCAAGTTCCTAGGCCTTGGCCGCGGAGAGAGCGTGCCCGGCGGGAGCCTGCAGTTGTAGGCTATGGACCCCGTGGCGGTGGCTTTGTAGTTGAGCGTTTTCCACCACCGCGTTTTGAGTATCGCGATGGACGCTCCTCCCTTAGCGAACCACGTTTTCCTCTACGTGATGATCGCTCTTCCCGTAGGCGTGCTAGGAATGGTTTTTCTGCTAACTGTTCTTTTGAGCAGCCGGCCCAACACTGGTATTCTCCCTACTTCACTAACCCCAGTGTTGGACCGTATGCTCACCCTATGTCTTTTTATTGATGTAGGTAAAACAATTGGAGAACGTTTAGTTGGTGGATTCCGGGTGTTCGAGACACATGATCGGAAACGCCAAGTGGTTCTCTAGTCTTAGTCCGGTCGCCGAAAAGGAGTTTATCACCTTCGGCGACAATAGCAAAGGTAAAGTGTTGTCTCGTGGGTCGGTGCGAGTTAATGAGCACTTTGTGTTGCGCGATGTTGCTCTTGTTTCTAACTTGCATTTTAACCTTCTTTCTGTTTCGCAACTCTTTGATGACGACTATGAGATTCGTTTTAAGCCGAATCTCAGTCGTATTTTGGACCCTCAGGGCAATCTTGTTTGTGTGATTTCGCCCTTTGGGAAAGTCTTTTCTGCGGATTTCTCAGAGTCGTTTGGAATTTCTCGTTGTCTTTTAGCTGGACCTTCCTCCTCTGATCTTTGGAAGTGGCATAGGAGACTTGGACATTTGAGCTTCGACTTGCTTGCAAGGCTTAGCTCACTTGGCCTAATCCGAGGATTGCCCAAGTTATCCATGAAGAAGGATCTTGTTTGCCATTCTTGTAGACATGGGAAAATGGTTGCCGCGCCCCACCATCTAGTGACTCAGGTCATGACCAAGCGCCCTGGAGAGCTTTTGCACATGGACCTTGTTGGTCCGGCTCGGGTGAGCTCGGTTGGGGGGAAATGGTATGTGCTTGTTGTTGTTGTCGACTTTTCGAGATATTCGTGGGTCTTCTTTTTAGCTGAGAAGACCGAGACTTTCTCCTTTGCTCGCAATCTGATTCTGCGTCTTCAGAACGAGTTCCCTTTGAACTCGATGCGAGCTATTAGGAGTGATAATGGTTCCGAATTCAAGAATTTGGATTTTGAGAAGTTTTGTAACTCTTTGGGTTTAGAGCATCAGTTTTCTTCCCCCTACACACCGCCTCAGAATGGTGTTGTAGAAAGGAAGAATCGGACCCTTGTAGAGATGGCCAGGACGATGCTCGATGAGCATAGGACTCCTAGGCGATTTTGGGCCGAAGCGATGAGCACTGCATGCTACATTTCCAATCGCATTTTTCTCCGAGCTTTCTTGAAAAAGACTTCTTATGAGTTGCGTTTTGGAAAACTGCCCAAGGCAAGTTATTTTAGAGTCTTTGGTTGCCACTGTTTTATACTTAAGAAAGGCAACCTGGACAAATTTGAGTCTCGTTCTTCTGACGGTGTGTTTTTGGGTTATGGCACTCATACTCGCGCTTATCGTGTACTTAACCTTGACACTAACCGAGTCATGGAGACATCCGATGTCACTTTCGACGAGACCATGGTTTGTCCTTCTTCTCGTTTTGAGCGTGCAGGTGATCATGAGGTTGGTGAGCCTCTTTTTGATGATGAGGATGAGGGTGCTGAAGGTATGGATAATCCAACACCCCTCCACCTACTGTGCCGCAAGGAGCGGCTTCTACTACGACTCACGGCCCCGACACTTCTTCATCTTGGGGGCCGTGGGATCCGCCACCTCGAGCGGTACCCTTTGTACCCTAGGAGGCGTCAGCCGCTGTTGAGGGGGAGATTACTTCTGCTCGGGAGGCGCCACGACATATCCAGCGCCAACACCCGCCTCAACAGATGATCGGCAGCATCGGCAAACGTGTCACTCGGTCAAGGTCACAACAAATCTCTCACTTTGCTCATTCTGCATTTGTTGCTGATTTTGAACCCCGAGATGTTGGACACGCTTTATCTGATCCAGATTGGGTCAATGCCATGCATGAGGAGTTAGAAAATTTTGAAAGAAATCGAGTTTGGGTTCTTGTTCCTCCTCCTCCTGAGTGTCATCCTATTGGGACAAAATGGGTTTTCAAAAACAAACAAGGAGAGGATGGCCATGTTGTGAGAAACAAGGCCAGACTTGTAGCCCAGGGGTATAGTCAGAAGGAGGGGATAGACTATGAGGAGACTTTTGCTCCTGTAGCTCGTTTGGAGGCAATTAGGATACTCTTGGCTTTTGCTGCATCCAAAGGTTTCAAACTTTTTCAAATGGATGTCAAGAGTGCCTTCTTAAATGGCTACATAGAAAAAGAGGTGTATGTTAGACAACCCCCCAGTTTCGAAAATCCCAAGTTTCCAAACCATGTTTTTAAACTTCACAAAGCTTTATATGGTTTGAAACAAGCCCCTAGAGCCTGGTATGATAGGTTGAAAACCTTTTTGCTCACTAAGGGTTTTAAAATGGGATGTGTGGATAAAATGCTTTTTCTCCTCAAGCAAGGCAATGACACACTCTTGGTCCAGATTTACGTGGATGATATCATTTTCGGTGGTTCTTCTCACGCTTTGGTTGCCAAGTTTGCAGACACTATGAGCAGGGAGTTTGAGATGAGCATGAAGGGCGAGTTGACGTTTTTCCTCGGGTTGCAAATCAAGCAATCCCGAGAGGGGACGTTCGTGCACCAGGGCAAGTACACCAAGGACATTATGAAGAAGTTCGACATGGGTGAGGCCAAGCCTCTTCCAACACCCATGCCGACCACGGCGGCTCTGGATGCGGATGTGGATGGAGAAGCAGTGGACCAG
Organism: Coix lacryma-jobi var. lacryma-jobi; assembly: GCA_009763385.1. NCBI lineage: Eukaryota > Viridiplantae > Streptophyta > Magnoliopsida > Poales > Poaceae > Coix > Coix lacryma-jobi. The sequence goes on along the minus strand of CM019822.1, from coordinate 142,207,925 downwards.
AAGGAGTACCGGAGTATGATTGGGTCGCTGCTGTACCTGACGGCGACACGCCCGGACATCCAGTTCGCGGTGTGTTTGTGCGCGCGATTTCAGTCGTCGCCGCGCACTTCTCACTATCAGGCGGTCAAGCGCATTATGAGGTACTTATGCTTCACTCCTGAATTTGGGATTTGGTATTCTGCTTCCTCTACCCTCTCTCTTTGCGGTTATTCTGATGCCGATTTTGCTGGTTGTCGTATTGATCGCAAGTCCACTTCTGGGACTTGCCAGTTTATTGGTTCTTCTCTTGTATCGTGGTCTTCTCGCAAGCAGTCTAGTGTTGCCCAGTCTACCACGGAGGCTGAATATGTTGCTGCGGCTAGCTGCTGTTCCCAGTTACTCTGGATGATGGCCACTTTGCGTAATTTTGGTCTGAGCTTCTCTCATGTTCCTTTGCTTTGTGACAGCACGAGTGCGATTAGCGTTGCTAAGAACCCCGTGCTGCACTCTAAGACCAAACACATTGATGTGCGCTTTCATTTTCTGCGAGACCACTATGAGAAGGGTGATATCGACCTTCGCCATGTCGATACTCATCATCAGTTGGCTGATATTTTCACCAAGCCTTTAGACCAATCAACTTTTGCTAGGTTGAGAGGTGAGCTTGGTGTGTGTTTCCCCTTTTAGATGGGGGAAACATTTTGGCTCTTGTGTAATATAAACTGACTTTTTGTTTTTCATTTGGTTTCTTCATGCATCCTTGCATTTCATCTTGCATATTTCCATTCAGAGCTTCATGTATATAATCTGAAGAATGTAACTATGCTCTGTATAGTATTTGCTCTGATGCTTTATGATGATGCTGTAGCTTATGCTCTTTTTGATCACTGATACATGCTGTGAGCAGAGCTATTTTATGAATGGTGAATCTGTTTAATGAACATAAAACTTGAAAATATTCACCATTGAGATATGCAACTAGCATGTGTAGAATGTGTTGAAGTCACTTGTGCTTTTCATATATGCTAGGTTGCTATGTCTCTAGTTCTGAGTCATTCACTTGCTTGGTCTGTTCATATACTGCTTTAAATCTGAACCAAGTTAAAATAATTTGAAAAGATCGAGATGGGATTGCTTGTCAGCACATCACAGTTTCGAGACTGTTTCTCATTGCACTTTGAGTTAAACTTGAGCTGTGTAGTGTATAACCGAAACTGTTGCTTTAAGCTTCTGATTGCTTCTGCATAGGCTTCGCACAGTTGAAAAGTTAGGCAATGACAAGCTTTCAACCTCTCGCAATCACATGCTGAAATTTGAACTTGGGTAATTAAACCGCTGCAACTCCGATCAAATTTGACACACAAGTCTATGTTTCATTCTATAGCATGATGATTGAACTGTGCTAGGGGTAGTTCACCTTGTATACATGTTTAGCACTTGTCGGATATCCTGTCTATACATGTTTTGTGCTATTTTGATGGTGAACCCTTTTTGGCTGAAAACTGCTCTTTTGCTCTCACATTCATATCTCTTATCTGGTGATCAGTTTGAGCCTTTGCTTGCTTCTTATGGATGTTGTTGAGTCATCGGATTAGAACTGTGTAGAGCATCCTTGCACTCTTTTGATTATATTTCTGAAGCTACTAACTTGCATTTTTACTCATTTGCATTTCTGGAGGGAGATATTCTGTCAAGGGGGAGACATTTGAGTGCGTGTGCACATGTGCTTGTTGGTGCATTTTCAACTAAGGGGGAGAAAATTGACAAATCATGAGTTCCCTGGGTTGTGTGCATTATTTGAGGGGGAGTTTGCTAGTTGTGTTGAGCCTTTGCCTCTTTCTTGAGGAACTAGCAAACATTTTCAGCTCTTCAATTGGTATCGATCTCTTTTCGTTTTGAGATTGGTAACAGTTGGTACTGAGCTACTTCGCTAGCGGTGTTGAGCCCGTTCTGCCTCTTCTTGAGGGCTAGCTCTGTTTTGCTTGATTTTCAGTTGATTTTCCAATTGGTATCGAGCTTTCTCGCTAGCGGTGTTGAGCCTGTTCTACCTCTTCTTGAGGGCTAGCTTTGCTTTGCTTGGTTGCGTCGAGTCGTTGCCCATGTCTTTGGGAACCAAGTTGTCTTGCTCTTTCCACTTGACCTTCTTCGGCTTTGCCATGCTTTTGGGTCATTTGGTCGAGTTCTCTCTCTTTCTTCCTTCCTCTCTCTATTCCATTATGATTTGTGTTGGTAGTTGACAATGCACTCATCAAGGGGGAGATTGCGGATACATGGGTGTATGCCGAGTCTCTGAGTGATGAGTGATTGTCAACTGGGATAATGCGCATGTTCTTTGGCTTGTGTTGTGCAGGTGTCGAGCACGGATACAGTGATCAAAGGCAAGGTGAAGGTCAAGTAGAGACGTGCTGTGCCGATGGACCGAGGGTGGCGAAGGGTGGACGTGAGGCTTGGACTGAGGGACTGGTGGCCCGAGGATCAGCTGTGGTGGCTGGCAGCCTGGGACAGCATCGAGCGAAGACTTGCGGGGCACGGTGTTGCTCGGGTCGAGGACCTGGGGACACGTGTCGGTGGACGGGGTGCACGGGCGGTGCATCCCCTCTACGGCTCGGTTTGGTGGTTGAGCGACAGAAAAACCACTGAGAGGACGGTTTCCAGGTTTGGGCCTCAAAACCTGGGCGCTGATGGTTTCTGAGTTTGGGCCACAAAACTCGGGCTGAGGACGGTTTCCAGGTTTGGGCCTCAAAACCTGGGTGCTGCGGGTTTGCTGAGTTTGGGCCACAAAACTCAGGCTACGGTCGGCTGGTTTCCCGGTTTGGGCCTCAAAACCGGGGGTTGGCTGTGAAGGCTGGTTTCCCGGTTTGGGCCACAAAACCGGGGGTGCGACGTCCAGGAAAAGGACAAGCAGAGCGGTGGCGGCACGTGGCGGCAATCGGTGAGGTTGCGTCGAGGCAACGCTACCAGTTGTGCGGGCGTGGCCGTCGGATTACCACCTACCATGAGTTGGTCCAGAATAACCCTAGGGTTTAGCTGGTTCGCTCTGTAATTAGAGAGGGGTAGAGTAGGAATTAGAATTAGGATAAGTAGAGGGAGACACCCTCCTCCCAATCTATCTCAGACATTTGCTCTTTGCACTTAGGGTTTCCTGCTCTCCCAATCCCCTGCTATAGCTAGCTGAGATCCGGAGAGAACCATACCTCTGTGTACTGGAGATTTTGAGGAAGTGAGGCCGTAACCTCACTGTTGTAGCGTGTGGTAGCCACACGGTTGCAGATCGATGACTTGAATCGCGTTTTGTTCGTGTTCTTCACGTTCTTCGTTTCTCTGCGATTTTCTCGTCACTCGATCTCCCTCTCTACTGCGTCTTTGCGAAATCCGTTTGAATCAACTTGTTCTTTATTGTGAGGAGATCATTTCCACTGAAGGAATTCATCTAACTCCTCACGAACAAGTAGATCGGGTTGATTTCGTTTTCGTGGCGTTTTTTCGTTCATACTCCTTCCCTTTTGATTTCCTGGTGTTTGAGTTGATTTGAGCGGATGATTTCTTGGGGATAGTCTCCTAACTACCTCGTGATCATCTTCTCCAAGTTTGGGAACGTGGAATTGAGTTTTGATTCGGATTTGGGAAGATTCGTGAGAGGGGCGACCAAAATCGCCCTCTCTGTTCATCCGCGGACAGTCCGCCATTTGGGTCGCGGACAGTCCGCCTGTCGGGGTCGGTCAGACCAGTGGCCTGACTCCGCACTGTTGGACGAGTCCTTTTTGAACCACGGACAGTCCGCCGTTGGAACTCGCGGACAGTCCAGGAACGTCTAGGGACTGTTCAGCAACCTTGCTGTTTCTGGTATTTGACCGGCGGACAGTCCGCCAATCCCTCGCGGACAGTCCGTAGTAGGGGCGGACAGTCCGGGACCCCAGGGCCGGACAGTCCGGGATTTGGCTGAAGCCCCCGGCTTAGTGCGTTTGCTCTCCCGGCTTCTTCGCTTGGTTTCCGGACTTCTCGTTTGGCCCTAGAGCTGACCAAGGAACCTCTCTAGGTATCTTTGCTACTTGTTAGCATCGGTATTTGGGGATTTCTCGACGTAGCCTTCCATCTACGTTCGGGACTTGGTTTTTAGGGGGCAAACTTGTGCCGGTGCTTTTTGCGTTTGGTTTGCTATCGCTTTGTGGTGCCTCGCTGTGATCCTAGGGATCATCCACCCTCTTCCAAGGGTCGTGGGCATCACGGTTTCGATCGGAGCTTTCTGGGGTTGATTTTGGGACAATAGGCCAAAGTTTCGAGAGAGATTTTTGAGCTCCCATTCACCCCCCCCCCCCTCTGGTCGCCTTGCTATTGCATTCTCGGTCCTTCAACCTCACAGCTTGGTGCTCATTTGAGAGAGGAGGTGGAAAACCCTAGTGTTGATTTGCATTTGTGATTCATAGTTGTGACACTAGGTGATTATCGTGATTGTGGATTGCTTATTACTCTTGGTGATTGTCGTCACCTAGACGGTTGGTGTTGGATTGATTGGTGAGGGGATTTGGTGTTTGTGTCCACCCCCAATCAAGGTGATATTTGTGAGGAGTTATTGTGGTTCTCCGGCGGAGTGCCAAATTCCAACTCTAGTGGATTGCTCGTGTCATTCAACTTCTCTCCATTGGTAGGTTCTTGTGGCGCCTATTGAGAGGCTCGGTGTGTGATACCGATTAGCCACCGAACCACGTGGTGTAGAGGGACACAACGGGGACTAGCTTGCCGGCAAGCAAGTGAACCTCGGGAGAAAAATCAATTGTGTCATCTATTGTCTCCCGGTGAATTGAATTAATTGATATATATCTCATTGGAATTAATTATTTGGTGTTTGGCATCATCCTCTACTCTTCATTGTCGGTATTGAAATTAAGTATCTCTCTTTCATACTTGCTATTTAAATACCTTGTTGTCACACCCTAAAATTTGTGATTTTGGGTTGTGAATAGAAAACACTAAATAAAATAAATAAATTTAATATTTGTATAAAATTAATCAAGTTAGTTTGAGCTAGCGCCACTTTAGTTGTAGTAAAACGAGAATTTTTAAATTTTTTCTAAACTAATTTGATGGGTTATGTTTGATGTGATGGTTGGGTGTTGTTTGACCTTGTGTCGTGAGCCGGTAGAGTTTTAAAACGCATTTGGTAGGTCATCTATCTTTATCCGGTCTGTTTCTATCTTTTTCCAAAAATCAAATTTATCGTTCCTAACTCTATCCTCTTGTTGGACTTTTCCAAGATTCTTTTACTTATGTCCCAAATCACTTCTTTAAGTTCATCATCCATTGTCATATCGCTGCAAACTTCTTGGGAATTTTTCTGGCTATTTCCGGAACAATTTCCAATCTTTCTAGAAGCATTATTAGATGCTCCAAAATATATTTTTATGAGCTCTAAATACTTTATTTGGGTTTATTATATTTCAAAGTGTCTCTGAGAATTTTCTAGAATTTTCGGAGCCGTCGGAATATTTTTCGTGGCTTAAATAACAATTCTAGACTTTTCTGGAATTAATTTAATTCCGACATTGATTAGTCACTAACATAAATATATTTTTAATTTATAATTTTCTTAGGCTAAACAGTGCCACATAAATTACGTTCAAATGCTCTCACATGTTTACTTTCCTTTACTAAGTTAATGTTTAACTTGATTAAATATATGACAATATTTATGAATAAAATATGATTAGTCTAACCCAACTTTATAATTAAAATATGTTTTTAACTAATCTGAATTAATATCTTGTCATGGTCTTATTTAATTAAAATAAAACAAGTCGGTAGTTTTTCCTTTTATAATATAAAACTCCCGGTAGACGTGTCTTTTAGCGATAGCTTTGTTTTCGGTGCCTCTCGTGTTACCGCGACTTTAGTAACGAGCTCTCTTTTAATACGTTGTTTTATCTTGGGTTGTGTTGTTCTTAGTCGTCTATGTTGCTTGCTTGTATGTTTGCCTATGTGTGGTGCTTGCTACGAGTAGACGGCGACCGGTTGTGCGCGCTGAAGATCAGAAGGTGGTGATCCAAAGCTGAAGATGTGAAAATTGGTCAAGTGTAACAGACAAGTATAACATGGGACCATCCTTGTTGCCTATTCATTTAAAATTCATTATTCATATGCATGTGTCTAATGTGCAAACCATAAGTTTTCCTAGTTGATTCAACTTTATACCTTGCTACCATGGGATATATGCATATGGGTAGATCTGCTAGTGCTTAACTCCAATCTATATGAACAAACGAGATGACTAATAATATGTGCAACACATACTGATAACTTGTTTCCATGGTAATGTGAACATCTGACCCCATAAATGATCTTCTGCGGGGAAAAGCTGGGACATACAGTACAACCGAGAGGGCTACATGGCTCTGGTTTTAGTTAGTTCGAGGACCTCTCCTCGCTTGATGGTGGTTACCCGAAAGGGCACAAAAGGGGCTTGCCGAGACAGATATAGGACGGCCTCTGGTCCCATGTGTATAGCCGAGAAGGAATGTGCCATCGGAAAGGGGGTTCCTATAGCTGCTTGCTGATTGGAAACCTATTGGCCACTATCTTGTTAGGGGAACTTCAAAAGACTTCATAGTGTACCCTGCCGCACTTCCTTGGTAGAGGTGATATGGGCTTTGCAATCCCTGGCACATGGGGATCACGGCTCACGGGTAAAGATGTACAAACTCTGCAGAGTATTAAAACTGATATATCAGCTGTGCTCACGGTCACGAGCGGCTCGGAAAACTTGCAGGCTAATAACTTTAACAATATATACTTTATGTTCATGTTACTGTCAACTTGTTAATCTTTGATGTGGTTGCTCATAATATTATTCATGTGGTTTGATTGGGATTTAAGCACACCCTGGTGACTATTTTATGCTAAAATGTTGACCAACCTAAAAGTGCTAATCGTAGTGAAACCGTGTCTAGCCTTTTGAGCTTCATAACCCCATGTTGTATTTGTTGAGTACGACATGTGCTCACCCTTTGAAAGGTCCTTGTTTGGTTTTGGTAATTGAGTGACAACTTAGGTGGACTAATATGTGTTTGAAGTAAATTACACAGGTGATTAGTCCATAGGTGATCATGTGTGAGCAACATATGCCATAGAGGAGAATTGGCTTGGAGGATGTTGCAATGCTCATGCATGAAGATGAAGAAGGAGCTTAATGCATATGTGACATGACATGTGGTCATATGGCTAAGATGGAGAAGATCAAGGCAAGACTTGGCTTGATGGACCGGTTGCGAAGGTGAAGGGCAAGTTGAGGCTTTGAAGCCGTTGGTACCGAGTGTCGGGAGGCTTAAGCAAGACTTGGCGCCGAAGGACCGAAGCGATGGTGAAGAGCAAGTGATGTCAAGATCGATGGACCATGGAGGCCATGTGATGATATGAAGTGGATCATATCATTTGAAGATAGGTTGGTGCATGTGTTGCATCAACACCGAAGGAGATGGAATGGAATGCGCAAGGCAAAGGTATAATTGTAGGGCATTTCATTTCACCGGTCATAGGTGTGTAGAGAAGTTTATGACCGGGTTTAGGATAGATGGCCGTACTATCAAGAGGAGCAAACTTGTTTGCATATCGGTCATCTAGTGCCACTTGAGTGATCTAACATTGCAATGTTGCTAGGATCGAGTGGCGTGGTGAGTGCAAGTGCTAATCCTTTGAAAAATGATTGTGAAAATGCTAACACACATGCACAAGGTGGTATACACTTGGTGGTGTTGGCACATTTGCAAAGGAGAAGGTGTTGGAGTTGAAGTGGATCAACTCCGAGAAGAGAAGGAGGCTTTTCGGTGTGTTCCGGACTCTAGGATGGCTCTTGGATTGGAATTCTGTACTAATCCTTTGTGAGTTGGATCAGCTATGTATGTGGGATGTGTAGCCCTCTGAGTTAGCTTTCCAAAATGTCCAAGATCATCGAAATCGGAGTTCGGAGCTAAGAGTTATAGTCGTTTGAGCGTTGAAAGGTCAGTGACCGGACTCACTGACCGGACGCGTCCGGTCAGTAGAGTGAGTCCGGTCATCAGAGTCCGGTCAGTGCATTTTGAGTGCTGATTTGAGGTGTATTGACCGGACGCTCGGTAGAGTCCGGTCAGTAGTGACCGGACGCGTCCGGTCACTGAAAAACAGCCCCGAAACCTCTCTGTTTGCGACCGGACTCAGGCATAGGCGCGTCCGGTCATTATGACCTGACGCGTCCGGTCAGTAGAAGGCTGAACGCGCGCGAAAACTAGCCGTTGGGGACGGACGACCGGACTCTAGTGACCGGACGCGTCCGGTCACCCTGTAGTGAGTCCGGTCAGTACGAAAAAAGCCCAGTGAAGGGGGTAACGGCTAGTTGAGCCCTTGGGGCTATAAAAGGAGATGGTGGCCGGCCTTGGCTAGGGCTGAGCACCCTTGGGACTTGGTGTCCATGCTTGGGGAGTGCTTGGGAGCCCTCTAACTCGCTTGTGCTTGCTAGTGTGCGAATCTATTGCGAGTGAGCGATTCTAGTGCGTTGCTTTGAGAGATTGCATCGAGTGGCACTAGGTGTTCGTGTTGCAAGCCGGTGGTGCTTGTTACTCTTGGAGGTTGCCACCTCCTAGACGGCTTGGTGATCGAGTCTCCGTCGTGAAGCCCGCGTGAAGATTGTGCGTGGCTCCGGAGAAGGATTGTGAGGGGTATTGTGCTCACCCCGCGGGAGATCGTGAAGAGCAACTCTAGTAAAAAGGAGACGTGAAGAGCGTCAAGTGGTTCGGCCGGGTCGAGTGCTAGAGCTTGTGGTAAGCACTCCTTGGGGAGAGTGTGACTAGTGTAGTCACCACTAGCAAGAGGACCGGCGACAACCTTGAGCTTGTCTCAACGGGGACTAGCTTGGTGGCAACCAAGTGAACCTCGGGATAAAATCACCGTGTCAACATTGTCTTCATCTTCTCGGTGGTTTGCTATCTCCATTCACTAGCTTGTATTTCCATACTCATACTTGTGCTAGTGTTTAGTTGTTGCTCTTGTGTAGCTATCTAGCTTGTGTAGCTTAATAGTTGCTCTTGTAATTAGTTAGCTTGTGTAGCTTGCTAGTTACCTTCCTTGCTTGTGTAGCATAGAAGTTGATCCCGTGAGTGACTAGTTGACTTGTAGTCTTGCTAGTCACATTGCTTAGTTTGTGTAGCTAAGTTGAGCTCTCTAATTTGGCTTGTGTAGCCTTGTTATTGAGCATTGCTAGTGAGCTTAGGCTTTGTGCTTTTTGCTTAGTGGCATGTGTAGGAGCTCCCCGGTTGTTTGAGTACTAGTTGCTTAGGTTTGTGTAACCTTGCAAGCTAGAATTGTTTAGGTGAGCTCTAGCTAGCCCGACACCTTATTTGCTTTGTTTAGGATCTTTTATAAGGTGTCATAGAGTATAAGTAGAGGGGTGTAGTCTTGGCTAGACCGATAGATTTAATTCCGCATTTGTTTCGGTTAGCCATTCCGCTGCAATTAAGTTTAAGTTTTTAGAAAAGACTATTCACCCCCCCTCTAGTCCGCCATCTCGACCCTTCAATTGGTATCGGAGCTAGGTCTCTCATTTGTGGTCTTCACCGACCCGAGAGGATGGCGACTAGTTGGCTAGATGTTGAGTGTGACACACATATTTTTGATGGCACACACTATGCACGATGGAAACTTCATATGCTTGATCATTTCCGTGCTTTTGGTCCGAAGTTTTGGTGGATCGTTGTTGTTGGTTTTACTCATGCCTTGGATGAGAGTAATCTAACCCAAGCGCAAGAGGATTGCCTAACACTCGATGCACAAGCCCAATGTTTTCTAACAAATGCTTTGCAAGATGAGATATTTGGTAGGGTGATGACTTCGGTGAGTGCCCATGATATGTGGATGGCACTCAAATATCTCTATGGTGATTTCTCTATTTGGGATGATGGCAAATTCAAGGAGGAGGATCACATAGAGATGGTACATGAGGATATTGAGCATGACCGAAACATGGTGGTTGTGAAGGATTGCTCCACCTCATGGTCAAGTGATGATGATGATGATCAATCCACAAGATCACTTGACAAAGATGACGGTGACCATAGCCGAAGCTCAAGTGGTGCAAATGATGATGTCATTCCATGCACACTTGATGATGATGATGACGGCTATGAGAGTGATGTCTCTTCAAGCTCTTCTACTACTCCACATTGCTTCATGTCACATGGTGACACTAAGGTATCAATTGCTAATGTGGTAGTTGATTGTGATGATCCAAATTTTGAGCTTGTATGTAGACTCACTAAGGCTTTAGAAAATGAGATGGCTAAAACAATGAAATTGACAAAAGAAAACTCATTTCTAAAGAATGCATGTGAACAACAAAAGCATCTACTTTATGTTACTACTTGTTCACATGATGAGCTTAAATTGACTCATGAGGAACTTAGTGTTGCTCATGACAACTTGGTACAAGACCATGCTTTTCTCACTAAAAAGCTTTCTAATGAAGAAACTAAAACTAGTGAGAGCTCATCATTTGGGTCAAATGATCAATCACATATTTGTGCTAACCCATGTGATGTAGAGAAGAAGCATGTATCCACCTCTTGTGATGATTTAATATCTATGCCATGTTCTTCACATATAGATGCTTGTTCTACTTCTATGTCTTGTGAGACTAACCTTTTGAAGGAGAACAATGAGCTCAAAAGTGAAGTGAAGAACTTGAGCAACAAGTTAGAGAGGTGGTGTAGATCAAAAGTCACCCATGAGCACATGATGAAGAATCAAAGAAGCTATGGTGACAAGAGTGGCATTGGCTTCAACAAAAGCAATGTCAACGGCAAGAGATGGGGCAAGAGAAGATTTGAAAGAGAAATGAAGAAGCAAGAACAAGAAAAGCTATCTCATTTCATGTGCTATCAATGCCATGAGATGGGACATCTTGCAAAAGCTTGCCCCAACAAGAAGAAGCCCCAAGTTCAAATCAAGAACAACCATCATGATGGTGACTTGATGAAGAAGAAGAAAACAAGAAGGGGCGGAAGAGCAAGGCATCCAACTCACATTCAAGATGCCAAAATGATGATGAGCAAGAATGAAGAAAAGAAGAAAGATTTGGCTCACATCAAGTGCTACAAGTGTGGTGATATGGGACACTTTGCCTCGAAGTGTCCTACCAAGCTTGAGAAGAAGGCTCAAGCAAATGAGAAGAGGCAAGGCAATGAGAAGCAACAAATGAGCAAGGAAGAGAAGGCTCAATCAAAGAGAAGTTGCTACTCATGCCGGGAAAGGGGACACATGGCTCATTCATGTCCCCTAGGTATGACCCCTAAGCCTATTTCAATTACTAATGATTCTATGCTTAGGAAGGATGTAAATGGTACCACATTGGTCGCTATTGCAAAACATCCCGCTACTCATACTAAGGCTATGCCAAAGTATGTTGCACCTAACTTGAGAGGACCCAAACTAGTTTGGGTACCATCAAAAAGTGGATGATTGCGTGTAGGTACCATGGCATTGGAGGCTTGACTCAATTGATTTCACATTATTCATCATGTGATTGATTCAAGTAATGAAGCCTAGTGCTATCCAAACCCAATGCCAAGACAAAAGAAGTGAAGTCCAAGTGCAAAACATACAAGTGCAAAAGATCAAGTTGTGATGTTTGATTGGAATTATTTGAAGGCTTGCAATCTAATTGAGTAGAAGCTTGCTATTTGGATGATCATGAGCTACTAAGGTATATCTCTAGTTGATCATGTTATTTTAGATGCATATGAGATGATCGAATCGGATATATATGCATATGTTGCTTGCTATAAGATGATTGAATGGATTTGATGCTTAGTGATCAAAATTGAGTTAGTTTGAATGGATATGTTCATAAGACTTCTTTTAGTGAGTGGTTTGAATGGATATATGTCTTGTGTTGATGTTCAAACAAGTTTAGCTCAAGTTTGATTCAAATTGGTAGAGTATAGCTCAATTGCTCAAAGTTGTCAAAAATCTGAAATCTGAGCTAGCTGTGATAATAGCCATGTTTGAATGACCAAATCTATTTGGATTGGCTTGAAATTTGGTACACATGCTCTACACTTGTGATATTAGTCGCTGTGCAAAATTCATGATAATTGGATAAGTGATGCTTTAGTTTTGGAGTAGATCTTGTCACCTATTGTGCAGCAGTTTTCAGCATGTAGTACTATGGAGAGAATTGAAATCTGGTAGCAATCTAGAAAGCCAATGAAGCTCAAATTTTTATGGCTGCTAGAACATTTAGAGAGGCACATCTCCACCAAATTTCATAGTCATTAGACTTATATTTTGGGAGATATGCATGTTTCTTTGAGAAGGACAGAATCTGCCAGAAAAGTGACAAATATTGGATTGATTTAGAGTCACTTTGATTGAAAGGTCCTCAAGTTGGAATCATATTTATAAGTGGTTGAGGGACCTATGTTTGGTTTTGAGATGAGCTAGAAGTATGACAAATATGAGTACAAGTTCATTTGATTGGGAAGTGTATTTGGCACACATTTGGTACTCAAATTGAAGATCAAGACCAACATCAAGATGAAGATAAAGATCAAGTTCTAGTATCAAATTGAAGATCATTTGGAAGAGAGAAAAGGACTCAAAGATGGATTCAAAGTCACATTTCAAGAAGAGTTCAAATGGATCAATCAAACAAAGTCAATTCAAGTGAGTATCAAGGATGATTCTTTGGAGAGAGGTCACTTCTCCCTTTTGTAGGGGCTTGCCGCCTTTGGTAGGTTAACCAAGTATGGTACTTGGAAGGCTAATATGGAAGTGGTGATTCAAAGGATATTTGAGATGCTTAGTTGAAGCAATGAAAGGATTGACCAAGCAAAGCAAGCAACATCCAAGATAGAAAAGCAAATCATGTCAAATCAAGTGGTATTCATATGCAAGCTATGTTCAAATGAAGAAGCAAGCCAACCACAACAAGATAGTGCACTTAATCATATGGGTGAAGATTTGTTCTATCAATTGGTATATATTGGTCTTCACCATGGACTTCACATTGCTATTTGGAGCTTAATAGGAATCAAATGACTATCCTCTACTCCAAGATAGCAAAGGTATTATTGTAATGTGCATGATCATTTCATCCCTTACTAGTATGCGGTTGGTGCATATAGTACATGCTCAATAGGATCATGCATAACAATTGAAAAGTTTAAATTCATAGCCTACCACTATTGCTTGATTGACTATATGATCTAGTGGATAGTATGTGAATTTGTTCATGAGCTAGTGAACCCAAGTACTTGATCTAGAAGATGAACATTCAAGTGTCTAATTCAACATGAGTAAGATAACCATTGAAAGATGTGTGAAGAAGCTTACTCTAGAGCAAACCGAGTTAGATATCTTATGCAATATTGCCTAGTTCAAGTCACAAATGAGAAGCTCATGAAGACGACAAGAGTTCAAGAAGAAGACAATAATGCAAATGGATATCAAGTTTAAACTTCCATTCAATTGGTATCCTACAAGACTTCAAGTGATCCTCAACTTTAAGTGATCAATTCAAGCAAAACATCCCTCACCATCAAGAGCTCAAGTTTATCAAGTGGATGACCCATGCTATGACATAGGGGAGGTGCCCCACCAATTGGTATCAAGGTCAAAGATCCTACACATGGTTTCATTCCAACACATATAGTAGTGTCCATCAAAAATGAAGCCCAAAGTGTCAATCATCTACCCTAGTGTCACCCTTTGTGAGAAAAGAGCATACCTTTTGTGGTCATTGATGACAAAGGGGGAGAAGTTATGGAAAAGATATGTCAATTATGATATGTCAAGGACAAAGAGGGAGAAAAGAAGATGGACATGGATCAAGAGGGTGAAGGATCAAAATTCTTGGACAATGAGAGCACACAAGTAGGGGGAGCAAGCTCATGAACTTGGTTGTTGCATTTGATATGTGCATAATCATGTGCTTGCTTGCATTGCATAAGTTTTAAAATTTTATATGCATGCTTGTGTGGTGTATGCTAGTTATAGGATTTAATTGATGAATTGATAACTAGCATGCATAGGTTAATAGCTAGACTTGTGCTTTTAATGCAAAACTAGACCCTTGCTATTAATGTTGATCTCACGGGGTTTTCTAGTTTTTATGATGTCTAGCTACTCTTCGATGCTAAGGATGAATCAAATGTGGTATGCACGCTTCAAAGGTAAAATTTCATCATGTATACCTTAGCATCACTTAGTAGTGCTAACACTCCCACAAATTTCATATTTATGCATGTGTGCAAGCTTGAAACCAAACCATTTGAGCACACATGTAGGGGGAGTTAACACTACAAAGTCGGGTTGTATGGTGCTTATCCAAATTCTCTAATATGGTCTTAATGTTGGATAAGTAACATAGAATCCAAAGAGCTTAATTTCCATATCTTTGTAGAGTTGTCATCAATTACCAAAAAGGGGGAGATTGAAAGGTCCTTGTTTGGTTTTGGTAATTGAGTGACAACTTAGGTGGACTAATATGTGTTTGAAGTAAATTACACAGGTGATTAGTCCATAGGTGATCATGTGTGAGCAACATATGCCATAGAGGAGAATTGGCTTGGAGGATGTTGCAATGCTCATGCATGAAGATGAAGAAGGAGCTTAATGCATATGTGACATGACATGTGGTCATATGGCTAAGATGGAGAAGATCAAGGCAAGACTTGGCTTGATGGACCGGTTGCGAAGGTGAAGGGCAAGTTGAGGCTTTGAAGCCGTTGGTACCGAGTGTCGGGAGGCTTAAGCAAGACTTGGCGCCGAAGGACCGAAGCGATGGTGAAGAGCAAGTGATGTCAAGATCGATGGACCATGGAGGCCATGTGATGATATGAAGTGGATCATATCATTTGAAGATAGGTTGGTGCATGTGTTGCATCAACACCGAAGGAGATGGAATGGAATGCGCAAGGCAAAGGTATAATTGTAGGGCATTTCATTTCACCGGTCATAGGTGTGTAGAGAAGTTTATGACCGGGTTTAGGATAGATGGCCGTACTATCAAGAGGAGCAAACTTGTTTGCATATCGGTCATCTAGTGCCACTTGAGTGATCTAACATTGCAATGTTGCTAGGATCGAGTGGCGTGGTGAGTGCAAGTGCTAATCCTTTGAAAAATGATTGTGAAAATGCTAACACACATGCACAAGGTGGTATACACTTGGTGGTGTTGGCACATTTGCAAAGGAGAAGGTGTTGGAGTTGAAGTGGATCAACTCCGAGAAGAGAAGGAGGCTTTTCGGTGTGTTCCGGACTCTAGGATGGCTCTTGGATTGGAATTCTGTACTAATCCTTTGTGAGTTGGATCAGCTATGTATGTGGGATGTGTAGCCCTCTGAGTTAGCTTTCCAAAATGTCCAAGATCATCGAAATCGGAGTTCGGAGCTAAGAGTTATAGTCGTTTGAGCGTTGAAAGGTCAGTGACCGGACTCACTGACCGGACGCGTCCGGTCAGTAGAGTGAGTCCGGTCATCAGAGTCCGGTCAGTGCATTTTGAGTGCTGATTTGAGGTGTATTGACCGGACGCTCGGTAGAGTCCGGTCAGTAGTGACCGGACGCGTCCGGTCACTGAAAAACAGCCCCGAAACCTCTCTGTTTGCGACCGGACTCAGGCATAGGCGCGTCCGGTCATTATGACCTGACGCGTCCGGTCAGTAGAAGGCTGAACGCGCGCGAAAACTAGCCGTTGGGGACGGACGACCGGACTCTAGTGACCGGACGCGTCCGGTCACCCTGTAGTGAGTCCGGTCAGTACGAAAAAAGCCCAGTGAAGGGGGTAACGGCTAGTTGAGCCCTTGGGGCTATAAAAGGAGATGGTGGCCGGCCTTGGCTAGGGCTGAGCACCCTTGGGACTTGGTGTCCATGCTTGGGGAGTGCTTGGGAGCCCTCTAACTCGCTTGTGCTTGCTAGTGTGCGAATCTATTGCGAGTGAGCGATTCTAGTGCGTTGCTTTGAGAGATTGCATCGAGTGGCACTAGGTGTTCGTGTTGCAAGCCGGTGGTGCTTGTTACTCTTGGAGGTTGCCACCTCCTAGACGGCTTGGTGATCGAGTCTCCGTCGTGAAGCCCGCGTGAAGATTGTGCGTGGCTCCGGAGAAGGATTGTGAGGGGTATTGTGCTCACCCCGCGGGAGATCGTGAAGAGCAACTCTAGTAAAAAGGAGACGTGAAGAGCGTCAAGTGGTTCGGCCGGGTCGAGTGCTAGAGCTTGTGGTAAGCACTCCTTGGGGAGAGTGTGACTAGTGTAGTCACCACTAGCAAGAGGACCGGCGACAACCTTGAGCTTGTCTCAACGGGGACTAGCTTGGTGGCAACCAAGTGAACCTCGGGATAAAATCACCGTGTCAACATTGTCTTCATCTTCTCGGTGGTTTGCTATCTCCATTCACTAGCTTGTATTTCCATACTCATACTTGTGCTAGTGTTTAGTTGTTGCTCTTGTGTAGCTATCTAGCTTGTGTAGCTTAATAGTTGCTCTTGTAATTAGTTAGCTTGTGTAGCTTGCTAGTTACCTTCCTTGCTTGTGTAGCATAGAAGTTGATCCCGTGAGTGACTAGTTGACTTGTAGTCTTGCTAGTCACATTGCTTAGTTTGTGTAGCTAAGTTGAGCTCTCTAATTTGGCTTGTGTAGCCTTGTTATTGAGCATTGCTAGTGAGCTTAGGCTTTGTGCTTTTTGCTTAGTGGCATGTGTAGGAGCTCCCCGGTTGTTTGAGTACTAGTTGCTTAGGTTTGTGTAACCTTGCAAGCTAGAATTGTTTAGGTGAGCTCTAGCTAGCCCGACACCTTATTTGCTTTGTTTAGGATCTTTTATAAGGTGTCATAGAGTATAAGTAGAGGGGTGTAGTCTTGGCTAGACCGATAGATTTAATTCCGCATTTGTTCCGGTTAGCCATTCCGCTGCAATTAAGTTTAAGTTTTTAGAAAAGACTATTCACCCCCCCTCTAGTCCGCCATCTCGACCCTTCACCCTTGCTATTTCCCCCACACCCAGTCTTCATCAGAGTCGCGCAGCGGAAGCGTGGTGAAGGCACAGATAGGTTTTCAGAGTACTGGCAGAAGTACTAGGCATATGTTACCCCCCTAGTCAACTGTCCCTGTGAAGAATGGAGTCCGATGAGAAGATCTGTATCTGTTCCGCTTAACTTTGATGTAAGTGTTAGTTATAACTATGTTTTCGATATCTAAAACATTGTTTTTGATATCTTTTCCCTCTGTGGTTGTATGTGTGGACTTCCTGGACACACATATGGCGTACCTGGTTATATTCTTTAAAACCGGTTGTTACACTTGTGTAGAAGTAGTGATAAATTGCAAGTAGAGTAACATAACATATTTAGTTGATTTATTTTGCTCTCTAGATTGCTCTCTAGTGTAAAAGTAGTGACATAGTCTTGAGCAATTTACTTATCTTGTTAGCTCACTATCTAGGTAAAATATAGACATAGCAATTGTGTGCCATAGAGATATTAAATTACTAGACTTGCAAATAGGTGGCTTGCCTAACATTTAGAGCTAGAGCAAACCGTATTTTCGCCATTTGTAATACTAATACTTTGCTCTAGTGAGTTTGTAGATTTTTTATTTAGGATATTCACCCCCCTCTAGCCAATTAGGACCTTTCACCCGGCTAGTCCCGCTGTTCCATGTTCCCGAGATCATGGGTACGTGGCTGACGTTGTGCGAGTGGTGGCATGGAGGGAGGATTTGGTGGAGTTCTCGAGGAGAGATCGTGCAGACTAGCAGTCCACAGTGATGGGTGTACTTGATGCACAGGGGGTTTGACTCTTGGCGAGATCCGAGGCCTCAAAGGCGCTATAGCTTGTCAGTCGGCCGCACGTCGTCGGGGCCCTGGAGTGGGTACAGTGTACCAAATAGTGTTGCCGGACGTGGCTTCCCATATCCGGATCTGCCGATGGTAGAAAAAAGAGGATGTGACTCTCATCCCGTCTCCCCACGCCGCCTGCACGCCCCTGCCCTCTCCTGACAGCACATGTTAGTGCATACCAGGGGAGGAGTATGGAGTTCTATTTGATAGGACGCGGGCACAGTGGACGATGGTACAGTTTTTAGAGTTCCTAAGAGGGGCAGGGAGTTTCCTTCTCGCGGAAGCCTTGGGGAGTGGTAGGCTCGGGCGAGATGAAGAATGAAGCGTTTGTCCGAGGCCTGGCATAGAGGGCTCGGGCGAGACGGAGAATGAAGCGATCGCCTGAGGCCTGGCGTGGAGGGCTCGGGCGAGGCGGAGAATGAAGTGGTCGCCTGAGGCCTGGCGTGGAGGGCTTAGGCGAGACGGAGAATGAAACGTTCGCCCGAGGCCTGGCGCGGAGGGCTCGGGCGAATGCCAGGATTGCTGGGTCGTCGTGGCCTACTTCTGCTCGGCGGGTTTGCGGGCTTTGGCTTGGTGGGCCAACTAGCATCGATTGTCTTCTTGGCTCTGGTTATGTTTTTTCGAAAGCGTTTTTAGTACCTCTGGTTGGGGTACCTATTATTTTGGTACCTGACAATTTCGTTCTTATTTTATTCTAGTTGTATGCTTGATATAGTTATGATTGATAATAAGTTCATGCACATGTTCGTAAAGCGCTTAGTTCGATTCTGGATTGGACTAAGTGGTCGATATAATGTAGGTGCGGTGCTTAGATTATGTTTACCTACGAATGCACCCTATTCTCCCGGCCAGCAAGTGGTAGTTTGCGAGGGTGACTCTTATAGCCTCGTTAATTCCTCTATAGTCCACTCCCCGAGTTTAGGCCAAGTAGAACCTGGTTACACTTAAGGAATTACTCTCGATATGAACTTCTTTTGTAATGTTCCTTATGTATGAGTGGATGATTAATTATGCTATAGATGATAACATATGCTAGGGTTGACTTAGACTTAATAGAAGTAATATAACTTAGGAGTCTAATCTCTTGACGTATCGATTAGTTCTCAATTCTGCTTGATCATATGAGTCTCTCTCTCTCTCATCATGGAATCCCTAGTAGTCTTTGTTGTTTATCTTATTTATCCTTATTATACTATTATCCTTTTGCCTTATCCCTATATTAGACAAGAGGTGGTTATTAGATTCATATCTTAGTATATCTTAGTATATATGTTTGCAATTCTTTAGCCATATCATTTTCATTCTAAACCTTGTTAAGCTCCCGATGATAGAATTATAAATAATGATACCTGAAACATTCCTAGTGAAATGCTACAACGGGTGTATTTTATCTGTGCGCTTGCAGGTAACATTTATTTCATAAAAATGTCATGTCATAAATACAATCACATCTCTAGTGTTACTGCTAGTGGTGACAGCCTAGCGCTAGAGTGATGCTAAGAGATGTCTACCGAAATTTTTGGTATTAGTACGGGGGGTAGATCTTAACCTATCTTTTGGTAGTTGTGCTAAGGAATGTGAACAACGACCAGCCTTGCCAGCTACACTGGGGACTGGTCGACGGTTTCGCTGGTTCTCAACAAAGCTGGGGACTGGTCAGAGCACCAGTTACATGTCGATACGTGGCAGTCACGTACTCTTCACGGCCAGCCTCGCCAGCTACGCTGGGGACTAGTCAACGGCTTTGCTGGCCTTCTCAGCAAAGCTGGGGACTGGTCAGAGCACCAGTTACAGGATGACACGTGGCAGAGCTGCGTACTCTTCACGACCAGCCTCGCCAGCTACGCTGGGGACTAGTCGATGGCTTCACTGGCCTTCTCACCTCTGCTACTAAGCATTGGGGCAGTTGTTTTCATTCAGAAGATCTTCAACCTTTACAATCGCTCGGATTACAAACAAGATCAGGATGTAAAACATTGTCTAGTGTTGCCAAGACACAAAACCATTGATGCATAGTGCATCAAGGTCTGGAGTCAGTGAATCATAACAAATAAGCATAGAACCTTGGGTAGACTCGAGCCTTTTTAGTACATCCAAGGTGGGATTTTGGACCTATCTCAGCACACAATTTGGAGCTAAGAATATAGACCAAATCTCGTCACCCATCGAAGAACTTACATAAGATTGTACGACTTAACATTAATGCCGACATCACAAGAGTTCTTATAGGCGCCATTTTGTACTCTTCTATTCTACATCACTCAAGAACTGTTCCAACAGACAATCCCTTCACAAGAATTCTTCTAGGCACTACAACGTTCATACAATAAAGAAGCTACTAACCCCGGGGGCTCGGGCATTTCAACTACACACATTATGAGGATTCTAGATGTCAAGAGACTCAGCGCTATCTTGTGGTGACAAGCTCTCGCTTACCAGGAAGGGTATTTATAGGCAATTGTCACTAGTCTATAGACTAAGTTCACAATGAGAACAAAGCATCTTATAGTACATCTCGGGTGGATTGTTGACACGTGATCCTGAGGACAAAGGACTTATCTCTATAGTGACAACTTTAATATGGATCAGATGAGGCACGGGGGGCTAAGCTACATGACAAAAGAAGTTACTGCAAAAGGCGCGTCTTATTAATACCTGCTACTTGATGAGTCTCAGGATACTGATTCATCACGGATGAGTAGTTTTTTCTGACCTTGGCACCATGTGACCAAGTCACCTGCTACCAAGCTCGGGGACTACCGTGTATACATGGCACTCGTCTGCGCATGTATATGAGTTTGTCTTCTTTTCTCTAACCTTGGCACCACGTGACCAAGTCACCTGCTACCAAGCTCGCAGACTACCGTGTATACATAGCACTCATTCGCACATGTAAATGGGTTCTATCTCTCTTCAAGACCTTGACACCACGTGACAAAGTCACTTGCTATCAAGCTCGAGGATTAAGTGGGCACATTTCACCTGATG
Organism: Coix lacryma-jobi var. lacryma-jobi; assembly: GCA_009763385.1. NCBI lineage: Eukaryota > Viridiplantae > Streptophyta > Magnoliopsida > Poales > Poaceae > Coix > Coix lacryma-jobi. The sequence goes on along the minus strand of CM019822.1, from coordinate 142,187,111 downwards.
ACAACTGGGTTCACTATAGAAAGTTTCTTGGTCATGGAACGCTTGCTTATACTTTTATAGTATAAAGTGGGCACACTTCACAATAGCCAATACAGGGCTATTTTTCCTCTCTTTCAAAAGAGCACAATGTATCTTGCGGGTTTCATGACCTGGCAAAATATCAGGGGAGTCGCAATACAACCTGGTCGGAGACTTGGTTCAGGAGTTGTAACCAGTTTGATGCAGTCATGAATATTGTCGAGTTACTACACCACTCCAAGATTCATCATGCTCGGGGACTAGCTGTGAGGGTATGAACTCATATACTCTAACGGATAGACTTAGGCTACTCCGAAGAAGCCGGTCCAACTCATTGCAAAGGCCCAGTACGACGAGGCCCACCTGGTCAGGCAGGAGGCCCATTTGGTCGGGCGGCGGCGTGGACTTTGTAGGATTGGTGATCAAGGAAACCTGATTGGTTAGAGAAAATACTACATCTCGTGTGGTATGCTGATTGTAACTGATTTAGTTTCCTTATCCCTTCAATAGATCTGATCTATCGAGGTCTGTAACCCTGCTCTCCGTGACTATATAAGGCGAGCAGGGACCCCCCCCCCCTCAAAAATAGATTGATTCCCATACAGAATACACAACTGGACGCAGGACGTAGGGTATTACGCTGACCTAGCGGCCCGAACCTGGATAAACCTCCATGTTCATCTAGTTTTCCCTTGTGTCAACGTCTGGGATGTCGTCTTGCGCACCTTCCCCACTAATCTACCACCTTGGGCATACCCCTAGGTAGGCTATCGACCATATTTTGTTGACACCCTGTGCACCTCTACCCTCTCTAGCACCCTATTTACCGCCCACCAAAGCTCCAGGATCACTGCTGCTGCTCCCACCGCTAATCTTCCCCTCTGGAGCCCTATCGGTGACAAGGAGCCCACCCGCAGACCCGAGGTGAGCTTTCCTGTCTTCCCCGACCCCTTCGGAGGTCTCTACTGACTCCTAGGTCCCCTCCGAACCATGCCGACCATGGAGCCGCCGCACTCGCCATGGCATCGCCGCACATAGCGTCGCCGACACCTGCCTCCTCCCTCCCACATTCACCCTGGCCATCCAGATCTCGCCAAACGGGTGAAATTAGATCATAACCCCAACCGGTATACACCGATTCACCGCCCGCGTGCGCACAATGCCAATGGCATCGCACCACGTGGTGCCACCTCCGCGCCACGCCAGTGGTCGCGCAGCGCCCTTGCACATTTGCTAAAGAGCCCTCATGCTTTTCCTAAAACAACTTGCGCTCCTATGGCATTGTTCGATGAGTTTGGCGCATCTTGCGGACTAGTCCCTGCCGTTTTGGAGAAATGAGGCGCGGTCCAGAGCTGGTTCTCTTTCCATTTTATTTATTTTAAATCACAAAATGAGTTCTAGCTATTTACCATTTTGCTACTAAGATTCAAAAGCCCATAACATTTGTGTTTTAACTCTGATTTGGCCCATTCAAGTCGCTTAGGTTCATATCAGCGAGATCTACGCAGTAGTATACTTTTTAATACGCTTTTCTACTATATGTTGTACTATTTCTTATATGCTTTATTTGGGCCATGTGATGATGTGTGATCCAGAGAGTGGAGACTTCGAGGATCCCCAGGACCAGGACTGTGCCTCCGTCGATCCTATCCAGCCCGAAGGTAAGTGTCCTTGACCATACGTGCACCTACTTTTATTTTACTTTTGTATTAGAGTAGTTAGATCCAGTAGATGCATGCACTGTCTTAAATTTGAATCCTATGTTATCTTGATTCTATTTTTTTCCTTGTCACCTGGTATTGGGATTATGGGTAGATTCATTCTTAGCCCTGCGGTCATGGTTGAGATGAGTTGGTTATAATTTAATAAACCTGACTAATGATTTATGCAACAACTAGGATGGTAACTTTTGTAGCAATATGGTGATTAGGTAAATCCGATAGGATGGACCATTTTGGTGGGGTTTTGGTTACCATGAACTTCGCAGATGATGTTGGTGGTTTGGGCCCATGCTAGTTATCTTGCCTGGATCCCTAGGACCCGGTTCTCGAAATATGTAACTTGGCTTAACAGCACAACCATGAGGTCTGGATGGGCTGGACCTGACTAAGTAATTAGTTTCCTCCAAGTTATGCTACACGGGGATGACTTGTGTGGCTCAAGAGCGGTCCCTTGGGGTCATTGACTTATGTACAAGGGAGAAATCTTAGAGGTACATGTAAAACAGGCTTGGAGGGACTTTGTAAAAGCCTTGTAGTGTGACCCCGCTATGCGTCTTGGCAGTGTTTAGCGTGACGGGGAAATGCATGACTCGTGGGTAAAGATGTGCAACCTCTGCAGAGTGTAAAACTGATATATCGGTCGTGCTCATGGTCACGAGCGGCTTGGACTCTTCGGGATTAGTTATTGGTTCTAGTTTGAGTTTGGTAGCCTGATGGACTTCAGGTGTGGTTTACCTGATGGATTTTAGGTGTGAATTTGCTTGGTGGACTCCAAGTGTTGGTTGCTTGGTGGATTCCAAGTGTCGGATGCTCAGTGTATCTCAGAGTGTGGTTTTGCTCGGGGGACTCCGAGTGTTGGTTCTGTTTATAAGGAGATGGTAGTTAAACCTAGTAAATAGGTGCATAGGAAAATAGAATTAATAGGATGTGTCACTTTAGGTACTCGTGTCAAACAGAATCAACCTACCTTTGTTATTAACCCCATGTCACATTAATTTCTACACTTGCGGAGTACATTTCGATGTACTCACCCTTCCTCTTTGTCCCTCTTGCTATCCCACCTAGACACTGGAGGCTACGACGAGGAGCAGGAGTACCCAGAGGACAGTGGCTTCGACCCAGACCAGTTGTACTAGGCTGGTGCTACCCCCGGCCGACCTTCCTGTGGAATTGGTGTCCAGTTCCACAAGTCATTTATGAGAGTCTGAACTTTTCTTTTGGACCCTAGGGTCATCTATGTAATAATGTTCGATATTGTAATACAACATTATTTTTTATACTATTATGACATAGATATATGTATGAAAATTGATCTGGTATACATATATTGTGCACTCGATTTTATCTTTAAAATTAAGGCGCGATAGCGTTGCTGGTGGCCGTGAGCGGTGGTCAGAAGCGGAGACGTCAGAAGACCGTACAAAAATTGGAAGAGCTTGGTAGATGGAGAACAAATCCAAAACCGAAAGAGCTTGGATTAGATGTGAAAACGTCGGTGCGGATCCAACTTACGGGTGAGCGCGGTGACACATGTGCTGCGCCCAGATCCGGGTTCGGCAGCGGTCGCCGACGGAGTCCTCCGCCCAGATTCGGGTCCCATTCGGCGGTAGCCGACGGAGTCCTCGGGTCGCCACGGGGAATCTTCTTGGTGGATATGAAGATGAAGCGGCCACAATCTAAGGGGAATAGCGAGCAGCCGAGCACACCAGAAATAGAAGTCACGTACGTCCTAATGTTTAAACAATTGCTCCTTCCTCTCTATGACTAGTGGGACAGGGCACGCCGAGCGTTGGATGATGCATGGACGACGTTGGCAAACACACACAGCTGAAACAAAGTTATTACCATATTAAAATTTAAAACATTGCAAAAAAAAGAATATAAGTAGATATGTTCTATTTTCGTTGTTATTTTTTAATAAAAATTAATAGTTCCTTTTGTTACAACGTATTGACACGTTTACTAGTTATGAATCGATGAGAATCAATGAGAAAAATCAGACAATCATAATAGTTTTTTTTTTTTGACGAAGACAATCATAATAGTTGAGAGGTAGATTAGACTTCTTTCCCATATGTTGGGCTTGTGCTGCCTCTGTGACCCAGTTACGAGTACTTGGACGGTTACGAGTACTTGGACGACATGCGCGAATACTGCTCCTAGGCTTTCCGCCGTGTGTGGGCCCGGGCAGAGAGTTGAGGTGCCGTTTGGCAGAGCTCTACTGAGCGAATTTTCAGGGTACTCCCTGAGTGTTAAACATATTTTTCAGCGAGAAGTGATTCTTTGTTGATTCTGTGAAGTGATTCTCTAAAATGAACTAAGAGGCTGAGAGCTAAAAAAGTAGCTTCACCTAATTCTGTGAAGTGATTCTCTATCTTGATTTTGAGAGTTTAAGCCAAAGAATCTAAGAGAATCTACTTTCGGCCACAAAATCACTTCACCGGAGAATGAGGGAGCACAGTTGAAAAATCAGGAAGCACAGCTCTCTCAAACAGGTCCTGACACACACCGTTCGCTCAACCAACCTACGTGGTGAAATAGTTTTTTTTGTTATAATAATAATAATACAAATCAACTGTACAAAATCTACAAATCAACTGTACAAAATCTACAAATCAACTGTACAAAATCTACAAATCAACTGTACAGAATCTATGAATTAGTGGAAATGCTTGTTAATGAGCGTGCATGCTCGCGACGCTCAGCACGCACTCTCTCCACTGTTCGATGTCGCGCCTGAGCCATCCGATGGTCTTCTTCCCCAGCACGCCTGAGCACGCGCCCGTGCCGCCATGCCTCTCTCTCCCAGCTCCGGTGGCGTTTAGGGTTTCGACGTGGAGGAGATCGCTGGAGAGGGAGAAGAAATAACTCCAGCGGGTATATAATGGCCGGCCGGCCGGAGAGAGGCAGGTAGGCCAGGCAGTGGGGAAGGTCCACGGACGACGCTTAGGGGGCTCTGGCAGCGACCGGGCCAGGGAGGGGCGGGGGCGCCATGGCCGAATTTGGTGGAGTTCACTGGAGTTTGTCATAGCCACACGCGGGAGGGGTCGGGGAGGGGCGCAGGGGAGGGGCGCAGGGAAGGAGGTCGTCGGCGGAGCTTCGGCGAGACCCTACCGCCGCCGGCGGAGTGGTGGGTGCCGGGGCGGTGGAGGCGTGAGCAGCGGCGTCGGATCCGGACGGAGTCAACGACAGCGGCACTGAATCTACAGGAAGCTAATGACGGTGGCGCCGGATCTGAACGAGATGAGGAGCTGTGGACACGAGGAAGAAAGCATGCGGAGGGAAGAAGAGGAATGGGCCGGATCTGAACCGGATGAAAAGCGAGGTACGGGCTGGATCTGAAGGGGATGAGAAGCGGTGGACACAGGAAAGAAGCATGCGGAGGGCATAAGAGGTACTCCCTCCGTCCCTAAATAAGTGTCGTAAAGAAAGCGTTGTTTTGGGACGGACACGACGGACGGAGGGAGTACGGGTTTTGGGACGGAGGGAGTACGGGCGTAAGGCGTGCGGGCAGAAGCGCGGCTATGCGCACCCGGTAGCAATATCCAAACATTAAAAAAACTCATGTTATTATTCTCAACAAATTTGCTTGGAAGTCTGGAGCGCCCGTCATAAGGAGAGAAGCTGCAAGCACGATGCGGATTATGCCACTGAGAACCAACAATCACGAATTACAGTACTCGAAGATATGTTCTTCGATGCGATAGAACTATAGAAATTTTCAATGTGAAAACTTTTGTGTTCAACCCAATCAAAACAGTTCTTCGATGCGATAGAAGTTTTCAATGTGAAAACTATTGTGTTCAACCCAATCAAAACAGGAGATTAGAACAAGCGGTTTAGCACAACGCATACTGATGACGCGTTGAGTTCTAACTTATTGTTTTCTCTGTTTGAATTCTGTCATCAAAAGCAATAAAAGCACACCAAACAAACACAAGCAGCGAGCCGAGCTCTGCAGCTCAGCGCCTTCCGCGCTTGCTCAGGAGTCATCCTCAGAGTCGTCCTCGAATTCATCGAGATCCTCGTCGTCGAAGTCGCCGTTGAACTCCTCGTCGCTTCCCATAGCATCGAGCTCATTCTCATCTTCCTCCTCCTCGTCCTCGCTCACCGCCTTCGGCGCCTTCCGGCCCACACCGCCGCGTGCCGCGTAACCGCGCCGGGCGCACAGAGCAGCAGCAGCCGCCGCGGTCGTGGGCTGCAGAAGAAATCTGCCGTTGGTGGCGGCCGCCGCCACCGGCCGGAGAGGGGCGAAGAGAGGCAAGGGGCGAGGAGCTGCCGCCGCCGCGGCGGCAGCGAGGCGGCGGAGGGCGAGCGCGGCGGCGCGTTGCATGGCCATCGGCGCTGTGAAGTGTGAATTGAGGGGGGCGGGGATGCGGCGCGGGCGCGTATGGCTGGGAAGGGGTGGCGGCGGCTAGGGTTTTGGTTTTGGATGGGGTTTTTATGGAGCGGGATGCGCGCCGGCTGCAAGTTGAAGGAAGCTTCCAGAGACGTAAAGAGGGTTCGCTCCCTCGGTCGGTCGCCCCTTGCCCGTCGCCGCCGCCTTTGCTCATCTCGATCTCCAGGGCTCCAGGCTTCCCGTGCCTCTTCGCCTCTTTCTTTTGCTTCTTCTGGGCTTTGGGCTAGGCTGGCAGTGGTATTGGGCCGTGGATCATGGGATCAACTGCAAGATGGTGGTGGTATATTCATGTGAGAAAATAGTCTATTTGACCTCTCCTAAATTTAATCGAAGTCCAATTTATCTTCCTAACCAATGAAACTTGTTTTTAACTGTCCTATAGTTTGCTCCCTAAATATTTTTAATTTTTTTTTGGATAACGTGACACCGCGTCAACTGTTATACACGGTGTTACATCAGCCACGGGAGAGGAAAATTGAACTGCTCGATAGTTTAGAGTGTCAATTAGACATCTATATATCTATTATCTATTATTATCTTTCTCTTTTCTTCTCTTCTTCTCTTCTTCTTCTTCTAATACTAAAAAGCCAAAAAAATGTTACTAATAATTTTTCGTCCAGCCTAATATTCCAAAAATGTCTCGGTTTCAGTCTCGGTCACAAAATTTCTGTTTTCTTTTTTTGCGTGGGATACGGTTCCGTCTTAGTGTTATTTTCGGGGGTTTTTTTTGTATTTTTCTGTTTTTCTCCATCACATGGAAACACACATTCCGTTGTGTACGTGATTTTTGTTTGTCTCCATTTTTTTTTGGACGCAGCTATATTACGCACGGCCGTAATATAGACTATCTGCAAGGCCATTCTATTTATGGTAAATGCAGTTACTATATTTCGATTTTGGGCAACATGTTGTTTATTGGCGCAGGAGAAAAATTTCCCCGCCGTTGCTGCTCGGGGCTTCGGGCCTAGGCCCAAATACCATCATACATTTTGAAAAAATGACAAATTTGCTTCCCCAATTTCTTAACGGGACTCAAGTCATAGAAAACAAAAACACAAAAAAAATCGAGTAAAGTCCATGGCCGGTCCATAAACTTGTGGAGGTGTGTCGTCTCAGTCCATAAACTTAGAAAGTGTCTCATGTACGTCCAAATGGATCTAGGCCCCACATATCACTCTATCTATCATCTCGCACAGGCTCACCTCTCTCATGCTCATGGCCATGGTCAGCTCTGCTCGCTAGCACGCCGCTGTTCAGGTCGTGTTGCAGCGAGGCTCCCCGTCATGCCCACGACAGCAACTGGTCACCTGCGCGCTGCGTGGTGACTGCTCGCTTGTGTGCCTGTGTGCTCGGCGAAGCAGAACCTGCGCACGATTGTGCCGCGGCAACGTCTGCTCCTCCGCGCGCCTGTGCGACAGCGGTTGTGGCTGCTTGCCCTCGCACATGGAGCGAGCATGAGGTAGGACGTAGGAAGCAGTAGTAGTTAGCTAGCTAGAATGTGTTAGTTTTTCATGGCAGGCGCCCCTGCTGAGCATCATGCAGTTCGCACGCTTGCTGCTGGAGGAGGTAGAGCTCGTCCATATGCCAATGGTTGTAGTCGGTGCCAACTCGGCCGGTGTGAGCTACATGCAGATGGAAGCATGCACGTGCTGTAACCGATGAAAATGTCACGGCGGCACGCCGGGGTGTCCGGCGCCTTGACTACCATGAGCTTGGGCCGGCGGTCGCAGCGGCATGCGGTGGAGGCCGGCAAGGACGCGACGCGTCCGCTGCTGCTGTGGCAGCCAAGGGCGGCGCCGCCAGCTTGACGGACCGCCTCTGGTGGCATTGCCTGGACCGGTGCGTGTGCAAAACCACTGCCGCTGTCGCGTAGGCACGCAAGCGAGCAGTTGTCGTGGGCTTGCAGCCACCGCCGCTGTGCCTAGGCTCGAGCGAGCAGCCGCCGCCGCTGCTGCCACATAGGGCTCGCGGGCGACTCACTGCCACCGTCTCGCACAGGCCAGTGAGCAACCACAGGTAAGGAAGAAGAATAGATGACTGTTTTCAAAACAACACCTAACGAAGTTTATAAATATTTGTGTACTTTTTGTGTCTACATGATTTTCTATATAACCCCTCATAATCTTCTATTTCAAACGATTATGTCTTATGACAGTATGCGGGTATCAATCTATACCCGTTTGGATGAATATAAGACTCAAACAGAGTTTAAGAACTAAAATGACACACTTTTTAAGTTTGAGGACCGGGATGACACACCTCCACAAGTTTGAGGACCGGCCATGAACTTTACTCAAAAAATCCTATTCAACTACGGTGTGGCTTACTGGGTGTCGTCAGGCTTCCTTTGATAGCACCACCAACTCCTAGGTAAAGCCAAGAAAACCAAAACTCAATCAGGTATAAAAGAGTTGCCTATTCCAGAAAGTATTCATAATACACCATCCAAAAACACATTTGCTTATTTGTACATTGGACCTTGGGAAAATATGTTTTCTGCTATGATTTGTAAAAGCAGACATATGAGGGCAAAAGTATAAAGAAAAACATGTAGTAAACTTCTCATAAAACTGATTGGTTTTTTGCCTGGCATCCCATCTCGAAAGAACACATTTGAATTAGCAGTTTTCTAAAAACCACATCACCACACATCTGGTCCCTTAGATATTTGCGCACTTCTATATAGTACCTGCAAAATGTGGTTTACATGCTTCTCTGTAAAATGACATGTGTGTAAAAAAAAGAAGGATAACATGTGTCAGAAGTTTGTTACTGGGAAAGAAGGGGAGCAAAATAAAACTTGAAGATATGGACATTTATTTGTAATGGCTCTCTGTAATGTTTATTTAGACGTTTAATATTCTTACAACTAGTTGTGCTGGAGATGAAAAATATATAATGCTCTATATTCTTAGATGCTATTCCTTGTTGTTTTATTAAAATTGCTTGGGACCGTTCTTTGACATGCTCAATAAATATTGCCTAAATGCCTATGGAAACTTGATAAATTGCCTAGTGCGGTACTGTGTGCAATAGCCTAGGCCTAAAAAAAAAATATGTATATAGATGGCTACCTAATCTAAATAAATTTATTAAATTTAGATGAACAAATGACATGTATCTGAATGGCTAATAGAAAATAAGAAAAACATGAAAAAATTGTATTATGTAGAGAGAGATGTACCTATGGCCAATTATAAATACAGGATGTCTGCCAATTTGAACTAGAAGGCTAAAATTGTCCATTTAGGAGCACATTGTTGCTCAACAAGGACACTTAAATTGCCTAACAAATGAAACTTAAATTGCCTAAGAAAATGGTTGTATTTTTCTTTTGCCTAAGAATGGATCAAAATATCGTGCAGGTACGTCAAGAACGGCAAGAATTGTTCCAAAAAATATGTAAATAAACCATAGGTCCAAACAGACTTGTGTTAATCAAAAAGGAATTGCAACCGTCACATGTCCAACTCTAAGTTTACAAAAAAAACATATAGCAATATAAAAGCTTAAAAACATGCAGGTACTTAAAAACATTTATCCAAACGCAGTCCAAAAAAGCATCAGTCTTTTAGTACCTCAGCACAATATCGATCCAGCAAAGCGAAGAACCAATGCAATGCTTCAATTTGAGTGGCCTTATATTCACTGTTCAATTCTCTAAAAGAAAGGGCAAAAGGTCAATGTCATGTTGATATAATTATCAAATTAAAAACACAGGCAGAGCATAAACAAACTCGAATTACCACACATATAGATGCCTAACAGTTCTACATAAATTCATTTCCATGGGACTTGATAGAGAACCTTTTTGCAATTGAAAAGAAGGATGTAGCTATATTATGGTCGGCCGCAATGTTTGCAATATTTCAAGAATAAACCGATGCAGCTGACCTAATATTTGCACTAAACAACTACCGAACCAACAAGATGTGCTTACTGTATCTAAAAATCAGACTATTGCTTAAAAAGAAACAAGAATAGAGCCTCTATTGGTGATGATCATGTTGTTGCTGGTAATGTTGTAGTGAATTTTATTTTCTTACATAATTTAAGTGTCATCGATTAGGCAACAATGTCTGTCAAAATAGGCAATTTATATATTATGAAAAAGCAAATGTACTGGTACAGAAGAGTAAATAGGAGATATGTTAAAATAGGAGTCATGTTAAATAGAAGCCATGCTAAGACAAAATAAAAAGCAGTACACCGATATGGAATAAAATACATAGAAAAAACATTGGAATCTGAGCTATCAGGAAAATTCAAAACTATAGTGCCAATTCACTAGTGCAGAATTACTGACATATATTAGCTCATCACTTAAGTGTTGAGGAACCCCAAATCTACCAGCTATCAGTTCATCACAGATAACCAAAGGCATAAAATATACAAGCTTATTTTCATCACAAACATTCTAAAACATACATAGTTGATCTAAAAAGGATTAATAACTATACAACATAAGATCACAAGCATTATGGATGTCTCTGGAGCCTCCATTGGTGATGAACAGAAAATGTGTATTGCATTTTCTTAAGCAATTTAAGTGTTATCCATTAAGCAACAATGTCTTCTTAAATAGACAATTTATGTATTATGAAAAAGCAAGTGCACCGGTACAAAAAGGTAAAATAGGAGCAGTGTTAAACAGAAGCAGTGTTAAGTCAAAATAAATAGCAGTACAATGGTACAAAATAAATGTATAGGAAGAACTATGGGATTTAAGCTATTAGGAACTTCAAAACTGTAGTGTTAATTCACTATGTTAATGGAACCTCTATTAGTGATGGACAGGTTGTTGCTAATAAATGTTGTAGTGGATTGCATTTTTTAGACAAATTAAGTAACTACCATTAGGACATAGTGTTAGATATTAAGCAATAATATTGTTACAAATTAGGCAAAATAGTGTGATTAATAAAGCAATAATAGTTAGAGAATAAAAAATGAAGGTCCATAGCTCATGCGCAAGGAGAAATGGGTCCCAAAGTTGCAAGTCAATAGCCAGTCAGGGCGTTGATATGGTTTCTGAAACTACAGCTATGTAGCTTCCAATCCTCCCTCACATATAGAAACTAGGATAAATAGCGCGCTTCACTGCACCCATAGAGGTTCTGTGCTTGTTCTGTGTATGGCCGGAAAATATTTATGGCCGGTCTGATAAACAACATAAATTGGCAATAGTATGCCAAGCTTCCATCGTGCACAATGATGGTGAACTGATGAAGCAGTTAAATAGGCCAGGAATGATTAAACAGTGTCATTTATAGTGCCATGACAAATTGCAGCTTAGCAAAAAAGAATGACGTTCATCATAGTAAGAACCATTAACTGCACGTAGCATATAGTTGAGCACTAGTATGCGTTTTCTTCGGTGTATCAACCAAAATGATAAACAACAATTATTTAGAAAATTATCACTTAGCCTCACTACCAGATTATACAAATAGATTGGAAGCAAAATTGGATCTGCAAAGGTTAAGATGGGAGTGAGAAGAGATTACTACCTGTACTACGTAGTAATGAGTTGTCATCCAAAATTAAGAAACGTAGGAATCTAAGACATACTCAATACAATTAAGAAGTAAGTAGTCAAGCAACATGCTACAGCCAGCATCCAGGTAATGCGATTAAATTGATTGCTGATATATACTAGTTAAGAACCACATGGTAAGGCATGGACACATCAAGGATCGTTATGTTACTCACTTTGGCAAGACGGTTTGGTCTTGCGGAGTGAAAGGTCATAGTTTGGTTTTGGTAATTGAGTGACAACCTTAGGTGGACTAATGGTGTTTATGTGAGATACACAGGTGATTAGTCCACAGGTGATCATGTGTGAGCAACATATGTCATAGAGGTGAAATGGCTTGGAGGATGTTGCAAAGGCTCACACATGAGATGAAGGAGCTTATTTCATATGTGACATGACATAGAGTAATGTGGCTAAGATGGTGAAGATCAAGGCAAGACTTGGCTTGATGGATCGGTTGCGAAGGTGAAGGGCAAGTTGGAGGCTTTGAAGCTGTTGGTACTGAGTGTCGGGAGGCTTGAGCAAAGACTAGGCGCCGAAGGACCAAAGCAATGGTGAAGAGCAAGTGAGGTCAAGATCGATGGACCATGGAGGCCAAGTAATGATATGAAGTGGATCATATCATTTGATCTAGGTTGGTGCATGTGTTGCATCAACATTGGAGGAGATGGAAAGGAATGTGCAAGGCAAAGGTATATTTGTAGGGTATTTCATTTCACCGGTTGTTGACACTCCTTAATGGAATCACTGTAAGAATGAACCTCATAAGCAATAACCTAGTGAAGGCACTAAGAAGTGTACGGAACACTACTAGCATCACTTAACGTCAAGTTGTCATCCCCAACATGAAGCTAGCAATGTGATTATATCAGAGCACTGGATCTAAAGATAAATATTTACCCGCAAGCGCACAGATAAATACACCTATTGCAGAAGCATTTCACCCAAGCTAGTCTCAGGTATCATTATTTATATTTAGCCTAGAGACTAATCAATTCAAAGTATGATGGTACTATACTAATGAGGACTTAACAGCAATTAATGTGGCACATACTTATGATAAAGACTAATAACACACTCATTGCTCTAAACAGAGATCAGATAGTAGAAGTAATGATATGATAATGATAAATGGTGACAGAGAGCAGATCAATCAAAGATAATCCTAGAACAGTACTACCTAGCAAGTGATGATTAGAACAGGCATTAATAAGAAATTTCCTAAGTTATTCTAATTATAAGTCATAGCATACATTGATTGGTGCAAACATATTTGGCAATCATAGGCTAGGTCATATCATATCTATAATCAAGAGGCAACTCCATAGTAAAGGTGCCAAACAGAGTAACCCCTAAACCTGAGTTAACTGAGCCATACTGAACACTCCATTCGGGAGGTGGAATACAAAGGACTCAACAGGAGTGTCACACCCGCGATCTACCACTCTATCCGGAACGTAGGACGCATTCGCAGATAAATAGTGTATAGGCACCACGCCTACACAGCATCTATCACCCACCCAATGATCATTAAGATGAGCGCTATACGAACATGAGTATAAACATAATGGTGATCTACCTATGCCAAATATATAATCAAAGCACACTATAAGCAATATAATTAAGAATGTAATTATTGATGTCTTAGTCGTATCAATTGTATTGCTATCTAGAACACAGGGATGGACAATAAGATGAACTAGATCATCTAGAAGAATTATAGTACGAACTAGAACATGAACTAGAACTGGATTATGAACTAGAAGATAAACTAGACGATGAACTAGAACTAGACGACGAACTAGAACATAAACAATGATGAACAATGATGAACTAGAAGAGCAATTATGAACTAGAAACATAATTAGATTCATAATGTTAATACAAGAGAGAAGATCTTGGGTTTACTGAGCCTTCTCGTGACTAAATCTGGAATCCAAGCGAAGCTTGCCTCCTCTAATCCTATTCTATCTAACTATTCTAGGTGGATGTAGTCCTAGGGCTTCTGATTGATCTCCTTCTCTGGTGTCGACCTGATCTGATTCTATCTGATGAGATGATTGTGATGAATGTGATGCCCTAGAGAGGGGGGTGTGGAGCTGCTTATATAGCCCTGAGCAAGGAATCGTGGCCATTGGATCAAACCGACCTTAGGTACGGCAGAGATGCATCCTTGTAGGCGGTGGAGGAAGGTTCAAGAAGGCGGAGGCCAGCGGCCCATCGACCGGTCATAGGGTGGAACCGGTCGGTCCCACCTGGCCGCCTCTCAGGGTGTCTGGCCTCCTGGTGTCCTCTAGGTCCTTCTAGAATATTCCTGATGCGTCGGTTCGGCTATCTCCCATCGGGTTCCTTCCAGGAGAAGTAATCTGTGCTAGTTTTCTGGTTTAATCCCTGCAGAATCACAATTCACCAAAACTCATGGAATATTGTCAATTAAAACCCTAAACCTTTATTGGTGATTGAATTCATGCCCTTTTCATATTTATTTAACCTTTAATTTTGATAGATAACCAGTGTCAACAACTCCCCCAAGCTTACCTTTTGCTAGCCCCTTAGCAAATAGTCATGATGAATCAGGAATTGCTACTATGCTTTCACACCTCAAAGGTACATATGTTCAAACAAAAATCTTCTTTTGGATTAGAGTTAACTATTCTGACTTACTTATATTACCTTTAACTATGGAGCTTTTGCCTTCACATGGGTCCTTTAAACAATTGAAAGATAGAACAATCAAGTTAAGCACTGTATCTCTAACTCTTTGATCAACCTTCATTCTGGAGTTTTTTTATATATTTTCGAAATAAAATTCAGTGATTTTACTGTATGACACTCTCAAATCACTGTTTTATATTTTTATGATTCCTCACTGATGCATTTTCCTTCTTTTCTATGAATATATATCTGGAGCTTTTTAAGAAGTTAATAGCATATCTTACCAAGTCAAAGTTCAAAGTTAGGGAGAAAGATGTCATACTCATAGATCAAGAACTTAGAACCTTTGAAATTTGTCATCTCTTGCTGGCATATTGTAATTAGAGGGACCATGGGCTATCATTATTTTTTCTCTTTCATATTTTTATCATAATTCCTTTTCTTTTGAGGTAGTCGGACACTTGTCCCTTTTTATTTCCTCATTTTACACTTTTGCATAGTCCCATGCCTCTAACACAATACTACTTCGGAAGAGTGAATCTTTTAATAAAACGTTCTTGATTTCTAGAGCATGATAAATTTCTCAACCATAACTAAAAACTTAGAACAAAGCAAGTAGCCTCATCTTAAAATCATATTAATGGCTCTGGGTAGGAATTCATGTTATCTCATACAAGATCTCATCATGTGTTTTAAATATTTTCAAAGTGTAAATCTCCAGAACTCTAGTATCTCTAGGAATTAGATAAACAACAGCTCAAACCTTTTTATATCATATCCCACAATTATCTAGACTTTAGATCAAGCATTTGCAATCCACAGGTTTCAAGTTCAGAGTTTATTCAGAACAACTTTGTCTAAAACTCAAGAAAATTTATGGTTGAACACTAGGTACTTAAAAAGAATTACGACAGAGCAATTATTCATCATTTTCATCATGAGCAATATTAAGTTTACATCCACCTAGACATTTATTCATTATATAATATTTTATTTGGTTTTGTAATAGTTATTCATCTTTTTATGAGTTTTTATGTTTATTGTTCTAGCTAAACCGAACTAATAATAGTAAATAAAAATAGCTGTAGTACGATACTTATCATGATAACTGAGGGTGCTTTCCCCCAAGTTGGATCTTGACGTGGTCTTTTCCCCAGAAGATGAGTAGACCGTTTGCGGTTTCTTGAGTCCTTCTCTTCTTCTCTTCCTGCTTTCGGCGAGGATTCGATGTTTATAGTCTATCAAACGAGACTCCTTGTATGCTCCTCATTCTTCCTTGGGTGCATCAGCAGATCCTAAGGAGGACCTTGATGATTGCACGTCAGTAGAACTCTCTTTCTTCTTCCACACTTGCTTGACTGGTGGACTTGTCTCCTTTACATTATCGTCCTTCATTTCCTTTAATGGGATGTCTTCACTCCTGATGACTTCTCCTTCATAGTCAACCCATCCATCCTTGATTGATCGGTTCTTGTTGCGTTGGGATGTGCGGCGCCTCCTCCTTGAGTGGTTCTTCTTTTCCTGTTCATTAGTGGCATAGCCATTAAAGTAACATCGTACCTTTTCCCTTGGGAACTGGATGTGGATCTCTCCAGATCTTATGTAGATGATGGCGCCAGTGGTGTTGAGGAAGGGTCTTCCTAGGATGATGTGGACATTGTCTTCTCTTCCCATGTCTAGTACCATGAAGTCAGTGGGAACGTAGTAGTCTTCAATTTGGATCATCACATCCTTTACTACTCCCTCCGGGAATCGATATGTTTGGTCCGCCAGCTGCAGCTGCACATGCGTCTGACACATAGGTCTATTTTTACATAAGTACTCATACGCTACCTTAGACATTATGTTAACACTTGAACCGATGTCGCAGAACGTCTTGTGGAATGTACTTCCCTCGATCTTGCAATCGATGGTGGGTACGCCTGGGTCGTCTCTCTTGGCAAGGTATGGTGATGGAAGAAGGTGGTCACTCTCTGTTCGGACAGAGTTGACCATTCACACTGTGTCTTGATGCGGTTGTGTAGCCTTGTTCTTCCTCCTTCTGTTCCTATTCTTCTTCTTTGATGATATAGCGTTTGCATCCTTGTAAGACTTCTGATGGTGGACTCGAGTAGTGAGTGTGCGTTTCTTGAAGCTGAATCTTTCTTTGTTGCCTGTGATTGTGAAACAGATCTTGGCGCTATCCGTGTAGATGATGGCTTTTGTTGAGCTTAGGAACGGGCGTCCAAGAATGATGGGTGCTCTATCGTCTCCTCATGTTTCAATGATCACAAAGTCTACACACACATACGAGTGTCCCACTCGAATATAGACATCTTCTAGAATTCCCAATGGGTAGCACAGTATCTGATCTGCAAGCTGCAAACACATATTTGTATATAACAGAGGTGCACCATGAATTTGTTCGTAAATTACCCTTGGCATAATGTTGACGCTTGCTCTAAGGTCACAGATTGCTTCTTCAAAACTGTCAGGTCCAATGTGGATTGGAATGACAGGCCTTCCTGGATCTCCTTTCTTCGGGGCAATGGAGTCATCCTTCTACTCCCTCGATGGTCTAGCTGTGAGCTGCCCTGCATTATAAATATCTACAAGATTTGCAGTCTCTAGCTCTTCCGGACTTCCGAGAATCTTACCTTTTTCAGTCATAGGGACTGAAGCTGCTAGCTGAGATAACTGAGATTCTATCATCTTATTAAAGCTATGTGATAACTGAGATTCTATCATCTTATTAAAGCTATGTTGATTCTTTATGGCAGAAGTAAAACTATCCATTCTAGTATTAATGTTTCCAAGGAGTTTATCATTGGAAGCTATCTTCTTAGACATATTATCAATGATCTTGTTTTGATTAGATATCATCTCTCTCAAAGGTGGTTGGTTGAATGTATTACCTTGGTAGTTACCTGAGTAGTTACCTGAGTAATTAGGCCTTGTTTGTTGGTTCCATCCTTGAGCTTGTTGAGGACGATAGTTGGTGTTGTTGTTGATGTACTTCGCATCCTCTTGAATCTCAGGGTAGTTGCTCCCTGAATGACTAGTGCCTCCACACTCTTCACATGTCATGCGAGATTCGTAGATGTGCATGACGTCTTATTTCTTGGGAGTGTGTTCATCTAACTTCTTCATGAGTAGGTCAAGTTTGGCAGACAGCATGTCTACTTCCTTTAGTTGATGTATTCCTCCCCTCTTGCGTGGTTGAGAGTGTTTCTCGTTCCATCCTTGGTTAGAGGCCATCTTCTCAATGAGTGTAGTAGCATTGTTGATAGTAGGTGACAAGAATGATCCTCCAGTAGTGGCATCCACATTCTCACGGGTACTTGAAGTGAGCCCGTGGTAGAAGGTCTGCATGAGTAGCCAATTCTCCATCCCATGGTGAGGGCATTCTGATATGTAATCTTGGAAGCGTTCCCAAGCCTCTGGAATTGATTCATCGTATTGTTGCTGGAAAGTTGAAATCTTGGCACGGAGGGCATTCGTCTTGCCCACTGGAAAGAACTTTGCTAGGAAGGCAGTTGAACAGATCGCCCATGAGGTGTTTCTGTCTTTGTTGGTGTAGAACCATTGTTTTTCTTTTCCCAAGAGTGAGAATGGGAACAAGCGGAGTAGAATGGCATCTCTTTTGACTACCTTGATGGTGAAAGTGCTACAAATCTCCAGAAAGTGTTGGAGATGAGCGCTTGCGTCTTCATGTGCCTTCCCACAAAACTGGTTAGCTTGCACCATGTTGATCAAAGCTGGCTTGAGTTCAAATCCGTTGTCTCCCACATTAACTGTTGGTCCAGTCCTGATGTTGGCAGTGGTTGGTGCAGAGAACTCATGGAGTGTCTTGTCGGCCATGGTGTTCAACACTGGTGTTAAGCTTCTTCTTATCTGGTTAACTTCTGGAAGTGGTGGTGAGGGTCTCTTGAGTCTGTGTCTTGTCTTCTTCAATAAAGCTTCGGGATCCTCAACGTAGTTACTCGGAAGTTGGAAACCAGTCATACATCACACCCTGCATAACATAAAAGATAAACAAAGCCAGGGTAAGTCTGTTTGAGTAGAGATAAACAATCAGAGCATTATCACATGTGTGTAAGTTAAATGATATGTTCTAGCTACCATTTTAATGCTGCTAATGCAATGTCCTAACAGTGTTCATAATGATTTTAATGAATAACCCTAGTGAAAGGATCAAGATGCCCAAGAGGGAGGGGTGAATTGGGCTTTTCTAAAACTTCTTGCAAGAATTAAAACCTATCAAGCTCCAATTAACCCCCTAGTGCCTAGAAGTGTGTTTAACTAGAATCAACCGTACAAAAGACTATCGCTAAACCATTTCTACTCTAGCATGGCAATTCAACTTATGAAAGAACAACAAGTAAATGCGGAAATGAATTGCTCAAAGGTAAATGCGTAGTAGAGAGAGTAGAGATGACACGATGATCTTTTTGTCGAGGTATCGAGGTGTCGGCACACCCCCTAGTCCTCGTTGGAGCACCCGCGCAAGGGTATCGCTCCCCCTTGATCCGCACAAGGATCAAGTGCTCACTACGAGCTGATTCTTCGCCACTCCGGCCCGGTTGAAGGACCGAGAAAGCACTAGCAAGGCAACCAGAGGGGGGGGGGTGAATGGGAGCTCAAAAATTTCTCTCGAAACTTTGGTCAAATGTCCCAAAATCAACCCCCGAAAGCTACGACCGAAACCGTGATGCCCACGACCCTTGGAAGAGGGTGGATGATCCCTAGCATCACAGCGAGGCACCACAAAGCGATAGCAAACCAAACACCACAAGCTCTGACACAAGTTCAACCCTCAAAAACCATGTCTCGAACGTAAATAGACGGCTACGTCGAGAAATCCCCAAATACCGATGCTAACTAGTAGCAAAGATACCTAGAGGGGTTCCTTGGTCAACTACAAAGCCAAACAAGAAGTCCGAAAACCAAGCGAGGAAGCCGGGAGAGCAAACGCACAAAACCGGAGGCTTCAGCCAATCCGTGGACTGTCCGGCCCTGGGGTCCCGGACTGTCCGCCCCTACTGCGGACTGTCCGCGAGGGGATGGCGGACTGTCCGCCGGTGAAAAACGAGAAACAGCAACTCTGCTGGAACCTCTCTGGACGTTCCCGGACTGTCCGCCAAACACAACGGCGGACTGTCCGCGGTTCAAAAATCACTTGCTCCTCAGCGCGGAGTCTGGCCACTGGTCCGGCCAAACCCGACGCGCGGACTGTCCGCCGGTCAAAACCGCGGACTGTCCGCCAACGAACAGAGAGGGCGATTTCAGTCGCCTCCTCTCCAAATCTCTCCAAATTCGATCCAAATCAAAATCCCACGTTCCCAAACTTGGAGAAGATGATCACAGGGTAGTTAGGAGACTATCCCCAAGAAATCATCCGCTCAAATCGATTCAATCACCAGGAAATCGAAAGGGGAAGATCAAGAATGAAAAAGCGCCACGAAAACGAAATCAACCCGATCTACTTGTTCGTGAGGAGTTAGATGAATTCCTTTGGTCGAAATGACCTCCTCTCAAAAACGAACAAGATGATTCAAACGGATTTCGCAAAGACGCAGTATGGAGAGAAATCGAGCGATGGGAAAAACGCGGAGAAAATAGGAACGCGAAGAACACGAACCAAAACGCGAATCAAGTCATCGATCTGCAACCGTGTGGCTACCACACGCTACAACAGTGAGGTTACGGCCTCACTTCCTCAAAATCTCCAGTACACAGAGGTATGGTTCTCTGCGGATCTCAGCTAGCTACAGCAGGGGATTGGGAGAGCAGGAAACCCTAAGTGCAAAGAGCAAATGAACTGAGATGAATGGGAGGTGGGTGTCTCCCCCTACTTATCCTAATTCTAACTATTCCGAATTCCCACTCTACCCCTAACTACTTACAGAGCGAACCAGCTAAACCCTAAGGTTATTCTGGACCAACTCGATGGTAGGTGGATCCGACGGCCACGCCCGCACAACTCGTAGCGTTGCCTCGACGCAACCTCCCGATTGCCGCTACGTGCCGCCACCGCTCTGCGTCCTTTTCCTGGATGTCGCACCCCCGGTTTTGTGGCCCAAACCGTGAAACCAGCCTTCAGAGCCAACCCCCAGTTTTGAGGCCCAAACCGGGAAACCAGCCCACCAGCGCCTGAGTTTTGTGGCCCAAACTCAGCAAACCCTCAGCACCCAGGTTTTGAGGCCCAAACCTGGAAACCGTCCTCAGCCCGAGTTTTGTGGCCAAACTCGGAAACCATCCGCGCCCAGGTTTTGAGGCCCAAACCTGGAAACCGTCCACCCGATGGTTTTTCTCTGGCTCTACCACCAAACCGACGCTGTAGAGGGGATGCACCACCCGTGCACCCCGTCCACCGACACGTGTCCCCAGGTCCACGACCCGAGCAACACATGACCGCAAGTCTTCGCTCGTCGCTGTCCCAGGCTGTCAGCCACCACAGCTAATCCTCGGGCCACCGGTCCCTCAGTCCAAGCCTCACGTCCGCCCTTCGCCACTCTCGGTCCATCGGCACGACACGTCTCTACTTGACCTTCACCTTGCCTCTGATCACTATATCCGTGCTCGACACCTGCACAACACAAGCCAAAGAACATGCGCATCATCCCAGTTGACAATCACTCATCACTCAGAGACTCAGCATACACCCATGTATCCGCAATCTCCCCCTTGATGAGTGCATTGTTAACTACTCACACAAATCATAATGAAAATAGAAGGAGGAAGAAGGAGAAGAGGGAACTCAACCAAATGACCCAAAAGCATAGCAAAGCCGAAGAAGGTCAAGTGGCAAGAGCAAAACAACTTGGTCCCCAAAGACATGGGCAACGGCTCGACGCAACCAAGCAAAGCAAAGCTAGCCCTCAAGAAGAGGTAGAACAGGCTCAACACCGCTAGGAGATATCAATTGAAAAATCAAGGCAAAATGCTAGTCCCTCAAGATAGAGGCACAGAGGCTCAACACAACTAGCAAAAGACTTGACATCAACTGAAAAGCTCGATACCAACTGAAGCCAAACGAAGCAACTGCTAGTCCCTCAAGATAGAGGCAGGGGCTCAACACAACTAGCAAAACGCTCCGAACTAATTGGAAAGTTCAAAAACTCAGCACGAGCAAACTCCCCCTTGCATGGTGCACACAACCGATTCCTCTCCCCTTTGAACATGGGAGGCATGTTTTGTCCAAATTCTCCCCCTTAGTTGAAAATGCACCATCAAGGAAAAGGAATCGAAAGCAATTTTCTCCCCCTCAGAAAATGCACCATTAAAAGTGCCAACAAGAGAAGTGATCCCCTTCCAAAATGCATATGAGTCACGATGCAAGTTAGCAGCTTCAGGAATATAGTCAAGAAAATGCAAAGATGCTCTAAACAGTATAGCTCCAACGACTCACTGAAAAGCATACAAGCTAGCGAAGGCTCAAACTGATCACCAAATATGCAATATGAACATGTGAGAAAAAGTGAGCAATGTTTAGCCAAAAAGGTATTCACCATCAACATAGCACAAAAACATGTATAGACAGGAAGACAAGTGCTAAACATGTATACAAGGTGAACTACCCCTAGCAAAGTTCAATCATCATGCTGCAGAATGAAACATATACTTGTGATTTCAATTTTAGATCGGAGTTGCAGCGGTGAAATGTCACAAGTTTAAAACTTAGCATGTGCTTGCGAGAGGTTGAAAGCTTGTCATAGCCTAACTTTTCAACTGTGCGAAGCCTATGCATAAGCAATCAGAAGCTTAAAGCAACAGTTTCGGTCATACACTACACAGCTCAAGTTTAACTCAAAGTGCAATGAGAAACAGTCTCGAAACTGTGATGTGTTGACAAGCAATCCCATCTCGATCTTTTCAATTCACTTAAAACTTGGTTCAAATTTTATCTCGGAATATGAACAGACCAAGCAAGTGACAGGCTCAGAACTAGAGACATAGCAACCTAGCATATATGAAAAGCACGAGTGTATTCAACACATCCTACACATGCTAGTTGCATATCTCAATGGTGAATATTTTCAGTTTATAAGTTTATTAAGCAGATTCACCATTCAAAAAGAGCTCAGCTCACAACATGTATTAGTGATCAGAAAGAGCATAAGCTACAAGCATCAATATAAGCATCGGAGCATACTACATAGAGCATAGTTACATTCTAATGATTATATACATGAAGCTCAGAATGTAAATGCGTATGCTGAAATGCAAAAGAGAACAAAGACAAAAGAGTCAATCTATAATACAAGAACAAAATGTTTTCCCCATCTAAAAGGGAAAACACACACCAAGCTCACCCCTCAACCGATTAAAGGTTGATTCGTCCAAAGGCTTGGTGAGAATATCAGCCAACTGATGATGAGTATCGACATGGCAAAGGTCGATATCACCCTTCTCATAGTGGTCTCGCAAAAAGTGAAAGCGCACATCAATGTGTTTGGTCTTCGAGTGAAGCACGGGGTTCTTAGCAACGCTAATCGCACTCGTGCTGTCACAAAGCAAAGGAACACGAGAAAAGCTCAGACCAAAATCACGCAAAGTGGCCATCATCCAAAGCAATTGAGAACAGCAGCTAGCCGCAGCAACGTATTCAGCCTCTGTGGTAGACTGAGCGACACTAGACTGCTTGCGAGAAGACCACGATACAAGAGAAGATCCAATAAACTGGCAAGTCCCAGAAGTGGACTTGCGCTCGACACGGCAACCAGCAAAATCGGCATCGGAATAACCGCAAAGGGAGAGGGTGGAGGAAGCAGAATACCAAATCCCGAACTCAGGTGTGAAAAGAAGGTACCTGAAAATGCGCTTCACCGCCTGACGGTGAGAAGTGCGCGGCGACGCCTGAAAGCGCGCGCACAGACACACCGCGAACTGGATGTCCGGGCGTGTCGCCGTCAGGTAGAGCAGCGACCCGATCATGCTTCGGTACTCCTTCTGGTCCATAGCTTCTCCATCCTTGTCCGCATCTAGGGCCATCGTGGTCGACATGGGTGTTGGAAGAGGCTTGGCCTCACCCATATCGAACCTCTTCAGCAAGTCCTTGGTGTACTTGCCCTGGTGTACAGACGTCCCCTCTCGGGATTGCTTAATTTGCAATCCGAGAAAGAAAGTCAGCTCGCCCATCATGCTCATCTCGAACTCCCTACTCATAGTATCTGCAAACTTGGCAACCAAAGCGTGAGAAGAACCACCGAAAATGATATCATCCACGTAAATCTGGACCAAGAGAGTATCAGTGCCTTGCTTGAGGAGAAAGGGCGTTTTATCCACACATCCCATTTTAAAACCCTTAGCTAGCAAAAAGGTTTTCAACCTATCGTACCAGGCTCTAGGGGCTTGTTTCAAACCATACAAAGCTTTGTGGAGTTTAAAAACATGGTTTGGAAACTTGGGATTTTCAAAACCGGGGGGTTGTCTAACATACACCTCCTCTTCTATGTAGCCGTTTAAGAAGGCACTCTTGACATCCATTTAAAAAAGTTTGAAACCTTTGGATGCAGCAAAAGCCAAGAGTATCCTAATAGCCTCCAAATGTGCTACAGGAGCAAAAGTCTCCTCATAGTCTATCCCCTCCTTCTGACTATAACCCTGGGCTACGAGTCTGGCCTTGTTTCTCACAACATGGCCATCTTCTCCCTGTTTGTTTTTGAAAACCCATTTTGTCCCAATTGGATGACACTCAGAAGGTGGAGACACTAGAACCCAAACCCGATTTCTCTCAAAGTTCTCAAGCTCCTCATGCATGGCATTGACCCAATCTGGATCCGTCAAAGCGTGTCCAACATCCCGGGGTTCAAAATCAGCAACAAATGCAGAATGAGCAAAGTGAGAGATTTGCCTAGACCGGGTGACGCGTTCGTCGATGCTGCCAACCATCTGCTGAGGCGGGTGCTGGCGCTGAATGTGTCGTGGCGCCTCCCTTGCCGAAGTGGCCTCCCCCTCAACAGCAGCTGGTGCCACCCCAGGTACAAAAGGTACCGCTCGGGGTGGCGGATCCCACGGCCCCCAGGAAGAAGACGTGTCGGGGCTGTGAGTCGTCGTAGAAGCCGCTCCTTGCGGCACAGCAGGTGGAGGGGGTGCTGGATCATCCATACCTTCAACACCCTCATCCTCGTCATCAAAAAGAGGTTCGCCAACCTCATGATCACCTGCACGCTCAAAACGAGAAGAAGGACAAACCATGGTCTCGTCGAAGGTGACATCAGATGTCTCCATGACTCGGTTAGTGTCAAGGTTAAGTACACGATAAGCGCGAGTATGAGTGCCATAACCCAAAAACACACCGTTAGAAGAACGAGACTCAAACTTGTCCAAGTTGCCCTTTTTGAGTATAAAACAATTGCAACCAAAAACTTGAAAATAACTCACCTTGGGCAGTTTTCCAAAACGCAATTCATAAGAAGTCTTTTTCAAGAAAGCTCGGAGAAAAATGCGATTTGAAATGTAGCATGCAGTGCTCATAGCTTCGGCCCAATATCGCCTAGGAGTCCTATGCTCATCGAGCATCGTCCTGGCCATCTCTACAAGGGTCCGATTCTTCCTCTCTACAACACCATTCTGTGGCGGTGTGTAGGGGGAAGAAAACTGATGCTCCAAACCCAAAGAGTTACAAAACTTCTCAAAATCCGAATTCTTGAATTCGGAACCATTATCACTCCTAATAGCTCGCATCGAGTTCAAAGGGGACTCGTTCTAAAGATGCAAAATCAGATTGCGAGCAAAGGAGAAAGTCTCGGTCTTCTCAGCTAAAAAGAAGACCCACGAATATCTCGAAAAGTCGTCAACAACAACAAGCACATACCACTTCCCCCCAACCGAGCTCACCCGAGCCGGACCAACAAGGTCCATGTGCAAAAGCTCTCCAGGGCGCTTGGTCATGACCTGAGTCACCGGATGGTGGGGAGTGGCAACCATCTTCCCATGTCTACAAGAATGGCAAACAAGATCCTTCTCCATGGATAACTTGGGCAATCCTCGGATTAGGCCAAGTGAATTAAGTCTTGCAAGCAAGTCGAAGCTCAAATGTCCTAGTCTCCTATGCCACTTCCAAATATCAGAAGAAGAAGGTCCAGCCACAAGACAACGAGAAATGCCAAAAGACTCCGAGAAATCCGCACGAAAGACTTTCCCAAAGGGCGAAATCACACAAACAAGATTGCCCTGAGGGTCCAAAATACGACTGAGATTCGGTTTAAAACGAATCTCATAGTCATCATCGAAAAGTTGCGAAACAGAAAGAAGGTTAAAATGCAAGTTAGAAACAAGAGCAACATCGTGCAACACAAAGTGCTCATTAACTCGCACCGACCCACGAGACAAAACCTTACCTTTGCTATTGTCGCCGAAGGTGATAAACTCCTTTCCGGCGACCGGACTAAGACTGGAGAACCACTTGGCATTTCCGGTCATGTGCCTCGAGCAACCGGAATCCACCAACCAAACGTTCTCCAATCGTTTTACCTACATCAATAAAAAGACATAGGGTGAGCATACGGTCCAACACTGGGGTTAGTGAAGTAGGAAGAATACCAGTGTTGGGCCGGCTGCTCAAAAGAACGATTAGAAGAAAAACCATTCCTAGCACGCCTACAGGGAAAGCGATCACCACGCTGAGGAAAACGTGGTCCGCTGGGGAAGGAGCGCTCACCGCGATACTCAAAACGCGGTGGAGGAAAGCACTCAACTACAAAGCCACCGCCACGGGGTCCATAGCCTACAACTGCAGGCTCCCGCCGGGCACGCTCTCTACGAGGCCTAGGCCTAGTAACTTGAGGTTCTAGACCTCTGGGCCTAGCAGCTCTCCTCGGAGCTCTCCTCTGAACATTCGGCACATGTACATCATGGAAAGGATGGTACATGTCCGGGTTGTTCATCTCCTTTGCACGGCGCGCCTCTCTTTTGCGCCGAAAGCAAAACTCACTCAAGTGTCCATCTCGCCCACAATGCTCACAACGGTACCTCACCGCTCTCAAAGGGGGTTGTTGGTACACACGGTTGTGGGTGTGGATCACCTTGCCCTTCTGTGGCAACAGCTCCTCGTGAATAGGTGGCATCGTGTCAAGCTTATTCTTTAAGTGGTTGGGTTTGGGATGCCACACTTGGTTCTTGGGTGGAGCTCGTGGAGGTTCTTCAAACACCCCATCCTTGGTGGTAGACTTGAGTGGCTCTTTGGGTGGAAGCTTGGTAAGTTTGGGAGTAGTGGTGGAGTTGGGCTTCTCACAAGGGTTAAGACCACTCGACTCTCCAATCTTCCCAAAAGCTGAAACATCAACACCCGGAGCAAAGCCTACACCAGGACCTTCAGCAGCTCGCTTGAATTGGGAAATCATCATCCCGAGCTGTGGCTCACCACAAGACACCCATGACAAGATGGTCCGAAGGTATGTGTTTTCCTCCTCGGTTTGCATCTTGTCATGCTTCACGTTTGCAATCTCCATCTCCAAACCCTCACACAAAGCGCACCTAGTCACACAAGTGCTACCCGAGCTGGCCTCCTCAAGAGACACAATCTTGGCATTCTTCTCTGCCAACTCGGATTGCAAGATAGGACAAGTCTTGCACGCACCCAACAGCGAGGGTCTAGCCTTCAGCTCATCCACCTCTCCTACCAAAGCAGCATACTTACCTCTCAAAGTGAGAAGGTCAGTCATGTGCTTGGTGCACATCTCACACTCTACCTCCTCAGACACGACAACCTGTCCTACCAAAGCAGCATACTTACCTCTCAAGCTCCTTCACCGTGTCCCCCCACTTCTGCCTAAACTCCTTGCGCTCTCTAGCGGCACGCCTAAGCATCTTATCCTGACTAAGCAAGGCGGAAGTAAGCTTCTCAACCTCAGCAGAAAGCTCGTCATGGGTGAGAGATACCTGGGAGGTGTCGTCATCGTCGTCGTTCCGAGGGGAGTTCACCAGCTCACCGTCGACCTCCTTGCCGAGGGCCATGGTGCAGAAACCGTCGTCGTCGGTGAAGAAGCAGAGACCATTCAGCTTGTCCTCGATCCTCTTCTTCTTCTCGGACTCATCGTCGCTTGAAGAAGCGGAGTCGTCGTCCGAGTCGTCGACGTCGCTGAGCGTGGCGAAGAACGCACGCTGCTCAGCCTGGGCCTTCTCCAAGTACTTGGTCTTGATGTACTCCTTGTTGAAGCCGCCCTTCCACTTGTGCCTCGCGGGGACGTACTTCTCCTTGCGCTTGCCGGAGTCGTACTTGTGCCATTGATCACCCTTCCCAGATGAGTGTTTCTTCTTGGGACAGTTGGCGATGAAATGGTCGGGGTCGCCGCACTCATAGCATCCTGAGCGTCCTCCTCCGCGGCGACGGTTCATGCGGTTGTTGTGAAACCGCGTGAACCGGTTGGCAAGCATAGCCAACTCGTCGTCTCCCAAAGACTCCAGCTGCTCCTCTGTGACAGAAAAGAGAGAAGAGAGTGCAAACCCTCTAGAGGGGTTAGCAGAAGAGCCAGAAACCAAAGCCATAGTCAGGCCAGAAGGATTCTCATAAGAAGCCCTCGCCATGGCATCAATCTCACTGGACTTGAGCTTACTAAAGAGCTCGTCGCACGTGAGGGTCTCATAGTTAGGCGATTCGATGATCGCCTGAACCTTGGAATCCCACACCGACCGATCAAGGGTATGCAAAAGCTTGAGAGCCCTCTCATGATCGTCGAAAGGCAACAGCTCCTTGTTAGCCCTCATCCTATTGACAATCACCTGAAAGCGAGCGAATAAACTTTCTATGCTCTCGTCAGGCATATGTCGAAAGTTCTCATACTCTCGCTTGAACGACTCGTAGAGACGGGTTTTGACTTGAGAGGTTCCCTCATGAAAGCGCATGAGGGTAGCCCAAATCTCCCGAGCCGTAGCGAGGTGAGAAACACGATCAAACTCACTCATGCTCAAGCATGAGAAAAGAGCATTACGTGCTCGGCTATTGGCATCGTGCTCATCGATCTGAAGCTGAGAGACACAAGCAGCCAAGACCACGTAATCGGCAGAGTTGCAAATATCCCAAATGGAAGCACCCAAACTCTGCAGATAGGCCGACATGCGTATCTTTCAATACGCATAGTTCGTCCCATCGAAAAATGGCGGTTTGCCCACGCCGCGATCCATGTCGCCTTCTGTGGATCTAGAACCGGCTAAGGTGGAAGATCCTTAACCAGCTCCGATACCAATTGAAGGACCGAGAAAGCACTAGCAAGGCGACCAGAGGGGGGGGTGAATGGGAGCTCAAAAATTTCTCTCGAAACTTTGGTCAAATGTCCCAAAATCAACCCTCGAAAGCTACGACCGAAACCATGATGCCCACGACCCTTGGAAGAGGGTGGATGATCCCTAGGATCATAGCGAGGCACCACAAAGCGATAGCAAACCAAACACCACAAGCTCCGACACAAGTTCAACCCTCAAAAACCAAGTCTCGAACGTAGATAGACGGCTACATCGAGAAATCCCCAAATATCGATGCTAACTAGTAGCAAAGATACCTAGAGGGGTTCCTTGGTCAACTACAAGGCCAAACAAGAAGTCCGAAAACCAAGCGAGGAAGCCGGGAGAGCAAACGCACAAAACCGGAGGCTTCAGCCAATCCGCGGACTGTCCGGCCCTGGGGTCCCGGACTGTCCGCCCCTAGTGCGGACTGTCCGCGAGGGGATGGCGGACTGTCCGCCGGTGAAAAACGAGAAACAGCAACTCTGCTAGAACCTCCCTGGACGTTCCCGGACTGTCCGCCAAACACAACGGCGGACTGTCCGTGGTTCAAAAATCACTTGCTCCTCAGCGCGGAGTCTGGCCACTGGTCCGGCCAAACCCGACGCGCGGACTGTCCGCCGGTCAAAACCGCGGACTGTCCGCCAACGAACAGAGAGGGCGATTTCAGTCGCCTCCTCTCCAAATCTCTCCAAATTCGATCCAAATCAAAATCCCACGTTCCCAAACATGGAGAAGATGATCACAGGGTAGTTAGGAGACTATCCCCAAGAAATCATCCGCTCAAATTGATTCAATCACCGAGAAATCGAAAGGGGAAGATCAAGAACGAAAAAGCGCCACGAAAACGAAAACGCGAATCAAGTCATCGATCTGCAACCGTGTGGCTACCACATGCTACAACAGTGAGGTTACGGCCTCACTTCCTCAAAATCTCCAGTACACAGAGGTATGGTTCTCTGCGGATCTCAGCTAGCTACAGCAGGAGATTGGGAGAGCCGGAAACCCTAAGTGCAAAGAGCAAATGAACTGAGATGAATGGGAGGTGGGTGTCTCCCCCTACTTATCCTAATTCTAACTATTCCTAATTCCAACTCTACCCCTAACAACTTACAGAGCGAACCAGCTAAACCCTAAGGTTATTCTGGACCAACTCGATGGTAGGTGGATCCGGCGGCCACGCCCGCACAACTCGTAGCGTTGCCT
The DNA here is from genome assembly GCA_009763385.1 of Coix lacryma-jobi var. lacryma-jobi. Classification (NCBI taxonomy): domain Eukaryota; kingdom Viridiplantae; phylum Streptophyta; class Magnoliopsida; order Poales; family Poaceae; genus Coix; species Coix lacryma-jobi. The sequence goes on along the minus strand of CM019822.1, from coordinate 142,157,374 downwards.
TGACGCAACCTCCCGATTGCCGCCATGTGCCGCCACCGCTCTGCGTCCTTTTCCTGGACGTCGCACCCCCGGTTTTGTGGCCCAAACCGGGAAACCAGCCTTCAGAGCCAACCCCCGGTTTTGAGGCCCAAACCGGGAAACCAGCCCACCAGCGCCTGAGTTTTGTGGCCCAAACTCAGCAAACCCTCAGCACCCAGGTTTTGAGGCCCAAACCTGGAAACCGTCCTCAGCCCGAGTTTTGTGGCCAAACTCGGAAACCATCCGCGCCTAGGTTTTGAGGCCCAAACCTGGAAACCGTCCACCCGATGGTTTTTCTCTGGCTCTACCACCAAACCGACGCTGTAGAGGGGATGCACCACCCGTGCACCCCGTCCACCGACACGTGTCCCCAGGTCCACGACCCGAGCAACACATGACCGCAAGTCTTCGCTCGTCGCTGTCCCAGGCTGTCAGCCACCACAGCTGATCCTCGGGCCACCGGTCCCTCAGTCCAAGCCTCACGTCCGCCCTTCGCCACTCTCGGCCCATCGGCACGGCACGTCTCTACTTGACCTTCACCTTGCCTCTGATCACTGTATCCGTGCTCGACACCTGCACAACACAAGCCAAAGAACATGCGCATCATCCCAGTTGACAATCACTCATCACTCAGAGACTCGACATACACCCATGTATCCGCACCGGTGAATCGCTCGCTACCGGTCACAACTTGGCTTGGGTCATCCACAATGCCTCCGGATGATCACCAAGCTCTCTGATCGCGACCAAGCCGTCTAGGTGATGCCAATCACCAAGAGTAACAAGCAAGAACTCTCACTTGATCAACGCAAGGCTAATGAGATGGGTGGATGCACACTTGCTACTCTCTATTCACTAATGAGGTGTTTGATCACTCAATTATCAAATCTCTCAATCTCACTGGGCCTCTTGCACTCACTTGCACTCACAATGTGTTTGGCAACCCTTCAAATGAGCAAGAGTGACAACATGAATGAGGGGGAGGCATATTTATACCCGCCAACTCAAAACATGCATGAAGGGGTAAGTCCAGCCAGTTTACACACTGACCGGACGCACTGTCGGGGTGACCGGACGCGTCCGGTCAGTGCCCAACGGCTAACTGACGTTAGCACTGACACTTGTACGAAGTACTGACCTGACGCTCCCATGCGTCCGATCACCACTGACCGGACGCGTCTGGTCATCAATTTCCTTCTCTAGAACCTCTCTGAGTACGTCCGGACTCACCCCCCTGGTGCGTCCGGTCGACTGCTGAGGAAGCGTCCGGTCGCAGCCAGACAGACCCCTCAGCCAGCCCTACTGACCGGACGCATGCCCTAGCGTCCGGTCACTCGGGTTCGAGCGTCCGGTCGCAATTAGAAGTCCAAAACGACTTCAGTTTGCGACGCTCCCTTCACGAACTTTCTTCCTTATGATCTTAGGGACCTTTCTAAGCTACCTAGGGCTTTGGTTAACAAGTGTGCACCACACCTAACTCAAAAGTCTCACCTAGGTCAAGCTACCCATTCAAACTCCCCTTAATAGTACGGCCAAAGAGAAAACAAAGACCTATGCTACTCTAAGTGTCCTTCAACACCAAATGACACATAGAACTAGCCTATCACCGTCTTCGTCGTCCATCCTTTGAAAACCGAATGAATTCCATCAATAAGGGGACATGAATACCATAGAGCCCTCACGATCATCATTACCATGACCTAACTCAACTGTTTCTGCAAAACACACGTTAGTCATAGGCCATTGTCATCCAATCACCGAAACCCACTAGGGGCCTAGATGCTCACACCTAGGTACCATCCCTAATTGAATTGATGTGTTCCCTGGCAATGGCGCCAGAAATGCTTGTTGACACTCCTTAATGGAATCACCCTAAGAATAAACCTCATAAGCAATAACCTTGTGAAGGCACTAAGAAGTGTACGGGACACTACTAGCATCACTTAACGTCAAGTTGTCATCCCCAACATGAAGCTAGCAATGTGATTATATCAGAGCACTGGATCTAAAGATAAATATTTACCCGCAAGCGCACAGATAAATACACCTATTGTAGAAGCATTTCACCCAAGCTAGTCTCAGGTATCGTTATTTATATTTAGCCTAGAGACTAATCAATTCAAAGTATGATGGTACTATACTAACGAGGACTTAACAACAATTAATGTGGCACACACTTATGATAAAGACTGATAACACACTCATTACTCTAAACAGAGATCAGATAGTAGAAGTAATGATAATGATAATGATAAATGGTGAGAGAGAGCGGATCAATCAAAGATAATCCTAGAACAGTACTACCTAGCAAGTGATGATTAGAACAGGCATTAATAAGAAATATCCCTAAGTTATTCTAATTACAAGTCATAGCATACATTGATTAGTACAAACATATTTGGCAATCATAGGCTAGGTCATATCATATCTATAATCAAGAGGCAACTCCATAGTAAAGGTGCCAAACAGAGTAACCCTTAAAACATGAGTTAACTGAGCAATACTGAACACCCCATTCGGGAGGTGGAATACAAAGGACTCAACAGGATTGTCACACCCGCGATCTACCACTCTATCCGGAACGTAGGACGCATTCGCAGATAAATAGTGTATAGGCACCACGCCTACATAGCATCTATCACCCACCCAATGATCATTAAGATAAGCGCTATACGAACATGAGTATAAACATAATGGTGATCTACCTATGCCAAATATATAATCAAAGCACACTATAAGCAATATAATTAAGAATATAATTATTGATGTCTTAGTCGTATCAATTGTATTGCTATCTAGAACACAGGGATGAATAATAAGATGAAGTAGATCATCTAGAAGAACTATAGTACGAACTAGAACATGAACTAGAACTGGATTATGAACTAGAAGATGAACTAGAAGATGAACTAGACGATGAACTAGAACTAGACGATGAACTAGAACATAAACAATGATGAACAATGATGAACTAGAAGAGCAACTATGAACTAGAAACATAATTAGATTCATAATGTTAATACAAGAGAGAAGATCTTGGGTTTACCGAGCCTTCTCGTGACTAGATCTGGATCCAAGCGAAGCTTGCCTCCTCTAATCCTATTCTATCTAACTATTCTAGGTGGATGTAGTCCTAGGGCTTCTGATTGATCTCCTTCTCCGGTGTCGACCTGATCTGAATCTATTTGATGAGATGATTGTGATGAATGTGATGCCCTGGAGAGGGGGGGTCTGGGGCTGCTTATATAGCCCTGGGCGAGGAACCGTGGCCGTTGGATCAAACCGACCTTAGGTACGGCTAAGATGCATCCTCGTAGGCGGTGGAGGAAGGTTCCAGAAGGCAGAGGCCAGCGGGGCCAGGGGCCCACCGACCGGTCATAGGGTGGGACCAGTCGGTCCCACCTGGCCGCCTCTCGGGGTGCCCGGCCTCCTGGTGTCCTCTAGGTCCTTCTAGAATATTCCTGATGCGTCGGTTCGGCTATCTCCCATCGGGTTCCTTCTAGGAGAAGTAATCTGTGCTGGTTTTCTGGTTTAGTCCCTGCAGAATCACAATTCACCAAAACTCATGGAATATTGTCAATTAAAACCCTAAACCTTTATTGGTGATTGAATTCATGCCCTTTTCATATTTATTTATCCTTTAATTTTGATAGATAACCAGTGTCAACACCGGTCATAGGTGTGTAGAGAAGATTATGACCGGGTTTAGGATAGATGGCCGTACTATCAAGAGGAGCAAACTTGTTTGCATATCGGTCATCTAGTGTCACTTGAGCGATCTAACATTGCGTTGTTACTAGGATCGAGTGGCGTGGTGAGTGCAAGTGAAAATCCTTTGAAAAATGATTGTAAAAATGCTAACACACATGCACATGATGGTGTACACTTGGTGGTGTTGGCACATTTGCAAAGGAGAAGGTGTTGGAGTTGATTTGGATCAACTCGGAGAAGAGAAGGAGGTTTTTCGATGTGTTCCAGACTCTAGGATGTCTCTTGGATTGGAATTCTGTACTAATCCTTTGTGAGTTGGATTAGCTATGTATGTGGGTTGTGTAGCCCTCTGAATAAGCTTTCCAAAATATCCAAGATCATTGAAATCAGAGTTCGGAGCTAAGAGTTATGACCGTTTTAGCGCGGAGCTCAGGCTGGTACAGCCGGTAGTACCGACCCGGGTGGTTGGTAGTACCGACCTAAGAGGGCTGCGCACAAGCTCTCTGTTCGAGGGGAGTTTTGGCCTAAAGGTAGTACCGCCATAAGGTCGGTAGTACCAGCCCCCGGTACTACCGACCCTAGTGGTCGGTAGTACCGACGTTTGGAGGAAGTTTGGAGGCGTTCTGTGTAGGGAAAGATTTGGCCTACCGGTAGTACCGCCATAAGACCGGTAGTACCGGCCCCGATAGTATCAACCCTACTACGGATTGTGTTAGGAAGGCTGCTATCCTAATGGTCATATTGACCGCCGGTAGTACCGGCCCTCTCGTCGGTAGTACCGACTGTAGTCATGTGAGCTTGGAAAAAGGGATAACGGCTAGTTGGCCGCTCCCCTCTATAAATAGAGGGGTGGCCGGCCCTTGGAAAAGGTTGAGCACCTTGGGGACTTAGTGTCCTTGTGTGAGTGTGGTTGGGAGCCCTCTAACTCGCTTGTGCTTGCTAATGTGTGAATCGATAGCGAGTGAGCGATTCTAGTGCGGTGCATGAGAGATTGCAAGAGTTGACACTAGGTGTTTGTGTTGCAAGCCGGTGGTGCTTGTTACTCTTAGAGGTTGCCACCTCCTAGACGGCTTGGTGATCGAGTCTCCATCATGAAGCCCGCGTGAAGATTGTGCGTGGCTCCGGAGAAGCTTTGTGAGGGGCATTGTCCTCGTCCCGCGGGAGATCGCGAAGAGCAACTCTAGTGGAGAGAGGTGCGAAGCGCGCCAAGTGGTCCGGCCGGATCGAAGCTAGAGCTCTTGTTGAGCACTCCATCGTGGAGAGTGTGACTTAGGGTCACCACTAGCAAGAGGATCGGCGGCAACCTAGGGCTTGCCTCAACGGGGACTAGCTTGGTGGCAACCAAGTGAACCTCGGGATAAAATCGTGTGTCCCCTTTACTTGTTGTTCTTTGTTCCTTGCATATTACGCTTGTGCTTGTGTTCTTCGTGTTCTTCCTCCCTCCTTCACTCCTACTTAGGCTGCGAAGACTCGATCTACTTTTTGGCAAGGAACCAAGACTTGGGAAAGCTATAATCTTCATCTACAACACTTAGGGAAATAGGGTAATTCCTAGATCTGAAATTGCATCTCACCCACTTTGATTTCGTAGCTTTCTACAGGTGCCCAGTAGTACCGGCCTAATAGCCCGGTAGTACCGGCTGCCCTCTTCCTTCACTAGCTTGTGTATTCTTGTGCTAGTGTTTAGTTGCTTAGTTTGTGTAGCTAAGTTGAGCTCTCTAATTTGGCTTGTGTAGCCTTGTTATTGAGCATTGCTAGTGAGTTTAGGCTTTATGCTTTTGCTTAGTGGCATGTGTAGGAGCTCCCCAGTTTTGATTAGAGTACTAGTTGCATAGGTTTGTGTAACCTTGCAAGCTAGATTGTTTAGGTGAGCTCTAGCTAGCCCGACACCTTATTTGCTTTGTTTAGGATTTTTTATAAGGTGCTAAAGAGTATAGGTAGAGGGGTGTAGTCTTGGCTAGACCGATAGTTTTAATTCTGTATTTGTTTCGGTTAGCCGGTACAATTAATTTTTAGAAAGGACTATTCACCCCTTCTAGTCCGCCATCTCAACCCTTCACGGACGTGTGGCCATACCAGGACACCAGCCTGTGCCCGGTGGGGAATGAGTGAGGGTGACGTTGCTGAATCGATTTGGCATTCTCTCTAAGGACTGAGTGCAGACGACCTGACCGGAAGGCAGAGACGTCGGGCAGCGGTGAACAGCTAGCCACCAAAAAGTGAGCCCAGGAAGGTACAGATCTAAGGAAGAGAGGGAGGCGGGAAGAGGAAGGAATGCAGGGACGGACAAACCTGGTGCGTGCTCGTCGCCGGTGAACAACCAAGGGGCCAACAAAGCCCCTCCGCACTTGGCATAGGAAGGGGCGGCGGACAGAGGCACGAATCTGAGGCATGAATGGCAAAATAGCTTATGTTAGGGTTGGGGGCTCGATTTCGTGCAGCAGGAAAAAGGGAAGGGAGACAGGGGAAACTGACTTGGTGGATGCTCGTCGCCGGCGAGCGGCCAAGTGCTCGACGAACATCTAGCGTAGGGTGGGGGCAGCGGTCCCCAATCTCCGGTGGATCTGCCATGACCGGTGCGGGTGGGGGAGCGGAGGAGCTCAGTGCGGGCATGGAGAGGCGGTGGAGCGCGGGCATGAGGAGGAGGTCACCAGGGAGGTGCTCGTCAGTCGCCGCCTCGCCGGTCGCTGGTCACTAAAGAGAGAGAGAGAGGGGATGAACGGTTGAAGACGGTACATGTGTAGGATAATAAGCCGTAGGAATGAATGGTCACGGTTGTGTACCTGCAGTGGGATGATCGCACGGTTCATCGGAAAGAAGTCTTTACCTTTTTATTATATATAAACAAAAATATTGAATGATAAGTATAGGACTTGTTTAGTTCTCACTGTAAAAACTTTTCACTCATCACATCGAATCTTTAGACACATGCATAAAGTAGTAAACGTAGACGAAAAAATAACTAATTGCACAGATTACATGTAATTTACGAGATGATTTTTTAAGCCTAATAAGTTTATGTTTTGACAATATTGTGCTACAGTAAACATGTGTTAATTACAGATTAATTAGTTTAAATAAATTTGTCTCACGGTTTTTAGGCAGAATATGTAATTTATTTTTTATTAGTTTATTTTTAATATACTAAATAAGTGTAGGAACATCCGATATGACACGTAAAAACTTTTCGCACTCTAACTAAACAAGACCATAGTAGTATTATGGATCTTTAAACTATTTATTATCTTTTTTTATAACAAATATTTGTGACTGAAATCTTAAATAATTTATCATCCGACCCAATCTATCTTTCTCTATAAAATAAAGATTTCCGCACCACCAAGTTGTTGATGCAATTTTGATTAGAGCATCTCCAATTGTTTGGAAAAATTGACTTGCGAAAAGTTGTCATTTAGCAACTTGCTAAAACATTTGGCAAGTGAATTTTTCATGTATCTCCAATAGTTTGGTAAAAATAACATAGAAAAGTGAAGTGGTGTCGGATTCCAACTTGGTAAAAATAACATAGAAACACCGGATAGCAAGTGAAGTTGACTTGGTAAATATACCAAGTTGGTTGCCTCCGATAGAAAAGTGAAGTAGTGTCGGATTCCAACTTGGTAAAAATAACATAGAAACAGCGGATAGCAAGTGAAGTTGACTTGGTAAATATACCAAGTTGGTTGCCTCCGATTCCAACTTGGAAAAATTTAACAAGTCATATATCAATCTGTTGGATAATGTTTTTTCTTCTTTTCCCAATAAAACAAGGATAGCAAGTCATTTTTCCAAACTATTGGAGATGCTCTAAGATCAAAACTTATCATATTATTATAATCTGGTTTAACTTATTGTTCAATTAATCCAATCATAAGCTAAAATATTGAGCACATTGTTACCCAGTCCAGTCTAAATTATTTTGTTCTGCATTGTACGCATACATCAGCGCAACCTTGACACGTGTGCTGCAACATATAATTAGAGAGTTAGTCTCTTGTCATAAGCATCAGTTGACAAACCATTAGTTCACATATCGACAACTAATTCCTTATCGACTTGAATCAGATGTTAGAATTACATATTATTTGTGGGGCGACATCAAAAGAAACACATAATTTGATATTACTGTAACAATACATGCATAGTATGAAAACTAAAACTATGATATAGGAGTAAATATTTTTGTGGTTTGCACCGAGAAAAAACATCTTTCAAAGTTGTATCTGATGGACTAGATTGGCGACCAGAGGGGGTGAATGGGAGCCTCAAATTTCTTATCGAGAAATAAATGACCTATGTCCCAGAAAATTACCCAAAAGCAAAGACTCGAACAACCGGCTAGTACACGACCTAACGAGTAGGTGGATATCTTAGGAAATGTCCTAAAAGTACAGTGGAACTACCGGGAAAAGCCGAAGACCAAGCACCAAACGAACGAGGCAAAAATCCCCTTTCAGCAAAATTCCAGACTGTCCGGTACTCTGATTCCAGACTGTCTGCGGATGGGGGTCGGACTGTCCGCGCCTGGGTACCGGACTGTCCGCCAGCAAAAACTCCAAACACCAACTGTTCGGAAACAATTCTGTTCAAGTCCCGGACTGTCCGCGGCTAGGTCCCGGACTGTCCATTGGTCAATTGACCGAGAACAGTGTCGAGCTGCGCAGTTTTGCCTGGACCAAAAACCGACAGCCGGACAGTCCGCCGCCTGGGGCTGGATAGTCCGCCACTGCCCAGAAAGCACAAAAACAGCTCAGGTCAAAACCAAAATCGATTCGATCTCAACCAAATTGAATGGCTGCAACCAAACTTCTCCCAAGAGTTCTTCTACGTGTTGGGAAACTAATCCTAGGAAATCATCGCTCTAAACCAACTCATCCGAGAGAAATCCGAAGAACACTAGAAGGGGGGAAGAATGAAGAACGAACTCAATTTCAGCCCGATCTATGTGCTCGTGAGGTTAGAGAAGAAATCCTACAGTAGAAAGATGACACTCATGTTCTAGCATAACTTGATTCAAGCGAAATCAAAAACCATCCCTTAAATTGGAAGAATGAGTCAATTCACTGGAGGGAAAAAAGAGAGAAACGCGAAGAACGAAGCAAGAACGCGAATTCAACTCCAATTACCAGAAAATCTCCAACGAGGAGACAAAGGGATTACAGTCCCTTTTCCTTGATTCAAAATACACAGAGGAATTGTAGCACTCTGCGGATCACAAGCAGCTATAGGGTGGGAAAGCCTAACAAATGAATATGTGTTAGTGAAATGTAAATGCTGCAAGGATAGAATGAGAGGAGGGTCTGCCTCTCTATTTATAGTCCTAATATATTATTCCCCTTCTACCCCTAGATATAAGAGCGAACAGGCTAACCCTAGGGGTATTCCAGTCCAACTCTGTCAGAGCTCATCCGACGGCCACGCGCCCTGCCATCCTTCGCTTCGCCTCAACGCAATCTCCAGGATGTCGCCACGTGTCGTCCCGTCGACCGCCGCGTCTCCTCACCGATAGCTTCGCTGCAACGCAAGCCTCTCGGTACCACCACGCGTCGACCTGTTCCGCATGGGAACCTCCGCCCGGTTTTGAGGCCCAAACCGACAAACTGTCCACGCTAAGTTTTGTGGCCCAAACTCAGAAACCTGCCGTCCAGGTTTTGAGGCCTAAACCTGGCAAACCGTCCTTCCTGAGTTTGCAGGCCCAAACTCGGAAACCGTCGAGGGTAGCTTTTCGAGGTTCAACTACTGAACCTGCGCCGTAGACGGACTGTGGTTCTCACACCCCAATCACCGGCACCGATGTCGATGCATGTCCAGTCTCCACGCCGGGCACAACGCCTTCGCCTTCCTTCTTGACTTGGCCGACGGCACTTGCGCTGCACGTAACCCCGTGTCCGACCTCCCGCCAAGTGCCATGACGCCATCGTCTTCCTCCCGACTTGGCCGATGCCATCGCACATCCGTATGTGCTCTTGCTTGTCAAAGCCGTGTCAGCTGCCACAGCTGGTCCTCCAGCCCTCCGGTCCGTCGGTCCAATCTTCATGTCCACCCTTCACCGCTCCGGATCCATCGACACGGCACGTCTCTACTTGACCTTCACCATGTCATTGACCACTGCCTCCGAGCTCCACACCTGCACATCAACACAGCCAAGAGACACATGACCTCGCTCACCCCTCCCGGTGAGCCTGTTGACCAATAACTCATCACTCAGGGTGGAACAACAAGGGCACATATCGACCTTGTGTCTGCAGTATCTTTGTATACAAAGTCATGCTTTAATTGGATTGCTTATTTTATGTCATTGCAACACACGGACGTATTGACTAGTAATGAATAAATATAGAAATAATTTTAAATAAAAAATTAAGATACATAAGTTCTTTGTTTTTTAGATGAAAAAAATAAAAAAAACAAAACCCTACCGTACCATTCACACACACGCACCGATACTCATGGAGGAGGCTGTCCCGCAATTTACTTTGACGTGCTTGAAAGATCCCAATTAATCAGAGAGGGGTTGAAGAGCCTAATTTAAAACCTACATAACCATTTAGACAAAAAGATTAGCAACACAAATAGTGAAGCTTTTTGCACTAGTCTATTGATTATGTTACAAGTCATCTATCCAACAATTCTATCTAATATGTCTATGTCACTCAATTAGCTAGAGATACACAAGAATGTGAATGAGAGAAAAAAGACAACTATATGACAGAGAAATCAAGATATATGACAGAAAAGGGGCACACTAAGTAATCAAGTAATCATCACACAAACTAGCTCACTAGTAATCACAAAATGGGAGTATGTGTTTTGTTGACGGACACCGTTGCATTGTGCATATTTATCGGTTAACGCTAAGAAAAATCAATTTTGCCCTTACTAAGGTCCCAGCTCGGTTTGACTAGTAAAGTTGATTTAACGCGTTGAAATACTCTGCCCTGCGAGTACTCTACCTCCGCCTTCGCAGGTTCAGTCGGCTGCGCAACCGGATGAGGCAGAGCTCACAGACTCGATCTCGCGCCAGTGCAGGATGAGCGACGATGCTCGGGGTCCCTCAGATGGGAGATGGGCTGGCTGGATGAGGAGGCCAAGGCCGAGACGTCGCCCGCGTCAGGCGGAAGAGACCTCAGCACCTCGCTGCTGCTATTATGCTTGGTGTCGTCACTATTGCCGTTGTCGCCGCAGGCTTCTCGGTGAAGCGGGACGAAGCGAGCGGAGGAAGAAGGCTACGATAATCATCGTTTTTTTTCTGACCTTGTGAGAAGATTGTTTTTATCGGATGGTTTTGCCTCAAACCAGGTATAATATAATTAGGCTCACCGGTGAAAGCCCTAGTTTGGTTTTGGCTAATTGATAAAACCTATTTGGTCTAATCCTATTGCTAAGCATGTGTGTAGCTTATAAGAAAGGATTGTGACCAAGCCAAGTGGTGGAGCTAGCAAGGTGGCAACCATGGAGGATGGTGATGGCCACAGGCACTCAAAAGATCAAGTGCTCTACCATTGGTGAAATGAAGAAGAGAAGAGATGGAGCAAAGAGGCCCGAAGGCAAAGGTATAACCTATAGGGCTCTTTGTTTTGGTGATCAAGACACTTAGCGAGTGTGATCACATTTAGGATAGATAGCCGTACTATTAATAGGATATAATTCACGGTTTATGCGGTGTTCAAGTGCCACTAGGCGTTCTCTAACATATCGATGCTATAGACCTAGTGAGTGACTAACAAAACCCCTTGAAAATGCTTTGCAAAATGCTAACACACTTGCATATGATGATGTACACTTTGTGGTGTTGGCACTTTTGGGATAAAGGGGTGTTAAGGAGTTGTGGAGAAGTGGGAGAGAGTAGTGTACAGTCCTTCTCCCTCATGCCGAGCTTGCGAGGCAGGATTCAGCGGTTTTTGGAAGTGAAGTGTTGTGCTCATGGAGCATCGGACGCAGGTCCGAGGAGCATCGGACGCTGGGGCGAGCGTCCGATGGTTAACCCTAGTTTCTGACAGAAGTTGAAGGAGCATCGGACGCTGGCAACGGACGCTGAGGAATCACTGTTGCAGAGTCCGATGCAGGTGATGTGGCGCGAGCGTGCTTTCTAGGGAGCATCGGACGCTGGGCTGCGTCCGATGTCGTTCCGGCGGACGCATCCGATGTGGTTTGGAGCGTTCTGGAACCTTTCTGTTGTGTCATCGGACGCAGGGGTTGAGCGTCCGGTGCTAACATTCCGGCGTGTCCAATGTGGCGCAGAAAAGAGCTGAATCGAGCAGTGGCATCGGAGCGTCCGATGCCTGGCATCGGCGCGTCCGATGTCACTTTAACCATGGCGCGAAGGGAAATGACCGTTGGGATCTAACGGGCTGAATTCATATCGGGGGGACACGTGGCTACATCTGAAGCATCGGACGCTGGGGCAGCGTCTGATGGTCTAGCATCATGCGGATACATGGGTGTATGCCGAGTCTTTGAGTGATGAGTGATTGTCAACTGGGATAATGCGCATATTCTTTGGCTTGTGTTGTGCAGGTGTCGAGCACGGATACAGTGATCAAAGGCAAGGTGAAGGTCAAGTAGAGACGTGCCATGCCGATGGACCGAGAGTGGCGAAGGGCGGACGTGAGGCTTGGACTGAGGGACCGGTGGCCCGAGGATCAGCTGTGGTGGCTGACAGCCTGGGACAGCGACGAGCGAAGACTTGCCGGCACGGTGTTGCCTGGGTCGAGGACTTGGGGACACGTGTCGGTGGACGGGGTGCACGGGCGGTGCATCCCATCTACGGCTCGGTTTGGTGGTTGAGCCACAGAAAAACCACCGAGTGGACGGTTTCCAGGTTTGGGCCTCAAAACCTGGGCGCTGATGGTTTCCAGGTTTGGGCCTCAAAACCTGGGTGCTGCGGGTTTGCTGAGTTTGGGCCACAAAACTCAGGCCATGAATGGCTGGTTTCCCGGTTTGGGCCTCAAAACCGGGGGTTGGTCGTGAAGGCTGGTTTCCCGGTTTGGGCCTCAAAACCGGGGGGCGAAGTCCAGGAAAAAGACGAGCGAAGCGGTGGTGACACGTGGCGGCAATCGGTGAGGTTGCGTCGAGGCAACGCTACCAGTTGTGCGGGCGTGGCCGTCGGATCACCAGCAACATTGAGTTGGTCCAGAATAACCCTAGGGTTTAGCTGGTTCGCTCTGTAATTAGTGAGGGGTAGAGTAGGAATTAGAATTAGGATAAGTAGAGGGAGACACCCTCCTCCCATTCTATCTCAGTCATTTTGCTATTCTCCACTTAGGGTTTCCTGCTCTCCTCATCCCCTGCTATAGCGAACTGAGATCCACAGAGAAGAGAACAATACCTCTGTGCCCATGAGATTTTGAGGAAGTAAGACCGTAATCTCACTGTTGTAGCGTGTGGTAGCCACACGGTTGCAATTCGTGGTTGTGATTCGCGTTTTTGTTCGTGTTCTTCGTGGGTTGCCTTTCTCCACGATTTTCTCATTGATCGATCTCTCTACTTGGTGTGTCTCTTGCAAATCCGCTTGAACCAAGATGTTCTAGATCGTGAGGCACTTCTTTCCACCAAAGGAATTCACCTCTAACCTCACGACCTAGTAGATCGGTCGATTCTCGTTTCGGGTCAAGTTTTTCTTCCTTCCCCCGAATTTCTTCGATTCATCGATTTGAAGATAGGTTCGAGCCATGATCTCTTAGAGATAGCTCACTATCCTCCTTGTGACTCCTCTCACCAAGGTAGATCCATAGAGGATTCGTTTTGGGTGAGTTTGAGTCGAATTGGTGGACGAACAGCACTGCGTCGGGGTGACCGGATGCTGGGTCGTGCTGACCGGACGCTCAAGTCCAGAGTCCGGTCGTTGAATGTGATTTCTGCGTTTTTCGTTTTGACTTGACCGGACGCGCTACGTGCGACTGACCGGACGCACCCCTGTTACTGTTCACCGTTTTTGGACTGAGCTGATCGGACGCTCGAGCAGTGACCGGACGCGCAGTGACCGTGAGTCCGGTCCAATACAGAGAGCTCCAAAATCCGTTTTGGCTTGAACGGACGCGTCCGGTGGTCTGTGACCGGACGCAGGCAGAGTCCGGTCAGTGCAAGTTCCGCGCATTTTCATCCGCAATTTGTTAGTCCGTTGTCGGTTTTGATTTCCGGCTTTTACGTTGGACTTCTAGAGTTGTGTAGTGTCTCGCTGTGCTTCTTGAAAGCATCCACCCTACCACTAGGGTCGTGGACACTTGCAAGCTCTAGGGTTTGCTCTTGGGGTTGATTCTTGGGACAGTGGCGACAAGTTTCCGACAGGAAAATTTGATGCTCTCATTCACCCCCTCTGGTCGCTTTCTGGTAGCAATCTCGGTCCTTCAATTGGTATCGAAGCAGGTTAAGGATCTTCCACCTTAGCCGGTTCCAGATCCACAGAAGGCGACAAGGATCGCGGCGTGGGCAAACCGCCATTTTTTGATGGGACGAACTATGCGTATTGGAAGATACGCATGTCGGCCTATCTGCAGAGTATGAGTGCTTCCATCTGGGATATTTGCAACTCTGTTGATTACGTGGTCTTGGCTGCTCGTGTCACTCAACGTCAGATCGATAAGCACGATGCCAATAGCCGAGCCCGTAATGCTCTTTTCTCATGCTTGAGCATGACCGAGTTTGATCGCGTTTCTCACCTCGCTACGGCTCGGGAGATTTGGGCATCCCTCATGTGTTTCCATGAGGGAACCTCTCAAGTCAAAACCCGTCTCTACGAGTCGCACAAGCGAGAGTATGAGAACTTTCGACATATGCCTGGCGAGAGCATAAAAAGTTTATTCGCTCGCTTTCAGGTGATTGTCAATAGGATGAGGGCTAACAAGGAGCTGTTGCCTTTCGACGATCATAAGAGAGCTTTGAAGCTTTTGCACACTCTTGATCGGTCGGTGTGGGACTCGAAGGTTCAGGCGATCATCGAATCACCTAACTATGAGACCCTCACATGCGACGAGCTCTTCAGTAAGCTCAAGTCCAGTGAGATTGACGCCATGGCGAGGGCTTCTTATGAAAATCCTTCTGGCCCGTCGATGGCTTTGCTTTCTGGCTCTTCTGCTAACCCCTCTGGAGGTTTTGCTTTGTCTTCACTTCTTTTCGTCACAGAGGAGCAGCTGGAGTTCATGGGGGATGATTAGTTGGCTTTGCTCGCTAACCGGTTCTCGCGGTTCCACAACAACCGCATGAACCATCGCTGCGGTGGAGGACGCTCGGGATGCTTCGAGTGCGGCGACCCCAACCACTTCATCGCCAATTGCTCGAAGAAGAACAAGCAAGTCTTCGGCAAGGCGGATCATGGGCACAAGTATGACTCCGGCAAGCGCAAGGAGAAGTACGTCCCCGCGAAGCACAAGCGGAAGGGCGGCTTTGACAAGGAGTACATCAAGCCGAAGTACTTGGAGAAGGCCCAGGCTGAGCAGCGTGCATTCTTCGCCACGCTCAGCGACATCGACGACTCGGATGACGACTCCGCTGCCTCAAGCGACAACGAGTCCGAGAAGAAGAAGAGGATCGAGGACAAGCTGAACAGCCTCTGCTTCTTCGCCGACGACGAGGGCTTCTGCACCATGGCCCTCGGCAAGGAGGTCGACGGCGAGCTGGAGGACATCCCTCAGAACGACGACGACGACGACGACACCTCCCAGGTACCTCAGACCCCCGACGAGCTTTCTGCTGAGGTCGAGAAACTTACTGTCGCGCTCCTTAGTCATGATAAGTTTCTTAGGCATGCTGCTAGTGAGCGCAAGTAGTTTAGGCAGAAGTGGGAGGATACGGTGAAGGAGCTTGAGTTTGCCAAGTCCACCGTAGTCATTACTGAGGAGGTTGAGTGCGAGATGTGCACCACACACATGACTGACCTTCTCACTTTGAGAAGCAAGTATGCTGTGTTGGTAGGAGAGGTGGATGAGCTGAAGGCTAGATCCTCGCTGTTGGGTGCGTGCAAGTCCTGTGCGGGCTTGCAATCTGAGTTGGCAGAGAAGAATGCTAAGATTGTGTCTCTTGAAGAGGCCAACTCAGGTAGCACATGTGTGGTCAGGTGTGTTCTTTGTGAGGGTTTGGAGATGGAGATCGCTAATGTGAAGCATGACAAGATGCAAACCGAGGAGGAAAACACATACCTTCGGACCATCTTGTCATGAGTATCTAGTGGTGAGCCACAGCTCAGGATGATGATCTCCCAATTCAAGCGAGCTGCTGGAGGTCCAGGTGTTGGTTTTGCTCCGGGTGTTGATGTTTCGTCTTTTAGGAAGATTGGAGAGTCGAGTGGTCTTAACCCATGTGAGAAGCCCAACTCCACCACTACTCCCAAACTTACCAAGATTCCACCCAAAGAGCCTCTCAAGCCTAACACCAAGGATGGGGTCTTTGTTGAACCTCCGAGAGCTCCACCCAAGAAACAATCATGGGCTCCAAAACCAAACCACCTCAAGAACAAGCTGGATACCATGCCACCCATCCAAGCTGAGCTTATGCCACAGAAGGGCAAAGTGATCCACACCCACTACCGTGAGTACCAACAACCCCCTATGAGAGCGGTGAGGTACCATTGTGAGCACTGTGGGAGAGATGGACACTTGAGTGAGTTTTGCTTTCGGCGCAAGAGAGAGGCACGCAGTGCAAAGGAGATAAACAACACGGACATGTACCATCCTTTCCATGATGTATATGTGTCGAATGTTCAGAGGCGTGCAGCTAGGCCTAGAGGTCCAGAACCTCAAGTTCCTAGGCCTAGGCAGCGAAGAGGACGTGCCCGGCGAGAGCCTGCAGTTGTAGGCTATGGACCCCGTGGCGGTGGCTTTGTGGTAGAGCGTTTTCCACCACTGCATTTTGAGTATCGCGATGGACGCTCTTCTCTTAGCGGACCACGTTTTCCTTAGTGTGGTGATCGCTTTCCCCGTAGGTGTGCTAGGAATGGTTTTTCTGCTAACCGTTCTTTTGAGCAGCCGACCCAACACTGGTATTCTCCCTATTTCACTAACCCCAGTGTTGGATCGTATGCTCACCCTATGTCTATTTATTGATGTAGATAAAACAATTGGAGAACGTTTGGTTGGTGGATTCCGGTTGCTCGAAGCACATGACCGGAAATGCCAAGTGGTTCTCCAGTCTTAGTCCGGTCGCCGGAAAGGAGTTTATCACCTTCGGCGACAATAGTAAAGGTAAAGTGTTGTTTACGGGGTCGGTGCGAGTTAATGAGCATTTTGTGTTGCGCGATGTTGCTCTTGTTTCTAACTTGCATTTTAACCTTCTTTCTGTTTCGCAACTCTTTGATGATGACTATGAGATTCATTTTAAACCGAATCTCAGTCGCATTTTGGATCCTCAGGGCAATCTTGTATGTGTGATTTCGCCCTTTGGAAAAGTCTTTCGTGCGGATTTCTCGGAAACGTTTGGAGTTTCTCGTTGTCTTTTGGCTGGACCTTCCTCCTCTGATCTTTGGAAGTGGCATAGGAGACTAGGTCACCTGAGCTTTGACTTGCTTGCAAGACTTAGCTCACTTGGCTTAATCCGAGGATTGCCCAAGTTGTCCATGGAGAAGGATCTAGTTTGCCATTCTTGTAGACATGGGAAGATGGTCGCCGCTCCCCACCATCCAGTGACTCAGGTCATGACCAAGCGCCCTAGAGAGCTTTTGCATATGGACCTTGTTGGTCCGGCTCGGGTGAGCTCAGTTGGGGGGAAGTGGTATGTGCTTGTTGTTGTTGACGATTTTTCGAGATATTCGTGGGTCTTCTTTTTAGCTGAGAAGACCGAAACCTTCTCCTTTGCTCGCAATCTGATTTTTCATCTTTAGAATGAGTTCCCTTTGAACTCAATGCGAGCAATTCGGAGTGATAATGGTTCCGAATTCAAGAATTCAGATTTTGAGAAGTTTTGTAACTCCTTGGGTTTGGAGCATCAGTTTTCTTCTCCCTACACACCACCCCAAAATGGTGTTGTAGAGAGGAAGAATCGGACCCTTGTAGAGATGGCCAGGACGATGCTCGATGAGCATAGGACTCCTAGGTGATATTGGGCCGAAGCTATGAGCACTGCATGCTATATCTCAAATCGCATTTTTCTCCGAGCTTTCTTGAAAAAGACTTCTTATGAGTTGCGTTTTGGAAAACTGCCCAAGGTGAGTTATTTTAGAGTTTTTGGTTGCCACTGTTTTATACTCAAGAATGGCAACCTGGACAAATTTGAGTCTCGTTCCTCCGACGGTGTATTTTTGGGTTATGGCACTCACACTCGTGCATATCGTGTACTTAACCTTGATACTAACCGAGTCATGGAGACATCAGATGTCACCTTCGACGAGACCATGGTTTGTCCTTCTTCTCGTTTTGAGCGTGCAGGTGATCATGAGGTTGGAGAACCTCTTTTTGATGATGAGGACGAAGGTGCTGAAGGGATGGATGACCCAGCACCTCCTCCACCTGCTGTGCCGCAAGGAGCGGCTTCTACCACGACTCACGGCCCAGACCCTTCTTCCTCTACTACTTGGGGGCCGTGGGATCCGCCACCTCGAGCGGTACCTTTTGTACCCGAGGAGGCACCAGCTGCTGTTGAGGGGGAGGCTACACCAGCTCAGGAGGCGCCACGACACATCCAGCGCCAACACCCGCCTCAACAGATGATCGGCAGCATCGGCGAACGAGTCACTCGGTCGAGGTCACAACAAATCTCTCACTTTGCTCATTCTGCATTTGTTGCTGATTTTGAACTCCGAGATGTTGGACACGCTTTATCTGATCCTGATTGGGTCAATGCCATGCATGAGGAGTTGGAAAATTTTGAAAGAAATCGGGTTTGGGTTTTGGTTCCTCTTCCTCCTGACTGTCATCCTATTGGGACAAAATGGGTTTTCAAAAACAAACAAGGAGAGGATGGCCATGTTGTGAGAAACAAGGCCAGACTAGTAGCCCAGGGGTATAGTCAGAAGGAGGGGATAGACTATGAGGAGACTTTTGCTCCTGTAGCTCGTTTGGAGGCAATTAGGATACTCTTGGCTTTTGCTGCATCCAAAGGATTTAAACTTTTTCAAATGGATGTCAAGAGTGCCTTCTTAAACGGCTACATAGAAGAGGAGGTGTATGTGAAACAACCCCCCGGTTTCGAAAATCCCAAGTTTCCAAACCATGTCTTTAAACTTCACAAAGCTTTGTATGGATTGAAACAAGCCCCTAGAGCCTGGTATGATAGGTTGAAAACCTTTTTGCTTGCTAAGGGTTTTAAAATGGGATGTGTGGATAAAACGCTCTTTCTCCTCAAGCAAGGCAGTGACACTCTCTTGGTCCAGATTTACGTGGATGATACCATTTTCGGTGGTTCTTCTCACGCTTTGGTTGCCAAGTTTGCAGATACTATGAGCAGGGAGTTTGAGATGAGTATGATGGGTGAGTTGATGTTTTTCCTCGGGTTGCAAATCAAGCAATCCCGGGAAGGGACGTTCGTGCACCAGGGTAAGTATACCAAGGACATCTTGAAGAAGTTCGATATGGGTGAGGCTAAGCCTCTTCCAACACCCATGTCGACCACGACGGCCCTGGATGCGGATGTGGATGGAGAAGCAGTGGATCAGAAGGAGTACTGGAGTATGATCGGGTCGTTGCTGTACCTGACGGCGACACGCCCGGACATTCAGTTCGCGGTGTGTCTTTGCGCACGATTTCAGTCGTCGCCGCGCACTTCGCACCGTCAGGCGGTCAAGCGCATTATGAGGTACTTATCCTTCACTCCAGAATTTGGGATTTGGTATTCTGCTTCCTCCACCCTCTCCCTTTGCGGTTATTCTGATGCCGATTTTGCTGGTTGTCGTATTGATCGCAAGTCCACTTCTGGGACTTGCCAGTTTATTGGTTCTTCTCTTGTTTCGTGGTCCTCTCGCAAGAAATCTAGTGTCGCCCAGTCTACCACGGAGGCTGAGTATGTTGCTGCGGCTAGCTGCTGTTCCCAGTTACTCTGGATGATGGCCACTTTACGTGATTTTGGTCTGAGCTTTTCTCGCGTTCCTTTGCTTTGTGACAGCACGAGTGCGATTAGCGTTGCTAAGAACTCCGTGCTGCACTCTAAGACCAAACACATTGATGTGCGCTTTCATTTTCTGCGAGACCACTATGAGAAGGGTGATATCGACCTTCGTCATGTCGATACTCATCATCAGTTGGCTGATATTTTCACCAAGTCTTTGGACCAATCAACTTTTGCTAGGTTGAGAGGTGAGCTTGGTGTGTGTTTTCCCTTTTAGTTGGGGGAAACATTTTGGTTCTTGTTCTATAGGCTGACTCTTTTTCCTTCTTTTGGTTTCTTCATGCATCTTTGCATTTCATCTTGCATATTTACATTCCAAGCTTCATCTATATAATCCTTAGAATGTGACTATGCTTTACTTAGTGTATGCTCCGATGCTTTTTCGATGATGATTGTAGCTTATGCTCTTTCTGGTCACTGATACATGTTGTGAGCTGAGCTATTTTCTGAATGGTGAATTTTGCTTAATCAACATAAAACTTGAAAATGTTCACCATTGAGATATGCAACTAGCATGTGTAGAATGTGTTGAAATCACTTGTGCTTCTCATATATGCTAGGTTGCTATGTCTCTAGTTCTGAGTCATTCACTTGCTTGGTATGTTCATATGCTGCTTTAATTTTGAACCAAGTTAAGTCAATTGGAAAGATCGAGATGGGATTGCTTGTCAGCACATCACAGTATCGAGACTGTTTCTCATTGCACTTTGAGTTAAACTTGAGCTGTGTAGTGTATGACCGAAACTGTTGCTTTAAGCTTCTGATTGCTTCTGCATAGGCTTCGCACAGTTGAAAAGTTGGGCAATGACAAGCTTTCAACCTCTCGCAATCACATGCTGAAATTTGAATTTGTGTAAGTTAACCGCTGCAACTCCGATAAAATTTTGAATACACAAGTCTATGTTTCATTCTATAGCATGATGATTGAACCTTGCTAGAGGTAGTTCACCTTGTATACATGTTTAGCATTTGTTTGACTTCCTATCTATACATGTTTAGTGCTATTTTGATGGTGAATACCTTTTTGGCTAAAAACTGCTCACTTTGCTCATATGTTCATATTTCGTATTTGGTGATCAGTTTGAGCCTTTGCTAGCGTTTTGTGCTTATTATTGAGTCATCGGATCAGCACTTTGTCCAGCATTTTCATATTCTATCGACTATATTTCTGAAGCTGCTAACTTGCATTTTTGACTCATATGCATTTGGAGGGAGAGTTCTTCTGTCAAGGGGCAGAAATTTGGTTGATAGTGCATTTTCAACTAAGGGGGAGAAATTCTCCAAATCATAAGATCAACTAAGGGGGAGATCTCCTAGTTGTGTGCACTATTGGAGGGGGAGCTTGAGTTGGAGTTTGCTTGGGTTTTGAGGCTGTTTGAATCTCCCAATTGGTTCAGAGCTTTTCTGCTAGTTGTGTTGAGCCTCTGTGCCTCTGTCTTGAGGGACTAGCAGTTTTGGCTTTGTTGTCCAATTGGTTAGGAGCAGTTTTGGTAGCTAGTTGTGTTGAGCCCTTGCCTCTTTCTTGAGGGACTAGCAACCTTGTCTTTATGTTGTTTCAGTTGGTATCGAGTTTTCTCGCTAGCGGTGTTGAGCCTGTTCTACCTCTTCTTGAGGGCTAGCTTTGCTTTGCTTGGTTGCGTCGAGCCGTTGACCATGTCTTTGGGAACCAAGTTGTGTTGCTCTTTCCACTTGACCTTCTTCGGCTTTGACATGCTTTTGGGTCATTTGGTCGAGTTCTCTCTTCTTCTTCCTTCTGTCTTCTGTTTCCATTATGATTTGTGTTGGTAGTTGACAATGCACTCATCAAGGGGGAGATTGCGGATACATGGGTGTATGCCGAGTCTCTAAGTGATGAGTGATTGTCAACTGGGATGATGCGCATGTTCTTTGGCTTGTGTTGTGCAGGTGTCGAGCACGGATACAGTGATCAAAGGCAAGGTGAAGGTCAAGTAGAGACGTGCCGTGCTGAGGGACCGAGAGTGGCGAAGGGCGGACGTGAGGCTTGGACTGAGGGACCGGTGGCCTGAGGATCAGCTGTGGTGGCTGACAGCCTGGGACAGCGACGAGCGAAGACTTGCGGTCATGTGTTGCCTGAGTCGAGGACTTGGGGACACGTGTCGGTGGACGGGGTGCACGGGCGGTGCATCCCCTCTACAGTTTCGGTTTGGTGGTAGAGCCAGAGAAAAACCATCGAGTGGACGGTTTCCAGGTTTGGGCCTCAAAACCTGGGCGCTGATGGTTTCCGAGTTTGGCCACAAAACTCGGGTTGAGGACGGTTTCTAGGTTTGGGCCTCAAAACCTGGGCGCTGATGGTTTCCGAGTTTGGCCACAAAACTCGGGCTGAGGACGGTTTCCAGGTTTGGGCCTCAAAACCTGGGTGCTGCGGGTTTGCTGAGTTTGGGACACAAAACTCAGGCCATGAATGGTTGGTTTCCCGGTTTGGGCCTCAAAACCGGGGGTTGGTCGTGAAGGCTGGTTTCCCGGTTTGGGCCTCAAAACCGGGGGGCGAAGTCCAGGAAAAGGACGAGCGGAGCGGTGACGGCACGTGGCGGCAATCGGTGAGGTTGCGTCGAGGCAACGCTACCAGTTGTGCGGGCGTGGCCGTCGGATCACCAGCAACATTGAGTTGGTCCAGAATAACCCTAGGGTTTAGCTGGTTCGCTCTGTAATTAGTGAGGGGTAGAGTAGGAATTAGAATTAGGATAAGTAGAGGGAGACACCCTCCTCCCATTCTATCTCAGTCATTTTGCTATTCTCCACTTAGGGTTTCCTGCTCTCCTCATCCCCTGTTGTAGCGAACTGAGATCCACAGAGAAGAGAACAATACCTCTGTGCCCGTGAGATTTTGAGGAAGTGAGACCATAATCTCACTGTTGTAGCGTGTGGTAGCCACACGGTTGCAATTCGTGGTTGTGATTCGCGTTTTTGTTCGTGGTCTTCGCGGGTTTCCTTTCTCCACGATTTTCTCATTGATCAATCTCTCTACTTGGTGTGTATCTTGCAAATCCGCTTGAACCAAGATGTTCTAGATCGTGAGGCACTTCTTTCCACCGAAGGAATTCACCTCTAACCTCACGACCTAGTAGATCGGTCGATTCTCGTTTCGGGTCAAGTTTTTCTTCCTTCCCCCGAATTTCTTCGATTCATCGATTTGAAGATAGGTTCGAGCCATGATCTCTTAGAGATAGCTCACTATCCTCCTTGTGACTCCTCTCACCAAGGTAGATCCATAGAGGATTCGTTTTGGGTGAGTTTGAGTCGAATTGGTGGACGAACAACACTGCGTCGGGGTGACCGGACGCTCAAGTCCAGAGTCCGGTCGTTGAATGTGATTTTTGCGTTTTTCGTTTTGACTTGACCGGACGCGCTACGTGCGACTGATCGGACGCACCCCTGTTACTGTTCACCGTTTTTGGACTGAGCTGATCGGACGCTCGAGCAGTGACCGGATGCACAGTGTCCGTGAGTCCGGTTCAATACAGAGAGCTCCAAAATCCGTTTTGGCTTGGACGCAGGCAGAGTCCGGTCAGTGCAAGTTCCGCGCATTTTCGTCCGCAGTTTGTTAGTCCGTTGTCGGTTTTGATTTCCGGCTTTTACGTTGGACTTCTAGAGTTGTGTAGTGTCTCGCTGTGCTTCTTGAAAGCATCCACCCTACCACTAGGGTCGTGGACACTTGCAAGCTCTAGGGTTTGCTCTTGGGGTTGATTCTTGGGACAGTGGCGACAAGTTTCCGATAGGAAAATTTGAAGCTCCCATTCACCCCCCCCCCCTCTGGTCGCTTTCTGGTAGCAATCTCGGTCCTTCACATCGGCGCGTCTGATGCCCCCGATTTTAGCCCAACGGCTAGGCCGATTTGAGTGGCCTATTTAAGGGGCTTGGCCGGCTCACTTGGTTTCTCTCTTGCACATTTTGATTCCTAAGCATTCTAGTGAGCTTTGGCAAGCCTCCCAACTCATCTCCCAAGTTGATTTGTTCAAACCAAGTGAGATTGAGTGATCTAGTACGTGATTTGAAAGAGTTCAATCTAGTGGCACTAGTTCTTCGCATCGGCATTGAGTTTTCTTGTTACTCTTGGCATTTGTCGGTGCCTAGACGGCTTGGAGGCATTGTGGTGTGGTTGGCAAGAGAAGAAGATTGTTCTTGGCCACCACCGATCGTGATTGTGAGAGGTTTTGGAGCCTCACCTCGCCGGAGCGGCAAGAGGCATCCTTAGTGGATTGCTCGTGTCATTGAGCTACCTCACTAGCGGTAGATTCTTATGGCGCTCTTTGTGAGCTTGGCTTTGTGCCGATTAGCCACCGGGTCACCTAGTGTTGGTCGACACAACGGGGAGTAGCGTGCCGACAAGCACGTGAACCTTGGGATAAATCTTGGTGTCCCGTGTGCTTATTGTGATTGTGTATTCATCTTGGTGATTGGTCTTCATATTCACATCTTCGGTGATTGGCATCACAAGTGGATTTCACCGGTGATTGGCGTTCTTCTAGACGATCCCGAAGGCTCGGTGAAACCACCTCTATCTCGCTCGTTTACTTTGTGTATTTACTTTGAGCTATTTCATTTGTGTAGATACTATTACTTGTTGTATATCTTTTATCATATACCTTTGTGTAGTGAGATTGTGTTTAGCTTGCCTAGTTTATCTTTTGCACACACTTGTTTATCTTAGATTAACTTGAGCATAGTTGTGCTAGAACTAGTTCTTTTATTCTGCACAAGTTTCTAGCTTTACTTGATTGTGTGACTTAGAAATATTGGGTAGAATTGTTGGATAGGTGGCTTGCAACACACTATTAGGCTAGCGCAAAAAGCTTCACCATTTGTTGTACTAATAGTGTTTGCCTAAGTGATTTTGTAGATTTTTTAATTAGGCTATTCACCCCCCCTCTAGCCAATTTGGACCTTTCAACCGGTCATCCAAACAGTTAATTCTAGATTGAGTTGGAAAAATATTAGGAGTTGTAATTTACAAGGGTTTAACACTAAATACCGGACTTCCAAACAAACTCTAAACTGTAGCAGCTGACGTGGCTACCTTCTCATTTCAGGAAGCAAGATGCGATAGTAGAGGAGAAATGTGTATATACGGATCAAAATTTTCCATCAACTCTGACATTAATTTCGAAAAAAAAATGAATGTAACTCAAGGCTAAAAAAGGCATTCCATCGAATATCTTGCCTACGAGATTAAGAAATAATTGGTCACACTAAATAGAAACCCTAGGTCAGCGTGAGAAAAGAGAGGAAAGAAAAAGGGAAAAAATGCATTAAGATTGGTGCTAGTTATCTGTGACGCGGTTTAAGAAAACGAGTCACATATATGTGCACATATCAGTGACGCATCTATAAACACGCGTCACATTTCTTATTTGTGACGCGTGTTATGATCAAGAGTTACTGATATGTACAACTATCAGTGACCCTTCCTGGGAACACGCGTCACAAGACTTATCTATGACTCATATTCTTAACCTACGTCACTAATAAGTCGATCTATCAGTGACGCATCTCAGCAACACGTGTCACAATGTTTATCAGTGACGCGTGTTTTGTTCAAGAGTCACTAATATCCTGTTATTAGTGATGCGTCTTGGTCCCGGGGCATGGCCAACAGCAAATCAGTGACACGTCTCAAGAACCTGCGTCACTAATAGCTTATCTGTGACGTGTGTTATTTCTGGGTTATAAATTGAGATGTCACTGATAAGCTTTTCTGATACAGTGAAAACAACTTTACATGAATGATACAAAGAAAAAATAACAATAATACCCTTCTTCTAGCTTATCCTCTCGGTCTTCTCTCTTCTTCCTGAAACTCCTTATGAGC
This sequence comes from Coix lacryma-jobi var. lacryma-jobi, assembly GCA_009763385.1. Classification (NCBI taxonomy): domain Eukaryota; kingdom Viridiplantae; phylum Streptophyta; class Magnoliopsida; order Poales; family Poaceae; genus Coix; species Coix lacryma-jobi. Next base: position 142,131,789 of record CM019822.1, on the reverse strand, counting down.
CAGCACGTACCTTGGGTCCACACCGCTCGTGCCAAGTGTCCATGCCGCCCGTGTTGCGGCGCAGGCACAAGCCTCATGGGAGCAAAGGTAACATAACAATATGTTAGACCCGCATGTGAGGAATGGATGAGAAAAGCTACTATTTTTTATGTTCGTCCTACCATATTATGTGAGAGTAGATTTTAATGAGCTTTTATCGGTGAAGTTGTTTTCAAAAAAAACCCTATTTGACAAAATAAACTGCTTCAAACAACTCACAAAGCTTATGATGAACCTGTGTCAAACCACGTCTAAAATAAGATTAATAAGTAGTTGTTGCCAGTTTGCCACCTGAAAGGCCTGTAGCCTAGTAGTTAGAAGGCCTTTTTTCCTTATATGTGCAAAACATTTTCTATGAGAAAGCATATTCATTATATGCAAAACACTTCCTTTAAAAAGGCCATAGAAAGTGTTTTGTTTTACGCATATTCCTAAAAAAAAAACACTTCACCCGTATAAAGTGTTTCGCAGCAAATTCATTATATGGACGAAAAAACTCACGACACCACACATGCGAATGCGAGTGATCGATCATCAACATCTAGTACACGAATTTACAGATCCCATCACCATCAGGCCTTGTTTAGTTCCCAGAAATATTTGAGAAATGCACTGTAGCACTTTCGTTGTTATTTGACAAACTTTATCCAAACATAGATTAACTAGGCTTAAAAGATTCGTCTCGACATGTAGATACTAAAAGTATAATTAGTTATTTTTTTACCTATATTTAATGTTTCATGCATGCAGTTAAAGATTGATGTGACGGAGAATTTAGAAATATTTTGGGGAAGTTGCGGAAATAAACATGACCTCAGTCGTTTCACGCTTTTCCTCGGTATATACATTTTCACTTGCAACTTTGCATTGGGCCGGAGGCGCACAGCAAGATCCATATTGCACAGCTGGGTAGCAGGAAGGAATCCAATGCCGGCACATGCATGCAACAGTGGGCCTCGCTAAACTGGCACACGACCGGGGGCCCAGTACTGCGGTAGCGCACAAACGGTACGACACGAAAACCAGTTATGGCCACCCTGAAAGCAAACACACCGGCTACAGCACATCATGAGCGGTGAGGTGGTACCACTCACTACTTGCAATTACTAGTAATTTATACATCTTCGTCGAGCACATGATACATGAAATTATTCAAATACAAATCTTATGAGTTCTTATGAATAATAAATTGTGGCCTGAAATTTAATTAATCTCCTGGCGTATATATATAGGCATAGCGATCGATCATGAATGAAGCAAACTAAAGAATAATTGATGATGAGCTGAACCAAAACTGGCAATAATATACATACATATCCTCACACTGCATATGAATATAAGTACTGGCAAAAATTATAGGTAGGCTTACATATACATACATAAATATCTAACCGGGTTTGCACAGCAATAACATGCATGTGGATCGATCGGAGCAACAAAAACATTGTGTGCATAGCATATACATGCAAGAACGATGAATTGAATGGTGATGTGATGATAGAGCACGGTTTACACCATCAGCTAGCTAGCTAGCTAGGGGGTCTGCAAGTGCCCTAGCTAGCTAGGCCTTATTGGGTGTCTCCGCCTCGGCTTCCGGCGCCGCCTCCGCACTGGGCTCTGCAGCAGCTGCGTCAGCAGCAGGAGGAGGAGCAGTCTCCGCGGCGGCGGTCTCATCGGCCGGTGGTGCAGAGGTCTCTTCTTTCTTCTCCTCCTCCTCCGCTTCTTCCTTCTTCTCGACGGCGGCGGCTTCCTCTTTCTTCTCCTCGACGGCGGCGGCCGGTGCCTCCTCGGCGGCGACGGGGAGCAGCGTGGAGACCTTGTCGAAGGTGGCGAAGATGGGGCCGGACAGCAGGGCCGGGCCGACCTTGGAGATGCCGTCGCTCACTTGCTTGGCTCCAGGGAATTCTGATCAGATCACGCGCGGCCTCGTCATCAGCACAGTACGTACACAGATACAGATAGGAGTAGAGCAACTACTGTTCATTGATGAGATGGCAACTCACCGATCTTGGCCAGCTCCTCGAAGAACTTGGTGATTGCAGCGGAGTTCTTCTTGATCCCGGACACCTTGCTCCTCTCCTTGATGAGGACCTGCCGTAATACGAAATGCCGTATTAATTATGTTAACATACTACTGTAGGGCTGTAGGAGTATATATATGAATGATTACACGTACCTTGAGTGGTGCAGGGACAGACTCATAGATCTCGACGACCTTGGGCTGGAGATCCGCCTTCTTCTCCTGGAACTCGCCATTGATCCCCTCCTATATATGATCAATAATATCATCATAATTATCCTCCACCTCGCTGGCGAGGCGAATAAGATAAGGCGACGGCGACGAGGAGGGGGGCATGCTGCATGAAAACAAACTGACCTTGGACTCGTCGAAGGACTTGACGATCTCGGCGGCGGCGGTGGCCTTCTTGCCGGCGCTCTTGACGAAGACGAGCTTGATCTTGGGCAGCACCTTGGACTTCCAGATGTCCATGGCTAAGCTATGGGAGCTTGGGACGGCGAGGCAATCAGGCAGCTGCGGCGGCAGGCAGGTGCAGCAGCAGCAGCAGCAGCACGGGACTACAGATGATACTGTGGCCGTGGCGTGGCAGCAGTGTTAATGGCGGGCAGGTTACGCCGCCCCAGTTCCAGTTTATAGGACTGGCTGCACCCACAAGAGCTCTGGCGTTGCGGGGGATTTGCGGGAGTGCCACTGCTGTGCTGCGCTGCGCTGCGCTAATAATTGGGCGGAACGACAGGGCCGGCCAGCACAGAGGAGGTTAGCGTGATTGATGTTTGATGATGAGCAAAAAAGAACTGAGCTTGCCTAGCTCTGAGATTACCAAACTGTCCAGGCATGGCCAACAGACTCTTCTGGTTCCATAGGGTGGTAGGGATTATCATCATGTCCATTCCATTGTTTGCTTGATGGTGTATTAATTAAGTCGCCTAATAGCCAGCACGGCCATCCATAATGATCTTCTTCAAGAAGCAGAGAGAGATTCTCTTCTCTTCTTTTCTCTGCTGCAGTAGCGGCGGTGCTGCTTCTCTGCGTGCACGAACCAAACTCGGAGGGGAGAGAGAGTCAGAGAGAGCCGGAGAAAGGAAAGGAGAGACGACCGGACCGAGTGGCAGAGGCGTGAATAGGAGCAAACACCAGGGGCAGGACCGCGGCCCAGTGGCCGGCACCGCTGGCGCCGCGCTGCCAGTCGCCCGTTGGTGGGGACCGCGCCGCGGCCCCACGCCACGGTGTCCCAGGATTGACGCGAGATACGCGCGAGCGGCCCAGGCGCGCTGGCGTAGATCTATACGGCACCGGCCGGTGGGCCCCGAGTTTTTTTGGACCCACGCGCCGGTGACAGGCGACGGGTCGAGGAGCGGTGCTCCAAGCAGCGCGCGGCTCGTGTCAGAGGCAGAGGCAACGGTCGTGTGGACTGCCCGGGTGGGGCCCTGCCCCAGCGGGAGACCGCCGACCACGTGGCCTTGCTGGCGCGGCCAGCGTGGCGCGCAGCTGCCGTGTTCCCCCTCTTCTGTTTTCGTATGGCTCAAAATCCTTTGCCTCTTTGATAAAAAGAAAAAAGAAAAAACTTTGCCTCCATCGTGACCCACAGGTCTGAACTACAGAGACGACCAGACGAGGTGTGCTCGTACCGGCGTTCCTGATCTACTAGATACTCTCTCCGTACCTAAAAGAATGTCGCCGTGGGATACATGCCATAGGTTTGACTCAATTTATAGAAAATACGTGTAATATTTAAATCTTCAAAAAAATTTGTTAAAAACTACATTCAAATATCTTTTTAATGATACTAATTATGTACCATAACTACTAATATTTTTTAATATATAATTAGTCAAAATTATTTCTCGGGAAGCGAAGCGTCACTCTTTTAGGGACGGAGGGAGTAGGTGTAACACCTCTGGTGTTTAAGCCAGTTAAAACCTGACATGTCATCATGAGCATGGAAAGCATTCATGTAGCAACACTAAAGATGCATTTACAAATTTCATGTAACTTGATCCCAAGTGCATCATATGCTTGTTTAGATTCTGTTTTGCTCATTTGATGTGTGAGGCTTAGGGTATCATAGTGGCTGATTTCTAGGGGAGATAGGATTATAGAGTCATATGGTTCAGGAAATCACAAGTCATTATAGTGGCCCTATGATAAAGACTATGATCTAAGCTGAATCTGGACATGGCCCTTAAAACAAAGTTGTAGATATTAATGAAATAAACAACTTTGGTATATAAGGTTAACACAGATTCTGCACAGGATTTGAATTGAAACAAATTTGCTTAAACCCTAGAATCTACCCTTGAACAACAACTCTCAACCTATTGAGAATCTGACCTTGGCCCTTTAATCAAAGTTGTAGGGAATGTCAAATGTGACAACTTTCATATTCACAGATTTTGATGTTCTTCTAGAAATTTCAAAGTAATTTGAGAATTCAGTTTGGGACAAATTTGAATTCAAACCGTAATTCAAAAACTAGGCCGAATTGGAACATGGTTCTTTAAGCAAGTTTGTAGATCACAAAATTCTGAACAACTTTCATTCTTACGGATTTTGCACTTTAGTTCAAAATTTGGGCGCAATTCAAAAGGGGACAGAACTCACTGTAGCTACAGTCCATGGAGGCTTGCATGGCCTCCACGGCGGCCGTCGTGGACACAGCGGCGTTCTGGCGTCGACACGTCCCTATCCACGCGCCACTCGCTCCCACTGCATGCACAACTCGCTGGCGCACTCCCTGAGCTCCTCGCTGCCTACAAAAACCCTACGGTCGCCGTGGTTCTCTCCTTTCCCTTTCTCTCCATTTTCGGCCGGCAAGACCAGGGAGCGCCGCCGGCGAAATTCACCGCCGACGGGCCTCCTCTGCTGTCGCCGGCTTAACCAGAGCTCCGCCATGACCTCACCCGCTTTCCCAACCCACTGAATCGAGTTCTTGTCGCGTGCATTGCCCGGTCCGTGGTCGTCTTCCTCGGTTCCGGCGAGCGGCCGCCGCTGCCACTGTCCCCGTCGCGCGGTAGGGCCAGGGTTTTCCAGGTCTTTTCGCTTGCGCAAATAGCTTCGCCATGACTCACTCTATCTGGTCGGCTCGACATCCGAGCCCCTACCACGCAGGTTCGCCGGAGTAGAGGCGCGGCGCCAGAACCACCGCACTGCCATTGCCGTCGTCGTCGACCTCTACCACCCCGAGCCTCATCGACCGAGCTAGAGCGAGCACCAACCCTAGGTGAGTCCCCTGGTGCCGATGCTTGCCTCGGTTTGGTCATTTCTTTGTCGTAGCGGCCGGACGCCGCCAAGCCGTCGGGACCGGCGGAAAAAGCCGCCATTTTCCGAGGCCTGGCTAGCTCCGTCTGCGGCCGTCCTTAGCCCCGACCGAGATCTCGGGCGAGTTCGCGAGGCAAACCCGAACGGGTTGGAAGCCTCGGCTGAGCCCCTGGCCTCGCCGTCGGCGAGTTGGCCGGTAGTCAACGCCGTCGCCGCAGCGGTCAGCGCCGGTGCGCGCGCGAGCCTCGGCACTGGTCCGTTCGCGCGAGCCTCGGTACTGGTTCGTCGCGCAGGCCTCGGGCGAAACGGAGTCTTACGCTCCGAGCCCACCTATCCGAGGCTGTGTTAGGGTTGTTTTCTATTTAGCATTTTTGAATAGTGCTGTATTTTGTTATTTTTGTCACATTTAATTTACAGCTCCTAAAATCATGAAATTTTTTGGGTCAGCTCTCTGAGTTGTGAAGAAAATTATAAAAATACGAAACTGAAAGTTTGGACAAGTTTAATTAGAGTATTAAAATAGTTAAATAAATGGTTTAGACTCCTTAAATAATTTTTGTAGGCTGATCCTGTGGTCCAAAAATTGTGAAACAAATTTTGTAGCGCTTAGTAACACATAACACATCCCCGATGAAACTTTTAGCCCTTTTTGTGTAGATAAGTTTTGACCTTGTGATCATGCCTTTGACATGAAGTCTAACCTTTGCTAAGTTTCTATCAAAGTTCTAGAGTCAGTTCTGTTGGAAATATGATAACACCATGATAATGTGGTTTTCTGTCAAAAGGTTGAATAGCAAAGTTGAAGTACTTTTGCATATCTAACTGCTCCTAAAATTTCATAATTGTTGGATAAATAATCTGGGAGTTATGCTCTATTTAACTTGGGTATACAGTGCTGTCCAGAATCTGGACAGTTTGTGCAAACTGAGTTGTTTGGGGTGTTGAACTTGCGAATTTGATCTGGTGTATTATAAGAAAGTTGTAGAGGATTTCATAAGCTTTCCATAATGGTCTAGATCACTTATGTTAATGTTTCTGAGCTTCAGATATGGTCTGTGGGACAGAGATATCTGAATCTGTCTAGGATCTGGACAGATTCAACCAAATGTATTGTTTGGTCCATATGATCCTGGAATCAGCTGTTGTATATTATAGAAAAGTTGTAGAGAATTTGCTAAACTTTCCAGATTGTCCTGAATCACCTGAATAGCTATTTTGTAGCTCCAGTTATGGTTAAAACAAGTTGGTACATGAAATCTGTTCAGGTTATCGTTTATACAAATTTTATTCCAATTGTGTTGTTTGTTCTTGAATTCAGTTTTGGATTATTGTTTACTGCTGTACTGTTCTGCTTACATATGTCTAGCATCATAAGCATTCATTCATATTCGCATCGCATGCATCTTATATGTACTCGTTCGTGTATTGCGTTTAGAAACCGAGGTTAGCAAGGAGCAACCAGAGATTTCAGCTCGTGAAGCACCGGTATTCTACGAAGTGGGATTTGATATCTGTGGGGACGAACCAGAGGAAGAACCCCAAGGCAAGCCCCGGTGCATTTGCCCCTACCTTGCAATTTTCAAATAATATACTTGTTGATAAAATTTGTGCATTAAGTCTAAGAGTTGAATGTTACCTACTTGATGCATTGACTACCTTGATTATTCCTTATACTATCCTTGTCACTGGGTTATTTACAAATGCTTAGATTGCTTAGCCTTGCTCATTAGAGTAGGTTTTTGAAAAGAGAGATGCTATTGTTGGGAACCTTTCCCCGGTTGGAATGGTATAATTAAACTGAGACCGGGCGGGTAACTTGCACAGGAAAGGAGTCCTGGTGTAGTGTTTCCGCCTGTGTCGATTAGGACCCGTCCGCTATTGGCCCGTTGGATCGAGAACTATTTGTTAGTACTGGTCACATGCTACGGTAAGCCCTACTGTGGCTATGCTCTTACTGGAACGACGCACCCGCGCACTGGGAGTGGAGAGATGGCGGGAGTAGCGTGTACCCACCCTGCTCGGTCCCCTGTTGGACGGACTCAGCAAGGCCGAGGTAGGGCGGTGGTGTACTGTACTCCCGGGTGGCGCGGCTCCGGTCCGGTTTGAGCGGATCCACGGGACGGTTGATATATGCGAGTTCGGTCTCGCATATGTCGTGTGATAAGGAAGCCCCAGCTGGGTAGATCAAGCGGTTCGAATCGTCGTTTGCTCCACGAGAAAAGGAGACTCGTCCTCGCACCCTCAGCGTAGTTTAACGATGAAACAATGGAGGATTAATGGGTCGATTATAAGATGTACATTCATTTATTTAGCTAATATGAGAAGTATGAAATAACACAACTACTTAGTTACAGGAGCTTTTATGCAAAGGAAAACTTTTGGATTCTTGCTAAAACCTCACCTTGACTCCCCCTCAGCCTGCATTCCTGAGTCTTCTCCCCAATTTATTAGTCGGGTAAGTCTTGTTGAGTACTCCTGTACTCAGGGTTCTATGACCCCTTGTTGCAGGTGAGCCCGGTGAGCAGATGTGCTTTGGACCGTGTTGTATGACCATCTTCCCGGTGGAGGATGATAAGTGAGGTGCCCTCGGGCAGGGTTTATTAATATGGTTATGTTATCTGAGGTTTATTCCAGCACTTAGTACCATCGCAACTTGAACTCTTTATCACCTATGTTGTAATAATGAACACTGGTTTGTAATATTATGTTTATGTAAGTCTTCCGCTGTTATTCTCCGATCTGATATTTTGTATGAACTGTTTATTGCTGTAATGATTACACTCGGATGATTCCTGTGACCCATGGATACATCGATCGTATCCAACAGATTACTCCAGTCTTGTGGCACACCTACATATCGATCAGAGGTCGTTGGACAGATGACAGGTGTAGGTGGGCCACATTATTGGGCGAGTCTGTTACAGGCTTGGTATCGGAGCAGGATCCCCGTGGCAATCATTATAGTAATTTGAAAAACCTTCAAAACTTACCTTCTAAGGAAAAATCTAAAAAGCTCTTTCTAATCTTATCTATTGCTTCCCTCAACTTACTTCTTGCTTAATAGGAAGTGTGTGCTGGAAAGTATTGCCCTATGTTTAAAAAGGTTACAAAAATTATTTTGGTGGGTATACAAGTAAGTAGATAATGTCGTATGCGTAGAATCGTAAGTATGCATCATTTTCATCTTGCATCAATCAAATTATAAAATTCTCCTCTTTAAAAGATATCGGGTCATGGGTATAACTATACTGACTTATAGGTGCACGAAACTGACTGTAGTTTAAAATTATTCCAGGATGGCTCGCGCTAAGCAGACAGCACGCAAGAGCACGGGGCCAAGGGGAGTTCCGCGACGCCAGCTCGCGCCGCGTTCAGGGGAGGCTAGCAGCAGCCGTAGCAGCCATAGCACCCATCGTTCTGAGGCTGAGCTCCTTGTAGAGATCAGGAGGCTCACTACTACCTTAGCAGAGTCCACCAGGGATAGGGCTCTGGATGCCATGATCATTAGCAGTCAGCGCGAGCAGCTGAACTGGAGGCTGTTCTGCGCGCGCAGCTTAGTGAGGCATCCAAGGTAGAAGCCGATTTGGAGAGTGAGAATGAGCAGTTCCGTGCTCAGAGGAATGAAGCCTGGATCCGAGAAAACCAAGCCCGCGCACGAGTCTTTGAGCTTGAGTTTCAGATAGAGGATATGGAGGTGTATGCCAACAATCTCCATGAGGAGATTCACGCCCTGCATAACCAGCTCCACCCTCACCATGCTCCAGGGGCAGCCGAGATGGAGGACGGTGTGATCCTGGCTGACGGAGGAGAGCCCGACGAGGAGGAGGACGAGCCCGAGTTGGTGATCGAGATCGACGATAGTGACGACGAGGGTGGTCACGTCTCCGGCCTCGACACTGACCCCGAGGAGTGATCGTAGTTCGGGTAGTTCTAACTAGTAGTATGGGAGGATAGTTGCACTAGATAGTCCTGCTAGGAGCGGACTTATGTAATAAATAAATCAGACCATGTGATGTTCATGCAACTGCTTTTGCTGATGTAATGGAAGTTTGTGACTAGGTTAATTATGAGTACTTATGGATGTTGTGCAATACTTGCTGTATATTACATATGCCGGTGAATACGCGTGCTTCCGGGGCTGGTACATCCCAGGGTGGGGAAAACCCTCCACCACCACCACGGCTACCCCCAACCATGGCCGAGGCAATTGCTGCATTAGCCACTGTGACAGCTGATAACACTAGGCTGTTACAAGCTTTGGCTCAAGGGCGCGGGCAAGGACCCCGCGGGCAGGGGCATCATGATGCCAACAGCACGTACTCAGATTTCATGGATACTCGCCCTCCGCTCTTTACCAAGGCTGAAGAACCTCTGGAAGCAAATGAGTGGCTGCATACCATTGAGCAAAAGTTTGAGTTAATCCGGTGCACAGACATCCAGAAGCCTCTGTTTGCAGCACAACAGTTTAGAGGACCAGCAGGCACCTGGTGGGCAAATTATTTGGCCACACAAGCTCCGGGACATCAGGTCACTTGGGCTGAATTTTGTGAAGTCTTTAGAGCACATCACATCCCAGCGGGTATCATGCAAATGAAGCTAGAAGAGTTTCTAAAGCTGCAGCAGGGTACTCAATCCGTGATGCAGTATGTGAGCAAGTTCAACCATCTCTCTCAATATGCTCCTGATCATGTCAACACTGATGCTAAGAAGAAGCAGTGCTTCATGCGAGGACTGAGCACCAAGCTGCAAACCATGATAACCACCTGTGCTAACTCCACCTTCAATGACATTGTGAGTATGGCCATCACTCTAGAAGAGAAGAATCGTGTGCACAAGGAGGCAAAAAGGAGGAAGACTGCTCAAGCTGGCGCATCTGGGAGTGTGCCGAAACGTCCCAAGTTCCTATACCACCCTGTTCCCCATGCCCATGTACCTGCTCGTCCACCACAGCAATATTACCAGCCTCAAGCTAATGCCAAAGCCTCTTCTCAGTTCCAGTACCCACGACAAACCAATGCACCTGGCTCCCAATCCACAAACGCCCCGAAAACCAGTAACCCCTGTTACAATTGTGGCGGGTCAGGACACTTTGCTAAGAGTTGTCCTTCACCGAAGAATTATAACTCAAATGTCCCTCGCCAGCAAGGTAATCAAGCTAATCCACAGAATAAGCAGCAGCAAGGCAACCATGCTGGCTCTCGACCAGGCACACGGAAGATTTATGTGGTACCCAAGACTGGACAGGTTCATCATACTCAAGTTGAGACTATTCCAGAAGGCGAACCGGTTATGCTGGGTACGTTTCCTGTTGCCAACCATTTAGCAGTTACACTCTTTGACTCTGGTGCATCGCATTCATTCATCAATAGAGAGTTTGTCAGGAAGCATGCAATTCCAATATGTGAGTCCAAAGGGAAAATATCTATACTGTCTCCTGGGGGTCGGCTGTATGCCAATGAGATAGTACATCAAGTTCCTATAGAGATGGGACGACATGTTTATCCCACTTCTATGATTGTGCTGAACCATCAAACCTTAGATGTGATTCTGGGGATGAACTGGATGCAGCGTTATGGGGCTGTTTTAGATACATTGAATAGGATTGTTCGTCTAAATTCACCAGACCGAAAATCCCAACTTCTAATCCAGCTTCCAAGACCCAAACTAACCAGCCCGAAGTTATGTGCCATGGTTAGTGAAGGAGTCGAGAATGTCCCAGTGGTACGAGAATTCCCTGATGTGTTTCCTGAAGAATTACCTGGTCTGCCACCGGACAGAAACGTGGAGTTTGTGATTGAGTTACAACCAGGAACAGCACCTGTATCGCGGAGAGCCTATAGAATGGCTCCAAAGGAGTTAGCCGAGTTGAAGACTCAGTTAAAAGAACTTTTAGAGAAGGGTTTTATCCGGCCTAGTTTTTCTCCCTGGGGGTGTCCCGCTATCTTTGTGAAGAAGAAGGACAAGACTCTATGAATGTGCGTAGATTATCGTCCTCTCAATGAAGTAACCATCAAAAACAAGTATCCCCTTCCTCGTATTGATCTTCTCTTCGATCAGCTTGCCGGAGCCAAAGTCTTCTCCAAAATAGATCTTAGATCAGGGTACCACCAGATCAAAATTAGACCTGAAGATATTCCTAAAACTGCTTTTACCACTCGATATGGCCTATATGAATATCTGGTCATGTCCTTTGGCCTAACTAATGCTCCAGCCCATTTCATGTATCTCATGAACTCTGTGTTCATGCCTGAGCTCGACAAATTCGTGGTAATATTTATTGATGACATCTTGGTATATTCCAAGACCAAAGAAGAGCATGCTAACCATCTGCGGATAGTACTGACTCGTCTGCGTGAGCACCAGCTGTATGCTAAATTCAGCAAGTGTGCTTTTTGGTTAGAAGAAGTCCAATTTCTGGGTCATGTGCTATCTGCTGAGGGAATCGCAGTGGATCCCGGAAAAGTGCAGGATATTCTGAAATGGAAGTCGCCAACCACAGTTCACCAAGTCCGCAGTTTCCTCGGAATGGCTGGTTATTATCGCCGTTTCATTCTTGGTTTTTCAAAAATAGCCAAACCTATTACAGAGTTGCTCAAGAACCAAGTCAAGTTTAAATGGACTCCTGAGTGTGAGCGGGCTTTTCAAACCCTAAAGAAACTACTTACTACAGCACCAGTTTTAGCTCAACCGGATATTGAGAAGCCTTTCGATGTATACTGTGACGCCTCCGGAATTGGTCTTGGCTGTGTATTGATGCAAGAAGGAAGAGTCATTGCCTATGCATCAAGACAGCTCAAGCGACACGAAGAACATTATCCAACTCATGATCTAGAGTTAGCTGCAGTTGTACATGCACTGAAGATATGGCGACATTATTTATTAGGAAATACCTGTCATATGTACACTGACCACAAGAGTTTGAAGTACATCTTTACACAAGAAGACTTGAATATGCGACAAAGGAGATGGCTGGAATTAATTAAGGACTATGAGCTAGAAATACATTACCATCCTGGTAAGGCAAATGTAGTTGCTGACGCTCTCAGTCGGAATCCTCACTGCAATTGCTTGTCAGTAGCGCCCATGCATCTTAGCCTCTGTCAAGAGCTAGAAAAGTTGGGTATAGAGATAGTTTTGCAAGGAAGCCTGAATAATATTAGAGTCGAGCCCACCATACGAGAAGAAATTATAGCGGCTCAGAAAGTGAATAAGGGGATAGGTCATATTATAGCAAAAGTCAAAGCTGGGGAAACAACTTGTTTCAAAATTGATGAAGCAGGCGTGTTATGGTTTAAGGACCGATTGGTTGTTCCCAAGGTACCCGAGCTTAGACAGAAGATTCTTGACGAAGCTCATCTTACTAGGTTAGCCATCCACCCTGGAAGTAATAAAATGTATCAAGATTTGAAGCAAAGGTTTTGGTGGACAAAGATGAAGATTGAAATAGCTCGCTACGTGGCTCAGTGTGACACTTGTCAAAAAGTAAAGGCAGTACGTTTGAAGCCAGCCGGTGAGTTACAGCCTTTGCCTATTCCAGCTTGGAAACGGGAGGACATCAGTATGGATTTCATCGTGGGACTTCCTAAAACTTCCAAGGGATTTGACTCGATATGGGTAATTGTAGATCGTCTAACCAAATCAGCTCATTTTATCCCAGCTAAGACTACATATAGAACTCCTGTCTATGCTCGAATCTATATTGCCAGAATTCTAAGTCTTCATGGTGTGCCCAAGACCATAGTCTCTGATAGGGGAACGCAGTTTGTCTCTCAGTTTTGGAAGCATTTACATGAATCACTAGGAACCAAACTCCTTTATAGCACAGCGTACCATCCTCAGACCGGAGGTCAAACTGAGAGGGTAAATCAAATCTTAGAGGATATGTTGAGATCCTGTGTGCTCACCTATCCTGATCAATGGGATGAATGTCTTCCATTAGCAGAGTTTTCTTATAATAATAGCTACCAAGAGAGTATCAAGATGGCACCATTTGAAGCACTTTATGGACAAAGATGTCGAACCCCGCTGAACTGGTCAGAGCCTGGCGAGAGAAAATTTTTCGGAGTTGATTTAGTAAATGAAGCTGAAGAAAAAGTAAAGCAGATACAAAACAACCTGAAGGTAGCTCAGACCCGACAAAAAGGTTACGCAGACAGAAGACGAAGACCGTTAGTATTCTCTGAGGGAAGCTATGTATATTTGAAAGTATCACCAATGAAGGGAGTGGTTCGGTTTGGAGTAAAGGGAAAGCTGGCACCTCGATACATTGGACCGTTCAAAATTATAAAACGGTGTGGAAAGCAAGCTTACCGGTTGGAGTTGCCTGAACAACTTGCTGCTGTACATAATGTGTTCCATGTGTCTCAGTTAAAGCAATGCTTACGAGTGCCTGATCAAGTGATGAGTTATGAAGGCATGGACATTCAGCCAGATATGACTTATTCAGAATATCCAGTCAAAGTGCTTGATCAAAAGGATCGAGTCACCCGTAGTAGAACTGTTAAATTCTATAAAGTGCAATGGGATCAACATTCGGAAGAAGAAGCCACCTGGGAATCTGAGGATTTTCTGTTGGAGCACTTCCCGGATTTCCTTGCTTCCATTTAGGTATGTGTATCACTGGCCTAAGGAAGTTTACTTTGGTACTTTAGAGGAGGGTTATAGATTTAGACCCTGACACATTTCCTTTTCCATTTCTAAGTCGGTTAAACCAATCTCGTGACGAGATTTCTTTAAGGGGGGAGGAGCTGTAACACCTCTGGTGTTTAAGCCAGTTAAAACCAGACATGTCATCATGAGCATGGAAAGCATTCATGTAGCAACACTAAAGATGCATTTACAAATTTCATGTAACTTGATCCCAAGTGCATCATATGCTTGTTTAGATTCTGTTTTGCTCATTTGATGTGTGAGGCTTAGGGTATCATAGTGGCTGATTTCTAGGGGAGATAGGATTATAGAGTCATATGGTTCATGAAATCACAAGTCATTATAGTGGCCCTATGATAAAGACTATGATCTAAGCTGAATCTGGACATGGCCCTTAAAACAAAGTTGTAGATATTAATGAAATAAACAACTTTGGTATATAAGGTTAACACAGATTCTGCACAGGATTTGAATTGAAACAAATTTGCTTAAACCCTAGAATCTACCCTTGAACAACAACTCTCAACCTATTGAGAATCTGACCTTGGCCCTTTAATCAAAGTTGTAGGGAATGTCAAATGTGACAACTTTCATATTCACAGATTTTGATGTTCTTCTAGAAATTTCAAAGTAATTTGAGAATTCAGTTTGGGACAAATTTGAATTCAAACTGTAATTCAAAAACTAGGCCGAATTGGAACATGGTTCTTTAAGCAAGTTTGTAGATCACAAAATTTTGAACAACTTTCATTCTTACGGATTTTGCACTTTAGTTCAAAATTTGGGCGCAATTCAAAAGGGGACAGAACTCACTGTAGCTACAGTCCATGGAGGCTTGCATGGCCTCCACGGCGGCCGTCGTGGACACAGCGGCGTTCTGGCGTCGACACGTCCCTATCCACGCGCCACTCGCTCCCACTGCATGCACAACTCGCTGGCGCACTCCCTGAGCTCCTCGCTGCCTACAAAAACCCTACGGTCGCCGTGGTTCTCTCCTTTCCCTTTCTCTCCATTTTCGGCCGGCAAGACCAGGGAGCGCCGCCGGCGAAATTCACCGCCGACGGGCCTCCTCTGCTGTCGCCGGCTTAACCAGAGCTCCGCCATGACCTCACCCGCTTTCCCAACCCACTGAATCGAGTTCTTGTCGCGTGCATTGCCCGGTCCATGGTCGTCTTCCTCGGTTCCGGCGAGCGGCCGCCGCTGCCACTGTCCCCGTCGCGCGGTAGGGCCAGGGTTTTCCAGGTCTTTTTGCTTGCGCAAATAGCTTCGCCATGACTCACTCTATCTGGTCGGCTCGACATCCGAGCCCCTACCACGCAGGTTCGCCGGAGTAGAGGCGCGGCGCCAGAACCACCGCACTGCCATTGCCGTCGTCGTCGACCTCTACCACCCCGAGCCTCATCGACCGAGCTAGAGCGAGCACCAACCCTAGGTGAGTCCCCTGGTGCCGATGCTTGCCTCGGTTTGGTCATTTCTTTGTCGTAGCGGCCGGACGCCGCCAAGCCGTCGGGACCGGCGGAAAAAGCCGCCATTTTCCGAGGCCTGGCTAGCTCCGTCTGCGGCCGTCCTTAGCCCCGACCGAGACCTCGGGCGAGTTCGCGAGGCAAACCCGAACGGGTTGGAAGCCTCGGCTGAGCCCCTGGCCTCGCCGTCGGCGAGTTGGCCGGTAGTCAACGCCGTCGCCGCAGCGGTCAGCGCCGGTGCGCGCGCGAGCCTCGGCACTGGTCCGTTCGCGCGAGCCTCGGTACTGGTTCGTCGCGCAGGCCTCGGGCGAAACGGAGTCTTACGCTCCGAGCCCGCCTATCCGAGGCTGTGTTAGAGTTGTTTTCTATTTAGCGTTTTTGAATAGTGCTGTATTTTGTTATTTTTGTCACATTTAATTTACAGCTCCTAAAATCATGAAAATTTTTGGGTAAGCTCTCTGAGTTGTGAAGAAAATTATAAAAATACGAAACTGAAAGTTTGGACAAGTTTAATTGGAGTATTAAAATAGTTAAATAAATGGTTTAGACTCCTTAAATAATTTTTGTAGGCTGATCCTGTGGTCCAAAAATTGTGAAACAAATTTTGTAGCGCTTAGTAACACATAACACATCCCCGATGAAACTTTTAGCCCTTTTTGTGAAGATAAGTTTTGACCTTGTGATCATGCCTTTGACATGAAGTCTAACCTTTGCTAAGTTTCTATCAAAGTTCTAGAGTCAGTTCTGTTGGAAATATGATAACACCATGATAATGTGGTTTTCTGTCAAAAGGTTGAATAGCAAAGTTGGAGTACTTTTGCATATCTAACTGCTCCTAAAATTTCATAATTGTTGGATAAATAATCTGGGAGTTATGCTCTATTCAACTTGGGTATACAGTGCTGTCCAGAATCTGGACAGTTTGTGCAAACTGAGTTGTTTGGGGTGTTTAACTTGCGAATTTGATCTGGTGTATTATAAGAAAGTTGTAGAGGATTTCATAAGCTTTCCATAATGGTCTAGATCACTTATGTTAATGTTTCTGAGCTTCAGATATGGTCTGTGGGACAGAGATATCTGAATCTGTCTAGGATCTGGACAGATTCAACCAAATGTATTGTTTGGTCCATATGATCCTGGAATCAGCTGTTGTATATTATAGAAAAGTTGTAGAGAATTTGCTAAACTTTCCAGATTGTCCTGAATCACCTGAATAGCTATTTTGTAGCTCCAGTTATGGTTAAAACAAGTTGGTACATGAAATCTGTTCGGGTTATCGTTTATACAAATTTTATTCCAATTGTGTTGTTTGTTCTTGAATTCAGTTTTGGATTATTGTTTACTGCTGTACTGTTCTGCTTACATATGTCTAGCATCATAAGCATTCATTCATATTCGCATCGCATGCATCTTATATGTACTCGTTCGTGTATTGCGTTTAGAAACCGAGGTTAGCAAGGAGCAACCAGAGATTTCAGCTCGTGAAGCACCGGTATTCTACGAAGTGGGATTTGATATCTGTGGGGACGAACCAGAGGAAGAACCCCAAGGCAAGCCCCGGTGCATTTGCCCCTACCTTGCAATTTTCAAATAATATACTTGTTGATAAAATTTGTGCATTAAGTCTAAGAGTTGAATGTTACCTACTTGATGCATTGACTACCTTGATTATTCCTTATACTATCCTTGTCACTGGGTTATTTACAAATGCTTAGATTGCTTAGCCTTGCTCATTAGAGTAGGTTTTTGAAAAGAGAGATGCTATTGTTGGGAACCTTTCCCCGGTTGGAATGGTATAATTAAACTGAGACCGGGCGGGTAACTTGCACAGGAAAGGAGTCCTGGTGTAGTGTTTCCGCCTGTGTCGATTAGGACCCGTCCGCTGTTGGCCCGTTGGATCGAGAACTATTTGTTAGTACTGGTCACATGCTACGGTAAGCCCTACTGTGGCTATGCTCTTACTGGAACGGCGCACCCGCGCACTGGGAGTGGAGAGATGGCGGGAGTAGCGTGTACCTACCCTGCTCGGTCCCCTGTTGGACGGACTCAGCAAGGCCGAGGTAGGGCGGTGGTGTACTGTACTCCCGGGTGGCGCGGCTCCGGTCCGGTTTGAGCGGATCCACGGGACGGTTGATATATGCGAGTTCGGTCTCGCATATGTCGTGTGATAAGGAAGCCCCAGCTGGGTAGATCAAGCGGTTCGAATCGTCGTTTGCTCCACGAGAAAAGGAGACTCGTCCTCGCACCCTCAGCGTAGTTTAACGATGAAACAATGGAGGATTAATGGGTCGATTATAAGATGTACATTCATTTACTTAGCTAATATGAGAAGTATGAAATAACACAACTACTTAGTTACAGGAGCTTTTATGCAAAGGAAAACTTTTGGATTCTTGCTAAAACCTCACCTTGACTCCCCCTCAGCCTGCATTCCTGAGTCTTCTCCCCAATTTATTAGTCGGGTAAGTCTTGTTGAGTACTCCTGTACTCAGGGTTCTATGACCCCTTGTTGCAGGTGAGCCCGGTGAGCAGATGTGCTTTGGACCGTGTTGTATGACCATCTTCCCGGTGGAGGATGATAAGTGAGGTGCCCTCGGGCAGGGTTTATTAATATGGTTATGTTATCTGAGGTTTATTCCAGCACTTAGTACCATCGCAACTTGAACTCTTTATCACCTATGTTGTAATAATGAACACTGGTTTGTAATATTATGTTTATGTAAGTCTTCCGCTGTTATTCTCCGATCTGATATTTTGTATGAACTGTTTATTGCTGTAATGATTACACTCGGATGATTCCTGTGACCCATGGATACATCGATCGTATCCAACAGATTACTCCAGTCTTGTGGCACACCTACATATCGATCAGAGGTCGTTGGACAGATGACAGGTGTAGGTGGGCCACATTATTGGGCGAGTCTGTTACAGTAGGTTAGCGCGCTGCGCACGCTAAGGCCTGCTGTGTTGGTATAGAATTTTTAAGTGTCATTAAAAATCTCTTAGATATTTAAGTAGGTCAGTTAGAGGTACCGTTTTAAATGTTACTCTTGCTCCGTATAATGTTATTATCTTTAAACTTTAAATACTCCTTGAAAGAAGATTATATATGGGGCTGATTGAGATGGTTCCGCTTTACGTTTTTTAGCCATACGGTTTTAGCTTCACACACACTATTTAAGTAAAAAATATGGAGTTGTGAGAGCACCTAAAGAGGTAATGTACTTCACAAACTCCAGGTTTTTGTGAAGCTACTGTATGGTGAAGTTTGTGAATCACGACCACGTGGACAGGGCTTTCACAAACCGGAGGTTCAGAAAACATGAATCCTTAGGTTCACGGAATCACGGCCATGCAGACGTCGTCTCCCATTCAAGCAGGGCCTGGTTGATCGCATGCATCTGCCACACGCCACCATGATCCTGTAGAGTCGGCGATGTGGAGGTAGCGAGAGACCGAGGGGCAAGTGAGGGTTGAACAAAGGAAGTAGAATTTTTTTTAGGAATAAGGTCCCGTTTAGCTCTCAGCACAAAAACTTTTCACCTATCATATCAAATGTTTGGACACATACATGAAGTATTAAATATAGAATAAAAAATAACTAATTACACATATTATAATATATAACTTTGCGAGATAATTTTTTTAAGTCTAATTAGTCCATGATTTGACAATGTTGTGCTACAGTAAACATATGCTAATGACAGATTAATTAGTCTTAATAAATTTGACTCATGGTTTTCGGACGAAATATGTAATTTGTTTTTTTATTACTCTATTTTTAATAGACTAAATTCGTGTCGCAACATTCGATATGACACCTAAAATTTTTCACCCTCTAACTAAACACCACTAACAAAGAACATGAATCGAAGTATAACGACGACACTCGAGTCTATGTATCCGTGTAGGAAATACATCAACTATGTATAAGTCGCACAACAGACCACGTCATGTGCTAGTTCGCCAACAGTAGCAGGGGCGTCGGGAGGGGAATAAGGCCCCATTTAGTTCTCAGCCCAAAAACTTTTCACCTATCACATCAAATGTTTGGACCATACATGAAGTATTAAATGTAGAATAAAAAATAACTAATTACATATATTATAATATATAACTTTGCGAGATAATTTTTTAAGTCTAATTAGTCCATGATTTGGCAATGTTGTGCTACAGTAAACATATGCTAATGACAGATTAATTAGTCTTAATAAATTTGATTCATGGTTTTCAGACGAAATATGTAATTTGTTTTTTTATTACTCTATTTTTAGTAGACTAAATTAGTGCCGCAACATTTGATGTGACACCTAAAAATTTTTCACCCTCCAACTAAACACCACTAACAAAGAACATGAATCGAAGTATAACGACGACACTCGAGTTTGTGTATCCGTGTAGGAAATACATCTACTACGTATAAGTCGCACAACAGACCACATCATGTGCTAGTTCGCCAACAGTAGCAAAGGCATCGGGAGGGCCTGAATCCTCCGGCGGTCCGCCACAAGTAGCAGGGGCGTCGGGAGGGCCTGAATCCTCCCGCGGTCATAGTTTTTATTATAAGTGTTGGTGGAGAAAAAAATTAAATTGCTAAATTAGATGTTATACCGTACTAATTTAATCTATTAAAAAGATTAAAAATAAATAAATTACATATTCTATTAGGAAAAAAACTGTGAAACGAATTTGTTGAGAATAATCAATTCATTATTAACACATGTTTCACTACCGGATTCAACTTCTTTGCTGACTGCCCTGCGGTACTCGGCAGATTCCAAAAAACCATTCGACAAACGCTTTGTCAATTATCACACTCGGCATAGCCTACTCGGTTTACACTTTGATGGCAAACAGTACTTTGCCGATTGTTTTTTTGTCGGACACTCGACAAAATTTGAATCGAAAAAATAGCAGATTTTTTAATCAGGAGAGGATCCTACCGGTTTCAGCACTCGCTCATCTTCATCGAAGTTGTAAGTCACGATATTTTTCGCTTTCAATAAAAAACCCAAAAAATAGCAATTTTTAAATCAGGAGAAGACGCCACCGGCTAGCGTCCGCCCGTCTCCATCAAAGTCACAAGTCAAGGCATTTTTCGCGCAAAAATTTGCATGCTATACAATCACCCTTTACCACGGCACCACACTGTCACTTGTGCCTAGATTTCATACTAAACCAAATGTAAATTATTTGTTTGAGGCTGTAAACGAATTCAAATAAAAAAGTTACCAACTACAAAGTTTCAAAAAATTTTGAGATCTAAAACTTGTGTTTTGGTTGTTTCTCCATCTGAGGTCGTTTGAAAAATTTAAATTTCAAATTTAAAAAATTCAAACGTATTTTTTATTAGCAAAATTAATTCAAATTAAAAGTGTTCAACAATAAAGTTATATAACTTCTCAAGATCTGACATTGTTCAACTACAAATGTGCTTTGAAGTTGTCATGTTTGGAAATTAAGAATTTTAAAAATCATAAGAAAAGATAACTTAAGTAATAGCTATAAGAATACAATAAATCAATAGAGCAAGATTTTAGAAAATTTTAGGTTGTTTTGTCAAGTGTTAAATTTTAAGCACTCGGCAAACAGCTGTTTTGCCAAGTGCTAAATTTTAGGCACTCAACAAACCAATTGTATTTGCTGAGTGTTAAATTTTAGACACTCGGCTAAGTGTTTGCCGAGTGTTTACTATTCGACACTCGACAAAGTGGTTGTTTGCCGAGTGCCCGATAGAATGCAGTCAGCAAACTTCCTGACACTCAGCAAACAACCGATTTCTGGTAGTGTTTATTACAGCATAATATTGTTAAATCATGGACTAATTATACTTAAAAATCGTTTCATAAAATTAATGTAATTTAATACTCTATGCATATGTCTAAACATTTGATGTGATAGGTGAAATTTTTTTGGGTGGGAACTAAACACCACTAAATTTGGTTTCTGTAACACCCTGATTTAAATTTTCCCCAATTAAATTAAATAAATTAGAAATTAAATGGGTTGGTTATTTAATTAGTGGAGGAAAATTAAATTTATTTATCATTTTTATGTTGCATTCATGCCTTTGCATATTTTATTGTGTGGTAAATAATTTTATTAAACCCGTATAGGGCGAATCGAATTTATTCCATTTAGAAAATAAATAAAAGATTTATGAAAATTTTACAAAATCAAACTCATAAATTTATTTCCAAAATCTAGGCAAAATTTTTATAAAATTTTGCAAACTTGTTTTGGTTTCAAAAGATTTGGTTTGAAATTGAATTGAATTTGTAAAAGAATTTACAAAACAAAAAGAAAAGGAAAAGGCGAGCTGGATCTAACCCCACCTTACCCCTCTCACCCAAACCGGCCTAGCCCACTCCTCTTCCTGTTCCGAGCCCAGCCGGCCCAGTCCACCCTCACCCCTCCTCTCTCCTGCTTAGCCTTCGGGCCCGAAAACCCCGCACAGGCCCGCTCCCTCTTCCCGGCCCACTCGCTCACCCGGCCCAGCCGCCTGCAGCGCCCCTCCTTCTCCAGCTCCCTCTCCCCGAGCGGCCTATCCCACCCGCACCCTCACCGCTCTCTCCCTCTCACCGCCGCCACGGCCCCACGTGTCAGGTGCTCATCCCCAACCTTCCGCACGAGCCGCACCAATCCTTCTGCCCTATGCGCTCGCCGTTCTCGCCTCCTCCATACTCCGTCCCGATTCACAGAGAGCCGCCAGACTTTCTCCCCTTGTCTATTAGTAGCCCCACCCCTCCTTCCCCTCCCTTTTCCATCTCTCTCCGAACGCCACCGCCATCCACCATTGACGCGCTCGGTTGAGCTCGATCTCACCGCTAGCGCCTGTCGCCGTTCTCCCTCTGCCCTCGATCGGCTTCGTGAAGCCACACTGCGTCCGGAGCGCCATCCAACAGGGCACGTCTACTGTTGACTCTTGCTAACGTTGTCACTAGGAGTAGACTATGGAATCGATCCCCGGCAACGGCGCCAAAAATGCTTGTTGACTCTTGCTAACGTCGTCACTAGGAGTAGACTACGGAATCTATCCCTGGCAACGGCGCCAGAAAGGTTTGTTGATACTCCTTAATGTAAGAAGTATAACTAACTATTCATATGACTATTGGTAGGTTCCGCAAGCGCACAGAATAAGTCTATTGTAGCACTTCACCCGGGAGTAACCGAGTATCATATTTATTTCCACAGGGAAGCTACTATGGCAGAACTAACACTAGGACCGCTATGAACAACTAGTGATTCTAGCAGGGTTGATCAAAATGTATGAATGGGGGTTGGTTTCTACTACTACTAAAAAGAAAAGAAAGAAAAACTAAATACTACTAAACTAAATCGGCAGGGTCTGGCCGATGAACAGATTAATGTTTTCCTACACACTTACGATCACAACTAACTTAGCAATAAAGGTTTTATCTAGTTCTTCGAACCGTACACACCCTCTGGACTATTTACCTCAGACGTGCAGAACGAGGTTTATGATTTAAGAACTAACCCAACTACGTGGTGGAATTCAAGGCTCCCAGGGCTGTCACCACCTGTTTGCTACCACAGCTATCCGGGGGGCTAGCCACAAACTAAGGTATAACTAGTCTAAGCACCGCGCTTACACTAATATATACTACTCTAATCTTGCGTCCAAAACTAGAGCACTGATTACTCAGCGAAGAACCCAAACTAGATGCAAACTAAATACTAAGTTATCTATGATCGAAAGCACTCAACAAGAACAATAAGTAAAGAACTTAAAGTAAATGCTAAAAGTAGAAGAACACTAAGATAAATGAAGAAAGACTTGGAATTATACCAGAGACTTGGAAGATCCTCTATTACAACTCCAGCTCTTCTCTTCTTCACTCTCGCTCTCACTCTAAGTCTCTCAACTAGAGTGTTCCTTCACCAGAGCTTCGCTTACAAGAGAGTGGGACTAATGAGGTGAGGTCTGAGTACAAATGAGCTCGGGGGGTCCTATTTATAGCCTAAGGGACCTAGGGGGGTACTTATGGACCTAGGGTTAGGTCAGGGGGGTGAGTGTGGTGGCGTGCGCCAGCCCTAGGTGGCGGCCGCCACCCCCCCTGGCCCTTGGATCCACCGCCTCTTCACCAACGGCATCCAGGAGGTCCTCCAAGTCGGTTTGGGGTCGGTTAGGGTTGTCCAATAACCGTCACATGGGCAATTAGGCCATGATCCATGTGACGCTGCTTCTTAGCCCTTGGATGAACCGACTTAGGTGAGCAACGGCTGCAAATGAGTGTGGGGTGCTTCCCCTGGATCAGTGACGTGGCAGGGGGGAGTTTGGGCTTCTCCCCCCTGGCGGCCGCCAGCTAGGGGTGGCGGGCGCCACCCCTCCTTGGCCCAAAGTGAGCCCAGGCAAGTGGGCTTGCTTCCTGGTGGGTCCATTTGGTCATTTTGCTCAAAAACCCTGCAATTTTATACATTCAAATAAAACTCAAGGACAAGTGGAAATCGTTAGTTTATAAAAGATTTTTTGGTTGATTTTAGGTCCTTGTGTTGCGTTATATGACCTTGTTGATGCTAAGAATATGACACTTAGTGAGCGTCAACAAGCTCCCCCAAGCTTACCTCTTACTCGTCCTCGAGCAAGCATGGACTTGAATAATCTTGGAAACTCTGTGTTTTTGTTGTGTATGCCCATATTATTTTCATCACCATGGAATTGGTAGCCTTCCCTGCACTCAAGATTAAAACAAAAGACCAGCAAGAAAGAAGGTTTGTCTTTCCCTTGCCTATTTTGCTAATCAAGATATGTGGAGTTTTTGCAAGTTTTGTTCAAAAGAAAGCATGCTTAGTAACTTCTGTGGCTCACTCAATCACTCATATTTGTATGTGGAAATGGAAGAATTATCCTCTCACTAAGACTTTATGCGGGGTTTAATGGGTAGGATAAAAGTGAGCATGCAATGCTAGCATAATTTTGCCAAGTTAGACAAATGGAGCAAAGGAGCAACAAGTCATAGGTTCAGACCAGGAATGTGCAAGTGTGTGGTATTTATTGTGGCTACTACTTTCATGGCACTTCTCCTTTCTATCTCTTTTGTGGGATCATGGCTATGAATGAGAGCATTTGCTCTTTTGGATATTCTCTTCTTTCTAGAGCACTTGCTCTTTTGAATTTTCTTTCTAGAGCACTTGCTCTTTTGAATATTCTTTTCTTTCTAGAGCACTTGCTCTTTTTTTAACTATTATAGCCATGTCCCTGAGATTTCATTATGGAGCATGATATTTTGCCATGGAGTATTCCTAACAGTGAATGGAAATAAAGGCATGTTGTGTGCGTATTCTCAGTGTAAGAATAGCACTATATAGGTGGGTGCAAGTGAATTCCTTGGTCTAAAGATATGACAAGTTTCTCTACCATGACTATCAACAAAAGTCTAACTAGCTCAACACTAACATGCAGCAAGTGGAAGCTCCTACTCTAAGAGTAAAAATTATTTGACTTTGGTAGGACTTTCTTTGCCACAGAAGTACTTAGAGCAAGTTTTTAATTTTTTTTTCAAAATAACAACTCCACAAACTTGACTCGCTCAAGTCAAAGTAGAAACTTACTTCCCCTTTACTTAGTCTAATGCTCATGTCTCAAGTTTAGTTCTAGCATACGTTCTCCCATGATAACTCTAATGCATGGCATACATTTTTATTTATTAGAAAGACTTACGATGAGAGCGTTTCATTTATTGCTATTTATTTATTATTATTATTTTTTTAACTACAAATTAACTAAGATAAAACTCAATTTAAATTATTGAAATAAAAATAAAACTGACATAAATAAAGATGGCAGTGATACTTACCTCGATGACGGGGGTCCTCCCCCAAGCTGGCTTTTGGCGTGGTTGGGTTACATCCATCCCTGACGACGGTACATGTCGTCCCAGTTCTGCTGGTTTTGCTGCAGGAGAGAAGAAATATTACCCAGTTCTCCACCAATTTCCTGGCGGAATTCCTGAAAATTTTGGTTCAAGTTGTTCAAGTCCTGGCGGATTTCGGCAGTATCCATGGTGAGTCCATTCATTTGGTGCTGAAGATATCCCATATCGCGCATCCACTCGTCCTGATGAAAGGACGAATGGCGAGCGGCCTGTGGCGAGATTCCCCTATGGAAGAACTCATCACCACGGCCAGTGTACCGGGTGGATCCTCCCTAGGAATAGGTTGAACTCCCCAACTGGGATGAGTGAAAGGACGCCTCCTGGCCGTATTCCCACCGCGGATGTTGCGGTTGTTGCCAATTTGATCCTTCTGCTTGGTGCGAGCCAGGGGGTGTCAAATGACCATAGTGTGCTGCTCCATCATACTGCTCTGCATGGAAAGGGTCAAACTCCTGTGCCGCTGCTACGACTCTTGCGGCCTCTTCTGCTGCACGGGTCTGCGCTCGCATCCTCCTCCTGGGAACCTGCATGATGTTCTCTCGGGCCAACCTGCGGTTTTGCTCTGCCTCGGTTTCCAGGGCCAAAAGTAATCTTGGTGCATTCACCAACCAAAGTGACATGTCAGGAAGAGCGATTTTATTCACATAATCTTGATAGATCATGTGAATCTCACCGGTCTCCTAGTTCTCACGCAAGAGGTGTCCTTGCGAGAAGTGCTCCATGGTCAAAAGGTCTCGGTCACAGTGCGATGTAGCAAGTCATCGTCGATGCGGCGGGTGTGAACGAACTCCCTCTCACTGAGGATGTTCCGGGCCTGTCGTTCCCGATCACTCTGCCAGATGATATCATTGACGGAGTTCAGGATGCGGATGGTCGGTCCGGCCTGGTGTGTGAACGGAGAGTTCCGATCCACCGACATTACGTTGGTGGATGGAGTACCCCACCCGGCGCTCTCCTCATCACTCCCAGCAAAGCGAATGTGAGTGTTTGCTCTCGACGAACTTCCCTCACCCTTACTCTTCTTCTTCTTGCCAGTGAAGAAGTTCTTGAGAGGACCCATTGCGGATACATGGGTGTATGCTGAGTCTCTGAGTGATGAGTGATTGCCAACTGGAATGATGCGCATGTTCTTTGGCTTGTGTTGTGCAGGTGTCGAGCACGGATACAGTGATCAGAGGCAAGGTGAAGGTCAAGTAGAGACGTGCCGTGCCGATGGACCGAGAGTGGTGAAGGGCGGACGTGAGGCTTGGACTGAGGGACCGGTGGCCCGAGGATCAGCTGTGGTGGCTGACAGCCTGGGACAGCGACGAGCGAAGACTTGCGGTCATGTGTTGCCTGAGTCGTGGACTTGGGGACACGTGTCGGTGGACGGGGTGCACGGGAGGTGCATCCCCTCTAGGGCGTCGGTTTGGTGGTAGAGCCAGAGAAAAACCATCGGGTGGACGGTTTCCAGGTTTGGGCCTCAAAACCTGGGTGCGGACGGTTTCCGAGTTTGGCCACAAAACTCAGGCTGAGGACGGTTTTCAGGTTTGGGCCTCAAAACCTGGGTGCTGCGGGTTTGCTGAGTTTGGGCCTCAAAACTCAGACGCTTGGTGGGATGGTTTCCCGGTTTGGGCCTCAAAACAGGGGGTTGGCTGGAAAGGCTGGTTTCCCGGTTTGGGCCACAAAACCGGGGGTGCAGAGCAAGGGCGGCACGTGGCGGCAATTGGGAGGTTGCGTCGAGGCAACGCTACGAGCTGTGCGGGTGTGGCCGTCGGATCCACCTACCATCGAGTTGGTCCAGAATAACCTTAGGGTTTAGCTGGTTCGCTCTGTAAGTAGTTAGGGGTAGAGTGGGAATTAGGAATAGTTAGAATTAGGATAAGTAGGGGGAGACACCCACCTCCCCATCCATCTCAGTTCATTTGCTCTTTGCTTCTAGGGTTTCCTGCTCTCCCAATCCCCTGCTGTAGCTAGCTGAGATCCGCAGAGAACCATACCTCTGTGTACTGGAGATTTTGAGGAAGTGAGGCCGTAACCTCACTGTTGTAGCGTGTGGTAGCTACACGATTGCAGATCGATGACTTGATTCGCGTTATTCGCGTTCCTATTTTCTCTGCGTTTTTCTCGTCGCTCGATCTCTCTCCATACTGCGTCTTTGCGAAATCTGTTTGAATCATCTTGTTCGTTTTTGAGAGGAGGTCATTTCGACCAAAGGAATTCATCTAACTCCTCACGAACAAGTAGATCGGGTTGATTTCATTTTCGTGGCGCTTTTTCGTTCTTGATCTTCCCCTTTCGATTTCCCGGTGATTGAATCGATTTGAGCGGATGATTTCTTGGGGATAGTCTCCTAACTACCCCGTGATCATCTTCTCCAAGTTTGGGAACGTGGGATTTTGATTTGGATCGAATTTGGAGAGATTTGGAGAGGAGGCGACTGAAATCGCCCTCTCTGCTCATTGGCGGATAGTCCGCGGTTTTGACCGGCCGACAGTCCGCGCGTCGGGTTTGGCCGGACCAGTGGCCAGACTCCGCGCTGAGGAGCAAGTGATTTTTGAACCGCGGACAGTCCGCTGTTGTGTTTGGCGGACAGTCCGGGAACGTCCAGGGAGGTTCCAGCAGAGTTGTTGTTTCTCATTTTCCACCGGCGGACAGTCCGCCATCCCCTCGCGGACAGTCCGCAGTAGGGGCGGACAGTCCGGGACCCCAGGGCTGGACAGTCCGCGGATTGGCTGAAGCCTCCGGTTTTGTGCGTTTGCTCTCCCGGCTTCCTCGCTTGGTTTCCGTACTTCTTGTTTGGCCTTGTAGTTGACCAAGGAACCCTTTTAGGTATCTTTGCTACTTGTTAGCATCGGTATTTGGGGATTTCTCGACGTAGCCATCTATCTACGTTCGAGACTTGGTTTTTGAGGGTTGAACTCGTGCCGAAGCTTGTGGTGTTTGGTTTGCTATCGCTTTGTGGTGCCTCGCTGTGATCCTAGGGATCATCCACCCTCTTCCAAGGGTCGTAGGCATCACGGTTTCGGTCGTAGCTTTCGGGGGTTGATTTTGGGACATTTGGCCAAAGTTTCGAGAGAAATTTTTGAGCTCCCATTCACCCCCCCCTCTGGTCGCCTTGCTAGTGCTTTCTCGGTACTTCAATTGGTATCGGAGCGGGGTAAGGATCTTCCACCTTAGCCGGTTCCAGATCCACAGAAGGCGACATGGATCGCGGCGTGGGCAAACCGCCGTTTTTCGATGGGACAAACTATGCGTATTGGAAGATACGCATGTCGGCCTATCTGCAGAGTTTGGGTGCTTCCATTTGGGGTATTTGCAACTCTGCCGATTACGTTGTCTTGGCTGCTCGTGTGACTCAGCATCAGATCGATGAGCACGATGCCAATAGCCGAGCACGTAATGCTCTTTTCTCATGCTTGAGCATGAGTGAGTTTGATCGCGTTTCTCACCTCGCTACGGCTCGGGAGATTTGGGCCACCCTCATGCGTTTCCATGAGGGAACCTCTCAAGTCAAAACCCGACTCTATAAGTCGTTCAAGCGAGAGTATGAGAACTTTCGACATATGCCTGGCGAGAGCATAGAGAGTTTATTCGCTCGCTTTCAGGTGATTGTCAACAGGATGAGGGCTAACAAGGAGCTGTTGCCTTTCGACGATCATGAGAGGGCTTTGAAGCTTTTGCATACTCTTGATCGGTCAGTGTGGGATTCCAAAGTTCAGGCGATCATCGAATCACCTAACTATGAGACCCTCACATGCGACGAGCTCTTCAGTAAGCTCAAGTCCAGTGAGATCGATGCCATGGCGAGGGCTTCCTATGAAAATCCTTCTGGCCCATCGATGGCTTTGCTTTCTGGCTCTTCTACTAACCCCTCTAGAGGCTTTGCTTTGCACTCTCTTCTTTCTATCACAGAGGAGCAGTTGGAGTCTTTGGGAGACGACGAGTTGGCTTTGCTTGCCAACCGGTTCTCGCGGTTTCACAACAACCGCATGAACCATCGCCGCGGAGGAGGACGCTCGGGATGCTACGAGTGCGGCGACCCCGACCACTTCATCGCTAACTGTCCCAAGAAGAACAAACATTCTGGGAAGGGCGATCATGGGCACAAGTACGACTCCGGCAAGCGCAAGGAGAAGTACGTCCCCGCAAGGCACAAGCGGAAGGGCGGCTTCAACAAGGAGTACATCAAGACCAAGTACTTGGAGAAGGCCCAGGCTGAGCAGCGTGCTTTCTTCGCCACGCTCAGCGACGTCGACGACTCGGACGACGACTCCGCTTCTTCAAGCGACGACGAGTCCAAGAAGAAGAAGAGGATCGAGGACAAGCTCAACGGCCTCTGCTTCTTCGCTGACGACGACAGCCTCTGCACCATGGCCCTCGGCAAGGAGGTCGACGGCGAGCTGGTGATCTCCCCTCGGAACAACGACAACGACGACGACACCTCCCAGGTATCTCTGACCCACGATGAGCTTTCCGCTGAGGTCGAGAAACTTACTGCTGCGCTCCTTAGTCAAGATAAGCTGCTTAGGCGTGCCGCTAGAGAGCGCAAGGAGTTTAGGCAGAAGTGGGAGGATACGGTGAAGGAACTTGATTCTGTCAAGTCCACCGTGGTTGTTACAGATGAGGAGGAGTGTGAGATGTGCACCACGCACATGACTGATCTTCTCACTTTGAGAAGCAAGTATGCTGCGTTGGTAGGAGAGGTGGATGAGCTGAAGGCTAGACCCTCGCTGTTGGGTGCGTGCAAGACTTGTCCTGTCTTGCAATCCGAGTTGGCAGAGAAGAATGCCAAGATTGTGTCTCTTGAAGAGGCCAGCTCGGGTAGCACTTGTGTGACTAGGTGCGCATTGTGTGAGGGTTTGGAGATGGAGATTGCTAATGTGAAGCATGACAAGATGCAAACCGAGGAGGAAAACACATACCTTCGGACCATCTTGTCATGGGTGTCTTGTGGTGAGCCGCAGCTCGGGATGATGATCTCCTAATTCAAGCGAGCTGTTGGAGGTCCTGGTGTAGGTTTTGCTCCGGGTGTTGATGTTTCTGCTTTTGGAAAGATTGGAGAGTCGAGTGGTCTGAACCCGAGTGAGAAGCCCAACTCCACCACTACCCCCAAACTTACCAAGCTCCCACCCAAAGAGCCGCTCAAGCCCAACACCAAGGACGGAGTGTTTGAAGAACCTCCGAGAGCTCCACCCCAGAACCAAGTGTGGCATCCCAAACCCAACCACTTGAAGAATAAGCTTGATACGATGCCACCTATTCACGAGGAGCTGTTGCCACAGAAGGGCAAAGTGATCCACACCCACAACCGTGTGTACCAACAACCCCCTTTGAGAGCGGTGAGGTACCATTGTGAGCACTGTGGGAGAGATGGACACTTGAGTGAGTTCTGCTTTCGGCGCAAGAGAGAGGCGCGCCGTGCTAGGGAGATGAACAATGCGGACATGTACCATCCTCTCCATGATGTACATGCGCCAAATGTTCAGAGACGTGCTGCTAGGCCCAGAGGTCCAGAACCTCAAGTTCCCAGGCCTAGGCAGAGGAGAGCTCCGAGGAGAGATGCTAGGCTTAGAGGTGCAGTGCCTCAAGTTCCTAGGCCTAGGCCTCGTAGAGAGCGTGCCCGACGGGAGCCTGCAGTTGTAGGCTATGGACCCCGTGGCGATGGCTTTGTAGTTGAGCGTTTTCCCCCATCGCGTTTTGAGTATCGCGATGGACGCTCCTCCCTTAGCGGACCACGTCTTTCTAAACGTGGTGATCGCTTCCTCCGTAGATGTGCTAGGAATGGTTTTTACACTGACCGTTCTTTTGAGCAGCCGGCCCAACACTGGTATTCTTCCTACTTCACTAACCCCAGTGTTGGACCGTATGCTCACCCTATGTCTTTTTATTGATGTAGGTAAAACGATTGGAGAACGTTTGGTTGGTGGATTTGGACATGACCGGAAACGCCAAGTGGTTCTCCAGTCTTAGTCCGGTCGCCGGAAAGGAGTATATCACCTTCGGTGACAATAGCAAAGGTAAGGTATTGTCTCATGGGTCGGTGCGAGTTAATGAGCACTTTGTGTTGCGCGATGTTGCTCTTGTTTCTAACTTGCATTTAAACCTTCTTTCTGTTTCGCAACTCTTTGACGACGACTATGAGATTCGTTTTAAACCGAATCTTAGTCGCATTTTGGATCCTCAGGGGAATCTTGTTTGTGTGATTTCGCCCTTTGGAAAAGTCTTTCGTGTGGATTTCTCGGAGTCTTTTGGCATTTCCCGTTGTCTTGTGGCTGGACCTTCCTCCTCTGATCTTTGGAAGTGGCATAGGAGACTTGGACATTTGAGCTTTGACTTGCTTGCAAGGCTTAGTTCACTTGGCCTAATCCGAGGATTGCCCAAGTTGCATATGGAGAAGGATCTTGTTTGCCACTCTTGTAGACATGGGAAGATGGTTGCCGCTCCCCACCATCCAGTGACTCAGGTCATGACCAAGCGTCCTGGAGAGCTTTTGCATATGGACCTTGTTGGTCCGGCTCGGGTGAGCTCGGTTGGGGGGAAGTGGTATGTGCTTGTTGTTGTTGATGATTTTTCGAGATATTCGTGGGTCTTATTTTTAGCTGAGAAGACCGAGACTTTCTCCTTTGCTCGCAATCTGATTTTGCGTCTTCAGAACGAGTTCCCTTTGAACTCGATGCGAGCTATTAGGAGTGATAATGGTTCCGAATTCAAGAATTCGGATTTTGACAATTTTTGTAACTCTTTGGGCCTGGAGCATCAGTTTTCTTCCCCATACACACCGCCACAGAATGGTGTTGTAGAGAGGAAGAATCGGACCCTTGTAGAGATGGCCAGGACGATGCTCGATGAGCATAGGACTCCTAGGCGATATGGGGCCGAAGCTATGAGCACTGCATGCTATATTTCCAATCGCATTTTTCTTCGAGCCTTCTTGAAAAAGGCCTCTTATGAGTTGCGTTTTGGAAAACTCCCCAAGGTGAGTTATTTTAGGGTTTTTGGTTGCCCTTGTTTTATACTTAAAAAGGGCAACTTGGACAAGTTTGAGTCTCGTTCTTCTGACGGTGTGTTTTTGGGTTATGGCACTCATACTCGAGCTTATCGTGTACTTAACCTTGACACTAACCGAGTCATGGAGACATCAGATGTCACCTTCGACGAGACCATGGTTTGTCCTTCTTCTCGTTTTGAGCGTGCAGGTGATCATGAGGTTAGAGAGCCTCTTTTTGATGACGAGGATGAGGGTGCTGAAGGTATGGACGATCCAGCACCCCCTCCACCTGCTGTGCCGCCAAGAGCGGCTTCTACGACGACTCATGGCCTCGACACCTCGTCTTCCTGGGGGCCGTGGGATCCGCCACCCCGAGCGGTACCTTTTGTACCCGGGGAGGCACCAGCTGCTGTTAAGGGGGAGGCCACTTCGGCAAGGGAGGCGCCACGACACATTCAGCGCCAGCACGCGCCTCAACAGATGATCGATAGCATCGACGAACGCGTCACCCGGTCAAGGCAGATCTCTCACTTTGCTCATTCTTCATTTGTTGCTGATTTTGAACCCCGGGATGTTGGACACGCTTTGACGGATCCAGATTGGGTCAATGCCATGCATGAGGAGCTTGAGAACTTTGAGAGAAATCGGGTTTGGGTTCTAGTGTCTCCACCTTCTGAGTGTCATCCAATTGGGACAAAATGGGTTTTCAAAAACAAACAGGGAGAAGATGGCCATGTTGTGAGAAACAAGGCCAGACTCGTAGCCCAGGGATATAGTCAGAAGGAGGGGATAGACTATGAGGAGACTTTTGCTCCAGTAGCTCGTTTGGAGGCTATTAGGATACTCTTGGCTTTTGCTGCATCCAAAGGTTTCAAACTTTTTCAAATGGATGTCAAGAGTGCCTTCTTAAACGGCTACATAGAAGAGGAGGTGTATGTTAGACAACACCCCGGTTTTGAAAATCCCAAGTTTCCAAACCATGTTTTTAAACTTCACAAAGCTTTGTATGGTTTGAAACAAGCCCCTAGAGCCTGGTATGATAGGTTGAAAACCTTTTTGCTTGCTAAGGGTTTTAAAATGGGATGTGTAGACAAAACGCTCTTTCTCCTCAAGTAAGGCACTGATACTCTCTTGGTCCAGATTTACGTGGATGATATCATTTTCGGTGGTTCTTCTCACGCTTTGGTTGCCAAGTTTGCAGATACTATGAGCAGGGAGTTCGAGATGAGCATGATGGGCGAGCTGACTTTCTTTCTCGGATTGCAAATTAAGCAATCCCGAGAAGGGACGTTTGTGCACCAGGGCAAGTATACCAAGGACTTGCTGAAGAGGTTCGATATGGGTGAGGCCAAGCCTCTTCCAACACCCATGTCGACCACGACGGCCCTGGATGCGGACAAGGATGGAGAAGCTATGGACCAGAAGGAGTACCGAAGCATGATCGGGTCACTGCTCTACCTGACGGCGACACGCCCGGACATCCAGTTCGCGGTGTGTCTGTGCGCGCGCTTTCAGGCGTCGCCGCGCACTTCTCACCGTCAAGCGGTGAAGCGCATTTTCAGGTACCTTCGTTTCTCACCTGAGTTCGGGATTTGGTATTCAGCTTCCTCCACCCTCTCCCTTTGCGGTTATTCCGATGCCGATTTTGCTGGTTGCCGTGTCGAGCGCAAGTCCACTTCTGGGACTTGCCAGTTTATTGGATCTTCTCTTGTATCGTGGTCTTCTCGCAAGTAGTCTAGTGTCGCTCAGTCTACCACAGAGGCTGAATACGTTGCTGCGGCTAGCTGCTGTTCTCAATTGCTTTGGATGATGGCCACTTTGCGTGATTTTGGTCTGAGCTTTTCTCGCGTGCCTTTGCTTTGTGACAGCACGAGTGCTATTAGCGTTGCTAAGAACCTCGTGCTTCACTCGAAGACCAAACACATTGATGTGTGCTTTCACTTTCTGCGAGACCACTATGAGAAGGGTGATATCGACCTTCACCATGTCGATACTCATCATCAGTTGGCTGATATTTTTACCAAGCCTTTAGACGAATCAACCTTTAATCGGTTGAGGGGTGAGCTTGGTGTGTGTTTCCCCTTTTAGATGGGGGGAACATTTTGGTTCTTTGTATCATACACTGACTTTTCGTTTATCCTTGTTTCTTCAATTGGTATCTTCTTGCATCTTTTCTGCATTTCATTTTACATACGCTATTACATTCTGAGCTTCATGTATATAATCTTGAGAATGTGATTATGCTCTATGTAGTATGTTCCAATGCTTTATGTTGATGCTTATAGCTTATGCTCTTTCTGATCACTGATACATGTTGTGAGCTGAGCTATTTTCGGAATGGTGAACCTGCTTAACATACATAAAACTGAAAATGTTCACCATTGAGATGTGCAACTAGCATGTGTAGGATGTGTTGAGTTCACTCGTGCTTTTCATATATGCTAGGTTGCTATGTCTCTAGTCTTGAGTCATTCACTTGCTTGGTATGTTCATATTCTGTCAATAAAATTTGAACCAAGTTTTTAAGTGAATTTGAAAAGATCGAGATGGGATTGCTTGTCAACACATCATGGTATCAAGACTGTTTCTCATTGCACATTTGAGTTAAACTTGAGCCGCGTAGTGTATGACCGAAACCGATGCTTTAAGCTTCTGATTGCATATGCATAGGCTTCGCTCGGTTGAAAAGTTAGGCAATGACAAGCCTTCAACCTCTCGCAAACACATGCTGAATTTGAACTTGTGTAATTTCACCGCTGCAACTCCGATTATAAATTGAAATCACAAGTCTATGTTTCATTCTATAGCATGATGTTTGAACTGTGCTAGGGGTAGTTGACCTTGTATACATGATTAGCACGTGTCTTCCTGTCTATACATGCTTGGTGCTATTTTGGTGGTGAATACCTTTTTGGCTAAAAACTGCTCACTGTGCTTTCATGTTCATATTTCGTATATAGTGATCAGTCTGGGCCATTGCTAGCATTTTGAGGATGATGTTGAGTCATTGGAGTCATACTGTGCAGAGCATCTTTACATTGTCTTGACTATATTCCTGAAGCTGCTAACTTGCATTTTGACTCATATGCATGTTCGAAGGGGGAGAACCTCTCTTGTTGGCACTTTTGATGATGCATTTTCTGAGGGGGAGAAAATTGCTTTCGATTCCTTTTTCTTGATGGTGCATTTTCAACTAAGGGGGACAATTTGGACAAATCATGCCTCCCATGTTCTAAAGGGAGAAGAATCGGTTGTGTGCACCATGCAAGGGGGAGGTTGCTCGTGCTGATTTTTTGAATTTTCCAATTGGTTTGGAGCGCTTTGCTAGTTGTGTTGAGCCTTTGCCTCCTTCTTGAGGGACTAGCAGTTGCATCTATGCTTCAGTTGGGTTCAATTGGTATCGAGTTTTTCAGTTGATGTCGAGCTTTTTGCTAGTTGTGATGAGCCTCTGTGCCTCTGTCTTGAGGGACTAGCATTTTGCCTTGATTCTTCAACTGGTATCTGCTAGCGGTGTTGAGCCTGTTCTACCTCTTCTTGAGGGCTAGCTTTGCCTTGCTTGGTTGCGTCGAGCCGTTGCCCATGTCTTTGGGAACCAAGTTGTTTTGCTCTTTCCACTTGACCTTCTTCGGCTTTGCTATGCTTTTGGGTCATTTGGTTGAGTTCTCTCTTCTCCTTCTTCCTCCTTCTATTTCTATTATGATTTGTGTTGGTAGTTGACAATGCACTCATCAAGGGGGAGATTGCGGATACATGGGTGTATGCCGAGTCTCTGAGTGATGAGTGATTGCCAACTGGAATGATGCGCATGTTCTTTGGCTTGTGTTGTGCAGGTGTCGAGCACGGATACAGTGATCAGAGGCAAGGTGAAGGTCAAGTAGAGACGTGTCGTGCCGATGGACCGAGAGTGGCGAAGGGCGGACGTGAGGCTTGGACTGAGGGACCGGTGGCCCGAGGATCAGCTGTGGTGGCTGACAGCCTGGGACAGCGATGAGCGAAGACTTGCGGTCATGTGTTGCCTGAGTCGTGGACTTGGGGACACGTGTCAGTGGACGGGGTGCACGGGAGGTGCATCCCCTCAACGGCGTCAGTTTGGTGGTAGAGCCAGAGAAAAACCATCGGGTGGACGGTTTCCAGGTATGGGCCTCAAAACCTGGGTGCGGACGGTTTCCGAGTTTGGCCACAAAACTCGGGCTGAGGATGGTTTCCAGGTTTGGGCCTCAAAACCTGGGTGCTACGGGTTTGCTGAGTTTGGGCCTCAAAACTCAGACGCTTGGTGGGCTGGTTTCCCGGTTTGGGCCTCAAAACCGGGGGTTGGCTGGAAAAGGCTGGTTTCCCGGTTTGGGCCACAAAACCGGGGGTGCAGAGCGAGGGCGGCACGTGGCGGCAATCGGGAGGTTGCGTCGAGGCAACGCTACGAGCTGTGCGGGCGTGGCCGTCGGATCCACCTACCATCGAGTTGGTCCAGAATAACCTTAGGGTTTAGCTGGTTCGCTCTGTAAGTAGTTAGGGGTAGAGTGGGAATTAGGAATAGTTAGAATTAGGATAAGTAGGGGGAGACACCCACCTCCCCATCCATCTCAGTTCATTTGCTCTTTGCTTCTAGGGTTTCCTGCTCTACCAATCCCCTGCTGTAGCTAGCTGAGATCCGCAGAGAACCATACCTCTGTGTACTGGAGATTTTGAGGAAGTGAGGCCGTAACCTCACTGTTGTAGCGTGTGGTAGCTACACGGTTGCAGATCGATGACTTGATTCGCGTTATTATTTTCTCTGCGTTTTTCTCGTCGCTCGATCTCTCTCCATACTGCGTCTTTGCGAAATCCGTCTGAATCATCTTGTTCATTTTTGAGAGGAGGTCATTTCGACCAAAGGAATTCATCTAACTCCTCACGAACAAGTAGATCGGGTTGATTTCGTTTTCGTGGCGCTTTTTCGTTCTTGATCTTCCCCTTTCGATTTCCCGGTGATTGAATCGATAAGAGCGGATGATTTCTTGGGGATAGTCTCCTAACTACCCCGTGATCATCTTCTCCAAGTTTGGGAACGTGGGATTTTGATTTGGATCGAATTTGGAGAGATTTGGAGAGGAGGCGACTGAAATCGCCCTCTCTGCTCATTAGCGGACAGTCCGCGGTTT
The DNA here is from genome assembly GCA_009763385.1 of Coix lacryma-jobi var. lacryma-jobi. Classification (NCBI taxonomy): domain Eukaryota; kingdom Viridiplantae; phylum Streptophyta; class Magnoliopsida; order Poales; family Poaceae; genus Coix; species Coix lacryma-jobi. Next base: position 142,094,359 of record CM019822.1, on the reverse strand, counting down.
TGACCGGCGGACAGTCCGCGCGTCGGGTTTGGCCGGACCAGTGGCCAGACTCCGCGCTGAGGAGCAAGTGATTTTTGAACCGCGGACAGTCCGCCGTTGTGTTTGGCGGACAGTCCGGGAACGTCCAAGGAAGTTCCAGCAGAGTTGCTGTTTCTCATTTTCCACCGGCGGACAGTCCGCCATCCCCTCGCGGACAGTCCGCAGTAGGGGCGGACAGTCCGGGACCCCAGGGCCGAACAGTCCGCGGATTGGCTGAAGCCTCCGGTTTTGTGCGTTTGCTCTCCCGGCTTCCTCGCTTGGTTTCCGGACTTCTTGTTTGGCCTTGTAGTTGACCAAGGAACCCTTCTAGGTATCTTTGCTACTTGTTAGCATCGGTATTTGGGGATTTCTCGACGTAGCCGTCTATCTACGTTTGAGACTTGGTTTTTGAGGGTTGAACTCGTGCCGAAGCTTGTGGTGTTTGGTTTGCTATCGCTTTGTGGTGCCTCGCTGTGATCCTAGGGATCATCCACCCTATTCCAAGGGTCGTAGGCTTCACGGTTTCGGTCGTAGCTTTCGGGGGTTGATTTTGGGACATTTGGCCAAAGTTTCGAGAGAAATTTTTGAGCTCCCATTCACCCCCCCTCTGGTCGCCTTGCTAGTGCTTTCTCGGTCCTTCACCCATGACTTCCTTGCTAGTGCTCAAGATGGTTGATGTTTTTGTGTTTTGAGTGAGTTGTGAGAACTTGCATGGGGTGTGGGTAGTATTTATAGGCTGAGGATGGAAGGGGGGAGGCTGTGAGCTCCTCCCACCTGGCGGGCGCCACCAATAAGTGGCGGGTGCCACCCCACATTGCCCATTTTTGCCTGCAACCGACACATGAGGTTTCCCTCGTAATGTCCACTGAAATTCCAAGTGGGGAATAAAGTAGTCGGGTCGGTGCAAAGTGAAAGAGTGTAACCTCCTAAATGGGGCAAGTGGGCTGAAAATTTCAAATACCACTTCTTCATCCTGGTCATACTTTATACCAAGGATGGTGGGAAACTTACTCGGGAGCAGTTTTGTACCGAAATGTGGAAATAGATGTGGCGGGCGCCAGGAAAAAGTGGCGGGCGCCACCCTCCTTGGCTGAATTTCACTCCAACTCACCCCTCCTTTCACCTAGTGCTCTCCTTGTCACTCTCCATCACATGTGCACCAGAATTTTTGGGTGGAGATGTGTCCAAAAGGTGGAGTGAAGAGGGGGAGACATGGGAGTGAGTGATTGCATTGAACTGAGCAAAGCCATGGGTCTCCCTTGGTGTTATTTGGGTCTAGGAGGTAGGTGTAATAGTCTAGAGATTGGCTAGTGCTCCCTAGTGCACCCTAGGGTGGCATGCGCCACCCCTATGGCTGCCCTAAGCCCCCTAGGTGCCACCTAATCACTCTAGTAAACATCTACTTTGCAGAAAATTAATTTGCTTAAGTAAAAACGAAAATTTAAATGGGGGATAAAGACTTACCTTAGCCTAACTTACCTTGGTTAGCCGCTTTGGATTCCCGATTAGTGTCGCCTTCACGGTGGTTGTGGTGGAATGTCGGCACCGACGAACTTTGATGACGGGTGTTTTTCCGGTCGCGGTGTGAACTTGAATTTCTCCTCCTTTCCACTGATGTGGAGCTGAATTTCTCCAGCTTGCGGATACATGGGTGTATGCCGGGTCTCTGAGTGATGAGTGATTGTCAACTGGGATGATGCGCATGTTCTTTCGCTTGTGTTGTGCAGGTGTCGAGCACAGATGCAGTGATAGACGGCGAGGTGAAGGTCAAGTAGAGACGTGCCGTGCCGATGGACCAAGAGTGGCGAAGGGCGGACGTGAGGCTTGGACTGAGGGACCAGAGGCCCGAGGATCAGCTGTGGTGGCTGGCAGCCTGTGACGACTACAAGTGAAGAAGTGCGGTCTTGTGTTGCCTGAGTCGTGGACTCGGGGACACGTGTCGGTGGACGGGGTGCACGGGAGGTGCATCCCCTCTACGACGTCGGTTTGGTGGTAGAGCCAGGGAAAAACCATCGATGGACGGTTTCCAGGTTTGGGCCTCAAAACCTAGGCACTGACGGTTTCCAGGTTTGAGCCTCAAAACCTGGGCTCTGAGGGTTTGCTGAGTTTGGCCTCAAAACTCAGATGCTGGTGGGCTGGTTTCCCGGTTTGGGCCTCAAAACCGGGGGTTGGCTGGAAAAGGCTGGTTTCCCGGTTTGGGCCACAAAACCGGGGGTGCAGAGCGAGGGCGGCAAGTGGCGGCGATCTGGAGGTTGCGTCGAAGCAACGCTTCGAGTCGAGCGGGCGTGGCCGTCGGATACACCTACCACCGAGTTGGTCCAGAATAACCCTAGAGTTTAGCTGGTTCGCTCTGTAATTAGAATAGAGAGGGGTAGAGTAGGAATTAGACTTAGGTTAGAATTAGGATAAGTAGAGGGAGACACCCTCCTCCCTTCCAATCTCAGTCATTTGCTCTTTCGCACTTAGGGTTTCCTACTCTCCCATCCCTTGCTGTAGCTAGCTGAGATCCGCAGAGAGACTTGCCTCTATGTACTGTTGATTCTGAGGAAGTGAGGCCGTATCCTCACTGTTGTAGCGTGTGGTAGCCACACGGTTGCAATTCGTGGTTGTGATTTGCGATTTGTTCGTGTTCTTCGCGGAATCCTTTTTCTCCACGTTTTTCCCATCGCTCGATCTCTTTGCTCGGTTCATCTTTTGCAAATCCGTTTGAACCAAGTTGTCCTAGGTCGTGAGGCACTTCCTTCCACCGAAGGAATTCTCCTCTAACCTCACGGTCTAGGAGATCGAACGATTTTCGTGTTGGATCGGTTTTTGCTCCATTGCCCCGATTTCTTCCATTTCCTCGATTTGGAGTTAGGTTCGAGCCATGATTCCCATGGGATAGCTCACTAACATCCTTGGAACTCCTCACACCAAGTCTAAGCCTTAGTGCTTTTGATTCGGAGGAGATCGAGTGGATTTCATGGAAGAACTGCACTGCGTCGGGGGCATCGGACGCTCGAGTTCGTAGCATCGGACGCTGACCTCTTTGGCATCGGAGGCTCCGTTGCCACGTGTCAGGATCTGACATTTTCTAAGGAGCATCGGACGCTACCACCGGACGCTCCGTTGTGCATCGGACGCGCCGGAGTGTGACCATCGGACGCTGAGAGATCACTGTTCACAGCGTCCGATGCGTATGCAGTAAGGTTTCTGAGGGGCACTATTCACATCGGACGCTGCAGGTACTAGGGCATCGGACGCTAGCCAGCTTCCGATGCTGCTGATTCAGCACTGATTCGTCCTTCGTTTGCTCATCCGTTCTCGGATTTGGTTTTGGGTTTTTGCGTTGGCTTTCTAGAGTTGTGTAGTGTCCCGCTGTGCTTCTTGGAAGCATCCACCCTACATCTAGGGTCGTGGACATTAGCAAGCTCTAAGGTTTGTCTTAGGGGGTGATTCTCGAGACAGTGGCTACTAGGTTCTGAAAGGAAATTTTGAAGCTCCCATTCACCCCCCCTCTGGTCGCTTTCTGGTTGCTTCTCGGTCCTTCACAGCTCCTACATCAATGGTGGCTTTTGCAGTGCTCAGAAATGGCCGTCCCAAGATCAATGGCGTCCGGTGGTCGGGATTAATATCCAGAACCACGAAATCCACCGGGACAAAGAGATTCTGGATTTTCACCGGAATATTCTCTGCTATTCCCGCGGGATATCGGAGCGATTGATCGGCTAGCTGCAAACACATAGAAGTAGGGGACAAGGTATGATGATTTAATTTATCATATTTACCTTGGGCATGACGCTGACGCTTGCTCCCAGATCACAGAGTGCATGCTCGAAGTGCTGCTCTCCAATTGAACATGCGATCGTTGGGTTTCCTGGGTCCTTCTTCTTTTCTGGGAGTTGGATTAAAATGACCGCACTGCAATCTTCGGTCAATTTAACCACATCCCTACTTGGAATTGGTTTCTTCTTATTGAGCATGTCTCTCAAATATTTTGCATAAGTTGGAACCTGCATAGCGTCAATAAATGGCACATGTATATATAATTTTTGAATTACCTCGACGAATTTCTTGAATTGGTCGTCTTCCGTCGGATTTCTGTTTCGATCTGGAAAATGTAATACATGTGTATCATAGAATTCATGAGGAGCAGTTCGTACCTTGGATGAAGGTTCAGCTGGGGTCTCCTTTTCTTCGTCATCTTCAACATTAATAATATTTTTCTTTGCAGCAGTATTACTACTAAATTAGGATGAGGTGGATCACGAGTGGATTTACCACCTCTCGTGGTTACAGCTTTTACCTCCTCATAGTATTTAATTTGAGATTTAATGTTATCTACTTTTTACTCTAATCTCTTATTAAAATTAATTTGTTCCTTAAATGCTTCAGAAAAATCTTTCAGTTTAGCATAAATTCCTTCTAATATTTTATCATGTTCAATTAATTTATTATTTATGCTATCATTAATTCTACCTTGATTAGAAACTAATTTTCCAATAGGAGAATTAAATACGGAGGTTTGAGGCATACCTTTATTATTCCATTGTTGGATCATTGGAATTGGAGGTTCTCCGTAGCCACCATTATTAAGAAGGGATTTGACATCCTCTTTCTTAATTTCTGCTTGACCTTAACTTGACGAAGCGGATCTTTGCTTGGCGTAGTACTCCTTTGCAGCACGATCTCTCTTCTCATTTATTCTTTGCTCTAGCAATTTTACCAAAGTTTGCAGGGTAACAGAATCAGCTTGCTTAATTTCAGACATACCTCTAGCACGTTTTTATGTCCATCCTTGATTCGCCACCATTGTCTCGATCAGTTTGGTTGCCTTCTCTACAGTGAGAGAGAGGTATGCACCTCCGGCGGCAGCATCAATGTGTTGTCGAGATTCTTGCTGGAGTCCATTGTAGAAGCTCTGGATCAAGTACCAGTCTTGCATACCATGGTGAGGACAGTATTCAACATACTCTTGTAGTCTCTCCCAAGCTTCAGTGATTGTTTCTTCGTCTCCCTGTCCAAAGTTGGAAATCTTGCTACGAAAAAGAATAGTCCGACTTATCGGGCAGAACTTGTTGAGGAATTGATCCGCGCATCTCACCCACGTCAGCAGGTGTCCAGAGTTGAAGAGGAACCACTGCTTCGCTTTTTCACTAATGAAAATGGAAAGAGACGAAGTCTGATGGCATCTTGCGAAACTCCCTGCACAGAAATTGTACTACATATCTCCAGAAAATTCCGGAGGTGAACGTTGGCATCCTCGGAAGGTTTGCCATTAAATGCAATAGCTTGAGCCATACGTATTAAGTGAGGTTTAAGCTCAAAATCTACATTACTAGTAGAAGGTAACACTGGAATGTGAGCAAGAGTAGGCATGGAATACTCACAGAGTGTTTTGGTCGACGTCGATGTTGATTGATCGTTGGAGCAGCTTGGTTCGTCAGTCACTTTGACTGGGATTCTTGTCTCGACGAACTCCTCTCACGAAGCTCCAGGTTCTTCCGCGGAGGAGTGAGATTAGCTCTCGCTCTCCTAAGAATGGCCTCAGGATCTTCTTGATAGTCGCTCTGAAGATTGAATCCGGCCATGACTACTTGAACGATCACAGACAACGAACAATATATACCCGCTAGAACAACGTGGGTTAATTCAATAGAAATCACAAAGAATTAATTCTAGCCAATTGCTTTCCCGACAACGGTGCCAGAAATGCTTGTTGACTCTTGCTAACGTTGTCACTAGGAGTAGACTATGGAATCTATCCCCGGCAACGGCGCCAGAAATGCTTGTTGACTCTTGCTAACGTCGTCACTAGGAGTAGACTACGGAATATATCCCTGGCAACGACGCCAGAAAGGTTTGTTGATACTCCTTAATGTAAGAAGTATAACTAACTATTCGTATGACTATTGGTAGGTTCCGCAAGCGCACATAATAAGTCTATTGTAGCACTTCACCCGGGAGTAACCGAGTATCGTATTTATTTCCACAGGGAAGCTACTATGGCAGAACTAACACTAGGACCGCTATGAACAACTAGTGATTCTAGCAGGGTTGATCGAAATGTATGAATGGGGGTTGGTTTCTACTACTACTAAAAAGAAAAGAAAGAAAGACTAAATACTACTAAACTAAATCGGCGGGGTCTGGCCGATGAACAGATTAATGTTTTCCTACACACTTACGATCACAACTAACTTAGCAATAAAGGTTTTATCTAGTTCTTCGAACCGTACACACCCTCTGGACTATTTACCTCAGACGTGCACAATGAGGTTTATGATTTAAGAACTAACCCAACTACGTGGTGGAATTCAAGGCTCCCAGGGCTGTCACCACCTGTTTGCTACCACAGCTATCCGGGGGGCTAGCCACAAACTAAGGTATAACTAGTCTAAGCACCGCGCTTACACTAATATATACTACTCTAATCTTGCGTCCAAAACTAGAGCACTGATTACTCAGCGAAGAACCCAAACTAGATGCAAACTAAATACTAAGTTATCTATGATCGAAAGCACTCAACAAGAACAATAAGTAAAGAACTTAAAGTAAATGCTAAAAGTAGAAGAACACTAAGATAAATGAAGCAAGACTTGGAATTATACCAGAGACTTGGAAGATCCTCTATTACAACTCCAGCTCTTCTCTTCTTCACTCTCGCTCTCACTCTAAGTCTCTCAACTAGAGTGTTCCTTCACCAGAGCTTCGCTTACAAGAGAGTGGGACTAATGAGGTGAGGTCTGAGTACAAATGAGCTCGGGGGGTCCTATTTATAGCCTAAGGGACCTAGGGGGGGTACTTATGGACCTAGGGTTAGGTCAGGGGGGTGAGTGTGGTGGCGTGTGTGCAGCCCTAGGTGGCGGCCGCCACCCCCTGGCCCTTGGATCCACCGCCTCTTCACCAACGGCATCCAGGAGGTCCTCCAAGTCGGTTTGGGGTCGGTTAGGGTTGTCCAATAACCGTCACATAGGCAATTAGGCCATGATCCATGTGACGCTGCTTCTTAGCCCTTGGATGAACCGACTTAGGTGAGCAACGGCTGCAAATGAGTGTGGGGTGCTTCCCCTGGATCAGTGACGTGGCAGGGGGGATTATACCAGTGACGTGGCAGGGGCCGCCAGCTAGGGGTGGCGGGCGCCACCCCTCCTTGGCCCAAAGTGAGCCCAGGCAAGTGGGCTTGCTTCCTGGTGGGTCCATTTGGTCATTTTGCTCAAAAACCCTGCAATTTTATACATTCAAATAAAACTCAAGGACAAGTGGAAATCGTTAGTTTATAAAAGATTTTTGGTTGATTTTAGGTCCTTGTGTTGCGTTATATGACCTTGTTGATGCTAAGAATATGACACTTAGTGAGCGTCAACATCTACGCGGGGAGACGCCACACCGACCGCACCGGAGCGCCAGAACACCGCCGCCGCGTTTTCCACACCGCCAGCTGCCTCGGGACCCCCATCGGCGACACGAAGTACATCTACGGCCTCGTCGTAAGGTCCTCTTCCGATTCCACCTTATCCCGTGGTCTCTACCGCGTCGTAGGAACCTTCCCAAGAGCGCCAGACACTCCGGCCATGGCGCCGCCACACCGGAGACAGGCGCCGCCATGCCCAACCCCGCCGGCGGTAACCCTGACTCTCCCCTTTTGTTCCCAGCCGTCTGATCGTGATTCAATGGCCTAGATTAGATTCATAACTCGAACCGGTATGCACCGGGCTTACACACCCCGTGGACGCGGTCCACTCCCTCCGCGTCAGCACGTCCACAGCGTGCGTGGTGCACCTGACCAACCCAGTTGAGCCGCGTGGCGGCCACGACGGCATCGCCGTAGTCCATCGAACCAGCCGAGCCCGTTTTATAAAAAAGCCCCTCATGTTTAGAAGACTCAACCCGCGATCCATGTCAACTGTGCATGGGGTCACGGGGATCTCACCGTTTAGCCCCTGAGCTCTCAGGGAAATGAGGCACAGTCCTCGGTCCACCATACACCGCGATCCCAAGCGCCGTGGGCCTCGTCCACCGCGCAGGCGTGCACCACACCAACCCGCACACGCCACGTGTCGCACGGTCGACCGACGTCGGCGGTTTTTGCGCAGAAGTCCTTTGTTTTCCCCGAAATTAACCCGCCGTCCAGTCCTCCTGTACACTGAGTCTTCCCAAAATCGCATCCTAGACCTTGCAGTTTATCCGAATTGACGCCGAGTCCAGCCGAGTCCTTTTCTCAGATTTTATTTGTTTAAAATACAAATTCGAGTTCCAAATATTTATAGAATTGCCATCCATATTCAAACGCCCATAACTTGCTCATTTTAACTCCGATTCGACCCATTCAACTTGCATTAGTTTCATAATTTCGTTCTCTACGCAGTAGATCTGTTAGTTTACTGTTTTGCTACTATTTGTTGTACTGTTATTTATTTTGCTTCGTATGTGCCATGTATATTGATTGGGCCAGAGAGTGCGGAGTACGAGGACGTTCCCGCCTATTCCTGTGATCCTGCAGATTCGACCCAGCCCGCAGGCAAGTGTTCTTGAACATCTTGCACCTATGATTTATTTTACTTTTGGTATTAGAGTAGTTAGATCCTGTAGATGCATGCAATGTCTAAATTTGAATCCCATGTTATGGTTTACTACATTTTGCTCTATTATCCTTGTCGCCTGGTTTGGGATGTTTGGGTAGAAGTCATGCTTAGCCCTGCAGTCATGTTGGGATGGGATGGTGGTCAATTGTTAATAATCCTGAATAATGAACTATGAGACAATGTGGACATGGTAATTTTTGTAGTAACATGGTTGTTAGGTAAATCCGGCAGGATGGACCGTACTGGTGGTTTTGTGCCATGGATTTGGCAGCTCTTATTTGGTTTTTGGTTCTGGGCTCGTGCTAGATTTATCCTGCCTGGATCCCTAGGACCCGGTTCTTGGACAAGTAACCCGGCAAAATAGCGCAAACCATGAGGCCTATATGGCTCTGGGACTGGCTAAGTAATTAGTTTCCTCCAAGTTGAGGGTTTACACGGGGTTGGATTTGTGGCACAAGAGGGGGCTTCTGCAGTGGTGTGTATATCCACTGTTAGCGGTGAAACCTTAGTGAACGTGTAGAACGGACTTGGAGGAGGCTTTGTAAAGGCCTTGTAGTGCGACCCCGCTGTGCACCTTGGCAGTGTTTGGCGTGATGGGAAACGCATGACTCATGGGTAAAGATGTGCGAACTCTGCAGAGTATTAAAACTGATATATCAGCCGTGCTCACGGTCACGAGCGAGCTTGGACTTCTTCGAGATTAGTTGGTGGGTTGGGACTGGTTCGTTAGGGAAGCCTTATGTGGTCATTAGTCCCATATGATATGGGTACAGAGGCTTCTTCTACGCGGGTTACTGCTTGGTACGGGAGTGATTCCCAGGCTCGGATGCAGACCTGGTGTTATTACGAAAGGTAGCTCTCTATGTCGTGACATATGGAACTAATACACATAGGGGGACTCTTCGAGTCGGCCCCGTGGGTGACCTGATGGACTTCAGGTGTGGTTTGCCTGACGGACTTCAGGTGTGGGTTGTGCTTGGTGGACTCCAAGTATGGTTGCTTGGTGGATTCCAAGTGCGGTTTGCTCGGTGGATTCCGAGTGTTCTACTTTTCTACGGCGTCTGTGTCGATAACCTAGTAAATAGGTGCATAGGATTAATAGGATGTGTCGCTTTAGGTGCTTGAGTCAAACAAAGTCAGCCTACCTTTGTTATAAGCCTCATAAGCATATTTTTCCTACACTTGCGGAGTACATTTCGATGTACTCACCCTTCCTCTTTGTCCCCCCCGCTACCCCACCCAGGCGCCGGTGACTACACGTACGAGGAGCAGGAGCATCCTGAGGACGGTGGCTACGACCCGGACGACCTGTACTAGGATGGCGCTATCCCCGGTCGACCTTCCTGTGGAGATGGAGTCCAGATTTCGGCGTCTTCATCAGAGTCTTCATTAGAGTCAGTTGTCATGAGAGTCTGTACTTTTCTTTCAGACCCGAGGGTCATTTCTGTAATAAAGTTTGATATTATTAATAAAGCATTGTTTTGATATTTACTATGATGTCGATATATGTATGAAAATTGATCCTGGCATACATATATTGTGCTCCAATTTTGTTCTTAAAATGGGGGTGTGACAGTTTCCAAGACGTGAGTCTTCTCAAAACATCAAAACGACAAAGTAAATATAGCTGACTCGAATTAAAATGTGCTTACTCGAATTAAAATCATCCACTTGACAGTTGATTCATGTATTCTTAATTAGTTCTTCCCATGGTAGTTTTTTAGTGTTGCTCATGAAGATATGATTTGGCAGTACTATTGTTCTTGCAGTTATTTTTGGAGGGGCTCATATAAGTATTTTTGTCTACGTCTGTAACGTGATTCAAAAAAAAGGACAAGCTAATATCAGCAAGAGATTCGAATTTACTCAAATCAAACAACGTTAGAACCTGCGAGAAACAAAAGACGAATCAATGCAATGCTTATTCGATTCATAATTGTACATGTATGCAGGAAATCATGATCACATCTATTTTCATGTTAAACACATACCTCAATTTAATAAATATGACATGTAAACATATTTCAATCAAATACGCATGGAGAGAAGATGCAAAGGAGAAAACATGAATACGGATTGAAAAGTTTGTAAAGTAATTGAGATTAACTAAAGTGTATTACAAAGTATAAAGACAAGAAAGCGTTTATATGTATTACTTTAAAAACTTTGAGACCAAGCTAGGACAAAATTGATGGCTTTTCATAAAAAAGAAAGAAAATAGGCACCCAAATTCGAGTTGAAGAGAACTCCAACCTAGATGTTTGAATGTATGACCATAGCTCTAACCCACTAATTAAGCTAGCCTTACTTCCTTACGTGTTATTTTAGAATATGAACAAACCAGAGAAAGAAAAAAAAATGCCCCATAAAGCCAAAAGGTTATCCATGAATTTTAACTTGCATCTCTAAAAGTTGAAGCTCTAAAAAAAAAGCACAAAGTGGAAAGACAAAATGAAACTAATGGCAACTAAGGACTAAACCTCTTAAGTGACAACCATCCATTTTGACAAAAATCTTCATTGCCATAGTTGACATGCCCGCTTCAAACTAGTTCGGTTGACCTACTTTTGAAGTGTGGAGCATAATGGCGTCTAGTAGGTCGCTTGAAAAAAAGCTTGTAAATAAAAGTACATCACCTTTAAAAAATCATTATTGGTCAACTATATAGATCAAAAGATTGAACTTGCTCACACACAACATTGAAATCAAAACTTTTGATCTCCTTGTAGTGACCATGTTTCGCAAAAAAAATCATATTTATTGGTGATTGTATACCAAATAGTACGTGAACAATCCCCAGATAAATTGGCTTCTCACAAAACAAAACAAATGTTGGTTTCTTTGTTGTTATGAAAATAACACTTTTAATCATTGTTCTAATTTCTAAATTTTGGACTCATTTATGCAGTGATGACTTCCATGGGATCCTAAGTAGTACTCAAATCATTTATGTTTAATAGATCTCAAAACTAAAGATGTAATCGTAGTTCATATGGTCTTCCCACGGCATGGTGAGTTGATTTGCCACCGATGGTTAGGAAGGAGAAAATCAAAAGCATATAGGAGTATGTGGTTGGGATGAATACTATTGTGATTATGTGGGATAGAAGGGATAGGTGTTTAGTGTCACAAGAGATGCCTATAGTTTGTGAAGTATAGATGGTTAAATGGGTGACCTAGACTGGCATGGCCCGGGTCCGTGGAGACATGAGAGTTAGGCTAGCACATCCCTATTGCCTAAGCATGTCATGTCGTGCCTGTCCATAGACACACACAACCCTACTGTCTTAGCCAAGCTAGGTTAACCCATTAGGCTTGGTCGACCTGTTGGGCTAGTGAGATCGTCGTACTTGAGCCACAACACCCTGCCATCATTGCCCTTCAGAATCACGTGTCGTTGCCAAGTCTTTGTGTCACCGCTCCCATAATCCGCCACACTACTGTCACTATGCCCCTGCACCGCTGCACTCTTGAACCACACCCCATTAGTGTCGTGCTCATGATCCATTATGTCTTGTTCTGTCACGCCATATGTAAGTAAAATAGACCCTATAGGCCATTAAGTTTGGATTTTGGTGTTTGATGAAGAATATACTTCAAATGGATGCAAAGTGGACTTGGACTTATGCAAAATGGTGGTCCGGATGATCAACACCTGAAGCAAGATTTTAAAAGCCATGTTGAAGACCTACAAGACATGCTACGAGTCTAAGACACTAAGAAGTACAAGCTGGACGCAAAGACAAACAAAATTAAAGCCATTTAAATCGACATAACGAGATGGATGGATTGGAATTCTCTTATGATTTTAGATCTACTCAATTGACATGACTTTAGTTCAAAGTTGTAGAGATCATCAAAATCGAAGTTCAAAGCCAAAAGTTATGTATAAAATACGAAAGTGTGACATGCTGAAAACAGGGTAGCACATAGTCCGACACTAATGGTCCCACGCCCACACTTTTGGTTCAACGCTCACTGAACTAAACTGAACAATGGCACCTTATAGTCCGACGCTAATGATCTAAAATTCTCGTGTTGTAACGGCTAGTTTTTGGAGTTGGGGCTACTTATACTTATACGCCTCCATTCAGCCAAGAAAGTTGTGTCTAATCCAGTGGCGGAGCCACGAATTTTCTAGAGCCTGGGCGATATATAACATCATACTTGAACTTAACTCAGTTTCACTAATAAAAAGGAGTTGCAACGGTTCATCCTTGATCCCATTTTGCGAGAGATCGAAGATCTTAGGCTTGTTTTTAGATATTTTATGTTTAAGGCCTTGTTTGGACCCAAGGCGAAAAGTTTAGGATGTCACATTGGATATTTGCGACATCAATTGAAACATTAAAAATAGACTATTAATAAACTAATTACATAGATAGAGAGTAATTCGTGAGATAAATTTTTAAGAATAATTAATCCATGATTAGCACATATTTACTGTAGCATCATATTATCAAAACATAGATTAATTAGACTCAAAAAAATTTATCTCACAAATTACTCATAATTCATATATTTAGTTTTTTCGTCTATAATTAATACTATATGCACATGTCTAAATATCCGATGTGATAGAATGAAAACTTTTAGAGTGAAAACTAAATAAGACCAAAAATGTTATTAAATATTGTAATAAGGTAGCTCATATGTTAGTGAAAAGGATCAAAGAGCCAGCATCTGTATACGTAGCTAAGCAATTGTGTATTTATAGCAATTACGTATACGCACCTAAAACTAGTATTTGTGCATGTAGCAGTAGCCGAGGAGCCCGGCCATTGGTCCAGAGTAGCCGGGCCTTGGCTCCGCCGCTGGTCTAATCAATTTGTGCTCTAGCCATAAAAAAATACGTAGAAAAAATATTATGAGATGGAACTTTTCTGTCCTCAAAATGGATTAGGGCTATCGAGTTTACTGGATCACCCAACTAAAGACTACCTAATAAGACTAATCCTCCGGCCAGTCCTCTAGCTAATTTCAGATGAGACTTGTGTTAAAGCCGTTTCTACGCTCTCCAATGCAATGAAGCATCTTTCAGTAGAAGCAAGATAGGGATACAAAGGACGGATGGAGTGGTTTAATCTGGATCCTAGGAAGCTTTAATAATTTCTATGTCCTTTTGCTCTTTATTTTTGCAATGCTAGTATTATTACCTGAAGGACCGAGAATGCACTAGCAAGGCGACTAGAGGGGGGTGAATGTGAGCTCAAAAATTTCTCTCGAAACTTTGGCCTTTTGTCACAAGATCTACCCCCGAAAGCTTCGATCGAAACCGTGATGCCCACGACCCTTGGAAGAGGGTGGATGATCCCTAGGATCACAGCGAGGCATCACAAAGCGATAGCAAACCAAATGCCAAAAGCACCGGCACAAGTTTACCTCCTAAAAACCAAGTCCCGAACGTAGATGGAATGCTACGTCGTGAAATCCCCAAATACCGATGCTAACAAGTAGCAAAGATACCTAGAGAGGTTCCTTGGTCAACTCTAGGACCAAACGAGAAGTTCGGAAACCAAGCGAAGAAGCAGGGAGAGCAAACGCACAAAACCGGAGGCTTCAGCCAAATCCAGGACTGTCCGGCCCTGGGGTCCCGGACTGTCCGCCCCTACGGCGGACTGTCCGCGAGGGGTTGGCGGACTGTCTGCCGGCCAAATACCAGAAACAGCAAGGTTGCTGAACAGTCCCTGGACGATCCCGAACTGTCCGCGAGTTCCAACGGCGGACTGTCCGCGGTTTAAAAAGAACTCGTCCAACAGTGCGGAGTCAGGCCACTGGTCTGACCGACCCCGACGCGCGGACTGTCTGTGAGTCAAACGGCGGACTGTCCGCGGATGAACAGAGAGGGCGATTTTGGTCGCCCCTCTCACGAATCTTCCCAAAACCGAATCAAAACTCAATCCCACGTTCCCAAACTTGGAGAAGATGATCACGAGGTAGTTAGGAGGCTATCCCCAAGAAATCATCCGCTCAAATCAACTCAAACACCGGGAAATCGAAAGAGGAGGAGTATGAACGAAAAAACGCCACGAAAACGAAATCAACCCGATCTACTTGTTCGTGAGGAGTTAGATGAATTCCTTCGGTGGAAATGATCTCCTCACTATAAAGAAAAAGTTGATTGAAACGGATTTTGCAAAGACGCAATAGAGAGGGAGATCGAGTGACAGGAAAAGGGCGGAGAAACGAAGAACGCGAAGAACACGAACAAAACGAGAATCAAGTCATCGATCTGCAACCGTGTGGCTACCACACGCTACAACAGTGAGATTACGGTCTCACTTCCTCAAAATCTCCAGTACACAGAGGTATGATTCTCTGCGGATCTCAGTAGCTATAGCAGGGGATTGGGAGAGCAGGAAACCCTAGAAGCAAAGAGCAAATGACTGAGATACCAATGGGAGGAGGGTGTCTCCCTCTACTTATCCTAATTCTAATTCCTACTCTACCCCTCTCTAATTACAGAGCGAACCAGCTAAACCCTAGGGTTATTCTGGACCAACTCGAAGATGCTGGTGATCCGACGGTCACGTCCGCACAACTGGTAGCGTTGCCTCGACGCAACCTCAACGATCGCCGCCACGTGCCGCCACCGCTCCGCTTGTCCTTTTCACGGACTTCGCCCCCGGTTTTGAGGCCCAAACCGGGAAACCAGCCTTCACGACCAACCCCCGATTTTGAGGCCCAAACCGGGAAACCAGCCGACCGTAGCCTGAGTTTTGTGGCCCAAACTCAGCAAACCCGCAGCACCCAAGTTTTGAGGCCCAAACCTGAAAACCGTCCACTCGGTGGTTTTTCTCTGGCTCAACCACCAAACCGAGCCATAGAGGGGATGCACCGCTCGTGCACCCCGTCAAACGACACGTGTCCCCAGGTCCTCGACCCAAGCAACACCGTGCCCGCAAGTCTTCGCTCATCGCTGTCCAGGCTGTCAGCCACCACAGCTGATCCTCGGGCCACCGGTCCCTCAGTCCAAGCCTCACGTCCGCCCTTCGCCACTCTCGGTCCATCGGCACGGCACGTCTCTACTTGACCTTCACCTTGCCTTTGATCACTGTATCTGTGCTCGACACCTGCACAACACAAGCCAAAGAACATGCGCATTATCCCAGTTGACAATCACTCATCACTCAGAGACTCGGCATACGCCCACGTATCCGCAATCTCCCCCTTGATGAGTGCATTGTCAACTACCAACACAAATCATAATGGAAAAAGAAGAAGAAGGAAGGAAGAAAGAGAGAGAACTCAACCAAATGACCCAAAAGCATGTCAAAGCCGAAGAAGGTCAAGTGGAAAAGAGCAACACAACTTGGTTCCCAAAGACATGGGCAACGGCTCGACGCAACCAAGCAAAGCAAAGCTAGCCCTCAAGAAGAGGTAGAACAGGCTCAACACCGCTAGCGAGAAAGCTCGATACCAATTGGAAAATCAACTAAAAATCAAGCAAAACAGAGCTAGCCCTCAAGAAGAGGCAGAACGGGCTCAATACCGCTAGCTAAACAGCTCAATACCAACTGTTACCAATCTCAAACCAAAAGAGTTCGATACCAATTGAAGAGCTGAAAATGTTTGCTAGTTCCTCAAGAAAGAGGCAAAGGCTCATCAACACAACTAGCAAACTCCCCCTCAACTAGTGCACACAACCCAGGGAACTCATGATTTGTCAATATTTTCTCCCCCTTAGTTGAAAATGCACCATCAAGCAAATGTGCACACGCACTCAAATGTCTCCCTCTTGACAGAATATCTCCCTCCAGAAATGCATATGAGTAAAAATGCAAGTTAGTAGCTTCAGAAATATAATCAAGAGAGTGCAAGGATGTTCTACATAGTTCTGATCTGATGACTCAACAACATCCATAAGAAGCTAGCAAAGGCTCAAACTGATCACCAGATACGAAATATGAATATGAGAGCAAAAGAGCAGTTTCCAGTCAAAAAGGGTTCACCATCAAAATAGCACGAAACATGTATAGACAGGATATCCGACAAGTGCTAAACATGTATACAAGGTGAACTACCCCTAGTACAGTTCAATCATCATGCTATAGAATGAAATATAGACTTGTGTTTGCAAATTTTATTGGAGTTGCAGCGGTTAAATTACACAAGTTAAAATTTCAGCATGTGATTGCGAGAGGTTGAAAGCTTGTCATTGCCTAACTTTCAACGTGTGAAGCCTATGCAGAAGCAATCAGAAGCTTAAAGCAACAGTTTCGGTCATATACTACACAGCTCAAGTTTAACTCAAAGTGCAATGAGAAACAGTCTCGAAACTATGATGTGTTGACAAGCAATCCCATCTCGATCTTTCTAATTCACTTAACTTGGTTCAGATTTTAGACCAGAAAATGAACATATCAAGCAAGTGAAAGACTCAACACTAGAGACATAGCAACATAGCATATATGAAAAGCACAAGTGACTTCAACACATTCTACACATGCTAGTTGCATATCTCAATGGTGAATATTTTCAAGTTTTATGTTCATTAATCAGATTCACCATTCATGAAATAGCTCTGCTCACAACATGTATCAGTGATCAGAAAGAGCATAAGCTACAGTATCATCATAAAGCATCGGAGCAAATACTATACAGAGCATAGTTACATTCTTCAGATTATATACATGAAGCTCTGAATGGAAAAATGCAAGATGAAATGCAAAGATGCATGAAGAAACCAAAAAAAAAAAAAACACAAAGTCAGTTATAAAACAAGAGCCAAAATGTTTCCCCCATCTAAAAGGGGAAACACACACCAAGCTCACCTCTCAACCTAGCAAAAGTTGATTGGTCCAAAGGCTTGGTGAAAATATCAGCCAACTGATGATGAGTATCGACATGGCGAAGGTCAATATCACCCTTCTCATAGTGATCTCGCAGAAAATGAAAGCGCACATCAATGTGTTTGGTCTTGGAGTGCAGCACGGGGTTCTTAGCAACGCTAATCGCACTCGTACTGTCACAAAGCAAAGGAACACGAGAAAAGCTCAGACCAAAATCACGCAAAGTGGCCATCATCCAGAGTAACTGGGAACAGCAGCTAGCCGCAGCAACATATTCAGCCTCTGTGGTAGACTGGGCGACACTAGACTGCTTGCGAGAAGAGAAGACCACGATACAAGAGAAGAACCAATAAACTGGCAAGTCCCAGAAGTAGACTTGCGATCAATGCGACAGCCAGCAAAATCGACATCGGAATAACCGCAAAGGGAGAGGGTGGAGGAAGCAGAATACCAAATCCCGAATTCTGGAGTGAAGGATAAGTACCTCATAATGCGCTTGACCGCCTGACGGTGCGAGGTGCGCGGTGACGACTGGAATCGCGCGCAAAGACACACCGCGAACTGAATGTCCGGGCGTGTCGCCGTCAGGTACAGCAGCGACCCGATCATACTCCGGTACTCCTTCTGGTCCACCGCTTCTCCATCCACATCCGCATCCAGGGCCGTCGTTGTCGACATGGGTGTTGGAAGAGGCTTAGCCTCCCATATCGAACTTCTTCAATATGTCCTTGGTATACTTACCCTGGTGCACGAACGTCCCGTCCTGGGATTGCTTGATTTGCAACCCAAGGAAAAACGTCAACTCGCCCATCATGCTCATCTCAAATTCCCTGCTCATAGTGTCTGCAAACTTGGCAACTAAAGCGTGAGAAGAACCACCGAAAATGATATCATCCACGTAAATCTGGACCAAGAGAGAGTCATCGCCTTGCTTGAGGAGAAAAAGCATTTTATCCACACATCCCATTTTAAAACCCTTAGCAAGCAAAAAGGTTTTCAACCTACCATACCAGGCTCTAGGGGCTTGTTTCAAACCATATAGAGCTTTGTGAAGTTTAAAAACATGGTTTGGAAACTTGGGATTTTCGAAACGGGGGGTTGTCTCACATATACTTCCTCTTCTATGTAGCCGTTTAAGAAGGCACTCTTGACATCCATTTGAAAAAGTTTAAACCCTTGGATGCAGCAAAAGCAAGAGTATCCTAATGCCTCCAAACGAGCTACAGGAGCAAAAGTCTCCTCATAGTCTATCCCTCCTTCTGACTATACCCCTGGGCTACTAGTCTGGCCTTGTTTCTCAAACATGGCCATCCTCTCCTTGTTTGTTTTTGAAAACCCATTTTGTCCCAATTGGGTGACACTCAGGAGGAGGAGGAACAGAACCCAAACCGATTTCTTTCAAAATTTTGTAACTCCTCATGCATGGCATTGACCCAATCTGGATCAGATAAAGCGTGTCCAACATCTCGGGGTTCAAAATAAGCAACAAATGCAGAATGAGCAAAGTGAGAGATTTGTTGTGACCTTGACCGAGTGACACATTCGCCGATGCTGCCGATCATCTGTTGAGGTGGGTGCTAGCGCTGGATGTGTCGTGGCGCCTCCCGAGCTGATGTAGCCTCCCCCTCAACAGCAGCTGGCACCTCCACGGGTACAAAAGGTACCGCTCGAGGTGATGGATCCCACGGCCCCCAAGATGAAGAAGTGTCGGGGCCATGAGTCGTAGTAGAAGCCGCTCCTTGCGGCACAGCAGGTGGAGGGGGTGCTGGATTATCTATACCTTCAGCACCCTCATCCTCGTCATCAAAAAGAGGCTCACCAACCTCATGATCACCTGCACGCTCAAAACGAGAAGAAGGACAAACCATGGTCTCGTCGAAGGTGACATCTTATGTCTCCATGACTCGATTAGTGTCAAGGTTAAGTACACGATAAGCGAGTGTGAGTGCCATACCCAAAAACACACCGTCAGAAGAACGAGACTCAAATTTCCAGGTGCCTTTCTTAAGTATAAAACAGTGGCAACCAAAGACTCTAAAATAACTCACCTTGGGCAGTTTTCCAAAATGCAACTCATAAGAAGTCTTTTTCAAGAAAGCTCGGAGAAAAATGCGATTGGAAATGTAGCATGCAGTGCTCATCGCTTGGGCCCAATATCGCCTAGGAGTCCTATGCTCATCGAGCATCGTCCTGGCCATCTCTACAAGGGTCCAATTCTTCCTTTCTACAACACCATTCTGAGGCGGTGTGTAGGGGGAAGAAAACTGATGCTCTAAACCCAAAGAGTTACAAAACTTCTCAAAATCTGAATTCTTGAATTCGGAACCATTATCACTCCTAATAGCTCGCATCGAGTTCAAAGGGAACTCGTTCTGAAGACGCAAAATCAGATTGCGAGCAAAGGAGAAAGTCTCGGTCTTCTCAGCTAAAAAGAAGACCCACGAATATCTCGAAAAATTGTCAACAACAACAAGCACATACCACTTCCCCCCAACTGAGCTTACCCGAGCCGGACCAACAAGGTCCAAGTGCAAAAGCTCTCCAGGGCGCTTGGTCATGACCTGAGTCACTGGATGGTGGGGAGCGGCAACCATTCCCATGTCTACAAGAATGGCAAACAAGATCCTTCTCCATAGACAACTTGGGCAATCCTCGGATTAGGCCAAGTGAGCTAAGCCTTGCAAGCAAGTCGAAGCTCAAATGTGCAAGTCTCCTATGCCACTTCCAAAGATCAGAAGAGGAAGGTCCAGCCAAAAGACAACGAGAAATTCCAAACGACTCCGAGAAATCCGCACGAAAGACTTTCCCAAAGGGCGAAATCACACAAACAAGATTGCCCTGAGGATCCAAAATACGACTGAGATTCGGTTTAAAACGAATCTCATAGACATCATCAAAGAGTTGCGAAACAGAAAGAAAGTTAAAATGCAAGTTAGAAACAAGAGCAACATCGCGCAACACAAAGTGCTCATTAACTCGCACCGACCCACGAGACAACACCTTACCTTTGCTATTGTCGCCGAAGGTGATAAACTCCTTTCCGGCGACGGGACTAACACTGGAGAACCATTTGGCGTTTCCGGTCATGTGCCTCGAACATCCGGAATCCACCAACCAAACGTTCTCCAATCATTTTACCTACATCAATAAAAAGACATAGGGTGAGCATACGGTCCAACACTGGGGTGAGTGAAATAGGAATTATACCAGTGTTGGGCCGGCTGCTCAAAAGAACGGTTAGTGAAAAAACCATTCCTAGCACACCTACGGGAAGAGCGATCACCACGTAGAGGAAAACGTGGTCCGCTAAGGGAGGAGCGTCCATCGCGATACTCAAAATGCGGTGGTGGAAAATGCTCAACTACAAAAGCCACCGCCACGGGGTCCATAGCCTATTACTGCAGGCTCCCGCCGGGCACGCTCTCTCCGCGGCCTAGGCCTAGGAACTTGAGGTTTCGGACCTCTAGGCCTAGCAGCACGCCTCTGAACATTTGGCACATGTACATCATGGAAAGGATGGTACATGTCCGTGTTGTTCATCTCCTTTGCACGGCGCGCCTCTCTCTTGCGCCGAAAGCAAAACTCACTCAAGTGTCCATCTCTCCTACAATGCTCACAATGGTACCTCACCGCTCTCAAAGGGGGTTGTTGGTACTCACGGTAGTGGGTGTGGATCACTTTGCCCTTCTGTGGCATAAGCTCCTCTTGGATGGGTGGCATGGTGTCAAGCTTGTTCTTGAGGTGGTTTGGTTTTGGAGCCCATGATTGTTTCTGGGTGGAGCTCTCGGAGGCTCAACAAAGACCCCATCCTTGGTGTTAGGCTTGAGAGGCTCTTTGGGTGGAATCTTGGTAAGCTTGGGAGTAGTGGTGGAGTTGGGCTTCTCACATGGGTTAAGACCACTCGACTCTCCAATCTTCCCAAAAGACGAAACATCAACACCCGGAGCAAAATCTACACCAGGACCTTCAGCAGCTCGCTTGAATTGGGAGATCATCATCCCGAGCTGTGGCTCACCACTAGACACCCATGACAAGATGGTCCGAAGGTATGTGTTTTCCTCCTCGGTTTGCATCTTGTCATGCTTCACGTTCGCAATCTCCATCTCCAAACCCTCACAAAGAACACATCTAGACACGCATGTGCTACCCGAGCTGGCCTTCTCAAGAGACACAATCTTGGCATTCTTCTCTGCCAACTCGGATTGCAAGCCCGCACAGGACTTGCACGCACCCAACAGCAAGGATCTAGCCTTCAGCTCATCCACCTCGCCTACCAACGCCACATACTTACCTCTCAAAGTGAGAAGGTCAGTCATGTGTGTGGTGCACATCTCACACTCCTCCTCCTCGGTGACAACAACGGTGGACTTGACAGATTCAAGTTCCTTCACCGTATCCTCCCACTTCTGCCTAAACTCCTTGCGCTCTCTAGCGGCACGCCTAAGCAACTTATCCTGACTAAGGAGCGCGGCAGTAAGCTTCTCGACCTCAGCAGAAAGCTCGTCGGGGGTCTGAGATACATGGGAGGTGTCGTCGTCGTTCTGAGGAGTGTCCTCCAGCTCGCCGTCGACCTCTTTGCCGAGGGCCATGGTGCAGAAACCCTCGTCGTCGGCGAAGAAGCAGAGGCCGTTGAGCTTGTCCTCGATCCTCTTCTTCTTCTCGGACTCGTCGTCGCTTGAGGAAGCGGAGTCGTCATCCGAGTCGTCGACGTCGCTGAGCGTGGCAAAGAACGCACGCTGCTCAGCCTAGGCCTTCTCCAAGTACTTTGTCTTGATGTACTCCTTGTTGAAGCCGCCCTTCCGCTTGTGCTTCGCGGGGACGTACTTCTCCTTGCGCTTGCCGGAGTCGTACTTGTGCTCATGATCCGCCTTGCCGAAGACTTGCTTGTTCTTCTTTGGGCAATTGGCGATAAAGTGGTTGGGGTCGCCGCACTCGTAGCATCCCGAGCGTCCTCCTCCGCGGCGACGGTTCATGCGGTTGTTGTGAAACCGCGAGAACCGGTTGGCGAGCAATGCCAGCTCATCATCCCCCAAAGGCTCCAGCTGCTCCTTTGTGACAGAAAAGAGAGAGGAGAGTGCAAAACCTTCAGAGGGGTTAGCAGAAGAGCCAGAAAGCAAAGCCATGATGGGGAAGGATTTTCATAAGAAGCCCTCGCCATGGCATCGATCTCACTGGACTTGAGCTTACTGAAGAGCTCGTCGCACGTGAGGGTCTCATAGTTAGGTGATTCGATGATCGCCTGAACCTTGGAATCCCACACCGATCGATCAAGAGTGTGCAAAAGCTTCAAAGATCTCTCATGATCGTCGAAAGGCAAAGCTCCTTGTTAGCCCTCATCCGTTGACAATCACCTGAAAGCGAGCGAATAAACTTTCTATGCTCTCGCCAGGCATATTTCGAAGTTCTCATACTCTCGCTTGAATGACTCGTAGAGACGGGTTTGACTTGAGAGGTTCCCTCATGGAAACGCATGAGGGTAGCCCAAATCTCCCGAGCCGTGGCAAGGTGAGAAACACGATCAAACTCACTCATGCTCAAGCATGAGAAAAGAGCATACGGGCTCGGCTATTGGCATCGTGCTCATCGATCTGAAGCTGAGAGACACGAGCAGCCAAGACCATGTAATCGGCAGAGTTGCAAATATCCCAGATGGAAGTACCCAAACTCTGCAGATAGGCCGACATGCGTATCTTCCAATACCCATAGTTCGTCCCATCGAAAAACGGCGGTTTGCCCACGCTGCGATCCATGTCGCCTTCTGTGGATCTGGAACCGGCTAAGGTGGAAGATCCTTAACCGCTCCGATACCAATTGAAGGACCGAGAATGCACTAGCAAGGCGACCAGAGGGGGGGGGTGAATGGGAGCTCAAAATTTCTCTCGAAACTTTGCCTTTTGTCACAAGATCTACCCCCGAAAGCTTCGATCGAAACCGTGATGCCCACGACCCATGGAAGAGGGTGGATGATCCCTAGGACCACAGCGAGGCACCACAAAGCGATAGCAAACCAAACGCCAAAAGCACCGACACAAGTTTACCTCCTAAAAACCAAGTCCCGAACGTAGATGGAATGCTACGTCGTGAAATCCCCAAATACTGATGCTAACAAGTAGCAAAGATACCTAGAGAGGTTCCTTGGTCAACTCTAGGACCAAACGAGAAGTCTGGAAACCAAGCGAAGAAGCAGGGAGAGCAAACGCACAAAACCGGAGGCTTCAGCCAAATCCCGGACTGTCCGGCCCTGGGGTCCCGGACTGTCCGCCCCTACTACGGACTGTCCGCGAGGAGTTGGCGGACTGTCCACCGGCCAAATACCAGAAACAGCAAGGTTGCTGAACAGTCCCTGGACGATCACGGACTGTCCGCGAGTTCCAACGGCGGACTGTCCGCGGTTCAAAAAGAACTCGTCCAACAGTGTGGAGTCAGGCCACTGGTCTGACCGACCCCGACGCGCGGACTGTCCGCGACCCAAACGGCGGACTGTCGCGGGATGAACAGAGAGGGCGATTTTGGTCGCCCCTCTCACGAATCTCCCAAAACCGAATCAAAACTCAATCCCACGTTCCCAAACTTGGAGAAGATGATCACGAGGTAGTTAGGAGGCTATCCCCAAGAAATCATCCGCTCAAATCAACTCAAACACCGGGAAATCGAAAGGGGAGGAGTATGAACGAAAAAACGCCACGAAAACGAAATCAACCCGATCTACTTGTTCGTGAGAGTTAGATGAATTCCTTCGGTAGAAATGATCTCCTCACTATAAAGAACAAGTTGATTCAAACGGATTTCGCAAAGACGCAATAGAGAGGGAGATCGAGTGACGGGAAAATGGCGGAGAAACGAAGAACGCGAGAAGAACGAACAAAACGTGAATCAAGTCATCGATCTGCAACCGTGTGGCTACCACACGCTACAACAGTGAGATTACGGTCTCACTTCCTCAAAATCTCCAGTACACAGAGGTATGATTCTCTGCGGATCTCAGTAGCTACAGCAGGGGATTGGGAGAGCAGGAAACCCTAGAAGCAAAGACCAAATGACTGAGATACCAATGAGATACCAATGCCTGTGCACCCCGTCCACCGACACGTGTCCCTAGGTCCTCGACCCAAGCAACACCGTGCCCGCAAGTCTTCGCTCATCGCTGTCCCAGACTGTCAGCCACCACAGCTGATCCTCGGGCCACCGGTCCCTCAGTCCAAGCCTCACGTCCGCCCTTTGCCACTCTCGGTCCATCGACACGGTACGTCTCTACTTGACCTTCACCTTGCCTTTGATCACTGTATCCGTGCTCGACACCTGCACAACACAAGCCAAAGAACATGCGCATTATCCCAGTTGACAATCACTCATCACTCAGAGATCGGCATACGCCACGTATCCGCATTACCACCTAACGTACGTGCAACAAATTTGGCTTACCTGTGCGAGTTCAATGCTACTGCTTCCATTCTAAAATAAGTGTTTTCCTCACTTTCCAAAAAAGCAAATGTTTTTAACTTTTACCAAATATATATAAGAAATCATTAACATCCATGGTGCTTAATAAATATCATTAGATTAATTATTGAAAGTATTTTTAACAAATTTATTTAGAAATACAAATATTACTAATGTTTTTTTATAAATCTAGACAAATTTAAGAAAGTTTGACTCGTATATCATCCAAATAAAGCGACACATTATTTTGGGATGATGGAGCACGTACAGGTTTATGCTAGCCCTGTTGCCCTATATGTTTGTGACCAGAAAGAGAGATCAGAGGCAAAAATGCAGTATCTAGCCCCCTGAGTGCGTGACCAGCAGGGCAGCAGAAGGTTTTGAAAGTTAGCCCTGCACCATGTTGGAAATAATAGCAATTTAGTGATGCATAAATTAATTCTGACAATGAGAAAAAGATAAATAGCATGCATCGTAGATGTATAATCTACCACTAGCAATAAGATCTGAGACATATCCAGGCTATGTATCGCTAGTAACATGAAGAACACGAAATAGAAGAACAGTGGGATCAAAGGCATGCTTACAGTGGGGTTGTCGGCACTAGGAACTAGCGCAAGAGGAGACGAAGCAGACCGTTGATGAAGACCGGCGAAGTCGGCGTAGAGGGAAGAAGACGTCCAGCGAGCAGTCGCGACGGTGCTTCCCAAAAACTTTATACGTCCCCTTCCCCGTGCAGGGACACGAGGAGACGCGGGCTTCGGAGATCCTGCTCTCCCGACACCGATGGCACGTCGGCGGCGGGATGGGGTTGACAGCAGCAGCGCAGCACTCGGGCAGAGGAGGAGGAGAATGTGTTGTACGGAGGACGACATCTCGTCCTTCTTTTATACACACGCCGCGGTTGTATCTTTAGAAAGAGACAACCGCATAATCACAATATTAATGTGATTGAACCTACCATTAGTGTACGAGTCAATCACCATTAATACGAGAATAATTGCTTGCTAAAACAGACCAGCGTAATTTTCTCCATGCATGCAAAAATATCGAGTGGCAAAAGGAAGCCGCGCACCCGCAAGGCCTCAGTCGGACCATTCACGCGCATGTCGTGCGCCCCTGCGCGAGTCGCCACGCCCCGCCCCGCCCGGCCCGGCGAGGCGAGTGAGCGCGCGTGTGAGTTTCTTCCTTTGCCTCTCTCAATAGCTTCAACCAGTTGGAGATAGCTCAACTATATAAGCTTGGCCTCCCCCTTCTAGAGTAGCAATGTGGGACTAAAGTCCCCCACCATACCATGCATGTGTGATGGGCCTTTGGGATTTATTTGGAATATTTATTTGGGCCAGGCCCAAATCTTCTAACAATCTTCCACCAGATCCCAGAGGCACTCTTCATCCTCCCTGTACCAAAGTACTGTTAATATAGCCGTTATTCAGTGGAGACCAGTTAAGGTTGGCTAGACTCGTTCACAACTGCACAATGGACTAGGCCTTGAATTGACAGTTTGGTGCGAACGAGCTTCACTTGACGTCTTGACTGATACTAGGTGCCATTTGCACCCCGCGAGTGGAGCGTATAAGTCATACTCCTATCTCACTTCATGAGCTTTTAGAGAATTCTCAAATCTCACAAACTGCGACTAACAGTTAAGCTCACATAGGTGTGTTTTACACAGATACTCTGTAGGACAATATCTTGCTATAAAGCCTCATAACACATTAAGACAAAGTCATTCTGCCTTACAGAAATGAGAGTACTGCATCTCCAATGGAGTGGGTTAAGTAAGAATGTACTCTCCCGTCAACCAGCAACTTGTTTTTCCCAGGTCCTAATTCGCGGGATCTCCGATCACATAGGTTGGGTTACTACTGAGGTTAACTCACATGGGTCTCGGTCCCATCTCCTTCGATCGTTATCAATCACAGTACGTGATAGTCCTTAGTAAAGGGATCTGCCAGGTTCTTCGCTGTCGGATGTAATCCACAACTATTACTCCGGAGTTTCTCAATTTCCTGACAGACTTCAGTCTACGTTTCACATGTTTGTTGTACTTCATATTATCCTGCCTATTCTTCATCTTCGTAATAACTGTTTGGTTATCACAGTTTATGAGGATAGCAGGAATTGGTTTTTCAACCACAGGTAAGTCCATAAACAGTTCTCTCAACCATTCAGCTTCAGTAGAGGCTGTGTCCAGAGGTGTGAGCTCTGCCTCCATTGTCGGTTTTGTAAGTATTGTCTGCTTACAAGATCTCCAAGAGACGGCACCACCTCCTAAAGTGAATATATATCCACTAGTCGCCTTTAGCTCATCAGCATCTGTAATCCAATTTGAATCATTGTATCCTTCAAGTACACCTGGGTACCCTGAATAGTGAATCGCATAGCTCATTGTACCCTTAGATAGCGCATTACTCGATCAATACTGCGCCAATGATCATCTCCTGGACTAGATGTGAATCTACTCAACTTTCTTACAACAAATGAGATGTCAGGGCGTGTTGCGCTAGCTAAATACATCAATGAGCCAATAATCTGGGAGTATCTCAGTTGATCCTTTCCTAGCCTCCGATTCTTTCGAAGAATTAGACTAGGATCATAAGGTGTTGGAGAAGGTTTGCTATCCATATAGCCAAAGCGGCATAAAACCTTTTCGACATAATGAGACTGCAAAAGAGTAATCCCATTCTCGCCCTTATTAAGTTTAATATTAAGGATCACATCAGCTTCCCCCAAATTCTTCATGTCAAAATTTTGGGATAAGAATGATTTTACATCATTAATCTCATCGATGCTTGTCCCAAAGATCAGTATGTCGTCAACATACAAGCAAAAGATTACTCTTTTGCCCCCACCATAACGGTAGTACACACAGGTATCAGCCTCATTTACAGCAAACCCAGCAGAGGTTAAAGTATTATCAAACTTCTCATGCCACTGTTTGTGTGCCTGCTTTAGACCATACAAGGATTTGAGTAACCTGCACACCTTGCCCTCTTGTCCTTGTGCTATAAATCCATCGGGCAGATCCATATAAATTTCTTCCTCCAACTCTCCGTTAAGGAAAGCTGTCTTCACATCCATTTGATGAACAAGAAGACCATGGGAAGCAGCCATGGATAATAGCACTCAGATTGTAGTTAATCTGGCAACAGCTGAGTAGGTATCAAAGAAATCCTCGTCTTGTTTTTGTGTGTAACCTTTAGCCACAAGCCTCGCCTTGTACTTTTCAATAGTACCATCAGGCCTAAGCTTTTCTTAAATACCCACTTGCAGCCAACTGGCTTACAACCCACTGGTCTATCTGTCACTACCCAAGTACCATTTGCCATGATGGAGTCCATTTCGCTACGGACTGCATCCTTCCAATATTCTGCATCAGGTGATGCATATGCTTCAGCAATGGTCGTGGGT
Source organism: Coix lacryma-jobi var. lacryma-jobi (assembly GCA_009763385.1). NCBI lineage: Eukaryota > Viridiplantae > Streptophyta > Magnoliopsida > Poales > Poaceae > Coix > Coix lacryma-jobi. The sequence continues at coordinate 142,066,131 of CM019822.1, read as the reverse complement.
GTGTCATCCACGAGGTAGACAGTGAAGTCTACACCAAAGGATTTTGCAACCCTTTGTCTCTTACTCCTTCTAGGAGCTACATCACTGTCATCCTCTTCATTACCAAGTGGGTTTACAATTAGTTCAATTATGGGTATGGGTTCAGGGGTAAATTCAGTTGACGAACTAGGCAAAGAATAAGCACCGTTCATCGGGAATATATTTTCAAAGAAAGTAACATCCCGTGACTCTATAAGTGTATCAACTAAAATATCAGTCGTCTCTGATTTTATCACTAAAAACTTATACGCCGTGTTGTGGTACGCATATCCTAAAAGAACACAGTCAACTGTTTTAGGTCCGAGCTTGTGCTTCTTATTAATTGGTACGCTGACCATCGCCAAACAGCCCCACGTACGCAAGTAATGTAGTGAAGGTTTTCTTTCTTTCCATCCCTCATACGGAGTCACATCACTATTTTTAGTGGGAACTCTGTTCAGAACATGATATGCTGTCAAGACTGTTGACACAAAAATCTTGGTCGGGGTGCGCCAACACACTCAGGCTCACGGTCCTCAGAGGGGTACGGAGCGAGTCCTGACCTTCTGGACCTTCAGCAAACGGTGCTGCCGATTCTCAGCAGAATCGACTTCGGGCGTGCCACTCAATTTGACATGTAATTGATAAGGAGAAGAAAAAAAATCATCAAATCGTGGAACCTGCCGGTTTGGTGCCAGACAGTTCCAAATTATGCGGCTCTGATATAGCCATTTGTATTTAGGATATTGACTAAAAAGTCAACTCCCATGAGATTGTATGTAAAATGATGAAAAAGATATGAAGCATAACGGCTATGACATGTATAAGATGAATGTTTATATTAAACAGACAGCCGATAAGCTTAAGAGACATTGATAAATAAAGATCTATATGTACATTCAAACGGCATAAAACCAACATATCGACTAAATGCACGAGCAGTTCTATTTGTTAACAGTGGGGTGTCTCCATGCAGTCGTAATAACAAATAGATCGATAAAATAACTTAAACATCAATAGTGGGGTGTCTCCATGCAGCCTTAATGATGGTCAAGCTAGATCACGTCTCGTGCATAAAGAAGATCCATTGTTTAGAAACCACTTGAAAGAACATATTATGAAGAAAGCACAACTGAATCGGCTATTTCAGCCGATGCAGGGTCCATGAGGCACGAACAAGATCTATCCGATAAAAACATGATTTAATCTATGATAAACAGACTTAATCTATCATATATATCAGTGGGGTTCGGAAATACAGCCATAATAAACATGCTAGATCAAATCTATCTGCTCTTAAATCAGATCACGATTTTATCGAATATCTCGAACGCACAACATGTAACAACCAAGATTGACAAAATAACCGATGAAAGGCTTGTATCGGCTATTTCCTCTGTTGTGAGCGTGTGAACCTCAGAACAGTCGATACTAAGCATCTTTTAGGCGTAGGCTACTTTGTCAACCTTGATTGGGCAAGATGTTGTTTGAAACGTAAATAAACAAATTAAAAGCATAAAACAGCATCGATAACTTAATGAATATATTAGCTTGCCAAACCAATAGAGCCGATAAATAGCCAAGATCGACTCAAGTAAGAGATTGATCAGAGTCAAGATAGGCTTACAAAAGGCGAGCTTAAACCGATAACTAGCCATGCCATTGATTAACAAGAGTTTGGTCGATGCCAATGCAGCCTTATTACACGATGACATAAGCCATTGGTGAAACTTACAAGCAAACCGGAGGTCGGTCGATGCCGATGCAACCCTGCCTGATTGAAGGTCTCGCCGAGATCTACGTTACTCCTACTCCTAGGGTTTTGGCCGAGGGCCGGTTGTGTTTGATTGATTGGGGATCCTTCCAAAATCCGGGTCTCTAGCTATTTATAACCCGATTGACTCCTGACCTAACACGACTAAGTTACATAATAGGTAAAAATAAAGACGACTCGGACTTGAACTCCCTGGTTGAGCCCGATACGTCTTCAAAGCCCATTGCGCTGGTCCGTACGAATCTTTTGGTTATGCTTGACCCACATAAGCTTTTTTATTTTTAGGCCGATTCTTTTCGTTAATAAATCAGTCGTTCATGTTTACAAAATAATAATCTTCCCGGTTCAAAATCTGGTGTAAACACATGCCCCCCCAATTTTGGGATGAAATTTATTTTATTCCAAAAATGTCACTTCCCTTCCTTATGGTCCGATCGACTAACCTTGTTTCTTAGCCGATCAGCCGAGTCTTCTTCTCTCTCTTTTTTTGATACCGCAAACAATCTGAACGGTATCTTAATGATCAATGCAAGATGACTGAACTTCCCTTGAAAATCGTGTTATGATTTAACATCCCACTCGAGTACTCTTCACACATTGTACGAAGTGGTATCTTTTCCCCTTCTGAGATGCAATCTTTTAATATAAATCCCTCTTCGTCTTTACCTCCCGTCACACTCAAAGCACACCTCATGCTCGCTTTCGTCTTTCATCCAAAAACCCTCTTTCTCGCCAAAACTTTGCCTTTCTAAAAGCCCATCTCCTCCTCTTCCAATGGCGGACAACAACCGTGGGAAGCGCCCCACGGAGGAGGAAGTGAATTCTCGCCACCGCCCTCAGCGCCGCATTAGGTATGTTTCTTCTTTATGCTTAATCGACTTCAGCTCTCATCATTTTCAAGATCTGACTTGATCTCTTCTTTCTGCTTTCAACTAGGATCGATGAGGGTCCCTCCAACGCTGCGGCTGTCGTGGCACCTCCCCCGGCATGGAGTCGATGGCCAGCTGTCATTACCGTCAGATGACGGAAATGCAGAACCTTCACTCGGAGGCCACCATTAGGAACTGCCTCCTCGAGGATCACATCGCCCAGCTCCAGAAGGCTTTGGAGGAGGCAGAGGCGAGAGTTTCTCAGGCGATCCAATAGTGTGCAGAATCCGACGCGCGTGTTGCCAGTATTTTCCTGAAGAAATTTCATTCGATCGGATCTCCTTTTGCTTAATCCCGCTTTATTTCGTTTTTCTCTGCAGACCTGACCGTTCGCCTGGAAGCCCTTCAGGAGGCGGGGAACGAGGCGGTCGCCTCCGTGAATGCAGCTGGTGATAGCGTCGAGGAGAGGGTGACCAACATCCCCGCGAGGGTGCATGAGGTTGCCCTCCACGGCGTTCGTCATGGCGCCTCCATGGCCCTCGGGGCCGCCGAAGCCTACACCGGCCAAGACCTGGGTGGCCTTGAGGTCACTCCAGAAATAAGTCATGCCATGGAAATACATTTCGATGGTGTTGACGGTGCAGCTGGGGAAATAGCAGAGTCCACCCCCTCTGTAATCATAGTAGACAAGGTTTTTGAGTAGTTTGTCAGGGTCGAGTTTCTGTAAATAAAATTTCCCCTGAATATAATGAAATTTATGCTCCTGTATGATCTCCTTGTGATAAGACCCATCGAGGCCTCTTAACTTCCACGATCTTTGATCCTGTATTTTTGAACTAAAGGCGATGCTTCAATTGCATTGGCTATTTTTGTTCTGAAGGCGATACATCTGTATCGGCTAACGATTGGATACCAATGTTAACACATTAGTTATAGCTGATCCACCCAAATACTAGGGTAATACTTCTTAAAATACTTCCCATTAACTGCCCTGAAGTATTCGACGCCCTCTAGAGTCTCGTAGAAATAAGCATTACCAGGAGCACATCTAGTAATCCGATAGGGCCCTTCCCAATTTGGTGACCATTTGCCGTATTTGCTATCCTTAGTTCCAATAGGCAAAATGATCTTCCAAACCAAGTCTCCTTCATCAAACTTTTTCTCTCTGACTTTTTGATTATAGTATTTAGCCACCCTTAGCTTTTGAGCTCTGATGTTCTCCAAAGCTTTCAACCGATGAAAGTGTAAATCATCAAGATTGTCCATCATGAGATGTTTATATTCATCAGCCTTCAGATTATTCTGTTGTAAAACTCTTCTAGACCCTATATTGATTTCCCAGGGCAACACGGCTTCATGACCGTAGACCAACTCATAAGGTGAACATTTAGTCGCACCATGACATGCCATCCTATAAGACCATAAAGTCTCACTCAGTATTGAATGCCACTTTTTTGGGTGCTCCTTAACCTTCTTCTTGATGATCTTCATTAAAATCTGATTGGAAGCCTTAGCTTGCCCATTAGCTTGGGCATAATATGGAGAAGAGTTGATCAACTTAAAACCTGTGTTAGTAGCAAAATCCTCAAATTCCCTTGACACAAACATTTTTCCTTGATTTGTAGTAATGGTTTGAGGAACACCGAATCAATAAATGATATGTTCTTTGACGAATTCAATTACGGCAGCCGATGAAGCTTCTCTTAGAGGAACAGCTTCAACCCACTTGGTAAAATAGTCTGTTGCCACCAATACAAATTTATGTCCTTTGCTAGATGCCAGAAATATTTGGCCAATCAGATCTATTCCCCATCCTCTAAATGGCCATGGCTTTGTGATTGGATTCATAGCTGATGCCGGAGATTTCTGAATATTACCAAATCTTTGGCACTCCTGACATCCTTTATAATATTTAAAACAGTCTTCCAAAATGGTCGGTCAAAAATATCCTATTGTTCTAATCATCCATTTCATTTTATGAGCAGACTGATGCACACCACAAATTCCCTCATGGATCTCTCCCATCAGAACTTTGGCCTCTTCTTGATTGACACATTTAAAAAGTACACCGTCGATTGTCTTATGATATAATTGATCATCAAGAAAGACAAACTTTGTAGCTTCGTATCTCAATTTTCTGGATACCTGTCGTGACGGGTTTTTCAAATATTCAATAATCTCAACCCTCCAATCATCACTATCGGCAACCTCATCAGTTAGTATTTCGACAATCTGCCGATATCCAGATGCACCTTGAGCCAAACGATTAGCTTCTTGATTCTGACATCTCGGAATATGTTTTATAACAACGGAAGAGAAAAAATCAAGTAATTCAAGGCACTTTTCGTAATGCTTTCTCAAAATATCATCTTTGCATTTATATAGGCCGAGCAATTGATTAATCACCAATTGAGAATCTCCAAAAACTTCAACAGTCTCGGCCCCTACTTCACACAAAAGCTGAAGTCCCTTGATAAGTGCTTCATACTCAGCTTGATTGTTAGTGGAGGTTGGATCGATCGGGAAAGCAAATTCAAAACTCCCTCCCTGAGGAGAAACGAGAAGGGTACCAATGCCTCACCTTGTTTGCAATTGGAACCATCAAAGAACAAAGCCCACGGGGTGAAGTCCAAAGTTTCAATTTCTTGCTTATGATGATGAGTAATAAAATCGGCTATTACCTGACCTTTAACCGCTTTAGACGATTCATACTTCAAGTCAAACTCTGATAATGCAAGAATCCATTTTCCAATTCTCCCATTTAGTATAGGCATGGATAACATATGCTTGATCACATCAAACTTAGATATCACCGTGCACTCAGAGGACAGCAGGTAATGTCGAAGCTTGGTGCATGAAAAGTACAAACATAGGCATAACTTTTCAATAGGAGAATACCTTGTCTCTGGGTCAAGCAATCTTCTACTGAGATAGAAAACCACTCTTTCTTTTCCTTCGAACTCTTGCATTAGGGCCGATCCAATCGTATGATCGTCGGCTGATACGTATAACTCGAAAGGTTTGCTTTTCTGTGGAAGAATCAAAACTGGTGGAGACTTCATATACTCTTTGATCTCATCAAATGCCTTCTGTTGCTCGTCTCCCCATTTAAACTCTTGATCATCCTTTAATTTTAACAAAACTGAAAATGGAAAAATCCTGCTTGACAAATTTGAAACAAACCTTCTGATGAAATTGATTTTGCCGATCAAAGATTGTAATTGAGTCTTCGTGGTTGGTAGTACTGCTTTGTTAATGGCATCATAGCTCTTTTGGCCAACTTCAATTCCTTTTTCATGTACCATAAACCCTAAGAATTGACCAGCCGACACTCCAAATGCACATTTGTGAGGATTCATTTTTAAGCCATGCTTCCTTGCGCATTCAAGAGTATCTTCGAGATCCTTAAGATGCCTTTGATAATCTTTGGACTTTACCACCACATCATCAATATAAATCTCAATAATCCTGCCGATCAACTCGTGAAAGATATAATTCATAGCTCTCTGATAAGTTGCACCGGCATTCTTAAGCCCAAAAGTCATGACTACCCACTCATATAAGCCTATGGCACCTGGACATCTGAATGCAGTTTTATGTACATCCTCTTCTGCCATAAAAATTTGGTTATAGCCAGCATTGCCATCCATAAAACTGATAACTTTATGTCCTGCTGCTGCATCGACTAACATATCTGCCACTGGCATTGGGTAGCCATCCATTGGAGTAGCTTTATTCAGATCCCTGAAGTCAATACAAACCCTCATTTTTCCATTTTTCTTATATACAGGGACCACGCTAGATATCCACTCAGCATATCTACACTGCCGAATTAAATTAGCTTCATAAAGCCGAGTGATTTTTGTTTTCACATCAGCCATAACTTCTGCTCTGATCCTTCTTGGAGCTTGTTTCGCAGGCCGACTCCCATGTTTAATAGGTAGCTGATGTTCAACCAATAACCGATCAAGACCAGGCATCTCAGAATAATCCCAAGCGAAGCATTCTTTATATTCTTTCAATAATGCAATAAGTTCTTGCCTGAACTTGGGATCCAACTTAGCACTAATGTATGTCAACCTCGGCTTATCACCGTTTCCAATATCAACTGCTTCTAGTTCGTCAGCCGATGTGAAACCTTTACCCATCTTATTCTCATCTTCGTCAACTGTACAATCCATTAAATATATTTTTTGAAGCCGACTGCTTGGATCGGCTGTTGACTTTCGTCAACTATTTTGAGAAAGTCTTCTTCAAGATCAGAGGATTTAAACATAGCAGGTAGTATGAACAAAGCAGCGATGTTAGCCGATGACTCACCCTTATCGGCTATTTGCTTGACTTGCCAAGCTTTGGATTTCTTCTTCTGAGTTTCATCGTTTCTCAATCTTTGAACCCGTCGTTTCTGGCTTCTGGTCAAGCCACCAGGACACCATTGTCCTTCCTGCCACGGATGATCATGCTCGGCTAATCTTGCTCCAAGCCGATTATGAAGATTTTCATTTTTTATGCGCCGATCTGTATTTCCAAATTTCAATCTTTCATGTACAGATCGGCGGTTGTCCCTTGAATGCCTATACTCTCGGTACTAATCATTGCACTCTGGGCAATTACGAAGAGTAGGAAGTTTTAAACCTTCATTCCAACAGTGTCTGAAGAAGGGACAATCCCAATGATTCTTCTCTTCATCTCTTATGTGTCTTCCTTCTTCTCGGGACCTCCTATACTCTTCTTCTTCAAGCCATTCTTGATATTCTTGTTCATCTCTTTCCCTTTGTATTTGGTTCCTTTCCTTCTGACACTGCCACTTATTCAACAGGATCCTGACAGTTGGACGCCTTCTTGCTTCTCCAGCTTTTGAAGTCTCTGGTTGATCATTGCTTTTCTTCCCTTTCATCTCCTGGTACCCTTTAGCTGTTAATTGCTTCTTTGGATCAACTGTCCCATCTGTCCTGGCTCTATCAGAGGTTAACACCCTGATTTCACTTCGAGGTGCTGAAGCCACCATATTTTGTGGGCAAGGATGGCCATTGATGCCCATGCCTTTAGCCTTTTCTAAGCCAATCCTTCCTTTAATGATTGCCCTCTGTATCATATCTCTGAAAACTCGGCAATCATTAGTAGTATGGGTACCAGTATTATAAAATTTGCAATACCTTTTATTTTTAAGCTCCTCGGCCGATGGGATAGTATGATTCCCAGTCAACTTGATTTGACCCTTATCTAGAAAGTAGTCAAATATCTTGTCGGCCTTAGTGATGTCGAAGCTATATTTTACATCTCTTTCGGTACTTTAACTTTTCCCCAAGGCTTGAATTCATTGTTTTTCCAAACCCAGTCTACAACAGCCACTTCTTCATCGCTTTCATCTTCTGAATTATTATTTTCACCTTCCAAGAAGAAATGGTTCTCCGCATTGTAGGCTTTCTTGGGCTTAAAGACCTGATTGTACCGATTTTGAGCATCGATATTTGCCACCTTTTAGCTAAATCGGCCATGTTGTTACAACCGAAGCCGATTTTCTCTCTGATAGCAGGTATCAATCCTCGAATTGCAATGCTAACCACCTCTGAATCTGGCAATGTCAAGGAGTAGCATTGATTCTTCATCTCTCTGAATCTTTGGAGGTACTGGCATCCAGACTCATTATTAGTTTGCCTTGTATCGATTAAATCCACTAAGCCTTTTTCCAATACCCCGAAGCCGAAATATTTATGGAATTTATCTTCCAAATCATCCTAGCTCTGAATGGAGTTAGGTGGCAGAGATGAAAACCACGAGAAAGCCGCGCCAGATAAAGAGAGAGGGAACATTCTGACTTTGAGTGCTTGCTCATCACCGATCTCTCCGATCTGGACTAGGAACTGGGTTATATGCTCCATGGTTGATACTGAACCAGTCCCTGTGAACTTGGTAAAATCAGGGATTCTATATCTTGGAGGAAGAACAACCTGGTCAAACCATTCTGGATACGGCTTTTTATAACCAGTTACTGTAGATTTTGGTGTCAAGCCGAATTGCTTCTGGACCAGGTCAGTTACCCGATTCATTAACTGGTCCATCTGATTCACTGGTTGTTGATAGCCGATGTTCTGCCCCCCCCCCCCCCCCGATGGTATTGTCGTTGTATCCCGGGTTCTCTTGAGCATCCAAAGTGTAGAAATCAGAAACATAATGATATCCTTGAGGGATATCACCAGATGCTACGTTCCCCTGATATGGCAGTGTGTTGAAATCTCTTGTGATGCGCCTTGCCTGAGGAGCTATTTTTGTAGCCGATGAGTATATGTTATTACTCATAATCGGCTTTTGCACTGGCTGCGGTGTCATGCCCCAGGGTTGATCATCATCTGGTTTCTATTGCCATTTGGACCATTGATCTGAGGTCCATTAGAAGTTCCAGCTCCTTGATTGTTTCCAATATTATATGCTGGACCTCTTCTATCGCCACTTATGTTGAAAACCTCCTTCATGGCATTTGTGAGGCTGTTGAGAAAAGCCTCATTGTGGTTCATCAAAGTGGACGCCATTGCCTTGCTGATCACTTCTTGCATAGCATTATGTTGGACTTGGATCATTGGATCAGCATGACCATCAAAGATTACTCTCGGAAGATGGGTTTTCTGAATGACCTTATCCCTAGTCTTGCCGAAACTCAGTAAACATAAGTGTCGGTATTGATCAATAGCTTCTCCTATTAAGCGCTGAGTTTCCTCTGGGAGGTCCTCCATCTTCACGTGCAGCACTTCATCATTGTCAAAAGTCATGATTTCAGACGATTGTGTCCCACCAGGCGTGCCAAAAGAATGTGTTGACACAAAAAAACTCGGTCGGGGTGTGCCAACACACTCGGGCTCATGGTCCTCAGAGGGGTACGGAGCGAGTCCTGACCTTCTGGACCTTCAGCAAATGGTGGTGCCGATTCTCAGCAGAATCGACTTCGGGCGTGCTAGTCAATTTGACCTGTAATTGACAAGGAGAAGAAAAAAATCATCAAATCGTGGAACCTGCCGGTTTGGTGCCAGACAGTTCCAAATTATGCGGCTCTGATATAGCCATTTGTATTTAGGATATTGACTAAAAAGTCAACTCCCATGAGATTGTATGTAAAATGATGAAAAAGATATGAAGCATAACGGCTATGACATGTATAAGATGAATGTTTATATTAAACAGACAACCGATAAGCTTAAGAGACATTGATAAATAAAGATCTATATGTACATTCAAACGGCATAAAACCAACGTATCGACTAAATGCACGAGCAGTTCTATTTGTTAACAGTGGGGTGTCTCCATGCAGCCGTAATAACAAATAGATCGATAAAATAACTTAAACATCAAAAGTGGGGTGTCTCCATGCAGCCTTAATGATGGTCAAGCTAGATCACGTCTCGTGCATAAAGAAGATCCATTATTTCCAAACCACTTGAAAGAACATATTATGAAGAAAGCATAACTGAATCGGCTATTTCAGCCGATGCAGGGTCCATGAGGCACGAACAAGATCTATCCGATAAAAACATGATTTAATCTATGATAAACAGACTTAATCTATCATATATATCAGTGGGGTTCAGAAATACAGCCGTAATAAACATGCTAGATCAAATCTATCTGCTCTTAAATCAGATCACGATTTTATCGGATATCTCGAACGCACAACATGTAACAACCAAGATTGGCAAAATAACCGATGAAAGGCTTGTATCGGCTATTTCCTCTGTTGTGAGCGTGTGAACCTCAGAACAGTCGATACTAAGCATCTTTTAGGCGTAGGCTACTTTGTCAACCTTGATTGGGCAAGATGTTGTTTGAAACGTAAATAAACAAATTAAAAGCATAAAACAGCATCGATAACTTAATGAATATATTAGTTTGCCAAACCAATAGAGCCGATAAATAGCCAAGATCGACTCAAGTAAGAGATTGATCAGAGTCAAGACAGTCTTACAAAAGGCGAGCTTAAACCGATAACTAGCCATGCCATTGATTAACAAGAGTTTGGTCGATGCCAATGCAGCCTTATTACACGATGACATAAGCCATTGGTGAAACTTACAAGCAAACCGGAGGTCGGTCGATGCCGATGCAACCCTGCCTGATTGAAGGTCTCGCCGAGATCTACGTTACTCCTACTCCTAGGGTTTTGGCCGAGGGCCGGTTGTGTTTGATTGATTGGGGATCCTTCCAAAATCCGGGTCTCTAGCTATTTATAACCCGATTGACTCCTGACCTAACACGACTAAGTTACATAATAGGTAAAAATAAAGACGACTCGGACTTGAACTCCCTGGTTGAGCCCGACACGTCTTCAAATCCCATTGCGCTGGTGAAAGGTCCTAGTTTGGTTTTGGTAGTTGAGTGACAACTTAGGTGGACTAATATGTGTTTAAAGTGAATTACACAGGTGATTAGTCCACAGGTGATCATGTGTGAGCAACATATGCCATAGAGGTGAAATGGCTTGGAAGATGTTGCAAGGCTCATACATGTGATGAAGGAGCTCATTGCATATGTGACATGACATGGAATCATGTGGCTAAGATGGTGAAGATCAAGACAAGACTTGGCTTGATGGACCGGTTGCGAAGGTGAAGGGCAAGTTGGAGGCTTTGAAGCTGTTGGTACCGAGTGTCGGGAGGCTTGAGCAAAGACTTGGCGCCGAAGGACCGAAGCAATGGTGAAGAGCAAGTGAGGTCAAGATCGATGGACCATGGAGGCCATGTGATGATATGAAGTGGATCATATCATTTGATGAAGAGGTTGGTGCATGTGTTGCCTCAACACCGGAGGAGATGGAATGGAATGCGCAAGGCAAAGGTATACTTGTAGGGCATTTCATTTCACCGGTCATAGGTGTGTAGAGAAGATTATGACCGGGTTTATGATAGATGGTCGTACTATTAACAGGAGCAAACTTGTTTGCATATCGGTCATCTAGTGCCACTTGAGCGATCTAACATTGCGTTGTTACTAGGATCGAGTGGCGTGGTGAGAGCAAGTGAAAATCCTTTAGAAAATGATTGTGAAAATGCAAACGCACATACACATGATGTTGTACACTTAGTGGTGTTGGCACATTTGCAAAGGAGAAGTTGTTGGAGAAGAAGTTGTTGGAGAAGAAGTTGTGTTGAAAGGAGGCATGGAAAAGTGGGAGAAACTAGTGTATAGTCCCTCTCCCTCCTGCCGAGCTTGCGTGGCAGGATTCAGCGGTTTTCGGAGGAGAAGTATAGTGCTCTGGGAGCATCGGACGCTGGTCCGAGGAGCATCGGACGCTGGGCCGAGCGTCCGATGGCAAACCCTAGTTTCTGACAGAAGTTGAAGGAGCATCGGACGCTGGCAACGGACGCTGAAGAAACACTGTTGCAGAGTCCGATGTTGATGATGTGGCGCGAGCTAGCTTTCCAGGGAGCATCGGACGTTGGCCTGCGTCCGATGCAGATCCATCGGACGCGTCCGATGTGTTCTGGCTCTCTCTGGATGCTCTCTGCATGGTCATCGGACGCAGGGGTTGAGCGTCCGATGTAATGGTGTCGGCGCGTCCGATGTGGCGCTGTAGTGTGCTGATTTGAGCAGAGGCATCGGAGCGTCCGATGCTAGGCATCGGCGCGTCCGATGCCACTTTAACTGGCGCGGGAAGTAATATAGCCGTTGGGATCGCTCGGCCGTAGTTGAACGTGGGGGACACGTGGCGAGCATCCGTGCGTCGGACGCTGGCCTCAGCGTCCGATGGTCCCGACTGGCGCGTCCGATGCTAGCGCAATTTGCCCAGTGAAGGGGCAACGGCTAGTTAGCCCTTGGGGCTATAAATAGCGTTGGTAACCGGCCTTGGGCTGGTGGTTGAGCACTCCAAAGCCTTGGTGGCTGGTGTGGATGTGCTTGGGAGCCCTCTAACTTGCTTATGCTTGCTAGTGTGTGAATCGATAGCGAGTGAGTGATAGCTAGTGCGTTGCATTGAGAGATTGCATCGAGTGGCACTAGGTGATCGTGTTGCAAGCCGGTGGTGCTTGTTACTCTTGGAGGTTGCCACCTCTTATACGGCTTGGTGATCGAGTCTCCGTCGTGAAGCCCGCGTGAAGATTGTGCGTGGCTCCAGAGAAGCTTTGTGAGGGGCATTGTGCTTGTCCCGCGGGAGATCGCGAAGAGCAACTCTAGTAGAGAGAGGCGCGAAGAGCGCCAAGTGGTCCGGTCGGATCGAAGCTAGAGCTCTTGGTGAGCACTCCATCGTGGAGAGTGTGACTTAGGGTCACCACTAGCAAGAGGATCGGCGGCAACCTTGGGCTTGCCTCAACGGGGACTAGCTTGGTGGCGACCAAGTGAACCTCGGGATAAAATCACCGTGTCAACCTTGTTCATCCCGTTGGTTTGCATTCCCCATACACAAGCTTGTATCTACTTTCATATATATTGTGCTTATGTAGTTGCTCTTGTAATTAGCTAGCTTGTATAGCTTGTTAGTTACCTTCTTTGCTTGTGTAGCTTAGAAGTAGCTCTCTTGCGTGACTAATAGGCTTGAGTAGCCTTGTTAGTCACATTGTTTAGTTTGTGTAGCTAAGTAATTTGAGCTCTCTAATTTGGCCTGTGCAGCCTTGTTATTGAGCATTGCTAGTGAGCTTAGGAGCTTTGTGCTTTGCTTACTAGATTGTGTAGGAGCTTCCTGGTTTGATTAGAGTACTAGTTGCTTAGGTTGGTGTAACCTTGCAACCTAGATTGTTTACGTGAGCTTTAGCTAGCCTGACACCTTATTTGCATTGTTTAGGATCTTTTGTAAAGTGTCATAGAGTATAAGTAGAGGGGTATAGTCTTGGCTAGACCGATAGTTTTAATTCCGCATTCGTTTCGGTGCAGGGACACGAGGAGACGCGGGCTTCGGAGATCCTGCTCTCCCGACACTGATGGCACGTCGGCGGCGGGATGGGGTTGACAGCAGCAGCGCAGCACTCGGGCAGAGGAGGAGGAGAATGTGTTGTACGGAGGATGACGTCTCGTCCTTCTTTTATACGCACGCCGCAGTTGTATCTTTAGAAAGAGACAACCGCGTAATCACAATATTAATGTGATTGAACCTACCATTAGTGTACGAGTCAATCACCATTAATACGAGAATAATTGTTTGCTAAAACAGGTCAGCGCAATTTTCTCCATGCATGCAAAAATATCGAGTGGCAAAAGGAAGTCGCGCACCCGTAAGGCCTCGGTCGGACCATTCACGCGCACGTCGTGCGCCCCTGCGCGAGTCACCACGCCACGCCACGCCCAGCCCGGCGAGCGAGCGCGCGTGTGAGTTTCTTCCTTTGCCTCTCCTCAATAGCTTCAACCAGTTGGAGATAGCTCAACTATATAAGCTGATCTCCCTCCTTCTAGAGTAGCAATGTGGGACTAAAGTCCCCCACCATACCATGCATGTGTGATGGGCCTTTGGGATTTATTTGGATTATTTATTTGCGCCAGACCTAAATCTTCTAACACACGACAGCTGCCTTAATAAAGAGCAACATGTATCAAGGCCTTTGTCATCTGTGTTTTGTTTATCCCTCTAAGGCCCCGTTCGTTTGAGGTGGAATGAGACTTGGAACAATTCCAGCTGATAAATCTTATATAAATTAATGAAACATTTCAGTTGGGAACCATTCCAAGCCTCCGTTCCTGAATAAACGAACGAGGCATAAGAGCGAACACCACAATTCTTCTTTGTAAATCAATTAATATATCATTTGTGTAGCAGTATCTGAGAGAGGAACACTCCAGCCGGGAGATCATCAGCTGCATCTGCATCTACATGCTTACCAACACGGCCTAGCTAGTGGGTAGTGGCATGCATGCCATGCCATCATCGCTGCGTGGGGCCGGGCGTATGAACGAACGGTATTTTCCATTAGCTGTCATGCATGCATGATCGTCATGACATGCATATGAGCTTGTGGTTAGCAACGCGCAAGCAAGCTAGCTAATCATCATGAGGCGTTAGCTTATTAGGCTTGCTACACTATATACAATATGAGGAGATTAGCGCATATCATTTGTACTCTAGCCCCAAACTTCCATCTGTTATCCCACCATATTATATATACTATATTATGCAGATGAGCTTATTAGGTTTGGTTGGTGAATTGCCAGTGGTTTATTAGCCCCCGTACAGACAACAGTTGGCATCTGCGTAGGCTTTGCATTATTGGATTCTGCTGCAGGGGATCGGAGCCAGCTCTAAGCAAAACCTACTCAACCGTCTTTGGCTGTAAGCGATCGATCAATCGTCACCAACTCAACAGTTGGCATCTCTTACGTTCGTTCCCTGATTCCTTTACACGTTGGGTTGTAGTCTTGTTGTGCTTGTGCCGTAGAGATCAGTCGAGAGCGAGTATCTTTGAGAATGCGGTTGAGACGTAGTTCAGTTGATAATTTCATTTATTACAACACGGAATGTGTCCATTCGGTTCAAGTCATATGTGTCCATTCGGTTAAGTCATAGATTAGTGGGTGTTTGGTTTTCTCTAACTAAAGTTTAGTCTCTGTCATATCGAATGTTGCGACCCTAATTTAATCTATTAAAAATAAACTATTTATAAAATTAATTTGTCAACCAGAGAACTATTCGCGAGACAAATCTATTAAGCCTAATTAATTCATGATTTTGGTAATGTGGTGTTACAGTAAACATTTGTTAATGATGGATAATTTAGCTAAATAGATTTGTCTTCTTAATTACTATATGGTAGTGTAGTTAGTTTTATAATTAGTCTATTTTTAATATACTAAATTAGTGTTGCAGCAGCCGATGTGACGCAAACTAAACTTTACCAAAAAGAAATACACCATTTATCACGTGACGATGTGCTAACTAGGAGAGCTAAATATGAGTTAATTATAAAATTAATTACACAGATATAGACTAATTCGCGAGATAAATATATAAGCCTAATTAATTCATCATTAATATATGTTTACTGTAGGATCACATTGTTAAATCGTAGACTAATTGGATTTAATAGATTCGTCTCGCAAATTAGTCTCTATTTGTGCAATTAGTTTTATAATTATTCTATGTTTAATACTCCTAATTAGTAATTAAACATTGAATATGATTGAAACTAAACTTTTAGAGGTAGAACCAAACACTCACACTACTGGAGAACGGGCGTTTAGCCCCGGGCCATTTTGGCCTTTAGCCCCGGGCATGGAGCCGGGGCTAAGGAATCGTGACTAAAGGCCCGACCTTTAGCCCCGGTTCCCCGCCCGGAGGCTAAAGGGGGGACCTTGGGACTAAAGAGGTCTCTAGCCGAGCCACGGTTGCTGGCTTCTTTAGTCCCGGTTGGTATTACCAACCGGGGCTAAAGAGGCCGTCTCTTTTTTCTTTTTTCTTTTTTCTTTTTCTTTTCTTTTCAATTGGTTATTGTTTTCGGTTTTACAATTATATTAGGGTTTCTAATACGTATTCTTCGCTGCTAATATATTCCATTAGGGTTTCAAATTCGTATTCTTCGCTGCTAATAAATATATATAAACACATAAAATTTACAATTACACACAAATGAAATATGAAACTATATATATTATAGATCGAGCTATACATATGTACATAAAATATACAACATTATCCATCATGCATCCTTAACTTGATATTTACAACACAAATATTGTTCCTGACTTAGAGGTAATACAAGTGTTCGTCTTGGTTTGGCTTCATTGGTTCATCTTTGTTAAACCAATACTCGGTGCCAGACTTAAGGACATGGTCGTTAATGATGCCCGCGATGGTCTCTTGAATTGCTTTGAGGCGGACCTTATCCATCACCTGGTTCTTCAACCATGTCTCCTTCAATTTGGATTAAAAGAAAAAGAAAGTATTAGCATACATAATATTTATGTAAAAGCAAAAAAAATGAAATAAATTCATTTACATGTTACGTACTTGCTGACTCTGTAGAGGAGTTCTTTTTTCATACACCGTCAGGAACTCGCAAACATAGTACGCACATAAATTGTTGGGAGAATTGGCCCTGGGACATTCCGAAAGGCCTAAATTGGCCGGTGCACACATCCACTTTCAATATTTGCCAGAAGACACTATGGTTTCGTGTAATTGGGCCAATAGACATCGACCCTCATCCAATATTTTTATAAAATAGATATAAAATTATATAAGTGCCAAAAAATTATAATATAATTTTTTCCACACTCTACATAATAAGAACTACATACTAAAAATATTTTTTTGCGCTGAAATGATCATTTTGCCCCCACTTCATAAATAAACAAAGATAACCATGATTAATTAGTTAATTTATTTGTATTATATTAAAAATACTGACAAAATCACAGAATGCATACATCACCAAATCTTGTCTATCATAAAAATATCATATCAAAATAACAAAGTTTAATATATCAATTAAGCTCCACAAGAGATAAATCTATAATTCAGTCATGCTAAATATGTCACTATAAACTTTATTATTTTGAGCTAATATTTTTAGCATTGTCAAGATTTGTTGATGTACGCATTCTATGATTTGTCCCAAGATTTGTAGTGACCTACAATCATATAAGCAAATTAACCATGATTATCTTTGTTTATTTATGAAGTGGGGGCAAAATGATCATTTCAGCGCAAAATAATATTTTTAGTATGTAGTTCTTATCATGTAGAGTGTGGAAAAAATTATATTATAATTTTTTGGCACTTATATAATTTTATATCTATTTTATAAAAATATTGGATGAGGGTCGATGTCTATTGGCCCAATTACACGAAACCATAGTGTCTTCTGGCAAATATTGAAAGTGGATGTGTGCACAGGCCAATTTAGGCCTTTCGGAATGTCCCAGGGCCAATTCTCCCTAAATTGTTTCCCGGTGACTGCCGTAGAACCCACTGTACAAGATATAAAAAGATTACTCTCGGCTAAGCGTGTGTCTACTAAGTGATGCTAATGAAGGTAAAGAGGCGGGGGTAGTACAACTTACATTTAGTCGTAGAGGATCAGGAAGTTGCGCTTTCAGATCCGGACGGTGTTTCTGAACAAACCAAGCCCAAACCCTGCACAATATATATAATTGGATCGTTAATTAACTATTGCAGAGTTAAAGAGCAGGAATCAATATTTAAAGATCACATTTACCCTCCGATAATATCTATCATATCTTGGTAATCTTGTTGTGGTTTTCTCAGAGAGTCATAGATTAGCAAACGACTTTCGTGGAGATCGATCACAATTAGTATCCAGTGAAAACTGCATTTATATTTATAAGTCAACACATATATCTTTATGTCAACCTATAATAAAATATGCATATGATAACAAAACTCACCTAAAGTTGTAGGGGAATAGTATATATCTTTTGTCCCTTTGGTTTACGAAGAACCTCCGCAAATTCCTCTCTGTTTGAGTTTTCCATGCATCCGAGGGAGTATTGCTTGGGTGCTTGAATACGATATATGGATCGATGAAACCAATCTCCTTGTCATTTTTATGCCTTAGTTGTCTCATCATGTTTCTGCATATGTTTAGAAACGCTTGCTAGTGTGAGGATAATTACTTATACATATACATAAGCTAAAGTGAGATTATTAAAAGAAACAATCACTTACAGGCAAAAGCAGCTGACGAGAGATTTGTCTAGAGCGTCCATGTGGCAGAGCTGATGTAACTCATTAAACTGAACATATATTATGTCATCACCACAAAAGTAATCATGGTCTCTAATTCTGACGCAAATATAGTCATCAGCTTTTCTGCCACACGCCGTGAAGTACCACTGATTTAGCAAGTGCATTTGCGTATCAAGATCCCTCAGGGCCGCTGGGGTTGTATAGACTTTGACCGTATACATATGCCCTCTGCCATTTATCAACTTCTGGAGCACTTATGATGTCTGCTTCTTCGAGTATGTTTTCCACATTTAAACCAGTTTCCTCGAAAAATTTGAGCAGTTGCTCAGGATCAACGTCTCCATATGTTCGTTGTATGATGTCCATGTTTGTACCATATTCATTCCCAACAGCTAGATCCGGCACTGATTGTTGTGTTTGTTCCCCGAGCTGTGGGACACCCTTTCCTGCTCTCTTCTTTGTCTTCTTCGCCTCCTCAATTGATTTGTTGAGCGTGCGATCATAGTCTGATTTTGGCGAAACCTTACGGGCAGCACGTACCTTTTTCTGGTGAGCGTCCACAGTTTGCCTTAGTTTTTTAGGACAAACAAAAAGGTACGGCTTCTCCGGGTTTCGCTTTGCTCGACTACTAGCAACGACAGCGTCGAAGAACTTGTTCAAGTCTTTTTGCGCTATAGCTTCAGTCTCCTCATCGGTCATGTCATATGGAAGTTTTGTCATCTTGGGAATGGCCGCTGGTTTTCTCACAGAGGCTGTCTTCTTCGGAGGTGGTGGGGCCGACACCTTTGTTTGTGTGACAGGCCTCTTCTTTGTTGGCGGTGGCGGTGTTGGAACCCGCCGTGGAGATGGGGCAGGTGGCGGTTTTGGAGCCCGCTGTGGAGGAGATGGTGGGGCCAGTGGCGGTGTTGGACCACGCCGTGGGGGAGATGGGGCCGGTGGCGGTGTTGGATCCCGTCGTGGAGGAGATGGTGGGGCCAGTGGCGGTGATGGATCCCGTCGTGTTAGATCTTGATCATCATCGCCCGCAACACTGTGATCATGTGGTAAATGAATAATTGGACTTAGGTTGGGGGATGTCCTACTGCGAAAACAACATGGTATATGAGTATCCATTTATACTATTAGCTCACCAATACTATTAACATTCATTCAGTAATTTCATACACACCTAGGGTTAGGTTGTTGAGGAGGAGGAGGTGATGCACCAGGAATTATGATATAACGCTTGCGCCAACATATGAATGTCTTCTCCGCTTCTCCTAATGTCTTCTCGCCATCACCTCCTTTAATGTCAAGTTCAACATTGTTGTAACCTTTCACCACCCTATCCACCGAGACGCTAGCATATCCAGGAGGTATTATTGCCCCATGACATCTTGGTGTCTTTGTAGGATCGATAGGAGATACAACACCTATAGCCACCATGACTGTGGCATTCCCCTGTGGAATGTGCAGTTCACATGTCGTGAGAGGCTCGGTGATGTCATCCACGGGAAAGTGCAGTCCTGCGTCTGGCACCTCTGTGGAAGCGCAACTGCTTTTCATTTGATCTGGGGGGCTGATGTTGACTCCCGGCTCTGATGCAGATTGCCTTTGCATCGAACTTACTGCTAACTGCACTTGCTTTTTTATTTCCTCGCTCATTTTGTCTTCAAGTGCTTTTTCTCGCTCAACTGCTTCACGAGCCGCGGCCTCTGACTGAAGAACCATTTCCTCTAACCTTTGCATCCGCTCTGCCTCCTCCTCCTTCTTTCTCGCGCGGCTTCTATAGGTCTCTTTGTCCCGAGGGAAGGCATGCTCCCACGACACCTCCCCATAGCCTCTGGTTCTCCCACCATGTTCAGGATTCTCCAGGGCGTATGTTAGCTCGTCCTTTTCTCTGTTCGGCTGCCACCTGCCACTGTGAGCTATTTCTCTAGCATAGGCAAATCTTTGTGCTGCTCTATGGAGTTTTTCGCCATACTCTATCCTTCCTGTCTGTAGGTCCAGACTTCCTCCATGACCAAAAAACCAATACTTGGCGCGCTCAGGCCAGTTTATTGATTCTGGTTCAATGCCCTTGGCTAGCATCTCTCGTTCCATTCTTTCCCATTTAGGAATGGCACTCTTATAGCCACCTGATCCCAAGTGATGGTGGTATTGTTTTTGTCGGGCATTCTGTTGGTTCCTTCTGACCCGTGCCTCACCCTCTTCTGATTTCTTGAATTCTACAAACTCATCCCAAAATGGCCTCAACTTGACGTAGGCCTTAGTGTTGAAATCCGGAGTTAGATCCTTCTTGATAAATGTGTTATACAACTTCTTCTTCCAGCCGTGGAATAGTGTTGCCATTTTCTTCATAGCCCACTCCCGAACTCTTTCCTTCAAATTTCTATCTTCTGTTTCAAGCGTGAAATGTGCAAGGACATCTTGCCAAACCAGTTCCTTATCAAGATCAGAGACAAAACTTATATGAGGAGCACTTTTCTTTTCCTTCCATTCACGAGCACTGATCGGGATCTTATCCCTTACAAGGTACCCACAGTGGTTAACAAATTTTTGTGCATGTTCTCCAAGTACTTAGCCTGTTTCCTCGTTGAATTCCGAGATAATATACCGGCCATCCAACGGCTTCTTCGGACCTCGTACGGTCCTACTCTTCCCAGTAGTCGTTGTCGATCCAGAGGGCCACGTATGTAGGAACAGTACATTATAAATACATTTATAAATTGTTTAGAATTTCAGGTGCACATAGAGATTGTAGTATACCTCGCCAGTATTTTCTTGCATGATTTCTTCATAATCGGCAAAGTATTGACTGCCGTCATCTACTTCTTAATTATTGTTATCATCACCTGTTAATTCTTGATTAGCGCCGCTGTTGATTAAGTCGTACATTTCCTCCTCCATGTTGTCAACTGGGTCGGCCATTTCTGCGAATAACATGGACGATAATAAACACCATATTTCTGCAAATAACGTATATTCATAAAGACCATATTTATTTTTTATTTAACACTTTGTAAAGGTAACACGATCGATAATAAACACTTTGGGTTTAGGGTTTAGGGTTTAGGCTCTAGGTTTAGGGTTTAGGGTTTCGCGTTTGGGGTTTCGGGTTTGGGGTTTAGGGTTTATGCTCTAGGTTTATGGTTTAGGGTTTCGGGTTTGGGGTTTCGGGTTTGGGGTTTTGGGTTTGGGGTTTAGGGTTTCAGGTTTGGTGTTTAGGGTTTAGGGTTTTAGGTTTGGGGTTTAGGGTTTCGGGTTTGGGGTTTAGGGTTTTGTCCATATACATATACACGACCGATATAAATAAATGTATAGATATCTAAAGACCAAAATATCTAAGTGATTATTCCATAAAGACCATATTTATTTTTTATTTAACACTTTGTAAAGGTAACACGATCGATAATAAACACTTTGGGTTTAGGGTTTAGTGTTTAGGGTTTAGGCTCTAGGTTTAGGGTTTAGGGTTTCGGGTTTGGGGTTTAGGGTTTAGGCTCTAGGTTTATGGTTTAGGGTTTCGGGTTTGGGGTTTCGAGTTTGGGGTTTCGGGTTTGGGGTTTAGGGTTTCAGGTTTGGTGTTTAGGGTTTAGGGTTTTAGGTTTGGGGTTTAGGGTTTCGGGTTTGGGGTTTTGTCCATATACATATACACGACCGATAGAAATAAATGTATAGATATCTAAAGACCAAAATATCTAAGTGATTATTCCATAAAGACCATATTTATTTTTTATTTAACACTTTGTAAAGATAACACGATCGATAATAAACACTTTGGGTTTAGAGGTTTAGGGTTTAGGCTCTAGGTTTAGGGTTTAGGGTTTCGTGTTTGGGGTTTCGGGTTTAGGGTTTAGGGTTTCAGGTTTGGGGTTTAGGGTTTCGGGTTTGGGGTTTCCGGTTTGGGGTTTAGGGTTTGGGGTTTAGGGTTTAGGGTTTAGGCTCTAGGTTTATGGTTTGGGGTTTAGGGTTTCGGGTTTAGGGTTTTGGGTTTCGGGTTTGGGGTTTCGGGTTTGGGGTTTAGGGTTTCAGGTTTGGTGTTTAGGGTTTAGGGTTTTAGGTTTGTGGTTTAGGGTTTCGGGTTTGGGGTATAGGGTTTTGTCCATATACATATACATATACACGACCGATATAAATAAATGTATAGATATCTAAAGACCAAAATATCTAAGTGATTATTCCATAAACATATACACGACCATATTCATAAAAATAACACTACCGACATGATCGAAAAGTCATGTCTAAGTGATTATTCCATAAACATATCTAAGTGATTATTCCATAAACATATCTAAGTGATTATTCCATAAACGTATCTAAGTGATTATTCCTCCTCCATCTATCACAAAGGACACACCGTTGACGAGAGGACGACGACGGACGGCGGCGAGGATGACGTCGCGGTGAGGACGACGACGGACGGCGGCGAAGATGACGTTGCGGTGAGGACGACGACGGACGGCGGCGAGGATGACGTCGCGGTGAGGATGACGACGGACGGCGGCGTGGTCAACGCGACCAATCTCTTTTTATCTACATGTGTAAACATAATATTTTGTTAGGGTAAAAAACATTTTCTATAAACATTTTCTACAAATGTCCGTGCGTTGCAAAGGAACACACGATTTATATATTTATTTTTCTATAAATATATATGTATACACTACAAAGAAACATTTTCTATAAAAATGATTTTCTAAAAATGATTTATATCATTGCAGTGCTTTAATAACATTTTCTGATATTCTCTAAATATAGATGTATATATATTCATTTTCTATAATCATTCATTTTCTATATATATCTTTTTTATTTTCTGTAAATATATATGTATTTATAATCATTTTTCTATAATCATTCATTTTCAATATATATCATTTTTGTTTCATTCTTCCGGCACACAACGTTGTCTTTTGTTGGGCACACACACAGTGCACACACACGCGCACACACACAGTGCACACACACGCGCACTGCACACAACACACGCACTGAGCACGGCGGCGCGACCGCGCCCGGCCTCATCACCGGCGGCGCGAGAGGACGAGGCGCGCGCGGCCGCCGAGGCAGGCGGCCGCCGAGTGCGGCGGCGAGGGATGCCGGCGAGGACCGGCGAGGGAGAGAAGAGGAGGCGTCGGCGCGGCCGCGCGAGAGGACGACGGCGAGGCGGCGGGACAACGGCGGCGCGGCACTGGATCAGAGACGGGGAGGGAAGCGGCGGTGCTGCGGGCGGTCTGGCGTCGATCTGAGGAAGAAGGAGGGCATTGTGCCCTATATATGCGGGGAGCCTTTAGTCCCGGGCCGTGGCACCACCCGGGACTAAAAGACCTTTAGTCCCGGGGCGTAAGCCCGCCCGGGACTAAAGGTTTGGACCATTAGTCCCGGGTGGTGCCACAGCCCGGGACTAAAGGTTCTTTCCCGCCACTGTTTTGGGCTTTCTGTATTTTGGGTTTTGTATTAGGTTTTTACTATATTAATATGTTGTAATACTTGTTAATTGCATAGTAAATTCAATATTAGGCATAAAATTTCTTAAAAATAGCAGTTGTATTTTCTTTTACCTTATTGTATAGTAGAAAATTTTGTAACATAAATTCTTTTCTTTTCTTATAATAACAAATATAAATGTAAATAACAATTCATATTTTGTTAATGCAAAAATATAATGTTAAATTTAAATATCAGAAACAACTGGTTCTCGATAGGAAAATTATTTTTGCATTATCTGAACGTTAAATTTTGGGTTGCTCATCTTTTATTGTCCAAATGCACGGTAGAGAAATTCACTGTTATATTATAATTTAATTTTAAAATATAAATTTGTGTAGTTCGTATACGTTTCTTTATCTTTTGTTGGGCTGTCACGTGGCACGGGTGAGGCAACCAACAAGTTTGTGATTTTTCAAAGATGGTTTCCTACTTTTTCCGGTTTAATCGAATTACCGCGCACCGTCACCCATTAATTATTGGATAAACTAGGCCTCCGATTTGGAAAAAATTTTGGGCATCTCGTGTGGGACATCAATTTGGCCTCCAATAATTAAAATAATGATCAGAAAAATCTAACACATCATGTAGGGCATCAATTTGGGCTCATATTAACGAACCATGACTATCCATAATCATTATTAATAACCATGACTATCCATAACTAAAATAATGTAATAAATCAAGTCATTTCGACACCGACATCAACGAACCATGACTATCCATAATCATTATTAATTACACAAAAACTGTAATACATAATATTAGTTAAAGCATAACTATATATCAAGCGGGTACACTGGTGATCTTCTTCTTGACGTATATCCCTTGGTTATGATCATGTCGTAACCATGGAGTCTCCTCAGTATTTAGCATGATGCTTGGATCTTTGGTCACACTGAAGGGCGGTATTCGGTCATCCCTTTCATAATCTTCTGACATGTCTGACTTGTCCTCAATTCCCACGATGTTTCTTCTTCCTGAAAGAACTATGTGGCGTTTTGGCTCTTTGGTTGATTTTTCATCATTTTTCCCTCTCTTGGGTTTTGTAGACATGTCTTTCACGTAGAACACCTGATTCACATCAGCAGCAAGGACGAATGGTTCACCTTTGTATCCAATATTGTTGAGATCCACTGTTGTCATTCCATACTCCTTGTCAACTGTTACTCCGCTTCCGGTCGTCTTGACCCATTGGCATCGAAACAAAGGGACTTTAAAATTAGGTGCGTAGTCTAGTTCCCAAATCTCCTCTATGCGGCCATAATATGTTTGCCTCTTACCATTTGGGTCTGTGGCATCTACGCGAACACCACTGTTTTGGTTTGTGCTCCTTTTATCTTGGGCAATAGTGTAAAATGTGTTTCCATTTATCTCATACCCTTTGTACGTGAGGATGTGCCATGATGGTTGCCTAGCCAACAAATATAGTTGCTCATCAATATTGTTATCACCCAGACATTCTTTTCGCAACCAAGTGCTAAAAGTATTCATGTGCTCACGTGTAATCCAAACTTCATTCTTCCCAAGAAATTGGGATCGTAGGAACTCCTTGTGTACCTCGATATATGGATCCACCACTGATGAGTTTTGAAGAACTGTGTAGTGCGCTTTATTGAAATAATCGTTCCCTGTACCGATATATGTTTTCTTCCCTAGTGTCCCCTTTCCACACAGCCTCCCCTCGTGTCGTGATTCAGGAACACCAATCGGGTCAAGGTCAGGAATAAAGTCAACACAGAACTCTATGACCTCCTCTGTCCCATAGCCCTTGGCGATGCTTCCTTCTGGCCGAGCACGTTGGTGAACATATTTTTTCAGTACTCCCATGAACCTCTCGAAGGGGAACATGTTGTGTAGGAACACAGGACCGAGAATATGAATCTCCTTGACCAGGTGAACTAGGAGGTGTGTCATGATATTAAAGAAGGATGGAGGGAACACCAACTCAAAGCTCACAAGACATTGAACCACATCATTCTGTAGAGTAGCTAGTTCTAGTGGATTAATTGCCTTCTGAGAAATTGCATTGAGGAATGCACATAGCTTCACAGTGGCCAGACGTACATGTGGAGGTAGAATTCCTCTTAAAGCAACCGGAAGCAATTGCGTCATAAGCACGTGGCAGTCATGCGACTTTAAGTTTAGGAATTTCTTCTCTTGCATATTTATTATTCCCTTTATATTGGAGGAGAATCCAGATGAGACCTTGATGTTGTTTAGGCATTCAAACATGATTTCCTTCTCTTCATTGCTAAGAGTATAGCTAGCAGGTCTTAAGTAATGGCGTCCATCATCTGTCTTCTCTGGATGTAGGTTGTCTCGTTCTTTCATGCGATGCAAGTCTTGTCGTGCTTCAAGTGTATCCTTAGACTTTCCATACACACCCATGAATCCTAGAAGGTTGACACAAAGATTCTTTGTCAGGTGCATCACGTCGATCGCGTGGCGGACCTCTAGTACATGTCAATAGGGTAGCTCCCAAAATATTGATTTCTTCTTCCACATGGGTGCGTGTCCCGTAGCGTCTTTCGGAACAGGTTCACTGCCCGTCCCCTTTCCAAAGACTACTTTCACATCCTTGATCATCTCAAGTATATCTTCCCCAGTTCTGTTGCGAGGCTTGCTCCGGTGGTCTGTCTCACCTTTAAAATGCTTGTCTTTCTTTCTAACCTGGTGATTCACAGAAAGAAATCGACGATGGCCAAGGTACACTACCTTTCTACATTTTTTCAAATATATACCATCCATGTCATCAAAACAATGTGTGCATGCATTATATCCCTTGTTTGTCTGTCCTGAAAGATTACTTAGAGCAGGCCAATCATTGATTGTTACGAACAACAATGCTCGTAGGTCAAAGTGTTCCTGTTTGTAATCATCCCACACACGTACACCTGATTTACTCCATAAAAGTAGAAGTTCCTCAACTAATGGCCTCAGGTAGACATCGATGTCATTGCCAGGTTGTCTCGGGCCTTGGATGAGCACTGGCATCATAATGAACTTCCGCTTCATGCATAACCATAGAGGAAGGTTGTAGATACATAGAGTAACAGGCCACGTGCTATGACTACTGCTCTGTTCTCCATAAGGATTCATCTCGTCCGTACTTAAACCAAACCTTAAGTTTCTAGCGTCTTTTGCAAATTCCGGGAATTCTCTATCTATTGCTCTCCACTGGGACCCATCAGCACGGTGTCTCAACATGTTGTCTACCTTACGGTCTTCTTTGTGCCATCGCACCAACTTTGCATGGTCCTTGTTTCTGAATAGACGTTTCAGGCGTGGTATTATAGGAGCGTACCACATAACCTTGGCAGGGATTTTCTTCCGGGGACGTTCTTCACCCTCAACATCGCCAGGGTCATCTCGCCTGATCTTATATCGTGACGCTTTACATACAGGGCATTCATCCAAATTCTCGTATTCCTTGCCACGGTACAAGATGCAGTCATTAGGACATGCATGTATCTTCTGGATTTCTAAACCCAATGGACAGACGACTTGTTTTGCTTCGTACGTAGTGGCGGGCAATTCGTTAGGCTTCGGAAGCATCTTTTGTTTTATAATCTTCAATAATTGTCCAAATGCCTTGTCAGATACACCATTCTGTGTCTTCCATTGTAGCAACTCAAGTGTTGTACCCAACTTTTTTTGTCCATCTGCAGCAGACGGGTATAGTAATTTCCTGTGATCCTCTAGCATACAGTCAAACTTCGTCTTCTCCCTTTCACTTTCGCAATCTCTTTGTGCATCACGAATGACATCACCAAGAGCATCATCTTCAGCGAGTGTGTCTTCTGCACTTGTCTCTTCTTCACCTTCCCCCATTGCAGTATCACCAAAGTCACCATATTGAGCAATAATATCATCGTCAGGGTCTAATTGTTCTTCTTCACCTTCTTCCATCATAACCCCAGTTTCTCCATGCTTCGTCCAACAACTATAGTTTGACATTAAACCTGACTTGAACAAGTGTGAGTGAAGACTCCTTGAGCTAGAATATTCCTTCGAATTATTACAAAGGGCACATGGGCAGCACATAAAACCATTCCGTTTGTTTGCCTCGGCCACTCTTAAAAAATAATGCACGCCATCAATGAACTCTTTTGAGCGACGATCGGCATTGTACATCCAGTGACGTGTCATCGTCTGCATTATATGACATATCACATAATTATATCTCTCATTCTTATCAACAAATTTAATTTTCTAGCTCAAATTTATAAACAAGTTCATGACACCCAAATTTAGTAAGCATCACTGGTGGCATATAAGTAGTAGCAGTTGAACTTGTCTAATTAATTATTACATCAAGATAACAGTGCAGCCTCATCCACTTGGCCACAACCAAAGCAACTAACAACATCTGCACATTTTTCCCACATCACAGTCCAACAAGATGGACTGTCTGCCACTCCAACCTGATAGGAAGGTAAGGTAGGGGTAGGTGCAGTAGGAATTGAGTTGATTCTTCAGTTGAAAGCCTCTAGAGCTGCAGAAGCTTCCTCAAAAGACTTGTACTTTTTATGCACAGCTCCCTTAACTTTGAGGTCATACTGACTGCACTCGGCCCAGCTGGTGTAAATACCTGGCTTGGTGCCCTCGAAAATGACACACCAAGCAGACATCCTTCTGCATTTTAGTTGAGTAGTAAACTAAAGTATTATATATTTCTAATTTTTGTAAAAAAATGATTTAAATGATCTCTATTTCTCTAAAAAATTAAAATAAACTAATTAAACCGGTCACATTTTGTAAACTAAAGTATTATATATTTCTAATTTCTGTAAAAAAATGATTTAACTGATCTCTATTTGTCAAAAAGTTAAAATAAACTAATTAAACCGGTCACATTTTGTAAACTAAAGTATTATATATTTCTAATTTCTGTAAACAAATGATTGAACTGATCTTTATTTCTCTAAAAAATTAAAATAAACTAATTAAACCGGTCACATTTGGTAAACTAAAGTATTATATATTTCTAATTTCTGTAAACAAATGATTTAACTGATCTCCATTTCTCCAAAAAATTAAAATAAACTAATTAAACCGGTCACATTTTGTAAACTAAAGTATTATATATTTCTAATTTCTGTTAAAAAATTAATTTAAATGATCTCTATTTCTCTAAAAAATTAAAATAAACTAATTAAACTGGTCACATTTTGTAAACTAAAGTATTATATATTTCTAATTTTTGTAAACAAATGATTTAACTGATCTCTATTTCTCCAAAAAGTTAAAATAAACTAATTAAACCGGTCACATTTTGTAAACTAAAGTATTATATATTTCTATTTTATGTAAACAAATGATTTAAATGATCTCTATTTCTCTAAAAAATTAAAATAAACTAATTAAACTGGTCACATTTTGTTTTTAGGTACTAATTTAAACTATCAAGTGAATGAACTCAAAATAGCTTAAAAAACCATATATATATATATATATAGCAGCTAAAAGTATGAAAAACTGAAGCTAGTAACCTTTGAACGAGTCGATGTCGACGTAGATGTGATGAAATAGATCAATCGCCGGAGATATGTTAACAAACAAAAATCACCGGAGAAAAGAGCAAACAAGCAGCAAAGCAAGAACTCAATGAGAAAAATGAAGACTGAGAGAGCTCGGGCAGGCTGAAGAAAGTGGAAGAACAGTTTAAATATAGGGAGGGACATTTAGTCCCGGCCCTTGTTCCTAGCCGGGGCTAAATGCCAACATTTAGCCCCGGCTGGATACAGCAACCGGGGCAAAACCTTTAGTCCCGGTTGGTGTCACCAACCGGGGCTAAAGGTCAATCTTTAGCCCCGGTTGGTGACACCAACCGGGACTAAAGGTCCCTCTGACAAATGAGCCGTTGGACAGGGGAACTTTAGCCCCGGTTGGTGTTTCTAGTCCCGGACGCAAATTTTTCCGTGACTAAAGCTGATTTTGCAAATCGTCCAAATGCCTGTTCTCTAGTAGTGTCCTTGAATCTCGACGAAGTGTCCACAGCACCCATACTTCAAAATGTGTCCATAACATCAGTAGGTGTGTGATAACTTCAGGTGCTCTTAGCTGGACGAAGCAAGGAATCACACCTTTGGTCTTAAGGCCTTGTTTGGATGTGCATGTATCTACCTCAAATCATATGGATTAGAGTGGAACATAGTTCAAATACACTCCAACACATGTGGATTGAGCTAAATACATGTATATACAATAAGCCCTAGGAAGGGACAAAATCCGACCCTTGTTTAGCAACTCTTTGATAAATAGAGCACTTGGTCATTCGTTTTCTAAAAACGAATTGCAATTGATTTGTCGGACATATACCAATAGGAAAGGAGTAGCTTACAACAAACAACACACTTCTTTTTTATTAACAAACCACCAATGATGGTGCCTTATAAGCAAAATAGACCCTTGGCCTATTTACTTTTAGATTTTTGTGTTTGATGATTAACAAGACTAAATTGGACTAATGTACTTGCAAGTATTTGTTTTATAGTTCAATATGGTGAAAATGTAACTTGGATAAAAGGTGACTTGTTAATCTAAACTAGTTTAGTGCCCGTGCTAACACCACGGTTTCACTTCAGGATGTATTTAAAAACCGAACATCTAAAATTATTTTTTCATAGTTCAACTTTCACACAATTGTAGTGATTCCGAGTACAATCAAGAAAATTGTTATTATTAAAAGCATAATAAAGAGTTATTTATTTCATTAACCATTTTTAAATAAATTACATCTTTTATTTCTCGCCTTCCGCTCGACATCGGTCTCTTGTGTCCTCATCTTCGCGCAGTGCTCACGTTGTTTCCTGTTCGTTTCTTCCCTCTTTCGTTGTTTTTAGAAATCGTTATTTTGACATAGTGATGTTATACATGATTTATTGAACATATGATGCGCTAATATATGTATATGGTCATACCTGGAGTTTGGATGGTCGTTACATCGCTGAGCATTGTGCGTTTGTCATTTGGTGTTCCTTTTTTGAATTTGGAAGTCTTTCGCCACGCAACGCGATCAAGAGTCAACGAGCGATGGTACCTTTCACCAATGTGTGTCGCGTTCAAGAGTAGGCTACGACTGTCTTTGGATCGTAGAAAAACTTACTTAGCTACGTTGGAGTCAAAGAAATGATCAGCTTAAAATGAGATATAATGCTTATGATTAGAGGTAAAAAAGTTTTCTTAATTATTGTTACTGTCATCGAGAATATCATACGATTCAACAATATAACAGAGATACCAATAATTATAAACAAAATATGAACTTAATTAATGCTCTTCGTGCTTTAGGAAGAATAACAAATTTATATGTGTTTCTGATTTTTGTTAAATGATAATAAACTGTTGTTGCAATAGTTTAAACTAATAATATCAACATACCATTGCTTTCAAATTTGGTGATTGCAACATAGAAATAATGCATGTTACACAAAAGATTACCTTCTCTAGAGGGCTGGGGCGACGTGTGAAGGCGGCAGCCACGTGGCTGCAGCGATGTGCGATCCGAGCGCTTGCGTGGAGGCGCGGCCGACGGCGTGCGTGGACGTGAATGGCGGTCTCGCTCAATGGACAGTGGTTGCGTTGCTACAGCGGCATACGCGTGGAGCGCTTGCATGGAGGCGCGATCAGTGGCGTGCACGTGGAGGCTAGCTCGCATGCGTGAGCGCAGGCAGCCTCGCGCGTGTAATGACGGATGTTTTTTTCACGCGTGTGTGTCTACACGGATGGCAACCTCGCGTGCATGTGGAG
The DNA here is from genome assembly GCA_009763385.1 of Coix lacryma-jobi var. lacryma-jobi. Classification (NCBI taxonomy): domain Eukaryota; kingdom Viridiplantae; phylum Streptophyta; class Magnoliopsida; order Poales; family Poaceae; genus Coix; species Coix lacryma-jobi. The sequence goes on along the minus strand of CM019822.1, from coordinate 142,034,630 downwards.
TGGACGACGACCTATATGCGTTTAGACAGATAGCAAAATCATGTCCATGTGGAGGTGGACGGTGATTGGTCGGCCGCGCCTGCATTCGTGGAGTCAGACTGTGGATTCGGATCACGGATGGCATTTGGCCGGCCTCGCGTGCGTCCACTGTTTGCCCAAACGGTCGTTTAGCCCGTTTACACAACGTTTAAACGCTACACAGCGATACACCTTCTCCATTTAATCAATCATTTTTACCGTTTAAATGACCGTTTTGCCTATTTAAATACTTGACTGTTTACCATTTACCGTTTAGAATAACATTGCTTGTGTTTGTGGAGTCGGACGATGGCTTCGGATTGCGAACGGCAATGGGTCGGCCTCGCCTTTGTCGGTGAAGTCGGACGACAGGTTTGGATAGCCTCGGATCACGGACGGCAGTCTAGGATCACGGACGGCAACCTGACGGCTCGAATCGCGGATGGCGTCCTCGTGAGCGTGGTTTGGGATCACGTACTGCGATTGGTTAGCCTCGCCCGCGGACGACGGCCTCGCGAATGACGTCCTCATGAGCACGGTCTGGACACGCGGATCACAATTGGTCGTGATGGATACCGAGCTGGAGGCCAAGACGAGGCGCTCGACGGCTTGCTCGAGTGGGTCATCACGGACCACCGCCGTAGACGGTGCCCTGGCCCTGGAGGCTGCGGTCGTCGGTGGCTGGTGAAGACGTCGCTGTCAAGGACGACGATCACCGGGATTTCGTCGACGTGTTGCTGGATGTGAACGAGATGGACAGGACGCCGGGCTCCTGCTCAACACGGACAACATCAAGGCAATCATCGCCTGGGTTCGCGACGCCGACGGTGGAGCTCGCGCTCGCTAACCTGTTGTATCACATTGATTGGGCCGCGTCGACAGTGCACGGAGGCGTCGACGGCGGGGAGAGTGGGGGCGGCGCGCGAGCGTTCAGGGAAGGATTTTTTTCTACGTTATTTTCTACCCATAGTCGCCGGCACCGTTAGCGATTAGGGGTGGATTTGTTTTGCGTTTTTTATTCCACGATCCACAATTTGCGCGTTCCGTGTTTTTTTTCCTTATGCGAATGCGAAGGACATATACCATACATTTAATCTAGTATGTTAGATGTGAATGAGTAAGAAGAGAGAAGGTTACGAAACAAATCTAGATGAGCGGGTTGAAGACCCAAAAGATCATGCAAAGTTTAGCATGAAGATTGGAACCAAGCCAGATGCAAAAGATAGCGAGGAAGAAAAGGAAGGCAGGAAGGCACACGTCTGACTCCTACACTAAGGACGTCGGACCGGACTTGATCACTGTTCAGAGGCGTTATATGGCTACTGTGCAGGCATCGGACTTCTACAGTGCATAGTCCAACAGTTTGGTTTCAGTTCCGGAGAAAATATAGAGATCCTGAGAGGTGCGCTAAACATTAGACTCAGTCTTAGGATAGAGCATCGGACTAGTCTAACGGTGACCCCACGTGTCAACCTCAGGCATGCGGCAATGGTCGGCGACAACGGCTACTGACACAGCGACCGTTGCGGGGCATTGGACTGCTACAGTACTAGTCCGATGGTACGTGTAGGACCAGTCCGACGGTACACAGATTTGCGCATGGGAAAAGCCTGAGGCTATCCACGAAGTTACCCAACGGAAGCTTGGCCCTTGCGATGGATTCCTTGAGTGGATGCCAACGAGGACTAGAAGAAAGCTTGCATATTTCTCGATACCTCGATAAAAATATCAGAATCGTCTATAGGAGCTTGCATCTCTACCTCATCTTTAGCTTTCACATTTACATTGTCACCTTAGTTGTGTACTTTACCTTTCATAGCTTAGTTGATAGACTAGTTGTTAGGATTGGAATCTAGGTTGCATAACTCTTTTACAATAAAGATAGCAACACACCTAGCAAAGCCATAGCTACAAATTTAAATAGATTACTTTCTTGCATAAGTTTTGACTAAGTAAAATTAGAGGCCATAGTTAGAAGTAGTTTTAAGTCATCTAATTCACTCCTTCTTAGACATCACAATCCTTACACTGTTTATATTAATATACATACTCCCACGTCCTTTTTAACTGTCGTTTTCGTTTTCAAAAAAATAACGTTGACTAAATATATAAAAATATTAATATTTATGAGATATAATTAATATTATTAGATAGATAGTCGAATTTATTTTAATAATAAATTTATTAGAGATACAAATATTATTAATAATTTTATAAACCTAGTTAAACTTATCAGTATGTAAATTGTAGCGACAAATATTTAATGATAGAGGGAGTAAGAGATATACATGCACTTGGTCCTAAGAGGCTACCTACAGGGAAAAGGAAACAACAGACTAATGCAAGTTGTGTGCATGAAACTTGCTTTAATAAATTTGTGCTCAAAATTAATCTCTGAGATGATATTGATTCTTTAGTGTTTAACAACTTACCATATATCTTAAGGCAAATTAAGGGTTAAAATAAACTTTCTCTGGTGGAGGGGAGTACGCAAGAAAGTCTAGGAAGTTTCCAATTGCGCACCAGTTCGCTGAAGGCCGAACTCCTCCCATTTGGGTTGAGCCGAAACAGTCTCTTGCAAACAGGCCGCAGGCCGAATGAGGAATGGGACTAAGGTAACTTGTTGGCCCAAACCGTTTGTGTCCATCAAGTACCTTCTGAATTTTGTTCTAAAAAAGGTACTACCTTTTGAATTTGAGAAGTATGGGGGGGAAACAACAGGAAAGAAAAAATGTGTTATGATTACACCACAATTTTTGAGACGAAGGAAAATTATTTTAAAATAGCGTTACAGCTTTTGTAAAGGTAATATACACACAGCCACTACAAAAGACCCCCCAAAAAAATGAGAACCATACTAGGAAGCTCTAAGCACTTGGGTTTGAGAACTCAACGCACATCTCAAGATCATCGACCAACCAAGAAAATAGCTTGACGCGCACTGCGACAACGATTTCACAAACGGTTCAGCTTATAAGCCGACTGATAAACTGAAACGGTTGATTTGTTATGAGAGAAAAATATTGTTTCATAGCTGATTTGTATGGATTAAAACCGGCTTATAGCTCAAGCGAACAGAGCAGATTTCTGGAGACAGGTAAGGAGTCCACCTCCGGCCTCTGGGACACCATCACCCTAAACCGGTATTTTTGGAGGCACCTTTAGAAAAAGAATAAAAAACAGAAAAGGAAAAGTTTGTCGCCGAGCCCACTGAGCCAGCCCATCGACTGGGCGTCATCGTCCACTTACCACGTCACTGCATCCTCCGATCAGCGTAACTGGAGTGACTGAGCTGAGCCCCCAAACTAGGGGCTCCAACTATTTCAATGACACAAGAAAAGCTCAATGGGTTGGCAACGATTGCATTTGAAAATAATGTTTCGGATAATATCAAATCAAATATGAACATATAATTGAAAATTTTGTTTCAAAGAACACCAGACGAATGATATTTTTTACTGGAGGTTAAGAACATGTACTCGTTACTGATATATTAGAATCCAAATATATCTCGAGTATTTATATTTCACTAGTATATTATAGGGCCCTATTTCTTGGTTTGCCCTAGGGCCTCAGAATCTCTGATACAACCCTGTTTGGAGGTCGTTATCGTTGTCCCGGCCGCTGAGAGACCTTTCCGCAACTACATCGTTGCGCCACCACTCGATCCCCTGCCCTGAGGCCTCAGTTCGTTGTCATACCACCCAATCCGCCGCCATGCCGCTCAATCCATCATAGCAAGGGCAATGTATATTGCAAACCTGTCTATATGAATTGCTCCCCCCCCCCCCCCCCCCCCCAATCAGTGATCTTTAATTATTACATTCTCTACAATGTGCAGCCCATAAAGACATGGTCCACAAGAAAATAAAAAACCATCTCGTACCCAACTTTTGCGCTCCGTATGTCGAGTGCCGAGTCCACAAGAATAATAATTCATTGTATATGGGTAGTCCATAGTGTTATGAACGACTTTTGGTATGGACATCCTATAGACTACTTGCACAATGTATTAGCTGGTGTAACACCCCGATTTTTAAATAAATTAAAATAAATTAGAATTTAATAAGAAAATGACCAAAATCCTAGATGGAGGAAAATCTAACCAGGTGTTTGTTGCATTCATGCCGTTGCACAATTTTTATTTGGTGGAAAATAATTTTATTAAACCCGTATAGGACGAATCGAATTTATTCTATTTAGAAAATAAATAAAAAGCTTATGAAAAGTTTACAAAATTTCGAACTCAAATTTTATTTTCAAAACTTAGGGGAAAATATTTTGAAAGTTTGAAACTGTTTTTGATTTCAAATTTATTTGATTGATTTCCAAAAGAATTTGTAAAAGAATTGAGAAAAGAAAAGAGAAAAAAAATGAAAATGGCAAACCGGCCCGGCTCCCTCCCGTCTCGCGCCAGCAGCCCAACACCACCATCCCCTCACTGCACCGGCCCAGCTTTGCACTGCAGCGACCGCGCGCGTTCGGTCGCTCGCCCCACTGACAGGCGCGGCCCACGCTCCTACCTGCTGACCTGTGGGGCCCGCTGATCAGAAGTTTTCCCTAACCCTCCGAGCGAGCCCCCGCACCAGCCGCATCCGCCATCTACGCGATGAGCATCCTCCGCCGCTCGCTCCTGCCCTCCCCTCGATCTTATAAGGGACGCTGTTAGGGTTCCTGGCCTCGCACAAGACCGCCGCCACCCCCGCTCGCCGCTCCGAGCCCCTTTTCCCTCCACCGGTGCGCACCACAGCGACTCCACCGACCGCCGCCATTGACGGCCACCACAAAGCTCCACAAGCTAGCACTCCCGATCGTCCTCGCCGTCCTGTGAATGCTTACGGGTCACGGCGCTGCTCCACCGCCGGCACCCTGACGTCGCGTGGGCATCTTCTTCCTCTCCAGCGTCCGCGCCGCCGGAGCCGTGCTCTACCCTGCTGCTCCCCTTCGTCAACGGGCTCCAGACCGCGTCGAACCACCGCCAGCACCTCCAACAGACTCGTGGTGAGGCCCTCATCCGATCCCATCTCCCTCCTAGGTTGCTACTGGTCTCTAGGACACCTCCCGAGCGAGCTCGGCGGCCATCCATGGCCTACCGCCGCGGACAAAGCCGCCTCGCCGTCGGCACACCGCCTCGTCGGAGCCAAGCTCCATCTTCACTGTAGGCTGGCGTCACCTCCGCAGCCTCGCTACGACCGCACCAGTGAGCATCCACACCCATCTGCGATACTCCCCAACCTATCAATAATCGGCTCCCCTAAGCACGAAAACGGGGCCTTTTCCGAAAGGCCGGCCATGCGCCACCCCCGTGGCCTCGACGCCGGCAGCTCTGGCGACCCCTTCGCGGTCCCTAGCCGGCATGGCATGCTGCACAACCCCCATGTTCCCCTACCTCATGAACGCATGTGCATGCACGAGCACCGAGTGCACCTAGAATGCTGCTTGCTTCCTCGAGCGCTAGCTGACCGGTGCTCTGCATCGATATCCTTGTTAGCTTGCTGATCTAAGCATGACGTGTCTTGGTTTTATGACCATTTTTTCCTTAGAAAAATAATTCTCAAAATACAATAGAAATACAGCAAACTATGCCCTTGCTCGTGAACTTGGTCCATAAAGGACTACACACGCATTCCTCTATCGGTTCACGGCCCACACGGACTCGGTCTACCGCATAGTGCACGTACATACAAATAGCCAGATACCCCTTCTTAAGTCTTCAGATATAATGTGTTCTTTTTGTTTGTAAAATAATTCTAAAAATGGCACCTTTGCAAAATAAATATTTCAGCTCTTGTAAAATAACTTTGTGGCCCAAATGTTTTTATTTTTTAGTCAATGATTTTGAAAAGTAATTAAAAATAAATCATGTTTATTTACCAAATTGCCCTCTAACTTCAAAATATCGTAACTTTCAAACCGTAGCTCCGTTTTCAGCGGTTTTTGCGCTCACGCGATCGTACAAACAAGCCCTACGTGTTAGTAACCTTTTTAGTATGTTTTCATAATATTTGATGTACTATTATTTATTATGTTTGGGCCATGTGATGATGCTTGATCCAGCGAGTGCGAGCTTCACGGAACCCCAGGAACCAGTCCGTGCTTTTGTCGATTCGACCCAGCCCGCAGGCAAGTGTCCTTGAACATCTTGCACCCTGTATTTATTTTATTTTGAGTTTAGACATGCAGTCTTAATTTGAATCCCATGATATGGTTTACTAGATCTTGTACTTTTTTTCCTTGTCACCTGGTTGGGAACATATGGGTAGAAGTCATGCTTAGCCTTGCAGTCATGGGATGGTGGTTAATATTTAATTCTGAATAATGATCTATGGAACATGTGGCTGGTAATGTTGTAGTATGGTGAGTAGGAAAATCCGGCAGGATGGACCGTTGGTGGTGTGGTGCCATGTGACTTGGCGTACGGTTGCCGTGTAACTCGGCGTTACGGTTTGCCATGGGACTTGGCGTTGGTTTGGGTTTGTGGTTTGTTATCCTGCCTGGATCCCTAGGACCCGGTTCTCGAAGCCTGTAACCCGGCGAAACAGCGCAAACCATGAGGCCTATATGGCTCTGGGACTGGCTAATTAATTAGAGAAGCCTTATGTCGTTATTAGTTACATATGGACATGGGACAGGGCTTCTTCTACGCAGGATACTGCTTGGTATGGGAGCGATTCTCAGGCTCGGGCGTCAGACCTGGTGTTATTACGGAAGGTAGCTCTACGTCGTGACATATGGAACTAATACGCATAGGAGGACTCTTTGTAACGGCCTTGTAGTGAACCCTGCCGACTCACCTTGGAAGTGGGTCAAGAGGCTGGCTACCTCGGGCACAAGGGCAACACGACTCATGGGTAAAGATGTGCGAACTCTGCAGAGTAAATAAACTGATATATCAGCCGTGCTCACGGTCAAGAGCGGGCTTGGACTTCTTCGAGATTAGTTGGTTACTGGTTCAGGTCATCTGATGGACTTCAGGTGTGGTTTGCCTGATGGACTTCAGGTGTGGGTTTTGCTTGGTGTGACTCCAAGTGTGGTTGCTTGGTGGACTCCAAGTGTTGGTTGCTCGGTGTGACTCCGAGTGTGGTTTGCTCGGTGCGACTCCGAGTGTGGTTACTGTTACTTTTGGAGACTGTGGTTATAACCTAGTAAATAGGTGCATAGGAAATAGGATTTAATAGGATGTGTTGCTTTAGGCGCTTGAGTCAAACAGAGTCAGCCTACCTTTGTTAATAGCCTCATAAGCATATATTTCCTACACTTGCGGAGTACATTTCGATGTACTCACCCTTCCTCTTTGAACCCCCTGCTACCCCACCCAGACGTTGGAGTCTACGACGCAGAGCAGGAGTACCCAGAAGACGACGGATACGACCCCGACAACTTGTACCCAGAAGACGGTGGATACGACCCAGACGACTTGTACTAGGATGGCGCAGCCCCCGGTCGACCTTCCTGTGGAGATGGCGTCCAGTTTCCGCGAGTCTACATTAGAGTTAGACTGAGAGTCTGTACTTTTCTTTTAGACCTGAGGGTCATTTTTTAATAATGTTCGATATATTAATAAAGCATTGTTTTGATATTTACTATGATGTGGATATATGTATGAAAATTGATCCTGGCATACATATATTGTGCTCCAATTTTGTTCTTAAAATTGGGGTGTCACAGCTGGGCTATAGAAAATATTTTTAATCATCATGGACCACTTTAAGACTACATTGTCGGTCCACCGCCACGTCGCCCAAATCTGCCACACCGAGGCTCGATTCATCGTCACATCGTCCAATTCGTTCTCGCACTGCCAACACCTCCTCCTAGCTCTAAGAATCGTTAGTGTCGAATTTTGTATCTTAGGGTGTGATTGGTTTGTTTTCCAGCACAACCTGGATCGCACCACTCTAGTCGGACCATACTTGGCCAAGCTCATTGCATGCATCTGTATATTGTTTGGTTCCTTGTCTCAGTATAGCCTGGCCACCTAGGGATGGTGTTCTTTTTAAAAAAAAACTTGACAATTTCATTATTGGACTGATAAGTCATCAGACACGATTACAAGAATGTTTTCAGGGACAAAACTTGTGATGAGCTCCTCCCTTCAACACATTCATAACCCTGAGCAGCCAAAGCATGTGCCGCCTTATTGCCAACTCTACCTAGAAAACTACAACCGAACTCTATAAAAGTGTTCGAAGCACATGCAACATTTGTTTGTTCGGAGCAGAAAAAAATGTTCGCTGGTGCGTGCGTCTGCTTGCAGCCTGGCCCGAAAGAAACGAACTCCGACCGCGTTTCTCTTCAGCCTGGCTGAGGGGGCATTTTTTTTTCATCTTGCATGAGCTAGGTCAGACTCCAAACACCGGTCCAGGAAAAACAAACACAGTAAGGCTGCATGAGATGGGCCAGGCTCGTGCATATTCAAGCTACCAATCACGCTCTCACTGATCAGAAGGAGAAGAGGGAGTACAAGGGGTACAAATAAATGGCCCCACCACCGTGTACTCCCGCTACTGTGCGCGCTCCGGGTGGCACATTTTGGTGTAGTTCATGGCCGTGCGCCGCCCCCACGACCCACCCACGTTGGCGTTGGCGTGCTAAAACTCGCAACACTCAACCGGTACGGATGGTTTCCATCAAAAAAAACCGGTACGGATGGAGAAGTACTCGTATGTAGCAGCAACCTGTTGGGCCGAGGAAGCGGTGGGCGTGATGATGCTCAGCAACCTGCCAGATTTATTAATTCTGATTCGTGTGCTTTAATTTGTTGACCCTAACTGGGGACATCAGTAGCAGTGGGATGCTGACATAATGCATGCATGCATGCCGCGCGCTTTCACTGATAATGTTCGTTAACAATCAAGTAGTTAGCCAGTACGTGACGACGACATCCTCAGTTACGTTCCTTCCATGTCGAGGGGCCCGAGGCCCCGAGCCCACTCGAATGAACTCATCTCTCCTCTTCTGTCTGATCTGAATGAACACTGGACGTAAAGATGGAGTCGCAAAATAAAGCCGGGCCCCCCAACTGAAAGTACTGTACCTACTATCTATCTCATCAGACTGAAAGATCAGCAACGACGACACAGCAGCAGCCGGCCGTTGACATTAGATTCGTGCGCGATCATCGATCTCCTCCCGTTTCCATCCCGCCACGACCAACCGACGACTCACCCTCATCCCCCGGCACGTCGTCGTTTGTCGTCCCATCATCAATCGGTGGTCATGGCAGCCACCAACACCATCTCGTCCAACCAATGCAAGACAGGCCCCGTCGTCGTCAGATTGATTATTCGTCCATTCCCTCTCGACTCTCGTCGTCCTTAACTCGAGAGCCACAACTCAGGATGCTCACTTGCCCTGTGATCGACTTTCTTTTTTTTTTTCTCTCTCTCTCTCTCTCTCTCTTCGTTCGGTCGGCATTATACCTGGGCATGAGGCCCGAGCCCGTGAGCCCGGCCCGAAGCCCGCCAATTTGGCCCGGCCCGAGCACGGCCCGGCACGGTGGTGGGCCGGCCCGGTCCGTCCATAGGGCCGTGCCTGGGCCTGACCCTCGGCACGGCCCGACATATATACATAAATATATATAAATATAAATACATATATAAATATATAAAAATAAACATAAATACATATATAACTATATATAAATATATATATAAGTAAATATAAATATATATAAAAACATATTTATAAATATAAAAACACATATATATCCTATTTTCACTAGCGGGTCTGATGGGCCCGGCGGGCCTAGCGGGCCTTCGGGCCGGCCCGTCCTACGACCGGGCCCGGGCCTGGGCCGGAGGTCAGGCCCGTGGGCCTGCTAGGCACGGCCCGCAGGGCACGCGGGCCTTATAGGCCCGACCCTCATCGGCCCGGCACGGCCTGTTGCCCAGGTATAGTCGGCACATATGTCATCTCTTCTTCATCGATCTGTCTACTTTCTGATCAACACACAACGCTCTGCCAGACACTCGCCTACTTAATTTGTTGGTGGCCAATCCGCGATCCGCCGGAGAAGTTGGCCGGCATCCAACCAGCAGTTCAGATCGATACTCAACTGTTTCGTTCGTTTGTTTCTTCTTTCTTCGATCCGTTCCTTCATGCTAGCAGCAGCTAGCATAGCAATAGCATACGTGTGGTGTGGAAAGCAGTAGCGGAGGAGCACGTACTGATCGTGCGTCGTGCATGACACTACGTACACATGACTAGCACCATCATCGGCGGCATCATGGAGGACGACGTCAGGATCGGGAGCCTCGACTTGGACGCCGTCGGCGCGTACCCGACGACGCTGCCCAGCCCGAGGATGGTCGCCGCTGGACGAGAGCTCCAACTCATCCATTCGCCGTCGTCGTCCGGGTTCAGGAAGAGCCTCAACCCGATCTACGCCGCCGACCACGACACAGCCACGGGCGCCAGCTCTTCCACGACGACGGCGACAACAGAAACGGAAGAAGGCGCGCACGCTGCGAAGGCGGCCGCAGCAGCAGCAGCGGCAGCGGCACGAGACTGCCTGCCGTCCCCGTCTGTGCCGGCGCGTCGCCACACTGGCGGGGACGACGGGCGCTGGGAGGCCATCCGCGCGGCCGAGCCCCCGCTCAGCCTGGGCCACTTCCGCCTCCTCAGGCGCCTGGGCTACGGCGACATCGGCAGCGTCTACCTGGTCGAGCTCCGCGGCGGCCGCGGCGCGCTCTTCGCCATGAAGGTCATGGACAAGGGCTCCCTGGCCGGCCGGAACAAGCTGGCCCGCGCCGAGACGGAGCGCCAGATCCTGGGCCTGCTGGACCACCCCTTCCTGCCCACGCTCTACGCGCACTTCCAGACCCGCAGGTTCTGCTGCCTCCTCATGGACTACTGCTGCGGCGGCAACCTCCACGCGCTCCGCCAGAAGCAGCCCGGCAAGCGGTTCGCCGAGGACGCCGCCAGGTTCTACGCGTCCCAGGTGCTGCTCGCGCTCGAGTACCTGCACATGCTGGGCGTCGTGTACCGGGACCTCGATCAAGCCCGAGAACGTGCTCGTCAGGGAGGAAGGCCACGTCATGCTCTCCGACTTCGACCTCTCCCTGCGCTGCTCCGTCGTCAGCCCGGCGCTCGTCCGCCGCTCCCCGTCCGGCGGCCGTGTCGGCGGCGGCGGCGGCATCGGCTACGGCTGCGTGCTCCCGCGCATCCTATTCCTCCCGGGCAAGAAGAAGAAGAAGAAGAAAAGGCTGGACGACGACCACGAGACGACGGCGGCGGTGACCGGCAAAATCAAGCCGCCGCCGTCGTCGCTGGACTTCACGGCCGAGCCGACGAGCGCGCGCTCCATGTCCTTCGTGGGCACGCACGAGTACCTGGCGCCCGAGATCGTCCGCGGCGACGGCCACGGCAGCGCCGTCGACTGGTGGACCTTCGGCATCTTCCTCTACGAGCTCCTGCACGGCGCCACGCCCTTCCAGGGCTCCAGCAACCGCGCCACGCTCTTCAACGTCGTCGCGCAGCCGCTCAGGTTCCCCGACGCGCCTCCGCCGGTCAGCGCCGCCGCCAGGGACCTCATCCGGGGACTGCTGGCCAAGGAGCCGCACCACCGGCTCGCGTCCCGGCGCGGCGCCGCGGAGGTTAAGCACCACCCCTTCTTCCAAGGCGTCAACTGGGCGCTCGTCAGGAGCGCCCAGCCGCCCTACATCCCCGACGCCGCCGTTGATCATCACTGCTCCCAATTCGCCTGCGACGGAGGTGGCACGCCCAAGAGCGCCGCACGGAAAACCGGATCGCGTCACACTGATTCTGATGATACGTCGCATGTTGATTTCGAGTACTTCTAGCATGTGATAAATCACAAGTTTTGAGATCATCATTTGTATCTTACCGTATTACCCATCTTGGATCACGATGTGTTTCCTTAGTGAAATACAGCATTAAAGCATGCATGCTAGTTTGGCTCTTTTTGTTTAGTCCAATTTCCAGACTTCAAGCTTAAGCTTTTTCAGTCTTGATGATGCTCCATATTCATTGATAGCTTACGGTTACAACCCAGTTTTCCCACAACCGGTGGCATCCGCACCCTTATGTTGCGCCTGATAAAATTTCAAGATTCGTGTGAGTCAACTCTCCTATGTTCGTAGTTTCTTTCCCAAACACGGACACGGTTGCTTCGATTCCAGGCTTCTTTCTTCACCGCCCTTACCCATTCCTTTCTGAAACACACTATTCTCTCCCGCAAACTGTTGCGATATCTCTCTCTTTCTCTCTCCCCTTGTCTCTCCGTCCACCTGAGTCTCGCTATAATTCCTCAGATTCATCTTCTTTCTCCGTAAGAACGATTGTGAATCGACTGTTTTCGTTTGTTCATCGATGGCAAAGTGGATTCGTCCCGCCGACGCAACCCTTTTTGTTTCCCCCGTTTTGTATTCTTTTTTCCGCTGTGTGTGGATCCAACTTTCGAGTATTAGTGTTTGGCGTTTGAAACTGATGAAATTGTCTTCTGCTTTTCCGTTAATCGATTCCCTATGTTTTTCTCTCTGTCTCCCTGTTGTTCTTTTGTACTATGGATCTAGCCTGAAATTGACTATAGATCCGAAAAGTCTAAAACTCACTGTATCTTACATTTTCTGACCTGATTTATATGTGTACTGTGTAGCAGATTTGTCTAATATTGGGCTGCAGCTGGCGACCGAATCAAAAACCATGCGATGGATCTGACAGGTGTGTGGACATTATCCAAACTTGAGAAATTTGTTTATCCTTTTGGTAGGCAACTGGATGATTAGATGTGCTTATTTTCTTGGTAGGTAGCTGACTGAATCAACTGTATCTTAGTTTGTTTGGCTCAAATTCCAGTTTGCACATAGCAATGGCTGAAAACTGGCCATAACTGTGTGTGCTAGACCTGCCTGTGGGCTGCATTCTATCTTTTTTTAAAAAAAAAGGCTAAACATTTTTTATATTGAGGGCGCTTCACCTGGCTACCCATTTATTTGGCCATTTCACGGCTACCCATTAATTGGATCCTGGCTACCCAATCTAGATGGAGAGCTTACAGTGGAGATGCTTCTCGTTAATGGCTTAGGGTGTGCTTGTTGTGCAGAGCAGATTTTTTCTACTGATTATACAGACGCCTCACTACTGGAGAAACGGCTTTTAGCCCCAGTTGGGAAGGGTCTTTAGCCCCGGTTTTCCCTACCAATCCGGACTAAAGGTCGGACCCTTTAGTCCCGGGTGCTCCCAACCGGGGTTAAAGGTTTTCACGAGAAAAAATAAATGTGCATCTGTGAGATTTGAACTCAACACCTCTCACCTCAGGCACGCTTACCAACTGAGCTACACAACTCACGTGATGTAGTTCTAGACGTTTTTCTTTTGAATTCACTCGGGAAGGACCTTTAGCCCCGGTTGGTAACACCGACCGGGGCTAAAAGGACCTTTAGTCCCGGTTGGTAACACCAACTGGGGCTAAAGATTCACCCTTTAGCCTCGGTTGGTATTACCAACCGGGACAAAAGGTCCAGGACGTTTAGTCCGGGTTGGTAATACCAACCGGGGCTAAAGATTCACTTTTAGCCCCGGTTGGTATTACCAACCGGGACTAAAAGTCTTTAGCACCGGACACAATTTTTGGCCGAGACTATAGCTCAATTAATAGATCGTCCAAAGGCCTGTTCTCTAGTAGTGACTGATTCCATATTTTGTGTAGATTTATTATAGAGGTGATGAGGCACATCACCAAAATGGATTTGAAGGGACGCACTTTCTCTTAATGTTGCCAGAATTCTATCTTAGTGAGTTTGTTTCAGATTCCTGACTGCTTTAATAATGGCTCAAAATGGCCAGATAAAAAGAAAATGAGTATAACTTTCCTGAATCCTATGAAAGTGTAATTTTTTAAAGTCTAGGGATCCTGCTTCCTAGGTCATTTGTTGCAGCATAGCAGACAAAATTTTTGTTGAGGGCACTTCACCATGCTGCGGGCTGCATTTGACTTGAAAGAAAAAGCTGCTAGCGATTTTTTTTTGCTGAGGGTGCTTCACCGCGTTGTAGCAACTTACCCATTTATGTGGCCGTTTTATCACTTTTTTGGTGGTTTAGTCTCCGCAATTTATATAATGCTGGACTTGGTCGTCCTTTGCCTCGGCATCAGCCTCCAATCTAACGGCAGAACTTAGAGTGAAATCGTTAGGGCCAACGGCTTAGGCTGTGTTTCCTGTCCAGACGTTTTTTTTAATGTTTTTTCCTGTAAAGACAGGTCCGGCAGGTGGTTGCTTATATATAGGGGGTCCGGCGAGCAAATACTAACACTTTTAGTTGGTAAAAAATATTTGTTTTCAAAAGCCCTTCTATTTGTACATTAATTATTATTATTAAAAATGTGTTCCTGTCCGGGGTTGAATTGTCGTGAAAACGAAGTCATTATGTCGCAAGGAGCAGGTGGCGACCAAATGAACCCAACAATGAAACTGACATGTGTGTATGTGTGACTATGTTTCCTTTTCCCACCGTGTCAGTTGACGACACTACCACTGCAACATTCTTGTTTAGAAGATTTCGTGAAACTATTTTGTAAAAATTTAATAAACACCTCCTTAAGGAAGTGGTGTAGCCAGCTGACTGATTAACTATTTCAAATAAATTAATTAGATACGTGTTTTTTGGTGTTGGCACATGGACAAATGCATTTTTAGAAAAAAAAACACCTACTCTTAAGTGTTACAAAAATTGTACGTTAGTCAGTGAAAGGATCAAGATGCCCAAGAGGGGGGTGAATTGGGCGTTTCTAAAACTTCTTGCAACAATAAAACCTATCAAGCCCCAATTAACCCCTAGTGCCTAGAAGTGTGTTTCTCTTTATTCTACCGCACAAAAGATCAAGACTATGCCACTCCTACTCTAGCAAAGCAATCCAATATAGAATGAACAACAAGTAGTAATGCGGAATTGAATTGCTTGAAAGTAAATGCGTAGGTAAAGGAGTAGAGATGACACGACGATCTTTTTGCCGAGGTATCGATGTGTCGGCACACCCCCTAGTCCTCGTTGGAGCACCCGCGCAAGGGTATCGCTCCCCCTTGATCCGCGCAAGGATCAAGTGCTCACTACGAGCTGATTATTCGCCACTCCGGCCCGGTGAATCGCTCGCTACCGGTCACAACTTGGCTTGCGTCATCCACAATGCCTCCGGATGATCACCAAGCTCTCCGATCGTCACCAAGCCGTCTAGGTGATGCCGATCACCTAAGAGTAACAAGCTAGAACTCTCACTTGACCAACACAAGGCCAAAGAGATGGATGGATGCACACTTGCTACTCAATTCTCACTAGGAGGTGTCTAATTCTCACAATTAGCAAATCACTCAACCTCACTAGGGCTCTTGCACTCACTCACACTCACAATGTGTTTCTCAGCAGATGGAAGTGGCAAGAACACTCAAATGGATGGAGGGAAGGAGTATAAATACTCCTCCAACCGGCCATCCAAAAACAGCACAAGACAGGGTTTCTGCGGGGGCATCGGACGCTCCGATGCCTAGCATCGGATGCGCCGATGACCTCGACCAACGGTCAACTCTACAATCTGTCAGACTGTTCAAAGGGGCATCGGACGCTGGGCAGCGTCCGATGCCACCACAACGGACGCGTCCGATGTGGATTTGACCTCTCTGAAACCTCTCTGCATGGCCATCGGACGCTGGCCCTCAGCGTCCGATGCCAGCGTCCGATGCGACCTCCAGTTCACGCGCACGTGAACAGTGGCATGGACGCGTCCGATGTGAACACATCGGCGCGTCCGATGCCACGCACCAGACTAAACCCTAGTCGGGGTGGGCCAGCGTCCGATGCCCATTACAAGGGCAGACTGAGCTCAGATCGCGACGCGGCCTAAACGACTTTTGATCCTCTCGACTTAAGGCATCTCTCTGAGCTACCTAGGGCTATGAAATAACAAGTGTGCACCACACCTACCTCAATAGACTCATCTAGGTCAAGCTACTGATTCACGCTCTCCTTTATAGTACGGCCAAAGGGAAAACAAAGACCTAAGACTACCTAAGTGTCCTCCAACATCATATGACACTTAGCCTAGTCTACCACCGTCTTCGTCGTCCATCCTTTGAAAACCGAAACGATATCCATCGCCAAGGGACATGAACTCCATATGCCCGTATCGTCGCCATTACCGTGACCTAACTCAATCCTGTTTCTGCAAAACACACGTTAGTCACAGTAATCTTGTGTTTCATCCAATCACCCAAACCACTAGGGGCCAAGATGTGTTCAATCTCCCCCTTTTTGGTGATTGATGACAACACGAGATCGAGTATAGAGAGAAGAGGTTTTTAAATCATGACATGTATGAACTTGCAATGGATAAGAGAAAATGGTTAGGGGCAAGCTCATACATATCATGCCATCATCCTGCACTCAACAAGTTAGAGTGAATAGCAAGTGCAAGAGTAAAAGGGCTCATATACATAACAAGTGAGAATTAAGCGCAAGTAATGAGCGAAACAAAATGACATGTCATATATGATAGCATAGAGAGCACAAACATGTCATAAGCACAAGTATATAACAAACATATAGCCAAAAGATGCGACAAGTAACGAGCGTATGTGAATGTAACACAACATAAGAAATCAAAACCCTCTCACATCGCTCCCCCTATCGCTATACTCGGCCACTCTCCCCCTTTGGCATCAAGCGCCAAACTACGCGTCGGAGGGCGGAGGTGGTGCAGACGAGTCAGGTGCCGTCTCCGGAGTGCGCTGAGTAAACTCGAACTGCTGGAGGTACTCCTCAGAGTCGGACAAAGACACGCCGGTGGCCTGCTGACCCTCTGAAGCTGGAAGCTGCTGAGAAGCGGTCGGGGTCGGCTCTGACTGCTGGACCTGCTCTGTCTGCGCTGCCTGCTCTGAAGCTGTCGCAGTCTCGATAGCGGTGTCAGGCTGAGTATCTGAATGCGGAAGCTCATGAATCGGAGGTAACTCAGCCTGCACGGTCGTCGTGGTCTCTGACTGGACAGGCTCTGTCTGCTCTGAGGACGCTACTGAACTCGGAAGAGTCTCGGTAGTATAAGTGATTGGAGCCGTAGACGTCCGGACTGGGTCCTGCAGATCTGGCGTGGGGAACCCAGTGAGCTCACTGAAACTAGCTGACAGGTCCCGTGTCACAGAGGTGGTCGTCGCATATAGAGACTCTGTCGGCCTGGGCGTGAAGCCAGTACGCAGCGGACTAAAAAGCGGGGCCCCTCCAGGCGGAGTGGTAAAAGCGGTGAACTGGGAGGAACCCGAGCCTGAGAACTGAGGCTGCTGACTGTACTGTTGATGGTCCTTAAGCACCTATTTTACCATCAACAATTTACCCTTAAGTCCACCAAAAAGGCATGAAATGTAGTCAAATAGGTTTCAAACTAACCAAATTCCACATGTCCATAGATTTTTATTTGAATGCAGGATTTGGACCAAATTTGGAGAATAGACCCACCAGGAGACGAGCCCACTCACCAGGACCCATTTGGGCCCGAGTGGGGTGGCGCCCGCCAACCAGAGGTGGCGCCCGCCACCCAAATGTGGTGCCCGCCACATGGAGAGGCCCAACTCTCCCCCTTTGCCATGTCACTGATCCGTGTGACCATCCCAAGGCCAAATCTTGGCCCTTGGTCACTAGGTCAGTGACATCGGACGACTCAGGAGGGAGTGGCGTGGATCAAGGCCGAATGGCGGTTACTTGGACATGCAACCGACCTACCAACCGCCTCTCTGGAGCTCCTGGATGCCGTTGAAGCAAAGGCGGTGCATCCAACGGTGATGGGGGTGGCGGCCGCCACCTAGGGCTGGAGCCCGCCACTAGGGTTAGCCCTAGGTCGGTTGGCTGCTCCCTATAAGTACCCCCCTCACTCCTCAAGACTATAAATACCCCCTGGTGGCACCACTTCAGCAGTACACCACCACACCAAGCAACACACAAGCAAGGGAAGCAAGGCTAGAGCCAGAGAGCTGATAGCTTAGGGTTTAGCAAAGCTTAGGCAAGTAGGTAGCTAGTAGAGCAAGGCATCTTTGCCCTCGCGGAAGCGCTGCTCAAGGCTTGGTCAAGAGTAGAGGCGTGCGAGTGATCGGTCCTGGAGCTGAGAAGAGTCTTCCTTCATCTCCAGTTCAGGTTTTGCTCTTGTTACTCAAGCACTTTACTATATTCTATTTCATCATTTCAAGTATTACTTTATTCTACTTACCAGTATTGTGTGGTATACTTGATTGATTGCTTGAGTGCCTAGCTATCCTACAGTTCAATTCACTTAGTCATAGTAGTTAATCTCTAGTGAGCTTAGTGTTTGATCTTTGCCAATAGGTTGCTTAGTTAGTTTAGTGTTTATCTTATTAAGTCAAGTATTTGCTCTGACGTCCGCAAGGGTGTCTCTATTCAAAGCTAGGGTAGAGATAGTTAGAATATAGTTAAGCGTGGTGCTTAGTTATAGACTTACCTTCAGATACGGCTGGACCCCCGGATAGCTGTGGTAGCAAGCAGGTGGTGACAGCCCTGTGCGCCTTGAATTCCACCACGTAGTTGGCCCAGTTTAACAGTAAGGCTCGTTGTGCTAGCGTTCAACCTAAGTCAGTGGTAAAGGCTAGTACGCCTCGATACTTGATAAGATAGGAATAAAACTTTACTTAACTAGGTTGCTTTATTGACATTTGCCTGTCTTGCTTCGTAGTTATCTTGCTTCGTGGTCATCTAGGAGTAGTTAATAGTTACTAGTTAGTTACCCTTAGTTACCCCCCTATCTATCTATCCATTCACCTTACCTTAGCCATCCATTTCACCCTTACCTATCCACCCACATATTCTTTCTAGCCTTTCCATTTTCTTATTTTTCGACTCTCATCCCCTCCTTGACTCTACTCATACACCACCCTAGCCTTCCCTTGGGATCAAATAAATCGACACCTGGTACTCCCAGGAGAAGTGCTACTACGATAGTTCTGTGCGCTTGCAGAATCTCCTCCTGATAGATTGCATTCTCTCTAGCTAGCTCCTACTAGTGTCGGGATTGACAACCCCATTTGGCATTAGTAGACAGCTGCTTTAGCTCCACTCCTTTAGGTTTAGTGACTGGACTTGCTTCAAGCACTTCTGACACCGTTGCCGGGAATAAATTCCATAGTCTACTCCTAGTAACGACGTTGGCTAGTGTCAACAAGCATTTCTGGGCCGTTACCGGGGATAGTTGCCTAGCTCTATCTTTAGTGAAGCTAAGAACTACCAACATGTACTGTGGCGGCTGACCGAACGACTGTGGCTGAGGAAACTGCGGTGGCGGTCCAAACTGCTGCTGCGGAGGTGGGACAGGAGGCTGCCACTGAATCTGGTGCTGTGGGGGAGACTGCTGCCACTGCCACTGAGGAGGTCCGCTAGCAAGGCGCTCCATGAAGCTGAGAGTCTGCTGCTGTAACTCCAGCATCTGCCGCTGTAGGGCGTCGGACCGCTCCTGCGCCTGCTACTGGGCCAAGGCCTGCTGCTGGGCCAGACGCTGCTGCTCCTGAGTGAGCCTCTGGACGTCCTGAGTGACCGTCCGCTGCTGCTCCTCCATCCGTGCGAGTATAGCAAGGAGTGCGGGATCGGAGGTGCTGGACGGCTCGGCCTCAGTGTCGTGAGCTCTAGGCTGGTAGCGGGGCGGGAGCTTGTAGTCCTCATCTGAGCTGTCTGTGGGGTCCTCGGCAACAAAGGTGTCCTCACCCTCTAACTCTGCAAGCTCCTGCTCGGCGAGGGCCCGAACTGTCTCGTCCTGCTCCTGAGCGGACTCGGGGACCTCAGGCCACTGTCGTGAACTGGACGGTGCCCCTTGCTGCTGCTGCCTGTGGTCTCGACCGTGTCCCAACAGCTGACTCATGTTATACTGAGGGAACACGGTCGGGGAGCCGGTAATTGTCTCAGCTGGATGGCCCCCTGTAGTGGCAGCTACCTTCCAAAAAATATACGAGATCCACTGAGCGTAAGGAAGCTGCCTGCGGGCTTTGATGCCCTCTGCCACGGTATCCTCCATCTCGCAAATGATCACATTCATGATATCAAAATCCCTCTGCTGGATCAGGTAACTGAGTAGCCACAACTAAAGTCTGGAGATCGCCTCGCGGAACCCAACACGGGGCAGCAGGGTGCGCCAGAGCACCTCGTGGAGGATCTAGGCCACAGGAGTGAGATCCTTCGGCGCACGGCTCGAACCCTCCCCGAAAGGCTCTCTGAAGCAGGGGCGCACCAGGTCGGTGGGTGGCTGCTCTCTGTCGTGAGGGCGCCTCGGAGGCTCTGTCTGACCGTAGCACAAGTCGTGGATCCGGGTCTGAGAGCGACGGAGTCCAAACGAATCCTGGATCTCAGACACAAACAGCCGGTAGTGCTCTCCACCAAAAGCAAACTCAAGGGTCTCTCGGTCAGGGTGAACCCATAGTGACGCGTAGAACTGAAAGACCCAGTCCTCTATGTAGGAGCCAGACCACCCCAACAGGTCTGAGAAGCCTGGTAAGTAAGTGAGGCTGGGCGGAGCTGCTCGGACGCTGACACAAGAGCCTCCAGGGTGCACACACGCTGAGAACGCAGGCTGATCCCGGCGTTCCTGTAACCTCGGTAAAAGTCCTCCTGGAGTACGGTGAAGAAGTCTGGGCCAGCCTGCTCCTGCCTCTCCCTGGGGAACCACTGCTCCACTGGTACTAGCCTCAGAGTCTGAATCTGAGAGCAGGTGGCTGCCCGAAGGTCCAGTCGCGGAATCGGCGGGGGCGCACGCCTCGATGGAGCACGTGCTCCCCGTAGAGGGACGTCGGGCCGGGGTGGCACCGCTGTCCTGCGACGGGTGGACCGGCGCCGTGGAACCTCCTCAGGGACCACTGCCTCTGCCTCTGCTGCCTCGGCCTCTGCCTGGCCCTGCTGCGAACTCTGGGGCTCGACTCCTGGCGAGGTGAACGTGGTCCGGCGACCGGCGGCCACAAGAGTGCCACTCGGTGAGCCGTGCTGACGCTCAACCTCCTCGATAGCTCTGCGCTGGTCTGGGGACAACTGGTCCTCAATCCGGAGTCCGCCAAAACGACCACCGTGCTCGGCACGCTCTGTGGCGGCTGCAACCTCTCTGGTCTGGTCTGCCTCTCTCTGCTCCCTGGTGCGCTTTCTGCGCGTGATCAGCTTCCCCTTCCCAGGCCTCTGACCGGAAGGGGGGACTAGGAGGAGAGTCCCCAGGGCCACCACCGACGTTCTTGCAGCGCGGCATGGCTGACAAGAACAAGAAGAACTAACAGAAAGCTCTGAAGTGACACTGATCCTCTGTCGCTGACACTCGCGAGGCTTGGCCTCGATCCGTACCCGCGGGCTTGGCCCCGGGTTATCTGACACTGCTCTACTGCCAAGCTGACAACTGCCACGGACGCTGACTCGCTGCAAGAATAGATAGGATATATATATAAGAAACATATAATCTAGAGATGAGAAGTCCTATCGGAAGCAAAGCAAGGAGGTAAGAGATGGAAAGGGCTTTGCTACCTGACGATTGACGAAAACGGACCCAAGAGGAGGGAAGCACGAACGTTCTGACACCCACACGTCACGCCAAGGAGGACTGCACGAAAAACGGGCGAAAACGGGGGTTACAAACAAGGGGAACAATGGTTGACACATTTTGTCGAACACTTGGTGGTCATATGGTAAGAGCAGGAAGGTCGAGGCTCACCAAGGGATTTCTGCCGGTAGAGGAAGCTACACCGGAGAGGAAAGGAGCACGGGGGCGAGCACGGACGCGAGGAAGAGTTCGTGGCCGCTGCTCCGGTGATGGAACTCCGGCGAGCCCGACGCGGGAGCACAGCGCCGTGCGAGCGGCGGGGTTGAACGGCGAGCGCGCGCGGCTGCAAGGCGAGGAGGAGCGGGCGCAATATAGCGCGGCGAGGGCGGACGGCGGCTGGCGGTGAGGG
This sequence comes from Coix lacryma-jobi var. lacryma-jobi, assembly GCA_009763385.1. Lineage (NCBI taxonomy): Eukaryota > Viridiplantae > Streptophyta > Magnoliopsida > Poales > Poaceae > Coix > Coix lacryma-jobi. The sequence goes on along the minus strand of CM019822.1, from coordinate 142,012,695 downwards.
CGCGAGACACGGCGGCGCTAGGGTTAGGGTTAGGTGCTCGGGGCGGCGGCGGGAATCGGGCTCGGGCGATTGGGAGCGGGCGGGCGCGAGGTTGAAGACAAGGAAGGTATGACGCGTGGGGCCGGCATGTCATTAGAATACCTCAACGCGCTGCTTAAAGGGGCATCGGACGCGCCGATGGGTTAGCATTGGACGCTCCGTTGCCCAACCAGAGAGGTTCAAATCTGCCAAAATCGCAACGGACGCGTCCTTTGCCTTGGCATCGGACGCTGGGCAGCGTCCGATGGGGCACCAGACGCTCCGGTGAGGGAGCAACGGACGCTACCCTGACACTGTTCCAGCCGGAGCTGTCTACAGTGCAGGGCATCAGACGCTGGGAGCGTCCGATGCAGCGTCTGATGCTGCAATTTTGGGCAGTTTCGAGGATCTCCGTTGCGGCTCCCTCTCCCAACCAAGTTCCAACTCAAATAAGAGGCAAATAAACACCAGTTGGAACCTAGTATGAGCAACCTCGCATAAACCCTCGGTTTTGTAAATATTTTGCCATAGGCTACATATCATTTTTAAGGTAAAATAGGCAATAAATCCCGAGGAGACAACATGTGGCCACCAAAACTAGGGGACTTAACCATTAGGAGCCTCAAATGCTCCCCCTAGCGGTGGACGAACATAGCGGTTGCTCAAAACATAACCGAAAAGAAACGACAAAGCAACAAACATGCATATGCAATGCATTACGGAATTTGAATCTAGGTTGCTTGTCAAGTTTGCTCATGGGTAAGCTTCTTCACATGCTTTTTAGGGCGGTTATCTTAACCACGTCTGACAAGCCTATGTGCATAGCATAACTTAAACATGGTATATTATACAATGCAATGCAAAGACAACCCCCTTTCACCTTTTGACAAAGTTACTTAGATCAAGCACATTAAGCTCACTTTGCAATCTATAAAGAGTGTTTTCATCTAGGGGTTTTGTGAAGATATCCGCCAATTGATCTTCGGTTCTAACTCCCTCTAAGGATATGTCTTTCTTTGAAACATGGTCTCTAAGAAAGTGATGGCGAATATCTATGTGCTTTGTGCGAGAGTGTTGAACCGGGTTGTTAGCAAGCTTAACCGCGCTCTCATTGTCACACAACAAAGGTACCCTTTCTAGAACTACACCATAGTCTAAAAGGGTTTGTTTCATGTAAAGGATTTGTGCACAACAAGCACCCGCGACTATGTATTCCGCCTCGGCGGTAGACAAGGCCACACTATTTTGCTTCTTTGAACTCCAAGAAACTAGTGATCTCCCAAGCAAATGGCACCCTCCGGATGTGCTCTTTCTATCTACTTTGCAACCCGCATAATCCGAATCAGAATACCCAACGAGTTGGAAGTTAGCTCCTTTGGGATACCAAAGGCCAATGCTTGGGGTGTGCTTTAGGTACCTAAGGATTCTCTTTACCGCTATGAGATGTGATTCCCTAGGATCGGCTTGAAAGCGAGCACACATGCACACACTAAACATGATGTCGGGCCTAGATGCGGTCAAGTATAACAAGCTACCAATCATAGAACGGTAGAGAGTTTGGTCAACCGGGTTACCTCCCACATCTAGGTCAAGATGTTCATTTGTTGGCATTGGAGTCTTGATAGGCTTGCAATCATCCATGTTGAAGCGTTTGAGGAGGTCTTTTGTATACTTCTCTTGAGATATGAAAGTCCCCTCCTTCAATTGCTTGACTTGGAAGCCTAGGAAGAATGTGAGCTCTCCAATCATGGACATTTTGAACTCCTTCGACATCAAGTCAACAAATTCCTTGCAATAGGCTTCATTTGTTGACCCGAAGATGATATCATCAATGTAGACTTGACAAATGAAGATCTCTCCATCAAGTTTCTTGGTGAATAATGTGGTGTCAACCTTCCCAATGGTGAAGCCCTTCTCAATGAGGAAGTCCCAGAGGCGCTCGTACCATGCTCTTGGGGCTTGCTTGAGCCCATATAGCGCCTTGGACAGCCTATAAACATGATTAGGATATCTAGGGTCTTCAAACCCGGGAGGTTGATCAACATAGACTAGTTCATTTATGAAGCCATTTAAAAATGCACTTTTCACATCCATTTGATATAATTTAATTTCATGATGTGATGCATATGCAAGGAGGATACGAATGGCTTCGAGTCTTGCAACCGGTGCAAAGGTCTCTCCCAAATCCAAACCTTCAACTTGAGAGAACCCCTTTGCCACTAGCCTTGCCTTGTTTCTAACAACCTTGACTTGATCATCTTGCTTGTTTCTAAACACCCATTTTGTTCCAATGACTCTTGCGCCTTTGGGTCGCTCTTCAAGTGTCCAAACTTGGTTGCGGGTGAAGTTGTTTAATTCTTCATGCATAGCATTCACCCAATCTGGATCACCTAGAGCTTCATCTACAATGGTAGGCTCAACAAGAGACACAAAGGAGTGATGTTCAATAAATAAAGCAAGTTTTTGAGATCGAGTCATTACACCCCTTGTTGGACTCCCTATGATGAGATCTTAAGGATGAGCTTGTAGTAGAGGAGTAGTCCTTTGATCAACCACTTGAGGGGCCGCTTGTGGAGCATCAACATCTTGAGCTTGTACCACCATTTGATCATGGGAGACATGAGTATCTTCAAATGGATCCCTCCCATCTTTTTCATCGACATGTGGTACATTGGATGAGGATGGCTTGTCAATGACTTGCACATCATCATCATCATCTTTAGGCTTGATGGCTCCAACCGGCATGTTCTTCATTGCTTCCCTCAATGGTTCATCACCTACATCATCAAGATTCTCATGCTCTCCTTGAGAGCCATTAGATTCATCGAATTCCACATCATATGTTTCTTCTACCATCCCGGTGGCATGGTTGAATACTCGATATGCTTTGGACTTCAATGAGTAACCAACCAATCACTAGGCAATAGAGATTTCCACCCAAGCTAGCATATGTTGTTGGCCCAAATAAATCCATGTGAAGTAGCTCTAACTCTCTTGATGTTGATACAAAGGCTTTGGTTGGATGTGTATTTGCAACTTGCTTGCCGGCTTGACATGCACTACACAATTTGTCCTTCTCAAACTTGACATCCTTCAAGCCTCTAACCAAATCCTTCTTCAATAGCTTGTTGAGAGTGTTCATTCCCACATGAGCCAATCTTCTATGCCATAGCCAACCAAGTGATTGCTTAGTGAACAAACATGTCTTCAAGTTGGCATCTTCGGAGGAGAAATCCACTAGATAGAGATTGTTGTATCTAAAGCCTTTGAATATCACTTGTGTATCATCTTTCTTGGTCACAACCACTTCCTTGTCGGTGAACAAACATTGAAAGCCAAGATCACATAGTTGCCCAACGGATAGCAAGTTGAAGCTTAATGATGCAACTAGAAGCACATTAGAGATGGTATGATCATTTGATACAGCCACTTTGCCCAAGCCCTTGACATTGCCCATTGAGTTGTCACCAAATGTTATCTTTTCTTGGTCATCGACATTCTCTTCTAGTGAGGTGAACATCCGGGGATCACCGGTCATATGTTGTGTGCAACCACTATCAATTACCCAATGAGATCCACCGGTCTTGTAGTTCACCTACACACACAAGAAATCAAGCTTGAGCTTTTGGGACCCAAACTTGTTGCGGTCCCTTAACCTTTTCTACTAGTGACTTTCCAACCCAAATTTGCTTTGGCCTATTCTTTTTAGGAGGCCCCATGAACATAACTTTCATCTTGCCACTAGAATCTTGTCTAAGCATGTAGTGAGCATTGAAAGCAAAGGGCCTAGCATGCTTGGGCAAGGGTGTGGGTTTTGGCTCTTCACAATCATGAGCAAAGTGTCCATCCTTTCCACACTCATAGCATCTCCCAACCTTCTTCTTCTTTGGCTTTGTGATGCTCTTGCGTTGCTTCATCTTCTCCTCAAGAAAGCCAATGCCATTTCTATTGGTCTTCATGACGGTGTTCATGAGAAGCTCACTTTGAAGACATTGACCCTTGGTAAATTTCTTCAACCCGGTGGTGAGGTGCTCCTTCTCTTTCTTGAGCTTGTCATTCTCTTGTTGGAGCTCTAATTGAGATGGTGTCATCTTGTAATCCCTCTCCATCTTCAATCTCTTGTTCTCTTCTTTTAGCATGTCTAGCTCAAGTGACATGCTATAATCATCATCTTGGGTCTCAATAATGACTTGCTTTGTGGTTGCAAGCTTCTCTAGATCAATCTTGAGCTTTGCATTCTCATTCTTGATCTTGACATAGTCATCATAGTGATCGGCCACAACCACACTCTTGCCCTTGCCACTAGCTCTTTGTTCATCAAGCTCACTAACCAAGTCCTCACAAGATATTGCTATGTCACACTTAACAACAAGGTTAGGAGCATCATGTGTCTCATGTGAAAGCATATCATAAGCAATGGTGAGAGTATCATAGTCAACTTTCACTTGAGTGTATTGTTCTTTGAGCAAGACATAACTAGTGGTAAAGTCACTATGCATCTTATCAAGTTTTTCATTTTTAGCTTTGAGCTCTTTGTTAGAGGACTTGAGCTCCTTGATAGATGATGACATAGTTGCAAGTCCATCTTTTAGCTCATCACTAGCATGAATAGCATGATCATATTTCTCAACAAGAGATTCATTTTCATCAACAAGCTTTTCATTTTTAGCTCTAGTCTTTCTTATGATTTTAGAGTAGTTGTTTAGCAATTTAACAAGCTCATCATAAGTGGGTGCCTCAAATTCACCATCACTATCACTATCACTAGAGTCATCATCGCTTTGTACCTTCTGGTCACCCTTGGCCATAAGGCATAGGTGTGTAGATGATGATGGCGACGGTGGTGGTGGTGGTGTAGAGGAGCCAATGCGAGCCAATGACTAGAGCGCCCACCTTCTCCTTCTCATCATCACTATCTTCATTTGATGAGCCGCCGGAGGAGTCAATGTCGGTGAGCCAATCACCAACAATGTAAGCCTTGCCACCTTTCTTGTGGTATTGCTTCTTCTTCTTGCCATCCTTCTTGTAGTAGGGCTTATCATTCTTCTTCTCATCTTCACTTGATGAGTCACACTTCTTGCCCTTGTTCTTGTTCTTGTAGCTCTCTTTCTTGGGCTTGGTGCATTGATGAGCAAGATGGCCAAGCTCACCGCAATTGTAGCAATCCATTTCGGAGATTGGCCTCATCTTGCTACTTGTGAAGAACTTCTTCTTTCTTGAGTCAAAGTTGACTCCATTCTTGTGAAGCTTCTTCAACATCTTGGTGGTTCTTCTCACCATGAGAGCGATGTTGGAGTCATCCTCTTCATCACTTGAGCTCTCATGATGCACCTCAATAGCCTTGGACTTGCCCTTCTTGTCATGACTAGCTTTGAAGGCCAAGTCCTTCTTCTTGTCGGTGGAGGAGCCACCACTTGGTGTGATGTGCATGTACATCTCATGCGCATTGATCTTTCCCAAGATTTGAGTTGGTGTAGCGGTGGAAAGATCGCCTTGATGTAGCACCGTCACAATGTGTCCATACTTCTCAATTGGAAGAACACAAAGAATCTTCCTCACAACATCGGATGGTTGCATTTGTGTGAGGCCAAGTCCATTTAGCTCTTCTACAAGAACATTCAACCGTGAGTACATTTCATTTGCACTTTCATTAGCATGCATATCAAAAGAGTGAAGCTTTTGCATAACTAAATGATAGCGTTCCTCACGCTCACTCTTGGTTCCCTCATGGAGCGCACAAATGTTTTCCCATAGATCATGGGCATTTTGTGGTTCCGAACACGGTTGAACACATCTTTGCAAATGCCTCTAAAAAGGATGTTTTTGGCTTTTGCATTCCATTTTTCATTTTCCTCCTCATTAGGAGTGAGGCTTGTGCCTTCCTTGGGCTTGGCAAAGCCGGTGATCGCGACATCGCGACATTTAACATCAACCGCTTCTAGGTACGACTTCATACGGATTTTCCAATATGGAAAGTCGTCTCCCTCGAATATGGGAGGTGGTCCATCACCTCCGGATATCTTAACTCTAGGCGGTTAAGCCTAAATCGAGAGCACGAGGCTCCGATACCAATTGAAAGGATCAAGATGCCCAAGAGGGGGGTGAATTGGGCTTTTCTAAAACTTCTTGCAAGAATAAAACCTATCAAGCCCCAATTAACCCCCTAGTGCCTAGAAGTGTGTTTCTCTTTATTCTACCGCACAAAAGATCAAGACTATGTCACTCCTACTCTAGCAAAGCAATCCAATATAGAATGAACAACAAGTAGTAATGCGAAATTGAATTGCTTGAAAGTAAATGCGTAGGTAAAGGAGTAGAGATGACACGACGATCTTTTTGCCGAGGTATCGATGTGTCGGCACACCCCCTAGTCCTCGTTGGAGCACCCGCGCAAGGGTATCGCTCCCCCTTGATCCGCGCAAGGATCAAGTGCTCACTACGAGCTGATTCTTCGCCACTCCGGCCCGGTGAATCGCTCGCTACCGGTCACAACTTGGCTTGGGTCATCCACAATGCCTCCGGATGATCACCAAGCTCTCCGATCGTCACCAAGCCGTCTAGGTGATGCCGATCACCAAGAGTAACAAGCTAGAACTCTCACTTGACCAACACAAGGCCAAAGAGATGGATGGATGCACACTTGCTACTCAATTCTCACTAGGAGGTGTCTAATTCTCACAATTAGCAAATCACTCAACCTTACTAGGGCTCTTGCACTCACTCACACTCGCAATGTGTTTCTCAGCAGATGGAAGTGGCAAGAACACTCAAATGGATGGAGGGAAGGAGTATAAATACTCCTCCAACCGGCCATCCAAAAACAGCACAAGACAGGGTTTCTGCGGGGGCATCGGACGCTCTGATGCCTAGCATCGGACACGCCGATGACCTCGACCAACGGTCAACTCTACAATCTGCCAGACTGTTCAAAGGGGCATCGGACGCTCAGCAGCGTCCGATGCCACCACAACGGACGCGTCCGATGTGGATTTGACCTCTCTGGAACCTCTCTGCATGGCCATCGGACGCTGGCCCTCAGCGTCCGATGCAACCTCCAGTTCACGCGCACGTGAACAGTGGCATGGACGCGTCCGATGTGAACACATCGGCGCATCCGATGCCACGCACCAGACTAAACCCTAGTCGGGGTGGGCATCGGACGCGTCCGATGCCTACCTGGCCAGCGTCCGATGCCCATTACAAGGGCAGACTGAGCTCAGATCGCGACGCGGCCTAAACGACTTTTGATCCTCTCGACTTAAGGCATCTCTCTGAGCTACCTAGGGCTATGAAATAACAAGTGTGCACCACACCTACCTCAATAGACTCATCTAGGTCAAGCTACTGATTCACGCTCCCCTTTATAGTACGGCCAAAGGGAAAACAAAGACCTAAGACTACCTAAGTGTCCTCCAACATCATATGACACTTAGCCTAGTCTACCACCATCTTCGTCGTCCATCCTTTGAAAACCGAAACGATATCCATCGCCAGGGGACATGAACTCCATATGCCCGTATCGTCGCCATTACCGTGACCTAACTCAATCCTGTTTCTGCAAAACACACGTTAGTCACAGTAATCTTGTGTTTCATCTAATCACCGAAACCACTAGGGGCCAAGATGCGTTCAGTTAGTTTGGTTTTAACAATGGCTCGAGATGGCCCAAGAAAAAGGAATGAGCGTAAGTTTCCTAAGTGCTGTGCTTTGGCGGAGTTAGCAAAACGTCTTTGGCAGTGAAAAATTCTAAACTCTCTAGTGGTCCTTTTTCCATAAATATTTTTTGAGCATAGCAAAACAAATTCTAACCTTGTTGCGGGCTGGATTTGATTTGAAAAGAAAAAGAAACCATTTCTGTTTCTGAGGCCGCAACAGCTAACTGTAAAAAAAATTGTTTTGCCATTTTTGTCACTATTTTCTAGTGCATGGCCGACCAGATGGATACTGTGTTATCATGTTGCACGCGGGACATGTTGTTGTCGCCACAACACGATGTTTAGTCCAATTTTTTAGCAGTTATCAGATACCTTTAAAAATAATTTAGTTCAAAAACGTATTGGACAAACACGCATTGCTTGTGTGAAAAAACAAAGAGAAAAATTGTAAGTAGATATTAACTGTTGAAAATTTTTGTTGTAGTTTTTACTGCAATTTTGTTTGTGGAATGATTAGTGTAATATTTATAATTGGCCATGACTTCAGACTGATTTATATTTGGCTGATACTCATTTGTGTTGTTCTGTATCATTGGCTTTGATTATATCAATGCAGATTTGGTTCAAGGGGCTTCGCAGCACGATTGGATGTGCAGCAGGACATTCTTTGATAATAGAACTGATTCAATGATATCTGGTTCGTGCATATAGCACAAGTTACATTTCGTACTCTTCTATTTTTTAAATTTGAAACCTTGTTATTGTATGTGAATTTTTCTGAACAGCTAAGCATCAGTTGAACAACTATAGTAGGCTACCAGGTAGCTATTGGCTAGGTAGTTTGAATGAAGGTGCATTACGTACTTTTCAAGAAAAAAAAAGAATTCAATGGGGGCACGTTGGGGAATTATGTTATTTTTGTTCTTTTGCATAGGTAGTGTGGTTGGGTCTTTCAAAGAGCTCCTCATGAGTGCTTCAGCTGGAGCGATGCAGTTTGACATGAGCGGTAATGTTGTATATGTTGGGGTAGATTGTCGTCCGTACTATGCTATGGATGAGGATAATCTGATTGACACAGAGGATGCTAATGAAAATCGTGGTACATATGAAGATCATGGTGCTGAAATGGAAGAGTGGAAAACTGATGACAAAGATAATGGTTGTGAAATTGGCAATGAGGTAGAAGAAGGGTACTTGGGTGGTCATGACTATGAAGATGGTGATTGCGATCTTTTTAGTATTGTGTCAGATGATGAAAGTAATGGAAACAACACAACTGGTGCTCATGATGTGGAATATATTGGTGAGGGAGAGACAAATACCGCGCTGCTCGGGAGGGACACTGGTTCTGATACTGATAGTGAGTTAGAAGAAGGTAGATCTGCACACCTAGGAGACTTTGGTTGTGTGACAGCGGGAGACTATGCTTGTGAGTCTGATGACGATGCAGAAGTCTTGTCAGGTTGCAGTGACTCTGAAGACAACAAATGTGATGAGGACATCACTATTGAGGTGGATTTAACCCAGGAGATTTGTGTTGATAATACAAAAAATGTTGCCCCTTATAGGAAAAGGTGAGTAAAATCATGAAAAGCTTTGTTGTTGTTATTTTTATATTGAAAAAAGGACTTGTCGGGATAGGTTATGATGGTTTTGGTTCTGCTACAGGAAACGCTTGCCGAAAGAACTTAGGAGGCCAAATTGCAGGAAACCAAGAATGATGGGAGCCATAGAAAGGGCTATGAGGGCTGCATCCACTAGGCGACCAGAGCATATATTTGAGCCTATATTAGGTATGGTATTTGATTCAAGGCAGGAGGCCAAAAGAGTTTTATAACATGTACTCTTGGGAGGTTGGGTTTGGCATCAAGTATAACAAGAGTCGACCTGGAAGTAAAAGGGCAGTGCAATCAAAGACGGATGTGACTGAGGACATTGAGGAATACATAAGCATGCACGACATAGTGTGCCAGAGAGCGGTAAGACATTTGACCAAACTTTTAGATACTATATGTTTTTGTAAATTTGAACACTGCGTAGTTTTTCTGCTGGTTGGTTGTTACTTGTCCCATTAAACTAGAATCTAAATCATAGAATATAAGTCGTACATATTTTTAAATACCCTTGGTGAAAAAGACAGAAGGTTATGATAAAATGATGAGTGATTGAAATCCTATGCAGTGATACTTTCTCTTTTTTTCTCTTTGAGCCATCTAACTATGATTGTGTACCACACACAGGGTTATGATTCCCGTGTCACTACTGGTACAAAAAGGTGTGGTTGTCCAGCTAAGATTAGGTTGTTAAGGACTGATGACTATGGATGGTACATAAGTTTGCATGTTAAGGATGGTAACCATGCCTTTTCTAGAAACTGTGGCGAGAAAAGAGTGGAATTCACATCGGCAAATTGATCCGTTCATGAAAGACATGATTAAGTACCTGAGGCAAAACAATGTCAGTCTGACGAAAGTCCACTGTATAATGGGTAGTATGTATGGTAGTATGGGTGATGTTTCGTGGACCAAAAGATCTTTGCGTACTGTATGTAGCCAGATAACAAGGGACCAGATGGATGATGATGTAAGGAAGACAATGGAGACATTTAGAGAGATGCATGAAACAGACCTAGGTTCCAGTTTAGTGTTGAACTTGATAAGAGGAGTAGGATAAGAACACTGTTGTGGTGTAGTGGCAGGGGTCGTGACCAGTATACTTGCTTTGGTGATGTAGTCACTTTTGACATTACTTACTGCACAAACATATACAAAATGCCTTTTGGACTGTTTGTTGGTGTCAACCATCATTTCCAAACGACTATATTTGTTGGTGTCTTGATGAGGCATAAAACAACAAGAAGCTTCAAGTGGGTTTTCAAGGAATTGTTGAAACTCATGGGAGGAAAGGCACCACTAACAATACTGACAGGTGTGTCACATCTGGTACTAGTGAAAAATGTTATTGACTTGCTTTTCATGCAACAACTTTACAAAAATATGTGCTTTTCTTTTATTGCAGACCAATGCAAGGTGATGACAAAAGCGATTCGTTTTGTGATGCCTGGCACATACCATCTCTGGTGCAAGTGGCATGTCATGAAAAAGATCAGGGGGTGTTTGGGTCCATCGTACACTAAAAACCAAAAATTTAGGGATGAGTTTTGGTTGGTGGTAAATGGTATGCTAACTGAAGATGAGTTCGAGGCTGCCTGGGCTGACATGGTAAAACGTTACCGCTTAGAGGGTAATGCTTTTATGAAAAGGATTTACAACACCAAAAAAGTGGGCAAAGCCATGGTCAAAAGACAAATTTTGTGATAGGATGAGCAGTACTCAACGCAGTGAGAGTGCAAACTTCATGCTGAAACAGTTTGTTCCCAGGAATTTTTCGATGAATCACTTTCACAATACAACAGGATGTTGTATGATCGTGATAGAGAAGAGGACATAGCTGAACACAAAACAAAAGAGGTTGGGTCCACTGCTTCGTTGTCATTTTATCTGATCTGCTATCACTATGGTGGTTGTGTTAGTGTGGGTGTCAATTACAAATAAATTGAAATTTGTCAATGATATACTAATTAAGTTGTTAAAATGTGTATGTTCAAGTTCAAATTTTTGTTCAATTATCCATTTCAAGCAATGAGACGTTAAATGTGACTAACTGATGTTTTTTTTGTTATGTTCAGCTAAAAATGGTGCACATCCGTCTTTGGTCGATTGAACGACATGCGTTGTTGATATATACAAATGTTGCATTTGAATTGTTTAGGTCAGAAGTTGACAAGGCATCAAATTATGTTCTGAGTCATGTGGATGGCAATATTTACACTATTTCGCATGACAATGCCGAAAAAACGGCCCACTGGGCTCGAGTGCATTTTAATGTGGAGGTAGTCGAAGGGGATGGTGTGGATTAATCTGTGATTAGATTCACAAAAACACAACTATTGTGGTGATATTTGATCATCACGGATATGACTTAACTAGAATAGAAAATTTGTGTAACGCGCATAACAAAACACATTGGCATTTGAGAGACAGGCCGAAAAAGGGATTGTCGTACAAAAGCATAAGTAATATTAAATAAAGGGGTACACAGAGTATGCTACAATGGAGGACAGGTTGGGCGTCCCTACATTACTTGATTCAAATGCGACTACAGAAGTCCTAACCATACATGCGCCCAACTAAAAAATAATAATTGCATAGAAAAAAGGTTCCTGAGTTGCTTGGACTTCATGTTGCCTAAAACGACGACCATGAGATCCCTGATCTAGCGGTCCTTGTTCTCGTTTTCCATGAAGGCATAGGATACAGTTTGGTTGAGATCTCAAACTGCTTTGCTCACTTGAAGTTTCACATAGTCCTCCATAAGATCATCCCATATCCATAGTTTGCAACCATTTTCCTACGAAAAAAGTGGGCAAAACGAGAGATCAGACACAAGGTGTGTGTGTGGAGGGGGGGGGGCTAAGAGATGATGGATAATGAAACCTGGTTGGAGCACTTGATGAACTTCCGGTTCATGTTGTGCGAGGTCTAGGATTCCCAGACAGCAGCAAGCCTGCGGCAGGCGCAGAGAAGGCCCGGGTGCAATTGAGGCTAGCGAGCCCTTGAGCCATGTGAGCATTGGCTGGCCGAAGCAGATTGGGAAGAAATCGCTGGGTGCTCCGCTATGCTGGTTGGTGTGATATGGGGTAGAAAAGTTTCACCAAGGCTGCCATATATATAGATAGATATGTAGAGTGGCACTGTGCTTCCCTATGTTGGTTGGGTGGGGGTGGGGGTGGGGGGTGGGGGGATGGGAGCAGGGTGAAAAAAGGCCTTAGGTCATGTTTAGTTCCCCAAATTCCTACAAAAATTCCACACATAATCCATTACATTGAATCTTTAGACGCATGCATGAAGCATTAAATGTAGACAAAAAATAATTAATTGTACTTTTAGTATGTTCATGTCTGTAACGTCCCGCCTCCACGAGGCCGGACCCACTTACATCTGACAGCTTTTCTAGAACATTGACTTCCCTCACAGGCCAACATCAGTCTTTTCTGCGTACTTTGTCCTCACTCGTGCGCACCCAAGAAGAACTTCCCGGTCGGTCACCCATGCCTAAATTTCTTCAAACCAAACACGCTTAACTTTAGAGTTCTTTGGAGATAGGCTTCCGAAAAAGAAGTTACAATTTGTTGGTATGAGTATACTATTATTCCTATTAAGGCCTGGGGCGGGATGTTACATCCTCACCCCCTTAAGAGACTGACGTCCTCGTCGGTCAACCCCAAGCCAGGAACGTTCTCTTTTGGCCACGTCCGTGTGTCCAGTACCAGCACATGTGACATGTTGTGTGACCACTCCGGGTCCACACCAGCCATGCGCACCATGCCTGAGCAACTGCGACACCCCACACCCGTGAAACCGCGAGAGTCGGCTCTGATACCATTCTGTAACGTCCTGCCTCCACGAGGCACGGACCAACACCAGTCTTTTTTGCGCACTTTGTACGTCGGTCAACCCAAGCCAGGAACGTCCTCTCTTGGCCACGTCCGTGTGTCCAGTGCCAGCACATGTGCCATACTGTGTGACCACTCCGGGTCCACACCAGCTATGTGCACCATGTCTGAGCAACTGTGACACACACGTCCGTGAAACCGCGAGAGTCAGCTCTGATACCATTCTATAACTCAAGCCAGAAATGTTCTCTCTTGGCCACGTCCGTGTGTCCAGTGTGCCTGCCAGTACATGTGTCATGTTGTGTGACCACTCCGGGTCCACAACAGCAATGCGTACCATGCTTGAGCAACTGCGACACACACGCCCGTGAAACCGCGAGAGTCGGCTCTGATACCATTCTGTAATGTCCCGTCTCCACGAGGCACAGACCAACACCAGTCTTTTCTACGCACTTTGTACGTCGGTCAACCCCAAGCCAGGAACGTCCTCTCTTGGCCACGTTCGTGTGTCCAGTGTCAGGACATGTGTCATGTTGTGTGACCACTCCGGGTCCACACCAGCCATGTGCACTATGCCTGAGCAACTGCGACACATATGCCCGTGAAACCGCGAGAGTCGGCTCTGATACCATTCTGTAACGTCCCGCCTCCACGAGGCCGAATCCACTTACATCTGGTAGCTTTTCTAGGACATAGACTTCCCTCACAGACCAACACAAGTCTTTTTGCGCACTTTGTCCTCACTCGTGCGTATCCGGGAAGAACTTTCCGGTCGGTCACTCATCCCTAAATTTCTCCAAGCCAAGCACGCTTAACTTTAGAGTTCTTTAGAGATAGCTTTCGAAAAAGAAGTTGCAACTTGTTGGTATGAGTATCATATTATTTCTATTAAGCCCTGGGCCGGGATGTTACATCCCGAGAGGAATCTTTTGAGCCTGGTTAGTCTATATTTGGATAAAGTTTATCAAATAACAACGAAAGTACTACAAGAACTTTTCTCCAAAAATTTTGCGGACTGAACGAGGCCTTAATACCTAATTCGAAAGCAAAAGTTTTATAAAAAAACCAAAAGTACGTAATGCGAAACGCTAGGCCAAAAGGTCAAATTGCTTAGCTTGCCCATCGCCGATCCGAAAAAAGATAAAATAAATCAATATGACACTCGTGACACGACCTCAGTGTCCACGGGATGGGCAAGAGTTCGGCGATTTATGGAGCGAGGAAAACAAAAAAATCTAGACAAAAAAAATAATATACCTACTAAAAACTAGTGACGCTGGTCGGGAGTGGGGGAGGAGTGAAAAATGAAACCCAAAAAGAACAAGGCCCCCGGTAAAAAAATGATGCTTGAGGCTCACAGACCCAAAAACAATCGCCTTGTTCGTCTCCAACTGGATAGGATCGAGACTCACGGGCTGGAGGGCGAATGGCAACTAGAAAAAAAGCTGCTTGAATAGGCGGACAATTCAATAGGTAAAACGAGCATACCAATCTCCCCTATCTGTTCTGGTAACTTGTGTTCCACAATTTTGTGGCTTTCAACATTTCTTAGGGTTCCGCCGGCTAATAGTGACTTTGGGGAAGAGGATGGATTCGGGCAGCGCCGGCGCAGGGGGGAGCTCAAGTACTTCCACTGCAGCAGGTGGAGAACATTCCAAAGGCAGGCAAAAAAAACACCTAAGGTGAGAGCGTTGTGACTCGATGACTCATGAAAGTAGCAGTAACAGAACATAGGGTTTCCATGGATAAGCCTTGTTTATTTTGTTCTCAGTACAATCATAATAAGTGAAAATGGGACTATGCATTTATGAAAAACGGAAACAAAGATCCATATACCCAAGGGATTTCATTCATCGGCAGTGCTTAAAAAATAACCTGCAGCTGCAGCATTGGGGTAAATGCGGCGCCCTCACACAGATTAGGGCCCTCAGAGTGGTGATGGGAAGTTTGTTTCAGATTTTGTGTTACCATGGTGTCGCTATTGACTGAAAAAAAGCTAGCCCGCACCTTTGTAATTTGAGGACGTAACAAAAAAGAATAGATATTGGACCCCTTTATCTGGCTGTCCCATATTTGCAACAGATTTTTAAAAACGAAGACAGAAAAAATGATGAAAATTTAAAACACTTTTTATGTGTCTGATGTTACATAGAACACAAAATGTCTGCTAGTTGATGAGTTTAATTCATAACAAAAATGCGCAGGTGCATACATCGTTCAGGATAAGCCCAGTGGTGGAATTGTTCAGCAAAATGGAAGGAGAGAAAGAGAAACTTCTGAAGGAAGTGGGGCTACATGGTTTAACAAACCTGCCGAGAGAGGACCCCATGTACAAAGGGGCTTTTAACTGTCAATTTGCTTTCTGGCTGCTACTGCAAGTAGACAGTGAGAGTGGATCATTGGACCTAGGATCAAGGGGGGAAATAGAGATGACATGTGAGGATGTAGGGCTGGTGTTAGGGATAACCAGTTCAGGTGAAGAGGTGAAGAAGTCTGATCCGTTGGTATTGAAAGATACCAGAGAATCGATAAAGCAAACAATAGGTCTGGGCCCTTCAGAAAGGCATTCATCACAGCATCGTTCGTATTTGCGGTAAGCTAAATCTGGTAAGTGTAAGAAAGGTATTGGAACGTGATATAACACAGGATGCTGCTGATCAAAAGGCATTCATCACAGCATCGTTCGTATTTGCGGTAAGCTACTTCTTGGCACCAAAGGGCAGGCCGCCAAAAATAAATACAGACATACTGTAGTCTCTGCTGGACACAAATAAAATAAAAACATAAACTGGGCGTCTTATGTGCTTATGTCACTGAGGGAGGCAAGCGCAAAACTAAGGCCATGTTCAGATTCCCAAATACCCCCAAATATTTTGCATAGTAACTATCACATCGAATCTTTAGACGCATGTATGAAGCATTAAATGTAAGTAAAAAAATAATTAATTGTACTTTTAGTCTGTTCATGTCGAGACGAATCTTTTGAGTATAGTTAGTCCATGTTTAGATAAAGTTTGTCAAATAACAACGAAAGTGTTACAGTAACTTTTCGCTACAAATTTTGCGAACTGAACAAGGTCTAAAAAGAAAGATGAAGGCTAATACAAAGTCAGTAACTTTGGATGGTTGCTTGCTACTGCTGCAGGTGACAGGATGTCAAACTTGAATTCAGTTTATCATATAGAGTAACTGTGACTGGAATAAAATTATTGCCAATGCAGATAGTGTATCTGGACAACCTGGATTTCGGTTTGTCATCAACAGTGCATGGTGTTGTGCCAAGAGTAAAGGATTTCACATTCCAGCTTATTGATAGCCTGATAGTTGAAGATACTCTAATAATTATGGAGGGTGATACTCTAATAATTATGGAGGGTGATTCTCAGCAGCTCTTCTTCCTCAAATCCATTCTTCATACCTTTGCTGAGTCTTCTGGCCTCAGGGTGAATTATGACAAATCCTTCCTTGTTCCAATCAATATATCAGCCTCTCGAGCACAACATCTTGCTTGCACTCTTGGTTGCTCGGTGGGCTCTCTTCCCTTCACCTATCTTGGCCTTCCCTTGGGCATTGCTAGGCCTAATTTGGAAAACTTCCTTCCCTTGATTTCCAAATGTGAGAAAAGACTTATGTCCACCTCTTCCTACCTATCTCAGGCAGGGAAACTTGAAATCACCAATGCAGAGCTCTCAGCTTTACCAACTTTTCACATGTGCACCCTTACCCTTCCTAAAGGGGTACTAAAGCAGATAGACAAATACAGAAAGCATTGCTTATGGAGAGGGGCAGACATCAACTCAAAAAAGCCACCAAAGGCTGCATGGAAAATGGTATGTACTCCCAAAGAAGAAGGTGGATTAGGAGTCATTGATCTGAGAAAACATAATGAAGCATTGCTGCTAAAGAATCTTGATAAAATTTTCAACAGGAAGGATATCCCTTGGGTATCTTTGGTTTGGGAAAAACACTATTCCAATGGGAGACTCCCAAATCACACAAGAAAAGGCTCTTTTTGGTGGAGGGATATCTTAAAACTTCTGGAGTCTTACAAATCCTTCTCAGTGGTACAAATTCAGAATGGCCAGACTTGCTTGTTCTGGACTGATAAATGGCAAAACCAACACTTGAGTGTGCAATTTCCTGAGTTGTTCTCCTTTGCAAATAATAAGTCAATCACAGTGGCCAACTTCTACTCACAACATCCTATTCATAGTCTATTCAGTTTGCCTCTCTCAATGCAAGCATATCAACAGCTTCAAATTGTGCAAGCTTTCATTCAGGCTAACACCCTGTCCAATGATGAGGATATATGGCCTGCAAGATGGGGAAGATTTTCAGCAGCACGAGCTTATAAATACCTGATAGGTCACACACAGGTACCAAGAGCATTCAAATGGTTATGGGAAACATTTTGTCAGCCAAAGCACAAAGTTTTTTTCTGGTTGCTAATAAATGACAGACTGAGCACTCGAAATATCCTAAAAAGAAAGAACATGCAACTCCAATCATATGACTGTGTGCTCTGTCAGCTCAACACTGAGGAAACAATGGAGCATCTTTTTATCAATTGCCCGTTTGCAGTAACCTGTTGGCTGAAGGTAGGGATCGCATCACAGCAACACACTGATATATTCTCAGCTATATCAAGCATTAGAAGACAAGCCCATCCCCAGTTCTTCATGGCAATAATTATTCTTATGTGTTGGTCTATTTGGATGGCAAGAAATGAACTAATCTTCAAAGGTCACCACCATTCAGCTGACTAGGTCAAAGAGAAGTTTGCAAAGGAAATGAAGATCCTGGCCCTGCGGGCAACAACCAAATACACATCAACCTTCGACTTATGGATCCAAAATCTTTTGTAATTGGGCTGGGCTAATTTTCTTTCTTTCTTTTCTTGTATCTTGAAGTTTCCTTTATTTGTCTTCTTTTACCCCTGCTGCTTTGCTGTATTCTGAACCTTTTCATTTTAATAAAGCTCCTGTAGAGGCCCCGGGCCTCTCCAGTTCTATCAAAAAAAAAAAAAAAAAAACAAAGCTACGAGACCAGGACCAGGTATGCCGACATTTGGCCTGAGACGGGTATGACCAAATTGTGTTAGACTTCAATGTGTTTTTGATTACAAACTAGATTACTATTAAAAAATGTTCATAAAAAAATTGACTGAACTTGCTTGCAGCTACGATGTGATAGAGATAGTTCATACACACGTGGGGATGTATACAAGGAGATTTTACTAACAAAGGATCACACAGAGAGCAGGTTGTTGATGGATAGTGACAAAAAACAGGTAATTTTAGAAGTGGCAAAAAAAGGGCCAAATCATTGCTTCAGTTTTCTGACCTAATGAAAATTTATTTTTCTCTGAAAATTTTGAAGCTGCTTAACTATGTAAAGAAAAATGTTGAAGAAGGGAAGAGAAGAATCAGGATGGCTTCAAGGCAATTTGAAGAACAGGCTTGCAAGACGATGCACCAGTCTCATCATTATATTTCCACAATGTTGGACATATGGATGACTGGGAGAATAAAATGCAAGTTGGGAGGTAAAAAAAAAGTAAATATGTGCATAGTAATCATACAAAGGACTGGCTTCTTTCATATGTTGACACGTTCAGATTGTTCCAAAAACAGAGGACAACCAGGACGACCGTGCTGATTCAAGTGTCAGAGATACAAAAGGGGCGTTCGACACAACTGGTAAAAAAGGATGTTGATGAATTGATCTATGATTAATTAAACTATAGTCTTAAATAAACACTAATCATTGTGTCGGATTGTGGGACCTCGATACGACGCAGCTCATGTGCCATCTCGGACAAAATAAGGGGTTTGCAAGAAGCTGGCCGAACTTCCATTAAAAGGTGAAGTATGTCTATCAGGGCTGAAGCAAGTTAACGAGAAACAAAATTGAACGTTTTTATACGAGCAGCAGTCTGAATTTATCTTCTATTTTTTGCAGTGACTAGAATGGCATGTGCCGAATCGAGCTCGAGTCAGCAAATTATGCAAAGGGAGGGAGAAAATCATGAATCTTGGTGAAACGATGGTTCAACAAGATTGAGCTGAGAAGCCAATGTTTGGAAAAAATGATGTCAATGTTTGTAATATTTTTAAAAACATTGAAATTGTTGTGTAATGAACAAACTGACGTTTGCAAGAAACCTGACATTTTAGTGTAGATATGATGCTATGCAAAAAAAAAGCATTGGGACTATGTTGAGATAACCTGACATTTCAGTCCGGGCATATTTAATTAGAAAAAAAAAGGGTGCACTGTACACCTATCGTGTGAGACCGTCTAGGATGTGACATCATGAGGCGTGGCAGGGGTGTACTGGGACATTTAATACATGTGCAGCAGTTTGGGTGCATTCCCTGGGTGCATTTGGTACTGTACATTCGAAATTTGAAAGTCACCTATACTTTGAGAGGGAAGGTAGGTCTGTGGCTTACTATTTGAGCGCGTGGTGGCTGTGGTTAACCTTGCGGGCATAAAGGGAGGAAGAGGACATCGGGTGAGGCAAACACAAAGAGACTCCCCCACCACACTGAGCCATACCCAGTAGCAAAACTTGTCGGACTTTCATCCAAGGAGTAGAGGCAGAGAAATCCTGTGTTTCAGACGACAGCAGCATCAGTGCGGTGAATGAGGTAAGAACACAAAACTACGCTGTGTTTCATTCGTTTATCAAGGTTGCAGTCGACCGAGAACGTACTCCCGACCGAGTAGCTGGCTACCATTTAATACATCCCAACTCTCAGGCTACCTCGGTGGGGACGAGAATTGCTTGGAGTCGGCTGATACATTGTCAGCGGACGGAGCAGAGGGGAGTTATGAGCTGCAAGTCCAGGTAAGCTATAGCTCGGCCAACAAATGGAGGACAAACTGGTTGGTCTGGTGCAAGGTCCAGACTCCAGACATCCGAACCTTCGAATACATGCCGTGTGTGATGCAGGTTCCAGTTAATGCTTTCCTTTCAGGTTGCCAGTACAACAGCTGAGACGGCGGTGAGCGATATACTTTCTGTAGGCTTCCATGCTTGTATGGATTTGTATGTGATTAAATTTTCATTTGTCGAGAAAGCAGGAAGAACACAGGGAAGGCGAGGCGGACAGCGATGATGTCCAGGCTGTAGTTCCAGATCAAAATCCCAATTTTGATGAGAGCAATGACAGGGGGTCGAGCACAGAAAATGTTGAGGAGGATGGTATGGATGAGGTGCAAAGCAACTTGAAGCGCTGCCGTGTGTATGCATACGGGTGGTGAAGTCATGCGAGAATGAAAGGACTAGGGCACGACCAACGCAGGCGAACAACCTTGTTAGCCTCAACAAAAGTTTATGTTACACGTAGACGAGGATGACTTTGAGGCCGCTGATCTTCCAACGCGGGCAGACGTGCTATGCTAGCTCTCGGTCCCACCATACACAGGCTTTACACAAGCTTTCTTCGTCACGGTTTCTCACAACGCGAGCCTCAGCTGCTGCTTGGAACTTTTGACAGACGGGGCACACGCTGCTTCTGCATGCTGTTCTGACCACCTGCGAAACCACTATTTGGTGTGACATGGACTCACGGTGCTGATATGCATGGAATCTGAGGCAGCACGCCAACTAGACGTGTTGGGGAAGCCCTTAGTGAGTAGTTTAGCTCTTGGTTGATAATGCTTTTACATGTAAGGATGTAACAGGCTTTTGGATGTAACAGCCATGTGTGTGCGCTTGGATTAGTCGGTAGTTTAGCCGCGCGTGTGCTTTTGGATGTAACAGGCTTTTGGCCCCAAAAAAGTTGTCTAATAAAAACTGTTGCCCAAGAGTTGCATGAAAAGTTGATATTTTTGGCATGGTCAGGCAAGGGCAAAGAAGATGTGTTTGGTTGGTGCCTGAACCTGAGAAAACTAATATGATAATAAAAGATGATTTATAGTATAATATAACTTTAGCATATCATTAAATAATATAAGGATAAATATTTCTTATTTTTTTAAATAAGAAATATAAATACTCATAATATAGGTTGGAAAATAAAAGATCCTTTCCATCCATAGGTGAATAGTGAAGAAGTTAACAATTTGTAGCAGTGACATGTACGTCGTAGTAGTTAATTAACTCAAACTAACTTTGATGCTTTATACTTAGTTATCATCCAGACAAATGATGTTGCCCCCAGGCGCTGGTTTTTGGAGGCCTGAGCCTGCACTACGATGCCTGGACCGGAACTAGATCCTCTGCAGTCAGGGCCGGCCGACTGTCTTCTGCAGTCGGCTGATCTTTGCCGTTAGCTGCGATCCAACGACGAGAAGCTCTCATTAGTCTCCCTCAAGCACAACACACGACCCATCTCAGCCCAAGACTGCTTTGACTTCGTCTTCGATGGCCGTCGCCCATAAACGTCGCCATGCCTCACGACGTTTGTTTTCTTAGAATTTTTTTAACCCTGTCATATTAAATGTTACAGTTTAATTTAGTCTCTTAAAAATAAATGAATTATAAAACTAATTTATCAGTTGGAAGCTAATTCACAAGACCAGTCTATTAAGCTTAATTAGTTCATCATTTGACAATATAGTGCTACATTAAACATTAGCTAATGATAGATTAATTTACCTTAATAGATTCATCTTGTTAATTAGCATCTGAGGTGTAATTAGTTTTATAATTAGTTTATTTTTAATAGATTAAATTAGTACCGCAACATCCGATGTGACAGACTATTTTTTTTCGAAAAAACGAACACCTCCTAAGATGGTGAGTGTGGTGGCCGGCACGGGCTACGACAAATCGCACCGGCGTGTGCACGACGAGTGTGTGGCCGACACGGGGCTATGACAAAATTGCATGAGCGACGCTCCGAGTCAAACACGACTCGGGCCATGCCTACGAAGCAAGACGCAACGACGACGGTAGCTGTGAGGGGTGTTTAGTTCCCAGCATAAAAAAAATTCACATAGCACATTGAATGTTTGGACATATGCATGAAGTATTAAATATAGACTAAAAATAATTAATTACACAGATTGCGATAACTTTGCGAGATGATTTTTATTTTTTAAGTCTAATTAGGTCATGATTTGGCAATATTGTGCTACAGTAAATATGTGTTAATTACAGATTAATTAGTATTAATAAACTCGTCTTATGGTTTCCTGACAAAATATGTAATTTTTTATTAATATTTTTAATAGACTAAATTAGTGCCATAATATTTGATGTGACATCCAAAAACTTTTCATCCTCTAATTAAACATCCTCTGAGTCTTGCTGGAGGTGGTGCTGCAAAGCACACCAGCGGCTGTGCAATCTAGCACGTAGTCCTCTATTGTATTCTCTAAGAGAGAAGGAATTGGTACTCGTAGGAATAAAGCCAGAAGCCTAAGAGCTTTGTATCTCCATGATCATTAGGTTTTGGATCAAAGAATGCGCCAGCTTACCCAAGATCCTAAAGAAATCATAGCTTGAAATCCCAGTCTACTGCTGCGACTTGTGACTCTGTGTTCTTGGTGGGCCAAGGGCCCAAGGCCTAGCGGCCTAGCGTTTGGGTGACTGCGAACTAGTGAAAGCTCCTTGCCATTGGATTCTAGCTGACGGCGCAGATCAGCCGACTGCTCTGCAGTTAGGTCGGCCGATTGTCTTCTGCAGTCGGCTGATCTTTGCCGTTAGCTGCGATCCAACAACGAGAAGCTCTCATCAGTCTCCCTCAAGCACAACACACGACCCATCTCAGCCCAAGACCGCTTTGTCTTCGTCTTCGATGGCCATCACCTTGCATCCAAAATAGATTGTTGGCGAGATACAGGCAGCCATTTATCCAGACAGATGCACTCCAGGTCTCCATCCAAATATACCGTATTGACACTAAGAGACCTTAAGTATTTTATTAACTTTATCATATTGTAAAAAAAACATACGTACGCAGGACATTAAAAAAGATGAACATGCTATGCAGGTACTGAAAATTGTTCATTATAGTAAATGTGTTTTTGGGGAAAAAAATGTATACGTGGGATGGACCAACACTAGTGGAACAATATGAGCCCGCCCAAAAAATAGGCCCACGAATGGATGGCAGAAAGGTTTATTGGACTTAAGGGGAAGAACGGAGAGGAACGGGAGGAGAGGGGAGATCTGAGATAGCTTCAAGAGAAAGAGAGAGGGCCGGACAGCGGCGGCGCGCCCGCGGCAGGCGGATTGGCCAGGCGACAGCGAAACCAAAAGCACACTCAACGACAACAAAAAAAACATTTGGATCTGATTGCTCAGGTATGTAAAGCAAATATGCATGCAACTAAACCTAGTGGGATGTTGTCGTATGCAAAGAAACTTATTCGGATCTAGATATTTGATTGGGTCCTCATAGGTCTGTGCGCTATCAACCGCGCCGCTACGAACCATGGAATAGAAATTAGATATATGATATGGGACATTGTTGATTTGCAGGAGGGTGTTTGGGCAACATGGATGGGCGGTTGCAGGAGCGCGCGAGCCGATTCAAAACTGTAGATGATGCCTCTGTGAGCAGAACAAGAACACGTCTGCGGCAATACAGGGGGGCGCAGTCCGGGGAGCTAGCACATCCAAGACACAGCGAAGAGGACGACGAATTCGTCAATGTAAGAAGAATAGATGTCGAGGGGACAGCGATCAGGATGAGAGCAAGCCAGTGTAAGCGGGGTGGGACAGAGGGGAAGTCCACGCAAGCCAACAAAGACAAAATGGATTCAGACCCCAAAGTGAGGACTTCTTTCTCAATAGGTGCTCTGAATAGAGTTTTCTCTGAATTCAATACTGAGAAGAAGAGTATTATGGAGTCAATTGGGTTTGGGGGGCTGATGAAGATACACTCTCAGCCAAAAATCTCTAGATTGTTGGTACTATGTTTGGTTAGGAATATGGACCCCATGACAGGTACAATGAAGATTGGCAATGGAGAAGAGCTGCCAGTGACAATAGATGACGTTGAGTTGGTAACTGGCTGTAACACCCTGATTTAATTTTCCCCAATTTAATTAAAGAATTTAGAAACTAAATAGGTTGGCTAGTTTATTAGAGGAGGAAAATAAAATTTATTTATCATTTTCATGTTGCATTCATGCCATTGCATATTTTTGTTGTGTGGTAAATGATTTATTAAAACCCGTATAGGGCGAATCGAATTTATTCTATTTATAAAACAAATAAAAGGTTTATGAAAATTTTACCAAAACAAACTCAAGTTTTATTTGCAAAACCCAGAGTAAAATATTTCCAAAATCTTTAAGATTGTTTTGATTTCAAACAGATTTGAATTTGGATTTGAAATGAATTTGCAAAAAGGTTTGAAAAGAAAAGAAAAAGAAAAAGAAAAAGGCAAGGGCCTCTCCTCATCCCTCCCCTCTCCTCTTTCAGCTCGGCCCAACACCACCCTGCGCCGGCCCACCCTTTTCCCTCCCTCCTTCCCGGCCCGCGTCGGCGCCGGCCTGCCTCCTCTCTGTCACTTCCTCGCCCCTCTCCCCGCCGGGCCGAACCAGACGGCCCACCTCCCATCCGCTCCCCTGAAGAAGCCCACGCTCGGCAGGCCGCAACGCGCCCGCCGCCTCCCTCCCGGCTTCCCCTCTGCGCGCCGTGGCCGCCTGTCGTCCTCGCGCTACCGCTGACAAGTGGGACCCACTCGACAGGGGCGTCCCCGTCCTCAAACCTCCCCTCCGCCCTTCGCGCAGCGCCCATAGCTCCGCCCACCCTGACCCTTCTACCGCGATAGCACCCAGCCGCCACCCCTCCTCTAGCCGTTATAAGCCACACCGACCCCCACGCCGCCTCGACACCGCCAACCCGATCCCTCGTGTGCGATTCCCCACGCTCCAGCGACTTCCTGAGGTACCACCGCCGGCACGCCATTACTAAGCTCGGCTCGAGCTCGCCACCGCGCAGGGAAGCCACCACCGGCCCTCGTCCTTTCCCCTTCGGCTTCGCGGTCACACGCCGCGTCTGGGAGGCCTTTTTCGCTGAACCGCTGGGCCCGGAGACGCGTCGTCGACCTTGCCGAGCCCGAGCAGCGCCGCCGTCGGATCCCATCACCGAGCCCTCCCCGACTGGGCCAAGGCCCTTGGTGAGTTTGCCTTCGCCTCCCCTACCTCCCAGTGCCCTTACTTCCTCGGAACTTGGACTGTAGCGCTAGACTAGGCAACTCCGGTGAGCTCGGCACCTCTAGCCATGGCGCGCCGCCGCACACACACCGGCCGGCCGCCACCGCTCACCCGCATCCCCTCTGTACCGTCCGATCCGAGATCTGCGGCTTAGAATAGAACTCAGATCGAACCGGTATGAGCCCGATCCACGGGATCGTGAACTCGGTCCACGGTCGCCAGGTCAGCGGGTCCACGTACCACGCGGCACACCGAGCCAATCGGCAAGCGCCACGTGTCTCCACATCAGCGCCACGCAGCGTCTGCACAGCCGCACACACGCCCCCCTTTCCATCTAATCTAGACCGTCCGATCTGGATCGGGCAAACCAGATCAGAAGATACCCCTTCACTGCACCTTTTGCTAAAGAGACCCTCCCTCCTTTTGAAATCAACCCGCACTCCAATTACCCTATTCACCGAGTCTGGGACAACTTTCAGTAAAGACCCCGTACTTTTGACTAAATGAGGCGCCGTCCCCACGCCACCGCATCCTGATCCCGCTCGCGTGGCACACTGGCTCCAATGGCACTGTGCCACGTAGCGCCACGTCGGCATCTGCGCGGCCAGCGCCGACCGTCATTGGCGCGTTTACGAAAAGGCCCCTCGGTTTTCCCCAAATCAACCCGCAGTCCGGGCGCCCTGTTTCTGTGCCTGGCGAATCTTTCGATCTAGCCCTCGGGTTTTCGGATAAATGAGGCCCGGTCCAGAGCTCTTTTAAATTCAGTTTTGATTTATTTAAAATACGAAAATGAGTTTGAATTATTTACAGAATTGCCATCCAACTTCAAAAGCTCATAACTTGCTCATTTTAACTCTGTTTTGACCCGTTCAACTTGCGTTAGTTTCATAATTTCGTTCTCTACGCAGTAGATCTATTAGTTTACTATTTTCATACTGTTTGTTGTACTGTTATTCATTTCGCTTTGTATGTGCCATGTATGTTGATTGGGCCAGAGAGTGCGGAGTTCGAGGACGCTCCAGATTTTCCTTGTGATCCAGTTGATTCGACCCAACCCGCAGGCAAGTGTCCTTGAACATCTTGCACCTACTTTATTTTACTTTTGGTACTAGAGTAGTTAGATCTTGTAGATGCATGCTTGTCATTAATTTGAATCCCATGTTATGGTTTACTAGAATTTGTACATATTATCCTTGTCGCCTGTTTTGGGATGTTCGGGTAGGTGTCTTGCTTAGCCCTGCAGTCATGGTTGGGATGAGAGTTAAAATGTTTATAATCTTGATTAATGAATTATGAAACCAATGTGGACATGGTAATTTTGTAGTAACATGGTTATTAGGTAAATCCGGCAGGATGGACCCGTATTGGTGGTTTTGTGTCGTGGGACTCGGCAGCTGCTTTTGGTTTTTGGTTCGGGGCTCGTGCTAGACATATCCTGCCTGGATCCCTAGGACCCGGTTCTCAGAGCATGTAACCCGGCTTGACAGCGCAACCATGAGATCTGGATGGGCTGGACCTGGCTAATTAATTAGTTACCTCTAAGTTGAGGGTCCACACGGGGTTTGTTTTAGTGGCTCACGAGGGGGCCCTGGGGGTCGTAGACCTTGGTACGGGGTGAAACCTTAGAGGTACGTGTGGAACGGACTTGGAGGGGGCTTTGTAAAGGCCTTGCAGTGCAACCCGCTATGCACCTCGGCAGTGTTTAGCGTGACGGGAACTGCACGACTCATGGGTAACGATGTGCAACCTCTGCAGAGTGTAAAACTGATATATCAGCCGTGCTCCCGGTCACGAGCGGCTTGGACTTCTTTGAGATTAGTTGGTTACTGGTTGGTTTTGGGTTCGGGTCATCTGATGGACTTCAGGTGCGGTTGCCTGATGGACTTCAGGTGTTGGTTGCTCGGTGTGACTCCGAGTGTGGTTTGCTCGGTGCGACTCCGAGTGTTGTTACTTTACTACAGAGTCTGTCTATAACCTAGTAAATAGGTGCATAGGATTAATAGGATTAATAGGGTGTGTCGCTTTAGGCGCTTGAGTCAAACAAAGTCAGCCTACCTTTGTTATAAGCCTCATAAGCATATATTTCCTACACTTGCGGAGTACATTTCGATGTACTCACCCTTCCTCTTTGTCCCCCTGCTACCCCACCCAGACGCTGGAGACTACACGTACGAGGAGCAGGAGTATCTAGAAGACGGAGGCTACGACCCTGACGACCTGTACTAGGATGGCGCTACCCCCGGTCGACCTTCCTGTGGAGATGGAGTCCAGATTTCCGCATCTACATCAGAGTCTTCATTAGAGTTCGTTATCATGAGAGTCTGTACTTTTTATTTCAGACCCGAGGGTCATTTATGTAACAAAGTTCGATATTATTAATAAAGCATTGTTTTGATATTTACTATGATGTGGATATATGTATGAAAATTGATCCTGGCATACATATATTGTGCTCCAATTTTGTTCTTAAAATTGGGGTGTCACACTGGCCTACCAAGCAAAAGGCAGAGTGTTGGCATCAGGTGGACATGTATCGAAAAGTGATGTGGCAAGGATTAGGAGCACACTAATGATCAGACCAGGGGTAGATATAACATTAGCTTATCTAGAGAAACTTCTGCTCAAGGACTATGGCAGTAGAATGAGTACGAGGGAGAAAGAAGCTTTCAAGCTAGCAGTAGTGTTGTATGCCGATGCTTATTTTATTGGACCAAGAGGGGCGAACGCGAAAGTGAACCAGGAATTGTACAGATACATCTCAGACAACATTTTTGCACAATATAAATTGGTGCGAATATGTTCTCACAGTGCTCAATGACTCAACCAAAAAGGCTAAAGAGGCATTGCATCAGGGGAAGTCAAGTATCACACTGGATGGCTGTCTGTTCTTCTGGATGGTAGGAACTAAATATTTCTTGCAGTCATATTACATCGGAATATGTTTACAGACATTAAATGCTCTAATTCACAAAAAAAATGCAGGTTTACTACTTAGACAACGTAGACTTTGGACCAAAAAATCCTAAGCATGATGTGCTGCCGAGGATGGGTGATTACACTTAAGTGCTTATACAAGGTCTGTTAGGAGATGAAAAGAACAAAACTGGCAGTGGAGGCCTTAGGAGCTTTGGGCAACACAAGGTATGGCGGTGGTGTCATAGTTTTCATACAGTAAAATGATGCTTTGATAAAAACTAATTCCATTGTGGGTTGACAGCTGCGGGCAAATGAAGATGTGGTGTATAGCAGAAATAACCAGTCAACCAGGGAGAGTGAGACGTTGCTTAAAAATTGTGAGGTAAATACATGGACAAATTTGTAGACAAAATGATGTGAAAGTTTATATGACATGCTTCGCAATGACGATATTAATAAAAAATGATTGGTTGTTTTCAGTTTAGCAGTTCAGGTGTTCAATACGAAGGAAAAAAATGGCGCTTGGGTTCGCCATCTCTGGAATTTTAGATAAGTGGTCTAGAGAAGTCAATGATATAACTATTGTCGCACGACAGGCAGTGCTGGCTTACATGTCCGAACATGAGGGTAATCAAATTTACGAGGGGAGTAGTGCAACCAATTGTATCACCTCATGCTATGGTAGTTTCTTTTAATACATCTGATACTGTGTGTTAAATATTTTTGCTTGTTGATGACTTGATGTCTGACTGGTATCTAGAAATGAAAACTGGAAACACATATAGCAGGAGCGGAGGGGGCCTGTACGGGGACTGCATGACCGCGGGCAGTCCATGTAACAAACAGATAGTGTTTGTTTGATGTCAGATGAAGACAGCAAAACACCTGCAATCTATAGGAGAAGCACCATGAAAAACAATGTGATGTGTCACCACCATCCACCTGATAGTGTGAGCTACGGCGATGTCGTATCAGAGGATTCAACTGTAATGGAAGAAACACTGATAGACATGATGAACATGAAGATGCTTGTCAACGTGGAAGGTTAGTCGGTGTGTTTTTTTGATACCACGTGTACAAAAAAAATGTATGTGATTGTACTGTTAACTTGTACAGGGAGAGGCCAAGTGGAAAAAGACGACGCAGGGGCAAAAAAACCTGGAAGCGTTCAGCCAAGGAGATGGAAATGAAGCGAGAAACAACATAGTGCAGATGGCAGGTGAGAAAGGAAAGTGTTTTATATTGTTTTATCAAAAATATCTATATGGATATGTAAGTGCAGGTACATGTGTATACAACTGCTTAAAAAAAAGACAACTAACACTTTTTCACTTCCGCGAAATGTTTGTTTTGTGGAAAATTGACCAGATTGTTCCGGCACTGAATATTGTGACCTAAAGCCACTTTGCGTGGTCATGGGTGATGATGTTCTTACTCGAAGTGAAGGGGATGAATTGCTGCTCCTGCATGAACTAATAGTTGGTGTGCCTGGACTAAACAAAAAGTCAAGGTTTGGAGTTTCACTATTGACAATAAATTTAACACGTGGGGACGTGCCGCTGCATTGTCAGTTCATGTTGGACAAGGCACTGAGGGAGCAGACTATTGAAGAAGGGGAAAGGTAAAAAAAGAAGCTTCACAAATTGGATTAAGTAAAAAAAAGGTGACTAATTCTCCTTTAAAACACAAGGCGTGGTACAAGCACGGGTGTGAACCGATGATTACAATTGCAGGCCGGGAGTTAGAAATGATGTTCGTTGGTGACTATGACATGACTTTTTCGGCGATGGCAGCGATTGTCCGATTGTTTCAAGAAATGGATGCATAAATGTATGCAAGTTGGGATGAGAGAAGATGGAGGCATTTCATGCCAGTAGAGTTTGTCGTCAAATCAGTAAGTACAAGCTGTGATTATTAATAGCAAAAAAGAGTAGCAGCTGACATGATCCTCAAATTAACTAAGTTTCATGCATTAAAGCTAAATGCTAAAGGCCACGAGATTGAAGTGGAGTTCGCCAGAGTTAGAGAAATGTTTGTAGGATACAATGTTGACTACAATGTGGCTGCCTGCAGGCTAGTAAGTAAAAAATGACATAAAAGTATTACTCAGCAGAGATATTGAAAGCTGTTACTGATATATTTAAATTGAAAACAGATCTTGGCTCCATTAATGGTAGATTGGTACTGGAGTATGTATGTATGGGATTTTGATAGCAAAAAACTTATGGTGGTTGATCCACTACACATGAATCTTGGCGTCGAGTTCTTGACAAAGAAGCACAACATTACTACTGGTTTGATGCAACGTACAATGTGTCGATGCTTGAAAAAATACTTCCCAGAACAAGAAGTTATAGATGGAAACTGGGAGAAAGACTACATCATAATGCCTAGCGCAAGCTGCGATGTGTGAGTGTCTCAATTACAGTGAAAAAAGGAGAAAATGAAGAAAATAAATGCGGGGGAATAACAAATTTCTCGTTTTTCAGGAACAACACAGGCGTGTACGCAATGTTCTATGTGAGATACTTCGACGGGAACATCCTCACGAGGATACTAACCCAAGCAAGATATATTGAAAATGTTATTTTCATATGTATAAAAGCCATAATCTAGTGCTAAGAAGGTTGTTTCCTACAGGATGCAAGTAGACCACATCTTATACCAAATGCTTTCCATGGAAAAGAATGAAGGTGATCCCCCTATGTCACTTTAGGCACAAATCATCACCAGGAGGGAATCCTGCAAAAAAAATCATTTGAAGCTCAGGTGAATGGGCAGGAAACAGCTAAAAAGGCTTTTGTAAGCCACAAATTGATGTAAGGCTTCGGATGAAGTGAACTGAAAAATGTTTGTCATGGGACAGCACTAAAAAATCTGCCCTCGAGTTCCATAAAATGTTTGTACACTGTTAATTCTTCGAACACAAAATTTTTGATGCATTTGTTGCCGTGGCGCGCGAGGTGTAGACGTGAGAAAAAGGGCGTAAATAATAAAAGGGTGAATATTATTGGTAACACGAAATATGAAGACCACTATAAAAAAGTCAGTCATGGACGTGGAATCCAGAATTTGAGATTGTTATGAAAAAAAAAGAATTGAGACAAAAAAACTCTCCAAAATAAAAATGACAGATGTGTGCATAGACGTGTGAAAAGAAGGGAAAAATAAAAAAAGTTGAATATTAGTGGTCTTCATAAACGTGGAATCCAGGTTTTGAGATTGTTATGTGAAAAACAAGAAAAAAATTAGAATAATTGAAAACAAAAAAGAACCTACCAAAAAAAAGTCAGATGTGTGCAAAAACAAAAGTTCATTACAAAAAAGTGTTTATGGAATCAAATATAGTGAACAAGAAAAAGGAATGAGGATGGGAAAAGGATTGGAAATCGGAAGTGAGGAGGATGGGGAAAATATTGGGAATCGGAAGTGAGGAGGATGGGACTGGGAATGGGCACGTGCACAAGCAGGCAGGCGCTCGCGCAGCTTGGGAAAAATGCTGGGTCAGAGGTGGGAAAACTGGGTTCGTTGACCAGCACGGATCACGAAGACTCGTGAACGGCAGGAGACAAGGGAGGGCGGCCGCAACAAGAAGCGGTTGTGCTCAACCGCTCATGGTTACTGCTTTTATCCCCCACGTGGAGTCGCTCAAGAACAGTGCTCCCCGGTTCTAAATTATGGTTTACCGTGGCTCTGATCCGTTGAGTTATTCAACCACTGTAATCTGTACAAATAAGCTATGAAATAATTAGCCGCGGTCACTTAAAGTCTTACCGAACAAAGCCTATATTCTTTTCTTTGTCAAACATAAACTTTGAACAAGTTTAGTGAGAAAATGCATCAACATGTAATTGTACTGGAAAAAGGTTGAGGGTGCACATAGTCGTTGATATGGTAGAGTATCAGAGTTTTGTTTAGAAAAAAAATCCATTATGTAAATTATTATTTAGATAGCTAGCTATTTGAATAAATATCGCTCTATATGTTACTTTTCATGCTTCAGCAGCTTCATACTCTACAGAGCCAACCCCGCCCGAGGAGTTGAAAATGAAGTCCATTTCTAGTTTCAGCGACTCCATAGTACGAATTATGTTAAAAAAAAAATTCCCTTCTTTTGTAAGGATATTTGATATACTATGTAACATCTCCATGTTCAGTATTACAGAAATTCTCCTTTTTTGTATTATATGATGATGATCATGATGTACTGTATGCTACAAGCACTCTTTAATTAAATGAGAAATCTATTATCCACACGGCTCACAGCTTTCAAAGAAAAGAATCGTCACTGGGTTTGCGACACCGAGTACCTGCAGACCCTGGCGTCTGTAAACACGAGCCCGGGCCTGCAGTAGTACCCCTGCCCGGGGCTGCAGTGCCTGTCCTCGGAGCACACGCACCGGCCGTCGAGCGCGCACCCGTCGCTGCCCTTGGCTACCTCCACCGCGCCGCCGACGACCTCGTCCGACCACGGGCTGTCGAACAAGCCCCGGGGGTCCAGCTGCCGCTTCGCCGCCGCGAACTGCCCCCACCGCGGGTACTTCCCCCGCACGCCGGCGAACGCCACCAGGCGGTTCTTGGCCCAGTGCGGCCTGGCGCCGTGCTTGACGAACGCCAGCTGCTCCACCTCCTCCCACACGTCCTCGCTGAGCCGCGGCGCCGCCGGGTCGGACGCGCGGTAGTAGTTGAAGTCCACCACGACGGAGTCCTCCGGCTGGCCGAGGTGCGCCGCCGACGCCTTCACGAACCGGACCAGGAGGCCGTTGTACACGTCCACGCCGCAGAGGCTGTCCGGGCCGGCGAGGCCCCGCAGGCGCTTCACGTCGAGGACGAAGTCCCGGAACCGCGCCGGCGAGAACATCGCCGTGCTCTCGTAGAAGAAGAGGCCGTGGAACCTGGGGTCCCACCCGCACGCGCTGAGCGGGTCCGCCTCCGCCGCCGGCGAGCGCGCGCAGGAGCCCGACGCCTGCATCTTCCCCTGGTACCCCACCACGGGGTACCCCGTGAACAGCCCCCCGCCGTTGCTCTTCAGCCCACTGCCGACCAGCCGCTTCGCCGCGCCCTCCGCCTTCGCCAGCACGCACTTGCCCTTCACGCTCTTGGACCGCTCCAGCGAGGTCTCCACCGCCCGGAGCCCGGCGGTGACAGCGATGGGCGTCGCCTGGAAGCCGATGAAGTCGTTCACGCCGTCGCCCGGCGCGTCGAGCGGCGCGCGGTCGTCGATGCGGTACACGGCCGTGTGCTGGGACGGGTACCAGGTGATGTCGGCAAACTCGTGGCTCGCCGCGTGGGCGGCGAAGTCGTCCTGGAAGGTGGAGTCGTCCCTGTAGTCGTAGGTGATGCTGCGCTTGAACCTCGGCTCCAGTGACAGAGTGATCTGCAGTGCAACGAATTAACTAACGATCGGCATTGAACGAGTTGGAGTGGAGCACAAAATCAGAGTGATTTGCGATGGTTAGAGTTTTCGGATTGTGGAATTGTTGAACAAAGGGATGAAGCACCAGTTAAATATAAATTTAGATGATCATATTTAGAGAGCTGGAACTGTCTGGTTAATTTATTAGCTTGACTATTTAACCAGAGAACCGACTATATCAATCTATTAGGTGCTTCATGTACTTCTTTTACGTGCGTTATATCCACCAACTAACTTGTAGTCCACACTCCATCTTATCGCATTTGATATCACCATGGTCTCAAAATAAATCCTATATCTCTGTCTCTAAAAAGAAAAGAAAAATGGTTCGCCACGGCCAGTTAATGCATTATAGTAGACAGAATGTGGGGCTACTTGTGCTACACATGAATTGATTAACATGTCATTGTCGTTATCACTGTAATTTCCTTTACAAAACCACGAAACGATAATGGATAAAGGGAAGCTCTCAGGGCACTCACAATATAGACTCTATTGTAGTCTTATTTATTGTATTTTGCTGATGTGACAATGTATTTATTTAAGAAAGATGGAGAAAAAACTAAGGCTCCAAGTCTAATCTAGACTTCAAGTCTATGATATCTTCGAGGTAAACTCTTGAGGCATCTTAGGTTCCCCGTATGAATGAGAAAACACAAAAATGCAGACAAACATATTCTGATGTTTTCTCACTGACCATTTGGCCGGTTTTCAGTGATATATTAATTTGGAGACGACACATATAATGGTATACTATTTGCAGACGTTTAGTTCAAACTATTAATTTGTTCTCTACATATAAGTCTATATGGGCTTTATTAGAAAGGAAAGAAATACATACTCCCTCCGTATAGGAAAAGGAAGTCGTTTTGGACAAGGTTTTGGTCCAACATTGAGAATATAAATCATGAATAACTTTTAAATTATTGAGTTTTAAAATGTAAAAGCTATATCAATAGATTTGTATTGACAAATATTTTCATAAAAGTATATATATATATCATTTTCTAATAAATATTTTTTATAAAAACAAGGAGTCAAAGTTATACTTTGGAGACTGTGTCGTTGTCGAAAATAACTTCATTTTTCTATACGGAGGGAGTATCTCTTAAAAGCTTCAATCAATCATTGAGTATCTTACTCGGTTTTCACCGTCAAGCAGTCTCGGCTACAGAATGCATTAAGGACATCTCCAACAATCTAGTCAGCTACTAGTTATTTGTTGCCAACTCATCCATGTTGATCTATCTTCTCTCTCCTCTTGTACGATGGACCACACTGCAAGGAGAGAAGAGCGGCTTTACCCAAATACCGTGCGTCCGTGCATGCATTCTTGGGACTGTGCTCCTAGCTAGCGACGCAAGAAGCGCTAGCGAGCTCATTTTTGCGCTCTCTCCTCTCCACGTCACTCTAAACCAGATTCCGAACCTAGTCAGCTGACTACGTCGCCGGCCGTTGAGGGCGCCCTAGTTAGTGAATGAAGATATAATCACGGGATTCTTTTGACAATAATAATCATTGGAATTTGAACATACCCCATTAGGTATTGTTTGGTTTGATGGGGGCCGAAAGAGATTGAGAGATATTCAATCCCCTGAATCCCCTTGGATTGAGGATTAACCAAACATTTGATAAGTTCCTTTGAACCTGAAACACAACTCGGACCTGTTCCTTTGGACCGATTTCGGTTATTTTAATAGTGTTTTGTGAGAGAAAAATAAGTCGTATACTCCCTATCACAAATAGAAGACGTTTAGGACAGCGACACAGTCTCCAAAGCATAACTTTGACCATTTATTTTTTAAAAAATATTTATTGTAAAGTGGTATATATATACTTTTATGAAAATATTTTTTAAGATAAATTTATTTATATGATTTTTATATTTTGATACTCAATAATTTAAAAGTTATTCATGATTTATATTCTCAATGTTTGACCGAAACCTTTTCCAAAACGTCTTCTATTTGCGATACGGAGGGAGTATTTGATAAGTTCACATGAACAGAGCCGAGATTTCAGATCGTGCTTGCCATATGACAATTGAGTAAAGGGTTGAAAAAGACGCCCCAGATTTACTTATGGGCACAAATATAATTTTAGAGTAGTATCTTGTTCAGAGAACTGAAATAATGTGCCACAGAGGGAAATTTAAAGAATCCAAAACAGAACAAGAGTAGTAACATGCCTATGCGCCATATTAGTTGTCTCCGCCATTCATGCTATAACAGTTCACTCCTGAATATTTTATACATCTTTTATTCATAGGCCAACACTAATTCTATTTGCCTCAGGAATGCAGTACCAACGACAATAAAGGCCTATTCATTTGGTTCACTTATAAATTCCAACCACCACACAGCTCATTTTATAGGTAGTAATGATGCAGGATGAAATATTTGTTAAGCCGATCAATTTGTGTATTATGAGTTGCAAAAAGTAGAGTCCCCTATCATTGCCCGTATATTATTTTATAATAATTTTCATATAATATAAGGAGTAAAAATCGCAATATTTACTAAGCATGGAGGTGTCCATTTAGTAAATCTTCACGGTAGTCTTCTCTTGACTTTTTTTTTGCTTGGTTCATTTTGTTTTGCATCTTATTCTAAGCATACCGTTTTGACAATTTACTTTGTATAAGTAAATCAAAAATCATAAATACCTTAGGTCAGAGCTTATAAAAACCTTAAAATGTGAAAAGAAGAATTTAACTGTCCTATTTAAATTTGAAACAAAAAAAAAACTTGTGCCGTTTGTATTTTTCTTGGAAGGCAACGAGAGTACGAGACATAGTTTTGAACCACTACGATATGGATGATTCGTTCGATTGATCACTACTAACCTTGGAGATGACCCCAAGCAGGCCGAGGGAGACGAGCGCAGCCGGGAAGAGCTCGTCGCCTCTGCGCAGCATGAGGACCCTGGCCCAGCCGTCAGCCTCGCCGGCGGCCACGACGAGCCTGAGGCCCACAACGTGGTCGTGCACGGCACCGCCGCGGCCCCACCACGAGCTGCCGTGGGACCCGGTGCTCACGAGCCCCGCGACGCTGACGCCATCCCAGTAGGGCGCCGCCGTGAGGCTGAGCCCGCGCGTCTCGGCCGCGTCGATGACGGCCCGCAGCGGCGCGCCGGCGTCCGCGGTCACCGTGCGCGCCGCGACGTCCACCTCCACGCCCGCCAGCCTCGCCGTGCTGATGAGCAGCGTGGCGGCGGTGCCGTTCCCGCTCCCGCCGCCGGGGCAGGCCAGCTTCGGGATGGTGTGCGCGAAGCCGCTGACGACCTTGACGCGGGCGCCGGCGGCGCTGGCGCGCGCCACGGCCGCGACCACCTCCTGCTCGGACGCCGGGTACGCGACGGCGGACACGGGGCAGTCGGCGCGGTCGCTGGACCACGCGCCGTAGGCGTTGGAGAGCACGCAGCCGGTGGTCCCGCCATCGGTGCTGGTGCAGCGCACCGGCGGGCGCGGCGGCAGCGACAGCGCCGGCGCCGGGGCATGGGAGGACAGCAGGAGGAAGAGAAAGGTGGCGAGCATTTTTTTTTTCCTTTGTCTTTTTTGTATTCGAGTGCGCTGGTGCGTGCGTCTTTGCTTGTGGAGGCGCTCTACTATAGGTGCTGCTCTGTCTGGCAAGCGACGCTTGCTTTGGTTACCTTTAAAGAATGTGCAATCGACGGAGGGCTGTCTGGTTCAAATGTAGAAATTTCATCAAGGCCTTCTTGATTGATCAGCGGATGGCAATAGAAGATTGCCTGCCAGTTGTGAATTTGGACAATCAATTGCTAGTATTAAAAATAGGAGTATACATGTGTATATATATGAACCTTCATATCAAAAGAAACAACAGCTGAATAGCTGAAGAGGCAGGGGCGGACTCACAGGGTATGCCAGGTGGTCCACGGCATAACCTGTGGGCAGTCTTCTATTAACATTGTATTATATTTTTCCTTAAAATAATAAAAGTTGCAACAATTCTCAATGATTAATCTGTTTCGCAGTGGTAAGCCGTTTGATCTCTACCAAGGAGATCGCAGGTTCTAGCCCCTGTGGCTGCATCTTGTTTGTTTGTTTGTTCTTATTTTCCATTGTTGGCTTAACTTTGACATCATGTTATTATCATTTACCAATAGCAATAACACCGTTTTAAAATTCCATTTTCTTGTCTCCTCTAAAACTAAAATTAGACTTTATTTTCTAATCTCATGAAAAACTCAGATGTGAGTAGCTTTTCATTTTTGATCTTTTATTATCTCCTCTCAATATTAATAAGTATATACTCCCTCCGTATCACAAATAGAGTTCGTTTTGGACAGCGACACGGTCTCCAAAGCATAACTTTGACCACTTATTTCTTTAAAAATATTTGTTATAAAGTGGTATATATATATATACTTTTATGAAAGTACTTTTCAAGATAAATTTATTTATATGATTTTTACATTTCTAAACTTAATAATTTAAAAGTTATTCATGATTTATATTCCCAATGTTTGACCGAAAGTTTTTCCAAAACGAACTCTATTTGTGATATGGAGGGAGTATGATATAACTTTGGCATCATTTTATTATTATTTACGAATAGCAACGTAGAACACCGTTTTAAAATTCTATTTTCTTCTCACCTCTAAAATTAGGCTTCATTTTCCATTCCCACGAAAAATCAGTTATGACTAGTTTTAAATTTTTGATCTTTTATTATCCCCTTCAATATTAATAAGTATATATGATATAACTTTGACATCATTTTATTATCATTTACCAATAGCAATATAGAACACCGTTTTAAAATTTCATTTTCTTGCCTCCTCTAAAATTAGGCTTTGTTTCTCATTCCCATGAAAAACTTTCGTTGCGAGTAGCTTTTAATTTTTTATCTTTTATTATCCCGTCTCAATATTAATAAGTATATACGATATAACTTTGACATCATTTTTTTATCATTTACCAATAGCAATGTAGAACATCATTTTAAAATTGTATTTTCTACTCTCCTCTAAAATTAAGTAAATATAGTACTTCATCCTTTAGTTTTATGGTTATATTTTAAACTATTTATATTTATTTAAACTATTTATATCGTTATTTGTCATAGTCTTTAGCTTAATCTTTAGATTTAATGCTTGTCATGCTATTTAATGCACGTGATTTTAATGAATTTAGTAGACATGCTTGTCAGAAGAGGTAGCAAATTTTGGATGTTACATCAGATGTTTCGACACTAATTTAGTCTATTAAAAATAGACTAATTAGAAAACAAATTATATATTTCGTCTGGAAACCATGAGATGAATTTATTAAAATTAGTTAATCTATCATTAGCACATGTTTACTGTAGTACAACATTGTCAATTTATGAACCAATTAAGTTTAAAAAATTGTCTAGCAAAGTTATTAACTAACTATTTTTTAGTCTAAATTCAATAATCCATGCATATGTCCAAACATTCCATGTGATGAGCTAAATTAAAAGAGACAGCTAACATGATTTAAGGATCTCCTTAAAACTCTGGTTGGGAGTCTCAACATCCATATGTCCACACTGACTATCACCGAGGGTTTCACCAACGCACCATGCTGGCTCACTGGCTCAGCTTTCAAATCCACGTGACCAGAACACAAAATTGCAAATGTATTTAATGTCAAAATTGTCTTGTACTGTATAAAATTGCAGTATGTACATTTGGCTTTACCTGATTGGCGTAATCGGCGTGATCGTGGCAGCTTGGCACCGCGGCACTGATACGGCAGCCCGACCGTTTCGGCAGCTGGCTTTACAAGAGTGTTCAGGCGTTCAGCACGTCTACTGAACATTCTATATATTTCGTCTAAAAAAAAACAATCTATATATTTTTTAGATTTGCAATATTTTACACACCTGAAATATAGCATCTTCTCAAGCGACGACTAACAACATTTAGATCTCCATCCAATGATCTAAATCTATTAGCACAAATCATAATAAATAGATGATATTTTTTTTCTATGGAAACACAAATACAAAACTGTTCAAACGCCTGAAATATACTAATTGTGTATATTTTATTATAAGATTTATTTACAACATAAAACAACATATAAAAATGCATTTGCCTATCTACAGGTTGTTTGGTTTGTTGGATTACATGGTTCCAGTCAACATGGCTCCGGACGAGGTGGTCCCTTGTTTTTCTGGCGGACGCTTCGTACTTCAATCCAGATAAAATGCAAGGTTCCGATATACAGTAGGATTCGCTGGCTCTGGAGTCAGCTCGTGATCTAATGCAACCACGTCATTAGTTATTTAACTGCAGAGTTAAAAACAGAAAGTATGTAGTGGTTTCTTTTATTCTAATTTAAAGTACATATTATCAGAAATCTGACAATGTTGAACTTATAATTTTTGGACAGTTCTATAAATATATATGGAACTTATAATTTTATAGCATTTAGAGATCAGGATGGCACAACAAGTTTGAGACTTAAACCAGTGGTTTCTAAGCTTAGGGACCGAAACAGGGGATTTTTTTTATTAATAACCTAATTAAATAAGATATTTTAAAAATAACACTGTCCATTTTTTTTTTAAAAAAACTAACCCTTTTGCCGCTGTGGCACCGTCCGGCCACGCAGGCCCGGGTGGGGCCCGCTTGTCAGTTTGGCGCGGCTGAAAGTGCGGATACATGGGTGTATGCCGGGTCTCTGAGTGATGAGTGATTGTCAACAGGGATGATGCGCATGTTCTTCGGCTTGTGTTGTGCAGGTGTCGAGCACGGATGCAGTGATCGAAGGCGAGGTGAAGGTCAAGTAGAGACGTACCGTGCCGATGGACCGAGAGTGGCGAAGGGCGGACGTGAGGCTTGGACTGAGGGACCAGAGGCCCGAGGATCAACTGTGGTGGCTGGCAGCCTGTGGCAGCTACAAGCGAAGACTTGCGGTCATGTATTGCCTGAGTCGTGGACTCGGGGACACGTGTCGGTGGACAGGGTGCACGGGAGGTGCATCCCCTCTACGACGTCGGTTTGGTGGTAGAGCCAGGGAAAAACCATCGGGTGGACGGTTTCCAGGTTTGGGCCTCAAAACCTGGGTGCGGATGGTTTCCGAGTTTGGCCACAAAACTCGGGCTGAGGACGGTTTCCAGGTTTGGGCCTCAAAACCTGGGCACTGAGGGTTTGCTGAGTTTGGCCTCAAAACTCAGAAGATGGTGGGCTGGTTTCCCGGTTTGGGCCTCAAAACCGGGGGTTGGCTGGAAAAGGTTGGTTTCCCGGTTTGGGCCACAAAACCGGGGGTGCAGAGCGAGGGCGGCACGTGGCGGCGATCCGGAGGTTGCGTCGAGGCAACGCTTCGGTTTGTGCGGGCGTGGCCGTCAGATTCACCTACCACCGAGTTGGTCTAGAATAACCCTAGGGTTTAGCTGGTTCGCTCTGTAACTAGAATAGAGAGGCGTAGAGTAGGAAATAGACTTAGGCTAGTAGTAGGATAAGTAGTCGGGAGACACCCTCCTCCCACGATATCTCAGTTATTTGCTCTTTCGCTCTTAGGGTTTCCTGCTCTCCCACTCCCCTGCTGTAGCGAACCTGAGATCCGCAGAGAAGAGAACAATACCTCTGTGTTCATGAGATTTTGAGGAAGTGAGACCGTAATCTCACTTTTGTAGCGTGTGGTAGCCACACGGTTGCAAATTCGTGGTTGTGATTTGCGTTTTGTTCGTGTTCTTCGCGGATTGTTTTTTGCCACGATTTTCCCGTCGATCGATCTCTTTGCTCAGTGTGTCTTTTGAAAATCCGTTTGAACCAAGTTGTTCTAGATCGTGAGGCACTTCTTTCCACCGAAGGAATTCACCTCTAACCCCATGGTCTAGGAGATCGAACGATTTTCGTGTTGAATCGGTTTTTTGCTCCGTCGCTCCGATTTCTTCCAATTCCTCGATTTGGAGTTAGGTTCGAGCCATGATTCCCGTGGGATAGCTCACTAACATCCTTGGAACTTCTCACATCAAGTCTAAGCCCTAGTGCTTTTGATTCGGAGAAGATCGAGTGGATTTCACGGAAGAACTGCACTGCGTCGAGGCATCGGACGCTCGAGTTCGTAGCATCGG
This sequence comes from Coix lacryma-jobi var. lacryma-jobi, assembly GCA_009763385.1. Classification (NCBI taxonomy): domain Eukaryota; kingdom Viridiplantae; phylum Streptophyta; class Magnoliopsida; order Poales; family Poaceae; genus Coix; species Coix lacryma-jobi. The sequence goes on along the minus strand of CM019822.1, from coordinate 141,971,040 downwards.
ACGCTGACCCCTTTGGCATCGGAGGCTCCGTTGCCACGTGTCAGGATTTGACAGTTTCTAAGGAGCATCAGACGCTACCACCGGACGCTCCGTTGTTCATCGGATGCACCGGAGTGAGACCATCGGACGCTGAGATTTTACTGTTCACAGCGTCCGATGCGTATCCAGTAAGGTTCCTGAGGGGCTCTGTTCACATCGGACGCTGCAGGTGCTAGGGCATCGGACGCTAGCCAGCTTCCGATGCTGCTGATTCAGCATTGATTCGTCCTTCGTTTGCTTATCCGTTCTCGGATTTGGTTTTGGGTTTTTGTGTTGGGTTTCTAGAGTTGTGTAGTGTCCCGCTGTGCTTCTTGGAAGCATCCACCCTACATCCAGGGTCGTGGACATTAGCAAGCTCTAGGGTTTGTCTTTCAGGGTGATTCTCGGGACAGTGGCTACTAGTTTCCGAAAGGAAATTTCGAAGCTCCCATTCACCCCCCCTCTGGTCGCTTTCTGGTTGCTTTTCGGTCCTTCAATTGGTATCAGAGCGGGTTAAGGATCTTCCACCTTAGCCGGTTCCAGATCCACAGAAGGCGACATGGATCGCGGCGTGGGCAAACCGCCGTTTTTTGATGGGACGAACTATGCGTATTGGAAGATACGCATGTCGGCCTATCTTCAGAGCATGGGCTCTTCTGTTTGGGAGATTTGCAACAGGGATGATTACATTGTCTTGGCTGCTCGTGTTACTCAGCTTCAGATAGATGAGCACGATGCCAATAGCCGAGCGCGTAACGCTCTTTTCTCCTGTTTGAGCATGTCTGAGTTTGATCGAGTTTCTCACCTCCCCATGGCTCGTGAGATTTGGGCTACCCTCATGCGCTTCCATGAGGGAACCTCTCAAGTCAAATCACGTCTTTACGAGTCGCACAAGCGGGAGTACGAGAACTTTCGACATATGCCTGGCGAGAGCATAGAGAGTTTATTCGCTCGCTTTCAGGTTATTGTCAACAAGATGAGAGCGAACAAGGAGCTGTTGCCTTTTGACGATCATGAGAGGGCTTTGAAGCTTTTGCACACTCTTGATCGGTCGGTGTGGGACTCAAAGGTCCAGGCGATCATCGAATCGTCTAACTATGAGACCCTCACCTGCGACGAGCTCTTTAGTAAGCTCAAGTCTAGTGAGATTGACGCCATGTCGAGGGCTTCTTATGAGAATCCTTCTAGCCCGACTATGGCTTTGGTTTCTGGCTCTTCTAACCCCTCTGGAGGTTTTGCTCTTTCATCTCTCTTTTCTGTCACAGAGGACCAGCTTGAGTCTTTGGGGGATGACGAGTTAGCAATGCTCGCCAACAGGTTCTCGCGGTTCCACAACAACCGCATGAACCGTCGCCGCGGAGGAGGACGCTCAGGATGCTATGAGTGCGGCGACCCTGACCACTTCATCGCCAACTGCCCCAAGAAGAAGCATTCATCTGGGAAGGGCGATCATGGGCACAAGTACGACTTCGGCAAGCGCAAGGAGAAGTACGTCCCCGCGAGGCACAAGCGGAGGGGCGGCTTCGACAAGGAGTACATCAAGAAGAAGTACTTGGAGAAGGCCCAGGCTGAGCAGCGTGCGTTCTTCGCCACGCTCAGCGACGTCGACGGCTCGGATGACGACTCCGCTTGCTCAAGTGATGACGAGTCCGAGAAGAAGAAGAGGATCGAAGACAAGCTGAACGGTCTCTGCTTCTTCGCCGACGACGACGGCTTCTGCACCATGGCGCTTGGTGATGAGGTCGACGACAAGCTGGAGCACACCCCTCGGGACGACGACGACGACGACACCTCCCAGGTATCTCTCACCCACGACGAGCTTTCTGCTAAGGTCGAGAAGCTTACTGCCGCCTTGCTTAGTCAGGATAAGCTGCTTAGGCGTGCCGCTAGAGAGCGCAAGGAGTTTAGGCAGAAGTGGGAGGACACGGTGAGGGAGCTTGAGTTTGCCAAGTCCACCGTGGTCGTGTCTGAGGAGGTTGAGTGTGAGATGTGCACCACGCACATGACTGACCTTCTCACTTTGAGAAGTAAGTATGCTGCGTTGGTAGGATAGGTGGATGAGCTGAAGGCTAGACCTTCTCTGTTGGGTGCATGCAAGACTTGTCCTGTCTTGCAATCTGAGTTGGCAGAGAAGAATGTCAAGATTGTGTCTCTTGAAGAGGCCAACTCAGATAGCACTTGTGTGGCTAGATGTGCTCTCTGTGAGGGTTTGGAGATGGAGATAGCCAATGTAAAGCATGACAAGATGCAAACCGAGGAAGAAAACACATACCTTCGGACCATCTTGTCATGGGTGTCTTGTAGTGAGCCGCAGCTCGGGATGATGATCTCCCAATTTAAGCGAGCTGCTGAAGGTTCTGGTGTAGGATTTGCCCCGGGTGTTGATCCTTCCGTTTTTGGGAAGATTGGAGAGTCGAGTGGTCTGAACCCATGTGAGAAGCCCAACTCCACCACTACTCCTAAACTGACCAAGCTTCCACCCAAAGAGCTGGTCAAGCCTACCACCAAGGATGGGGTGGTTGAGGAACCCCCGAGAGCTCCACCCAAGAACCAAGTGTGGCATCCCAAACCAAACCACCTAAAGAACAAGCTGGACACAATGCCACCCATCCAGGAGGAGTTGCCACAGAAGGGCAAAGTGATCCACACCCACAGCCATGAGTACCAACAACCCCCTTTGCGTGCGGTGAGGTATCATTGTGATTTTTGTGGGAGAGATGGACACTTGAGCGAGTTCTGCTTTAGGCGCAAAAGAGAGGCGCGCCGTGCTAGGGAGATGAACAACACGGACATGTACCATCCTTTCCATGATGTACATGTGCCGAATGTTCAGAGGAGTGCTCCGAGGAGAGCAGCTAGGCCCAGAGGTCCAGTACCTCAAGTTGCTAGGCCTAGGCCTCGTAGAGAGCGTGCCCGGCGGGAGCCTGCAGTTGTAGGCTATGGACCCCGTGGCGGAGGCTTTGTAGTTGAGCGTTTTCCCCCACCGCGTTTTGAATATCGCGATGGACGCTCCTCCTTTAGCGGACCACGTTTTCCTCTATGTGGTGATCGCTCCTCGCGTAGACGTGCTAGGAATGGTTTTTCTACTAACCGTTCTTTTGAGCAGCCGGCCCAACACTGGTATTCCCCTTACTTCACTAACCCCAGTGTTGGACCGTATGCTCACCCTATGTCTTTTTATTGATATAGGTAAAACGGTTGGAGGACATTTGGTTGGTGGATTCCGGTTGCTCAAGGCACATGACCGGAAACGCCAAGTGGTTCTCCAGCCTTAGCCCTGTTGCCGGAAAGGAGTACATAACCTTCGGCGACAATAGCAAAGGTAAGGTATTATCTCGAGGGTCGGTGCAAGTTAATGAGCACTTTGTGTTGCGCGATGTTGCTCTTGTTTCTAACTTGCATTTTAACCTTCTTTCTGTTTCGCAACTCTTTGACGACAACTATGAGATTCGTTTTAAACCGAATCTCAGTCGCATTTTGGATCCTCAGGGCAATCTTGTATGTTTGATTTCGCCCTTTGGAAAAGTCTTTCGTGCGAATTTCTCGGAGTCTTTTGGCACTTCTCGTTGTCTTGTGGCTGGACCTTCCTCCTCTGATCTTTGGAAGTGGCATAGGAGACTTGGACATTTGAGCTTTGACTTGCTTGCAAGGCTTAGTTCACTTGGCCTAATCCGAGGATTGCCCAAGTTGCATATGGAGAAGGATCTTGTTTGTCACTCTTGTAGACACGGGAAGATGGTTGCCGCTCCTCACCATCCAGTGACTCAGGTCATGACCAAGCGCCCTGGAGAGCTTTTGCACATGGACCTTGTTGGTCCGGCTCGGGTGAGCTCGGTTGGGGTGAAGTGGTATGTGCTTGTTGTTGTTGATGACTTTTCGAGATATTCGTGGGTCTTCTTTTTAGCCGAGAAGACCGAGACTTTCTCCTTTGCTCGCAATCTGATTTTGCGTCTTCAGAACGAGTTCCCTTTGAACTCGATGCGAGCAATTCGGAGTGATAATGGTTCCGAATTCAAAAATTCGGATTTTGAGAAATTTTGTAACTCTTTGGGTTTGGAGCACCAGTTTGCTTCCCCTTACACACCGCCTCAAAATGGTGTTGTAGAAAGGAAGAATCGGACCCTTGTTGAGATGGCCAGGACGATGCTCGATGAGCATAGGACTCCTAGGCGTTATTGGGCCGAAGCTGTGAACACTGCGTGCTATATTTCCAATCGCATTTTTTTGAGAGCGTTCTTGAAAAAGACTTCTTATGAGTTGCGTTTTGGTAGACAGCCCAAGGTGAGCTATTTTAGAGTTTTTGGTTGCCACTGTTTTATATTGAAGAAAGGCAACCTGGACAAATTTGAGTCTCGTTCTTCTGACGGCGTATTTTTGGGTTATGACACTCACACTAGAGCATATCGTGTACTTAACCTTGACACTAACCGAGTCATGGAGACATCAGATGTCACCTTCGACGAGACCATGGTTTGTCCTTCTTCTCGTTTTGAGCGTGCAGGTGATCATGAGGTTGGTGAGCCTCTTTTTGATAGCGAGGACGAGGGTGTTGAAGGTATGGATGATCCAGCACCCCCTCCACCTGTTGTGCCGCAAAGAGCGGCTTCTACGATGACTCACGGCCCCAACACCTCTTCTTCCTGGGGGCCATGGGATCCGCCACCCCGAGCGGTACCATTTGTACCCGGGGAGGCACCAGCTGCTGTTGAGGGGGAGGCCACTTCGGCAAGGGAGGCGCCACGACACATCCAGCGCCAGCACCCGCCTCAGTAGATGATCGGCAGCATCGATGAACGGGTTACTCGGTCCAGGTCGCAGCTCATCTCTCACTTCGCTCATTCTGCTTTTGTTGCTAATTTTGAGCCCCGAGATGTTGGACACGCTTTGACGGATCCAGACTGGGTCAATGCCATGCATGAGGAGTTAGAAAATTTTGAGCGAAATCGGGTTTGGGTTCTAGTTTCACCTCCTCCTGAGTGTAAGCCTATTGGGACAAAATGGGTTTTCAAAAACAAGCAAGGAGAGGATGGCCACGTTGTTAGAAACAAGGCCAGGCTTGTAGCGAAGGGTTATAGTCAGAAGGAGGGGATAGACTATGAGGAGACGTTTGCTCCTGTAGCTCATTTGGAGGCAATTAGGATACTCTTGGCCTTTGCTGCATCCAAAGGTTTCAAACTTTTTCAAATGGATGTCAAGAGTGCCTTCTTAAACGGCTACATAGAAGAAGAAGTTTATGTTGAGCAACCCCCCGGTTTTGAAAATCCCAAGTTTCCAAACCATGTTTTTAAACTCCACAAAGCTCTATATGGTTTGAAACAAGCCCCTAGAGCCTGGTATGGTAGGTTGAAAACCTTTTTGCTTGCTAAGGGTTTTAAAATGGGTTGTGTAGATAAAACGCTTTTTCTCCTCAGGCAAGGCAAAGACACTCTCTTGGTCCAGATTTACGTGGATGATATCATTTTCGGTGGTTCTTCTCACGCTTTGGTTGCCAAGTTTGCAGATACTATGAGCAGGGAGTTCGAGATGAGCATGATGGGCGAGCTGACGTTTTTCCTCGGGTTGCAAATCAAGCAATCCCGGGAAGGGACGTTCGTGCACCAGGGCAAGTACACCAAGGACTTGCTGAAGCGGTTCGATATGGGTGAGGCCAAGCCTCTTCCAACACCCATGTCGATGACGACTGCCCTGGATGCGGATGTGGATGGAGAAGCAGTGGACCAGAAGGAGTACCGAAGCATGATCGGGTCGCTCCTCTACCTGACGGCGACACGCCCGGACACCCAGTTCGCGGTGTGTCTGTGTGCGCGCTTTCAGGCGTCGCCGCGCACCTCTCACAGTCAGGCGGTGAAGCGGATTTTCAGGTACCTTCGTTTCACACCTGAGTTTGGGATTTGGTATTCTGCTTCCTCCACCCTCTCCCTTTGCGGTTATTCCGATGCCGATTTTGCTGGTTGCCGTATTGAGCGCAAGTCCACTTCTGGGACTTGCCTGTTTATTGGATCTTCTCTTGTTTCGTGGTCTTCTCGCAAGCAGTCTAGTGTCGCCCAGTCTACCACGGAGGCTGAGTATGTTGCTGCGGCTAGCTGCTGTTCCCAGTTGCTTTGGATGATGGCCACTTTGCGTGATTTTGGTCTGAGCTTCACTCGTGTTCCTTTGCTTTGTGACAGCACGAGTGCTATTAGCGTTGCTAAGAACCCCGTGCTTCACTCGAAGACCAAACACATTGATGTGCGCTTTCATTTCTTGTGAGACCACCAGGAGAAGGGTGATATCGACCTTCGCCATGTCGATACTCATCATCAACTGGCTGATATTCTCACCAAGCCTTTAGACGAATCAACCTTTAACCGGTTGAGGGGTGAGCTCGGTGTGTGTTTCCCCTTTTAGTTGGGGGAAACATTTTGGATCTTGTATATTTGACTGACTCTTTTGTCTTTCTTTTCTTTTACTTTTCAGCATACGCATTTACTTTCTGAGCTTCATGTTTATAATCACTAGAATGTAACTATGCTCTATGTAGTATGCTCCGATGCTTATGTTGATGCTTGTAGCTTATGCTCTTTCTGATCACTAGTACATGTTGTGAGCTGAGCTATTTTTTGAAATGGTGAATTTGCTTAATAACTTAGAACCTGAAAATATTCACCATTGAAATATGCAACTAGCATGTGTAGGATGTGTTGAATTTGCTCGTGCTTTTCATCTATGCTAGGTTGCTATGTCTCTAGTTCTGAGTCTTTCACTTGCTCGGTCTGTTCATATCATGTTTAAAATTTGAACCATGGTTTAGTGAATTGAAAAGATCGAGATGGGATTGCTTGTCAACACATCACGGTATCGAGATGGTCTCTCATTGCATTTTGAGTTAAACTTGAGCCGTGTAGTGTATGACCGAAACCGTAGCTTTAAGCTTCTGATTGCTTCGGCATAGGCTTCGCTCGGTTGAAAAGTTAGGCATGACAAGTTTTCAACCTCTCGCAATCTCATGCTATTAATTGAACTTGTGTAATTTCACCGCTGCAACTCCGATCTGAATCTGAACTCACAAGTGTATGTTACATTCTTAAGCATGATGATTGAACTTTGCTAGGGGTAGTTCACCTTGTATACATGTTTAGCACTTGTTCAGACTCCTGTTTTTACATGGCTAGTGCTATTTTGATGGTGAATACCTTTTTGACTCAAAACTGCTCTTTTCTGCTCAAGTGTTCATATTTCATATCTGGTGATCAGTTTGAGCCATTGCTGAGCTTGTATGCTGTTGTTGAGTCATTGGAGTTATACTGTTTAGAGCATCCTTGCATTCTCCTGAATATATGCCTGAAGCTGCTAACTTGCATTTTGACTCATATGCATGTTGGAAGGGGGAGGACCTCTCATGTTCGCACTTTTTGTTGGTGCCTTTTCTGGTGGGGAGAGTCTCTTAATTGATTAGTGCATTTTCAACTAAGGGGGAGAATATACAAATCATTTGATCATTTGTGCTTCCCGAGGTTCCCGAGTGTATATGCTTCCCAAGTGTTCATGTGAGGGAGAGTTTGCATGTCTCCTGGATGTTCAACTAAGGGGGAGTTTTTGCTGTCTCTTGCTGGCCGAAAGGCATTGGTAGGCATTGGTATCGAGCTTACTTTGCTAGTTGTGTTGAGCCTCTGTGCCTCTATCTTGAGGGACTAGCATTTTTGTTTCGATTTTCCAATTGGTGTTTGCTAGCGGTGTTGAGCCTGTCCTACCTCTTCTTGAGGGCTAGCTTTGCTTTGCTTGGTTGCGTCGAGCCGTTGCCCATGTCTTTGGGGACCAAGTTCTTTCGCTCTTTCCACTTGACCTTCTTCGGCTTTGCTATGCTTTTGGGTCATTTGGTTGAGTTCTCTCTTCTTCCTCCCTCCCTTCTTCTCCTTCTCTTATGATTTGTGTTGGTAGTTGACAATGCACTCATCAAGGGGGAGATTGCGGATACATGGGTGTATGCCGGGTCTCTGAGTGATGAGTGATTGTCAACAGGGATGATGCACATGTTCTTCGGCTTGTGTTGTGCAGGTGTCGAGCACGGATGCAGTGATCGAAGGCGAGGTGAAGGTCAAGTAGAGACGTACCGTGCCGATGGACCGAGAGTGGCGAAGGGCGGACGTGAGGCTTGGACTGAGGGACCAGAGGCCCGAGGATCAGCTGTGGTGGCTGGCAGCCTGTGGCAGCTACAAGCGAAGACTTGCGGTCACGTGTTGCCTGAGTCGTGGACTCGGGGACACGTGTCGGTGGACGGGGTGCACGGGAGGTGCATCCCCTCTACGACGTCGGTTTGGTGGTAGAGCTAGGGAAAAACCATCGGGTGGACGGTTTCCAGGTTTGGGCCTCAAAACCTGGGTGCGGATGGTTTCCGAGTTTGGCCACAAAACTCGGGCTGAGGACGGTTTCCAGGTTTGGGCCTCAAAACCTGGGCACTGAGGGTTTGCTGAGTTTGGCCTCAAAACTCAGAAGATGGTGGGCTGGTTTCCCGGTTTGGGCCTCAAAACCGGGGGTTGGCTGGAAAAGGTTGGTTTCCCGGTTTGGGCCACAAAACCGGGGGTGCAGAGCGAGGGCGGCACGTGGCGGCGATCCGGAGGTTGCGTCGAGGCAACGCTTCGGTTTGTGCGGGCGTGGCCGTCGGATTCACCTACCACCGAGTTGGTCTAGAATAACCCTGGGGTTTAGCTGGTTCGCTCTGTAACTAGAATAGAGAGGCGTAGAGTAGGAAATAGACTTAGGCTAGTAGTAGGATAAGTAGTCGGGAGACACCCTCCTCCCACGATATCTCAGTTATTTGCTCTTTCGCTCTTAGGGTTTCCTGCTCTCCCACTCCCCTGCTGTAGCGAACCTGAGATCCGCAGAGAAGAGAACAATACCTCTGTGTTCATGAGATTTTGAGGAAGTGAGACCGTAATCTCACTTTTGTAGCGTGTGGTAGCCACACGGTTGCAAATTCGTGGTTGTGATTTGCGTTTTGTTCGTGTTCTTCGCGGATTGCTTTTTGCCACGATTTTCCCGTCGATCGATCTCTTTGCTCAGTGTGTCTTTTGAAAATCCGTTTGAACCAAGTTGTTCTAGATCGTGAGGCACTTCTTTCCACCGAAGGAATTCACCTCTAACCCCATGGTCTAGGAGATCGAACAATTTTCGTGTTGAATCGGTTTTTTGCTCCGTCGCTCCGATTTCTTCCAATTCCTCGATTTGGAGTTAGGTTCGAGCCATGATTCCCGTGGGATAGCTGAAAGGTCCTAAATGGCTAGAGGGGGGGGGTGAATAGCCTATAAAAAAAATTCTACAACAACACTTAAACAAACTTGTTAGACAACTAAATGGCGTAGCAAAGATAGCGCTAGCTCTACAAGAGTGCAAGCCACCTATCCACAATAAGAATCACTACACAAGATAGAAAACCTAGAATAGCAACAACATATAAATATTACTTGCAAGAATGTAACAAAAAATAAGTACAAGGGATAGAGGATAGTATACCGAGCCGGCAAGAGATTAATAAAGAATACCAATGAAAACCACGGAGACAAGTTGACACAGAGATTTTTCCTCCGAGGTTCACTTGCTTGCCGGCAAGCTACGTCCCCGTTGTAGCGATACACCCACTTGGAGGTTCACGCGCTAATAGGCATCACACGCCTAACCCTCAAAAGGGTGCCGCACAACCAACACAAGATGGGGATCCACAAGCTACGAGCAATCCACTAGAGTTACCTTTCGTGATCTCCCACGGGGAAGGTACAAGAAACCCCTTACAAATCACCGGGAGATGGCCACGAACAATCACCACTCGTGCCTTATCTCCTCCGCTGCTCCAAACCGTCTAGGTGGCGGCAACCACCAAGAGTAATAAGAATATCCGCAGCAACCACAATCGCCAAGTGCCACTAGATGCAAACTCACAAGCAAATGCACTTGGATCTCTCAATCTCACTTGGATTCGCACTAACAAGCAAAGAGATCGGAGGGAGGGATTAGATCTTGCTCAAGAGGATGTTCAAGAAGTCAGAGAGTCAAGAAGAAACCCTAAAGGCGGCCACGGCCTATTTATAAAGATGGGAGGACGGCGGCCCGACCCCCACCTTTCTGCGCTTGGTCGGTAGTACCGACCCATCCTGGGCGGTAGTACCGACAGAGTCAAACTAGCCGTTTAACACACGACCCGCTGATTTAGGCGAAGCACCGACACCTGGTCGGTACCTCCGAGGTCGGTAGTACCGGCCCTATGGCGGTACCACCGGCAGGCTACTTTCGGATCTACACAGAACGGATTCAAAAACATCCTCCAGACCTTGGAACTGCCGACCCCTGGTCGGTACTTCCGAGCCCGGTGGTACCGGCCCTATGGCGGTACCACCGCCAGGTCATCTTCCACTCAACTCAGAGAGCTCCGCAAACTTGCCAACCACCGGCCTAGGGTCGGTAGCACCGGGCGCGGTACTACCGAAGTTATGGCGGTACTACCGGTAGGTCTTTTTCAAAACAAACAGAGAGCTCTGCAAAACGCCTCATGGCCACGGTACCACCGACCCCCGGTCGGTACCACCGCCTGCGGTAGTACCGAGGTTATAGCGGTACCACCGCCAGGCCAAAAACGCCCCAACACAGAGAGGTCTGCACGCTGCATCCTTGGGCGGTACCACCGACACCCCTGGGTCGGTACCACCGACAACACACAGAAAACTTCATTTTCATCTCTGAGTTGATCCAAAACTATTTCAACCACTTCTCCTTTGCAAATGTGCTAACACCACCAAGTGTTCATCATCTTGTGCAAGTGTGTTAGCATTTTCACAATCATTTTCAAAGGATTCGAGTTAGCACACTAGGTCCTAATGCATATGCATGTATGAATTCACCTAGTGGCACTTGATAACCGCGATCACTGAGATATTCCCCTCTTAATAGTACGGCTATCTATCCTAAACGCACTCACACCCTCTATGGTGTCTTGAGTGCCAAAACAAAATCCCTATTTATACCTTTGCCTTGATCTCCGTAGGGGTTTTGCTTTTCTCTTCTTATTTTTCCAAATGTGGAGCACTTGATCCATCTTTTGGTCATCACCACCAATACCATGATCATCATCTAGCTTCCGCACTTGGTGTGTACCAACCTAGCTCATAAACACTTCATGGCAAGGTTAGTACTCTAGGTGACATCAATTATCCAAAACCAAACAAGGACTCTCAATAGCTCACTAACATCCTTGGAACTTCTCACATCAAGTCTAAGCCCTAGTGCTTTTGATTCGGAGAAGATCGAGTGGATTTCACGGAAGAACTGCACTGCGTCGGGGGCATCGGACGCTCGAGTTCGTAGCATCGGACGCTGACCCCTTTGGCATCGGAGGCTCCGTTGCCACGTGTCAGGATTTGACAGTTTCTAAGGAGCATCGGACGCTACCACCGGACGCTCCGTTGTTCATCGGATGCACCGGAGTGAGACCATCGGACGCTGAGATTTTACTGTTCACAGCGTCCGATGCGTATCCAGTAAGGTTCCTGAGGGGCTCTGTTCACATCGGACGCTGCAGGTGCTAGGGCATCGGATGCTAGCCAGCTTCCGATGCTGCTGATTCAGCATTGATTCGTCCTTCGTTTGCTTATCCGTTCTCGGATTTGGTTTTGGGTTTTTGTGTTGGGTTTCTAGAGTTGTGTAGTGTCCCGCTGTGCTTCTTGGAAGCATCCACCGTACATCCAGGGTCGTGGACATTAGCAAGCTCTAGGGTTTGTCTTTCAGGGTGATTCTCGGGACAGTGGCTACTAGTTTCCGAAAGGAAATTTCGAAGCTCCCATTCACCCCCCCTCTGGTCGCTTTCTGGTTGCTTTTCGGTCCTTCAATTGGTATCAGAGCGGGTTAAGGATCTTCCACCTTAGCCGGTTCCAGATCCACAGAAGGCGACATGGATCGCGGCGTGGGCAAACCGCCGTTTTTTGATGGGACGAACTATGCGTATTGGAAGATACGCATGTCGGCCTATCTTCAGAGCATGGGCTCTTCTGTTTGGGAGATTTGCAACAGGGATGATTACATTGTCTTGGCTGCTCGTGTTACTCAGCTTCAGATAGATGAGCACGATGCCAATAGCCGAGCGCGTAACGCTCTTTTCTCCTGTTTGAGCATGTCTGAGTTTGATCGAGTTTCTCACCTCCCCACGGCTCGTGAGATTTGGGCTACCCTCATGCGCTTCCATGAGGGAACCTCTCAAGTCAAATCACGTCTTTACGAGTCGCACAAGCGGGAGTACGAGAACTTTCGACATATGCCTGGCGAGAGCATAGAGAGTTTATTCGCTCGCTTTCAGGTTATTGTCAACAAGATGAGAGCGAACAAGGAGCTGTTGCCTTTTGACGATCATGAGAGGGCTTTGAAGCTTTTGCACACTCTTGATCGGTCGGTGTGGGACTCAAAGGTCCAGGCGATCATCGAATCGTCTAACTATGAGACCCTCACCTGCGACGAGCTCTTTAGTAAGCTCAAGTCTAGTGAGATTGACGCCATGTCGAGGGCTTCTTATGAGAATCCTTCTAGCCCGACTATGGCTTTGGTTTCTGGCTCTTCTAACCCCTCTGGAGGTTTTGCTCTTTCATCTCTCTTTTCTGTCACAGAGGACCAGCTTGAGTCTTTGGGGGATGACGAGTTAGCAATGCTCGCCAACAGGTTCTCGCGGTTCCACAACAACCGCATGAACCGTCGCCGCGGAGGAGGACGCTCAGGATGCTATGAGTGCGGCGACCCTGACCACTTCATCGCCAACTGCCCCAAGAAGAAGCATTCATCTGGGAAGGGCGATCATGGGCACAAGTACGACTTCGGCAAGCGCAAGGAGAAGTACGTCCCCGCGAGGCACAAGCGGAGGGGCGGCTTCGACAAGGAGTACATCAAGAAGAAGTACTTGGAGAAGGCCCAGGCTGAGCAGCGTGCGTTCTTCGCCACGCTCAGCGACGTCGACGGCTCGGATGACGACTCCGCTTGCTCAAGTGATGACGAGTCCGAGAAGAAGAAGAGGATCGAAGACAAGCTGAACGGTCTCTGCTTCTTCGCCGACGACGACGGCTTCTGCACCATGGTGCTTGGTGATGAGGTCGACGACAAGCTGGAGCACACCCCTCGGGACGACGACGACGACGACACCTCCCAGGTATCTCTCACCCACGACGAGCTTTCTGCTAAGGTCGAGAAGCTTACTGCCGCCTTGCTTAGTCAGGATAAGCTGCTTAGGCGTGCCGCTAGAGAGCGCAAGGAGTTTAGGCAGAAGTGGGAGGACACGGTGAGGGAGCTTGAGTTTGCCAAGTCCACCGTGGTCGTGTCTGAGGAGGTTGAGTGTGAGATGTGCACCACGCACATGACTGACCTTCTCACTTTGAGAAGTAAGTATGCTGCGTTGGTAGGATAGGTGGATGAGCTGAAGGCTAGACCTTCTCTGTTGGGTGCATGCAAGACTTGTCCTGTCTTGCAATCTGAGTTGGCAGAGAAGAATGTCAAGATTGTGTCTCTTGAAGAGGCCAACTCAGATAGCACTTGTGTGGCTAGATGTGCTCTCTGTGAGGGTTTGGAGATGGAGATAGCCAATGTAAAGCATGACAAGATGCAAACCGAGGAAGAAAACACATACCTTCGGACCATCTTGTCATGGGTGTCTTGTAGTGAGCCGCAGCTCGGGATGATGATCTCCCAATTTAAGCGAGCTGCTGGAGGTTCTGGTGTAGGATTTGCCCCGGGTGTTGATCCTTCCGTTTTTGGGAAGATTGGAGAGTCGAGTGGTCTGAACCCATGTGAGAAGCCCAACTCCACCACTACTCCTAAACTGACCAAGCTTCCACCCAAAGAGCTGGTCAAGCCTACCACCAAGGATGGGGTGGTTGAGGAACCCCCGAGAGCTCCACCCAAGAACCAAGTGTGGCATCCCAAACCAAACCACCTAAAGAACAAGCTGGACACAATGCCACCCATCCAGGAGGAGTTGCCACAGAAGGGCAAAGTGATCCACACCCACAGCCATGAGTACCAACAACCCCCTTTGCGTGCGGTGAGGTATCATTGTGATTTTTGTGGGAGAGATGGACACTTGAGCGAGTTCTGCTTTAGGCGCAAAAGAGAGGCGCGCCGTGCTAGGGAGATGAACAACACGGACATGTACCATCCTTTCCATGATGTACATGTGCCGAATGTTCAGAGGAGTGCTCCGAGGAGAGCAGCTAGGCCCAGAGGTCCAGTACCTCAAGTTGCTAGGCCTAGGCCTCGTAGAGAGCGTGCCCGGCGGGAGCCTGCAGTTGTAGGCTATGGACCCCGTGGCGGAGGCTTTGTAGTTGAGCGTTTTCCCCCACCGCGTTTTGAATATCGCGATGGACGCTCCTCCTTTAGCGGACCACGTTTTCCTCTACGTGGTGATCGCTCCTCGCGTAGACGTGCTAGGAATGGTTTTTCTACTAACCGTTCTTTTGAGCAGCCGGCCCAACACTGGTATTCCCCTTACTTCACTAACCCCAGTGTTGGACCGTATGCTCACCCTATGTCTTTTTATTGATATAGGTAAAACGGTTGGAGGACATTTGGTTGGTGGATTCCGGTTGCTCAAGGCACATGACCGGAAACGCCAAGTGGTTCTCCAGCCTTAGCCCTGTTGCCGGAAAGGAGTACATAACCTTCGGCGACAATAGCAAAGGTAAGGTATTATCTCGAGGGTCGGTGCAAGTTAATGAGCACTTTGTGTTGCGCGATGTTGCTCTTGTTTCTAACTTGCATTTTAACCTTCTTTCTGTTTCGCAACTCTTTGACGACAACTATGAGATTTGTTTTAAACCGAATCTCAGTCGCATTTTGGATCCTCAGGGCAATCTTGTATGTTTGATTTCGCCCTTTGGAAAAGTCTTTCGTGCGAATTTCTCGGAGTCTTTTGGCACTTCTCGTTGTCTTGTGGCTGGACCTTCCTCCTCTGATCTTTGGAAGTGGCATAGGAGACTTGGACATTTGAGCTTTGACTTGCTTGCAAGGCTTAGTTCACTTGGCCTAATCCGAGGATTGCCCAAGTTGCATATGGAGAAGGATCTTGTTTGTCACTCTTGTAGACACGGGAAGATGGTTGCCGCTCCTCACCATCCAGTGACTCAGGTCATGACCAAGCGCCCTGGAGAGCTTTTGCACATGGACCTTGTTGGTCCGGCTCGGGTGAGCTCGGTTGGGGGGAAGTGGTATGTGCTTGTTGTTGTTGATGACTTTTCGAGATATTCGTGGGTCTTCTTTTTAGCCGAGAAGACCGAGACTTTCTCCTTTGCTCGCAATCTGATTTTGCGTCTTCAGAACGAGTTCCCTTTGAACTCGATGCGAGCAATTCGGAGTGATAATGGTTCCGAATTCAAAAATTCGGATTTTGAGAAATTTTGTAACTCTTTGGGTTTGGAGCACCAGTTTTCTTCCCCTTACACACCGCCTCAAAATGGTGTTGTAGAAAGGAAGAATCGGACCCTTGTTGAGATGGCCAGGACGATGCTCGATGAGCATAGGACTCCTAGGCGTTATTGGGCCGAAGCTATGAACACTGCGTGCTATATTTCCAATCGCATTTTTTTGAGAGCGTTCTTGAAAAAGACTTCTTATGAGTTGCGTTTTGGTAGACAGCCCAAGGTGAGCTATTTTAGAGTTTTTGGTTGCCACTGTTTTATATTAAAGAAAGGCAACCTGGACAAATTTGAGTCTTGTTCTTCTGACGGCGTATTTTTGGGTTATGACACTCACACTAGAGCATATCGTGTACTTAACCTTGATACTAACCGAGTCATGGAGACATCAGATGTCACCTTCGACGAGACCATGGTTTGTCCTTCTTCTCGTTTTGAGCGTGCAGGTGATCATGAGGTTGGTGAGCCTCTTTTTGATAGCGAGGACGAGGGTGCTGAAGGTATGGATGATCCAGCACCCCCTCCACCTGTTGTGCCGCAAAGAGCGGCTTCTACGATGACTCACGGCCCCGACACCTCTTCTTCCTGGGGGCCGTGGGATCCGCCACCCCGAGCGGTACCATTTGTACCCGGGGAGGCACCAGCTGCTGTTGAGGGGGAGGCCACTTCTGCAAGGGAGGCGCCACGACACATCCAGCGCCAGCACCCGCCTCAGCAGATGATCGGCAACATCGATGAACGGGTTACTCGGTCCAGGTCGCAGCTCATCTCTCACTTCGCTCATTCTGCTTTTGTTGCTAATTTTGAGCCCCGAGATGTTGGACACGCTTTGACGGATCCAGACTGGGTCAATGCCATGCATGAGGAGTTAGAAAATTTTGAGCGAAATCGGGTTTGGGTTCTAGTTTCACCTCCTCCTGAGTGTAAGCCTATTGGGACAAAATGGGTTTTCAAAAACAAGCAAGGAGAGGATGGCCACGTTGTTAGAAACAAGGCCAGGCTTGTAGCGAAGGGTTATAGTCAGAAGGAGGGGATAGACTATGAGGAGACGTTTGCTCCTGTAGCTCGTTTGGAGGCAATTAGGATACTCTTGGCCTTTGCTGCATCCAAAGGTTTCAAACTTTTTCAAATGGATGTCAAGAGTGCCTTCTTAAACGGCTACATAGAAGAAGAAGTTTATGTTGAGCAACCCCCCGGTTTTGAAAATCCCAAGTTTCCAAACCATGTTTTTAAACTCCACAAAGCTCTATATGGTTTGAAACAAGCCCCTAGAGCCTGGTATGATAGGTTGAAAACCTTTTTGCTTGCTAAGGGTTTTAAAATGGGTTGTGTAGATAAAACGCTTTTTCTCCTCAGGCAAGGCAAAGACACTCTCTTGGTCCAGATTTACGTGGATGATATCATTTTCGGTGGTTCTTCTCACGCTTTGGTTGCCAAGTTTGCAGATACTATGAGCAGGGAGTTCGAGATGAGCATGATGGGCGAGCTGACGTTTTTCCTCGGGTTGCAAATCAAGCAATTCCGGGAAGGGACGTTCGTGCACCAGGGCAAGTACACCAAGGACTTGCTGAAGCGGTTTGATATGGGTGAGGCCAAGCCTCTTCCAACACCCATGTCGACGACGACTGCCCTGGATGCGGATGTGGATGGAGAAGCAGTGGACCAGAAGGAGTACCGAAGCATGATCGGGTCGCTCCTCTACCTGACGGCGACACGCCCGGACACCCAGTTCACGGTGTGTCTGTGTGCGCGCTTTCAGGCGTCGCCGCGCACCTCTCACAGTCAGGCGGTGAAGCGGATTTTCAGGTACCTTCGTTTCACACCTGAGTTTGGGATTTGGTATTCTGCTTCCTCCACCCTCTCCCTTTGCGGTTATTCCGATGCCGATTTTGCTGGTTGCCGTATTGAGCGCAAGTCCACTTCTGGGACTTGCCTGTTTATTGGATCTTCTCTTGTTTCGTGGTCTTCTCGCAAGCAGTCTAGTGTCGCCCAGTCTACCACGGAGGCTGAGTATGTTGCTGCGGCTAGCTGCTGTTCCCAGTTGCTTTGGATGATGGCCACTTTGCGTGATTTTGGTCTGAGCTTCACTCGTGTTCCTTTGCTTTGTGACAGCACGAGTGCTATTAGCGTTGCTAAGAACCCCGTGCTTCACTCGAAGACCAAACACATTGATGTGCGCTTTCATTTCTTGTGAGACCACCAGGAGAAGGGTGATATCGACCTTCGCCATGTCGATACTCATCATCAACTGGCTGATATTCTCACCAAGCCTTTAGACGAATCAACCTTTAACCGGTTGAGGGGTGAGCTCGGTGTGTGTTTCCCCTTTTAGTTGGGGGAAACATTTTGGATCTTGTATATTTGACTGACTCTTTTGTCTTTCTTTTCTTTTACTTTTCAGCATACGCATTTACTTTCTGAGCTTCATGTTTATAATCACTAGAATGTAACTATGCTCTATGTAGTATGCTCCGATGCTTATGTTGATGCTTGTAGCTTATGCTCTTTCTGATCACTAGTACATGTTGTGAGCTGAGCTATTTTTTGAAATGGTGAATTTGCTTAATAACTTAGAACCTGAAAATATTCACCATTGAAATATGCAACTAGCATGTGTAGGATGTGTTGAATTTGCTCGTGCTTTTCATCTATGCTAGGTTGCTATGTCTCTAGTTCTGAGTCTTTCACTTGCTTGGTCTGTTCATATCATGTTTAAAATTTGAACCATGGTTTAGTGAATTGAAAAGATCGAGATGGGATTGCTTGTCAACACATCACGGTATCGAGACAGTCTCTCATTGCATTTTGAGTTAAACTTGAGCCGTGTAGTGTATGACCGAAACCGTAGCTTTAAGCTTCTGATTGCTTCGGCATAGGCTTCGCTCGGTTGAAAAGTTAGGCATGACAAGTTTTCAACCTCTCGCAATCTCATGCTATTAATTGAACTTGTGTAATTTCACCGCTGCAACTCCGATCTGAATCTGAACTCACAAGTGTATGTTACATTCTTAAGCATGATGATTGAACTTTGCTAGGGGTAGTTCACCTTGTATACATGTTTAGCACTTGTTCAGACTCCTGTTTTTACATGGCTAGTGCTATTTTGATGGTGAATACCTTTTTGACTCAAAACTGCTCTTTTCTGCTCAAGTGTTCATATTTCATATCTGGTGATCAGTTTGAGCCATTGCTGAGCTTGTATGCTGTTGTTGAGTCATTGGAGTTATGCTGTTTAGAGCATCCTTGCATTCTCCTGAATATATGCCTGAAGCTGCTAACTTGCATTTTGACTCATATGCATGTTGGAAGGGGGAGGACCTCCCATGTTCGCACTTTTTGTTGGTGCCTTTTCTGGTGGGGAGAGTCTCTTAATTGATTAGTGCATTTTCAACTAAGGGGGAGAATATACAAATCATTTGATCATTTGTGCTTCCCGAGGTTCCCGAGTGTATATGCTTCCCAAGTGTTCATGTGAGGGAGAGTTTGCATGTCTCCTGGATGTTCAACTAAGGGGGAGTTTTTGCTGTCTCTTGCTGGCCGAAAAGCATTGGTAGGCATTGGTATCGAGCTTACTTTGCTAGTTGTGTTGAGCCTCTGTGCCTCTATCTTGAGGGACTAGCATTTTTGCTTCGATTTTCCAATTGGTGTTTGCTAGCGGTGTTGAGCCTGTTCTACCTCTTCTTGAGGGCTAGCTTTGCTTTGCTTGGTTGCGTCGAGCCGTTGCCCATGTCTTTGGGGACCAAGTTCTTTCGCTCTTTCCACTTGACCTTCTTCGGCTTTGCTATGCTTTTGGGTCATTTGGTTGAGTTCTCTCTTCTTCCTCCCTCCCTTCTTCTCCTTCTCTTATGATTTGTGTTGGTAGTTGACAATGCACTCATCAAGGGGGAGATTGCGGATACATGGGTGTATGCCGGGTCTCTGAGTGATGAGTGATTATCAACAGGTATGATGCACATGTTCTTCGGCTTGTGTTGTGCAGGTGTCGAGCACGGATGCAGTGATCGAAGGCGAGGTGAAGGTCAAGTAGAGACGTACCGTGTCGATGGACCGAGAGTGGCGAAGGGCGGACGTGAGGCTTGAACTGAGGGACCAGAGGCCCGAGGATCAGCTGTGGTGGCTGGCAGCCTGTGGCAGCTACAAGCGAAGACTTGCGGTCATGTGTTGCCTGAGTCGTGGACTCGGGGACACGTGTCGGTGGACGGGGTGCACGGGAGGTGCATCCCCTCTACGACGTCGGTTTGGTGGTTGAGCCAGGGAAAAACCATCGGGTGGACGGTTTCCAGGTTTGGGCCTCAAAACCTGGGTGCGGATCGTTTCCGAGTTTGGCCACAAAACTCGGGCTGAGGACGGTTTCCAGGTTTGGGCCTCAAAACCTAGGCACTGAGGGTTTGCTGAGTTTGGCCTCAAAACTCAGAAGATGGTGGGCTGGTTTCCCGGTTTGGGCCTCAAAACCGGGGGTTGGCTGGAAAAGGCTGGTTTCCCGGTTTGGGCCACAAAACCGGGGGTGCAGAGCGAGGGCGGCACGTGGCGGCGATCCGGAGGTTGCGTCGAGGCAACGCTTCGGTTTGTGCGGGCGTGGCCGTCGGATTCACCTACCACCGAGTTGGTCTAGAATAACCCTAGGGTTTAGCTGGTTCGCTCTGTAACTAGAATAGAGAGGGGTAGAGTAGGAAATAGACTTAGGCTAGTAGTAGGGTAAGTAGTCGGGAGACACCCTCCTCCCACGATATCTCAGTTATTTGCTCTTTCGCTCTTAGGGTTTCCTGCTCTCCCACTCCCCTGCTGTAGCGAACCTGAGATCCGCAGAGAAGAGAACAATACCTCTGTGTTCATGAGATTTTGAGGAAGTGAGACCGTAATCTCACTTTTGTAGCGTGTGGTAGCCACACGGTTGCAAATTCGTGGTTGTGATTTGCGTTTTGTTCGTGTTCTTCGCGGATTGCTTTTTGCCATGATTTTCCCGTCGATCGATCTCTTTGCTCAGTGTGTCTTTTGAAAATCCGTTTGAACCAAGTTGTTCTAGATCGTGAGGCACTTCTTTCCACTGAAGGAATTCACCTCTAACCCCATGGTCTAGGAGATCGAACGATTTTCGTGTTGAATCGGTTTTTTGCTCCGTCGCTCCGATTTCTTCCAATTCCTCAATTTGGAGTTAGGTTCGAGCCATGATTCCCGTGGGATAGCTCACTAACATCCTTGGAACTTCTCACATCAAGTCTAAGCCCTAGTGCTTTTTATTCGGAGAAGATCGAGTGGATTTCACGGAAGAACTGCACTGCGTCGGGGGCATCGGACGCTCGAGTTCGTAGCATCGGACGCTGACCCCTTTGGCATCGGAGGCTCTGTTGCCACGTGTCAGGATTTGACAGTTTCTAAGGAGCATCGGACGCTACCACCGGACGCTCCGTTGTTCATCGGATGCACCGGAGTGAGACCATCGGACGCTGAGATTTTACTGTTCACAGCGTCCGATGCGTATCCAGTAAGGTTCCTGAGGGGCTCTGTTCACATCGGACGCTGCAGGTGCTAGGGCATCGGACGCTAGCCAGCTTCTGATGCTGCTGATTCAGCATTGATTCGTCCTTCGTTTGCTTATCCGTTCTCGGATTTGGTTTTGGGTTTTTGTGTTGGGTTTCTAGAGTTGTGTAGTGTCCCGCTGTGCTTCTTGGAAGCATCCACCCTACATCCAGGGTCGTGGACATTAGCAAGCTCTAGGGTTTGTCTTTCAGGGTGATTCTCGGGACAGTGGCTACTAGTTTCCGAAAGGAAATTTCGAAGCTCCCATTCACCCCCCCTCTGGTCGCTTTCTGGTTGCTTTTCGGTCCTTCAGAAAGGTCCAAATTGGCTAGAGGGGGTCAATAGCCTAATTAAAAATCTACAAAAACACTTAGGCAAACACTATTAGTATAACAAAATGGTGAAGCCTTTTGCGCTAGTCTAATAGTGTGTTGCAAGCCACCTATCCAACAATTCTACCTAATATTTCTATATCACACAATCAACTAGAGCTAATATCTAATGCGGAATAAAGTAGTCTAGCTCTAGTACAAGTATGATATACAAAAGGGTATATGAGGTAAGTATGTGCAATAGATAAACTAAGCAAACTAATCTCAACTAGCTACACAAGTTATATAACAAAAGATATACAACAAGAGGTAATATCTATAAAAAAGAATAGCTCAAAGTAAATACACAAAGTAAAAGAGCTAGATAGAGGTGGTTTCACCGAGCCTTCGGGATCGCCTAGTAGAGAGCCAATCACCGGTGAAATCCACTTGTGATGCCAATCACCAAGAATATGAATATGAAGACCAATCACCAAGAATGTGAATATGAAGACCAATCACCAAGATATGAAAGCAATCACAATAAGCACACGGGACACCAATATTTATCCCGAGGTTCACGTGCTTGTCGGCACGCTACTCCCCGTTGTGTCTACCAACACTAGGTGACCCGGTGGCTAATCGGCGCAAAGCCAAGCTCACAAAGAGCGCCACAAGAATCTACCACTAGTGAGGTAGCTCAATAACACGAGCAATCCACTAAGGATGACTCTTGCCGCTCCGGCGAGGTGAGGCTCCAAAACCTCTCACAATCACGATCGGTAGTGGCCAAGAACAATCTCCTTCTCTTGCCAACAACACCACAACGCCTCCAAGCCGTCTAGGCACCGGCAAATGCCAAGAGTAACAAGAAACTCAAAGCCGATGCGAAGAACTAGTGCCACTAGATTGAACTCTTTCAAATCACGCACTAGATCACTCAATCTCACTTGGTTTGATCAAATCAACTTGGGAGATGAGTTGGGAGGCTTGCCAAAGCTCACTAGAATGCTTAGGAATCAAAAATGTGCAAGAGAGGCACCAAGTAAGTCGGTCAAGCCCCTTAAATAGGCCAACCAAAATGGTCTAGCCGTTGGGCTAGAATCGGGGGCATCGGACGCGCCGATGCTCAACCATCGGCTCCAGATGGAGCCACGTGTCCCCCTGATATGAATTCAGCCCGTTAGATCCCAACGGTCATATCCCTTCGCGCCACGGTTAATGTGACATCGGACGCGCCGATGCCAGACATCGGACGCTCCGATGCCACTGCTCGATTTAGCTCTTTTCTGCGCCACATCGGACGCGCAAGCACCATCACATCGGACGCTAAACCCCTGCGTCCGATGACCATGCAGAGAGGTTCCAGAAAGGGTTAAAACACATCGGACGCGTCTGATGAATTGGCATCGGATGCAGGTCAGCGTCCGATGCTTCCTGGAAGACAATCTCGTGCCACGTCACCTGCATCGGACTCTGCAACAGTGTTTCCTCAGCGTCCGTTGCCAGCGTTCGATGCTCTTTCAACATTTGTCAGAAACTAGGGTTAACCATCGGACGCGCGGCCCAGCGTCCGATGCCCCTCGGACCAACGTCCGATGCTTCTGAACACACTACTCCTCTTCTGAAAAACGCGGAATCCGGCCTCGCAAGCTCGGCAGGAGGGAGAAGAACTATACACTAGTTTCTCCCACTTCTCCACAACTCCTTAACCCCTTATCCCAAAAGTGCCAACACCACCAAGTGAACATCATTATATGCATGTGTGTTAGCATTTTGCAAAGCATTTTCAAAGGGGTTTTGTTAGTCACTCACTAGGTCTATAGCATCAATATGTTAGAGAACTCCTAGTGGCACTTGAACATCGCATAAGCCATGAATTATCTCCTCTTAATAGTACGGCTATGTATCCTAAATGTGATCACACTTACTAAGTGTCTTGATCACTAAAACAAAGAGCTCTATAGGATATACCTTTGCCTTCGGGCCTCTTTGCTCCATCTCTTCTCTTCTTCATTTCACCAATGGTAGAGCACTTGATCTCTTGAGTGCTTGTGGCCATCACCATCCTCCATGGTTGCCAACTTGCTAGCTCCACCACTTGGCTTGGTCTCAATCCCTTCTTATAAGCTACACACATGCTTAGCAATAGGATTAGACCAAATAGGTTTCATCAATTAACCAAAACCAAACTAGGGCTTTCAGCGGCTAGTGCGTTTGCCGCGCCAGGCGGGCCTGGTGCGTTCAACGGCTTTGTCGCGCCAGGCGGGTTGGCGCGGCAAAGCCAATCTAGATCTGGCCGCCGCGCCCAACAACTTCCTCCTCTTCATTCCTCTCTTCTCCTCCCAATCCAATCCATTCCATTCCTCCTCACTTCATCTCCCTCAATCAAACTTGTTCTCTCTGCATACATGGTATGTTGATCTATATTCCTATTCTTTATCCATATTTGTAGTGTTTGATTGAACCATATTTGTCTAAGTTAGGGTTTGTAGACACTATTTAATTTGAAATTGTCCTCATGTTAGTTGTTAATTAATGATGGATTTGTTCATGTATTACACCTCTTATATGTGTTTTGTTTAATATTTTGTTCAATTTGTGTACATTTATTTGTAAAATATTTGTTAGAACATTATGTAGATTTAGAATTAATCATGAATATCCGTTTAATGTTGACATATTTTTTAATGTTAGAATGCCGAGGCGTAGCAAAGCTAGTAAGGCAAGGTAAGATCGGTACATTGTTTATTTATTTATCAGTTAAAATAAAGTAATTTTATGTTACGTTCATTTGCTATTGCGTTGATGATTGTAGGCAGCCGCTCACGGGCAATGCCTTTGCCCGTTTGCCATTGCCTAGTGGTGTTCCGGTGCCCATGTGCTACTGCGGTGATGATTGTAAGGTCGCAATATCTGATGAGGAGCACACATACGGTCAGAGGTATTGGATGTGTGAGAATTATGCTTTTGACCCTACACCTAAATAGATCCGCATTGGATTGATGGTGAGAAGCTGATGGCTTGTTCTAAACATGAATGACAAATTATTTATATTTCATTAATTAATTGACTTAGCCGTGTTTTGCAGGAGCCTCCACCACTATGTGACTTCAAGCAGTGGATCGATATTGAGATGAAGCCGGAGGACAAGCAGCACGTAGAGATGATGAAAAAGTGGGCTGCGGAGGACAAGGAGCGTTTGGAGAAGAGACACAAAGAAGAAGCAGCACAAAAGCAGCATAAGGAAGAGGAAAAAATGAGGGATGCAGCTAAGCGTAGGGGGGAGAGGGAGAAGAGGCTTGAGCGTGTGCGCCGTGCCAAGGCTGCCATGGAGCAGGATCCGGATGCTGTGAGGAAGGGAAAGTGGCCTCGTTGCACTCAGTAGTTTGGTTGGTTGAGTAGTTATTAATGAGTAATGAACATTGTTGTCATTTGGTGGACTTGTTAGTCTATTGTACTGTTGGCATGTACTTCACTGTACCGTTTATTTCAGATCCTCGATAATGTAGTCTTGAACTGCACTTTGTTTGAATTTTTTATTTGTTGTTGTATTGTTTGCGGTAGTTCATGTGTCATCGATTTTTTCTAGGATAAACCACGAGAAATAGAATATAGCAAACTAGTACACGTACAACAAACTAGTACATGGCATGTGAGGACCTTTTACCCTAACTTGGTTAAAAGGTCCTAGAGTAATCCTAACATGTCTTAGGTAATTGATTGGCACAACACAACACACACATAGTAGTCTTAGTAGTTCTAGAAGCGGTCCTACATAGCAAACTGAGTAGACCCCTCTCCACAATAGCCTCCCATTGCGGGTGGTGGTGGTGGTGGCAGCGGTGGTGGCGGCGGTGGAGGCCCCTTGTTCTTGTGATGCGGGCAGTTGCAATATGGATCAAGGCATATTGCTTCATCTGAACCGCCTGCATCGCTGCCATCGTCATCATAGTCCTTGAGCATGCTTTTAACTTCTCTTTCAAGATCGTCGATACGACCCTGTAGATAATAGATGTATTGCTGATGCGGCCATATTGGAGGAGGATCCACCCACCTGGTGAAGCTGCAATTTTCTTCGGAAATAGAAGACTGACATTCACAAAATGACTAAGTATTAACAAACATGAGAGGCATAGCAACAACAATGAAATAAAGTTACCCATGCTCGCGGGCATTTGAAGAAACGTCGTGTAACACCTCTGGTGTTAACCTAGCATGACATCATTTTCTCTTTATGCATGATCATCTCATGAGCATGGGGCATTCATATGTTGTTTTCTTTCTTCATAAAATGTCATTTCATGTGATGGTTTGCTTATAAAACTGCTATAATGTGTGTTGCTTGACTTGCTTTGGAGTGGTTTGGTCTTCCTAACCATCTAACTTTGCTAAGAGGCCAAAATGAAGGCATGTTTATGCTGATCATTCTGGCTAATCAAGTGACTAAACCCTAGTCAACCCTATAGAGCCTAAAGAGTCCTTTTGTTTGACTGACTAAGACTTCCTTGATAGAAGCTTTGCATGGCTGTGGGCCCTTAATCAAAAGTGTGTAGAATTTAGAGTAGAACAAAAGTTGTTTAAGGGCCAACTCATGAAAATGGGTTTAACATGGTGCTTTAGGGCCCACAAGGCAGAATTGAAGGGGTTTTGGACTTGGAAATTTTCGTAAGTCCTGAAACTGATTTTCAGTTCGGCCTAGCCATGTTTGGCATCATCCCGAGCTCAACCCAAGCCGAACCAGTGATCGATCTTATAACCGAAGTTGCAGTCGATGTGTAGCTCTAACCAGTGTTGCAGTCGGTTTAGCGTTTGATGGAGTGGTTAGCGAGTTAATCACGTTTGAAGGTAGCCTGTCAGTCGGCCAGGGCATTAACTGAATCGCCCGATCCAGATCAAACCGCCGGCTTCAGTGGCCGACCGCGCGCAGAAGAAGAACGCCGCGTGGCGCCCGATTCCCGGCCAAAACCAGCCAACGCGCGCGGCATGGCGAGTCTTCACCACCCGAGCACGCGTTCCTCCACCCAGACGCGCCCTCTCTCCCTCTCTGCCTTGTTCTGAGCTCTCGCCGGCGACCGAGCGGGAGAAAGGGGGAAGTCGCCGTCCGCCGTCGTCTCGCCGTGTTTTCGCCCCGCAAACCTCACCGCCAGCCTCGCCTTCGCCTCCTGCTTCGCCTGCCCTAGCTAGCGCTCGCCGAAAATGCCGGGGTAAGCCACGGAACGAACTTCCGCCATGGCCGCCATGACCGCCGAGCTCGGTCCGCCATGGTCGGCTCCCTCCCCGTGGGTTCCATGATGCCTTAGCTAGCGTTCGTGAGTTAGTGGGAGTCCAGGGAGAAGGTAGTGAAGTCGGTTTGGCCGATTAGGGTTTGGTTGCCTCGGTACGCCATTGCCGCCGTCCGCCATGGTTGCCGGAGAGTGGCATGGCGTGGTCTCGAAGGTTCAGGATGAAATCCATGGCATCCGAGCCTTGCGCTGGGTCCGTGGGAGTTCAAGGAGTGGGAATCGCGTGTTGGTTGGCCTCGGCATGGCCGGAGATGCCCGACGTGGTGAGCCCGCGTCGCCATGGCCGCCATTGTCGGCGTTAAGCTCGATCCATTGTGTCGCTGGGCTCGAGTGAGGTACCGTTCGATGCGGGTTGATGAGTGGAGTCGCGTGAGGGTGATGGTTTCGCCGGAGGAGCCGCCGTCGGCGAGCTCCGGCGAGGTCAACGCCTCCTCTGTTTTCGGGAGTGTGACAGGTGGGGTCGCTTTGACCTCGGGCCCCAGCTGTCAGTTGCTTGGGTTCAAGGATGCTGGGTGCGTGTAGCAGTTAGGGTTTAGGGTTTTTGAATAAATGTTTTGCAGATATGTTGGTAAATGCTTGTTTAATTCATATCTTGAGTTCTGTACATGCTAAAAATGTGAAACTAATTTTGTTAGGTTTGTTTTGAGGATTTCTATGCATGAAAAATATGAAATGCCCAGTTATGACAGTTTTTGTGTGCAGTAATAATTAAATTATGTTTAGGCTGATATCTTGTTTAATGCATAGTAAATCATATACTGCTCAGAAAAATATGGTTCTTGTTTTGTTAGTTTTGTTAAGTGATGTAGAGTCACAGAAAAATGATAGATGTTGTTTGACTGTGAAAGAATATGAAGTTAGCCTTTAAAGTAATTTAATGCTATTTTCTTGTATGATTTTTAGTAATTAGAATATATGTGATATGAGTCTAATAATTTTTATAGACTGCTCTTGTGCTAAGAAGTTCTGAATAAAAATATGAAATTTGTTGTTGGACACTTTTCAAGATGAGGTGTAGTTCAAAGTGCTTTTTCACCCTGTTATTTGTCTTTTTCATACAGAACTGTGTATAAATGCAAATGGCATGAAATTTGTACAGCATGCTTTGTTCTTAGCTGAGAACCTGCAGTAATTTTTGTAAATTTTTCTAAGGCTGTTAGGTACAGGTTGCTGTTATAGGCTTGTTTTGGTGGAATAATTTGTTTAATTAAGTTAAGCATGTGTGTCTCTTTTATGGGGACCAGCAGGGGTGAAATGGTCTTTTCAGTACATTCATATCAGCTACACTATGTGTGAGTAGTATAGCTACTCTCTAGATAGAGTGTTACACTCTACCGGAGAAGAGATATGCACGTATTCGGTCAAATTCAATTATAATGCACTCCTCTCATGCACCTGCGGCATTTATTCATTTCCGCATATGCATCATGACAGGTTCGGTAGAGGAGACCGCAGCAGCAGAAGAAAGCGAGGAACAGCAGCCCCAGGAGCCGGAACAAGGAGCTGCCGGGGAAGAGCTTGAAGAGGAGCTCCCAGAGTGCCCGAACCATCTGCCAAGCACGTTTGAGAAAGGCAAGCCCCGGAGCATTTCTAACTACCTATGGTTATATTTAACTGAATATTATTATGCCTGTTGCACTAAGCATAGGAGTTGGTTGATACCGTTGATGCATTAATTCCTGTACCTTGTTACCTTGATATATTATCCTTGTTACCTATCTACTATGAGATCCGAATTATGCTTAGTCTTGCTTAGACCGATAGAAGTCGGGCAACCTTCATGTTACCCGCGAGTAATAGGTGGTTACTCGACCGTTAACGGGATATTGCCATTAAGTAAGATAACTGAGTGTTGTGGAAAATGGAGATCAGCAGACTCCTGTAGCGTTGCGCTACAGTATTTCTAGCCGTGTCGTATGGAAAAACAGTATCATGTAAGATGGACTTCTTGTCATGTTGAACGCATGTCCCACATTTAGCTGGATGGATAACTCGTTCCGACCGCGAAGCCGTTCATTGTTCCAGGCCGGTCCTCAGGTCCCACGCATCTGCTGAAGCCACGAAGAGGGTAGTGGGACGCGGGGGCGCGAAAAGTAAGACCCGGGTGATGGTGGTTAAGTCCAACTCCTTGGCAGTCGGGCTTGCCTCCGGGTATGATGGTGGCGGTTGAAACCGCGACTTCCTGGAACAGTGCTGCGGTTATCTGTAGCTCACCGACGGGTGAGCGTGGTTTGTGTGGGAAATAAATCACCAGCTGGTTAGTAATCGATTATAATCGCCATCGCTCCTGGATATTGAGCACTTGACTTGAACGCTGATCGACCTTGATACTGAAATTGTGGAACACGTGACAACTATCATTATACTTTTGGCAATAGTTACTCGGTCTGTTTGTTTTATTTTGGTGATTGTTAGATCACTACCATGTTTGTTATAGTACAGGAGCTAACCTAGTTAAATAGGTTAATTACTATTCAATTGCCAGCTAGTAAGTACGAGAATCATTTACTTAATTATTGGCTTTGCGCAAAAATATGGTCTAATACCAGCTCCACTATATACTAGCCTTGCATACTCCTTGGTGTCACAATATTTCTGGTTTAAGACGTGTAAGTCTAGCTGAGTACCTTCTCGTACTCAGGGCTTTGTTCCCTTTGTTGTTGCAGATGGCCAAGTCTTCCATGGTTATTGCATCAACTGTCTCTTCCCAGCTTTGGGTGATAACTAGGTCACGGACAATGACCTCTTCTATCCGTATCTTTTGCTATGTTAAGGATGACTACCAGGTGGCACTGTAATCAACTATGTGTGTGTGCGGGTGATTTCAAGAACTATGTTTCAAGTTAAGCTTCCGCTACTTAATTCCAAACATGGTTTGTAATAACTAAGTTGCTACTCCGAACCATTTATGTAATCTCTGTCGTGTGACGATCGATGCTGAATTATTACGATCCTATGTTGTTGATGTTGGAAAGTTCGAAATCCTTCGTGATTTCACGGACTGCCGGGTTTATATGGGCTCAAGTGCTGCAAATTTACTGCCCCGGCAGGGAATTTCGTACTTGTGCTCTTATAAATTGGTCGGTTCTGTTACAGCTGGCATCGGAGCATAATTCAGCGGGTACTGTTCACATGACTAAGTTTTGGATAATAAAAAAAGAATCTGGGTATAAAACTATTTTCCAAAAGTCACAGAGTTGGTGTAAAAAGATCATTTTTGGGAAAACTAAGTGTGCCAGTGGTCATATCCTTTATGCCCATAGGATCTCAGGTGGCTTATTTAAGTACTAACTTGGGAAAGGGTCTTGCATCATACTTGATTTTTGTTTATTCTGTCGTCCATACGGCAAGGGTGAAATTGTATGGGTGCTATTCTTCAGAATGGTAATGTATGGATCAGTTTGCCTCTACGCCAAGGTAAGGTGAGTTGTGAGAGCATGGTCGAACAACCGTCGGCCTAGGGAAGAGTTAGTTGGTACTAAAACCTGTGCACGTCAACACACAGGTGCGGGTGAAGGTACTTGGTAACGGGGGTAATACTGTTTGATGGGTGCATATACTGCTTACGTGTATACGGGGTGTACACCTGGGTGAGTATCTAGATTTAAATATCAGCAATGCATGATTTTCATACTGTGGGCAGGGCTGAAATGGATCTTCTGCAGGTACATTAACCGCGTATCGTTAGAACGAAATAGTTAACGTATGAGAGTATCGTGATTTGCCACCGCATAGTTCTTATGTAGTGGAAAGGACGTACGAAATGTTTTTCATACATATACATATAATGGCATATTGCTTTCTTTCCGTTTTGCATTACTTCCTCCCTAATTATGGATTTATTTCTCGAGTTGGAAAACTCATGCTTATGTTATCATGATAATCTTGCTACAGATGGCGCAAACTAAGGAGACCGCGCGTAAGTCGATAGGTGGCAGGGTTCCCAGACACCAGTTGGCACCCAGGTCTGAGAGGTGCAAGGACAAGTTCCTGGATGTGTTTGGGACACCGACGTTGCTTTGGAGGGTTCTGGGTTCCGTGGGATACCCAGATGGTCGAGAGCCTCTGTAACACCTCTGGTGATTAATTTGTAATTAACCTGACATGTCATCATCTTAAGTCATAATCATTCTTGTCATGCATTAATGTTTGTCTAATGATTGCTTGCCTTTACTTTTCCTAAAGGTATTTTGTGTGTAGTGATTCCTTTTTCTAAAACCCAAAAAGCCCAAATCTTCCTATAAGGGAAAAATGGTAATTTCACCTCTGTGCCTGGCTTTGTGTAATTCTTGTGCAGTTTAGTGTCTTGAAGCTTTGTTGTGTTGTTCAAAAACCAAAATCAAAAACAGATTTCAATTTCCTTTTGAAAAACCCTGATTTTCAAACCCTGGTTTTTACCCCTCTTTTATTAATTTAAAAACGATTCAAAATTTGGAGTTGGTCCAAAAAGCAAAGTTGTAGATCTGATCAAGAGAAACAACTTTGGTATTTACAAATTTTCAAATTTCTAAGCAAAATTTGAAGTAATTTCAAATTCATTCAAAACTCCAATTTTGTCCCCTTTTTAGTTTTCAAAATTATCTCAAAAACTAATGAGTTTCAGAAAAAGTTTATATTAGCAAAGTTATAGATCTTGTCAAAAGGAACAACTTTCATATTTACAAATTTTCAAGTTTCAATATAAAATCAAAAGTAATTTTGAATTTATTCAAATCCCAAAAGTGTCCCCTTTTCAAATTTCAAATGTGATTCAAAAACTATTTGGATTTTGAAAATGTTCATATTGACAAAGTTGTAGATCTCATTTTTCTACACAACTTTGGTATTTTAAGTTTTTGCTGTTCAGTTCAAAATCTGGAAGTAATTTGCAAAAGACAGAATTCAATTTTCAAAACCAACCCTAGACCCTACTGTTCGTCTTCAACCTAGAGCCAGGGGGGCCCGGCCATGGCCGCCTCGCCGGCGCCGCGTGCGCCACGCGCCTGGCAGCCGCTCGCCTGCTCCCGACCTGCCACCCTCGACCGCGTGATCATTTCGCCCCCGCACGCGCAAGAGCTGACTTTGCCCCGTCCCCCTCCGACCCCTGCGCGTCGCCGCCGCGTGGCCGTCGCCGGCGAGCCCAGCGCCCGGGTCCCAAACTGAGTTCCCGTCCTTCTTCATCATGCGATCGATAGCACGGGCCATGGGCATTCTTATCCACCCCCGCGCGCTCCCTGCCTGCCCCTGGCCGCGACTATAAAAGGCCCGCCGGCCGGCCGGAACTCCTCACTCCCTCCGCCACCGCCGCGAGCTCGTTCCAGTGCCTCCCTCGCTCAACCATCTAGCCCAGCAGCTCCGCCTTGAGCTCGCGAAGCTTCCCAGCACTTCATCTCCACCTCTACCGCCTCCTATCGCCCGGCGTAACCCCGTCTTCCAAAACTCCGGCGAAGGACCGGTGAGCTCGGGTTTGAGAAATAGCCACTCCCCGGCCATGGTCTTCCTTCCCCGACCCCTGTTTCATCTCCCTCGTCTCCTTGCGATTCTAAGCGCGCCTTTGTGACCTCGTGTGGTGCGCAGGACCGCCGGAACACCGCCGCGACGCGGATTCGTCCGCCGTCGAGCCCTGCTCCGTCGACCTCCGTGCTCCGCCCGCCCTCTCGCCTCGCCACCGCCCGTCACCGACCGCAGGTGAGCTCCTGATTCCTCCCCTACCCTTGGTTTCGCCCGCGGACCCTTGCCGTGGCCGGAACAACGCCGCGCCGCCGTCGGTCGAGCGCCGGCGAGCGGGGGAAGAAGCACAGTGCTTCTTTCCTTTTTCTGTTTTTTTATATATAAATGAATAGTGTTCCTTTTTCATCTTTTTGTGTGATTTTCTGTGTTGCTCGAAAAATTCTGAAAATTTGATGGTAGACTCTTTATTCCTTGTAGTATTTTAGAAAAATATGAAACTTGAATTTTGTGCAAAAATTTGAAAATGAAAAATCTCCCTTTTAATTAATAAATGGATGGTTTTGGATTTTTAGAAAATCATTTATAACTCCAAAAATCATGAGATAAATTTTTGTGAGCTTCCTATGCCATGTTTAGTCTCTGGTGAAATTTTGAAGTCTTTTGGAACAAGTTGATTTTTGAGCATTTATTTTAATTGTTAAATAGTGCCTTTTGTTAATTAATGACTGATTTTAATTGAGCACCTTAATGACCTCCAAAAATTATGAAATTTGTTTTGCCATCTTTTTATACCATAATGAACTTATGAGATTAATTTGGTAATTTTTGGAGCAACTTCATAAAATGACCTTTTTTTAATAATTAAGAAAAATAGAAAAGTGATTAGGGTTTATATTGAATGCCCTGTGATGTGACTTTTGGATTGTTTGTTGTTCATAGACCCCCACCCAACTGGTCTATGATGATTGTGATGCCGTGTAAAGTTTGTGCTTAGGTTGGGTAAAATGATGCTTAATAAGTTTGATTAATCTTGCTTAAGGGTAGAGATAAGTAACTTTATGTCCATTCTAGAAATTAGTTACACGATGAGAAGTTGTACTCTAGAATCAGTGGAATTGTCCTGTGCCATATTGTTCGTGTCAGCATCCTCATAAGCACACATCATTGCATCCGTATAGTGACCGAAGGAGAAGGCATCAAAGCCGAGTCAGCCGCTGACGAGCCTACCACCGAGGTGACCCCGAGCTCCGACGCCTACACTGCCGACCCCGAGCCTGTCCTCTTTGCTCTTCAAGGCAAGCCCCGGTGCATTTAACCCTTCCTTGTTTTTTTATAAAAGTTTACTTAAAATGCCTTTGAGTTAAACTACTGCATTAGGTTATAGGAGTTGTGTGATGACCTATTCAATGCCTTTGAGTTAAACTACTGCATTAGGTTATAGGAGTTGTGTGATGACCTATTCCCTGCACTGTTTACCTCCTCCAGAAGATCCACCTGCCCTGTTTAAAAACTATTTGCAAAATGCTTAGTAATGCTATACAATAGATTTGCAGTAAAAATGCAAATTTCAAAAGTGTGATCACTTAAAGAATTTTTATGGGAATTTGGCTTTACTCCCCGACTGTTGGCTAAGTATCTGATCCGTACCTAGTCAACAGCGAGGAGAGGTTGTCTGAGCGTACGGTGCCGTCATGTTGTAGTCCGGGACTCAACAGTTGACACTGACCGGGACAGGGTTGAAAAACTGACAGGACTATTACGCTTGGGTGAGATATAACCGAGGTATAGTTCTGGCAGAAAAATTAGAGACCATCCGTATGGGGGCCTGCTGGTCAAGACTTGTAACTATTCACATACTTCGGAAAGCTCTGGCTCCGAGGACTCCTTGATTGGGACCGACAACCGCGCACTGGGAGTGGCGAGATGGCGGAAGTAGCTTGTACCCACGTGGTCGTCGTGCCTGGATATGAGTGGTGTACTGTACTTCCGGGTGGCGTAGGACCGGTCCAATCTTGGAGGAATCGTGGTAGACGAGTTGGCATATGCAAGCTTGGGTGCTACATATGCAGTGTGGATAGGGATCCTCAGCTGAGTATTATTTATCCGGATTAACGTTGCTCCTCGGTAATGGAGACTTGGTCACTGACTGTCAACGGAGAGTGGTTCTCAACTAGGAATGTTTTGAAAGGTAAAATGAATCATGAGCAATGAAGAATTGAGAAATACTTGAACCTTTCCAAAAATAGAACAAGGTTTACAAAATGCTTTTTCTGCAAAATACTTGATCTTGTTTAAGCCTTACCTTGACTTCCTAAGCCTCTCATTCCTGAGTCTTCTTCCTTTTCTTTAGTCGGGTAAGTCTTGTTGAGTACCCCAGTACTCAGGGTTTGTTACCCATGCTGCAGGTATGACTGAGCCCCTGATGTGTCTTGCGCCCTGCTGCATGACCATCAGAAGAGGCCGATGAGGCCGAAGAATAGTTGTGCACCCTCGGGCTGGGTGATTACAAGTATCTTTATTTTGTTGTACTCCGCTACGCTGCCTATTTCTATTTCTATTTTCTATTATCCGAACTTGGTTTGTAATAACTGCACCTTTAATCTTATTTGGAAACTCGGTTTGTAAAACTAATGTTATTTAAGTCTTCCGCTCTGTATTCCGATGTTATTTAAAAAAATATCCAAGTGTTGTAACCGAATGGTGAGATGATCCTGCGGACAATGGGCGCTGATGCAGCCCGGTGACGAACAGTCTTAATCACACGGAACATCAGTTCGGCTGTCAGTGGATGACAGGGACCGGTGGGCCCTGGGATTAGGGCCGTTACGCCACAGAGTGGTATCGGAGCATCTCACTATAACGTTGCAGTGTTCTTGCGAAAACTTCAAAAGATATTTTGAGTCCAAACAAACTAAACTTGACTATTTTGGGTCCGAATTGCTTCTCTTATCTTGTCTTGTATATGGCAACACTAGCTAGCGAGACAACATGTTTTAAGCCCTATGTACCTTATTTAATTATTGCATTGCCTTGTTCCGTAGGAACGATTCATACATCATGTCATATTCACCTAAGCTAGATAATAATTTCCTCTCTAAGTTCGTTGGGTTAGTATGCCTTTACCTTTTCTTGCTAGCCTTTTCACTCCTCATCCATCTTATCCTATCCAGACATGGCTCGCATCAAGCTGACTGCTCGCAAGTCGACTGGACCGAATGGTGTGCCACGCCACCAGCTGGCACCACGTGCTGGAGAAGAGACTGGCGAAGCCTCAAACGGTCGTCGCTTTCCCCGTCGCACCCGCAAACACCTAAAGGAGGAGGTCAAGAACCTGAAGGCTGAGCTGAAGAACTTGGAACATGACTTCTACCACTCACGTCTGGAGTTCTATGAGGCACGAGCTTCCCTGGAGCAGGCCAACCGGAACGTGATTCGCGCCATCCAGCAGCGCGATGCCACTTGGGCTCGCGAGGACGTCACCAGAGCCGAGCTCCACGGACTGCGGCAGTACACAACTCAGATTGAACAGTTCAATGATATGCTTCATGAGGAGGTACACCAGCTGTACAACCAACTCCACCCCGTGGTTCCCCCGGTTGTCGAGGACCCTGAGGACGGAGTAGTGGAAGAGCCGGACGTGGAGCAAGAGCCAAGCGTGAACGAGGAAGTTGAACCTGCCGAAGACATCTACGCTGAAGACGAGGACGAGGAGGTTGAGCCTGAGCTCATCCTCGAGGAAGACGAGGACGAGGACATGATCATCATCGACGAAGACTAGACTCGTTGTTAGAGGATGGAGATCCCGTGTGTCT
This sequence comes from Coix lacryma-jobi var. lacryma-jobi, assembly GCA_009763385.1. Taxonomy (NCBI): domain Eukaryota; kingdom Viridiplantae; phylum Streptophyta; class Magnoliopsida; order Poales; family Poaceae; genus Coix; species Coix lacryma-jobi. The sequence continues at coordinate 141,935,257 of CM019822.1, read as the reverse complement.
GTACCACCTGCTTACCTAAACCCTTAGTCTAGGTTTGGGGGCGCTAGTCTGTCTTTTGCTAAGTTGGGTCTGTATCTTTCTTTTCATACATTTTTCCCCTTATCAGTCTGTTGTTATCTGTCAAGTCATCTTTATCGGTCATCTACCTTTGTATCAGTGAAGCTTTTCAGTCAGTTGTTTTCAGAACCTTATCAATGGATGCTAAGTTCCAAGTTGCTTAACAGATGCCTGTGAACACTCGCACTGGAGCTGGAGGTTCTGAGGGTGCCGCCCTTCCAAACCCTCCACCTGTACCAGCTACGCTAGCAGATGCCATCGCAGCCTTGGCAGCCGCTGCTAACCTGATGGCTCGAAACCAGGGACAACAGAACAATGGCCACCGTGGTCGCCATAACATCAACAACGAGACCACATTTGTGGATTTCACCGAAACCCGTCCACCGGTCTTTACCAAGGCCGATGAACCCCTTGAAGCTGATGATTGGCTCCGCACCATGCAGCAGAAGTTTGGTCTTCTTCACTGCACCGACACCGAGAAGCCCCGGTTCGCTTCTCAGCAGCTTCGTGGTCCAGCAAGCGCTTGGTATGCCAACCTGTTGGCTGCCCAGCCAGAAGGTCATCAGTTGACCTGGGAAGAGTTCCGCACCGCTTTCCGTGCACATCATATCCCTTCCGGATTGATGAAGATGAAGCTTGATCAGTTTCTGGCACTGCAGCAGAAGGACTCCACAGTGATGCAGTACGTGGGTCAGTTCAATCACCTTAGTCAGTATGCCTCGGAGTACGTCAACACAGACGAGAAGAAGAGGGACTGTTTCCTTAGGGGACTGCACCCCAAGATCCGCAGAGGTATGTCCAATAACCTGACCGGTTCGTATCATGATGCCGTTGACCGGGCTGTTGCTTTTGAGGAGAGCAATCGTCAGTACCAAGAGGAAAAGAAGAAGAAGAAAGCAGGATCCAACAGTTTCTCTGGCAGTCACAAGCGCTAGAGGGTCATTTATCACCCTAGCCACCACCAAAATCGCCCACCTTACCCCCACCAGCAAGTGGTCGTCCGTACCGCGGCCACCACCCTCAACGCCAACCAGCAAAGTGCCACGCAGCCGAACGCCCCAGGTGTTCGTATCACCACCCCACAAACCGCCTACAACCATCCCTGCTACAACTGCGGCCAGACTGGCCACTGGGCTCGTGAGTGCCCAAAGCCCAAGAGGTATGCTCAGAACGCTCAGAAGGGTCCTGGAGGACCTCAGCAGCAGCAGCACCGTGTCCAGCAGCAGCATGTTCAGAAAGGCAAAGTTGTCAAGAAGCACGGGCAAGTCTACTACACCACTGTCGGCGACATCCCAGAAGGAGAGCCCGTCATGATCGGTAGGTTTCCCGTTGCCAATCATCCCGCAGTCGTGTTGTTTGATTCTGGTGCATCGCATTCCTTCATCAGTCGTACATTTGTCTCTAAGCATGGGATATCAATTGGGGAGTTGAAAGAAAGTTTTTGTATATTTTCGCCTGGAGGGCATATAAGTACTAAGGAAGTGGTTCGCAATATACCGGTGATGTTGGGGGAACATGTATTTCCTACCACCATGATAGTGTTACGTGATCAGGAGATAGATGTCATTCTAGGCATGAATTGGATGTGCCAGTATAAGGCCATGATTGACATCCTGAATAGGGTTGTGAGAGTGGACATTCCTAACAGTACCTCCAAACTCCTTCTCCAACTCCCAATGCCTCCGAAACCAGCAGCCACGAAATTGAATACCACTTATGTTCTGGAGACCAGAGACATCCCCGTGGTCTGTGAATTTCCTGATGTTTTTCCAGAGGACTTACCTGGCCTGCCTCCTGACCGTGATGTTGAGTTTGCCATAGAGCTTAAGCCCGGGACTGCTCCTATATCCCGCAGAGCTTATCGAATGCCTCCCAGAGAGTTGGCAGAGCTAAAAATCCAGTTACAAGACTTGCTGGATAAGGGCTTCATTCGCCCAAGTTCGTCTCCTTGGGGCTGTCCTGCAATCTTTGTAAAGAAGAAAGACAAAAGTCTCAGGTTATGCGTTGATTATCGCCCACTCAACGAAGTCACCATCAAAAATAAATATCCCTTGCCTCGTATTGACCTTCTTTTTGACCAACTAGCTGGAGCCAGAGTATTCTCCAAAATCGACCGCAGATCTGGCTACCACCAAATAAAAATACGTCCCGAAGACATTCCTAAAACAGCTTTCACTACTAGATACGGCCTATATGAGTACCTGGTCATGTCCTTCGGTTTGACCAATGCCCCTGCCCACTTCATGTACCTCATGAACTCCGTATTCATGCCGGAGCTTGATAAATTTGTGGTCGTGTTCATTGATGACATTCTTGTCTACTCAAAGACCCCTGAAGAGCATGCCGAACACCTTCGTATCGTTCTAACCCGCCTCAGAGATCATCAGCTTTATGCCAAGTTCAGTAAATGTGAGTTCTGGTTAGATCAGATACAGTTCCTTGGTCATGTCCTATCCGCTGAAGGTGTGTCAGTCGATCCCGGAAAGGTGGCAGACATTCTGGATTGGAAGCCACCTACCACTGTTCACGAAGTCCGTAGCTTCATGGGAATGGCTGGATATTATCGCCGTTTCATCCCGGATTTCTCCAGAATCACCAAGCCTATCACCGAGTTATTAAAGAATTCTGTGAAGTTTGTCTGGTCGCCAGCCTGTGAGCAGGCCTTTCGAACATTGAAGAAACTGTTAACCACGTCACCAGTGCTAGCCCAGCCAAACATCGAAAAGCCCTTTGATGTCTACTGTGATGCATCTGGTACTGGTTTGGGCTGTGTTTTGATGCAAGAGGGTCGAGTGATCGCGTATGCCTCCCGGCAGCTTAAGCGACATGAAGAGAATTATCCAACCCATGATCTTGAGTTAGCAGCAGTGGTGCATGCCTTAAAGATCTGGCGTCATTATTTGTTGGGTAGTGCCTGCAATGTGTACACAGATCACAAAAGCCTGAAGTATATCTTCACTTAAGAAGAACTGAATATGAGACAGAGAAGATGGCTTGAATTAATTAAGGACTATGATCTCGAAGTACATTACCATCCGGGTAAGGCGAATGTGGTCGCCGATGCGCTCAGTCGCAAGTCATATTGCAGCTGTCTGGTAATGAAACCCTATGATTCTTCCCTGTGTTATGAACTAGAGAAGCTGGGTATTGAAATGGTTCCACAAGGAACTCTGAATAATATCAGGATAGAAACCCCTATCAGGGAACAGATCATCACTGCACAGAAAGATAACCCTGGAATCAAGCACATCATCGAAAGGGTCCGAGCCGGAAAAGCGGATTGTTTCAGGATTGATGATGCAGGAGTGGTTTGGTTCAAAAACCGACTGGTAGTTCCCAAAGTACCTGAGTTGAGACAGTTAATCCTTGACGAAGCACACTTGACTAGATTCTCCATCCACCCCGGCAGCAACAAGATGTACCAGGACTTGAGGCAGAGATTCTGGTGGACAAAGATAAAGATTGAGATCGCCCGGTATGTCGCTCGATGTGATACTTGCCAGAGGGTCAAAGCTGTGCACATGAAGCCCGGAGGAGAATTGCAACCTTTACCTGTACCTGCTTGGAAATGGGACGATATCAGTATGGATTTTATCAATGGGCTACCCAAGACACAAAGAGGTTTTGATTCCATTTGGGTGATCGTGGATCGCCTCACTAAGCAAGCTCACTTCCTGCCAGTCAAAACCAGCTACACCGTCCCCACTTATGCCACTTTGTACAAGAACAACATAGTAAAACTCCATGGCATACCCAAGACCATTGTCTCTGATCGTGGTACTCAGTTTGTCGCAAAGTTCTGGAAAGCGTTCCATACCTCACTTGGAACCAAGCTACTGCATAGCACAGCATATCATCCACAAACGGATGGACAAACTGAGCGAGTCAACCAAGTGTTAGAGGATATGTTGAGAGCCTGCGTGCTCACCTTTGCAGATACTTGGGATAACTGTTTGCCCTTGGCAGAATTCTCGTATAATAACAGTTATCAAGAGAGCATCAAAATGGCACCCTTTGAAGCACTGTATGGTCGCCGTTGTCGTACACCTCTCAGTTGGTCGAAACCTGGAGAAAGGGAATTCTTTGGGGTTGACCTAGTAAAAGATATGGAAGAAAAAGTCAAGCAAATACAAGAAAATATGAAGATTGCGCAGTCTCGACAGAAAAGCTATGCTGACAAAAGACGTCGACCTCTGAAGTTCCAAATCGGGGATTATGTGTACCTGAAGGTCTCACCCACTAAAGGAGTTACTCGTTTTGGAGTCAAGGGGAAGATAGCACCACGCTATATTGGTCCCTTTGAAATTTTGGAACGCTGTGGCAAGGTAGCTTACAAACTAAGATTGCCCGATCATCTTTCCGCCGTCCATAATGTGTTTCACGTCTCCCAACTCAAGAAATGTCTCCAAGTGCCCGAACATGTGGTGGAAGTTGAAGCTGTTGAGTTAGAACCCGATCTGTCGTACTTTGAATATCCAGTTCGTGTGTTGGATTACAAGGACCGTGTTACCCGGAGGACTACCACAAGATGGTACAAGGTCCAGTGGAACCAACACTCTGAAGAAGAAGCCACTTGGGAATCCGAAGACTTCTTAGCGAAGAGCTATCCCGACTTTCTCGATACTCTGTAGATATAAGGTTTTACCCTTGTCCTTCTTAAGACGCAGAATCTCGGGGCGAGATTTCTTTTAGAGGGGAAGGCTGTAACACCTCTAGTGATTAATTTGTAATTAACCTGACATGTCATCATCTTAAGTCATAATCATTCTTGTCATGCATCAATGTTTGTCTAATGATTGCTTGCCTTTACTCTTCCTAAAGGTATTTTGTGTGTAGTGATTCCTTTTTCTAAAACCCAAAAAGCCCAAATCTTCCTATAAGGGCAAAATGGTAATTTCACCTCTGTGCCTGGCTTTGTGTAATTCTTGTGCAGTTTAGTGTCTTGAAGCTTTGTTGTGTTGTTCAAAAACCAAAATCAAAAACAGATTTCAATTTCCTTTTGAAAAACCCTGATTTTCAAACCCTGGTTTTTACCCCTCTTTTATTAATTTAAAAACGATTCAAAGTTTGGAGTTGGTCCAAAAAGAAAAGTTGTAGATCTGATCAAGAGAAACAACTTTGGTATTTACAAATTTTCAAATTTCTAAGCAAAATTTGAAGTAATTTCAAATTCATTCAAAACTCCAATTTTGTCCCCTTTTTAGTTTTCAAAATTATCTCAAAAACTAATGAGTTTCAGAAAAAGTTTATATTAGCAAAGTTATAGATCTTGTCAAAAGGAACAACTTTCATATTTACAGATTTTCAAGTTTCAATATAAAATCAAAAGTAATTTTGAATTTATTCAAATCCCAAAAGTGTCCCCTTTTCAAATTTCAAATGTGATTCAAAAACTATTTGGATTTTGAAAATGTTCATATTGACAAAGTTGTAGATCTCATTTTTCTACACAACTTTGGTATTTTGAGTTTTTGCTGTTCAGTTCAAAATCTGGAAGTAATTTGCAAAAGACAGAATTCAATTTTCAAAACCAACCCTAGACCCTACTGTTCGTCTTCAACCTAGAGCCAGGGGGGCCCAGCCATGGCCGCCTCGCCGGCGCCGCGTGCGCCACGCGCCTGGCAGCCGCTCGCCTGCTCCCGACCTGCCGCCCTCGACCGCGTGATCATTTCGCCCCCGCACGCGCAAGAGCTGACTTTGCCCCGTCCCCCTCCGACCCCTGCGCGTCGCCGCCGCGTGGCCGTCGCCGGCGAGCCCAGCGCCCGGGTCCCAAACTGAGTTCCCGTCCTTCTTCATCATGCGATCGATAGCACGCGCCACGGGCATTCTTATCCACCCCCGCGCGCTCCCTGCCTGCCCCTGGCCGCGACTATAAAAGGCCCGCCGGCCGGCCGGAACTCCTCACTCCCTCCGCCACCGCCGCGAGCTCGTTCCAGTGCCTCCCTCGCTCAACCATCTAGCCCAGCAGCTCCGCCTTGAGCTCGCGAAGCTTCCCAGCACTTCATCTCCACCTCTACCGCCTCCTATCGCCCGGCGTAACCCCGTCTTCCAAAACTCCGGCGAAGGACCGGTGAGCTCGGGTTTGAGAAATAGCCACTCCCCGGCCATGGTCTTCCTTCCCCGACCCCTGTTTCATCTCCCTCGTCTCCTTGCGATTCTAAGCGCGCCTTTGTGACCTCGTGTGGTGCGCAGGACCGCCGGAACACCGCCGCGACGCGGATTCGTCCGCCGTCGAGCCCTGCTCCGTCGACCTCCGTGCTCCGCCCGCCCTCTCGCCTCGCCACCGCCCGTCACCGACCGCAGGTGAGCTCCTGATTCCTCCCCTACCCTTGGTTTCGCCCGCGGACCCTTGCCGTGGCCGGAACAACGCCGCGCCGCCGTCGGTCGAGCGCCGGCGAGCGGGGGAAGAAGCACAGTGCTTCTTTCCTTTTTCTGTTTTTTTATATATAAATGAATAGTGTTCCTTTTTCATCTTTTTGTGTGATTTTCTGTGTTGCTCGAAAAATTCTGAAAATTTGATGGTAGACTCTTTATTCCTTGTAGTATTTTAGAAAAATATGAAACTTGAATTTTGTGCAAAAATTTGAAAATGAAAAATCTCCCTTTTAATTAATAAATGGATGGTTTTGGATTTTTAGAAAATCATTTATAACTCCAAAAATCATGAGATAAATTTTTGTGAGCTTCCTATGCCATGTTTAGTCTCTGGTGAAATTTTGAAGTCTTTTGGAACAAGTTGATTTTTGAGCATTTATTTTAATTGTTAAATAGTGCCTTTTGTTAATTAATGACTGATTTTAATTGAGCACCTTAATGACCTCCAAAAATTATGAAATTTGTTTTGCCATCTTTTTATACCATAATGAACTTATGAGATTAATTTGGTAATTTTTGGAGCAACTTCATAAAATGACCTTTTTTTAATAATTAAGAAAAATAGAAAAGTGATTAGGGTTTATATTGAATGCCCTGTGATGTGACTTTTGGATTGTTTGTTGTTCATAGACCCCCACCCAACTGGTCTATGATGATTGTGATGTCGTGTAAAGTTTGTGCTTAGGTTGGGTAAAATGATGCTTAATAAGTTTGATTAATCTTGCTTAAGGGTAGAGATAAGTAACTTTATGTCAATTCTAGAAATTACTTACATGATGAGAAGTTGTACTCTAGAATCAGTGGAATTGTCCTGTGCCATATTGTTCGTGTCAGCATCCTCATAAGCATACATCATTGCATCCGTATAGTGACCGAAGGAGAAGGCATCAAAGCCGAGTCAGCCGCTGACGAGCCTACCACCGAGGTGACCCCGAGCTCCGACGCCTACACTGCCGACCCCGAGCCTGTCCTCTTTGCTCTTCAAGGCAAGCCCCGGTGCATTTAACCCTTCCTTGTTTTTTTATAAAAGTTTACTTAAAATGCCTTTGAGTTAAACTACTGCATTAGGTTATAGGAGTTGTGTGATGACCTATTCCCTGCACTGTTTACCTCTTCCAGAAGATCCACCTGCCCTGTTTAAAAACTATTTGCAAAATCCTTAATAATGCTATACAATAGATTTGCAGTAAAAATGCAAATTTCAAAAGTGTGATCACTTAAAGAATTTTTATGGGAATTTGGCTTTACTCCCCGACTGTTGGCTAAGTATCTGATCCGTACCTAGTCAACAGCGAGGAGAGGTTGTCTGAGCGTACGGTGCCGTCATGTTGTAGTCCGGGACTCAACAGTTGACACTGACCGGGACAGGGTTGAAAAACTGACAGGACTATTACGCTTGGGTGAGATATAACCGAGGTATAGTTCTGGCAGAAAAATTAGAGACCATCCGTATGAGGGCCTGCTGGTCAAGACTTGTAACTATTCACATACTTCGGAAAGCTCTGGCTCCGAGGACTCCTTGATTGGGACCGACAACCGCGCACTGGGAGTGGCGAGATGGCGGAAGTAGCTTGTACCCACGTGGTCGTCGTGCCTGGATATGAGTGGTGTACTGTACTTCCGGGTGGCGTAGGACCGGTCCAATCTTGGAGGAATCGTGGTAGACGAGTTGGCATATGCAAGCTTGGGTGCTACATATGCAGTGTGGATAGGGATCCTCAGCTGAGTATTATTTATCCGGATTAACGTTGCTCCTCGGTAATGGAGACTTGGTCACTGACTGTCAACGGAGAGTGGTTCTCAACTAGGAATGTTTTGAAAGGTAAAATGAATCATGAGCAATGAAGAATTGAGAAATACTTGAACCTTTCCAAAAATAGAACAAGGTTTACAAAATGCTTTTTCTGCAAAATACTTGATCTTGTTTAAGCCTTACCTTGACTTCCTAAGCCTCTCATTCCTGAGTCTTCTTCCTTTTCTTTAGTCGGGTAAGTCTTGTTGAGTACCCCAGTACTCAGGGTTTGTTACCCATGCTGCAGGTATGACTGAGCCCCTGATGTGTCTTGCGCCCTGCTGCATGACCATCAGAAGAGGCCGATGAGGCCGAAGAATAGTTGTGCACCCTCGGGCTGGGTGATTACAAGTATCTTTATTTTGTTGTACTCCGCTACGCTGCCTATTTCTATTTCTATTTTCTATTATCCGAACTTGGTTTGTAATAACTGCACCTTTAATCTTATTTGGAAACTCGGTTTGTAAAACTAATGTTATTTAAGTCTTCCGCTCTGTATTCCGATGTTATTTAAAAAAATATCCAAGTGTTGTAACCGAATGGTGAGATGATCCTGCGGACAATGGGCGCTGATGCAGCCCGGTGACGAACAGTCTTAATCACACGGAACATCAGTTCGGCTGTCAGTGGATGACAGGGACCGGTGGGCCCTGGGATTAGGGCCGTTACGCCACAGCCTCGCTACTTCTGGTCGAGAGAGCCTCTGGGAGACACCACCTTGGTGTATGTTACAACGGTGGTGAAGCCCAGGGAAGAAGGGTCTGTATGGTCCGGTTGGATGTATGAGAGCAAGGGAAGGGATCCCTGGGAAGGTGCGCAGTCAGCAGCGTTCCTCATCCTCCGGGACATCATGGAGCGGTTCCCGGAAGACCTCAGTCGGGCTCTTGCCGGGGTGTTTCCGAGGGCTGATCCGTTCAGGGATGTTTGGGTGCAGACCAAGCAGGAAGCCGTTGAGGGCAGTTCCAGTGAGCTGCAGGCATGTGATGGCCCAGCAGCAAGCGCCATGTATGCAGTGATGAAGGGGTATGCGGTCATGCAGCACAGTCTGTGCAGTATGACTGAGTCTTTCCATCATGCCAAGGATGAGAAGAGGCAAGCTCAGCGTGAGTTTGATGAAGAAATAGAGAAGATGCAGGATGAGCTGAAGCAAATGACCATAGAGAAGGACCAGACTGTTCGCAGGAATGTGGTTGCAGCTCAAGAGATCATCAGGCTACAGGAGCAGCTAGGGCGTGCAAAACACGCTAATCAGAGTGCAGAAAACCAGATGATGAAGCTTCTTCAGCAGCGGAACCAGGCGTTGGAAGAAGAGTTTGACTTGAGGGCTCGCATCATGACCTCAGAGCAACAACTGGCGGCAACCGAAGCATACAACAACAACCTCCATGAGGAAGTGCATCGCCTCCACAACCAGCTTCACCCATACCATCCTCTAGGTGCGGCCAAGATGGAGGTGGAGATGGACATCGTTCTTGCTGATGGTGGTGATGAAGATGGAGGAATGCTCTTCGCCAACTAGGCCGAAGAAGAGGAAGAAGATGGTGGAGCTGACGACGCCGAGGGTCACGTGTCCGATGCTGAGAGTGACTAGAGCTTAGGTTTCGTTGTTTATCGTTGTGGTCGCGTGTATCGTGTGTGTCGGATCTATCGAACTGTTGTGGGCTGTAAGCTTTAAGAACCTCGTTGCTACCGTTGAACCATTTTAAGTATCATACCTTCGTTGTGTTTTATCCGTGCGTATCCATGCGAGTATTAAGCGCTTTTCGTATAATCCGTTTGTGATGTTATTTATGTGGAACGACTTGTGAATGTGCCTTATTGTATGAACTATGTTCAAGTACAGTACTACAATCATTACGCATTTTGATCTGTATATATGGCATCACTCATCGATTATTGATTGGCTATGCAGATGGTGAATACTCGTCGTGGAGCCGGCAGTGATAGTGGTGTAGGTGGGAGTGGTCAGGGCGAGGAAGCCAATCCTCCTCCTCCTCCCCCATACACGGCAGAGCAGTTCTTTGCACAGTTCCTTGGGAGTCAGCGCAACATGGAAGCTATGCAGCGCAATATGGAAGCTAATCTCAGGAACATCGCTGAGAACACCCGCAGGGCTGCAGGTCAGGGTGGTCAAGATGTAAATCAGTACAACACGTTTAAGGACTTCTTGGACACTAGACCTCCGATCTTCAAGGAAGCGGCTGAACCCTTGGAAGCAGACGAATGGATCAACACCATCGAACAAAAGTTCAGGTTGCTCCGTCTGACGTAATCTCTGAAGGTGGTATACGCAGCTCACCAGTTGCAGGGACCAGCTGGTATATGGTGGGCACATCATCGTACCACTTTTCTGGCACATCAACCAATAGTCTGGGAGCAGTTTACAGCAGCTTTTCGGGGCCATTATATCCCTCTCGGTTTAATGGCTATGAAGGTAACAGAGTTTTTGAGTTTGACCCAAGGTACCAAGACCATGGCAGAGTATCTGCATGCTTTCAACAATCTTGCCCGTTATGCACCTGAGTATGTCAACACAGACGCAAAGAAGATTGCCAGTATGAAGAGGGGCCTGAGCCCCAAGCTCCTGAAGTCGATGGGAAACTCTTCCAGGACCCAGTTCAATGACTTTGTCAGTGACTGTTTGACTCAAGAAAACAACAACAATCTCTATAGTGCATCCAAAGCACGCAAGCGAACCTTTGATGCAGGAACACAGCAGGGCAGGAATCAGGTGGTCAATCGTCCTTAATTTCGTGCAGCAGCGCCGGGGCACGTTTCAAGCCTCCTCAACGTCGTTTTCCTGGAAATCAACAGCAAGCCAAGGTTCAGAAAGTGGCAAAGGGTCAATCATCCCAGTACAGGGCAGGACCTGGAAATCAGAACTTTACAGGCAGCTACGTCAAGGGACCATGTTACAACTGTGGCAAGGAAGGGCATCTGTCCAGGACGTGTCCTAGTCCGAGGAAGAAGACTAATCAAGTACAAGCTCGTGTGCATCATACCTCTTTGGAAGGCATCTCTGAGGGAGAACCCGTGACTGCTGGTATGTTTTCTATCAACAATATCCCTGCAGTTGTTTTGTTTGATTCTGGTTCATCCCATTCTTTTGTAAGTCAAGCATTTGCACTTAAGCATAATCAGGAAATGGTGACAATGGATTTTGGGTTTTGGATAAACTCAGCTAGTGCAAGTGTGTTGTCTAACCAAGTGGTAAAAGGGGCAACTCTTAGTTTGGAGGGTAATCAGTACCGAGTAAGTTTAGTGGTTATGCTAGGTTTATCCTTGGATGTTATCTTAGGGATGGACTGGATGAAAAAGTGGGAAGTGGTCATAGATACCGGAAAAAGGATAATCTCCTTGAAGGATCCCGAGGAAAACAAAAGGTTTCAAGTGTTTCTCCCTGACCGTCTTAATCTTAGTTTTATGAGTTGTGCAGTGCAAGTGGCAGTTCTTCAGGAAATCCATATAGTTTGTGAGTTTCCTGATGTGTTTCCGGATGAGTTACCTGGTTTACCTCCAGATAGGGACGTGGAGTTTGCAATAGAGTTGATACCTGGAACAGCACCTATATCCAGACGACCGTACCGTATGCCTCCCAATGAGTTAGCCGAGTTGAAGGTTCAGTTGAAACAGTTGTTGGACAAGGGTTTAATTCAACCAAGTTCGTCCGAGTGGGGATGTCCTGCGCTCTTTGTGAAGAAGAAGGATAAGACTCTGCGTATGTGTGTGGATTATAGGCCTTTGAATGCAGTAACAATCAAGAATAAGTATCCTTTACCTCGGATTGATATCCTCTTTGATCAGTTGACGAGAGCCAGAGTGTTTTCCAAGATAGACTTAAGATCGGGGTACCATCAGATCAATATCAGGCCCAAGGATATACCTAAAACGGCTTTTTCCACTAGGTACGGGTTGTACGAGTATCTTGTCATGTCGTTTGGCTTGACAAATGCTCCTGCATACTTCATGTACCTAATGAATTCCGTGTTTATGCCTGAGTTGGATCGGTTCGTGATAGTCTTTTTGGATGACATCTTGATATATTCGGAGAACGAAGAAGATCATGCGGAACACTTGAGGATAGTTCTAACAAGGCTTCGAGAACATAAGTTATATGCTAAGTTCAGTAAGTGCGAGTTCTGGTTGAAGAAAGTTCACTTTCTCGGTCATGTGCTATCGGGAGATGGGATTTCAGTGGACCCAGGGAAGGTACAAGAGGTAATGGATTGGAAGGCGCCAACCTCAGTCACAGAAGTCAGAAGTTTTCTAGGTTTGGCTGGTTACTATCGTCGTTTCATTCCGGACTTCTCCAAGATCGCAAAACCTATGACCTCCTTGTTACAAAAGGATGTGGAGTTTGTCTGGACAAAGGAGTGTGAAGCAGCTTTCCGAATTTTACGGGAACTGTTGACCACTGCCCCTGTTTTGGCTCAACCAGATATAGAGAAAACTTTTGATGTGTTTTGTGACGCATCCAAGACAGGTTTGGGCTGTGTGCTGATGCAAGAAGGACGAGTGATAGCGTATGCCTCAAGACAGTTAAGGAAACATGAGGTCAACTACCCTACACATGATTTGGAGTTGGCTGCAGTAGTGCATGCTCTGAAGATATGGAGACACTACTTGTTGGGAAATGTGTGCAATATATACACCGATCACAAAAGTCTGAAGTATATCTTCACTCAACCCGAGTTGAACATGAGGCAACGAAGATGGCTAGAGTTGATAAAGGATTATAACTTGCAAGTTCACTATCACCCCGGAAAGGCCAATGTGGTTGCGGATGCTTTGAGCCGGAAGTCACACTGCGTGGTGGTGCAACCGTTGTTTGAAGAGAAGTTCAACCTGATACACCCAGAAGTTTTGTTCAACATTCAGCTGAGTTGTTCGCTGGAAAGTCGGATCGTTGAAGCTCAGAAGTCTGATAAAGGGATTTCTCATATCAAGCGAAGAATGTTGGAAGATCCCTTAACCTCCTTCAGGTTGGATGAGCAGGGAGTGTTATGGTTTGGAGATCGTCTTGTAGTGCCAAAGAACAAAGATCTCAAGAATAAAATCCTGGATGAGGCTCACTTATCTAAGTTATCTCTTCACCCAGGAAGCAGTAAGATGTATCAGGACTTAAGACCTCGTTTTTGGTGGACAAAAATGAAGAAAGAGATAGCCGCATATGTTGCGAGATGTGACACGTGTTGCAGAGTTAAGGCAGTTCATATGAAACCTGCAGGGTTGTTGCAACCGTTACCAGTGCCTGTTTGGAAATGGGAAGATATCAGTATGGATTTCATAACCGGTTTACCCACTACGGAAAAAGGGAATGATTCCATTTGGGTAATAGTGGATCGTCTGACCAAGTCTGCTCACTTTGTCCCAGTCAAGACCGGATATCGACCGCCTCGGTATGCAGATATCTACATCAGAGAGATAGTGCGTCTGCATGGAATACCAAAGACGATCGTTTCCGATCGCGGATCGCAGTTCACCGCGCACTTTTGGCAGCAGTTACATAAAGGTTTGGGAACAAAGTTGGTTCACAGTACAGCTTATCACCCTCAGACGGCAGGTCGAACAGAAAGAGCAAACCAAGTGCTTGAAGATATGCTCAGAGCTTGTGTGTTATCCTCCAGAGGATCATGGGAATCATGGCTACCATTAGCAGAGTTCAATTACAATAATAGTTATCAAGAAAGCATCAAGATGGCACCGTTTGAAGCTTTATATGGACGTAAGTGTGTGACTCCGTTAAACTGGATTGAACCAGGGGAAAGGAGATATTTTGGAATCGACTTCGTAGCAGAAGCTGAGAACAAGGTTCAGGTCATCCATCAACACTTACAAGCGGCACAATCTCGACAGAAAAGTTATGCCGACAAAAGAAGAAGGCCGTTAGAGTTTAAGAAGGGAGATCATGTTTACCTGAAAGTAACTCCGATGAGGGGAGTGCAAAGGTTCGGCAAAAAAAGGAAGCTAGCACCGAGATATGTAGGACCATATTGTATCCTAAAGAGAAAAGGAGAAGTATCATATCAACTCTAGTTGCCCGAAGCTATGAGTTCAATCTTTCCAGTCTTTCATGTCTCTCAGTTGAAGAAATGTCTACGTGTACCGGAAGAAAGTATAGAACCGCAAGAGTTGAAGCTAGCATCAGATCTCACATACCAAGAGCAACCAGTGCGAGTTTTGGACAGCAAGGAAAGGGTAACTCGCAATCGTTTAGTGAAGGCGTATAAGGTTTTGTGGAGTCATCATGATGACGGAGATGCAACCTGGGAAACAAAAGACTATCTCCAGAAGGTTTATCCAGCGTTCCATAAGCAATGGTCAGTAAATCTCGGGACAAGATTTCTTTAAGGGGGGAAGGGCTGTAACACCTCTGGTGTTAAGCTAGCATGACATCATTTTCTCTTTATGCATGATCATCTCATGAGCATGGGGCATTCATATGTTGTTTTCTTTCTTCATAAAATGTCATTTCATGTGATGGTTTGCTTATAAAACTGCTATAATGTGTGTTGCTTGACTTGCTTTGGAGTGGTTTGGTCTTCCTAACCATCTAACTTTGCTAAGAGGCCAAAATGAAGGCATGTTTATGCTGATCATTCTGGCTAATCAAGTGACTAAACCCTAGTCAACCCTATAGAGCGTAAAGAGTCCTTTTGTTTGACTGACTAAGACTTCCTTGATAGAAGCTTTGCATGGCTATGGGCCCTTAATCAAAAGTGTGTAGAATTTAGAGTAGAACAAAAGTTGTTTAAGGGCCAACTCATGAAAATGTGTTTAACATGGTGCTTTAGGGCCCACAAGGCAGAATTGGAGGGGTTTTGGACTTAGAAAATTTCCTAAGTCCTGAAACTGATTTTCAGTTCGGCCTAGCCATGTTTGGCATCATCCCAAGCTCAACCCAAGCCGAACCAGTGATCGATCTTATAACCGAAGTTGCAGTCAATGTGTAGCTCTAACCAGTGTTGCAGTCGGTTTAGCGTTTGATGGAGTGGTTAGCGAGTTAATCACGTTTGAAGGTAGCCTGTCAGTCGGCCAGGGCGTTAACTGAATCGCCCGATTCAGATCAAACTGCCGGCTTCAGTGGCCGACCGCGCGCAGAAGAAGAACGCCGCGTGGCGCCCGATTCCCGGCCAAAACCAGCCAACGCGCGCGGCATGGCGAGTCTTCACCACCCGAGCACGCGTTCCTCCACCCAGACGCGCCCTCTCTCCCTCTCTGCCTTGTTCTGAGCTCTCGCCGGCGACCGAGCGGGAGAAAGGCGGAAGTCGCCGTCCGCCGTCGTCTCACCGTGTTTTCGCCCCGCAAACCTCACCGCCAGCCTCGCCTTCGCCTCCTGCTTCGCCTGCCCTAGCTAGCGCTCGCCGAAAACGCCGGGGTAAGCCACGGAACGAACTTCCGCCATGGCCGCCATGACCGCCGAGCTCGGTCCGCCATGGTCGGCTCCCTCCCCGTGGGTTCCATGATGCCTTAGCTAGCGTTCGTGAGTCAGTGGGAGTCCAGGGAGAAGGTAGTGAAGTCGGTTTGGCCGATTAGGGTTTGGTTGCCTCGGTACGCCGTCGCCGCCGTCCGCCATGGTTGCCGGAGAGTGGCATGGCGTGGTCTCGAAGGTTCAGGATGAAATCCATGGCATCCGAGCCTTGCGCTGGGTCCGTGGGAGTTCAAGGAGTGGGAATCGCGTGTTGGTTGGCCTCGGCATGGCCGGAGATGCCCGGCGTGGTGAGCCCGCGCCGCCGTGGCCGCCATTGTCGGCGTTGAGCTCGATCCATTGTGTCGCTGGGCTCGAGTGAGGTACCGTTCGATGCGGGTTGATGAGTGGAGTCGCGTGAGGGTGATGGTTTCGCCGAAGGAGCCGCCGTCGGCGAGCTCCGGCGAGGTCAACGCCTCCTCTGTTTTCGGGAGTGTGACAGGTGGGGTCGCTTTGACCTCGGGCCCCAGCTGTCAGTTGCTTGGGTTCAAGGATGCTGGGTGCGTGTAGCAGTTAGGGTTTAGGGTTTTTGAATAAATGTTTTGCAGATATGTTGGTAAATGCTTGTTTAATTCATATCTTGAGTTCTGTACATGCTAAAAATGTGAAACTAATTTTGTTAGGTTTGTTTTGAGGAGTTCTATGCATGAAAAATATGAAATGCCCAGTTATGACAGTTTTTGTGTGCAGTAATAATTAAATTATGTTTAGGCTGATATCTTGTTTAATGCATAGTAAATCATATACTGCTCAGAAAAATGTGGTTCTTATTTTGTTAGTTTTGTTAAGTGATGCAGAGTCACAGAAAAATGATAGATGTTGTTTGACTGTGAAAGAATATGAAGTTAGCCTTTAAAGTAATTTAATGTTGTTTTCTTGTATGATTTTTAGTAATTAGAATATATGTGATATGAGTCTAATAATTTTTATAGACTGCTCTTGTGCTAAGAAGTTCTGAATAAAAATATGAAATTTGTTGTTGGACACTTTTCAAGATGAGGTGTAGTTCAAAGTGCTTTTTCACCCTGTTATTTGTCTTTTTCATACAGAACTGTGTATAAATGCAAATGGCATGAAATTTGTACAGCATGCTTTGTTCTTAGCTGAGAACCTGCAGTAATTTTTGTAAATTTTTCTGAGGCTGCTAGGTACAGGTTGCTGTTATAGGCTTGTTTTGGTTGAACAATTTGTTTAATTAAGTTAAGCATGTGTGTCTCTTTTATGGGGGACCAGCAGGGGTGAAATGGTCTTTTCAGTACATTCATATCAGCTACACTATGTGTGAGTAGTATAGCTACTCTCTAGATAGAGTGTTACACTCTACCGGAGAAGAGATATGCACGTATTCGGTCAAATTCAATTATAATGCACTCCTCCCATGCACCTGCGGCATTCATTCATTTCCGCATATGCATCATGACAGGTTCGGTAGAGGAGACCGCAGCAGCAGAAGAAAGCGAGGAACAGCAGCCCCAGGAGCCGGAACAAGGAGCTGCCGGGGAAGAGCTTGAAGAGGAGCTCCCAGAGTGCCCGAACCATCTGCCAAGCACGTTTGAGAAAGGCAAGCCCCGGAGCATTTCTAACTACCTATGGTTATATTTAACTGAATATTATTATGCATGTTGCACTAAGCATAGGAGTTGGTTGATACCGTTGATGCATTAATTCCCGTACCTTGTTACCTTGATATATTATCCTTGTTACCTATCTACTATGAGATCCGAATTATGCTTAGTCTTGCTTAGACCGGTAGAAGTCGGGCAACCTTCATGTTACCCGCGAGTAATAGGTGGTTACTCGACCGTTAACGGGATATTGCCATTAAGTAAGATAACTGAGTGTTGTGGAAAATGGAGATCAGCAGACTCCTGTAGCGTTGCGCTACAGTATTTCTAGCCGTGTCGTATGGAAAAACAATATCATGTAAGATGGACTTCTTGTCATGTTGAACGCATGTCCCACATTTAGCTGGATGGATAACTCATTCCGACCGCGAAGCCGTTCATTGTTCCAGGCCGGTCCTCAGGTCCCACGCATATGCTAAAGCCACGAAGAGGGTAGTGGGACGCGGGGGCGCGAAAAGTAAGACCCGGGTGATGGTGGTTAAGTCCAACTCCTTGGCAATCGGGCTTGCCTCCGGGTATGATGGTGGCGGTTGAAACCGCGACTTCCTGGAACAGTGCTGCGGTTATCTGTAGCTCACCGACGGGTGAGCGTGGTTTGTGTGGGAAATAAATCACCAGCTGGTTAGTAATCGATTATAATCGCCATCGCTCCTGGATATTGAGCACTTGACTTGAACGTTGATCGACCTTGATACTGAAATTGTGGAACACGTGACAGCTATCATTATACTTTTGGCAATAGTTACTCGGTCTGTTTGTTTTATTCTGGTGATTGTTAGATCACTACCATGTTTGTTACAGTACAGGAGCTAACCTAGTTAAATAGGTTAATTACTATTCAATTGCCAGCTAGTAAGTACGAGAATCATTTACTTAATTATTGGCTTTGCGCAAAAATATGGTCTAATACCAGCTCCACTATATACTAGCCTTGCATACTCCTTGGTGTCACATTATTTCTGGTTTAAGACGGGTAAGTCTAGCTGAGTACCTTCTCGTACTCAGGGCTTTGTTCCCTTTGTTGTTGCAGATGGCCAAGTCTTCCATGGTTATTGCATCAACTGTCTCTTCCCAGCTTTGGGTGATAACTAGGTCACGGACAATGACCTCTTCTATCCGTAACTTTTGCTATGTTAAGGATGACTACCAGGTGGCACTGTAATCAACTATGTGTGTGTGCGGGTGATTTCAAGAACTATGTTTCAAGTTAAGCTTCCGCTACTTAATTCCAAACATGGTTTGTAATAACTAAGTTGCTACTCCGAACCATTTATGTAATCTCTGTCGTGTGACGATCGATGCTGAATTATTACGATCCTATGTTGTTGATGTTGGAAAGTTTGAAATCCTTCATGATTTCACGGACTACCGGGTTTATATGGGCTCAAGTGCTGCAAATTTACTGCCCCGGCAGGGAATTTCGTACTTGTGCTCTTATAAATTGGTCGGTTCTGTTACACGTCGCCCTGCCTCCAAGTCGTCATGGAGCATCTGCACCAAACAATCCTCACCATGGCGGCATTTTGGGCAGTCTTCTAGGCGGTTATCGTATCCCCTAAGAGGACGTTCCTTGGTGAAATCGTTTTTGCTCTCAACGGGAAACTCATATAGTGCCTCTAAGAAGAAATCAGGACCAAGAGAGCCCTCCCACAAAATGGGAGGTCCCTTCCTCGCACTCTTTCCTCTCCCACCTTTGGACGAACCTCCATACATCTCTACTACGAACCTCGCAAGCTCTGCTGAAGTTGTTGAATATGCAAGGCACCGATGGGTTTATATAGGCGGAGCCCTGGTTTTGAAGTTGTGAAATATCTCTGCAGCATTGTCAGTATGTAGTTATTGCAACTGAAAAGGCTATTCGCTGAAAAATCTAATCACTGAAAAACCTATATACTGAAAAGCCTATACACTGAAAAGGCTATACACCGAAAAGGCTATACGCTGCATAGCACTAATGAGAACAAGACACTGCACTGAGCACAGTGGGGTTTTGCCGCGCCAAACCTGGGGGCGCGGCTAACGCTCGCCAGGCGGCGTGGCGCGGCTAATGCGTTTGCCGCGCCAGCCCGCCCGGCGCGGCAAAAGTGTTAGTCGCGCCCCCAGGTTTGGCGCGGCTAAAGCTCACTGCTTTGGCTATCCATTGCCTAACGAGTGAAGTATTTTTCAGTTTTTCTTGACTTTTTCCGCAAACGCAATAACAAGAAACCAAACATTGACACAATTTAAATAAACGCAAACGTAATAGGGGTCATATGGTAACAAAGTGGCTAACACTCTGCGAAGTACATAATAGGTTGTCAAACAAGTTATCTAACAAATACATCACTTATCCATATAGTCTAACACTAAGCCTAGCTAGGTGTGTACGGCTGAGGCGGCCGCCTCCGACGCTTCGGCTGCGACAGGTCCATGTTAGGTGTGAACGTGACGTTCATGCGGTCTCGTGCGCGTTGCTGCCGGCGTGGTGACCCCTGCGTCTGACTAGGTCCCTGCATTATTTGAAATAAATGTTAGCAACAAATTAAATGTAGGTCCCTGTAACATTTCAAATAAATGTATAGAGGCCAACTTAGGTACTTGCACGTCCTCCTGAGTAGGTAGTGGAGCTCCGCCTAGCTGTGAGTACCCCAGCTCCTATGGTGCGCTCTGCTCTGGCCAAGGCTGCCAGCCAGGACCGGTGTAGTAGCCACTAGGGTACTGGTATCCACCTGGTACCTGTCACGTCGTGTCGTCCATAGAGTGGTGCGCACCACCTCTGGAAGAGGACCCTCCAGCGTAGTGCGAGCTATAGCCGAGGGTCATGTAGCCTGCACTAGCTGTGTAGGGTGGTGTGCGCTGCTGCTGCTGCTGCTGCTCCTCGTACGGCTCCTCCTCCCCCTCCTCCTCGGCCTCTTCCTCTGTAGTGGTGCCTTTTCCGCGTGGATCCGCAGAAGTGCCTCCCGGCCGGGCCTCGGACGACGCAGCTGCTGCTGGAACACTCTCGGCCACCAAAGGGATCAAAGGCTGAGGCAGGTGCGATGGGGCCCATGCTGTGTCCATGCACCCAAGCTTCTGAGCCAGCTTTCTGCACCCCTTCCTGATTTTCTACAAATAAAGAATAAAATATAAATTAGTACAACTCATGACTATTCAGATTTACAAGTGCGGTTTGAATGTGTTATGATACCTGCAGAAAAGTGTGGACTGCGCCGTGGTCCGCAGTAGAGCTGGAGTGGTGTATAAGCTGCGCTGCCTCATCGGAGTATCGAGACAGCTGCGACGCCTGCCGAGAGAAGACGAGGTGGTAAGTCCACTAAGTACAGAAACACAAACAATAGTTGAAGGACATGATATATTACCACGTAGGTCTGTAGAGGTGCTCTATCAGGGTGAACCCCTACCCTAGTGACAACATCGTACGGGTCCACGTCGTCGTCCGACTCGTCCTCAGCGGTGACCTCATAGTAAGGTGTCTTAGTGTGCAACCTGGTGCTTCGGTGCAGCCACTGTAGGTACTGGTCGAAGACCCCCTGGTCGTACGGCTCGCCGTCGTCAACGTCCTGCTAGAACTTGTTCGTCCAACTCAGGACATGATCGGCGTGCTCCGCGCGCCAATCCACAGGATTCTTCCGCCTGGTTCGGCGCTTCACCATGCAATGCAAAGGAAGGTCAGTGTTAGAGCATAAGATAGAATTAACTTGAGTAATTGAACATGATTGTGGATGGTACTTACTTGTGCAACCTCTGATCCGTGCTCATCAGAGGTGGAGGGAACTCCTGTCGTACGCCGAACTGATGCAACACCCTGATCAGCAAATGCATCTCCACCACATAGAAGCAGATCGAAGGCACAGTGCAACGCCAGTCCAGACGGTCCAGCTCCGTGGCCGCGTCGAACACATCGTGGTACCGGTCCCAAGGCTCCCAGCGGACCTGTTTTTAATGAACAAACATAGTTTTTAATGTTGATGTGTCAGTATTAAAAAATGAACTGGTTCCGGACTTACCTGGTGCTGTGTCAAGACGTCCAGCATGTCCGTGTATTGGTTGTAGCGGCGCTGGGGGTTGCCTCTAACTTGCTCTGCCATCGACCAGACGAACAGAGCAGTGGGGTGGGTGTCGTCGTCCGGCCAGTGCTGCATTCCAATTTGAATCGGTTAAATGACTGTTAAATTTGTAAAAGCACACACACTAAAGAGCTATGTACTTACCACTTGTTGTCCAATACGGGGACGACCAACAGGCAGGCGCTCCCAGGCCCAAACCTAGAGCAGGGGCAAGCACCCTCCCAAACTAGAGCTCGTCTGCCTCCGCCGGCACCCCTCGCACAGCTGTCTGTACAGCCATGCTAGAACAACGCTCCCCCAGCTGTAGCCAGCAATGTTCTCCCACGGCTGTGCGAGGATGGGGACGAACATCCAACTGATCATGTTCCCCGAGGAGTCAGGAAACAGGAAGGCCCCAATAAAGTGCCACAGCCACACCCTGGCAAACCTCTCGACTACCTGTGGGTGGGCGTTGAGGGGGCACAGTGCAAAGTTCTCAGTGAGCCATGACGAGGGCACCCCTGAAGTCTTCCTGTTTGTTTCAGAAAAAGTTCAAGTTAGAACATAATAGTACCAATCGTATGCAATGAAATTAGAAAACAAAGATTAGCTTACTTGTTCCTCCTGGCATCTGCGTCGTCGGGCGGCCTACGGCCACAGAACTGCTCAACAGTGGTCATCCACATGTCGGAGTCTAGAATCCTCGTCACGGGGAGCTCGGACAGGCGTAACCCAAAAATCTTGGCCATGTCGTCTAACGTCACTATCAGCTCCCCGCAGGCGAGGTGGAAGGTGTGCGTCTCGGGACGCCACCTGTCCTGCAGCATGGTCAGGAGTGTCGGGTCGAGCTGGCACACCGCGTGGTTGGCGACACGGGCCAGCACCAAGAAGCCAGCGCACCGTAGGAAGGGTGCGTAGCGCTTGTCCCACCGGTGCCAAAGGTGGGTGCGTGGCCTAAGTAGCGTCAACCGCTCCGGAGGGTCGTAGTCCGTCAGTCTATGCGCCCGGTGCTCGTCGTCGTAGTAGGACTCAAGGAGAGGGTACACCAGAGGGTTCGCCATCCTGTTTAAACAAAACATGGTAACAAGTTAGTACATCATCTCAATTAATAAAGCATTAAAATAAATGAAAGACATATGCATAAAAATAACGAAAACATTCAAATATTAATATAACTAAAGATACAAATCAACTTGTGTCGTTGTACACCTGTTGTCTTTGTCTACGATGGAAGGCTGCATTATGTCCTAGCATGTGGCAAACAAAGCAGAGGTTCGTGCTAGGTGTCTGGTCGAAGTCCCCCCCGCCATACCTATCCATATTGTTCATGTCCCCCTTTAGTCTCTTCTTCCTCCTCCTACCCTTACCTACCTTCAGCAGGTCAGGATCAGGCATGTAGTCTCTACCCCGGTATGAAGGCCATTGAGTGGGATCAAGGTAAGGCTCGAAGCTGCTCTGCCATATTGCAACGGTGTTGCTCCGGCGATAGTACTCGAACATATATGGTGGGGCCTTGTAGTAATATCCGTGCGCTCTACAGGACGCAATCATGTGAGAGCAAGGGGCATGCATTATCTGCGGCACGTTACAACTGCATTCCACTCTTTCAAGATCGACTCGGTAGTTGCGACCACCATAACGTTCCCCGCCCAAGGTAGTGCCACCCTTTGCTCAAACATTATAGATTTGTCTGATTGGTCCATAAGCCTCACAAGTTTGCTGCGTTGCCCAGATCTCATTTTGCTGAATGTGCTCCTTTCCCGCCTTTCCAAATTCACCATCCGTTTGTAGGTTGTCTTGAGCAATGGACCACCTATTCACGAAGTACTCGTTGGTCTTGTGAAACGAGTACTCAACGATTCCAGAAACAGGCAAGACTCTAACACCGGTGAATACCTTGTTGAAAGACTCTGATGAGTTGGTGGTCATTATACCAAACCGGAAACTGCCCTCATCGTAAGTAAGCGCCCACTTGTCCTTGTGTTCCATCTGTCTATCGATCCAGGCCTTGCCAGCGCTGTTTAACATTTTGTCCAACTCTTCCATTGTTTCCTTGAACTTGTGCTCAGTTTTAACACAACATAGCTCTTTCACATTGGCACAAACCTCATTTTTTCTCTGCCGATGCCAGAGATTGGCGGTAAAGTGACGCATGCACCATCTGTGCACTAGAGGAGGACAACCCTCTATCTCCTCCTCTGTGGCACGAAGCAACCCGACATGACGATCCGAAATCAAACATATTGTCCGAGAAGGGCCTAACACTTGTATCCGTAGAAGGGCCATGAACCAAGACCAAGACTCAATGTTCTCCCCCTCAGTCAAAGCGAAAGCAATTGGAACTATCTGGTCCTCGGGATCAACAGCCGCCGCCATCATCAACACACCCTTGTACGCTCTGGTCAAGAAAGTACTGTCCACAAGTATGACTGGACGACAGTACTGGTACGCATGCTCTGTTTGGGCAAAAGACCAAAATACACGCTGAAGGACATGTGTAACCTTGCCGGTCTTGCGGTCTATATACTGCCCACTGTTGTGTGTAAACCATTTCAGGCCAGGGTTATAGTGTGTCATTGCACACAAAATCTGTGGAATCCTGTTGTACGCTTCATCCCAACCACCCCAACGAATTGCAAGGGCGATCTGCTTTGCACGCCATGCCTTTCCATAAGTCACCTTATAGCTTATGAATCCAAATATGGAGATAATCAATTTTGAAACCGACACGTCGGCGTCATCGTCAACAAATGCCAAAATGCGCCGTGCAAGGTATCTTGCCGTCAACTGAGGATGTTCTTCTTGTCCCTCATTTGTAAAACAAGTATGCAGTTGTACTACTTTACTGATCCTCCACTTGCCATCAGTTCTCTTGCGAGCATTCAACCTCCACGGACAACTTCTACTCATACACTTCACGTGGTACCTCAAATTAATATCAGAATGGGTGAAGGTGTACGGTCGATGATGATGCACAGCATAGTCCTGAAGGAAAAGCTTCAGCTCAAACATAGTGTTCAAAATCATACCCTTCTGAAGAATCCAATCTTTATGGTTATGCAGTGTTGCCTTGCACAAATTCAACCCAGTATCACAAACTGCCTGATCCACCATACTGACATCCCTATAACTGGGAACACCTCTAAATTGCATGTTCACTGACCTCAATTATTGTAGCTCTGTCTCAGTGTAAGGATCAGGCAGAACATAATACTGTGCTTCGCTCAAACGCTGCCATGCGTCAAAAGGTGTATGATCCTCGGGTATATCAGTGACTAGTCTCCCTGGAGGCTGCATATTCTGAGGCACCGGTTGTGGCATAGCACGAACCGGTTGTGGAATAGCACGAACTGGTTCTGGCATAGCAGAAAGATAACTGTTCTCTTCTTCGTCATAATCTGAATCATAGTGTTCATCAAACATTTGTGCCTCCTGCTCCTCCTGCTCGAGCCACTCTAGGTCGGCCACATCAAAATCATTGTTTATTTGGCCGACGTCAGCATGGGCATTTTCAGATGGATAGACCGTCTCCTGCGTGGGGTGACCATCAACGTCTATACTCATTGGAGCTGCATCCTCATCATCCCCTACCTCCTGTTCTTCACCTTCGTTGCCATCATCCCCTTCCTCTGCCTGCTTCCTCCAACCATCCTCTACCACGATCTCGGTCATGGTCGAATTGGATGCCATAATGATCCACTGGTATTTTGCCCAATCGGCCTGATTGCGCAAGGGCATCAACACATTGTTTGCCCTACTCTTGCCACTGTCAGATCTCCCTTTCAACGATAAATCACCATCAAACTTCTCCTTTAGACGCAACACAAGCTCCGTAAAAGGAGGACGCTCATCGAATACTTCGAGTTCTTCTTCCATGTTCGCATCAAACGACTCATCTCGTGTACTAACTGTGCCTCCATAAAACAATCTAACTACAGTGTTCATCTACAAAATAAATGGTGCAACTAAGGTCAAGTGACGGTCTTCTCTAAAGAAAAGAATGACATAACTACTAACTAAGTTGGCTTCACTAACATGTCTTCAGTAATATTTCGTCATATACCCTAACTAAATACCCTAAAACCCTAACTAACAAATATTCAGTAATACCCTAATACCCTAACTAAGTAACTAATTAAACTAATACCTAAACTAACTTACCTAATTCGCTAACTAAATAACTAACCTATTTCACTAACTAACTAACATAACCTAAAGCACTAAACTAACTAACCTAGGTCACTAACTAACCCTAAATCACTAACTAGCTAACATAACCTAAATCAATAAACTAACTAACCTAAGTCACTAATAATTTTCTAATTCAATAACTAACTAACTTGTAAAAGAATAACAAAAAACTCTAATGAACTAAGTCAAAAAGCTAACCTGAGCTTGGCCTCCTTGAGCTGGGGAGAGGGAGAGGCGGATCCGGCCCCCGGCCACCGCCTGGCCGGCCGGCTGCACGGGGACTGGAGAGGAGGTGGCTGTGGCAGCCGGCTTGGGACGAGGGCCTCGGCTGAGGCCCGGCTGGAGCTCCGGTGGCGGTCTCCGGCGACGGTGGCGGCCTCCGACGGGGAGCGGCGGCGGGGTGGGCGGCGAGAGCAAGCGGCGGCCGGGTGAGCACGCAGAGGAGAGGAGGAAGAAGGCCGGTGCGCCCAGATCTAGATCCGCTTTGCCGCGCCAACCCGCCTGGCGCGGCAAAGCCGCTGAACGCGCCAGCCCGCCTGGCGCGGCAAACTGACAAGCGGGCCGCACCCGGGCCTGCGTGGCCGGGCGGTACCACGGTGGCGCTTTTGCCGCGCCGCCATGCATGGCGCGGCTAACGCTTTTGCCACGCCATGCGGGGCGGCGCGACAAAAGGGTTAGTTTTAAAAAAAATAGACAGTGTTATTTTTAAAATATCTTATTTAATTGGGTTATTAATAAAAAAAATTCAAACAAGGGCGGTTCCAGGCCTAGGGCCACTAGGCCCATGGTCCTAGTCGCAGCCCAAGTTTTCTACCAACAAGTTTTCTAGCCCAATGACGAACAATTCTGCATCTGTTTGGAACGTGGAAATTTTTTTCTATACCTACGTTTTTCATGTAAAATTAAACTGATTCCTATAAAATTCTCACGTGATTCCTGTAAAATTTCTGTATTCCAAACAGGCCCTCAATAAAAAGTGTTTGTAAACTTCTCTCTCGCTCAAGCCCAACGCCTCTTTAGTGTTCTCGCTCACGCGCGACGCCTCCTCTTCCTCTTCCCCATTCTCTCTCACATGTCGCGCCTACAGATCGTTGCATGCATGTGTCATCATCACCCATCGACCGCAAAGCCCAGTTGGTCCGTCGCCTGGCTACACGCCTGCGCGCTGTGTCGTGCCCCGTCCAGCGTCGCCGCGTCTGTGCCGGCCACCACCATTTCTTCACGTCTTTGCCTGCGCGCTGTGTCGTGCCCCGTCCAGCGTCGCCGCGTCTGTGCCGGCCACCACCATTTCTTCACGTCTTTGCCTGCGCGGCTGCATCATCACCCACCGGCCTCTGCCCTGTTCGCTCGCTGTGTCGAGCGTCCAAGAGAGCTCCGCACGACCGAGCGCTAGAACTGACCCAACAGCTGAGCAGAAACAGTCGAGAACCGGAAGAGCCGGGGCTCGGTGAAGCGTTTCTTCTCTTTACTTCAATTGTCTGCTTATTTTAATTCTAACAGCTAAGTTTACAGTTTAAATTTAACTTTGATTCTAATTAGATTATAATTTTATATTTCTCTATAATCAATTTATATGATGAAAGGACTGGTAACTGAGACTTTAACATCGTATAGACGATGGTTGTATTTTGTTAGTGTAAGTTGGCCCTAGTCGTTACAAAATCCTAGGTCCGCCACTGGACCGAAATGATATAACTGAATAAATTTAAGAACCTAAACAAGCGATATACGAGTCAACGAACCAAGATGACATAAATGAACAAGTTTAAGAATATAAACAGACCATTTACAGGTTTAGAGCCAAGAAAGCCAATATTCTTTTAATAATGGATAAAGCATCCGGCTCCACACAAGGTAGAATCAGACCATTATTACAAAACTACTTGAACCCAAGGTCCAAGCCTAAAGACATCCAGACTGAACTTTAAAAGAAGATCAAAGTTTAACTAATGAAGACCAATTGGATAATGAAGACCAATTGGATAAGTAGATAACCATCCAAACGACGCGAAGAAACGCAATGCAGCCTCCTCCAGTAGACGACAAGCCTGTAGGAGCAGCTCTCGATGGTCCTCATGGCGCTGTAACTCTGCCCATTGCCGAAGCCAGTTCCCCTGAAAAGTACCTGCAAGAAAGTTTTTGGTCTACATCTATCAAACACCACTTCATTTCTTGTAATCCAAATGGTCCAACACAATGTTGCTGCTGTAGTTAGTAAAAGCAAATTATGTTTGTTTTTCCCCAATTTACACCAATGATTAAATAAATCATATATGTTAATTGGTCGTGGAATCCCAAACAATAAATGGACAGCTCTCAGCATATGCACTGTCAAAAAACAGGCCCAAACAATAAGGACAGCTCTCCACAAGAAATTAGCATATGCACAGTAAAAAAACAGGTGTTAAATAGATTCCGGCTTGTGGTAGAACGAACAATTTTTTCCCCAGTCCAGTTCCGCCAAGAAAGCCAATATAGCCAATTTGTTTTAGCTAGTCCTCGTCGTGGGCTCAATTGGCCCTTAGTTATGGATCATGTGCAAATCAGTTCATTTTAAGCCATTTTACATATATAGAACACGAGAAAACAAATGAAACCAAAGTAGAATAGTTAAGGATTGTATATAGTCAGGCCACTGTATTTAGTCAATAACATTGATATATTATATTATAATACAATCTCTACCCCCGGGAGGATTGGCGCCCTCCCGCGGGTTTGGTTACTGTAGCTTTTTTTTCCTTTTCTTTTACATTTTTCTACTTTTTAATTTTTTTTAAGATTTTTGTAGGTATTTTTCTCTATAAAAAACCGGTGCAATGATAACGCGTCCAATAATACAAACTCTAATTGTGGGGCAACGCCCTCTCAATACTTGCGTATGTTTTATGCTTATATAGAGACTGATATATTTAAAGATTGTTTAGTTCCAAGTTAAAAAGTTTTGGGATGTCATATCAGGTGTTTAACACTAATTTAGAGTATTAAATACTATTAACAAAACTAATTGCTTAAGTGAAGAATAATTCGTGAGGCAAATTTATAAGTCTAATTATTAATAATTATTAAATGTTTAATGTAACACCATATTATAAAAACATGAATTTATTAGGCTTAAAAAATTAGTCATCTCGCAAATTATTTTGAATTTATGTCATTAGTTATGTTTTAGTCTATATTTAATACTCTATGTAAGGTCAAAACATCCGATGTAATAAGTAAAAAATTTATGGGGTAAAAACTAAACACATTTGTACTGTTTAGGCCGATCAAGTTTTCCGTACATCCATACACAGTAGAACAGAGACACTTATGAGACTTTGACAATCGTACCAATAGCAGGCGCGGCGAAGCGCGCTAACGACCCTTGTATAATCCGTCCATGTATGTATTCCAGAGAATATAAGGCAAACAAGTGTGCATGTGGTACATGAGCACCAACACCAATTATTCTAAAATTTCAATCTTGTTCAGCAGGATTTGCAAGCTAGTTACGGTTATTCAACCGTTGTTGCGACCAATTGGCGGAGGTTGTCTAAATAATTAGGAGGAGCTAATCTATATAATTAAGGTGCTAAACTCTAAATAGCAATAAATAGTGCTAAATACTGTTCACTGAGTAAAAATTAAGGTGGTCAAGAGGGCCATGGCCCCCCTATGGCCTCCACTGAGCTCCACCAGTGTTGCGACCGATATAAGTTTAAACGAACCTATCAAATATATGGTTGAAGAACTCTTTAGAAACGTGGTGGTTCTACTATACCTCGTGTCGTGGAAGATCCTAAGTTCTTCCAGAAAAGCAATATAACAAATTTGTAGAGCTATCACACATAATTAAGTCCTTAGCAAAAGATCACGCTATATAGGTCCTTAAGAGTAAGAAATGAGCCTAAACTAAGAGCTTTATCATACAAATCCTAAATGTCACTCAAAGAAACTTGCACACAATGCAAACAAAGTCAAGCAAAAAGTAATACAAAAAATGAAAGAGAGGTAACGCGAAAACTGAATTTTCACGTGGTATCAGGCGTTCCCACACCTCCCTAATACATTTTAGAGCACGAAATAATCATCAAGACATGTTAGGTTTAGTTTCACTCTTGAATACCACTTCTCTATTTGAAACGATAGTGTTAACGTCGGAAGTGATCCGAATCACACACCAGCAGGGCTAAACGCCCGAGAGGTTGTAGATTAACCTGATACAGCAAGGCTGCAAGGAACTTGGCTAAACTAACAGAAACTGATTTAGAGACCGGTTTGGATCAGTTTAGGTTTTGGCTCTTTGTGTTCGTAACTCTAGAACTCCTCCCGGGAAGACCCGTCAGGGAGAATGTCACAGCCCAATTTTAAGAACAAAATTGGAGCACAATATACGTATGCGAGGATCAATTTTCATACATATATCGACATCATAGTAAATATCAAAACAATGCTTTTATTAATTTATCAAACATTATTACAAAAATGACCCTCGGGTCTAAAAGAAAATTACAGACTCTTAGTCTAACTCTAATGTAGAGTCACGGAAACTGGACGTCATCTCCAGGAAGGTCGACCGAGGGCTGCGCCATCCTAGTGCAAGTTGTCTGGGTCGTATCCACCGTCTTCTGGGTACAGGTTGTCGGGGTCGTATCCGCCGTCTTCTGGGTACTCCTGCTCCGCGTCGTAGAATCCAACGTCTGGGTGGGGTAGCAGAGGGTCCAAAGAGGAAGGGTGAGTACATCGAAATGTACTCCGCAAGTGTAGAAAATATATGCTTATGAGTGAAAGGACCGTGACGCCTAAGGGGGGGTGAATTAGGCAACTTAACACTTCTACTCTAAACTAAGGCCTCTAAATTCCACCTAGTCAAAACCTATGCAAGAAAGTAAACTATCTAATATGCAACTAAGGTTTTGCTATGTGTGTTTGCTATCTCTACCGCAAAAAGGAGTTAAGCAACCTAGTTTCCAAACCTATCAACTAGCAAGAGTAAGCTAGGAAAGGTAAAGCACATAAACAAGGTAGCAATATAAATGCGGAAGCCAAATAGTGTGGTAGAGATACAAACTCCCGTCGACGACTCCGGTATTTTTACCGAGGTATCGAGAAGCACGCGAGCTTCCCCCTAGTCCTTGTTGGAGCCCCTCGCAAGGAATCCCTCGCAAGGGCCAAGCTCCTGGTCGGGTAACTCCATGGATAGCCCCGGGCCTTCCCCACGCGCAAATGGGTCTCCGGTTAAGCCACTCGTGGCAAAGCCTCTCCCAGATGCTCTCCGTCGTCTTCACTATCAAGTTTCCGGCCGAAACGCCGCGGGCCTTGTTCCCTTCGGTACACGGAGGCGGCCACACCACAAACGCAGTTGGTGTGATCTCGCAAGACTACAGGCCCCGCCGTTGTACAACAACGGTGCGCGCAAGCACCGGTAGACAAGAGGTTTTCAACCTCACTAAACAGTAGGCCTAACACCTAGAGCAAGCGCAAAGCGGTGGTCTAACTAGCTTAAGCACTTCGCAAAGCACATACACTAATCACCGAGTATATCACTTGAGCACTTTGGTGGCTAGAGCAACTAAATATGTGTCTATGCACTTGGTATACTTCCTTGAGCTCCAACACTAATGTTTTGGCCGGCCATGGGGGTATATATAGAGCCCCAACCAAATAGAGCCGTTGGGCAAAGAGATGCACTTTTCAGACATCGACCGGACGCGTCCGGTCTCTCACAACGGCTAGTTGGCCGCCTGCACAGGCACTGATCGGACTCTGGCATGAGTCCGGTCACAGACGATCGGACGCGTCCGATCGCATTTTTGTGCCTCTGGAACCTCTCTGTATTCGATCGGACTCAGCTGAGCTCCAGCGTCCGATCGTCGTCGTAGCGTCCGGTCACGCGACGCGCTGAGGAACAGTAGCATCGGTGCGTCCGGTCGCTTCTGTCGCAGCGTCCGGTCGCTTTGACGTGGCGCTGCTGGCTTGGGGTACTGACCGAACGCATCCAGGCCAGCGTCCGGTCACTGCGAAGCAGCATCCGGTCACTTGTTCTTCCTGCCTTTCTCTCGTTCTTTGCGCCCGACTTGGTTCCATTCTTGTGTTTTGGACTTTGCTTGATCTTGAGAGTCTTCTATTGAGCTTCAAATGTCTTGCTTGAGATATTGATCATCGTATCACCACGTCGCCTTAGTCCAAGTCACATTTGCACCCTATTGGACTACAAAACAAACACTTGCAAATGCATTAGTCCAATTTGGTTATGTTGTTCATCAAACACCAAAATCCGAAGTTAAATGGTATGAGGTCCATTTTCCTTACAATGAGGCTAAAAACAAAGGTAGGCTAACTCAGTTTGACTCAAGCGCCTAAAGCAAGACATCCTATTAAATCATATTTCCTATGCACCTATTTATTAGGTCATAACCACAGTCTCCAACAGAACAGTAACCACACTCGAAGTCGCATCGAGCAAACCACACTCGGAGTCACACCGAGCAACCAACACTTGGAGTCCACCAAGCAACCACACTTGGAGTCACACCAAGCACAACCCACACCTGAGGTCCATCAGGCAAACCACACCTGAAGTCCATCAGGCCACCCACAAGGCCGACTCGAAGAGTCCCCCTTGAAAGGTCCTAAATGGCTAGAGGGGGGTGAATAGCCTATAAAAATTTCTACAACAACACTTAAGCAAGCTTGTTAGACAACTAAATGGCGAAGCAAGTTTTGCGCTAGCTCTTCAAAAGTGCAAGCCACCTATCCACAATTCTAGTTAATTATAATCTCTATGTCACACAATGTCTATGTTGCTATTTTATAACTAAATGAGCAAATGAGCAAGAATAATTACAACTACACAAGATAAGTAATTTTAACTACCTACAAGAAGATACAATTATCACTTGCAAGAATGTAACAAAGGTAAATACAAGTGATATAAGTGTGTATACCGAGCCGGGCAAGAGATCAATAAATAGATACCAATGAATACCACGGAGACAAGATGACACATTGATTTTTCCTCCGAGGTTCACTTGCTTGCCGGCAAGCTACGTCCCCGTTGTAGCGATACACCCACTTGGAGGTTCACGCGCTAACAGGCATCACACGCCTAACCCGCAACCGGGTGCCGCACAACCAACACAAGATGGGGATCCACAAGCTACTAGAAATCCACTAAAGATGCCTTTCGTGATCTCCCACGGGCAAGGCTCATGAACCCCTCACAAATCACCGATTGGGGGCGGATACAATCACCAAATCCCCTCACCAATCATCAAATCACCAACCGTCTAGGTGACGGCAATCACCAAGAGTAATAAGAAATCTGCAATCACAACAATCACCTGGTGCCACCAAATATGCAATCTCAAATGCACACACTAGGGTTTCCCCCAAATCCTCTCCCAAATGAGCAACAAGCTAGGAGATGGAGAGGAGAGGGAGATGCTCTTGAAGCTCTCAAAATCAATCACTAGAGCTCGATCTCTCACTTGAATGGAGCACAAATCCTTGGGAGTGAGAGAGGAGAGGGAGAGAGCTTGTTCTTCACTTAGGGTTATTCAAAATGAGCATGAATGGGGAAAGAAGGAGTGAGGAAGAAGAGAGGAGGCCACCAGCCTTATCCCCTCACGCACAGGCTCCCTCACCAATCAGCCCCGCACTGGAAATTCCAGCTAACGTGGATTGGAAATTCCAGTCGGGAGCAGACCAAAACCCCCCAACGGCTCTTTCACTCCAACGGTCAAAAGGAACGGACCAGACGAGCAAAAACGGACCAGTCCGACCAAAACGGACCAGTCCGAAGTGCCATTCCCGCACTAGAAATTCCAGGCGGCGCACCCTGGAATTTCCAGGGTGGGAGCGTCTCTCCTGAAGTACCGACCCTCACTGGAAATTCCAGTTCGGGCTGCACCAATTTCCGGACGAACGCGAAAAACCAACAGAGGACCCCTTGCTGGAATAACTACGAGCTGAGCTGGAATTTCTGATCACAACAAACTTTCTTCTCCTTTTTTAAACCCTTTTAAGTGCTATCTCTTCCCACAAGCACCAAATCGAATTTAGCACTTGAGATAGCTTTTTACAAAGAATTTTCTTGGGCTTTCTCATCAATCTCACCACGTCACTAAGCGCAATGTATATGCAAATGACACTCACACTTAGTGGCACTAGATAACCATTGTAATCAAAGATTTCTCCTCTTTATAGTACTGTTATCTATCCTAAACCCGATCACACACTCTATTGCGTCTTGACCAGTAAAACAAAATGGCCTTAGGATTTATACCTTTGCCTTGAGCCCATTTTGTTTTTCTCTTTCTCCATTTCCAAGTTGGAGCACTTGATCACAATCTTTTGGTCATCTCCATCACATGAGTGCCATCTAGCTCCATCACTTGGACTTGGACCAACCTATCTTATAATCACTTTTAAGAATAGGGTTACTCATCAATTAACCAAAACCAAACTAGGGCTTTCACCCCTATGTGTATTAGTTCCATATGTCACGACATAGAAAGCTACCTTCCGTAATAACACCAGGTTTGTGCCCGAGCCTGGGAGTCACTCCCGTACGAAGCAGTAACCCGCGTAGAAGAAGCCTCTGTACCCATGTCATATGAGACTAATAACCACATAAGGCTTCTCTAACGAACCAGAACCAAACCACCAGCTAATCTCGAAGAAGTCCAAGCCCACTCGTGACCGTGAGCACGACTGATATATCAGTTTTAATACTCTGCAGAGTTCGCACATCTTTACCCATGAGTCATGTGTTCCCCATCACGCTAAACACTGTCAAGGTGCACAGCGGGGTCGCACTACAAGGCCGTTACAAAATTCTCTCCAAGCCCGTTTTACACGTTCACTAAGGTTTCACTGCTAACAGTGGATATACGCACCACTGCAGAAGCCCCCTCTTGTGCCACAAATCCGACCCCGTGTAAACCCTCAACTTGGAGGAAACTAATTACTTAGCCAGTCCCAGAGCCATATAGGCCTCATGGTTTGCGGCTGTTTTGCGGGGTTACATGCTCCAAGAACTGGGTCCTAGGGATCCAGGCAGGATAAATCTAGCACAAGCTCAGAACCAAAAACCAAATCCAACTGCCGACTCCCACAGCACAAAAACCACCAGTATTGTCCATTCTGCCGGATTTTCCTACTCACCACACTACAATAATTACCAACCCACATGTTCCATAGATCATTAATCATAATTTATTATTTAACCATCATCCCATCCCAAGACAGCAGGGCTAAGCATGCCTTCTACCCATATCATCCCAAACCAGATGTCGGAAAATATAATCAAGTTCTAGTAAACCTTACCATGGCATTCAATTTAAGACTGCATGCATCTACTAGATCTAAACTACTCTAATAAAAGTAAAATAAATACGGGAACAAGATGTTCAAGGACACTTGCCTTCGGGCTGGGTCGAATCGACGAAGGCACAGACTGGATCCTAGGGTACCGCGTAGCTCGCACTCGCTGGATCAACCATCGTCACATGGCCCAAACAAACATAATAAATAATAGTACATCAACAGTATGAAAATAGAATATAAATAGATCTAACGCGTAGAGCTCAACGAGACAAATCTAACACGACTTGAACGGGTCAAATCGAAGTTAAAACACAAAAGTTATGAGGTTATGAATCTCAGTGTCAATTCTATAAATAGTTCAAACTCATTTTCGCATTTAAAATAAATAAATCTGAAAAAGAAATGGCAGCAGGACTGGGCGTCAAATTAGCAAAACTGTAGGGGCTAGATTGGAAGATTATCAAGGCACAAGAAACAATGAATTAATTAGATAAAATAGATGGGGCTAGAGCATAAAACTGCACACACTATGTTGTGGTCTGGGTCTATAAACCGTAGACCGAGAACGGGCTGTGAGAGAAGTCCACTGTGGACCGTGTCCACTCAAGGTGTATTTCTGGATTTATTTTTCTACATGAAAACGACCACAAATATAAGGTAATGCCATGCTCATGTAATCAAGCTAACAAGGAATCAGAGAGCAGGAAACAACTCGCTCGGCACATGGCCACCTGTTGCTTCGCTGGTGAGGCTCTCTTCGCCGATAACAGAGAGGAACAAGGTGAGGCGGACTGCGGTGACTTGGGCACGGCGGCGCCATGAGTGACGCCGTGGAGCTCGCTGGCGTGCCGCGGTGTTCGAGCTACAACGCTCGGTTGGCCAAACTGAGGGCACCAGGGTGCAGGGCTCTGCGCCACGGAATCGTCCAGGGTAAAAAGGGAGGAGTGCGGCCGCCGACTGCGCAGGGGCACGACGGCGCGAGTGACGGCTGGGAACTCCGGCGAGCACGGGATGAGGCACTGTGGTGTACGGGAAGCCTATGCGAGGGCACGGGAGGGTGGATACGATCGCCGCGAACTCGACGAATGGTTCGCTAGCGCTGAGTTGGCTCGACGGAGGGGTGAGGACGGCGGCGCCATGGACGTGGGTGGCGGCGCTTCACCGGTGTTGCACACCGGATCGAAACCGGGGGGATCTGGACGAACGGAGGAAGGCATGGGGAGAGAGGGGAGTGCACGGCGAGCTCACCTATGGCGTGTTCCCGGTCGCAGGGGGGCTCGGGTCATGGCGCAGACGGCCAGAGCCCAAGCAGGACGCGGCGGCGCCATGCCTCCGCCACGGCGAGTGTGAACCAACCTACAGGACACGGTGGAGCAATCCAGATGTGCTAGCAGAGAGCGGAGGGAAAGGGGAGCTCACCACGGGTTCGCCGGAGCTACAGGGCCGGCTCTATAATTTGAAGGGCCCTTGGGCAAGCAAGAAGATAAGGGCCCATTGAACCAAATTTTAATATCAAAACTATGGTATATAGGATGATTAATAAAATTACTTTACAATATATGTATAGCTCATAAGACATAACAATAGTGTAACAAAAAATTAAAACAGTAAATTACCTCAAATAGAAACATAATGCTTCATTGCTTTGAAAAAATCTGTCTTCGGGCATTCCTTGATGCAAAAGCTTCAAGAATGGTATCAAGATTAATGTCATCTAAAATATCCTTCTCAATACTGCAAATAGCCAAGCCATTTAATCTTTCTTGTAGCATAGTTGATCTCAAACAATTTTTCAACAGTTTCAATTTGGAGAAACTTCTTTCAGCTGATGCTACTGTTACGGGAATAGTTAAGAGAATCCGATATGCAATGGAGACATTAGGATAGCAATCTGCAGCTTTAACAAACTGTAGAATCTCAGGTGCTGACATCAATTCTTCTGGCAAAGATACTCGCAACACTTTTAATTCAGAGAAAAAAACATCCAACTCAACATCAGACTTGCACACCTTGATGTTTTCCCTTCATATTGGAACCGTTGTCATAACCTTGACCTCTCACATCATCAATGTTCAAACCAAGAGACTGCAATGCATCCAACAAAACATTAAAAAGCCCCAATCCGGAGGTGTCATCAACCTGTAAGAACTCTAAGAAAAATTCCTCTACTCTTGGAACGGTACTTGACATATTAACACAATGCACAATTAGTGTCATTTGTTCTTCATGGCTAGCATCTGGGGTACAATCCAAGATAATAGAGAAATACTTGGCATCTTTGCTGATCTTTAAGATATGATTTTTCACAGCATCAGCAAGAACGGCAATTAATTCATTCTGAATATTATGGCCAAGATAGTGATGATGAATCTCATTACTTTGGATGCGCCTAATATGTTCTTGCATCACAGGATCAAATTCAGCAATCATTTCAACAGTAGCTAGAAAATTACCATTGTTACATTGATAAAGTTTCTCATTTGATCCTCGAAAGGCTAGATTTTGTTTAGCAAAGAACTTAACAACAGATACTATTCTGACCAGGACCTGTCTCCAGCACTCCTTCTCCTTTGCAATTTCTCATTGCATTTCTGTTGACGTCGGAAGTGGTCCGAATCACACACCAGCAGGGCTAGAACACCCGAAGAGGTTGCAGTTCAACCTGAGACAGCAGAGACCCTAACTAAGCCGATGAAAACTGATCTAAAGACCGGTTTTGATCAACCTAGGGTTTTGGGTTCCTGTGTTGATAACTCTAGAACTCCTCCCGGGAAGACCCGTCGGGGAGAAGCACGTAGAGGTTGTTCTAGGACCAGCAAGGCCGCCTAGAACGTCGTCGAGTCTCGCCGGGAGACGCGCCGAACAACAGGGTAGGGGAAAAAGGGTAAAAGGGATAGTAGATTGATTTGATCGATTGGTGTTGGATGCTTCAATCGGCCATGATCCTCTCATATATATAGAGGGGGTTGGTCTTATCCCAATAGGAAACGTCTTTAGATACAATCTCCAAGTTTCCTATCCGGACTCTATCAATATAGAATCCAATCCGGACGCAACAAGGTAACCCTAATCTCGCCGATCCTTAGATCGACCAGATTGATCTAAATCAGCCTCAATGGGCTTTATTAGCCCATGAATTGTTGCCGGACTTAGCCTTCATCATAACTATAAGGCCTCCGACCAGTGTCACCTGGTCAGACACAAACATTGACTGATCGGAAGTCCAAAATGATCAGGCTCATTTGACTTAAAACATCTAATTCATCAAATACGAAATAATAGAAGACAAATTCGACTTTAATATTACATGCCGAATACTTCTTCTAAATTTACTTTTACCTGTGACACTTTTGAGTGTCAACATATGCCCCCCTGTTTTAGGTGATCTTTAGCAAAACCTAAAAACAAACCGAACAACAACGATGTCCAACTCATCGGCTATTCGATAATTAAGGATAAACTTTCTGACTATTTTTGTTCTAAGGGCGATACATGTATCGGCCATTGTTTGGAAGGCGCTCAGGCTCCTTGCCAAACACTTGGAAATAAGGATGACAACGGATCGGTTTCGGGTCGGATATCCACGGGTTTCGGGTCTAGCGGGTTCGGGTTTGGTGACGGTTTTTCACCCACGGTTTTCGGGTTCGGGGCTCCGAAACCTATCGGGTTCGGTTTCGGGTTTGGTTTTTCACCCGTGGATACCCAATGGATATCCGTTTGGAACAAAAACTCATGTTTTATAATATACTAATAATAAATTGTTTACTTAGATTATAAATTTATTCTAAGTTGACTTATAAAATTATTTATTATTTATTGTCTCTTGATTATACATGTGAATATGTATATATATATCGTATATATGTTTAGAGAAAGTACTTATTACTCTTATTATAGTGCAACACAAATCGGGTTTCGGATATCCAATCGGGTTTCAGGTATCCGCGGGTTTGGTTATGGTGATGAATTTTCACCCGAATCGGTTTTCGGGGCGGGTTCGGGTTTTGAGTTCGGGTTTCGGGTTTGGGTGCACGGAGACTCCACCCGATCCGAATCCGATCCGTTGCCATCCTTACTTGGAAAGTACTTTTTCAAATACCTTCCGTTTATTGCTCTTGGGAGACTTTCACCTTGCAATGTCTCCAGCACATGTGCATTCCCGAATATTACCTTGATTACTTTATAAGGACCTTCCCAACTCGACGACCACTTGCCAAACTTGTTACTTCTCGACCCGACTGGTAGTATAGTTTTCCATACTAACTCTCCCACTTGGAACGATTTGCTTCTCACCTTCTTGTTGTATGCTCTGGCAACCCGGGCTTTTTCTTTTTCCATCTCCTTAAAAGCTTTTAATCTTTTATCAGTTATTTCATTTATGTTGTCCATCTTGGCATCATGGTACATTATAGCAGATAAATCATTCTGTCTAGCTAGTCTATATGCATCCAGATTTACCTCGATGGGCAACACTGCTTCTTGCCCATATACCAGCTCGAAAGGAGTGACTTTTGTAGCACCATGCCTTGACACATGATGAGCCCATAAAGCTTCAGACAAAACCTCATGCCACCTTCTTGGGTTGTCCTCAATCTTCTTTTTGATAAGCTTAATCAAAGTCTTGTTACTAGACTCAGCTTGGCCGTTAGCTTGAGCATAGTATGGAGACGAATTGAGCATCTTTATTTTGTATAATTCGGCAAAATCTCGCACTTCCTTAGAAATAAAAGACGTCCCTTGATCTGTGGTTAACGTCTGAGGTATGCCGAATCTATGTATAATATGTTCAGTAATAAACTCAATTACCTCCTTATGTGTCATATTCTTCAAAGGCACCGCTTCGGTCCATTTAGTGAAGTAATCTATAGCGACCAGAACAAAACGATGTCCCTTTGAAGATGGGGGATGAATTTGGCCAATGAAGTCTAGCCCCCAACCACGAAAAGGCCACGGTTTGATAATAGGGTGAAGCATAGCAGCAGGTGCAAGCTGTATATTTCCAAACTGTTGACATTCTTCGCATCCTTTGTAGTAACGAAAACAATCGGCCATCATTGTGGGCCAATAAAACCCAGCTCTGCGCAATAGCCATTTCATCTTAGGCGCCGATTGATGTGTACCACAAATACCTTCATGAACTTCCCCCATAGCTACCTTTGCTTGATCAGATCCCAAACACTTAAGCAACAAGTCTTCGGTAGTTCTTCGGTAAAGCTCATTATTATGTAGTATATATTTAAATGCACTCCGCCAAACGCTTTGATCAGCCTTAGTACTTGGATCATTAAGATATTTAAGTAGGGGAGTTCTCCAATCTTCCAAATCAGTTCCATTCGTTTCGGACCGATTTAGAGTTTCTTCAGACAAATTAATCGTTCCAAGATTGACCAGGTCAATCGGACGGATTAACTGACTTGATTCATAAACAACCTGGTCGGCCATAGTACTTACCCAAGTATGCTCAACATAAACCTGGTATCCATGGCAAGGTGGCCGAACTGGTCTTAAATCAAACTGGTCGGTCATAGAAGCCGACAATACTTCTACGTGCTGCTGCACTGGCTTTATGTAAAAATTGCACTTACTAACATTATAGCCAGATGCTTGTTGAGCTAACATGTTGGCTTTATAATTTTCATGTCTTGGTATATGCTGAATCTGAAATTCGGTAAAATGAGCAATGATGTCAAGGCACATATCAAGATAAACATTTAACGATCCCTCTAAACATTGAAAATTACCAGCAACTTGTTGTACTACTAGTAAGGAATCGCCATAAGCTTCAACATGCTTAACCTCCATGGAACATAATATTTCTAAACCGAATAAAAGAGCTTCATATTCGGCTTGATTATTAGTGCACAAGTAATCTAACCGGCTCAACATTTCAAACTTAGCACCATTAGGGGAAATGATGACCACACCAACACCTTGGCCATCCTTACAAACCGATCCATCAAAATAAAGTTTCCATGGAGTAAAAGTAAAGTAACCGATTTCATCTTCTAAACTAATATCATGCTCAACAATGAAATCAGCAAGAACTTGACCCTTCAAAGTTTTCAATGGTTCATAGGTCAAGTCAAACTCAATTAATGCATACGCCCATTTGTCAATCCTTCCTCTAAGGATTGGCCGATATAACATGTGCCTAATCACATCGGTCTGGCATGCAACAACACATGTACTAGATAGCAAATAGTGTCTCATTTTAGCACAAGCATAGTACAAAGATAAACATAACTTCTCTATATGGGCGTACCTTGTCTCGGGATCAAGAAGACGGCGACCAATATATGCAATTACATATTCTTTACCTCCATCTTCTCGTGTCAAGACAGCTCCAATAACCTTTTCATCGGCGGTGATATATAATCTGAAAGGGATACCTCTCTTAGGCGCCCGAAGAACTGGTGGAGATGACAAATATTCCTTTATTTTCTCAAATGCTTCTTGCTGCTCTGCCCCCCAAGCGAACTCAGCTTCATCCTTTAATTTTAATATAGGGGTGAAAGGAATAATTTTCCCGGACAAATTTGCAATAAATCTCCTCAAGTAGTTCACTTTCCCTAAGAACTTCTGCAAGTCCTTTTTGCATGTAGGCGCCTGAACTTTCTTGATTTTTTCTATCCTTTTAGGATCAATTTCTATGCCTTTGTCGTGAATGATGAACCCTAAAAACTTCCCAGCTGACACACCGAAAGCACACTTTAGTGGATTCATCTTCAACCCATAACGACGCATCCTTTCAAACGCTAAATGTAAATCGGCCAGATGAGACACATGGGCAGCCGATTTAATCACTATATCATCAATATATACTTCCATGATTATCCCAATCAAATCATGAAAGATCATATTCATAGCGCGTTGATAGGTAGCACCTGCATTCTTCAAACCGAATGTCATTACGACCCATTCAAAAAGACCGACGAACCCAGGACAAATAAAGGCTGTTTTGGACATGTCCTCTTCGGCCATGAATATCTGATTATAACCAGCGTTGCCGTCAAGAAAACTGACAACCTGATGTCCTGAAGCATCATTGATTAACATATCGGATATAGGCATAGGATACTCATCTTTGGGAGTGGCTCTATTTAAATCTCTAAAATCAATGCAAACTCTGATCTTCCCAGTGTCTTTCTTCTCCATAGGCACAATATTAGAGACCCACTCCGCATATCTGCATGGCTGGATAAACCTCGCTTGTAATAACCGATTAATTTCCTCTTTAATCCGGTCATATATTGTAGAATTAAAACGACGAGGATGTTGCTTGAATGGTCGGAACCCCGACTTAATAGGAAGTCGATGTTCAACCAGTTCTCGGCTTAACCCGGGCATCTCTGTATAACTCCACGCAAAGCAATCAACATACTCCTTCAGAAGCATGATTAACTTTGTTTTATAATCGGCCCCAAGACTTTGATTTGCAAAGGTTGGCCTAGGTACAGAACCATCTCCAATATCTACTTGTTCTAAAGGGTCAGCCGCCGTAAAACCTTGACCCAACTTATTGAGCTCATCAAAATCATCAATAGCTTCATAAGTATCGGTCTTACATGTCCGATATTGCTCAACACGATGTTTTAACCAATCAACATTAGCATCCATTAAATTACATGATAATGTTGAACCGATTGTCGGTCGGTTTTAAAGACACTGGTACAAAACCCTCCCTAGTAACACTAACAAACTGAAAATCAGAAAGGTTTCGACCAGACAGACAAGCAATAGTATCATGCCCCCGAGCAAAGGAGCATCGGCCTTAGCTACATAGGCCGATGAATCTGAGTGCACCACCTCAACATCGTCTCCCACCCACTGAATGAGAAACTGATGTAAACTAGAAGGTATGCACCGATTAGCATGAATCCAATCACGCCCAAGTATAAGATTATAACTACCTTGTATGTCGGCAACGAAGAAGGCAGTGGCCAAAGTCTTGCTTCCAACAGTCAGCTCCATGGACGCAACTCCTTTGGCCGGAATAGGATCTCCCCCTCCGACTCCAGTAATAGTCATGTTGGTCTTGATCAGCTCTTCATCGGTACCACCAAGCTTCTGATAAAGCGAGTATGACATCAAATTCACAATTGCCCCACTGTCGACCAGCATTTTGTGAACCAGTGTGCCATTAATGTGTCCCTTTACATGTAAAGGCTTGAGATGATTGACGGATTCCTTCGGTTTCTGGAACACGGCAGTCTGCGTAGCGAAGTTGAACTCCGTTGCTGTTGAATCATCTCCGACCACGTAGTAGTCGGCCGATAAGTACACCACATTGACCTCCACCCTTTCAGGGGAAGGTTCATAATCCACCATTTCCTCATCTGGTTTTTCAAGTAATTCTTCGCTGGTCGCAGTAATACCAGCGGAGGAAACAGGGTTACTAAGAAGCGAGGCTAAACCAATCGGCACATTAGGAACCGATTCGGTCCTAGATCCTGATCGGGTCGACTCTCTTCCGGATCCAGTAGTAGCCGATTCAACTTGCTTGACCACTAAACTGGTCGGTGCCTGTGCTGCGCTGGTCGGATCGGTGTCTGACCTGATTGATTCCGAGGCCACTTGAGTAGATTCAGTACCCAAACTGGTCGGCTCAGGTTCCGACCCTTTTAGCTCCACTATCGTCAAGGTCGGCCTTTGATTGCAAGCCGGCTCTTCACCTCCTCTCTTGCCCTGAGGGAAAACAGGATGCGTCGAGTTGAATATGTCCTCCCTCATTTTGTCAAGCTGCTCCTTCCTCTATTTGTTGCAGTGGGCCCTCTGCAGCTTCCTTCGCTGAGTCTTAGTCAAACCAGGAGGACACCATCTGGGCTGCATGTACTTGGGGTCACGCTCGACAGGCTTTTCCGCCTCAGCCGGAGTATCTTGAGCCTCTGGGACCTCTTCTGTTGCTGGCTCCTCAACCACCATAGGCTCAGGTTCATTAACAAGAGGTACTTCCATAGACCCGATTGTAATAGTAGGGACTGGGTCGGGTCTGATCGGAGAAGCAATAGGAACACTTTGCACCTTCTTAGGTACATAGACCCGTCGCGTCTGCGTCTTCCTGGTCTCCTGAGATATTAAAGCCTT
Organism: Coix lacryma-jobi var. lacryma-jobi; assembly: GCA_009763385.1. Classification (NCBI taxonomy): domain Eukaryota; kingdom Viridiplantae; phylum Streptophyta; class Magnoliopsida; order Poales; family Poaceae; genus Coix; species Coix lacryma-jobi. The sequence goes on along the minus strand of CM019822.1, from coordinate 141,891,331 downwards.
TGGAGCAACTGACCGATTCTGGCTAGAACTCGGCTGATCACCCAAGCGATCAAATACTGAGACTCTTGCAGGCTGATTAGCGGGCATTCTCCGTCCTGGCTGATAATACATATGTGCCGGCATAGGGTAAGGCACCCACACCCCTTGAGGACCCCATTGTGGTGGTGGCGAAATAGGAGGGGCCCACTGATAGTAATACGGGCCAGCCTTTGGCGCCGAATATGTCGCCTGAGAAACCATCATCTGTTTGGATTTCTCATCCTCATGCTTCAGAGGAGTAGACTCTCTCTTTTTTAAGGGCCGATTCTAGGAATCAGCCTTTTGCTGCTTGTATTTAGCCATGAGCTTATCAAAAGTGCATGGTTCCCTAGCAGCTTTCCTCTAGTTCCTATCGGCATTGGTCTTCCAAGTGCCGACCTCAGGCTTCTGCGGGACGAATGTGCGTAGAACATGCACCCCAGAAGAGGTAGGGTCTTTAGAACCAGCTTGGCCGACCACACTAGTCGGCTTATAGCTTCCATTAGGGCCAGGGGAAATCTGTTTGACCTAGTCGGCCTTTTGCTCCGACTACACTGGTTGCTTTGAGGATGAACCAGACTGATCAATCTGAGGACCCGACCTGGTCGGTCTTTGCTGTGCCGCCCTGGTCTCGAAATATCTTTGTTTATACAGGTGTCGCGCTGACCCTGCAGTAATGGTGAGCTTGCTTTTGCCGTCATCACCCTTCTCGAGCACCACTTTACGCCCTGAATCATTCTCAATATTCGGTGCGACCCGTGGTTCGCCGATAACAACATTCTTGCCTTTGGTCGTACCGGCTTGCTCTGGACGAATCATAATGGCAGGATTCCCTGCTTCCACCATGTGCACTGGAAAAGGAGTAGTACTGATCTGCATCTCAGTTAGACTCAATCGTCCTTCATTGAGGGCCGATTGAACCTGTCGACGGAAAACATTGCAGTCGTTAGTGGCATGAGAGAAAGAATTATGGAATTTGCAGTAAGCTCTCCTTTTTAGTTCGTCGGGTGATGGCAGTATAATTAATTTTAAGATAACCGAATTTAAGCAATTCATCAAATATTCGGTCACATTTAGAGAAATCAAAAGTAAACTTTACCTCCTCGCCCCGATTCTTTTGAATCGGCTTAAGGGAAGGACAAGTGATCAGTTTATTTTGCGCTGGCCATAAAACTTCGGCAGCGTAGCAATCTTTAGACTCATCGTCGGAACTATCAGAATTTATCTCGGCAATATGTACACCCGATCGATGAGTCTTATGAGGATCATAGGGTTCTTTAAAGCGCGATTCTATCGAAACGGCCTTTTGCAATAGTTGATTTACATTAAAGAAATCATGATGCTCAAGTTTATCCTTGATTTCTCGACGTAAACCAGCGAGACATAGGTCCGTTAGATCTCTGTCGGATATTCTCAAATGGAAACATTGGTTTTTAATTTCTTTAAAACGTTTAAAGAAATCGGCCACCGACTCGCTACGTCCTTGTCGAACCGATGTAAGATGTGACAATCTAGTTTCTTGGACTCCGTCATAAAAGTGATTACGAAATTTTTCTTCTAATTCAGCCCAAGAACCTACGATGCACTCTGGTAGTGACGTAAACCAGGCGAAAGTTGTACCAGTAAGAGACAAAGGAAAATGTCGTATGTTCATAAAATCTAAAGTACTAGCTTCGCCCATTTGAGCGAGGAACATGCTGACGTGTTCCATAGTCGTTTTTACTACCGTCATCACTAAACTTATAAAAATCTGGTACCCTCCAACCGTCAGGTGCTTTCATAAAGTCGAAATATGAAGGGTATGGTTTAGAATAAGTGGTCCTGGTAGGTTTGAATTGGACTCCTAAACTAGTCTCAAGCGACCTAGTTATTTCTTTCTTAAACCGATTTATGGCCTGTCCAAAATCGGTGTTGGCGAGGTCATTGGTGCCGCCATGCACGGGATTGTGACCTGGTGACTTTGGTGGATTAGGTAACACTGTTCCCTGTCCTCCCAAAGTTCTGTTTGCCGAGGTACCCTGGTCGGTCTGCATAGTCCGACCAGTGCCATGATGAACATGGTTGGTAGTTGTCGAAGTACCGGCTTCACCACCCCTGGTCTTAGTAAACCCTAATTGTCCGAAATTAACGTGTGAAGTCTGTCCTCTAAAAGAATTAAAAGGCATGCCGAACTGGGGTTGCCCAGTTGGGACTTCGGGTTCGACAGTTTTGCCTTCTATCTTATCCATGCGATCGCTAAGCAATTTAAATGAATGTTGGATAATATTGGTAAGAGTTTTTGAAGAATCAACTAGCATTGCAGAATAATCGGCATGGGTAGGGTAAGGGTCTTCAGGTACCTTATCCTTTACCTTGTTAGAAGTGTCTTCAGCGTTTGTATTTGTCGTGGTAGGGACGATCTCGCTGAAGTCCGACTCCTTGTCCTGAGTGATCCTGCCGCGCCGATCCTTAGAGCAGCTTTCTAGGAAAGCCTTTAATACGGCGTCGAGCTTGGCCTGCGCCTGTTGCTTCAACTCGTCTGGGAGCTCGTCAATGCCCGTGGGATGGACGATGTTGTCCTTATCGGTAGCACCGTCTTTGTCGCCCATGTTGGTAGTAGATGAGATTTTAATCTTTCCCAGTGGAGTCGCCAAAAAGTGTGTTGACGTCAGAAGTGGTCCGAATCACACATCAGCAGGGCTAGAACGCCCGAAGAGGTTGCAGTTCAACCTGAGATAGCAGAGACCCTAACTAAACCGACGAAAACCGATCTAAAGACCGGTTTTGATCAACCTAGGGTTTTGGGTTCCTATGTTGATAACTCTAGAACTTCTCCCGGGAAGACCCGTCGGGGAGAAGCACGTAGAGGTTGTTCTAGGACCAGCAAGGCCGCCTAGAACGCCGTCGAGTCTCGCCGGGAGACGCGCCGAACAGTAGGGTAGCGGAAAAAGGGTAAAAGGGATAGTAGATTGATTTGATCGATTGGTGTTGGATGCTTCAATCGGCCATGATCCTCTCATATATATAGAGGGGGTTGGTCTTATCCCAATAGGAAACGTCTTCAGATACAATCTCTAAGTTTCCTATCCGGACTCTATCAATATAGAATCCAATCCGGACGCAACAAGGTAACCCTAATCTCGCCGATCCTTAGATCGTCCAGATTGATCCAAATCAGCCTCAATGGGCTTTATTAGCCCATGAATTGTTGCCGAACTTAGCCTTCATCATAACTATAAGGCCTCCGACCAGTGTCACCTGGTCGGACACAAACATTGACTGATCGGAAGTCCAAAATGATCAGGCCCATTTGACTTAAAACATCTAATTCATCAAATACGAAATAATAGAAGACAAATTCGACCTTAATATTACAGGCTGAATACTTCTTTAAATTTACTTTTACCTGTGACACTTTTGAGTGTCAACAATTTCATCATCAATTGTTTGATTTTTGCTTAATCTAAGACGAAGCTCATTCCATGTACTCATGTTTGTCAAATGCTCCACACTGTTCTCATGTGTTTTAAGTTTCTCACTGAGATGCTTCCAATCTCTTACTCCATCGGATGCTAACAAAGACTTGTTCTGATTTGATTTGAACAACTTGCAGCAAAAACAATAAACCTTGTCCACATGTTTAGAATAAACCAACCACTTTCTGTCAACAAACTCACCATTAGATAATTTTCTGGAGTAGTAAGCATAAGAAAAACGTCTGCCACTGGGATCAGCAGGGAATTGTAGATCCATTTCTCTCACAGGTCCTTTTTCAATTAAAATATCTTTTTTGCTATTGTCCAGATTTTCTCATGTTCTTGGATCAAAGATAGTCAAAATTGAATCTTCTTGTTCATCAATATTTCCAGTTCCAGTATTACCTGAAGGTTGTGAAGTGTCACCTTCTTGAGTCTGAGTTTTATCATTGGCATCAACATCTAAATTTTGCTCTTCTGTACCACCTTCATTGACGTCGACTTCTGCAACATGTTCGTGCCCCTGATCATGACTGACTTCAACATTATTGGAATCTGGAAAAAACTTATGTAGAGCACCCCTCTGCGATTCCACAAACTGATCTTCTTGTTTTCTTTTTTTTTCTTTTTTGAGCACCCGACAAATGCTTCTTCGGCAACATCTAATATATTTAAATAAATTTATAAAATTAGAAATTTATAACCTAACTATATGATTGTACGAGCATAGCATATATATACATAATCCAGAAAAAAAAAGAAAAAAAGAAAATAATACTCAATCATGGATGTTCATGTATTGTTTAGGCCTTGTTTAGATGAAAAAATTTTGCAAAATTTTTCCCGTAGCGTTTTTGTTGTTATTTGACAAACTTTGTCCAAATATGGACTACGTAGACTCCAAAGATTCGTCTCGACATGTACATACTAAAAGTACAATTAGTTATTTTTTTTACATACATTTAATGCTCTATGCATACGTCCGAACATTGATGTGATGGTTGATGTGATGGAAAATTTTGGGAAATGGGGGAACTAAACAAGGCCTGATCGGCTTGGCTAGTTGGCTGATAGCTGATTGAGCCCCTGTTCGCTGCAGGCCTGTGTATGATGGGTTTTTTTGATTCCTGCCATTACAATTTTTCAAGTTTTGAAGAACGCCATTACTATTCGCCATATTGGAAACTTGCCATTACAATTTTCACTCTCTCTCACCCATGCCCTATTTTACGTCTGGTGCGTATCTAAGACCACTCGGAGGGTTTGTATTTGCGTATCGGACCGTATTGCCCCTGAAATGAGGATAAGGCTGGCTGCTTGGCTGAGGCCGCACCCATTCATCCCTCCCACCCGTTCTTTTCCTTCCTCATTCTCTCGCACGCCATTGCCGCAGCTCTCTTGTCTCAGCGTCGACGCCCGCCTGCCATTGCTGTCTGCCATTCTCGAGGATGAGTGGCAACCACTTTAGGCGACTGCCAGCGACCGGCTCCAGCTCGACGCAAAGCCCGCCGTTGTCCCCACTCATGGAGTGTCCGGATTGCCGCGTGCAGTTCGTACGAATCGTAAGCAAGCAGCGGGATACTTTTGGCCAAAGCTACATGAAGTGCCCTAACAACATCAAGGTAAGTCAATTTGGGTTGAGTTTGTGTTCGATTTGGAGTTTTCAGTGTTTGTTCATGCGGCTACGGTTTAATGGTGTGCAGGATGACCCAACAACATGTGGAATCATCATGTCCGAGGCTCAATATGTTGCCTACTTACGCAACCCAGAGCAGGTCCCAACTCGGTGGAAGAAGGCGACCCCTACTAGTTTTGGAGACCGCAGAGATGGATCTGTGGACTGTATTCTGGACATGAAGAAAGAGCTGAATGCACTGAAGCAGAAAATTGGCAGTGTCATGACTGATGTGTATGACCTGAAGGTGCAAGTAGAGAGGGTGAGAACGAAATGTATTGTGGTAGCAGCAGTGTGTGTAGGTGTAGCTTTGGGTTGTCTTATGAGCAAAACATGGAAGTAGTCAATTAGCTAGCTTTTTGCTAGCCTGTGCTGTTCTATGACAAGTGTAAGAGGGTGTACTGGAACTACTAGTTCAGCTAGTGTATGCTGTGAAATCAGTTTGACAATTCAAACTGAAAATTGAAACTGATGTTGTATCCAGAAACTGATCTTGTACAATCAGTTTGACAATAGCATGACTGAAAATTCAGTTTGATATATCATAATTCAAATTGACAATAGCATTGCTTAACTGATCTTGTTCAAACTAACAATACCATAATTCAAACTGAATCTTGTTCAAGTTTACAATCATTACTTGCATCCAGAATTAAGGAAAATAGCTTGTTTAAGCTTACAAGCATTACAGACATCCAGAATTTCAGCAAAATAGCTTGTTCAAGCTTACAAGTATCACAGGCCATTAAAGGCACTCAGAAACAGCATCCAGTGCATAGGTCACAGGCCATGATAAGCAACCAAAACTACACATTCAGCTCACAAGCGTCCAGAAATTCACAAAAGAAGTTGACCATCAAGATCACTGTCCATCATCACATATTAGGTCCTTTAGGCTTCTGACAACCTTTGGTGGAGGAGCAGCTGCATCCTTCTTCTGTTTCTTCTTCAAGGGAGTTTTTTTCTTCTTAGGAGTTTTCTTCTTCTTTGTTACCTTCTTTTTCTTCCCCTTGGATGGTCCAACATCAACAGCTGTGCAATCTGTCCTCTTCCTGTACATACATTTTCAGTAAATAACAGTAAAGCACCCCAAACTAAAATGCATATAGCAGTACATAATTCAAAGTATAGCTAACCTTTTATTTGTTGTATCAGTTTGACCATCCTCTACAACCATCTCAAGCTTGCATGTCTTAGAGAAGTGTCCAAAACCTCCACACCGCTTGCATCTCACTTTCTTTTTGTTGGCCCTTTTCTCTAGGCACCCTCTCTGCCTTTGAACCTTCGGCCTACCTGCTGCTCTTCCCAGCAAAGGAGGGTAAACCTTGAACCCAAGATCAATCTCTGGCCATTGGGATCTGTCTGGCATTGGTTCAACTCTACCTTCATATGCAGCTCTGAACCTAGCAACTGAGTAATAATCATGCACGAAATCAGCTATCTGCATACCTCTATTAGACAATATCCATGCCAAGGCATGCTTGCATGGCTTGCCAGTCACCTGCCATTCCCTGCATGAACACTTGTTATTTTTAAGGTCCACTGTGTGCCTTCTCTGGTTATTCCAGTCATCTAGCAGTGTCACCTCTACAAAGTCATCATCACTGATTTTAACCTTCACAACTTTGAGATTGTTGCTTATAAGGTTCAGGTCCTTCATGACACCAGGTAGGATTCCATCTCCCCATTTCTGTGCAATCTTCTTTCTCATGTACCTTTTCTCCATTATCAACTCTCTTATCCTGTCAACTAACTCATGGAGATGAAGTCCTTTGAAGTTCTTGATCTGAGCATTGAAGCTTTCAGAGACATTATTAGTTAAATAATCACATTTACTTTCCTCAGAGAAGCCACATCTATACCATATCCTAGGATGATTAACTTGAAGGTAGTCAATTGTAGCCGGAGCAAACTCAAAAATTTTCTTCATATGCCACTTGAACATGCCTTCTGTGTAGCTCCTTGCAGCAGGATACAAATGGTCAGTGAAAACATCACCTAACTAGTGTTTCATGAAGTTATTGTACATGTGCCTTGTGCACTCCCTATTTTCAGCTAGTGGGAAAACAGCCCCAACAACATTCTCTAACCCTTTACAAGCATCTGAACATAACACTAGTCCTGGAGGGTCTCCTATGACACTGTGCAAATTCTCTAGGAACCACTTCCAGTTGTCCTCAGTCTCTGAGTGAAACACACCAAATGCAATATGGTACAACCAGTTGTGTCCATCAACACCTGTTGCTGAAGCCAACTGTCCAGTATACTTTCCATTAAGAAAAGATGCATCTACTCCTACAAAGGGTCTACAACCAGCAAGGAATCCATCAATACATGGCTTCAATGCAACAAAAAACCTCTTGAACCTATTCTTCCCGCCAATCTTTTCTATCTCTATTTGTACTCTGCTTCCAAGTGAACTTATTTCTAGCTGTGCAGCCCAATTGAACAGATGTTGAAATCTTTCCTCATACTTACCATGTATTTGCTCCAAGGCTACCTTCAAACCTGACCAAGCTTTTGAGTACTTCAGCTTTATTCCAAAGTCACCCTCTAATTTGTCCTTTGCATCCTTTGCTCCCTTTTTTGGGTTCTTCTTAACCCAATCTCCAAGCCTATCTGCACACCAACCCTGAGTTGCCATTTTTCCTTCTCTTAGCTTGGTGTTAGGACAATTATGGTCGTCAGGAAGCACTTTGATCTACAATACCAGCCAATGATACATCAAAAATTAGAAAACAATTGTTATTAGAAATAATGATACATCACAACTCAGAAAAAATGTACCTGTACAGTTTTCTTATCAAAAATGGTGGAAGCATGTATACGCCAAGGGCATCCCTCAGCAGCACACTTTGCTATGAACCTTGTCTTTCAGTTTTGTAACCAGCAGCAAACTCAAAACCAGTCTTCACAGCATAATGTCTTATTGCTTTTCTGAATGCAATGATATCAGGAAACAACCCCCCCTCCACAATTTTTGGGTTCTCAGGGTCATGCAATACATTGACCTCCAGAGGATCAGCATCATCCACCTCTGCCTCAACATGGATAAAGTCATCAGATGGATCAGCATTAACATTACTATTAGCATTATCAAATGGCTGTGGCTGTGCAAACTTAGTTGGTTGTGTAGGTGGCACTTCATCATACATGGCCTCATCATCAACTCCCACATATTCTTCTGGGTTATCAAATATATCTGGCTCTAACACATCAGCTGCCTCTGGATTCTCAGGAGCAGCACCATTGGATTGTTTATGCATGTTAGCATCATGAGTGCCTAATTCTGCTGAATCTTCAGGAGGAACCACACAGAGAGGCTCCAGTGCATCAAACTCAGTTTCAACACAAATTGAACTATCAAATACACCTACTGTAACCTGGCAGGTCATCTTTTCCTTATACATTTCAAACAAATCAACCATCTGTATCTCACTGTCTAGTCTGGCATCCTCATTCAATCTTTTGTCAAAGAACCAAACTGTGGGTGTCTGGTTAATCCCTAGATTCAATTCAGTTGCCAGATATTTTAACAGCAAGTCTAGTGTTAGTGACCCATATTCCACATCCCACTTAAACAATCGGCCTTTTGAGTATGATTTCCTACCACTCAAGTCTTTGGAAACAAAACCTTCGACTTTAATCTCTAGCGCAAACATACCATCCCTAAATCCATAAGGGTACCTCAAAATCAAAGTGTATACATGCATAATTCGTCAACATTACCAAGCACACGGAAAAGAAGGATGCAGATTTTGTACCTGCTACCGCTGTCCTCCATCCTCGCAGCAGCAGTAGATGCGCCCGGAGGCACGAAGCCTGTGCTTCCCGCCATCAGGTCGCCTCCATCACCTTCAGTGGAAGCCAAACTAGGGTTCATGTCCGTCGCCACCAGTCGCTGTCGTCGAAGCCTCCAATCGCAGCCACCACTCACGCCTCGACACACCGCCGCCGCTCAAGCCTCGATTCGCCACAAAGAGAGCCAGGGTAGGGTTTCGCCGGAGAGAGTTGCGGCAAGGGAGAGCAGTCGTGCGGGAGAATGAGAAAGGAGAAGAATGGGTGCGGCCTCAGCCAGGCAGCCAGCCTTATCCTCATTTCAGGGACAATACGGTCCGATACGCAAATACAAACCCTCCAAGTGGTCTCAGATACGCACCAGACGTAGAATAGAGCATGGGTGAGAGAGAGTGAAAATTGTAATGGCAAGTTTCCAATATGGCGAATAGTAATGGCGTTCTTCAAAACTTGAAAAATTGTAATGGCAGGAATCAAAAAAACCCGTGTATGATTGGCAGTTTGGCACCGTCCTTGCGGCCACCGGCCAGGCAGGGCCTTGTCGTTGCTGGTCGCCGGGCTGCGGACGCCGCTCCAATCTAGTCGTCGCCCTGCTTCTTAGCCTCTTAGGTCACGGCGAGTCGGCGATAGGGCCGTAATTCTACCGTAACTGCGTTCTCCTTCTCCACTTCTCCTACGGTTGTGGGCTGTAGCTTATGATGGGCTTTATTTATGCCTAATAGAAAATTATATATACTAATTACATATATATTCTTGGCCCCCGGCGGTCGCACTGCCTGCCCCCCCCCTAAGAGCCGGCCCTGCGGAGCTGTTAGCTGCGCCGAGGATGGACCGAAGAGGGAGGGCGACGGAGGACGCGATGGAGGCTCACAGCGCGAGATGGACCAGCGTCCGTGGCCACGGGTTCAACTCGCCGGTTGGGGATGTGGGTGCAGTCTGCCCTTGCGACGCCAACGGAGGGGACGGAGTGGCCGGAGAAGGCTTCTCTGGGAAACCAGCGAGCTTTAGCGGTTGGCAATGGTGGCGGCGCTCTATGGTGAAGGGAACAAGGGCCTAGGGTCAGGGAGATGGGTTGGCGCGGGGAGGACTACGTGTCATTACTTGTAGGCAGAGGGGAGAGGGGTGGCGGCGCCCTGTGCCATTGCGGATTCCCTCCGGGAAGGTTGGGGACGAGCGGTGCAGCAGGCTCGGTAGAGCGCAGAAGGCGCCCGAGGCCGTGCGGGGAACTCTCGCAGAGGTTAGGGGTGATGCCCTGCCGTGCGGGCTCCACCTGCCAGTGACAGGAAGGAGGGGAACGGAGCGCACGGCCGGCTTGCATGCGCGCGCGGGACTGGGCCGCGGGGAGGAGAGATGGGGAGTGGGTCAGGGAGCGCGGGAGCAGGCCGAGGGGGAGGAGTTTGCAGGCCGGAGTGAAGGGAGAAAAGGGAGCCAGCCCGGTGGAGAGAGGGGGGAAGGCGGATGGGTCAGAGAGGGTTGTGCTGGAGGAGAAGGGCCTGGACCGGCCGGAAGAATGGAAAGGGAGGAGATCCTTTGCCTTTTTCTTTTCCTTTTTGTATTTTGATTTTTTTCAAATTATTTTGCAAATCTTTTTGAAATCAAAATTAAATCAGTTTGAAATAAAAACAAGTTGAAAAATTTTGAAAACATTTTACCTATATTTTGAAAATAAAATTTGAGTTTGATTTTGTAAAATTTTCATTAATATTTTATTTAATTTTAAAATGGAATAAATTCGATTTGTCTATACGGGTTTAACAAAAAAAATTCACCTAATAAAATTGTGCAACGGCATGAATGCAACAAACATCTGGTTAAGATTTTTCCTGCATCTAGGATTTTGACATTTTCTAAATAAATTTTAATTTATTTTAATTAAATTAAACACCGGGGTGTTACAGAGAAGCACATAGAGGTTGTTCTAGGACCAACAAGGCCATCTAGAACGCCGCTGAATCTCGCCGGGAGACGCGTCGAACAACAAGATAGAGGAAAAAAGGGGTAAGGGGTATAGTAGATTGATTTTGATTGATTAGGATGAGGGTTGGTCTTATCCCAATAGGAAACATCTTCAAATCATGATATCCAAGTTTCCTATCCAGACTCTATCAGAATATGGAATCCAAAAGTCCAATCCTGACTAAAAAAAAGGTAAACTCGATTCAACCGATACTTAAACCGATTCAACCAATTTAATGGGCTTTAATAGATAGTAGCCCAAACCGACTAAATCGATACTCATTGAAATAAGAGAAAAGATCCTTAAACCGATACCTCAGTGATCATGAACTGATGTTCATCACCATTCTAACGTTTCCGACCAGTGTCACCTGGTCGGAAATCTTGTAGTTGGTCGGAATACACATACAACAATAAAGGAATCAAGCGACCAAACCAATTTCGCCTAGAATATCCGACCTTTTAGATACAAAATATTAGAAGATGAATTCGACCTCAAAATATTATGAACCGAATAAGTTTTCTAGGCTTACTGTATGCTTATGACACTTTTGAGTGTCAACAGATATGTTTTAAACCATGTGCACCATTGGAGCCATCTTAACAAAAACTCAATCGAGAAAAGGTCACCAAGCTCTAAATTGAAAAAAAAACAATGTTCAATTTTAAAACTGTTTGGGACAGTATTTTTTTTACTAGACAGGTCAGATGGCCAGCGCTGCAGGTCTTCAGGAGTTCACAGCTCCTCCGTACTCATTTCCCCTTTTACTACATCTTCCTTTTGAGAAAACAAATTACGTATAAACGAGGGAAGGAACGCCAAGCATACTCGTGGTAAATAAAATGGAGAAGGCGAAAAAGAAGATGAATTTTCTCCCGCTTTTTCCACGATTGCTTGGCGCCGGCGGTCGACGTGGCTTCCCTTGCAGCGGCACACTGACCCGAGCCAGGTAACTTTGGTGGCCGCTATCCGCCGGGGCTCCACCGCCACTCCCGACTCCCGACTCCCGCTCGCCGCCCGCCTTACAAAAACACCCAACCCCATCCGCTGCCACCCGCCGCGGCACCCCCTCTCCACCACCGGCCACCATGCAGATGCAGACCCTCACCCTACGCGCCGGTCCCTCCGCCCGCCGCTCCACGCCGCCGCCGGCCAGCTCCGCGCACATCACCGCCTCCGGAAGGTGCCTGCTGCGTGCCCCCAGCTCGCTCCGACGCCGGAGAACCCGGTCTCTCAGGGCCTCTGCCTCTCTCGAACAGGTCAAAGAAGTCGCTGGCTCCCCGGCTCCCTCCGGTAAACGAGCTCCTGCTTCCTCTCTCCCTAATTTCTCAATCCCACGAACGGTGTTGCACATCTTTTTTTTTTTTTTTGCTTGATCAGTGAACGGCATCGAGATTAGATTAGCGTCACCATGAGTTGATCACTGCTTTACTTTCTGATTAGTAATTTAACATTGTGAGCTCCCGAGTCCATTTCAGTGGGCTTCTAATGTGTTCTTTTGCGTAACTTGATAGCTTTATCTGTCAGGCTCCATGGTTTTCTGTTCATGGAACGTTTGAGCAACCTATTGCTACAAGCCTACAACTGTGTTTGCCTGTTTCTGTAATTAGGTGAACAAGTCACACAAGGATGCATTTCTCCCATTGCAGCAATCACAGGTTCAAGAAAAGCTGATAGCTACCAAAACCTTAATTAATGCAAGCCGACTTATAATGAAACTTGATGATAGATCGTCATATTGTGGTCCATATCGATGGCATCTGCATTTTTATATCACGCCCTTCACTTTGTGGAAATTCAAAATTTCAAATTCATCAATTTTCCTAGAAGCATTAATGAGTGACCGCTCATTGTCCCAAAATTTTCTTCAAGCCATTTTGTTGTCTATCTGCGTCGGCCGGTTTTCCTTCTTTTCTGTTGAAACAACACCAATTTAATGTACAATCTGCACTGGATTATTCAGCAGGGAAGAGTAGTCAAGCAACTAGAAGAGATGTGAGGAATATAGCAATTGTTGCTCATGTTGATCATGGGAAGACAACTTTGGTGGATTCAATGTTAAGGCAAGCCAAGGTACATTCAAGTATGCATTCATTACCTTTGTGATTCTGTTTATCAGAGATTTATTGCAAAGTGGATCTCTCCATCATTCAATCTATATGCTCACAGATATCATGTTCAAGACTATTACCACCTTTAACTGTTGCTCCATATTTTTGTTGTAGCATGCTAATTGCCACTTATTGGGAGTGATGGTGCTCGTGCTCCTATACTGACTGAACATCTGAATTTGTATTGACTGGATTGTTTTTACTTGTTTTGCATGGATAGTCAACTATTATTTGTTTCCGTTGTTTGGTTAGGTAGTTTAACAGAAATATGTATACACACTTCTAGAAGCAGTCCCATAATTGGCAGTCATATAAGTACATAAAAACTAATTGATGGAACTTCATTTTTATGTACTTATATGACTACCTTGCAATAAATATGGGACTGCTTCTAGAAGTGTGTATAAATATGTTCCAAAGGAAATATGGGACTAATTGATGGAACTTCATTTTGATGGAACTATCCTATGTTCCAAAGGTGCAATAAATATGTTTTAGTTTAACACTGATTTGTAATTTTGTAGTCTACTAGTCTTGTAGAGGTAAGGCCCCAGATTGAATAAAAAGACACTATTTTACTTATTAAACAATCCAGATAGTTCATTGAAACCAACCAAACTGAGTTTTTTTTCTCGAAAAACGTAGGAGAGCTGCGCTTCATTATATTAAGAAGAAACAAACTGAGTGAATAAAACTAAGCAATAGGCTTCTTGTGGGATGGATGGAAGTAGTTTCTAGACCACTTATAGGTCTCATCTCAACAAGTAGAGCACACCCACCACAATCATCTAGATTTCGCAGGGTTGTAGCAGCGATGACATACTCTCTCTTTTAAGCCAGTATTCAGTAAGAAATAAAGTTCTGGTATCATGCATCCGCAAGTAAAAACCGTCTTACTTCCCAAAAATTGTAGGGGAAAATTTCCTTTGGAATCCTATGGAATATTTCCTTTGCATTTCCTGTGAACCAAAGGGAAGTGTAGGGGAAAATAAATCCTTTGGAAGTTGAACCCTATAAAATTCCTTTGGCAATCCTTCAATCCAAAGGTGCCCTAAAGGAGTTTATAACAATGGAGACGAGATAAATTATATACGATTTGAGGGAACTTGCTTTAATTGGATCACCGTTCTCTCACCATGTTGTAGCAAAAATCAGTACTGCATTTACTGTGAAATGATCTCCTTGTTGGATTAAGCTAATTGCTTAACTTATGCAGGTTTTCCGAGATAATCAAGTTGTGCAGGAAAGAATAATGGATTCCAATGACCTAGAACGGGAAAGAGGAATCACAATTCTGAGCAAGAATACATCAATAACCTATAAGGGCACTAAAATCAATATAATTGATACTCCTGGGCATTCAGATTTTGGTGGGGAGGTTGAGCGTGTTCTCAACATGGTGGAAGGAGTTCTGCTAGTGGTACTAGCTACTTGACTTTGTTTTATTTCCCAAACAGTGATTTTTTTCTCCTTTCATCTTGGTTCTTTTGGACTGACATTTTTTGGATTCTTATGTGCTTTACTGCAGTTAATTGTCCCGTACATAGTCATGGGATGCTACCAGTTTTTTACGTGCCTTTTGTATATATTCAATCAAACATTGTACTCACATTATGTGTACATATTCCCTTTTTCGCTGCATGGTACCAGGCCCCTATAAAATTGGTTTTCTGAATAGTGTACTAATCTACATTGAAGAAACATGTGTATAACTGCATATCCTCCCTTTTTAAGATAAAAACAGTAGGGAGACCACTAGTGTGGTATATATTATATATAACCTCTACTTAATTGAAGCTTATCTGCTATATAGGTCGATTCTGTAGAGGGGCCCATGCCACAGACAAGGTTTGTTCTGAAGAAAGCTTTAGAGTTTGGACATGCTGTTGTTGTAGTTGTAAACAAGATTGACAGACCTACTGCTCGTCCTGAGTTTGTGGTGAATTCAACATTCGAACTATTTATTGAATTAAATGCAACTGATGAACAGGTAAATAGTGATGGCTATCCTATAGTTCGTAGAATTTGTTTTCAGTTTTCAACATGCGTCTTGTCCTAATCCACATGTTCATGTTTTGTTTCAACATGCCAGTGTGATTTCCAAACAGTCTATGCAAGTGGAATTAAAGGAAAGGCTGGTCTGTCTCCAGATAATTTAGCTGATGACCTAGGACCCCTTTTTGAGGCAATTCTTAGATGCATACCAGAGCCACGAATTGAGAAAGATGGTGCCCTGCAAATGCTTGTGAGTTATAATTTTTGTTCTTTTCATTCTTTATTTCTGGTGCATCATTTTCTGTTTCCGATTTGCATGGTTGGTGCTTGAATATTGTTCACAGTTCACACATTTCATTTTCATGGATGCAGTGTATGTGTATGAGTTGTGGTGATATGCCTCTAGCAACTTCTCAAAAAATGCTTTTTTTACCAGCAATTATCGATTTTATTTCATGAATTGTGTCTCCTAAACTGTAGAACAATAGTTTCTTTTCTGTTTTGTTTGTTAATGTACGGTCATCTGTGGTGAAACTTTAAATTTCATGCTTAGCCAATTATACGTATTAAATATGAGCAACCGCATTATCCTAAAATGCTGAAAGCCATGTCATGGAAAATTAATTTCTAGGTGTTTCTTGTTGATGACTGATATCTGGCATTCACTAAAAGAGAAAACTTTATTGAAAATTAATTATCTCTGTCATTCACAATCAAGAAATAGCTGTATTATTATTCATGAATTGCTAAGTCTCCAATCTCGATTCATGTTCACAGCTGATCTCTCCCAAACTAGTGTCACATGGACACTCACTCATTTCTACTAAAAAGGGTGCCATTGCTAATTTGAACAGAAACTCATCAAACACATAATATGAATACCTTATCTATTTTGTTGCTTCTTCCAGGCTTCATATGCTTATAAAGCTCCAATTGTTTTATCATGAAAAAACTTCTGTTGAGACAGCTTTCTGGCTTCTCAACATGTTTTGGTGTTCACAGCCTATATCTGCACTCATCTTTCATTGCCTCCATATATTTGTTAATTCTTCAATGCTTAATTGCTGCCTTCTATGAAGGTATCTAATACTGAATATGATGAGCACAAAGGAAGAATAGCAATTGGACGGCTGCATGCAGGAGAACTTCAGCGTGGCATGGAGGTCAAGGTATAAATCTTGCTCTGCTTGTGCATGTTTTGGCATAATAATGCAAACATGAACATTCCAGTTAGAAACGTGTTAGTATCACAGACAGGCTCAACGAGTGGAGATATTGAAATTTCAACTGATCTTTGTGTTTGATACAGTGAAAATATCCATTTACAGTGAGGTGTTATATGGTTCTTTACTACATATACGTTGGATAAAGTATTACTGAGTCAATGCCGCAATGCTGATGAATTTCATTGGATATAATAAAATGTATAGCATATTTTATGAGTACCTAAGTTTTGCCTTCTCTATTTGAGATTGGTGCCTTATGATTTATGTCAAATTTCTTGAGGAAGTCTGTGAGTAAAGCAAATCATATAAGATAAAAGGAACTGCTGGGATTAATTGAGGCCTGAGCAGCCTCCACATGTCTTTTTTTTTTTTGAAAGATCACGGATCAAGTCCGGCTTATATTAATAAGGAGAAGGAGAATTACACGCGCAAGTAGCGCAGAAACAACCTCAAGTTTGACAGGCTGTCAAACTAGGTGTGGAAAAAACTAAAAACTGACTACTCACGTTCTAAAAACAACCAACGTGCATGTAATGGCTGCACTATCATGGTAACTCCGCCACGTCTGCCCCTGAGGCCGCCGCAAGTGCAGCTAGCGCCTTGCAAAGCTCAATGTCGTCAAGCCTCGCCGCGGTCCGTAGTGCCTTGATCGCTTCATCATGAAGGTCCTGCCCAAAACTGTCAATGTACTCAGTGACTGCTGCATCCGTCGCCGACGACTTGCCATCGATGAACTCCAGGTCGCGCATTAGCCGAAGCTGGGCACGCTGTGCCACCGGCGTGGAGGAAGGACGAGCGGCCAGACGCAGGCTGGAGCGGGTGGGAGCTAGTGTCCTTCTAGCTCTTCTGGTCCTCGGCTTTCTGGCCTGCTGTTTTGGAGTAGAGGCCGGTCTTGGAAGCAGCGGCTCCGGGGTCTTCGGGAACATTTTCTTGCAGAAGGCGGCGCAAGCACCGTCGTCCTCTGTCTCCGTGCCTCCATCAGCTTCCTCTGCTCCCAGACCGTCTTCCTCTGTGGCGTCAACCGCCGGCGCGTCGAGCTCCTTCGCCACCGCTGCGTCCGTCGCGTGGACCTCAACCACGTCCGGTGGGAGGTCCGCTCCGAGTGCTTTGCGGCGGCCGTAGACGAGCAACGGCTTAACCCGCTCAGGCCCCCTCGGCGTGCCGTCCTGTCCGCATGCCCCCACAGCGGGCGCACTAGGCAATTCGAGCGCAGTAGGGGGCTCCTCCATGGTCGGGTCCTCTCCGGCAGGTGACACCGCTGGAGGGGCGGCCACCGGCTTATCTTACATTTTAGAAGCTCATTTGGTGCATTCTATTTTGAATTTTATCCTTATGATCCCAACATGCATGTGAGCAAATGTTATGATATAGTCAGAAATTATTGTGTTTTATGTGAACAAACTGATTGCTTGGTGGTTCACTGTTATGCAACGAACCGGTTGTGAGTTTGGTTCCCAGCCTTGCATGTGGGTGCACAAATATGTGTGGTGGACGGTGGTTAGATTTGCTCAATAGTGGTGTTCCTCGGTCGAGTTTCTGCCCGGATGCTGCACTAAAAAATGCCCCTCGCTGTATGCAGCCTTTGGGACCCTTTGCTAGCCCAAAATGATTATGGTTTCTACCTCTCAAACAATGCCGTTGAGGCAGTCTTCCCTTGTTTTTTTTTGTGTGTTTTATAAATGAAACTATTGTGATATATTGGGTCTTTAGGTTCAGTTTCTCGTTATATGTATTTCATGTATTGAAGTGTTTGAGTCTAGCTCAATCCGTGGAAGTTGTGGGTTAACCCTCCACCACCCGGGTTTGGGTCCTCTTGGACTCAAATTCGGTTACATTCTTCTTATATACAATGCCACATGGTTCCTCCTGGTTGGTCAAGTTTTTATTTCATCTATTGGTTCCAAAGTCTTATTAAGTCTTCTTTTGAATAAAATTAGAAAATTTTCTTCACCTGTTATCGTATTATTGCAGTAGATTTTCTATTGATCAAGATATTTTTCAGGTTTGTACGCCAGATGATGCTTGCAGGGTTAGTAAAGTAAGTGAGCTTTTTGTTTATCAGAACTTCAGCCGCGTCCCCGTTGAATCTGTTAGTGCTGGTGACATTTGTGCTGTATGTGGAATGGATGATATCATGGTAGGTGTCTGTGCATTCATATTAATTATTCAATCTTCCAGTTCATACTTATAACATGATTCTATATGCTTTGAACTATCCAGATTGGGGAAACTATAGCTGATAAAGTTACAGGAACACCATTGCCCACTATCAAAGTGGAGGAACCAACAGTCAGAATGTCTTTCTCCATCAATACATCACCTTTTGTTGGACGGGAGGTATGTCTATCCTGCATGCTTACAAAAAATATTTTATATCTACTTCCTAACATGCTCTTCTGTGTTAAAGAGTTGGGAAATCCATAAAAATATACCCTGATTACTCCATATGATCTCTTGTATTCTGTATTTATTGTTCTAAATTCGTGCAGTCAACATTCTAAAAGCCATAATTATAGATAGAAGGTTTTCAGTTTTCACGTTAGAATGGTATTTTGTACATTTGCCATAAAAGTACTTTGGCATTGTTATGCTTCAATAATTTTTGTTAACTACAATAAGGAAACTAATAATGAAAAGTCGGTATTGTAAAGCTAAATGTCTCCTTATCTTAATGAATTGTGTAAATGATTGCCCTCTATGATGGTGTCATTACATCATTTGTGAAATACTATACCATGTTAAACACAATGCAACAGTTTGGTTTATTCTCTTTCTAATACTGACAAATTTACTTCTCATTCTCTTTATTATAGGGGAAATACGTTACTAGCCGAAATCTCCGTGACAGGTTGTATCGCGAACTCGAAAGGAATTTGGCTATGAAAGTAGAAGATGGGGAAACCGCTGATACATTTCTTGTTAGTGGCAGAGGCACACTGCATCTCACAATATTGATAGAAAATATGTAAGAACTTAAATTTGGTAGTGTCCTTAATTCAGTGACTTTTGGTTGTCGTAAGAACAACATGAACTTTGTAGGCGGAGAGAAGGATATGAATTTATGATTGGACCTCCAAAGGTCATAAACAAGACAGTGGATGGAAAACTACTAGAGCCTTATGAGGTAAGTCTATACTTTACTGTATATATAGAGTTGGAATACATATATTTACTGATTTATTAGCAATAAGCCTTTTCTTTTATTACTTCATTGTTCCTGAAACTCCTTTATATTCAGTTCAACTTCCCATTAATCTAATATGTGCTGTTACTGTGCTCCAGATAGCTGCTGTTGAGGTCCCAGAGGAGTCCATGGGATCAGTTGTCGAGCTTTTGGGGAAAAGGCGTGGACAAATGGTTGACATGGAAGCTGACGGGTTTGTGCCATACTTTCATCAACTCATCAAATCAGTGAAATGCTTGGTTACAATCTGTATAATATTTTGATGTGAACCTATCTAAACTAACAAAATCCAACAGACTGGTCAATTTTCTGTGAATTCAACAATGGTTAGTTTGCACAATTTAGTTGGGAGCTGCGATGTCCTTTCATTATGATTCATTTATCTTATCTGATGACAGGTGTAGAAATTGTGCAACAGGTGAATCGCTCTAATTTGTGAAAAGTCAGTTTTGAATTAAAAGGGGATTAAGATAAGATTAATTATTGACTTGGCTTGTATTAATCATATTATACTTCAATCTTTTGTGTTCTGCTTCGTGGTATTGGGTCATTGTCTTGATGAGAATCATTTTGGATGGTAGGCCGGAGGGAACAACATTGCTGAAATACAAGATTCCTACCAGAGGCCTCATTGGACTTCGGAATGCAATTCTTACAGCTTCTCGTGGCAGAGCTATACTGAACACTATCTTTGACAGCTATGGCCCATGGGCTGGGGATCTTAGCTCACGTGATCAGGGATCCTTGGTATGAATAAGTTCAAAATAAAAGCAGTGAGGTTTTCTCTTACATTTCCCCCAGCATCTAACTTCCAATAAAACGATATAGGTTGCTTTTGAAGATGGAAGCACTACTTCTTATGCACTTCTTAATGCACAAGAAAGAGGTGTGTTGTTTGTCCAACCAGGGCAGGATGTTTACAAAGGTCAAATTGTTGGTATCCATCAGAGACCTGGTGATTTAGCAATTAATGTGTGCAAGAAAAAGGCTGCTACAAATGTTCGTTCCAACAAGGAAACTACAGGTAACAATTTATTTTCTCTCAGCACTTGGTAGTTTGATGGTTTTCTTTTTTTCCGTTGCTATCAGAACTGCAACCTTTTATTTCTTATATGACGAAATTTATGCACTGTGACTGAGTTCTCTTCTGAAAAGCTTCTCAATTTACCTAGTGCAAAATAAATACTAAAATTTTGGAACAAGAAAGAGTAGAGATCTTGGAATATAGTCATGTATTGCAGGCAATGTATGTTGTTCTTTCTGAGAACCAGCAAGTGCTGAAATGAGCAATATATACATAGAAATGCTTTAATACTATACCAATATTTGTATCTGTTGACTCTTAGGTTTTGATCCAAGTGCTGAATTCTGTGTGTTTCATATTTTGCAGTGGTTCTTGATGAAGCTTTAAGCTATAGTTTGGATGACTGCATAGAGTTTATCCAAGAAGATGAACTAGTGGAGGTTACTCCTGCAAGCATCCGCATGAGCAAGAACCCAAAAGTTTCAAAGAAAAAGTGAAATTATCGCATAGATTTTCCCAAGGCATCAGCTTCAGATAGGAGCTGCATGCTCCATTGCTACGTCTGGTGATGGCTGCATGGCATCCCACACAAGTTAGTATTCAGGCTATTTTTGGTGATCCACAGACAAAAAACTAAAGGTTCCAGATTGAGATATAGGCTTATACGGCAGTTTTGTGATGATTAAATCAGCTGATTAGTCTGCTGGAGTAGTATTTTGGGCTGCCGATAAGGCGTGCACTGTTTCCGCAGCAATCTCAGCTGTTACACATATATTTGTAGGTCATATATAGGTACTGTACATGATTCTTTCGGCCCTAGTAAGGACTGGATCAAAGCTTTAGCGAATGGAGTAGCAGCAGGCCACTACTGCTACGGACTCTTATTCATTTGTAATTCAAGCCAGTCTAGTAGCAACAAACTCCTGGGCAATTATGAACTGAAGATTATACGGAAGAACTTAACATTACATATATGGACCCATAAATTTAGGTACTGTAATGGTTACATTAGTGAGTGGATACAAAATGATAGAAACTGTTGCCCCATGCTCCTTGGCTACAAAATGATAGAAGGATAGGGCTACAAAATAAGTAATGGTTACACCAGTGGGTGGCTTTCCACCACTGAATAATAAACTTCCTAAGTTACTGCAGAGTGCAAGCTGCTTACATCCTAATCCTAGCTACAAAAAATTGGCGGTGCAGTCTCCTGACACAGCCTCTCCTCAACAGCCCCCGAGCATATCTCCGAACAGCTTCTTGACCAAAAACTAGAAACGGTTGCTCCATGCTCCTTGGCTCCGAATGATTCCTGAGTTAGTTCTTGACCAGAAAGTACTCTTCTACTTGCAGATCAATGAGCAGCCGCCGCCCAGCGTTCTGGTGCCCATGTTGCTCAAGTCCGGCGCTGCACAGTTGGTCGGCACTATAGCCAGCAATGATCTGCAGAAGTCATCAAGGTCTCCTGCCATGGCACCGGTGTTGGGCACCACCCAGCTGCTCTGGACCCCTGTTGCCATGGTGCAGTTGCTGGGCGCCACGGAGCTGCTCTGGACCCCTGTTGCCATTGTGCCGTTGCTGGGCACCATGTAGCTGCTCTGGTGCGCTGTTGCCATGGTGCCGTTGCTGGGCACCACGTAGCTGCTCTGGTGCGCTGTTGCCATGGCGCCATTGCTGGGCACCACGTAGCTGCTCTGATGCGCTGTTGCCATGGCGCCGTTGCTGGGCACCACCCAGCTGCTCTGGACCCCTGTTGCCATGGCGTCGGTGTTGGGTACCACCCAGCTGCTCTGGACCGCTGTGGACAGCTCCTGATCAAAACTGTTGCTGCTCTCTACATCAACCCCTATGGAGCTCCAGAACTCCAGCTCTCCTGCAGACACCTGCTGCTCCACCAGCATGGTAGATTGTTGGACCGTCAACTGTGGTGCCACGATGTCCTGGTGCTCTGTAGTCTGCACCTGCGCCTCCAACAACTCCGGGTACTGCTCTGATGCTGCGGACGGGAGGACCTGAAAGTCGCTGATGCCAATAAGAGGGCTCTGCCGGAAGTTGTCGCCGTCGGTCAGAACGAGGTGCGATGGCTCTTCGTCTCCAGAAGCACACGCATACGCCACGCCTGAGGAGTGGCCGTGATCTTGGAGAATCGCCCCAGAACAAGGAAACGCTGCTGGTGAACCGCTGGCGTGAGCGCTACTCTGTCGGACTTGTAGGCCATCCGGCACGCGCATGCGCTTCCGGCCGTGGCCGCTGAAGGCGATGTGGCAGATCTTGACGAGCGACGGGCAGGGCGGCGCGGCGATGGTGTACTCGTGCATCACCCACCCGACGCTGCCGCCGTTCTTCCCTTTGCCCATGTGCAGGTTGAGATTGCTGACGTGGACCCTGATCCTCTCGCGGCGGACGCGCAGGCACTTCTCGCCGCTGCTCTGCATCTTCCAGACCCCGACGCCGCCGGCGCAGCCGCGGTCCTGGCGAGCGCCGGACTTCTTGGCCTCGCTGGTGCGCACGATGAAGTAGGCCTCGTCCTCGGCCCCCACGCCGTGGCGCTCGAAGAGGTCCCAGGGCAGCGTGCTCCCCGCCGCGTCGTCCTCGAAGATGACGCCGGGGAATGGATCCTGGCCACGGGCGCGCGGGAGGAGGTAGAACTCGACGAGCTCGCGCTTCGTAGGCCGGAACCTGTAGGTGGGTGGGGGCGGGATCTGCTCCGCCGCTGCCGCCGCCATGGATGGGAAGGGGTTTGCTAATCCGACGGCCAGAGAGGTTTAAGCCTGGATCGGAAATTGGGATCTAGTAAAAAGGGCAAGTACCCCCGATATTTATGGAAATATTTATACACCGAGAGGCTTCAGCGTGCGCTCCCCTCCTCGACAACATGCGCTGACATGTGGGCCCTCTCCGCTCGCTCTCCGCTTTGCGCCCGCAGTACCAGTAGTGCCCTGGGCCCCCTGGACGCACGTCAATTTCCCCCAACTGTCCTTGGGCCACCACCACCCACCGAGCCAGATTCCATAAAAAGGCCGCTCACGCCGCTGTCCCTTCGTTTCCCCAGACTGTGCAGACCGCCGAACAACTTCCGTCGGTCTCCCCCGCCGCGCACTCGCCTGCCTGACGCCTCCATTTCTAGATCCGGGGGGCGGCCACCCTCTCTTGTCTCCGTGACAACTGGCAACCGCGCCTCCCCTCCTTCCTTGCAGCGTTCCCCGGCGTGGAGCTGATCTCGTCATCTGTCGGTAAGGCTGCCGTAGCTTTGCTTCCACGGATTGTTCCTCCCGCTGCACGGTCGTCTCGCTCTCTCTCCAAATCTCTATTCCTGGGTCCTGCGAATCTAGTTTCGTTGCGTATTTTTGTTCGAAGCCGTACCAATCGACTAGTTTCAGCGGGCTATTTCAGCAAATTCGAATCCTCTGCTTTTGTACCTGCCAATGAATCATCTTTTCAACCTAAAATGATCGGACACCATCCACGTTTGCTTGTTTTTACCTTTCTGCTCAGCCCAATAAATGCCGGATACAGACTCAAGTTGTCATCCATTTATTTAGTCATACTGCTATCTATTATGAATCCATCGTTCTAGTATGGTATTGGTTACATCTTACATATGCCAGAGATTTTTTATGCCTATTGCAGTGTTGTGTTTTTCTCCAGCGGCACAATTGTTCAACTAAAAAGTGAAGAACGGATTTTTGTAGCTCCATGGCTGTGGAAAGAGATGTATTTGGAATTTCGGGGCCAACATATCTGAAACCAGTCGATTGGTATGTTTTTGATAGCTCCTCTCGCCTTTAACAATTCTAGATGACATTTCTCAGGATGTTCGTGGGTCATGGACTGCAGAAAATTCTACATTTACTTCATTACTTGTTTTGAAGCAGATGTTCCTCATGTCCTCTAGCAACAGAGCTGCAACATTTTTAACTGTAGTCTATCCAGCCTTTCTCGGAATTAGAGAGTTAAGTCATTCTAATGAACGGCAGATAGTCAAGAACAATGAAGAAAGAGAAGCACTAGAAATAGGTTTAATTGTTAATTTTGTGTACCTGGAATTAATCTTCTTCTTTCATACAACATTGGACTTGGGATGGCATGGCATCACTTTCATGTACCTGGCTGCTAAATCTCATGTCTTCCATTATTGGTCACTGTCATGTCGAACGTGGAGAAATTATGACCCTTAACTACTAACCATTCCCACCTACTCCACCTCACTCTCATTATGAGCATTATTGTCTTACTGTAAGCGGTTTAAGGCTCAATGAACCTCTCCTTGTGTCTACTGAGTTCCAATGTTCCAATCTCTCTAATGAGATTACATTGTCACAACAAATGGTTAGCAGAATACAGGGGGTAATACTCACTGCAGCTTGTGCTGATAAATTGATGGAATATAGAACATACCATACTTCTAAGAGCAATGGGAACTTGTGAAATATAGCTTCTTGTGTTTTGGGCTTCGCCCAATCTATGTGCTTTGCTAACCACATGGTCCCCTAGCTACTCTTTAATTCTTTATTTATGGTGTGGCTGTTATGAATCTAGTTGAGTCTCTTTGAATGTTTAAGCATCAACAATAAGTCATTATCTTCTGCATTATAGACTTCAGGCCGGAGCTAATATGTTCTTTAACATCAGTTGTATACAAGGAAATGGTAATAGTAGTTTATATAACAGAGATGGTTATAAGAGAGAAAAGAAGCGATCTGAATGCATCACTATATATCGTGTTGTATTGTGTAGTGCTAAAACACTGAATAGAGATGCTTTATTATTCCAAAGCGACCTAGCTCATTTGTTGTCTTACTAACATTGTTCAGAAATCATTACTAGCTTAGATGGCATTAGGGAGTATCCATCTTATTCACTTTTTCAGGACGCACAGTGGACAGATTCTAGTCCTTGTTAGACCCATGCTTGACTATATTTCTGCATTCTCAGTTTGACCACTATCAACAGTCTTGGTGAAATCCTTGATAGTCAGAAGTTTGTTTTATGTGATCGTTGGTATAGGTACAGGCATATGATTCTTTTGCTAGTACACTTTTCACAATTCATTGACTTGGGGAATTAACTATCTCTCATTATCAATTGTCAAAAGGAACTGTGAGCATAATAGGAGATCTGTGGCTGCAAGCTTAGTTCAGGCTGTATATGTGTTGGAGAGAGACCGGCAACTGAATCGTCAATCTGTTGAAGCCTTGGCACCTGCTTGGTGGGAGTTCTTCCATTTTGAGCTGATTCGCAAGCTGATTGATGATGCTGATATGTCCATATTTGGTGCAATATTTGAATTCAATCCTCTTTCAAGTGAAGAAGCTTCTGTTGCAAATGCTCCAAGATTTGTCATCGCTTTCAGAGGCACCATAACAGAGAAGGATACTATCTCTAGGGATCTTTCTCTAGACCTGCACCTTGTTCAAAATGGTCTCCATAGGACCTCAAGATTTAATATTGCAATGCAAGCTGTTCAAAACATAGCCTCAGTTTTCCCTGGATCCACGATTTGGCTAGCAGGGCATTCACTAGGTGCAGGCATGGCCATCCTTACTGCAAGAAACATGGTTAAGAAGGGTGTGCTTTTAGAAAGCTTTCTCTTCAACCCACCATTTGTTGCTGCTCCAATTGAAAGGATCAGGGATGAAAGGGTAAAGCACGGTTTTCGTATTGCAAGAAGTGTGATTACTGCTGGATTAACTATTGCCATGAAAGCTAAAACTGAGGGTAACAGTCAGAGATCTGTTGCTGAAGAATCTTTTAGCATTTTGTCATCATGGACACCATATCTATTCGTTAATCCAGGAGACCACATATGTTCAGAGTACATTGGGTACTTCCAGCACCGAAAGAACATGGAGGATCTTGGTGCTGGATTTATCGAGAAGCTTGCGACCCAGAATTCCATTGGAGACCTGTTCTTCAAGGCATTAGGGTGGGAATCAGAACCACTGCACCTTCTTCCATCTGCTGATTTAATCGTGAATGTGAGCCCTGCATCTGATTTCAAATACGCTCATGGCATCAGCCAGTGGTGGCAACCTGAGCTGAATTTGCAGTGCAGTAAATATCGGTACTCATAGTTATACATTGCTAGAAATGGGACATATCTTTAAAACTTAGTTATCCTTTCTATACCTTTAATTTTTTTCGTGTGGTTCATTCTATTTGCGTAGTATTGCTTTCCCAGCTGTTGTAGACTATTTCAGACATATTGACTGCATTTTCCTGACCAGCGAAATCTGTTGATTATGTGGAGTAAAGTTCTGACATCCATAGTGTATTTGCCCTTGTACAATGTATTTATCCATTGAATAATGATCACGTCATCTGGATTTCTGTACTTCGATGTACTTGTTGCTTTTCTTTTGCTCTGTTGTAGAAAATGCAAAATAATGTTCTATTTTTTTTATTCAAACGAGATAACTTGATACCGTTAGCCCTTGCCTGATTCTTGTTTCAGGACAAGGAAATCATATCCAATGGTAAGTTTTCTTGTTTATTTGTTGAATTGTTGCTATGTCATCACATCTGACATGACAACAACTCAACAAATAAAGTAAAAGAAAAAAAGAAAAAAATGTGGGACGTACATGTCGATCTCACCCTCCTTGCTTTCGTGACTCGTCTTCTCTCTCCCTCTATTAACACTAGAATTTTGCACGCATAAGCAGATGACAAGAGGACCCAGTTGGCAGTAAAGAAAGCATTCGGCAAACATTCAAGCGGTTGGTTAAGTCCTCAGAGTTTCGGCAAGTACCTGCACGGTTGAATATCTTGTAAAGCGGTAACTTCATTCGAGGAGTAGATATGGCAGGTAGAGCCGGCTTCTGCGAGAAGACGCAGGATATTAGAGGACACTAAAGATAAGACTCGTATTTTCCTAGTTTCATTAGAGGAATCGTAGTCTTTTAGGACTCATATTTTCGTCCAGGTTATAAATATAAACCCTCGGCCTTTGTAAAAGTATTCACAACCACATCAATACAAATCGGTCTCGTGCCACCTTCGAGTCCTTAGTCGTGTCGTCGAGTTCTTCGAGAGGAATCATCGATCCGTCGACCTCCGTAAGTCCCGACAACCTTGTTATCATGTCTAGTATCATGCGGTGGATTTAGATGTGACGCAAGTTTGTTTTCAATGGTCGTGCGGCGGACCCTTGTTAGCGATCAAGAAGTCTTTGCTTATGTTTTGCTTATGGGTAAATACCGTGCGGCAGGCGTTTATTCATATGTTTAGCAAAAGCGAGATAGTTATCGGCTTTACTAGATTTGGCAAGATCTAGTAGATTCATCAAGTTATCATGTGTTGCATGTTTTAATTATTTCTGCAACACTCTTTTGCCCAATCTAGATTGATCTTTGTTCGGCCTTGCTTTACAAGTTTACTTGTTTTTTCTAATAATTGTATGATCATGATGGCCGAATC
Organism: Coix lacryma-jobi var. lacryma-jobi; assembly: GCA_009763385.1. NCBI lineage: Eukaryota > Viridiplantae > Streptophyta > Magnoliopsida > Poales > Poaceae > Coix > Coix lacryma-jobi. The sequence goes on along the minus strand of CM019822.1, from coordinate 141,863,469 downwards.
AATTTTCAGTCTAGGTTGTTACATGTTGTGGGTTCATGCATGTCAATCACGCTTGAGCTTTGATAAAACTAGGTGTCGTGCGGCAGATGCAGGTTTTAGCTTGGTTTGATCATGCTTGTTTGTATGTTCCTTCTTTATGGACCCCAACTCGGTTAGTTTGCCGAGCTTGGTTAAGCTTACATGAGTAATGAGAGTTTATAGATCTGTTCAGATGTACACATGCTTTTAGCTTCTTATTGTCAGGTTGTATCATGCGGTGGATTGACCTGACCGTAAGAAGTGGTGTAGACTTATAGTGAGTATTAGTCTTGCTTAGGTTTATGCTTGATGGGTTTATGAAGATTACACGTGCGGCAGACTAGTTGGATTAATCTATGCACGTGTTGTTTGAATAGATTTATGTTCTCAAATTTACTTATTTATAATTCATTATGTCTTGATGATGTTTCCTTACATGTGCATTCGGCAATCAACTGCTTATATATGTTTATTTTAATGTTAGCCGAATGATCCTTAAACCTGTTGACAGACAGCTTCTATAGCTGTATGCCGTCGTGATTGGCTTTAAAGCCGTAAATATGGAACTGTCTGGTTTTATCCGGCATGTTCCAGTTTATTCTCATAGTTTTATCCCTTGTTGGTTTTCAGGTCAAACCGACTGGCACGTCTCCGGATTCCAAACCGTCCGGGCACCCGATTGAAGCCACGCTTTTTCCGGCTTGTTGTGTGTGAGGCGCGAACCACATTTTGCGTCAACACACTTTTTGGCACGCCCGGTGGGACAGAACAGCCGATCCAAGTAATTGACTATCAAAGCAATTCTTGGATGGATAACCCAATTGATGGAAACAAAGGAAAGTTGGGGCAAGGCTTCATGTCGGCTGATAAGTTAGAAGAAGTAAATATTGGTGGTGAAGCTGAAACAAAACCGATATATGTCAGTATAAATTTGGATCCAGAATACAGGTTGAAATTAATAAATCTTCTAAAGGAATTCAAAGATTGTTTTGCATGGGATTACACAGAGATGCCCGGGCTAGATCGCTCCATTGTTGAACATCGACTACCAATCAAACCTGGGTATCGCCCTTACAAGCAACCTCCTCGGAAGATTTTTAAGGAAGAAGTACTAGCCGACGTGAAAAAGGAAATTGAAAGATTATTGGAGGCAAATTTCATTTGGCCGTGTAGGTATGCAGGTTGGATTTCGAATATAGTTCCGGTATATAAAAAGAATGGAAAGATGAAGGTCTACATTGATTTTAGAGATCTCAATAAAGCTACCCCAATGGATAGTTACCCGATGCCGGTTGCCGAGTTGCTTGTTGACGCAGCAGCTGGTTACGAAGTCATCAGCTTCATGGATGGTAATGCCGGATATAATCAAATCTTCATGGCAGTGGAAGATATCTCAAAAACAACTTTTAGATGCCCTGGTCATATTGGTTTGTTTGAATGGGTTGTTATGACATTCGGATTAAAGAATGCCGGCGCAACTTATCAAAGAGCTATGAATTACATCTTCCATGAATTAATCGGCCAGATTGTAGAAATTTATATTGATGATGTGGTCGTGAAGTCTAGGAGTCATGAAGAGCATTTGGTTGATTTGAGGAAGACTTTGGAATGCACAAGGAAGCATGGTTTGAGGATGAATCCAAATGAAGGACCGAGAAAGCACTAGCAAGGCGACCAGAGGGGGGTGAATGGGAGCTCAAAAATTTCTCTCGAAACTTTGGCCAAATGTCCCAAAATCAACCCCCGAAAGCTACGACCGAAACCGTGATGCCCACGACCCTTGGAAGAGGGTGGATGATCCCTAGGATCACAGCGAGGCACCACAAAGCGATAGCAAACCAAACACCAAAAGCTCCGGCACAAGTTCAACCCTCAGAAACCAAGTCTCGAACGTAGATAGACGGCTACGTCGAGAAATCCCCAAATACTGATGCTAACAAGTAGCAAAGATACCTAAAGAGGTTCCTTGGTCAACTACAAGGCTAAACGAGAAGTCCGAAACCCAAGCGAGGAAGCCGGGAGAGCAAACGCACAAAACTGGAAGCTTCAGCCAAATCCCGGACTGTCCGGACTGTAGGTCCCGGACTGTCCACGGGTACTGCGGACTGTCCGTGAGGAAAGCCCGGACTGTCCGCCGGCAAAATCCTCAAAACTGCAAGTCTACTGAAGTTCCCTGGTCGACTCCCGGACTGTCCGCGAGTTCCAACGGCGGACTGTCCGCGGTTCAAAAAGAACTCGTCCGTACGAGCTGCGCAGCCACGGACTCGGCTGGAGCCCGACCCCCGGACTGTCCGCGGGTCCAACGGCGGACTGTCCACGGATGAACAGAGAGGGCAATTTTGCTCGCCCTTCTCACGAATCTCTCCAAATTCGATCCAAATCAAAATCCCACGTTCCCAAACTTGGAGAAGATGATCACGGGGTAGTTAGGAGACTATCCCCAAGAAATCATCCGCTCAAATCGATTCAATCACCGGGAAATCGAAAGGGGAAGATCAAGAACGAAAAAGTGCCACGAAAACGAAATCAACCCGATCTACTTGTTCGTGAGGAGTTAGATGAATTCCTTTGGTCGAAATGACCTCCTCTCGAAAACGAACAAGATGATTCAAACGGATTTCGCAAAGACGCGGTATGGAGAGAGATCGAGCGACGGGAAAAACGCGGAGAAAAGAGGAACGCGAAGAACACGAACCAAAACGCGAATCAAGTCATCGATCTGCAACCGTGTGGCTACCACACGCTACAACAGTGAGGTTACGACCTCACTTCCTCAAAATCTCCAGTACACAGAGGTATGGTTCTCTGCGGATCTCAGCTAGCTACAGCAGGGGATTGGGAGAGCAGGAAACCCCAGAAGCAAAGAGCAAAATGAACTGAGATAAATGGGGAGGTGGGTGTCTCCCCCTACTTATCCTAATTCTAACTATTCCTAATTCCCACTCTACCCCTAACTACTTACAGAGCGAACCAGCTAAACCCTAAGGTTATTCTGGACCAACTCGATGGTAGGTGGATCCGACGGCCACGCCCGCACAACTCGTAGCGTTGCCTCGATGCAACCTCCCGATTGCCGCCACGTGCCACCACCGCTCTGCACCCCCGGTTTTGTGGCCCAAACCGGGAAACCAGCCTTTCCAGCCAACCCCCGGTTTTGAGGCCCAAACCGGGAAACCAGCCCACCAACGTCTGAGTTTTGAGGCCCAAACTCAGCAAACCCGCAGCGCCCAGGTTTTGAGGCCCAAACCTGGAAACCGTCCTCAACCCGAGTTTTGTGGCCAAACTCGGAAACCGTCCGCACCCAGGTTTTGAGGCCCAAACTTGGAAACCGTTCGCCCGATGGTTTTTCTCTGGCTCTACCACCAAACCGACGCCGTAGAGGGGATGCACCGCCCGTGCACCCCGTCCACCGACACGTGTCCCCAAGTCCACGACTCAGGCAACACATGAACGCAAGTCTTCGCTCGTCGCTATCCCAGGCTGCCAGCCACCACAGCTGATCCTCGGGCCACCGATCCCTCAGTCCAAGCCTCACGTCCGCCCTTCGCCACTCTCGGTCCATCGGCACGGCACGTCTCTATTTGACCTTCACCTTGCCTCTGATCACTGTATCCGTGCTCGACACCTGCACAACACAAGCCAAAGAACATGCGCATCATCCCAATTGACAATCACTCATCACTCAGAGACTCGGCATACACCCATGTATCCGCAATCTCCCCCTTGATGAGTGCATTGTCAACTACCAACACAAATCATAATGGAAGCAGAAGAAGGAAGAAGGAGAAAGAGAGAGAACTCAACCAAATGACCCAAAAGCATAGCAAAGCCGAAGAAGGTCAAGTGGAAAGAGCGAAACAACTTGGTTCCCAAAGACATGGGCAACGGCTCGACGCAACCAAGCAAAGCAAAGCTAGCCCTCAAGAAGAGGTAGAACAAGCTCAACACCGCTAGCAAATACCAATTAAGAAATCGAAGCAAAATGCTAGTCCCTCAAGATAGAGGCACAGAGGCTCAACACAACTAGCAAAGAAAGCTCGATACCAAAACCTTACGGCCAACAGGAAGCAGCAAAAACTCCCCCTTGAATAGTGCAAACAACCAGGAAAGCTCCCCCTTAGTTCAAACGGAGGGTAATGATTTGCAAATTCTCCCCCTTAGTTGAAAATGCACTTATCAAGAACAATGCTCCCACTCAGAAAATGCATTTATCAAAAAGTGCCAACAAGAGAATTTCTCCCCTTCCAAAATGCATATGAGTCAAAATGCAAGTTAGGAGCTTCAGGAGTATACTCAAAAGAGTGCAAAGAGGCTCTACAGAGTTCTGACCCGATGGCTCAGAAAATGCACAGAATGCTAGCAAAGGCTCAAACTGATCACTAAGTCTGAAATGAGAGCAAAAAGAGCAGTTTTCAGCCAAAAAGGTATTCACCATCAAAATAGCACAAGACATGTATAGACAGGAAGTCAAACAAATGCTAAACATGTATACAAGGTGAACTACCCCTAGCACAGTTCAATCATCATGCTGATACCAATTGAAAAATGAAGCATATACTTGTGATTTCAAATTTTAATCAGAGTTGCAGCGGTGAAATTTCACAAGTTCAGAAAACAACATGTGACTGCGAGAGGTTGAATGCTTGTTATTGCCTAACTTTCCAACTGTGCGAAGCCTATGCATAAGCAATCAGAAGCTTAAAGCAACAGTTTCGGTCATACACTACACAGCTCAAGTTTAACTCAAAGTGCAATGAGAAACAGTCTCAAAACTGTGAGGTGCTAACAAGCAAACCCATCTCGATCATTTCAATTCACTTAACTTGGTTCAGATTTTAAACAGAATATGACATACCAAGCAAGTGAATGACTCAACACTAGAGACATAGCAACCTAGCATACATAAATAGCATAAGTGACTTCGACACATCCTACACATGCTAGTTGCATATCTCAATGGTGAACATTTTCAAGTTTTAAGTTCATTATCAAATTTCACCATTCAAAAATAGCTCAGCTCACAGTATGTATCAGTGATCAGAAAGAGCATAAGCTACAACATCTACATAAAGCATCGGAGCAAAGACTACACAGAGCATAGTTACATTCTTTAGACTATATTCATGAAGCTCAGAATGTAAAAGCGTATGCTGAAATGCAAAGATGCATGAAGAAACCAAAAAGAAGCAAAAACAACTGAAAAACACAAAGTCAGTGTATCATACAAGAGTCAAAATGTTTCCCCCATCTAAAAGGGGAAACACACGCCAAGCTCACCCCTCAACCGATTAAAGGTTGATTCGTCTAAAGGCTTGGTGAAAATATCAGCCAACTGATGATGAGTATCGACATGGCGAAGGTCGATATCACCCTTCTCATAGTGGTCTCGCAGAAAATGAAAGCGCACATCAATGTGTTTGGTCTTCGAGTGAAGCACGGGGTTCTTAGCAATGCTAATCGCACTCGTGCTGTCACAAAGCAAAGGAACACGAGAAAAGCTCAGACCAAAATCACGCAAAGTGGCCATCATCCAAAGCAATTGAGAACAGCAGCTAGCCGCAGCAACGTATTCAGCCTCTGTGGTAGACTGAGCGACACTAGACTGCTTGCGAGAAGACCACGATACAAGAGAAGATCCAATAAACTGGCAAGTCCCAGAAGTGGACTTGCGCTCGACACGGCAACCAGCAAAATCGGCATCGGAATAACCGCAAAGGGAGAGGGTGGAGGAAGCTGAATACCAAATCCCGAACTCAGGTGAGAAACGAAGGTACCTGAAAATGCGCTTCACCGCCTGACGGTGAGAAGTGCGCGGCGACGCCTGAAAGCGCGCGCACAGACACACCGCGAACTGGATGTCAGGGCGTGTCGCCGTCAGGTAGAGCAGCGACCCGATCATGCTTCGGTACTCCTTTTGGTCCACAGTCCTTGTCCGCATCCAGGGCCGTCGTGGTCGACATGGGTGTTGGAAGAGGCTTGGCCTCACCCATATCGAACCTCTTCAGCAAGTCCTTGGTATACTTGCCCTGGTGCACAAACGTCCCTTCTCGGGATTGCTTAATTTGCAATCCGAGAAAGAAAGTCAGCTCGCCCATCATGCTCATCTCGAACTCCCTGCTCATAGTATCTGCAAACTTGGCAACCAAAGCGTGAGAAGAACCACCGAAAATGATATCATCCACGTAAATCTGGACCAAGAGAGTATCAGTGCCTTGCTTGAGGAGAAAGAGTGTTTTGTCTACACATCCCATTTTAAAGCCCTTAGCAAGCAAAAAGGTTTTCAACCTATCATACCAGGCTCTAGGGGCTTGTTTCAAACCATATAAAGCTTTGTGAAGTTTAAAAACATGGTTTGGAAACTTGGGATTTTTGAAACCGGGGGGTTGTCTAACATACACCTCCTCTTCTATGTAGCCGTTTAAGAAGGCACTCTTGACATCCATTTGAAAAAGTTTGAAACCTTTGGATGCAGCAAAAGCCAAGAGTATCCTAATCGCCTCCAAACGTGCTACAGGAGCAAAAGTCTCCTCATAGTCTATCCCCTCCTTCTGACTATATCCCTGGGCTACGAGTCTGGCCTTGTTTCTCACAACATGGCCATCTTCACCCTGTTTGTTTTTGAAAACCCATTTTATCCCAATAGGATGACACTCAGAAGGTGAAGACACTAGAACCCAAACCCGATTTCTCTCAAAGTTCTCAAGCTCCTCATGCATGGCATTGACCCAATCCGGATCCGTCAAAGCATGTCCAACATCTCAGGGCTCAAAATCAGCAACAAAAGCAGAATGAGCAAAGTGAGAGATTTGAGACCTGGACCGAGTGACCCGTTCGTCAATGTTGCCGATCATCTGCTGAGGGGGGTGTTGGCGCTGGATTTGTCGTGGCGCGTCCCTTGCCGAAGTGGCCTCCCCCTCAACAGCAACTGGTGCCTCCCCGGGTACAAAAGGTACCGCTCGGGGTGGCGGATCCCACGGCCCCCAGGAAGAAGAAGTGTCAGGGCCGTGAGTCATTGTAGAAGCCGCTCCTTGCGGCACAACAGGTGGAGGGGGTGCTGGATCATCCATTCCTTCAGCACCCTCGTCCTCGTCATCAAAAAGAGGCTCACCAACCTCATGATCACCTGCACGCTCAAAACGAGAAGAAGGACACACCATGGTCTCGTCGAAGGTGACATCAGATGTCTCCATGACTCGGTTAGTGTCAAGGTTAAGTACACGATAAGCTCGAGTGTGAGTGCCATAACCCAAAAACACACCGTCAGAAGAACGAGACTCAAATTTGTCCAGGTTGCCCTTTTTGAGTATAAAACAATGGCAACCAAAAACTCTAAAATAACTCACCTTGGGGAGTTTTCCAAAACGCAACTCATAAGAGGTCTTTTTCAAGAAAGCTCGAAGAAAAATGCGATTGGAAATATAGCATGCAGTGCTCATAGCTTCGGCCCAATATCGCCTAGGAGTCCTATGCTCATCGAGCATCGTCCTGGCCATCTCTACAAGGGTCCGATTCTTCCTCTCTACAACACCATTTTGTGGCGGTGTGTAGGGAGAAGAAAACTGATGCTCCAAGCCCAAAGAGTTACAAAACTTCTCAAAGTCCGAATTCTTGAATTCGGAACCATTATCACTCCTAATAGCTCACATCGAGTTCAAAGGGAACTCGTTCTGAAGACGCAAAATCAGATTGCGAGCAAAGGAGAAAGTCTCGGTCTTCTCAGCTAAAAAGAAGACCCACAAATATCTCGAAAAGTCATCAACAACAACAAGCACATACCACTTCCCCCCAACCGAGCTCACCCGAGCCGGACCAACAAGGTCCATATGCAAAAGCTCTCCAGAGCGCTTGGTTATGACCTGAGTCACTGGATGGTGGGGAGCGGCAACCATCTTCCCATGTCTACAAGAGTGGCAAACAAGATCCTTCTCCATCGACAACTTGGGCAATCCTCGGATTAGGCCAAGTGAGCTAAGTCTTTCAAGCAAGTCGAAGCTCAAATGTCCTAGTCTCCTATGCCACTTCCAAAGATCAGAAGAAGAAGGTCCAGCCATAAGACAACGAGAAGTACCGAAAGACTCTGAGAAATTCGCACGAAAGACTTTTCCAAAGGGCGAAATCAAACACACAAGATTGCCCTGAGGATCCAAAATACGACTGAGATTCGGTTTAAAACGAATCTCATAGTCGTCGTCAAAGAGTTGCGAAACAGAAAGAAGGTTAAAATGCAAGTTAGAAACAAGAGCAACATCGCGCAACACAAAGTGCTCATTAACTCGCACCGACCCACGAGACAACACCTTACCTTTGCTATTGTCGCCGAAGGTGATAAACTCCTTTCCGGTGACCGGACTAAGACTGGAGAACCACTTGGCGTTTCCAGTCATGTGCCTCGAACACCCGGAATCCACCAACCAAACGTTCTCCAATCATTTTACCTACATCAATAAAAAGACATAAGGTGAGCATACGGTCCAACACTGGGGTTAGTGAAGTAGGAAGAATACCAGTGTTGGGCCGGCTGCTCAAAAGAACGGTTAGGAGAAAAACCATTCCTAGCACGCCTACGGGGAAAGCGATCACCATGCTGAGGAAAACGTGGTCCGCTGGGGAAGGAGCGCTCACCGCGATACTCAAAACGCGGTGGAGGAAAACTCTCAACTATAAAGCCACCGCCACGGGGTCCATAGCCTACAACAGCAGGCTCCCGCCAGGCACGCTCTCTACGAGGCCTAGGCCTAGGAACTTGAGGCACTGCACCTCTAGGCCTAGCAGCTCTCCTCGGAGCTCTCCTCTGAACATTCGGCACATGTACATCATGGAAAGGATGGTACATGTCTGGATTGTTCATCTCCCTAGCACGGCGCGCCTCTCTCTTGCGCCGAAAGCAGAACTCACTCAAGTGTCCATCTCTCCCACAATGCTCACAATGGTACCTCACCGCTCTCAAAGGGGGTTGTTGGTACACACGGTTGTGGGTGTGGATCACTTTGCCCTTCTGTGGCAACAGCTCCTCGTGAATAGGTGGCATCGTATCAAGCTTATTCTTCAAGTGGTTGGGTTTGGGATGCCACACTTGGTTCTTGGGTGGAGCACTCGGAGGTTCTTCAAACACTCTATCCTTGGTGTTGGGCTTGAGCGGCTCTTTGGGTGGAAGCTGGTAAGTTTGGGAGTAGTGGTGGAGCTGGGCTTCTCACTCGGGTTCAGACCACTCGACTCTCCAATCTTTCCAAAAGCAGAAACATCAACACCCGGAGCAAAACCTACACCAGGACCTCCAGCAGCTCGCTTGAATTGGGAGATCATCATCCCGAGCTGCGGCTCACCACAAGACACCCATGACAAGATGGTCCGAAGGTATGTGTTTTCCTCCTCGGTTTGCATCTTGTCATGCTTCACATTAGCAATCTCCATCTCCAAACCCTCACACAACGCGCACCTAGTCACACAAGTGCTACCCGAGCTGGCCTCTTCAAGAGACACAATCTTGGCACTCTTCTCTGCCAACTCGGATTGCAAGACAGGACAAGTCTTGCACGCACCCAACAGCGAGGGTCTAGCCTTCAGCTCATCCACCTCTCCTACCAACGCAGCATACTTGCTTCTCAAAGTGAGAAGATAAGTCATGTGCGTGGTGCACATCTCACACTCCTCCTCATCGGTAACAACCACGGTGGACTTGACAGAATCAAGTTCCTTCACCGTATCCTCCCACTTCTGCCTAAACTCCTTGCGCTCTCTAGCGGCACGCCTAAGCAACTTATCTTGACTAAGGAGCGCGATAGTAAGTTTCTCGACCTCAGCGGAAAGCTCATCGTGGGTCAGAGATACCTGGGAGGTGTCGTCGTCGTCGTCGTCGTTCCGAGGGGAGTTCACCAGCTCGCCGTCGACCTCCTTGCCGAGGGCCATGGTGCAGAGGCCGTCGTCGTCGGCGAAGAAGCAGAGGCCGTTGAGCTTGTCCTCGATCCTCTTCTTCTTCTCGGACTCGTCGTCGCTTGAGGAAGCGGAGTCGTCGTCTGAGTCATCGACGTCATTGAGCGTGGCGAAGAACGCACGCTGCTCAGCCTGGGCCTTCTCCAAGTACTTGGTCTTGATGTACTCCTTGTTGAAGCCGCCCTTCCGCTTGTGCCTTGCGGGGACGTACTTCTCTTTGCGCTTGCTGGAGTCGTACTTGTGCCCATGATCGCCCTTCCCAGATGTGTGCTTCTTCTTGGGACAGTTGGCGATGAAGTGGTCGGGGTCGCCGCACTCATAGCATCCTGAGCGTCCTCCTCCGCGGCGACGGTTCATGCGGTTGTTGTGGAACCGCGAGAACCGGTTGGCGAGCAAAGCCAACTCGTCATCCCCCAAAGACTCCAGCTGGTCCTCTGTGACAGAAAAGAGAGACGAAAGAGCCAAGCCTCCAGAGGGGTTAGCAGAAGATCCAGAAACCAAAGCCATAGTTGGGCCAGAAGGATTCTCATAAGAAGCCCTCGACATGGCATCAATCTCACTAGACTTGAGCTTACTAAAGAGCTCGTCGCAAGTGAGGGTCTCATAGTTAGACGATTCGATGATCGCCTGGACCTTTGAGTCCCACACTAACCGATCAAGAGTGTGCAAAAGCTTCAAAGCCCTCTCATGATCGTCAAAAGGCAACAGCTCCTTGTTCGCTCTCATCTTGTTGACAATGACATGAAAGCGAGCGAATAAACTCTCTATGCTCTCGCCAGGCATGTGTCGAAAGTTCTCGTACTCCCGCTTGTGCGACTCGTAGAGACGAGATTTGACTTGAGAAGTTCCCTCATGGAAGCGCATGAGGGTAGCACAAATCTCACGAGCCGTGGGGAGATGAGAAACGCGATCAAACTCGGACATGCTCAAACAGGAGAAAAGAGCGTTACGCGCTCGGCTATTGGCATCGTGCTCATCCATCTGAAGCTGAGTAACACGAGCATCCAAGACAACGTAATCATCCCTGTTGCAAATCTCCCAAACAGAAGAGCCCATGCTCTGAAGATAGGCCGACATGCGTATCTTCCAATACGCATAGTTCGTCCCATCAAAGAACGGCGATTTGCCCACGCCGCGATCCATGTCGCCTTCGGTGGATCTGGAACCGACTAAGGTGGAAGATCCTTAACCTGCTCTCATACCAATTGAAGGACCGAGAAAGCACTAGCAAGGCGACCAGAGGGGGGGTGAATGGGAGCTCAAAAATTTCTCTCGAAACTTTGGCCAAATGTCCCAAAATCAACCCCCGAAAGCTACGACCGAAACCGTGATGCCCACGACCCTTGAAAGAGGGTAGATGATCCCTAGGATCACAGCGAGGCACCACAAAGCGATAGCAAACCAAACACCAAAAGCTCCGGCACAAGTTCAACCCTCAGAAACCAAGTCTCGAACGTAGATAGACGGCTACGTCGAGAAATCCCCAAATACCGATGCTAACAAGTAGCAAAGATACCTAAAGAGGCTCCTTGGTCAACTACAAGGCTAAACGAGAAGTCCAAAACCCAAGCGAGGAAGCTGGGAGAGCAAACGCACAAAACTGGAAGCTTCAGCCAAATCCCGGACTGTCCGGACTGTAGGTCCCGGACTGTCCGCGGGTACTGCGGACTGTCCGTGAGGAAAGCCCGGACTGTCCGCCGGCAAAATCCTCAAAACTGCAAGTCTGCTGAAGTTCCCTAGTCGACTCCCGGACTGTCCGCGAGTTCCAACGACGGACTGTCCGCGGTTCAAAAAGAACTCGTCCGTACGAGCTGCGCAGCCACGGACTCGGCTGGAGCCCGACCCCTGGACTGTCCGCGGGTCCAACGGCGGACTGTCCGCGGATGAACAGAGAGGGCGATTTTGATCGCCCTTCTCACGAATCTATCCAAATTCGATCCAAATCAAAATCCCACATTCCCAAACTTGGAGAAGATGATCACGGGGTAGTTAGGAGACTATCCCCAAGAAATCATCCGCTCAAATCGATTCAATCACCGGGAAATCGAAAGGGGAAGATCAAGAACGAAAAAGTGCCACGAAAACGAAATCAACCCGATCTACTTGTTCGTGAGGAGTTAGATGAATTCCTTTGGTCGAAATGACCTCCTCTCGAAAACGAACAAGATGATTCAAACGGATTTCGCAAAGACGCAGTATGGAGAGAGATCGAGCGACGGGAAAAACGCGGAGAAAAGAGGAACGCGAAGAACACGAACCAAAACGCGAATCAAGTCATTGATCTGCAACCGTGTGGCTACCACACGCTACAACAGTGAGGTTACGACCTCACTTCCTCAAAATCTCCAGTGCACAGAGGTATGGTTCTCTGCAGATCTCAGCTAGCTACAGCAGGGGATTGGGAGAGCAGGAAACCCCAGAAGCAAAGAGCAAAATGAACTGAGATAAATGGGGAGGTGGGTGTCTCCCCCTACTTATCCTAATTCTAACTATTCCTAATTCCCACTCTACCCCTAACTACTTACAGAGCGAACCAGCTAAACCCTAAGGTTATTCTGGACCAACTCGATGGTAGGTGGATCCGACGGCCACGCCCGCACAACTCGTAGCGTTGCCTCGACGCAACCTCCCGATTGCCGCCACGTGCCGCCACCGCTCTACACCCCCGGTTTTGTGGCCCAAACCGGGAAACCAGCCTTTCCAGCCAACCCCCGGTTTTGAGGCCCAAACCAGGAAACCAGCCCACCAGCGTCTGAGTTTTGAGGTCCAAACTCAGCAAACCCGCAGCGCCCAGGTTTTGAGGCCCAAACCTGGAAACCGTCCTCAACCCGAGTTTTGTGGCCAAACTCGGAAACCGTCCGCACCCAGGTTTTGAGGCCCAAACCTGGAAACCGTTCGCCCGATGGTTTTTCTCTGGCTCTACCACCAAACCGACGCCGTAGAGGGGATGCACCGCCCGTGCACCCCGTCCACCGACATGTGTCCCCAAGTCCACGACTTAGGCAACACATGACCGCAAGTCTTCGCTCGTCGCTGTCCCAGGCTGCCAGCCACCACAGCTGATCCTCGGGCCAGCGGTCCCTCAGTCCAAGCCTCACGTCCGCCCTTCGCCACTCTCGGTCCATCGGCACGGCACGTCTCTACTTGACCTTCACCTTGCCTCTGATCACTGTATCCGTGCTCGACACCTGCACAACACAAGCCAAAGAACATGCACATCATCCCAGTTGATAATCACTCATCACTCAGAGACTCGGCATACACCCATGTATCCGCACCAAACAAATGTACTTTTGGAGTTTCAGCAGGAGAGTTTCTGGGGTTTCTGATCCATAAAGGAGGAATCGAAGTCGGAAAGAAAAGCATGGAGGCAATAGACAAAGTTGTTCCTCCAACCAACCTCACAGAATTGCAATTGTTACTTGGCAAGATTAATTTTGTAAGGAGGTTCATATCTGGCTTATCGGAAAGAGTTATGCCTTTTTCTCCGTTACTGAAGCTTAAAAAGGATCAAAGATTCATATGGGGTGACGTGCAACAGAGAGCTTTTGATGAGATTAAAGAATATATGAAGGCACCACCAATATTGATACCTCCTCAGCTTGGTAAACCTTTCAAGTTGTACGTGGCAGCCGATAGACTGACAATAGGATCGGCTCTTATGCAAGAATTTGAAGGAAAAGAAAGAATAATAGCCTACCTTAGCCGAAAATTGTTAGACCCAGAGACGAGATATTCGGCTACGGAGAAACTTTGTTTGTGTGTGTATTACTCATGTACCAAGTTTCGGCATTACTTGTTAAATGCCGAATGTGTAATAGTTTCTGAGTTTGACGCAATAAAGCATATGCTGTCAATGGCCATTCTAAACGGAAGGATCGGCAAGTGGATTTTAGCACTGTCGAAATTTTATTTAAGATACGAATCGGCAAAGGCAGTGAAAGGCCAAATTATTGCCAATTTTGTTACTCATCATCGTGATCCTTCTGCTGACATGGTAAATATTGCACCTTGGACATTGTTTTTCGATGACTCATCTTGTAGTAAAGGTGGTGGTGTCGGTATTTTATTGATTTCTCCACAAGGATTAACTTTCAAATATGCTATCCCCATTGGGTTTTTATGTTACTAATAACCAAGCAGAGTATGAAGCCTTACTCAGAGGACTTCGGCTTCTTGTGGAGATAAAAGCTATTGCTGTCGAAATCTTTGGAGATTCTGAGTTAGTCATCAACCAATTAATCGGTCAATATGAATGTAAAAGTGACATATTGAGAGAATATTATGAAGAATGTCAAGAACTTTTGAAGTGTTTCCAGATGGAAACTTTACATCATATCCCTAGGGGGCATAATGAAGTGGCAAATAAATTGGCTCAAGCTGCTTCAGGATATCGGGAGAATCGAGGAATTCTTGCTTTGGATGAAGATCATATGGTTGATGATTGGAGAAGAGAAATTATCGATTACTTAAGAAATCCATCGCGAAAGGTTTCCCGAAAGCTCAGGTATAAAGCTATCAAGTTTACACTTCTCGACGATCAGTTGTACTATAAATCTATAGATGGGGTACTCCTGAAGTGTCTAAGTCAAGGGGAAGCCGAGAAGCTGATGTATGAAGTGCATGAAGGATTATGTGGTGCACATCAATCGGCTTACCGAATGAAATGGATAATAAGAAGGATTGGTTATTTTTGGTCAACTATGCTCGAGGATTGTTTTGAATATTATAAAGGATGTCAAGATTGTCAGAGATTCGAGAATATTCAAAGAGTTCCAGCATCGGCTATGAATCCAATTATCAAACCGTGGCCGTTTAGAGGATGGGCCATAGATTTGGTTGGTCAAATTCATCCTCCTTCTAGCAAAGGACATAAGTTCATACTATTAGCTACAGACTACTTTACCAAATGGGTTGAGGATGTACCTTTGAAGAAGGTTACATCAGAAAACATGATCGATTTTGTTAAGGAGCATATAGTTCACAGATTCGGGATACCTCAAACTATAACAACGGATCAAGGGACCCAGTTTACATCATCCAAATTTTGTGATTTTGCCGAAGAAATGGGAATCAAGTTGTGTAATTCTTCTCCTTATTATGCACAAGCTAATGGTCAAGCCGAAGCATCAAATAAGATTATGATTAAGATTATTCAGAAAAAGATTAATGAAAAGCCAAAGAAGTGGCATTTAGTTCTTAATGAGGCATTATGGGCTTACCGAATGGCATGTCATGGATCTACTCAAGTATCTCCTTACGAATTGGTTTATGGACATTGTGATGTGTTGCCGTGGGAGTTACAATCGAGTTCAAGACGAGTTACAAGGCAGAATGAGTTAAAGAAAGAAGATTATAAAAGTTTAATGATGGACGAACTGGAAGATTTGCACTTGATTCGTCTTAAGACATTGGAGAATATAGAGAAGAACAAATTGCGTGTTGCCAAGTATTACAATAAAAAGGTCAAAGAAAAACACTTTGAAGAAGGGGATTTAGTTTGGAAGGTTGTATTGCCAATCGGGATGAAAGACAAAGCATTCGGCAAATGGTCTCCAAATTGGGAAGGTCCTTTTCGAATAGTAAGACATGTTCCTGGTAATGCATACTTTTTGAAAACCTTGCTAGGGGAAGAGTTTTCTAGAGCTATTAATGGGAGATTTCTTAAGAAGTTTCATCCCAGCATGGAAGTCGGTACATGAGTAGATTTAAAATTTGTATGCAATAAGTTAGCCGATGAGAAGCATCGCCTTTAGCAGAAAAAATGTTCTAGGAGTTTGGAGAACAGCCGACATGACATGTGTCGCCTTCAGAGCAAAATATCAATCTAACCGATTGGGGACAATATCATACGGGAATTCTGCTTTCAGAAATTCAGAGGAGAAGACACAAAGATCACAAACGAGTATTTCACAAATGCGGATGTTTCATAAAGGCGAGCAGTTTTATTGCAAGGAATTCCTAAATACAAACTATTCATCGAACAATCTGTTCAAGATAGATTGAGCGTCAGAAGCTTGGGCGAGTGCAGTCGCATGATCTTCATAATCTTCCAGAAGATCTTCAACATCCTCTAGAAGATCGCCACCACGGAAGCCAATCGGCTTGGCGGAGAAGTCCTCGCGTGTCTGGGTAGACATCGCCGCCAGTCCTAAGGCAATGCCATGATGTACGCCATGAATGGCGACTTGATCGACACGGCCGTCCGCATCACCAAGGCGCGCCTCCACGGTTTCCCCCTGGGCGTTCACCTTATCGGCCACCCTGGTTGTCGCGATCTTCAAGCGCTCGACCTCTGCAGATAATGCTGGATAGGGAAAATAATACATCAGGCGAGAGAGTCCGATTAGAAAAAGGGGAATCGGGCGAAAGTTTCGCTGACTTGAGATTGCATCGCAGAGTTGCTTCCGCTGATCCTCCCAGTCAAGCTGGTCGATGCCATACTGTTTGGAGACCTCACTCAGCTCCTCTCGGGCCTTGTCCCTTTCCTCCTTGAAGCGGCAAGCGTCGCGGTGGTTCCACCAGTTGGAGTAGTAGGAATCCAAGGAGGAATCCGGGGAGTCGGAAGAGCTGGGAGACCCGGATGATGGAGTTCCGGGTTGGGGGAGAAGATGGCTTTGGTTGGTGGGGATGAATCTTATACTTGAAAGTAGGAGGAAAAATCGAAATCGGAACAATGGATGAACAGGGAAATAGAAGTTGCAAGGGGGCAGAGTAACCGATTCTTACCCATGACGCCGACATTGCGTTGCTCTGCTGCCCTCCGCTTCTCCTTCGGCGGGTCGCTTGCCGCGGTCATCGCCGCTCGCCATTGCTACGGGAGTTAGGGTTTTCCTTCTAAGTTGAATCGATAAGAGGAAGTGAAAAAGGCGAAGGCAAAGATGCGTAACTGTGGGTGCTAGTCAGAGTTGCAGAGAGGGATTATTTATAAATCAGAAAAGTAGTCGTGGCGAGTTCTACGGAGTAGTGAAGCAGGAGTGCCAAACAACAAAGTAGGGTTTTCCCCTCTTGGCTGGGCCGTTATTGGACTAGGCCAGGCTCGGTTAAGTTAAAACGCCGCTCGGATGTGTTCCTAGTTCTTTAAGTCAAGGTTCATTCGGCTATTAGAATATGAAGACAATCGGCTATGTTTTAACACGGAAAAAGGGGCCGATTGTATTCTCCGACAGATGAGAGCATGAAGACACAAAGGCAGTTTTACGAGGACGGAGTACATTACATTTGATTTGTTACAAGATCAATGTTTACTCATTCAAAAGTTGATTGATTGTCTTTATAGCCTCGGCTCTGATTCAGTTGACATTATCTATCACTTTTTGGTCTTCATCTTCAGAGTTTTGGATTTTGGACAGTTTGGCTTTGATTTGTTGATCTTCTTTAAGGGCCGAAGTTATCCTTGATGAAGCTGCTTCTATGTTCTTCGGCAGATCAACCATATGAGCCCTGTGGGACTGAATCTTGATATTCAGATTGGCTAGCTGGGCTTCTAACTTGCTCTTGTCCTCCTCCATGGCTTTCAGTTCAGACTCCAAGGTCGCTAGGGAATTTTTTGCGGTTTGAACGTGGGAATGCAAATCTTTAAGCTCTGGCTTCTTTGAAGACCTATCATTCTGCAAGGCAGTCCTGGATGATATGTTTTTAGTCGCCCTCCTTACCATTCCAAAGAAGTTATCAAGGCAAGCTGCAGATTCTAAATGGATCAAAAGAGCAGGGGGAATATCTTCATCAATAAGCTCAAGAATGTCTCTTATCTGATCTGCATCCTGAACCAAATTGATGATATCTTTGTTCAGCAGAGTGATCACTTCCCTCAGCCGAGCTTGATTTTCTGTTGATAGAAAATGTCGGGAAATATTTTCTTCACCCTTCTCGATGATGTAATCTTCGGCAGGGAAGGAGTAACTCATGGTCGGCTCGTTGGTATTTTTCTGAGGAAGGGGGAAAGAATGTTAGCCGACTGAGTGAATTCGGTAAAATTAATATGGTTCGAAAACAAAACTTTGCCTGTTGAGTTGATTGTTCATCAGGGGGCACTGTGTCCTGGCTTGTTCGAGAACCTTGTTGAATGTTCAGAGGAGGTGGACTTGGAGTATGATCAGGAAGTGGTTCTTCTTCCAGCTTCTTTAAAATTTCATCTGTTTCAAGTAGTAATATGAGTATATGGCAGCAGAAAGGAGGATAGCCCATTGTATCACCTATAGTTTCATCGGTTTCTTCGTTTTTTGAACCTTCGGGAGTTTTTGGATCTTTAGCTTCGTCTTGAGTCTCTTTTGTAGAAGCTTCAAGAGATGGTTTTGCAGTTGATGAAGTGTTGCCTGATTTTGGGATTTTGACTTGTGACTGCAGTAGAAGTGATGGGGTATGAGATTGGTCAGATTTATTGCCAAATAAAGTTGCTTAACACAGAATGAAAGATTCATACCTTGGGAGATAGTTTAGCCCTTTTTGTCCTTGGTTTCTTAGATGAAGAGACATTCTCAAGTACCTTTCTTTTGCTCTTTCCTCCTAAAGGTGCAGTAGTTGAAGTTGCAGGGATCTTCATGAAAGTACTCAAACTTGGAGCATTAAAACCCAGGACAGGATTGGGTCCAGCTAGATAATATTGGATCACCTTGACAGGGGGTGCAGGCTCAGGATCCTGTGTTTAGTCGAATGTTAAAGAGAAGAGTGGATTCAAGAATGTGGAGCGATAAGTGTAGTGAATTACCTCACTGTCAGAAGCAAAGTCAGGTTGCAAGTTTTGACATAGAGGATGAACTGTTACGTTGAAGAGATGAGCGTGCCATTCTTTCCACCAGGAAGTAAAGAAAGGGTGAGCAATGTCTATTATCCCAAATGGGGACGGTTCATATGTTGGCAGCTCCCATCCTAGTTCAAAGATTTTTTTTGGCCGCTATCCCCACTATGATTACTTCTCTGGGCTTTAATGTTGTTGAGAAGAAGGGTCTTGGGGGCAATTGACCACACCCTAATTGTCTGGCTACCATGTTTGGATAATAGAACTCATAGGTGGACTGCACTAATCTTCCATGATGGAATTCGGTTGGTAGAATGCAAGGTTTGATGAAAGTATTGAAGATGTCAATGGATGTTTTATCTACACAGCCGGATTCATAGTTAAACTTACAAGGAAGAGTCAGATTTTCATTCTCTCTGTAAGGGAGCCAGAGTGCATTGTCAAAACCTTTGAAGAACAGTTTGAAGAGATGACCAATGTCCATGTCGATGCTGATAGATGATGCTGCTTCTCCATAAGTCTGACAGGCTTTGACCTTTGCTGCGCTGCCTTCAGCATAATTGATTGAAGGGAAACTCAGATTGAGAAGGCTCACATAAACTATCTGATGCATATATAATTGGAGCCACATCTGGACTAACCACCAGGGGCCATTCACGCAGGAAATTTCTCTGCCTGTGTGCATCTGAAGGGTGATCTGATGCATCATATGATAAACAGACCCCAAAAGATATTTGCCTAGTGGGATTTGAGTACCTGCAGATAGGTCTTCAACCATCACCATATGGTTCAGGGTGGGTTCATTGGATTTTCCACAGAAGATGAATCTGCATAGCCACATATTCATAAAGGCTTTCAATTCTTTATCAGAGACAGTACCGGATGACTCCATATAAGTCTGAATATATTTAGCCCATCCACATCTGGAACTGATAGCTCTTTGGTTACTTTTATTCTTGTATTTGTAAGGATACACTGGTAGTGTCACATTCAGGCCAGTCATCATAAAGACATCAGCTAAGGTGATAGTCATCATACCATGGCCGAAGATGAAAGCATTGATAGCGTCAGACCAAAAGTGAGAAGCTGCTATCAGAAGAAGGTCGTTTCTGGGTGTTTCTGATAAAGATAATTCCAGACAGTGGCCAATGTCTTGATTTTCCCAGTGACTGCTGCTTTTTTCGAACATCCTCCGGTACCAATTTCGCCATCCAACAATTGGGGGGAAAGGCCAGTTCTTGAAGGTATTTGGCCATTGATTCGGTGAAGTAATTCCAGATTTGAAGAGGATTCTTTGGGTTTCCTTCTCGATAATCTCCGTTGGGTCGGAATTTCCCATTGGACCGAGGAGATAGGAATCAGGATTAGCAGCATAAGGAATCAGAATCTGGTTCTTATATTCCTTCAGGAGATTACAAATTGGAGGAGAAAATGAACTGAAAGAGGAATGAAACTGGCAAGAGATTACTAAATATATGAGGGAAAATGGAGTTTACCTCTGGAATCTTGTCTTGAGTCGCCATTAGGGATTCGAAGTGAAATCGAGTTGCACTAAGATTTGAATTTCTTAGACGCCGGCCGCAATACCGAAAAGTGAAAACCTAGAAGAGGGAAGAAGCTTGTAGGCAATTTCGAAATAAAATTAACTTTTATCCCGAAATTGAGGGGGCATGTGTTAACACTAGAATTTTGCACGCATAAGCAGATGACAAGAGGACCCAGTTGGCAGTAAGGAAAGCATTCGGCAAACATTCAAGCGGTCGGTTAAGTCCTCAGAGTTTCGGCAAGTACCTGCACGGTTGAATATCTTGTAAAGCGGTAACTTCATTCGGGAAGTAGATATGGCAGGTAGAGTCGGCTTCTGCGAGAGGACGCAGGATATTAGAGGACACTAAAGATAAGGCTCATATTTTCCTAGTTCCATTAGAGGAATCGTAGTCTTTTAGGACTCATATTTTCGTCCAGGGTATAAATATAAAGCCTCGGCCTTTGTAAAACTATTCACAACCACATCAATACAAATCGGCCCCGTGCCACCTTCGAGTCCTTAGTCGTGTCGTCGAGTTCTTCGAGAGGAATCATCGATCCGTCGACCTCCGTAAGTCCCGGCAACCTTGTTATCATGTCTAGTATCATGCGGTGGATTTAGATGTGATGCAAGTAGTCTTATTTGTTTTCAATGGTCGTGCGGCGGACCCTTGTTAGCGATCAAGAAGTCTTTGCTTATGTTTTGCTTATGGGTAAATACCGTGCGGCAGGCGTTTATTCATATGTTTAGCAAAAGCGAGATAGTTATCAACTCTACTAGATTTGGCAAGATCTAGTAGATTCATCAAGTTATCATGTGTTGCATGTTTTAATTATTTCTGCAACACTCTTTTGCCCAATCTAGATTGATCTTTGTTCGGCCTTGCTTTACAAGTTTACTTGTTTTTTCTAATAATTGTATGATCATGATGGCCGAATCAATTTTCAATCTAGGTTGTTACATGTTGTGGGTTCATGCATGTCAATCACGCTTGAGCTTTGATAAAACTAGGTGTAGTGCGGCAGATGCAGGTTTTAGCTTGGTTTGATCATGCTTGTTTGTATGTTCCTTTTTCATGGACCCCAACTCGGTTAGTTTGCCGAGCTTGGTTAAGCTTACATGAGTAATGAGAGTTTATAGATCTGTTCAGATGTACACATGCTTTTAGCTTCTTATTGTCAGGTTGTATCATGCGGTGGATTGACCTGACCGTAAGAAGTGGTGTAGACTTATAGTGAGTATTAGTCTTGCTTAGGTTTATGCTTGACGGGTTTATGAAGATTAGACGTGCGGCAGACTAGTTGCATTAATCTATGCACGTGTTGTTTGAATAGATTTATATTCTCAAATTTACTTATTTATAATTCATTATGTCTTGATGATGTTTCCTTACATGTGCATTCGGCAATCAACTGCTTATATATGTTTATTTTAATGTTAGCCGAATGATCCTTAAACCTGTTGACAGACAACTTCTATAGCTGTATGCCGTCGTGATTGGCTTTAAAGCCATAAATATGGAACTGTCTGGTTTTATCCGGCATGTGTGAGTTTATTCTCATAGTTTTATCCCTTGTTGGTTTTCAGGTCAAACCGACTGGCACGTCTCCGGATTCCAAACCGTCCGGGCATCCGATTGAAGCCACGCTTTTTCCGGCTTGCTATGTGTGAGGCGCGAACCACATTTTGCGTCAACACTCTTTCTCCCATCAAAGCAAGTGATACATATAATAATAGCCCAAAATTTCAAATCCAAATGTCATTTACCAGTGGCATATCTTCAACTTTGCAAAATTATAATAACATGTTTCAAATTGACCCAATTCAAAATCTATTTTCAAAATTTTTAAATCAGTCAGACTCCTTCATTGTCTTCTGCTGGTATTGTGCAAAGAGAAAGGAACAACTTAAAATAGAGTCGTAGGGCAGCGCATCCAGGAATGCACTGGGGCAGGCAGGCAACTTGCTAGAGCTTCGCCGAAACGACGATTTCGGACACCATTCCCAATCTGAGGGCATGGGAATTGGAAAGTGTTCAATTTTGGGACTGTCAACATGGGTGAGGGAGTCGAATGGAGCGGGGTTTTTTTTTACAACAAACATAACTTTATTTCAACAGCATAAAGCTGCTAACACCTTTACAGAGTTGATTGTAGTGCACATCAAGAAGTGAGCACTGGTTGGAATGAGCTGAGTGAGAACAAGTACATGCAGAATTAGTAGTAGGGACATATGTAAGTTGGAGCGCCTGCGTTGCCAATGTGTCTGCTGTTTGATTCTGATTCCTATTAACCTTCAAAGTTTCTGTACTTCGGTTTTGAGTGTGATTGATGAACAACTGAGTAAGGTGCTTGATCCTCCAATCCAGAGAGTGCAATTGGTCTCCAGAGTTGAAGAAGTTCACACGTTCCTGATTATCTGTGAGAAAGTTAATGTGTCGAAGTTGCAGTCGTTCTGTGAGAGCAACAACTAGAGCCATTGATGCAGCTTCGGCCATGATGACTGAGGTGGATTTAGTAATGACTGCCTTGATATAAATATTTTGCGGCGGATACACCTGCATGTTAATGATAAAGATGCCAAGTCCAACATTCTTGGGCTCTAGTGACATTATCTGGTCTGGCAAGGTCAATGCATCTGTATAGCATCGAGAGCCAGATAAAAGTGTTGCGACTTGCTGAAGCATCCGTTGTGTAGTTCCTATAGTAAGACCCAACATACCTGTGTGGCTGGTCTAGTTGCTCGTTGGTCATGTGTAGCTACAGCTGATGGCTGGATGTGCCTTGTTGTCTGTTGGCCACGGGCATCTGGTGTGGAGTGGTGACTGCAGGGATATCATCCCTGCTACTGTCTGATGAGTGTATAGGTATTGGTTCTGTGCTTTGCATCTCAGGCTGGACAGAGGCCTATTGGATGTTGATGTGCGTCGTGACCGTACGATGTACCTGCCAAGGAGTCCAATTTTTCCCCTGGAATCTAACGCCATTCCTAGCCTTCCATAAATACCACGTAATGATTAGAATTTTATTGAATAAAACATTTGAGGTAGAGTTGGAGATGAAAGCCTGCAGAATTAGTTGCACTCCATCGTCATCGTGAGGAAGGTTGTCAGTGCGAAGAGGGGGATTAGTGGAGAGCCAGACAACCCTAGGGAGATGGCAGTGGAAGAAGAGTTGGGCATCGTCCTCTGCACCACAAGTTGCACACTATTTGTCAACATGAATAGTAATACCTTGATGCTCTTCCAGCAGTGGCAAGAGCTC
Organism: Coix lacryma-jobi var. lacryma-jobi; assembly: GCA_009763385.1. Classification (NCBI taxonomy): domain Eukaryota; kingdom Viridiplantae; phylum Streptophyta; class Magnoliopsida; order Poales; family Poaceae; genus Coix; species Coix lacryma-jobi. The sequence goes on along the minus strand of CM019822.1, from coordinate 141,839,993 downwards.
GTCTAATGAGCCTCCATGTGAAAGCTTTGATTAGAGAAGGGAGTTGCTTGCTTTTCCATGTTCTTTGTAGAACATTGTTGGCTTGATTGGTAATACTTCTGGATCCCTAATGTGGTAAATGAAATTTTTGTTGTCCGATAATATGCTTATAAACGCTTTTAGTAGTACATTGACCATTTTTGGCAGGGTTGAGTGCCCTAGTTTGGTTTTGATTAATTGATCAAACCTATTTGGTCTAATCCTATTGCAAAAGCATGTGTGTAGCTAATGAGAAAGAATTAAGATCAAGCCAAGTGAGGATTAAGACCAAGCCAAGTGGTGGAGCTAGCAAGGTGGCAACTATGGAGAAGATTGTGATGGCCATATACACTCAAGTGATCAAGTGCTCTATACTTGGTGAAATAGAGAAAAGAGAAGAGGGGGAGCAAAGAGGCCCGAAGGCAAAGGTATAACCTATAGGGCTCTTTGTTTTGGTGATCAAGACACTTAGAGAGTGTGATCGCATTTAGGATAGATAGTCGTACTATCAAGAGGACATAATTCATGGCTTATGCGGTGTTCAAGTGCCACTAGGAGTTCTCTAACATTTTGATGCATTAGACCTAGTGTGTGACTAACAAAACCCTTTGAAAATACTTTAAAAAAATTCTAACACACGTGCATAAGTGGTGAAACACTTTAGTGTTAGCACATAGAAGCAAGGGTAGATGTTAGAAAGCGAGAGATGTTGAGGAAGGGGTATCGGACGCTGCCCTGGTGCATTCGATGACAAACCCTAACTGAGTCTGATGGATCAGGGACCATCGGATGTTGCGTCGGACGATCTCAAAACACTGTTCCAACGTCCGATGTTGGTGACGTGGCGAGAGCTAACTGTGTTGAGAGCATCATCGGACGTTGGGTGCAGCGTCTGATGTTCAAGCCTTGGTGCGTCCGATGTAAGGTGTTTCTGTGTTGAAATGTGTGAAAGGCATCGGTGCGTCCAATGCCCTGGCATCGGTGCGTTCGATGCCACATTAACAAAGGCGCAAAGTGAAGTAGCCGTTGGGATCGAGTGGTTCACGTTGAAGCTGCTGGACACGTGGCTCCATCGGGAGCATCAGAGGCTGGCCCCGACTCCGGAGCATCCGATGTAGTCGTTTTCAGCCCAATGGCTAGCCCGACTTGTGTGGGATATTTAAGTGGCTTGGCCGGCTTGCATGGTTTCTCTCTTGCACATTTTGATCCTCTAGCATCCTTGTGAGCATAGCCAAGCCTCCCCACTCATCTCTAGACTTGATTTGATCACTTGCAAGTGAGATCGAGTGTTCTAGTGCTAAGATTTGAAAGAGTTCATTCTATTGGTACTAGTTCTTCGTATCGGCAGCGAGTTTCTTGTTACTCTTGGCATTTGTCGGTGCCTATACAGCTTGGAGGTGATTGGTGGAGTTGGCAAGAAGTGGAGGTTGTTCTTGGCCACCACTGACCGAGTTGTGAGGGGGTTTTCGGGCCTATTCCCCACCGGAGTGGCGAAAGACACCTCTAGTGGATTGCTCGTGTCATTGAGCTATCTCTCTGGTGGTAGATTCTTGTGGGGTTTGTGTAGCTTGGCGTGGTGCCAATTACCCACTAGATCACCAAGAGTTGGTCGACACAACGAGGAGTAGCGTGCCGGCAAGCATGTGAACCTCGGGATAAATTGTTGTGACCTGCGTGCTCTATTGTGTGATTGATCATCTTGGTGATTGGACTTCACTCCTATACTTGGTGATTGGTTCTTCATCCATTATCTTCATCGGTGATTGGTACTACAAAGCCGATCCTAAATGCTTAGTGATAAACTTCCTACTAGCTCATTTCATTGTTATATTCATTCACTCATTGAGTTAGTTCATTGTGTATTTCTTGTATAAATTGTTTGTTGATTCTCTCGCTCATTATTGTTCATAGTGTATATCTTTTTTTGCGACTAGTTCATAGTGTATATCTTGTTTAGATTACTTGGTGTATCTCTTCCTAGGATTCGTTGTGTTGTGATATACCTTTATCTCTAGCGTAGCCTAAATTGTTTGTGTGATATAGAGATATTAGGTAGCATTGTTAGATAAGGTGGCTTGCAACACACCATTTAGGCTAGTGCAAAAAGCTTTGCCATTTGTGTTGCTAATATCGTTTGCCTAAGTGATTTTGTAGATTTTTAATTAGGTTATTCACCCCCTCTAGCCAATTGGACCTTTCAAGGGGACCACTTCAAGATGTCTTGGTGTTCATTAGGTATGATTTGAACTTGTGTGATTGTCTGCATAGCTTGAGCATCAAATATGTTAGATAAAAGAGGTACATTTCAAATTTGAAAGTTAGCATTCCAAAGATCAGAGACCGTAGTAGGTAGAGGTTGTTGGGTAACCAACAACATCATATGGTCATGTATGTTGTTCCATGTAGAGCACCAAGAAGTGGACCAAACCGAACTGTTACCTGCATGTATTTGAAGGTCTGGGTTGTTGCAAAGATCCTTTCTTACCTACAAGATGGAAGACCAAAAAATGGACTTTAGGCCATCATTAGTGGCAGTCTAGAATGAGCTATTATGATAGTATTTAGCCTTTAGGATAGCAGTAAGGAAAGGGTTTTTGTGGGATGTAATGTTCCAAGTTGCATGTATAATTGAACTTTTATTGACAATATAGAGATCACGGATGCCTAGCCCACCATTCTCTTTCGGCTAACAGATGTCCTTCCAGGAACGAAATGCAATGGGACTGGAGGCATCTTCCTCTTGGATACTTGCCCACCAAAATCTGCATATGATAGCATTAATTTTCTCAACAAAGGTTTTTGAAAAGAGGATAGTGGACATATAATAAATAGAAATAGAGGCAAGTACTGATCTAATGTAGGTAATTCTTCCAACATGATTAAGCTTATTAGCTTTGACAGTAGTAAGCTCGGCAAGAAATTTATTTAAAATGGAAGGATAAGTCTTATTCCTATCTCTATGGTTGAAGATCATAGGGTGCCCGAGGTGCATAGTATTAGGCAGTAAATCAGGCATAGGAAAAATGACCTTAATTTGGGTCTTGATATTGTCGTTGACATTCTTGCTGAGAGGATCTGTAAGTTAGGAATTTGACCAGAAAACTGACAAAAGTCGTAGAGGATGGATTTAATGGCTTCCGCATCAGCAGTAGTGGTGTGCCTGCAAAGGATTAAGTCATTGCAAACAAGAAGGAGTGGATAGGTGGACAACCTGGGCCCATCATGATTCCAGAAAGGTTCTTGTTCTGAAGTTCAGATTGGAGGTGAATAGACAATTTGTTAATAGCAATAACAAAAGATAGAGAGACAATGGACAACCTTGTCAAAGCCCTCGCTGGGAAGTAAAAGCGCTAGATGGCTCACCATTGGCAAGAACCGCAAAGGAGTGAGAGGTAATACAAGCATGAATAAGACTGATAAAATGTTCATTGAAACCTTGAAGTCGCAGAGCTGATCTAATGAAGTCTCATTCCAATCTATCAAATGCTTTAGCGAGATCAATTTTAAGAATGAAGGCATGTTGTTTTCAACTTTTTAAATTGAAGGAGTGAATGAGTTCTAGAGTAATGATAATATTAGAGGAGATATGTCTGTTAGCAATAAAAGTTGCATGTGCATGGTTAATGGAATGCGGGAGATGGTTGTTGATCCTATTAGCTAGAGACTTAGGAATTATTTTGTATATAACATTGCATAGGCTAATAGGTCTAAAATCTTGAGGAACAATGGATTGATTCTCTTTCGGGATATGAGCAATATAAGTTGTATTCACATTGGGGGGGGGAGATGAGCAAAGGCAGAGAACTCAGTTACCAATTGATGGACATCCTATTGTATCCATGACCATGCAGATTTGTAGAAGGCAACGTTAAGACCATTAGGCCCAGAAGCTGCATTGCTTCTCATCTGTTTAACAATGGTATGGATCTCTGCTAAATTTGATATTGAATTGGTATACCTGTCATCAGCCGGGAGGATAGCAGTACCAAAATTGCCTTGTAGGGGTTGAAAGGGAGCATGGGAGTGTTGAGTGGCATAAGGGAGTGGTTGTATTGGCTGACGTGAGGAGTGTGGGGCGTTGGGCTATTGGAGTGAAGCTGGGAAGTGAAGATGGATTGAACATGATGAACAAGAGTAGCTGCAAGATTGGTTTTGATACAAAGGGCCTATTTGGTTACCTGCACGCCCCAGCTTGTATCGCACCGGTGCTCATTGTTTGGTTGCCTGGGCACATGAACATGGCTGAGCAGAGAAGCTGATTGGTTGCCTGCACACATGGTCTGGCCTTGCACAACTATTCTCTGCTCTCATGTAGCTCACGTGCACCAGCCTACATCCTGTCGCTCTGGACCAATAGAAACGCTCAATTCCTATGTTTCCCGCGGGCCTGGCTGGGAGGAGCATCTTGCATCGCGGGGATCTAGCTCAGTCACCGGTGCAGACAACCAAACACACAGAAGTCGCATGCGGAGAGTCTGGTCAGGCTAGAACGAGGCAACCAAATAGCCCTAAAAGCATGAGGGCATGACTTGACGAAGGTGGAGGGTGGTATGGAGGTTCCCACTATCAATCAAATTGAACTTTAGTAGTCGGGCATTGTTGACACTGGTTATCTATCAAAATTAAAGAATAAATAAATATGAATAAGGGCATGAATTCAATCATCAATAAAGGTTTAGGATTTTAATTGACAATATTCCACAAGTTTTGGTGAATTGTGATTCTGCAAGGACTAAATAGGAAAACCAGCACTGATTACTTCTCCTAGAAGGAAACCGATGGAAGATTACGGAACCGGCACGTCAGAAATACTCCAGAAGGACCTAGAGGACACCAGAGGACACCACGAGGCGGGACACCCCGAGAGGCCGCCATGTGGGACCGACCGGTCCTACCCTTAGACCGGACGGTCTCCCCCTGGGCCCGCTGGACTCCGTCTTCTGGAAGCTTCCTCCACCGCCTTTGAGGATCCATCTCAGCCCTACGTGAAGTCGGTTTGATCTAACGGCCGCGGTTGATCCCTCAGGGCTATATAAACAGGCCCCCGGGCCCCAGGGAAGATCAAGTCTCTCTTCAAAAAAGTCTACGCCTCATTCAGAAACCCTAGAAGAAGACTTCAAGAGCCAGCTTTCAAGTAGAAGACTAGTTACCCCTCTAGTTAGGTTTAGAACCTAGTCTTATATTAGATTTAGAAGATAGAGAGAGAGAGGAAGAGATCAAGAAGGAGCTCTGGCCTGTTGGATTAACTTCTTCATCTTGTACTTACGGATTCAAGTTTATCTTTAACTTGCTTCAGCGATTGTTTCGGTAATCAACATCTATATTTAAGTTTGAGTCATTGTTCTTGTTATTCTTAAGGTTTATGACTCTCTTTTGAGTACTTTAATTCTAGTCATTCTAGAGTTAGAGTAGTTGGATAGTGTAAGCATGGTGCTTAGACTTGATAGCTCATAAATGCCTCCTATAACGCCGGTAGTGGTGGTTGTTCGCAAGGGTGACTCTTATAGCCTTGTTGATTCTTCTATAGTCCACTTACCCGTGTGTAGGCTCGGTAGGATTATACATTTGCATAAAAGACTCATACTCTGTTTGTGACCTTTTATGACAACTTCCCCACTAAGAATAATATAAACATATCACTCTTAAATTGGAATTAGATAGCCTTAGTGATCCCCTCTATACTTCTAGATTCTCCGTCCTTGTTAGCTACTCAGGGGTTTAGACTTTAAATACTTAACACTATTCGTTCCTTTGGGTTCGATATTAAAACCGGGTTACTCCGGTGAAGTGCTACATCGGTAGACTTTATCTGTGCGCTTGCGGATAAAGTAGAGTGTGCATTAATTTATACCAACAAGCATTTTTGGTGCCGTTGCCGGGGAACGGTAGATCATCTTAAGTCTTAGTTTAACCTTGTATTATACATTTATCTTTTTCTTTTTTTCCTAGTCTTTTTCATTATTTTTGTATTCATTCTTATGAATGTTTTTGAATTCCACTCTTATCTATCACTACCCCATGAGCGCAAGCTATAACCAGTAGAATCCTTACACCCTATCATAACATCTGGTTATTAGCTACGCCTACCTTTCCGCTGCACTTCCTTCTGTAATGAGCATAGAGATATAATTATGAAATTATTCCTTCGGGTATTCTTGTCACTAACCTTTCCAGGTCTAGAGCAGAAAAGAATGAAGGAACAACAAACACAAGGTATGCCCAACCAATCATCATGCAGCATTGAATTACATTCATCCAATCTTGATTTGTGCAAAATCCAAGTTTGGGGAATAGACTTTCTAAGAGCATCTCTTGTCGTGTTTCTATGTTGGTTATCCCCACCTTTAAAATATGCTCATCATGCTTTTTCATCACCATCTGAGTAAATCTCTATAATGCTGCATATTACTTTTATTTGCTATAATATATGTTTAGGTTTGAAGTACTTTCATACATCTCTTAAATGAAGCATGGTGCCTAGTTTAGGAGTGGGTGATCTTACTTTCAAAGGCCTGTTAATTTAAGCATGCTTAGGTTAGAATGCCCTCTTAAATCAAATTAGACGTGGTGTCTAGGTTGGTTTTTCAGCCGACAGTATGCTATAGTGGATGTTGGATATTTTGTTGGACTAACCCCTGTAGGAAAACTTTCAATATCAATTTGGGAAAGTCCGGAGATGAACTCACACTGGAGATGTAGAGATACATGAACTTCAACAACTCTGCACAATGAAGACTCAGCTCATTCATCATGGATGAAAGAACTGTGAGTATCAAAGTTTATTTATTTTGTATTCTACTGCAAGTTATCTTTTGCCTTGAATCATGTTAAAGTGCAGCCAACACATAAAATACTAGTCTATGCTAAAACAATCCTAAAACATCTTTTTATTAGCATAGATGCAAAATACATAAGTTGTGGATAATAACCCATGCTTCAAATTCTTGCAATCCTTCGGGTATATGTCCACTAACATTACGCATGAGAGAGATTTTGTTCATCCATGGTTTGGTCTGAACATTGAAGATCCAAAACTCAAACCATAGACACACAAACCTACTCTCAGATCATGAATGGTGCTGGCAATAGCTTAGCTTTGAGTCTTGCTTGGGCACTGATGACAAACAGGATGCAACTTACCTCGTATGAGACAACCTATGCCTGCAACCATCATTGTCCAAGACATCAAGACAAGAAGTGGGGAGTTATCTTCTCTTCTAATTAAGAGCTAGCTTGGGAGACAAGATGGTACCACTACAACAATAGCAAGATCTACAAATCCAAAACATGAACATGTTGTTTTGGAATCCATCTACATCACAAGCCAATCTGGAAGACAATTCCGTTGTCTAGATGTGTTTCACAATCAAAGGGAGCAAGGAGAAACCCAACTTCAAACATATTGATCTCCTACCCACCACTTTGATCAGTACAAACCACTAGATGTTGTCCCAGTTGTGAGCATCTAGGCCCCCAGTGGGTTTCGGTGATTAGATGACAATGGTAAATTACTATGACTAACGTGTGTTTTGCAGAAACAGTTGAGTTACGTCATGGTAATGGTGATCGTGAGGACACTATGGTATTCATGTCCCCTTATTGATGGAATTCATTCGGTTTTCAAAGGATGGACGACGAAGACGGTGATAGGCTAGTTCTAAGTGTCACTTGGTGTTGAAGGACACTTAGAGTAGCATAGGTCTTTGTTTTACCTTTGGCCGTACTATAAAGAGGGGTTTGAATGGGTAGCTTGACCTAGGTGAGACTTTTGAGTTAGGTGTGGTGCACACTTGTTAACCAAAGCCCTAAGTAGCTTAGAAAGGTCCCTAAGATCATAAGGAAGAAAGTTCGTGAAGGGAGCGTCGCAAACCGAAGTCGTTTTGGACTTCTAATTGCAACCGGACGCTGAAACCCTAGGGACCGGACGCTGGGTCATGCGTCCGGTCAGTAGCTCTCGCTGAGGGGTAAGTCTGGTTGCGACCGGACTCACCCTCGGCAATCGATAGGACGCACCAGGAGGGTGAGTCCGGTCGCATCCAGAGAGGTTCCAGAGAGGAAATTTGATGACCGGACGCGTCCGGTCACCGTGACAGGTGCGTCCGGTCAGTGTATAACTGGTTGGGCTTACCCCTTCGTGCATGATTTGAGTTGGGGGGTATATATATGTCTCCCCCTCATTCATGCTGTCACTCTTGCTCATTTGAAAGGTTGCCAAACACATTGTGATTGCAAGTGAGTGCAAGAGGCCTAGTGAGGTTGAGAGATTTGATAATTGAGTGATCAAACACCTCATTAGTGAATAGAGAGTAGCAAGTGTGCATCCACCCATCTCATTAGCCTTGCGTTGGTCAAGTGAGAGTTCTTGCTTGTTACTCTTGGTGATCGGCATCACCTAGACGGCTTGGTGGCGATCGGAGAGCTTGGTGATCATCCGGAGGCATTGTGGATGACCCAAGCCAAGTTGTGACCGGTAGCAAGCGATTCACCGGGCCGGAGTGGCGAAGAATCAGCTCGTAGTGAGCACTTGATCCTTGCGCGGATTAAGGGGGAGCGATACCCTTGCGCGGGTGCTCCAATGAGGACTAGGGGGGGTGCCGACACCTCGATACCTCGGCAAAAAGATCGTCGTGTCATTTCTACTCTCTTTACTACGCATTTACCTTTGAGCAATTCAATTCCGCATTTACTTGTTGTTCTTTCATAAGTTGAATTGCCATGCTAGAGTAGAATTGGTTTAGCGATAGTCTTTTGTGCGGTTGATTCTTGTCAAACACACTTCTAGGCACTAGGGGGTTAATTGGAGCTTGATAGGTTTTAATTCTTGCAAGAAGTTTTAGAAAAGCCCAATTCACCCCCCCTCTTGGGCATCTTGATCCTTTCACCAGTCGAGAAGAAGATTATGATCCACCACTCATTCTTGGAAGCCAAAGAGAACCAAGAGAAGACGTCAAGGGAAGAACCAACTGCCAAGAATTGAGGAGGGCATCATGAAGGATGAAGCCACTGCACCACAAGAGTTAGAAGATGGAGAGATAGCACCTGAGCCAGTAAATCAAGAAGAACAGTCAATAAGATCTCCATCATCTAGACACTGTTGAGAGAACAAGTCTCAGTTGTGACATTATAAGACAAAGACTGTCATGGAGGCACTCGAGTAGCAGCTCTAAATTCAAGTCTCTTGCCAACCCAATGATTAAAGGAAAACAAGAAAGGTTGACAAGAGAAGAATGTGGAACTGTCCCTACATCCTCAGTGTACAGAATTAAGACAAGAAAGAGAGAGGATCCTAGTCAGCATACTCGAGGAACAATGAGCCTTCACTGATAAGTCAACACAAGAGAAGGAAGGTCGATACCTCTAAAGATGATTCCACTGTGATCTTCCTCCTCTCAAGCACACTGTGAGACAAGCAAGAGAAGACAAGCCAGCTAGACAAGAGAAGCTTCCACAAGGTGGTTCGACACATCACTCTTCAATGACAAAGTAACATTTCAAGGTAAGTGACCATCACTTTAAAAGCTTCTTCTTGATTCTAGTATGAACATAAATAAATAACTAAACATGTTTAAGTTGCACATCACTTGATCCAACCTAATCAACTCAACATATTCAGTCCTTTGATCTTTGTTCCTAGCTTTACTCTCTTGAATCTCACTGTCTTAACTACATGAGCTAAAATGTTGTGCATCTAACCTTTGGAAGATGATATATCTCAATCATGAAAAGATCGACACTTTATGCATAGATTATCCTTCCTTGGGTTAAGTAATCTGATCTGTTAAATATTTTAAGATGCTACTTTCATGCTCATCCTCAGATCCTATCACTCATGTTAAGATTGAATAGAACACATAAACAACAAGTTTGTCTTGTGCAATGTGCCTAAGGTTAGAGGGGAATAAACAAATTTTTTGGTTCTGTTGGTGTTTTTCCACCAACAGAGCCCATGAACTTGATCTCTACCTTGTCTTTATGAACATGAAGGACCGAAAGTGCTACACACAGGTGACCAGAGGAGGGGATGAATGGGAGCCTTAAATTTCTTTTCAGAAGCTTATAGCCTCTGTCCCAGAAAATCAACCCTAAGAGCAAAATCGATTCGTGTGATGTCCACGACCCAAGAGAATGGGTGGATGTTCCCTAGGAACACAATGGGACACCACAAAAAACTCACTTGCCCAAGTTCACGCAAATCAACTAGTGACAGGATGAGCTTTGGGTAACCCCAACCTCCCCGAGCAACGCGAGCGGGATTCAGGCTATTTTGCAAAGCGGGAAGCCCAATTTTGTAGAGCACGAAGTCGGAAATCCAACGCAAAAACCCAAAATCAAATCCGAAGTCAAACGAGCAAACTGCGGATGAAACAGTGCTGAAGTCATAGCATCGGTCCGATGGACGGGCACCGGACGCGTCCGATGCAAAATGACACGTTCTGGAACCTTACTGCATAGCCATCGGACGCTGGCTACAGTGACAGTTCAGCGTCCGATGCTCAACCCTCGGACGCGTCCGTTGGCAACGGATGGTCCGATGGTCAGTGTCTGATGCTCCTTCAAAAATGGTGACTTTTGACATGTGGCACCTGAGCGTCCGGTGTGACGAACTCAGCGTCCGATGCCCCCGACCTGAGCCTCTGATGCCCCCGAAACTGCACAGTTCTTCCACGGATTCAACCCGATCTCCTCCAAATCAAAAGTTCTAAGGCTTAGACTTGGTATGAGGAGTTCCAAGGAGGTTAGTGAGCTACCCCTAAGAGATCATGGCTCGAACCTAACTCCAAATTGGTGAATCGGAAGAATTCGGGGCAAAGGAGATAAAAACCAATTCGAAACGAAAATCGGTCGATCTACTAGCTCGTGAGATTAGAAGTGAAATCCTTCGGTGGAAAGATGCGCCTCACGATCTAGAACAACTCAGTTCAAACGAAATAAAAAATCATTCCTCGGATTGGGAGAACGGAGCAAATCACCGAGAGAATGAAAAGTAAAACGCGAAGAACACAGCTCAAAACATGAATCGATCTCGATTTCTAGCCGAAACTTCTCCACACGAGGAGACAACGAGATTACGGTCTCGTTTCCCCAAAAAGCAAATACACAGAGGTATGATTCACCGTCTGTGGCTACAGCAGGGATTGGGAGATCAGGAAACCCTAAGTGAAAGTAGTAAATGGCTGAGATAGTTTGGGAGGTGGGTGTCTCCCCCTACTTATTGTAATTCTAGTTCCCACTCTACCCCTACTAATTACAGAGCGAACCAGCTAAACCCTAAGGTTATTTTGGATCAACTCGAAGTAGATGCTGATCCGACGGCCACGCCCGCACAACAGGTAGCTTCGCCTCGACGCAACATCACCGATTGCCGCCACATGCCGCCACCGCTCTGCTCGTCCTTTTCACGGACCTCGCCCCCGGTTTTGAGGCTGAAACCGGGAAACCTGTCTTCACGACCAACCCCCGGTTTTGAGGCCCAAACCGGGAAACCCGCCATCCATCGCCTGAGTTTTGTGGCCCAAACTCAGAAACCCGCCAGCGCCCAGGTTTTGAGGCCCAAACCTGGAAACCGTCCTCAGCCCGAGTTTTGTGGCCCAAACTCGGCAAACCCGTAGCACCCAGGTTTTGTGGCCCAAACCTGGAAATCGTCCACCGGTGGTTTTTCTGTGGCTTAACCACCAAACCGACGCCGTAGAGGGGATGCACCGCCCGTGCACCCCGTCCACCGACACGTGTCCCCAGGTCCTCGACCCGAGCAACACTGTGCCCCGCAAATCTCTGCTCGTCGCTGTCCCAGGTTGTCAGCCACCACAGCTGATCCTCAGGCCACCGGTCCCTCAGTCCAAGCCTCACGTCCGCCCTTCACCGCTCCGGGTCCATCAGCACGGCACATCTCTACTTGACCTTCACCTTGCCTTCGATCACTGTCTCCGTGTTCGACACCTGCAAAACACAAGCCAAAGAACATGCGCACCAAAATAGTTGACAATCACTCATCACTCAAGATCCGGCATACACCCATGTATCCGCAATCTCCCCCTTGATGAGTGCATTGTCAACTACCAACACAAATCATATAAAGGTATAAGGAAGAAGAAGAAGGAAGAGAGAGAACTCGACCAAATGACCCAAAAGCATAACAAAGCCAAAAGAAGGTCAAGTGGAATGAGCAAAACAACTTGGTCCCCAAAGACATGGGCAACGGCTCGACGCAACCAAGTAAAGCAAAGCTAGCCCTCAAGAAGAGGTAGAACAGGCTCAACACCGCTAGCAGGAAGGCTCGATACCAATTGAAATATCAGTCGAGATTCAAGCAAAATAGAGCTAGCCCTCAAGAAGAGTGAAAGTGCATGTTGCACTTAAGTGTGATTTTGGATGATTTGATGACAATATTGATTAAAAGATCTAATATGTCTGCTAAGTGTGACACAGGGAAATGATTATCTCACTATGTACTTGAAACAAAATGCAAAGCCAAAATGATGAATTGTTATGTGAAAATCATGTCACAAGCACAAGACAACAATGAGATTGATATTGATGAAAAGGCTATCATATGCACAGTGTACATGGAATGAAATGCAAAGCCCAAATGATGAATTGTTGTATGAAAATCACATCCCAAGCTTATGACAACAATGGGAATGATATTGATGTAGAGGGCTATCGTATTGTGGGATAATCACGGTTCATGTATGATTGCTAAGAAAAGATTCAAAACAAAGTATGGTTGAATGGCTTGAGATGGTGAAGATAGCAAGGAAAGAGTCTTTGAGGTACTAAGCAAGGGTGAAGGGCAAGCGACGACTTGGCGGCCGAAGAACCTAGCTAGAGTGAAGAAGAGAGTACTTGCATTTAGTCGAAGGATCAATCAAGCTTGAAGATCGCATCTAGTGGAGAATCAACATTCCTAGCAACCATATTGATTGAAGTGACTTGGCACATTTGGAACTCCATTATATCACTTGCATGGAGTCAAGTCACATGCTCAAGATGGCTATGCTCGAGGGATATCTACTTCTAAACATGACAACCATTCCTCCCAATATAGAAAATAAAGAGAAGCGACTTTGGTTCAAATGGAGATCATCTCAAGAGGTTTAAATCTTGTTTTCCAATTTATCTTGAGAAAATAGAAAAGTCGTACTATTAAGAGGGATGCAACATATAGTAGATGATTCTTCATAAGTGCTCAAACCAACCTAAGTGAGACATGAGAGAGCTAGAACTAACTTTCAGCTTGTTTGCTGCACTGTCTGTCGTCCGGTATGCATACCGGACGTGTCCGGTATGTGGCCACAGCAGTGCAGCCTTCCTACGGTCTTTCAGTTAGTCCCGGCGCAGTAAAGTCATACCGGACGTGCATACCGGACATGTACGGTAGTTGCGGTTTTCTGGCTGACAGTGTTTTTGGGTTGGGCGGTACTACCAACCCTTGGGTCGGTACTACCGACCGATACTACCGGCTTTATAGCGGTAGTACCGGTAGGCCAAAATTTGGCCACTTCCAGAGAGGTTGCAGAAACTCCTTTATATCTAGCGGTACTACCGACCAGGTGGTCGGTACTACCGGGCTCTTATGGGAAGTTTGAAAGTTGGTCTGTTCAGGGTGTGTCTCACGCAGTGAAGTCATACATACCAGACGTGTCCGGTATGAGTTGACTCAGCCAACGGCTAGAAAACGGCTAGTTTTGAAAGTGGGCTTATATATACCCCAAGCCTCCACCTTTGGAGGCTGTTGATTCTGCTGGTTCCCACACCCATTCTAGAGCTTTCAAAACACTTTCCAACCCTCTCTTAGTGAGTGATTGACTTCTAATTGCCAAATCCATTTGTGGGTTGAGAGAGATTCAAATTAGAGAGCAAGCCACCTCTTGAGCACTTGTGCAAATCATCGATCTTGTTGTGCGCATTCGTTACTCTTGGACTCTACGGTCCTAGACGGCTAGGCGTCGCCGTTGAGCACCCAAGAGCTTTGTGGAGTGCCTCGGAAAGTTTGTGAAGGTTCGATCTCTCCTCAAAAGAGATCATCTAGTGGAAGGAGTATTGCGGGTGAAATAGACCGCGGCTAGAGTGACCTGTGGTGTCCTCTAGAGCCCACCTTTGTGGTAGCTCGCAGCCGGCTCAACGGAGAGTAGGACCCGAGGAGGTGCCGAACTTCGGTAAAACAAATATCGTGTCTTCTCTCTGTATTGCATTCAATATTTGTGTGGCTCGAGCTTTCCCTGCAGGTTCTGTGTGTTGTGCATATATATAGATTGTATCTCTGCAGGGTGTGACAAAGTTGAGAAGAAACCGGAGTCAATTTGGAGCCCGACGCAGAATTCGCAAATACCGGACGTGTCCGGTATTGCTACCGGACGTGTCCGGTATTGCCTGAGGGCTCGGCAAGTTAGGGTTTACCGGACATGTCCGGTATTACCTTCCTGCACAGGATTCATTCTATATTGTTCTAATCCTTTGTGGTGCAGAGAATTGACTCTATATTCTTTGTGTATCTTTCATATACTGTGTGTTTGTCTCTTGTGGGGTTGATTTACTCCGATTGAGAGCTTCCAAGAAATTGGAAGCTCATATACTAATCGCTTCCGCATTTAAGGTGTTAATTTTTCAGAAACGCCTATTCACCCCCCTCTAGGTGGCATCTTAGGTCCGTTCGGTCCTTTCAATTGGTATCGGAGCTTGGACTCACGTTTGAGCTTCACCGCTTGTGAGAACCGATGGATTCGCCTATGGAGACAAACGTGGTGCTTCTTCAAAATGATGGTTGAAACTTTCTATCTTGGTCATTTTATGTACTCAATGCATTTCGGGCTATTAGCCCCATTGTTGAGCATATTATGGATGCAAGCATATCTCTTTCTATAGTTGATTGGAGCAACTATAAGAACTTGACAAAAGAGGAAGATATATGTGTGCAACTCAATGCTCATGCGTGTTTAATCTTGTTAAACTCATTGAGTGCAGAGGTTCTTGAGGAGACTATCTACAATGGAGAATCTCCGCCGGAGAGTGCTCATGTCATTTGGACTAGACTTGCCAACCTATATGGAAAGTCCAAATGTGATGAAGCACATGATTGTGATTCATTGGAAATGGAGTCCATTGAATCATCATCATGTGAAGAAGCCTCAAGAAGCCTCAAGGAAGATGAGCCGGATCGAGAGGCGCAGGCTGCTGCTGCTCTGGGCACTGTCTGCACATACCAGACGTGTCTGGTATGCCTACCGGACGTGTCCGGTATATGCTCAGCAGACAGGGAGCAGGGGGCAGATAGCAGCGACTCTCAACCCCGGTGGTGACCAAGTGATGAGTCAACCTCAGTACCTCATGACACTCATCACTTGTGTCTCATGGCCAAGAAGAACAAGAAGAAAGCAACCAAGAAAGATCAAGAGAAGATTCTTGGTGAGATCAAGGAGAAGGCATCAAGAGATAGTCAAGTAGAGAGTGATGAGGATGATAAAGACGATGACTCTCTTGATTATCTCAAGTATGAAGACAAGCTCTTGTTCGTCAAAGTATTGAAGGAAAATGATGAGCTAGAGAAGGAGGTGGAGGAACAAGAGCAATCCCTTCAAAATCAAGAAAAGTTCCTCATCTCCAAATTGGAAGAGCTAAAGGCATTAAATGAAAGGTATGACAAATTGTCAATTGAGCATGCTTTAGCTACTAACTCTCTCTCTCTAATGTGGAAAGGCTAGAAAAGGAAAACTACAAGCTCAAGGCAAGATTGAGTGATCTCTCATTTGAGCACAAGTTCCTGCAAGAGGACTTCTCCCATCTCAAGTGCTCACATGAGAAGCTAGTAGAATCAAATGCCATGCTTGAGATAGCACATGAGGTTGTGATTGCTATGGTAAAATCTTCTCAACCTCACACTACTACACTCACTAGTGCACCATCTCAATTAAATATTATTTGTGCTAATGAGTGTGCCTCTCAAGCAAGCCAGTCTTCGATTGAGCAAACTCTTAAAGAAAATGCTAGGCTCATCGAAGAAGTGGAAAGTCTAAAGAAAGATGTGATTAGATTGAAGGATGAGGAGAAAGCACAACCTTCTCAAGATAATCGTGATTACATGGTGAAGAAGCTTGAGAAGGGTTCAAACCTTGCTTCCTCCAAAGTCCAACAATCTAGTCACACCTCAAGTCATGAGAAAGCAACCAAAGGCAAGAAACAAAAGAAGAGATTATGCTATGGTTGCGGATTGTATGGACATGAGTGGGCTAGGTGTCCACACAAGACTTGGGCCGACAAATGTGAAGCGGCCGAACAAAAGGCATCAATCAAATTGGTCAAGCAATTGAAGAATGATGGGCCAAGTCCATGCCTCAAATGCAACAAGTTGGGTCACCTCACCAAGAGTTGCCCCACATACAAAGAGGCAAGAAAGATGGCTCAAGTTGCAACAAGAAGATGCTATGCATGCAACGAGCCGGGACACATGGTTGATGCATGTCCCAACAAGCAAGACAAGCAAAGAGCAAACAATGGGCGCATTTGCTATGCTTGTAGGAGAAAGGGGCATCTAAGCTATGATTGCCCAAATGGTATGTTTCCTAAGCCGAACACATTTGCAAATGATAAGGTGCTTAGGAAGGTCACAAAGGGACTTAGCACTAGTAAGGTGGTGTGTTCACCGCATACTAGCTCTAAGGCTACTTGGGTGCCTAAGCACTTGTTGACTAACTTTGAAGGACCCAACAAGAGTTGGGTACCAAAATGTGCTTAGGATGTTGATGTTGGTACCAATGGTGAGATGAAGGCTTTCGGGGTGTTTGAGCAAGCAAAATGACATCTCAACTCAAACTATCAACCTATGTTGTTAATATTATTCTATAGGGTTGACCCGAAGATTATGTGATGTTGATTTCACTTTTACTCATCTACACCATTGATGATAAGTGTCTAAAAGCTTAGTAATTAAATGAATTTAATTAATCCCTATGATATTTGCCATTCGATGCTCTTAATGGCTCTCTAGTAGAGCATTATCTTTGATAAAGTGCAGGCAAGTGAAATAAACCAGAGCCAAAAGGAAATCTCAATAGTGGTTGTTTTCTGGTTCTGATCTGCACATACCGGACTTGTCCGGTATCATACCGGACATGTCCGGTATGGGATATTCACTCTGACAGAACCAGTGACTCAGTACAAAGATTTGGACGAAGTCTTTTCATACCGGACTTGTCCAGTATGGCTACCGGACATGTCCGGTATGGCCAGGAAAAGCACAACGTCCAGATTTCAGAAGGATTTCTAAATCTTTGTGGACTAGTCTTTTGCTCTAACTAAATACCTGCACATTAATCAATACTGAGTGTTTGTAAGTAGTACTTGAACTTAATTCAAGTTTTGGCAAATCTAGGTGTCTTGGTCAAGATAGAAAAGCATTCCCATTTTCTTAAAAGAAAAGCAAAGTGCTTTCACAAGTAATTCAAAATGACTTGAGCACTTATTAAAGGGAAGCTTAGTTTCTACCTTGAACCATTGTGATCTAACAATTTCCACTAAGTGATGTGATAGTTCTATGAATGAAAAGGAGATCACTTTGACAAAGGCATGATCACTTGACAAGTCAAGTCAACACGAAGATGATTATGCCATGGTTACTCTTAGTGGAACATATGTGAGCTCAAGGCCAAGGTATATGTTTACATACATACTATGTGAGTGCATATAGGATTCATAATGCTAGAATATGCTTTCGGGATGGTTGAGCAAGTCAATTTGAAATTCTAACTCAACCTATCAACCAATGTTCATCATAATTGCTTATATGGTTGACCCGTCGGTAATCTATGTTTATCTTATCCTTTGCTTCATCTTCACCATGACATAGAGTGCCTAAACTTGGTGGGATAGTTATCTTTTCACTATTCATGCTTACTGTTTCATAACTTCTTTAATATGTGAAAATTTGGAAATGGCAAAATGACCTCAAATCATTCTCTGTCGGAAGTGCTGACTGTCGGAACTTCCGACCTGGAACCAGCACTGCTGACAGAGAACAATTCTGCGCTGTCAAAGCATACCGGACGTGTCCGGTGTGCCTGTCGGACGTGTCCGGTATTGCAGTGTACTGCCTATTTGTTCCTACTTGAGACCTAAGCTTAATTCTATTTATATTATGTTTATCATCTTAACTCAAATTTCACATATTGTTGTTTCTCAAGTAATTTGTGCGTGCAAGTTAATTTCCTTATCTTATGGCAAACTACTTTGTGTTGGCCAAAATTGAAATTTGACTCCCACATTCTTAAAAGAATGAAAAGTGCTTTAAAAGAATTCAAATACTTGAAGCACTAATTGAGGGGGAGCTCAATTTCAACTTTGTGCCTTTTATGAACTAATGAGGTTTATCTAGCATATGTTGTAGTTCATCTTGATCAAATTGATTCCTTAGTGAGGACATGGCTATTTGACGAGAAAGGTCAACTAAATCATCACCATGTCATAATTATGCTTAGTGGATTTCATGGGCTCAAGGCAAAGGTATGTTTTAACTTATATGCATTGAAAGTGCATGATAGGCCCTATTATATGCTAGTGTGTGCATTTATGTGTGATAGGATAGATCTTTCCAAAACCCCTTACTAGCATGTATAGGAAGTGTGGTTTTATAAAATCTTTGATCCTCTTTGGTCTTTGTGACCTAGTCGTGTCATAATGTGATTATTGTTCCCTTTGGTTGAATGTTTGGCTAATCACATATGACATGACTCTCTCAAGTTCATAAGCCACCATGTCTCTCTTTGTTCAAATCTCTTATATGATATATTTTGGAAAAGAGAATAAGGCCCTGTTTGGATGCAAAGTATTTTTAAAGTATTCAAGAAATACTATGGTTTTACAAAATACTTTGGTTTTTAAAAGCTACTAGTTGTTTGGATGCAACAAATCTTGTAGTCTCTAAAACCATGGTTTTGTCAAAATTGTAGTCTTTTTGGAGTTTTAAAAACTCCACTCATGACCTCTTTTTTCTAAACCACGGTTTTGTGTCTCTTTGGCTTATAAAACTACAGTTTTGTGATACTACAGTTTTTGAAAACCGCATGATCCAAACAGGTCCTAAGATTTTGAGAATATTGGATTGAGCATGTTTGCAAATCACTTAGATCAAAGGTCTGCATTTAATCTGGATTAAGAAAAGTCAGAGAAGGAGATAGGGAGAAAGGATAATGAATTCGGACAAAATGGACAAAGACCGCACATACCGGACATGCATACCGGACGGGTCCGGTATGCGCGTGTCTTAAAGAACCCCCAGGCCAGCGAAGGGTTATTTTCTATTCTCCCCTATCTCTCACTTAATCAGCCAAAACCTCCCCTCTCACACCTCAATCCGAGCCCCGTCGATTCGTCCGTGGAAAAGTGAAGGAAGAGAAGGGATTGGAGAGGCCTTGCATCAAGATTGAAGGCCCCAACTTTCGGATTTCAGCTTCTCATCCTCTTCTCCGTCCCCAAGGTATTCAAATCCCGGACCTCGTCCGATCTGTTGGATTCAAATCCATTTGAAGATTCCTTCGGTAAATATGCTGCATTGGATGCCTAGAAGTAGTGCTCAAAGTTTGGATTGAATCAGAGATGGTTTGGAGTCAAACCCTAGGTAGGGCTGTCTGCTGCGCACATACCGGACGTGCCAGACAGTGCAGGATCCTGCCTGCAGTTGATTCCAAACCAACTATACATTATACTCTGTGATGCTTTTATTTGTCCATGCTGTGTTTGCAAACCTCTGTCAAATATTGGACTAGGTGATGGCAAACCTTCGGATAAAATAATTGTGTTATAGTAATATAATGTAATAAGATATACTTTGAGCCACGGTCCTTAATATTGTTCTTGAATATCTTTGTGGATTCAGGGCAGCAGCTATGAGTGAGCACATAGAGCCAAGGCGCAAGGACAGGCATGACCCTTGCCATGAGAGGCAGAAGAAGGCCAGGCAGGAGACAAGGACCAGCTCAGCTGGGCGCAGGGCAGTGAGGGCAGCAGCTCAGGGAGGCTCAGACTCCTCTCCAGATAGTGACCCGCAGGAGTACAGATTCAGAAAGAGAAAGAGCACCGACAGAGATGAGGAGGAGGAGATTGAGGAAGAAGAAGAAGAGGAAGATGATGATGAGGAAGAGGCAGCAGATCCTCTTTATCAGCAGGGTTTCCAGGGTGGTCAGCATATGAACTATGGGATGCTAGATATTCATGCCCCTCATGTCCCTCAGTACATTGCCAGAGTTAACTACAAGGGAAAGGGGAAGACCAGACTTGCTAGAGATCAGAGGAGGATCGATCCCAGAGGTTTGCCCAAGATACAGTATGACTACAGGTTTCACACACAGTTTCACGCAGATTTCTATACCAGTGTGATCCTATCCAGGAACCCAGTGATTGCCAGATCTGAGTGGGTGGATTGGGCAGCTTTCAGAGAGCTCGAGAAGGACTCCATTGACCATGCTATGGCTACTTGTCAGCGTGTGGGGGCATACCAGATTATGGAGTTTCAGCATGACTGGAACTCAGAGGCCATTGCACAGTTCTATGCCACTTTGTTCGTTGAGGAGGAGTCGAGACGCATGCATTGGATGCTTGAGGGAGTTTGGTACAGTGTTGAGTACAGTGCTTTTGCTGCCTATCTTGGCTTTTCAGAGGAGGATCTTCAGAAGGATCAGATTCACTCAGAGCTTGCTCTACCACCAGAGCAGATGGGATTCATGTATCCAGCAGGTGGTCCAGGTGTGGTAGGGAAGGTTCTAGGTCTTCACCCTACCTACAAGTATCTTGAGAGGATATTCAGGAGGACTATTGACTGCAAGGGTGGAGACAAGGGGACAGTTGCAGATTATTCCAAGAACCTTCTCCAGAGGATGGCTCCAGGTGCTAGACCCTTCAGTGTCTTTGACTTTATTTGGAGCGAGATCAGGAGTGTAGGAGAGAGGCCCCTCAAGGGCTGTGGCTTTGCTCCGTATATCATGTATATGATTGAGCAGGTGACAGGGCACACTTTTGAGTATGACAGTCGTCACAGGGTGTTGAGACTAGCTATGGATTTACCAGAGACACACACCCCGCCACCAGGTCCAGGAGCAGCAGCAGCAGAGGACGCACCTGCAGCAGGTGCAGGAGGAGCAGCTTCACCTCCGCCACGTGCACCTCCACGTTTAGCTTCACGTCGTGGCAGCCCTCCCTCTCCGATCAAGAAGTTTTTCAGTGCTATCTTCGGTATGTGCAAGGACATCAATGTAGTCAAGAGGAAGCAGCATCATGAGAGGAGGGCCAGGAGAGAGGACTTGAGGACGATGAAGATGTTGCATGAGCACTTTCAGTTTTAGCCACTCAGGTCTCCTCCGTCTGAGGACACTGACGAGGAGCCTGAGTCGTTTGAGGAGCAGCAGGCCAGGTACCAGAGGGAGTACAAGGAGCACTTTGGTAGTCACTCTCAGCAGCAGGAGCCACAGCAGGAGCAGCAGCAGGAGACACAGCAGCAGGCACCCCACAGTTCTTCTCAGCAGAGACTGCTTCTTGGTGGACAGTCTAGTCAGGGTGCAGCTCGTCCTAGTGCAGCAGAGGAGTCAGCTGCTTTCTGGTGGGAGGATATCTTTGGGTACGGGCACCAGTAGGGTTCCTACGGTTAGGACCCCTTCTTCCAGGGTGGTATGGGTGACCCTGGTCAGGGTGGCTCTCGTCCCTCAGGTGCTCCTCGGTCCGACGATGAGGGTGATGGTCACGGCAGAGACGACGACGACGACGAGTGACCTCTAGTGTCAGTTATAGCTTGCAACCCCTTTGTTCCATTGTTCTTCTTGTCAGACCTTTTGTGGTGATGGATGACAAAGGGGAGAGAGATTGTGACGATTAAAGCTTCAGAGATGCTTCATATGTTCTATTCTTATATCTGGAGATATGTACTGCAGCTGTGTTTTGTGTTGATGCATCTGTGTTGAGCTTCATTGGTGTGTATCATCTTTTATGTATCAGACATGTTTCAGACTAGTTCATGTATCACATGTGCCAGATCAGTTATGTACTAGTCTTAGTTCGATGATGATTTGAGTTGTATCATGCAGGAGATGAGACTTTGTGAGACATGATCTTTATTTCCATATCTATCTCAGTGGCTTCTAGATTTGGGAAACCTTTGTGATGAGTGCTATGTGTGTGTTTTTACTTATGCTTTTAATTTCATATGATCCATGCTTGACTGAGTAGTATAGCCTTATGGATGGTGTATTGCTTTTATTTTGATTATTGTGTAATACACCATGTCATATGCATTTCATTTGATTTATTTACTCTTGCACTCATCGGATGCAATGATTTAGGGGGAGTTTCCAACTCCACTTGGTATGTGCAAATTGACATTTTAAGGTCCTTTATGAATTCAATTCATGTTGCACATATTAAGGGGGGAGCTCTTCATAAATCATTGAACCCATAAGCTTAATTGTTTTATCCTTTTGTAAGATTTAATCAAGGTTGTCATCAATCACCAAAAAGGGGAGTTTGAAAGTGCATGTTGCACTTAAGTGTGATTTTGGATGATTTGATGACAATATTGATTAAAAGATCTAATATGTCTGCTAAGTGTGACACAGGGAAATGATTATCTCACTATGTACTTGAAATGAAATGCAAAGCCAAAATGATAAATTGTTGTGCATGTCACAAGCACAAGACAACAATGAGATTGATATTGATGAAAAGGCTATCATATGCACAGTGTACTTGGAATGAAATACAAAGCCCAAATGATGAATTGTTGTATGAAAATCACATCCCAAGCTTATGACAACAATGGGAATGATATTTATGTAGAGGGCTATCGTATTGTGGGATAATCACGGTTCATGTATGATTGCTAAGAAAAGATTCAAAACGAAGTATGGTTGAATGGCTTGAGATGGTGAAGATAGCAAGGAAAGAGTCTTTGAGGTACTAAGCAAGGGTGAAGGGCAAGCGACGGCTTGGCGGCCGAAGAACCTAGCTAGAGTGAAGAAGAGAGTACTTGCATTTAGTCGAAGGATCAATCAAGCTTGAAGATCGCATCTAGTGGAGAATCAACATTCCTAGCAACCATATTGATTGAAGTGACTTGGCACATTTGGAACTCCATTATATCACTTGCATGGAGTCAAGTCACATGCTCAAGATGGCTATGCTCGAGGGATATCTACTTCTAAACATGACAACCATTCCTCCCAATATAGAAAATAAAGAGAAGCGACTTTGGTTCAAATGGAGATCATCTCAAGAGGTTTAAATCTTGTTTTCCAATTTATCTTGAGAAAATAGGAAAGTCGTACTATTAAGAGGGATGCAACATATAGTAGATGATTCTTCATAAGTGCTCAAACCAACCTAAGTGAGACATGAGAGAGCTAGAACTAACTTTCAGCTTGTTTGCTGCACTGTCTGTCGTCCGGTATGCATACCGGACGTGTCCGGTATGTGGCCACAGCAGTGCAGCCTTCCTACGGTCTTTCGGTTAGTCCCGGCGCAGTAAAGTCATACCGGACGTGCATACCGGACATGTCCGGTATTTGCGGTTTTCTGGCTGACAGTGTTTTTGGGTTGGGCGGTACTACCGACCCTTGGGTCGGTACTACTGACCGATACTACCGGCTTTATAGCGGTAGTACCGGTAGGCCAAAATTTGGCCACTTCCAGAGAGGTTGCAGAAACTCCTTTATATCTAGCGATACTACCGACCAGGTGGTCGGTACTACCGGGCTCTTATGGGAAGTTTGAAAGTTGGTCTGTTCAGGGTGTGTCTCACGCAGTGAAGTCATACATACCAGACGTGTCCGGTATGAGTTGACTCAGCCAACGGCTAGAAAATGGCTAGTTTTGAAAGTGGGCTTATATATACCCCAAGCCTCCACCTTTGGAGGCTGTTGATTCTGCTGGTTCCCACACCCATTCTAGAGCTTTCAAAACACTTTCCAACCCTCTCTTAGTGAGTGATTGACTTCTAATTGCCAAATCCATTTGTGGGTTGAGAGAGATTCAAATTAGAGAGCAAGCCACCTCTTGAGCACTTGTGCAAATCATCGATCTTGTTGTGCGCATTCGTTACTCTTGGACTCTACGGTCCTAGACGGCTAGGCGTCGCCGTTGAGCACCCAAGAGCTTTGTGGAGTGCCTCGGAAAGTTTGTGAAGGTTCGATCTCTCCTCAAAAGAGATCATCTAGTGGAAGGAGCATTGCGGGTGAAATAGACCGCGGCTAGAGTGACCTGTGGTGTCCTCTAGAGCCCACCTTTGTGGTAGCTCGCAGCCGGCTCAACGGAGAGTAGGACCCGAGGGGGTGCCGAACTTCGGTAAAACAAATATCGTGTCTTCTCTCTGTATTGCATTCAATATTTGTGTGGCTCGAGCTTTCCCTGCAGGTTCTGTGTGTTGTGCATATATATAGATTGTATCTCTGCAGGGTGTGACAAAGTTGAGAAGAAACCGGAGTCAATTTGGAGCCCGACGCAGAATTCGCAAATACCGGACGTGTCCGGTATTGCTACCGGACGTGTCCGGTATTGCCTGAGGGCTCGGCAAGTTAGGGTTTACCGGACATGTCCGGTATTACCTTCCTGCACAGGATTCATTCTATATTGTTCTAATCCTTTGTGGTGCAGAGAATTGACTCTATATTCTTTGTGTATCTTTCATATACTGTGTGTTTGTCTCTTGTGGGGTTGATTTACTCCGATTGAGAGCTTCCAAGAAATTGGAAGCTCATATACTAATCGCTTCCGCATTTAAGGTGTTAATTTTTCAGAAACGCCTATTCACCCCCCTCTAGGTGGCATCTTAGGTCCGTTCGGTCCTTTCAATTGGTATCGGAGCTTGGACTCACGTTTGAGCTTCACCGCTTGTGAGAACCGATGGATTCGCCTATGGAGACAAACGTGGTGCTTCTTCAAAATGATGGTTGAAACTTTCTATCTTGGTCATTTTATGTACTCAATGCATTTCGGGCTATTAGCCCCATTGTTGAGCATATTATGGATGCAAGCATATCTCTTTCTATAGTTGATTGGAGCAACTATAAGAACTTGACAAAAGAGGAAGATATATGTGTGCAACTCAATGCTCATGCGTGTTTAATCTTGTTAAACTCATTGAGTGCAGAGGTTCTTGAGGAGACTATCTACAATGGAGAATCTCCGCCGGAGAGTGCTCATGTCATTTGGACTAGACTTGCCAACCTATATGGAAAGTCCAAATGTGATGAAGCACATGATTGTGATTCATTGGAAATGGAGTCCATTGAATCATCATCATGTGAAGAAGCCTCAAGGAAGATGAGCCGGATCGAGAGGCGCAGGCTGCTGCTGCTCTGGGCACTGTCTGCACATACCAGACGTGTCTGGTATGCCTACCGGACGTGTCCGGTATATGCTCAGCAGACAGGGAGCAGGGGGCAGATAGCAGCGACTCTCAACCCCGGTGGTGACCAAGTGATGAGTCAACCTCAGTACCTCATGACACTCATCACTTGTGTCTCATGGCCAAGAAGAACAAGAAGAAAGCAACCAAGAAAGATCAAGAGAAGATTCTTGGTGAGATCAAGGAGAAGGCATCAAGAGATAGTCAAGTAGAGAGTGATGAGGATGATAAAGACGATGACTCTCTTGATTATCTCAAGTATGAAGACAAGCTCTTGTTCGTCAAAGTATTGAAGGAAAATGATGAGCTAGAGAAGGAGGTGGAGGAACAAGAGCAATCCCTTCAAAATCAAGAAAAGTTCCTCATCTCCAAATTGGAAGAGCTAAAGGCATTAAATGAAAGGTATGACAAATTGTCAATTGAGCATGCTTTAGCTACTAACTCTCTCTCTCTAATGTGGAAAGGCTAGAAAAGGAAAACTACAAGCTCAAGGCAAGATTGAGTGATCTCTCATTTGAGCACAAGTTCCTGCAAGAGGACTTCTCCCATCTCAAGTGCTCACATGAGAAGCTAGTAGAATCAAATGCCATGCTTGAGATAGCACATGAGGTTGTGATTGCTATGGTAAAATCTTCTCAACCTCACACTACTACACTCACTAGTGCACCATCTCAATTAAATATTATTTGTGCTAATGAGTGTGCCTCTCAAGCAAGCCAGTCTTCGATTGAGCAAACTCTTAAAGAAAATGCTAGGCTCATCGAAGAAGTGGAAAGTCTAAAGAAAGATGTGATTAGATTGAAGGATGAGGAGAAAGCACAACCTTCTCAAGATAATCGTGATTACATGGTGAAGAAGCTTGAGAAGGGTTCAAACCTTGCTTCCTCCAAAGTCCAACAATCTAGTCACACCTCAAGTCATGAGAAAGCAACCAAAGGCAAGAAACAAAAGAAGAGATTATGCTATGGTTGCGGATTGTATGGACATGAGTGGGCTAGGTGTCCACACAAGACTTGGGCCGACAAATGTGAAGCGGCCGAACAAAAGGCATCAATCAAATTGGTCAAGCAATTGAAGAATGATGGGCCAAGTCCATGCCTCAAATGCAACAAGTTGGGTCACCTCACCAAGAGTTGCCCCACATACAAAGAGGCAAGAAAGATGGCTCAAGTTGCAACAAGAAGATGCTATGCATGCAACGAGCCGGGACACATGGTTGATGCATGTCCCAACAAGCAAGACAAGCAAAGAGCAAACAATGGGCGCATTTGCTATGCTTGTAGGAGAAAGGGGCATCTAAGCTATGATTGCCCAAATGGTATGTTTCCTAAGCCGAACACATTTGCAAATGATAAGGTGCTTAGGAAGGTCACAAAGGGACTTAGCACTAGTAAGGTGGTGTGTTCACCGCATACTAGCTCTAAGGCTACTTGGGTGCCTAAGCACTTGTTGACTAACTTTGAAGGACCCAACAAGAGTTGGGTACCAAAATGTGCTTAGGATGTTGATGTTGGTACCAATGGTGAGATGAAGGCTTTCGGGGTGTTTGAGCAAGCAAAATGACATCTCAACTCAAACTATCAACCTATGTTGTTAATATTATTCTATAGGGTTGACCCGAAGATTATGTGATGTTGATTTCACTTTTACTCATCTACACCATTGATGATAAGTGTCTAAAAGCTTAGTAATTAAATGAATTTAATTAATCCCTATGATATTTGCCATTCGATGCTCTTAATGGCTCTCTAGTAGAGCATTATCTTTGATAAAGTGCAGGCAAGTGAAATAAACCAGAGCCAAAAGGAAATCTCAATAGTGGTTGTTTTCTGGTTCTGATCTGCACATACCGGACTTGTCCGGTATCATACCGGACATGTCCGGTATGGGATATTCACTCTGACAGAACCAGTGACTCAGTACAAAGATTTGGACGAAGTCTTTTCATACCGGACTTGTCCAGTATGGCTACCGGACATGTCCGGTATGGCCAGGAAAAGCACAACGTCCAGATTTCAGAAGGATTTCTAAATCTTTGTGGACTAGTCTTTTGCTCTAACTAAATACCTGCACATTAATCAATACTGAGTGTTTGTAAGTAGTACTTGAACTTAATTCAAGTTTTGGCAAATCTAGGTGTCTTGGTCAAGATAGAAAAGCATTCCCATTTTCTTAAAAGAAAAGCAAAGTGCTTTCACAAGTAATTCAAAATGACTTGAGCACTTATTAAAGGCAAGCTTAGTTTCTACCTTGAACCATTGTGATCTAACAATTTCCACTAAGTGATGTGATAGTTCTATGAATGAAAAGGAGATCACTTTGACAAAGGCATGATCACTTGACAAGTCAAGTCAACACGAAGATGATTATGCCATGGTTACTCTTAGTGGAACATATGTGAGCTCAAGGCCAAGGTATATGTTTACATACATACTATGTGAGTGCATATAGGATTCATAATGCTAGAATATGCTTTCGGGATGGTTGAGCAAGTCAATTTGAAATTCTAACTCAACCTATCAACCAATGTTCATCATAATTGCTTATATGGTTGACCCGTCGGTAATCTATGTTTATCTTATCCTTTGCTTCATCTTCACCATGACATAGAGTGCCTAAACTTGGTGGGATAGTTATCTTTTCACTATTCATGCTTACTGTTTCATAACTTCTTTAATATGTGAAAATTTGGAAATGGCAAAATGACCTCAAATCATTCTCTGTCGGAAGTGCTGACTGTCGGAACTTCCGACCTGGAACCAGCACTGCTGACAGAGAACAATTCTGCGCTGTCAAAGCATACCGGACGTGTCCGGTGTGCCTGTCGGACGTGTCCGGTATTGCAGTGTACTGCCTATTTGTTCCTACTTGAGACCTAAGCTTAATTCTATTTATATTATGTTTATCATCTTAACTCAAATTTCACATATTGTTGTTTCTCAAGTAATTTGTGCGTGCAAGTTAATTTCCTTATCTTATGGCAAACTACTTTGTGTTGGCCAAAATTGAAATTTGACTCCCACATTCTTAAAAGAATGAAAAGTGCTTTAAAAGAATTCAAATACTTGAAGCACTAATTGAGGGGGAGCTCAATTTCAACTTTGTGCCTTTTATGAACTAATGAGGTTTATCTAGCATATGTTGTAGTTCATCTTGATCAAATTGATTCCTTAGTGAGGACATGGCTATTTGACGAGAAAGGTCAACTAAATCATCACCATGTCATAATTATGCTTAGTGGATTTCATGGGCTCAAGGCAAAGGTATGTTTTAACTTATATGCATTGAAAGTGCATGATAGGCCCTATTATATGCTAGTGTGTGCATTTATGTGTGATAGGATAGATCTTTCCAAAACCCCTTACTAGCATGTATAGGAAGTGTGGTTTTATAAAATCTTTGATCCTCTTTGGTCTTTGTGACCTAGTCGTGTCATAATGTGATTATTGTTCCCTTTGGTTGAATGTTTGGCTAATCACATATGACATGACTCTCTCAAGTTCATAAGCCACCATGTCTCTCTTTGTTCAAATCTCTTATATGATATATTTTGGAAAAGAGAATAAGGCCCTGTTTGGATGCAAAGTATTTTTAAAGTATTCAAGAAATACTATGGTTTTACAAAATACTTTGGTTTTTAAAAGCTACTAGTTGTTTGGATGCAACAAATCTTGTAGTCTCTAAAACCATGGTTTTGTCAAAATTGTAGTCTTTTTGGAGTTTTAAAAACTCCACTCATGACCTCTTTTTTCTAAACCACGGTTTTGTGTCTCTTTGGCTTATAAAACTACAGTTTTGTGATACTACAGTTTTTGAAAACCGCATGATCCAAACAGGTCCTAAGATTTTGAGAATATTGGATTGAGCATGTTTGCAAATCACTTAGATCAAAGGTCTGCATTTAATCTGGATTAAGAAAAGTCAGAGAAGGAGATAGGGAGAAAGGATAATGAATTCGGACAAAATGGACAAAGACCGCACATACCGGACATGCATACCGGACGGGTCCGGTATGCGCGTGTCTTAAAGAACCCCCAGGCCAGCGAAGGGTTATTTTCTATTCTCCCCTATCTCTCACTTAATCAGCCAAAACCTCCCCTCTCACACCTCAATCCGAGCCCCGTCGATTCGTCCGTGGAAAAGTGAAGGAAGAGAAGGGATTGGAGAGGCCTTGCATCAAGATTGAAGGCCCCAACTTTCGGATT
Organism: Coix lacryma-jobi var. lacryma-jobi; assembly: GCA_009763385.1. NCBI lineage: Eukaryota > Viridiplantae > Streptophyta > Magnoliopsida > Poales > Poaceae > Coix > Coix lacryma-jobi. Next base: position 141,810,395 of record CM019822.1, on the reverse strand, counting down.
TCAGCTTCTCATCCTCTTCTCCGTCCCCAAGGTATTCAAATCCCGGACCTCGTCCGATCTGTTGGATTCAAATCCATTTGAAGATTCCTTCGGTAAATATGCTGCATTGGATGCCTAGAAGTAGTGCTCAAAGTTTGGATTGAATCAGAGATGGTTTGGAGTCAAACCCTAGGTAGGGCTGTCTGCTGCGCACATACCGGACGTGCCAGACAGTGCAGGATCCTGCCTGCAGTTGATTCCAAACCAACTATACATTATACTCTGTGATGCTTTTATTTGTCCATGCTGTGTTTGCAAACCTCTGTCAAATATTGGACTAGGTGATGGCAAACCTTCGGATAAAATAATTGTGTTATAGTAATATAATGTAATAAGATATACTTTGAGCCACGGTCCTTAATATTGTTCTTGAATATCTTTGTGGATTCAGGGCAGCAGCTATGAGTGAGCACATAGAGCCAAGGCGCAAGGACAGGCATGACCCTTGCCATGAGAGGCAGAAGAAGGCCAGGCAGGAGACAAGGACCAGCTCAGCTGGGCGCAGGGCAGTGAGGGCAGCAGCTCAGGGAGGCTCAGACTCCTCTCCAGATAGTGACCCGCAGGAGTACAGATTCAGAAAGAGAAAGAGCACCGACAGAGATGAGGAGGAGGAGATTGAGGAAGAAGAAGAAGAGGAAGATGATGATGAGGAAGAGGCAGCAGATCCTCTTTATCAGCAGGGTTTCCAGGGTGGTCAGCATATGAACTATGGGATGCTAGAGATTCATGCCCCTCATGTCCCTCAGTACATTGCCAGAGTTAACTACAAGGGAAAGGGGAAGACCAGACTTGCTAGAGATCAGAGGAGGATCGATCCCAGAGGTTTGCCCAAGATACAGTATGACTACAGGTTTCACACACAGTTTCACGCAGATTTCTATACCAGTGTGATCCTATCCAGGAACCCAGTGATTGCCAGATCTGAGTGGGTGGATTGGGCAGCTTTCAGAGAGCTCGAGAAGGACTCCATTGACCATGCTATGGCTACTTGTCAGCGTGTGGGGGCATACCAGATTATGGAGTTTCAGCATGACTGGAACTCAGAGGCCATTGCACAGTTCTATGCCACTTTGTTCGTTGAGGAGGAGTCGAGACGCATGCATTGGATGCTTGAGGGAGTTTGGTACAGTGTTGAGTACAGTGCTTTTGCTGCCTATCTTGGCTTTTCAGAGGAGGATCTTCAGAAGGATCAGATTCACTCAGAGCTTGCTCTACCACCAGAGCAGATGGGATTCATGTATCCAGCAGGTGGTCCAGGTGTGGTAGGGAAGGTTCTAGGTCTTCACCCTACCTACAAGTATCTTGAGAGGATATTCAGGAGGACTATTGACTGCAAGGGTGGAGACAAGGGGACAGTTGCAGATTATTCCAAGAACCTTCTCCAGAGGATGGCTCCAGGTGCTAGACCCTTCAGTGTCTTTGACTTTATTTGGAGCGAGATCAGGAGTGTAGGAGAGAGGCCCCTCAAGGGCTGTGGCTTTGCTCCGTATATCATGTATATGATTGAGCAGGTGACAGGGCACACTTTTGAGTATGACAGTCGTCACAGGGTGTTGAGACTAGCTATGGATTTACCAGAGACACACACCCCGCCACCAGGTCCAGGAGCAGCAGCAGCAGAGGACGCACCTGCAGCAGGTGCAGGAGGAGCAGCTTCACCTCCGCCACGTGCACCTCCACGTTTAGCTTCACGTCGTGGCAGCCCTCCCTCTCCGATCAAGAAGTTTTTCAGTGCTATCTTCGGTATGTGCAAGGACATCAATGTAGTCAAGAGGAAGCAGCATCATGAGAGGAGGGCCAGGAGAGAGGACTTGAGGACGATGAAGATGTTGCATGAGCACTTTCAGTTTTAGCCACTCAGGTCTCCTCCGTCTGAGGACACTGACGAGGAGCCTGAGTCGTTTGAGGAGCAGCAGGCCAGGTACCAGAGGGAGTACAAGGAGCACTTTGGTAGTCACTCTCAGCAGCAGGAGCCACAGCAGGAGCAGCAGCAGGAGACACAGCAGCAGGCACCCCACAGTTCTTCTCAGCAGAGACTGCTTCTTGGTGGACAGTCTAGTCAGGGTGCAGCTCGTCCTAGTGCAGCAGAGGAGTCAGCTGCTTTCTGGTGGGAGGATATCTTTGGGTACGGGCACCAGTAGGGTTCCTACGGTTAGGACCCCTTCTTCCAGGGTGGTATGGGTGACCCTGGTCAGGGTGGCTCTCGTCCCTCAGGTGCTCCTCGGTCCGACGATGAGGGTGATGGTCACGGCAGAGACGACGACGACGACGAGTGACCTCTAGTGTCAGTTATAGCTTGCAACCCCTTTGTTCCATTATTCTTCTTGTCAGACCTTTTGTGGTGATGGATGACAAAGGGGAGAGAGATTGTGACGATTAAAGCTTCAGAGATGCTTCATATGTTCTATTCTTATATCTGGAGATATGTACTGCAGCTGTGTTTTGTGTTGATGCATCTGTGTTGAGCTTCATTGGTGTGTATCATCTTTTATGTATCAGACATGTTTCAGACTAGTTCATGTATCACATGTGCCAGATCAGTTATGTACTAGTCTTAGTTCGATGATGATTTGAGTTGTATCATGCAGGAGATGAGACTTTGTGAGACATGATCTTTATTTCCATATCTATCTCAGTGGCTTCTAGATTTGGGAAACCTTTGTGATGAGTGCTATGTGTGTGTTTTTACTTATGCTTTTAATTTCATATGATCCATGCTTGACTGAGTAGTATAGCCTTATGGATGGTGTATTGCTTTTATTTTGATTATTGTGTAATACACCATGTCATATGCATTTCATTTGATTTATTTACTCTTGCACTCATCGGATGCAATGATTTAGGGGGAGTTTCCAACTCCACTTGGTATGTGCAAATTGACATTTTAAGGTCCTTTATGAATTCAATTCATGTTGCACATATTAAGGGGGGAGCTCTTCATAAATCATTGAACCCATAAGCTTAATTGTTTTATCCTTTTGTAAGATTTAATCAAGGTTGTCATCAATCACCAAAAAGGGGAGTTTGAAAGTGCATGTTGCACTTAAGTGTGATTTTGGATGATTTGATGACAATATTGATTAAAAGATCTAATATGTCTGCTAAGTGTGACACAGGGAAATGATTATCTCACTATGTACTTGAAATGAAATGCAAAGCCAAAATGATAAATTGTTGTGCATGTCACAAGCACAAGACAACAATGAGATTGATATTGATGAAAAGGCTATCATATGCACAGTGTACTTGGAATGAAATACAAAGCCCAAATGATGAATTGTTGTATGAAAATCACATCCCAAGCTTATGACAACAATGGGAATGATATTTATGTAGAGGGCTATCGTATTGTGGGATAATCACGGTTCATGTATGATTGCTAAGAAAAGATTCAAAACGAAGTATGGTTGAATGGCTTGAGATGGTGAAGATAGCAAGGAAAGAGTCTTTGAGGTACTAAGCAAGGGTGAAGGGCAAGCGACGGCTTGGCGGCCGAAGAACCTAGCTAGAGTGAAGAAGAGAGTACTTGCATTTAGTCGAAGGATCAATCAAGCTTGAAGATCGCATCTAGTGGAGAATCAACATTCCTAGCAACCATATTGATTGAAGTGACTTGGCACATTTGGAACTCCATTATATCACTTGCATGGAGTCAAGTCACATGCTCAAGATGGCTATGCTCGAGGGATATCTACTTCTAAACATGACAACCATTCCTCCCAATATAGAAAATAAAGAGAAGCGACTTTGGTTCAAATGGAGATCATCTCAAGAGGTTTAAATCTTGTTTTCCAATTTATCTTGAGAAAATAGGAAAGTCGTACTATTAAGAGGGATGCAACATATAGTAGATGATTCTTCATAAGTGCTCAAACCAACCTAAGTGAGACATGAGAGAGCTAGAACTAACTTTCAGCTTGTTTGCTGCACTGTCTGTCGTCCGGTATGCATACCGGACGTGTCCGGTATGTGGCCACAGCAGTGCAGCCTTCCTACGGTCTTTCAGTTAGTCCCGGCGCAGTAAAGTCATACCGGACGTGCATACCGGACATGTCCGGTATTTGCGGTTTTCTGGCTGACAGTGTTTTTGGGTTGGGCGGTACTACCGACCCTTGGGTCGGTACTACTGACCGATACTACCGGCTTTATAGCGGTAGTACCGGTAGGCCAAAATTTGGCCACTTCCAGAGAGGTTGCAGAAACTCCTTTATATCTAGCGATACTACCGACCAGGTGGTCGGTACTACCGGGCTCTTATGGGAAGTTTGAAAGTTGGTCTGTTCAGGGTGTGTCTCACGCAGTGAAGTCATACATACCAGACGTGTCCGGTATGAGTTGACTCAGCCAACGGCTAGAAAATGGCTAGTTTTGAAAGTGGGCTTATATATACCCCAAGCCTCCACCTTTGGAGGCTGTTGATTCTGCTGGTTCCCACACCCATTCTAGAGCTTTCAAAACACTTTCCAACCCTCTCTTAGTGAGTGATTGACTTCTAATTGCCAAATCCATTTGTGGGTTGAGAGAGATTCAAATTAGAGAGCAAGCCACCTCTTGAGCACTTGTGCAAATCATCGATCTTGTTGTGCGCATTCGTTACTCTTGGACTCTACGGTCCTAGACGGCTAGGCGTCGCCGTTGAGCACCCAAGAGCTTTGTGGAGTGCCTCGGAAAGTTTGTGAAGGTTCGATCTCTCCTTAAAAGAGATCATCTAGTGGAAGGAGCATTGCGGGTGAAATAGACCGCGGCTAGAGTGACCTGTGGTGTCCTCTAGAGCCCACCTTTGTGGTAGCTCGCAGCCGGCTCAACGGAGAGTAGGACCCGAGGGGGTGCCGAACTTCGGTAAAACAAATATCGTGTCTTCTCTCTGTATTGCATTCAATATTTGTGTGGCTCGAGCTTTCCCTGCAGGTTCTGTGTGTTGTGCATATATATAGATTGTATCTCTGCAGGGTGTGACAAAGTTGAGAAGAAAGCGGAGTCAATTTGGAGCCCGACGCAGAATTCGCAAATACCGGACGTGTCCGGTATTGCTACCGGACGTGTCCGGTATTGCCTGAGGGCTCGGCAAGTTAGGGTTTACCGGACATGTCCGGTATTACCTTCCTGCACAGGATTCATTCTATATTGTTCTAATCCTTTGTGGTGCAGAGAATTGACTCTATATTCTTTGTGTATCTTTCATATACTGTGTGTTTGTCTCTTGTGGGGTTGATTTACTCCGATTGAGAGCTTCCAAGAAATTGGAAGCTCATATACTAATCGCTTCCGCATTTAAGGTGTTAATTTTTCAGAAACGCCTATTCACCCCCCCTCTAGGCGACATCTTAGGTCCGTTCGGTCCTTTCAAAGAGGCAGAACGGGCTCAACACCGCTAGCGAGAAAGCTCGATACCAACTTACCAATTGAAAAGGAAGAAGCTCAATACCAATTGAGAGATAGAAAAGCTTAATACCAATTGGAAAGCATACTCACAAAGCAAAACTGCTAGTCCCTCAAGATAGAGGCACAGAGGCTCAACGCAACTAGCATAAAATTGCTTCATACCAATAAAAGTCCTCAAAACCAATTGAAAAACTCATCAAACGAGCAAACTCCCCCTTCAATAATGCACACAACAAACGAGCAAACTCCCCCTTAAATAATGCACACAACTAAGATATGATTTGACGAAATTTCTCCCCCTTTGTTGATAATGCACTATCAAGCATACATCTCCCTTCCAAATGCATATGAGTCAAAAATGCAAGTTAGCAGCTTCAGGAATATAGTCAATAGAATCAAAAGATGCTCTACAAAGTGCTGATATGATAACTTAACAGCATACACAACATGCTAGCAAAGGCTCAAACTGATCACCAAATACGAAATATGAACATATGAGCAAAGAGCAGTTTTAGCCAAAAAGTATTCACCATCAAAATAGCACTAAACATGTATAGACAGGAAGTCAAACAAGTGCTAAACATGTATACAAGGTGAACTACCCCTAGCAAAGTTCAATCATCATGCTATAGAATGAAACATAGACTTGTGTTTTCAAATTTTATCGGAGTTGCAGCGGTGAAAATACACAAGTTCAATAAATCAGCATGTGATTGCGAGAGGTTGAAAGCTTGTCATTGCCTAACTTTTCAACCGAGCTAAGCCTATGCATATGCAATCAGAAGCTTAAAGCATCAGTTTTGGCCATACACTACACGGCTCAAGTTTAACTCAAAAGTGCAATGAGAAACAGTCTCGATACCGTGATGTGCTGACAAGCAATCCCATCTCGATCTTTTCAATTCACTTAAAACTTGGTTCAATTTTATAACAGAATATGAACATACCAAGCAAGTGAATGACTCAGAACTAGAGACATAGCAACCTAGCATATATGAAAAACACAAGTGATTTCAACACATTCTACACATGCCAGTTGCCAATCTCAATGGTGAACAAGTTTCAAATTTTATGTTCATTAAGCATATTCACCATGTATAAAATAGCTCAGCTCACAACATGTATCAGTGATCAGAAAGAGCATAAGTTACAAGCATCATCATGTATCATCAGAACATACACTAAACAGAGCATAGTTGCATTCTAAAGATTATATACATGAAGCTTAAAATGCAAAGATGCATGTTGAAATGCAAAGACTACTCTATCAGAAACGAAAACAAAACGAAAGAAAAAGAGTCACGCTATGATACAAAAACCAAAATGTTTCCCCCATCTAAAAGGGGAAACACACACCAAGCTCATCTCTCAATCGATTAAAGGTTGATTGGTCCAAAGGCTTGGTAAAAATATCAGCCAACTGATGATGAGTATCGACATGGCAAAGGTCAATATCACCCTTCTCAAAATGGTCTCACAGAAAATGAAAGCGCACATCAATGTGTTTGGTCTTAGAATGCAGCACGGGGTTCTTAGCAATGCTAATTGCACTCGTGTTGTCACAAAGTAAACGCACGCGAGGAAAACTCAGACCAAAATCACGCAAAGTGGCCATCATCCAAAGCGACTGGGAACAACAGCCAGCCGCAGCAACATATTCAGCTTCTGTGGTAGACTGTGCCTGACGGTGAGAGGTGCGCGGCGACGCCTGAAAGCGCGCGCAAAGACACACCGTGAACTGAATGTCCGGGCGTGTCGCCGTTAGGTACAGCAGCGACCCGATCATACTCTGGTACTCCTTCTGGTCCACAGCTTCTCCATCCTTGTTCGCATCCAGGGCCGTCTTGGTCAACATGGGTGTTGGAAGAGGCTTGGCCTCACCCATATCGAATTTCTTCAAAATGTCCTTGGTGTACTTGCCCTGGTGCACAAACGTCCCTTCTCGGGATTGCTTAATTTGCAATCCAAGAAAGAAAGTCAACTCGCCCATCATGCTCATCTCGAACTCCTGCTCATAAGATCTGCAAACTTGGCAACCAAAGCGTGAGAAGAACCACCAAAAATGATATCATCCATGTAAATCTGGACCAAGAGAGTGTCTTTGGTTTGCCTGAGGAGAAAAAGTGTTTTATCCACACATCCCATTTTAAAACCCTTAGCTAGCAAAAAGGTTTTCAATCTATCATACGAGGCTCCAGGGGCTTGTTTCAAACCATACAAAGCTTTGTGAAGTTTAAAAACATGGTTTGGAAACTTGGGATTTTCAAAATCGGGGGGTTGTTTCACATACACCTCTTCTTCTATGTAGCCATTTAAAAAGGCACTCTTGACATCCATTTGAAAAAGTTTGAAACCTTTGGATGCAGCAAAAGCCAAGAGTATCCTAATTGCCTCCAAACAAGCTACATGAGCAAAAGTCTCCTCATAGTCTATCCCCTCTTTCTGACTGTACCCCTGGGCTACAAGTCTGACCTTATTTCTCACAATGTGGCCATCCTCTCCTTGTTTATTTTTGAAAACCCATTTTGTCCCAATAGGGTGACACTCAGGAGGAGGTGGAACCAAAACCCAAACCCGATTTCTCTCAAAATTTTCTAACTCCTCATGCATGGCATTGACCCAATCCAGATCAGATAAAGCGTGTCCAACATCTCAGGGTTCAAAATCAGCAACAAATGCAGAATGAGCAAAGTGAGAGATTTGTTGTGACCTTGACTGAGTGACACGTTTGTCGATGCTGTCGATCATCTGTTGAGGCGGGTGTTGGCGCTGAATGTGTTGTGGCGCCTCCCAAGGTGAAGAAACCTCCCCCTCAACAGCAGCTGGTGCCTCCTCGGGTACAAAAGGTACAACCTGAGGTGGCGGATCCCACGGCCCCCAAGTAGTCGAGGAAGAAGGGTCGGGGTCGTGAGTCGACGTAGTAGAGGCCGCTCTTTGCGGCACAACAGGTGGAGGTGGTACTGGGTCATCCAACCCTTCAGCACCCTCATCCTCATCATCAAAAAGAGGTTCGTCAACCTCGTGATCACCTGCACGCTCAAATCTAGAAGAAGAACAAACCATGGTCTCGTCGAAGGTGACATCAGATGTCTCCATGACTCGGTTAGTATCAAGGTTAAGTACACGATATGCACGAGTGTGAGTGCCATAACCCAAAAATACACCGTCAGAAGAACGAGACTCAAACTTGTCCAGGTTGCCTTTCTTAAGTATAAAATAGTGGCAACCAAAAACTCTAAAATAACTCACTTTGGGTTGTCTTCCAAAAAGCAACTCATAAGAAGTCTTTTACAAGAAAGCTCAGAGAAAAATGCGATTGGAAATATAGCATGTAGTGTTCATAGCTTCGACCCAATATCGCCTAGGAGTCCTATGCTCATCGAGCATCGTCCTGGCCATCTCTACAAGGGTCCGATTCTTCTTGTCTACAACACCATTTTGTGGCGGTGTGTAAACTGATGCTCCAAACCCAAAGAGTTACAAAACTTTTAAAAGTCCGAGTTTTTGAACTCGGTACCATTATCACTGCGAATAGCCCGCATCGAGTTCATAGGGAACTCGTTCTGAAGACGCAAAATCAGATTGCGAGCAAAAGAGAAAGTCTCAGTTTTCTCAGCTAAAAAGAAAACCCACGAATATCTCGAAAAATCGTCAACAACAACAAGTACATACCACTTCCCCCAACCGAGCTCACCCGAGCCAGACCAACAAGGTCCATGTGTAAAAGCTCTCCAGGGCACTTAGTCATGACCTGAGTCACTGGATGGTGGGGAGCGGCAACCATCTTCCCATGTCTACAAGAATGGCAAACAAGATCCTTCTCCATGGATAACTTGGGCAATCCTCGGATTAGACCAAGTGAACTAAGCCTTGCAAGCAAGTCGAAGCTCAGGTGACCAAGTCTCCTATGTCACTTCCAAAGATCAGAGGAGGAAGGACCAGCCACAAGACAGCGAGAAATTCCAAATGACTCCGAGAAATTTGCACGAAAGACTTTCCCAAAGGGCAAAATCAAACATACAAGATTGCCCTGAGGATCTAAAATACGACTGAGATTCAGCTTAAAATGAATCTCATAGTCATCATCAAAAAGTTGCGAAACAGAAAGAAGGTTAAAATGCAAGTTAGAAACAAGAGCAACATCACGCAACACAAAGTGTTCATTAACTCGTACTGACCCATGAGACACCACTTTACCTTTGCTATTGTCGCCGAAGTTGATAAACTCCTTTTCGGCAACAGGACTAAGACTGGAGAACCACTTGGCGTTTCCGGTCATGTGTCTCGAACAACCGGAATCCACCAACCAAATGTCCTCCAATCGTTTTACCTGGGAGGTGTCGTCGTCGTCATCGTCGTTCCGAGGGATCTCCTCCAGCTAGCTGTCGACCTCCTTGCCAAGGGCCATGGTGCAAAAACCCTCATTGTCGGCGAAGAAGCAGAGGCCGTTCAGCTTGTCCTCGATCTTCTTCTTTTTCTTCTTCTTCTCGGACTCGTCGTCGCTTGAGAAAGCGGAGTCGTCATCCGAGTCGTCGACGTCACTGAGCGTTGCGAAGAAAGCACGCTGCTCAACCTAGGCCTTCTCCAAGTACTTCTTGATGTACTCCTTGTTGAAGCCGCCCTTCCGCTTGTGCTTCGCGGGGACGTACTTCTTCTTGCGCTTGCCGGAGTCGTACTTGTGCCCATGATCGTCCTTCCCAAAGGCTTGCTTGTTCTTCTTGGGACAGCTGGCAATGAAGTGGTCGGGGTCGACGCACTCGAAACATCTAGAGCGTCCTCCTCTACGGCGACGGTTCATGCGGTTGTTGTGAAACCGCGAAAACCGGTTGGCAAGCAAAGCCAACTCATCATCCCCCATGAACTCCAGCTGCTCCTCTGTGACAGAAAGAAGATAAGAAAGTGCAAAGCCTCCAGAGGGGTTAGCAGAAGAGCCAGAAAGCAAAGCCATCGACGGGCCAGAAGGATACTCATAAGAAGCCGTCGTCATGGCATCAATCTCACTGGACTTGAGCTTACTGAAGAGCTCGTCGCACGTGAGGGTCTCATAGTTAGGTGATTCGATGATCGCCTGAACCTTAGAGTCTCACACCGACCGATCGAGAGTATGCAAAAGCTTGAGAGCCCTCTCATGACCGTCGAAAGGCAACAACTCCTTGTTAGCCCTCATCCTGTTGACAATCACCTGAAAGCGAGCAAATAAACTCTCTATGCTCTCGCGAGGCATGTGTCGAAAGTTCTCATACTTCCGCTTGTGCGACTCGTAGAGACGGGATTTGACTTGAGTGGTTCCCTCATGGAAGCGCATGAGGGTCGCCCAAATCTCACGAGCCGTGGGGAGATGAGAAACACGATCAAACTCTGACATGCTCAAACAGGAGAAAAGAGCATTACGGGCTCGGCTATTGGCATCGTGCTCATCGATTTGTAGCTGAGTCACATGAGCAGCCAAGACCTCGTAATCTTCCTTGTTGCAAATCTCCCAGACAGAAGCATCCATGCTCTGAAGATAGGCCGACATGCGTATCTTCCAATACGCATAGTTCGTCCCATCGAAAAACGACGGTTTGCCCACGCCGCGATCCATGTCACCTTCTGTGGATCTGGAACCGGCTAAGGTGGAAGATCCTTAACCCGCTCCGATACCAATTGAAGGACCAAAAGTGCTACACACAGGCAACCAGAGGGGGGTGAATGGGAGCCTTAAATTTCTTTTCAGAAGCTTATAGCATCTGTCCCAGAAAATCAACCCCAAGAGCAAAATCGATTCGTGTGATGTCCATGACCCAAGAGAATGGGTGGATGTTCCCTAGGAACACAGCGGGACACCACAAAAAACTCACTTGCCCAAGTTCACGCAAATCAACTAGTGACAGGATGAGCTTTGGGTAACCTCAACCTCCCCCGAGCAACGCGAGGGGGATTCAGGCTATTTTGCAAAGCGGGAAGCCCGATTTCTGTAGAGCACGAAGTCGGAAATCCAACGCAAAAACCCAAAATCAAATCCGAAGTCGAACGAGCAAACTGCGGATGAAACAATGCTGAAGTCACAGCATCAGACGCTGGCCTACGTCCGATGGATAGGCACCGGACGCGACCGATGCAAAATGACACGTTCTGGAACCTTACTGCATAGCCATCGGACGTTGGCTATAGTGATAGTTCAGCGTCTGATGCTCAACCCTCGGACGCGTCCGATGGCAACGGACGGTCCGATGGTCAGCGTCCGATGCTCCTTCAAAAATGCTGACTTTTGACACATGTCACCTGAGCGTCCGGTGTGACGAACTCAGCGTCCGATGCCCCCGAAACTGCATAGTTCTTCCACGGATTCAACCCGATCTCCTCCAAATCAAAAGTTCTAAGGCTTAGACTTGGTATGAGGAGTTCCAAGGAGGTTAGTGAGCTACCCCTAAGAGATCATGGCTCGAACCTAACTCCAAATTGGTGAATCGGAAGAATTCGGGGCAAAGGAGATAAAAACCGATTCGAAACGAAAATCGGTCGATCTACTAGCTCGTGAGATTAGAAGTGAAATCCTTCGGTGGAAAGATGCGCCTCACGATCTAGAACAACTCAGTTCAAACGAAATAAAAAATCATTCCTCGGATTGGGAGAACGGAGCAAATCACCGAGAGAATGAAAAGTAAAACGCGAAGAACACAGCTCAAAACACGAATCGATCTCGATTTCTAGCCGAAACTTCTCCACACGAGGAGACAACGAGATTACGGTCTCATTTCCCCAAAAAGCAAATACACAGAGGTATGATTCACCGTCTGTGGCTACAGCAGGGATTGGGAGATCAGGAAACCCTAAGTGAAAGTAGTAAATGGCTGAAATAGTTTGGGAGGTGGGTGTCTCCCCCTACTTATTGTAATTCTAGTTCCCACTCTACCCCTACTAATTACAGAGCGAACCAGCTAAACCCTAAGGTTATTCTGGACCAACTCGAAGTAGATGCTGATCTGACGGCCACGCCCGCACAATAGGTAGCTTCTCCTCGACGCGACCTCACCGATTGCCGCCACATGCCGCCACCGCTCTGCTCGTCCTTTTCACGGACCTCGCCCCCGGTTTTGAGGCCGAAACCGGAAAACCTGTGTTGACGCAAAAAGTGACACCATGCGCCAGGACACACAGCAAGCCGAACGAGGCTAGCTTCAATCGGGTGCCTGGAGTGTGCTGAATCCGGTGACGTGCCAGTCTGTTTGACCTAAAAACCAACAAGGTATAAAGCGTGAGAATACCTCTGGAACATGCTGGGCAAAACCAGACAGTTCCATATGTACGGCTTTGGAAGCCAGTCACAACGACACACAGCTATAGAAGTTGTCTGTCAGAGCACGTTTACAAAGTCATTCGGCAAGTATGAGAACAGAGCATGTGAAGCATATTAACTGCCAAATGCAAAAGGAAGACATGCTTGAATGAAACAAAGATATTACGAACAGGCAACTTGCAAGAATAGATCTATTCAAATAACACATGCATAGGCCAATCCGATTAATCTGCCGCACGTTTAGTCTTCATAAACCCGTCAAGCATAAACTTAAGCAAAGCTAATCCACCGCATGATACCACTTGCTATAAGTCTATACCACTTGTTATAATCAGATTAATCCACCGCATGATACAATCTAATTATAACAAGCTAAAAGCATGCATATACTTGAATAGATCTATAAAAGCTCGTTGCTCATGTAAGCATAACCAAAATCGGCAAACTAGCCGAGTTGGGGTCCATGAGGAAGGAACACACAAGCAAAACATGATCAAACTAATCTAAAACCTGCATCTGTCGCACGACGCCCAGTTCTATCAAAGCATAAACATGATCGACATGTATGAACCCACAACATGTAACAACCTAGATTGAAAGCTGATCCGGCCACCATGATCTTATGATAAACAAAGCACAAGCAAACTTGTGAAACAAGGCCGAATAGAGATCAATCTAGATTGGGCAAAAGAGTGTTACGGGAATTAAATAAATAAAACACATAACACATGATAACTTAATGAATCTACTAGATCTACCAAATCTAATAGAGCCGATAACTATTTTTACTCATGTCTTAATCCGCCGCACGATACAAGGCACAAGCAAAAACTTCCCGTCATAAGCTTAAATCCGCCGCACGATACTAAGCTTAACATACGAGACTACTTGCATCATATCTAAATCCACCGCATGATACTAGACATGATAGCAAGGTTGCCGGTACTTACGGAGGTCGACGGATCGATGGTTCCTCTCGAAGAACTCGACGACATGACTTAGGGACTCGAAGATGGCACGGGGCCGTTTGTATTGATGTGGTTGTGAACAATTTTACAATGGTAGAGGGTTTATATTTATACCCTGAACGAAATACGAGTCCTAAATGATTACGATTTACATAATAAAATATGGAAAGATACAAACATTACTTCAAATCCCTTTGGCATTCTCCATTGCCACATGTCTTCTCATGCAAGCCGGCTTCATCTGCGACATTCATCTCCCGAATGGAACCACCTCTCTGCAAGATAGCCGACCGCACAGATATTCATCGAAATCCTGAAGACCAAATAGCCGTCTGATTGCTTGCCGAATCCCTTCTTCTCTGCTGGCTGGGCCCACCTGTCATATCCTCATGCGTGCGAAAATCTGGTGTCAATAACTTGTCTTCACGACCAACCCCCGGTTTTGAGGCCCAGACCGGGAAACCCGCCGTCCATCGCCTGAGTTTTGTGGTCCAAACTCAGAAACCCGTTGGCGCCCAGGTTTTGAGGCCCAAACCTGGAAACCGTCCTCAGCCCGAGTTTTGTGGCCCAAACTCGGCAAACCCGTAGCACCCAAGTTTTGTGGCTCAAACCTGGAAACCGTCCACCGGTGGTTTTTCTGTAGCTCAACCACCAAACCGACGTCGTAGAGGGGATGCACCGCCTGTGCACCCCGTCCACCGACACGTGTCCCCAGGTCCTCGACCCGAGCAACACCGTGCCCCGCAAATCTCCGCTCGTCGCTGTCCCAGGCTGTCAGCCACCACAGCTGATCCTCAGGCCACCGGTCCCTCAGTCCAAGCCTCACGTCCGCCCTTCACCGCTCCGGGTCCATCGGCACGACACGTCTCTACTTGACCTTCACCTTGCCTTCGATCACTGTCTCCGTGCTTGACACCTGCACAACACAAGCCAAAGAACATGCACATCAAAACAGTTGACAATCACTCATCACTCAAGATCCGGCATACACCCATGTATCCGCAGAATAGGACACACTCTTGAGCAAAACATGGAGAAGTCACTCCCAAATTTTACAAAGTGAAGGTCCTAGATCTACAAGAACATGCACACTGAGCAAGATGCTGCCAACATCCACAATTAACGTTTTACTTCAAACTGCTGGATGAACAAATGACATGAGTGACACCATATCAAGAGGCATAAACAAGAAGGAATGATGGAAGACGTCGTAGTCAGAATTAGAGGTCATGAAGTCCTCACGGACTTCTTGATCCTCGACACGACAAGACGATGATGTCCACCTCATCCTAGGAAGACCATTCCTCTACGCTACAAGTACAATCATTTACAAGATGAAATCCATTTTCACTTTCCTAGAGAAAAGGCACGATGCAACTTCATCAACTACATGCCCAATGAAGCACCCAAGAAGAATAGAAGTGAAAGGGCCGCTCTCAAAGCCAAAGAAGACAAACTATCAAGAATAGAGAGACCAATCATGAAGAAGAAGCTATCAACACTGTCCCAGAAAAGAAAAAAAGAGAAACCTCAAGATAGTGAACCACAGGAAGTGAAGACTCAGACCAAGAAAGTATGAGAAAAAATGTCTGTACCTAAGAGCTACAATCAATAACAACTTTCCAAACGTCTGACATACCTTAGGAGGTCTGAACCAAGGCAAGGTCCGGTTCGTCGGACATAAATATCCGAACCTTCGCCAAAAGGTAAAAAATCGGTAGTTATCTTTATACTTACTTTGCTGTATATTTCTCATATTTAATCCATATCCATTTCTTGCATCATCATATTTAATTCACAACACATTTTAATTTCCGCATTACATTAGAAACCAAAATAAAAATATTTCACTGCGTCGCAAAGCCCCATGTGAATTATGGCGTGTAAAAACCCGCAGGAATGTTCACCGTGGTGGCATAAAAATAAATAATAATAATAATAATAAATATGCATGCATTTATCCTATTGCATTTTGCTCTTACATCGTAAAAATATCAAAATACAAAAATATTGAGAAAGAGATCTTACTGAAATTCTGGACAACTAAGGCTTGAGTGGCCAACCATTAATCCTTAATCTGTTCCACAAGTTTTGTTATCTATTTGAGTTTCACAGGATTTGAAAGACCAAGAAAAGCTGACGAGCAAGTGAATGCTCCATCCACTGTTGGAGCACTGTCTCAACAAACATCAACATCAATCAAAGCTCTAATAAAGGAAGGACATATCCACTGCCAGTCTGCTACATTACAAGATCAAACGACTACGTCAACATTCAGCTTGGGGAAAGCACCCCCAGGTATCCGCGTAAGTATCTTTATCCTTTTAAGTTTTTTATTCTATAAACAAATTCAAAAAAAAATGTGAGCACATGAAGGCTCACCCCTAAAAAGAAAAGAACACAAATATGTAAGCACATGAAGGCTCACCATTAATTAAAAAAGAACAAAAAAAAATATGAGCACATGAAGGCTAACCATTAATTAAAAAAGAGACAAAAATATATGGGCACATGAAGGCTAAACGCTATTAAGGGAACCAGCTTGGGGGAGACGCACCCCCGTTATCTTCGCGATTCAGGTATGTCTTTATTATTATTACTACTACCACTATTATTATTAGCTTTTATATTATATCTTAAAGTGTGTTAGATTAAATAAATAAAATAGTGTGTTTTAAGAAGTTGATGACTAAAAGAGAACCCTCTCTCTCTAATCTTTTGCATGAAAATGATGAATAGTTGCTCTATCTAATTTCTTTCAAGTACGTAGTCTTCAAAGCATGAGTTCTCCTAATTAATAATGATGCCTTAAAATAAAATTAAATGCATGGTTGACAAATACTTGATCTAAAGTCTAGGTAGTTGGGATATGACATGTGATGATCTAAGTTGCTATTATCTTGTTCTAAACAACACTAAAAGTTTCGGAGATTTCTAAATATAAACGTGACTAATAATTGCATTGAGTTAAATTAAGCTTTGTGACCCTGTGAGTAGTTTATCATACCATTGAATCGAGATCACTTACACATTTCATCCATCTTCCACATAAATGCTCATATATATATGTTGCTACCCTCTCAGAAGTTTGTTGGAAGCATGTGGCTATTAAAAAAAAGTGAAAAAAGAGAAAGAGAGAAAGATCCGAGGAAATAAAAAGGGACAAGTGTCCGAAACCTCAAAAAGATAGATCCCGAGGAAATAAAAAGGGACAAGTGTCCGGAACCTCGAAGAAAAAAAATGTCAGAACAAATGGGCACGTGCCCGATAGTAGAATTAGCCTAATAACCATATGTCTGTGATAAACAAAAGAGAGTGAATATATTCAAAAGAGCATCCGACTCCATTTTTCCATACACATGCACTTCTTTATTCAATGGTTGGTTGACTTTCTCTTGGGATCCATTGTTTAATTTGACAACATATGTATTAATGCTTTTAAAAATTAATTAAAACTCCGGGATAAAGGTGAAGTGAAGGAACTAAAGACATAGTGCTTGATTTGATCGTTCAATCTTTCAATTACTCAAGATCTAAGGTAAAAGTAATAAGCCCCATGAACAATAACATAATATATTTTGGAGAATTTTTGTTTAGCAGCAGGTATAATTGTTGGAAGTGAAGATATTGTAACAACTCCTGATCCATTGTTAAGTTTTGGTTTTGCTAAGGGACTAGCAAAAGGTAAGCTTGGGGGAGTTGTTGACACTGGTTATCTATCAAAATTAAAGGATAAATAAATATGAATAAGAGCATGAATTCAATCATTTAGGGTTTTAATTGACAATATTCCACGAGTTTTGGTGAATTGTGATTCTGCAGGGACTAAACAGGAAAACCAGCACTGATTACTTCTCCTAGAAGGAAACCGACGGAAGATTACGGAACCAACACGTTAGGAATACTCCAGAAGGACCTAGAGGACACCACGAGGCGGGACACCCCGAGAGGCCGCCAGGTGGGACCGACCGGTCCTACCCTTAGACCGGTCGGTCTCCCCCTGGACCCGCTGGACTCCGTCTTCTGGAAGCTTCCTCCACCGCCTTTGAGGATCCATCTCAGCCCTACGTGAAGTCGGTTTGATTAAGATAAATAGTTGATGCTTTAGTAGAGTAGACAGATAGATTACAGATTCCATGACTACAATCTATTAATTTATCAAGTTTAAGTAATCTATTATTAACATAATTTTACTGTAGCATCATATTTTTAAACCATGAATTAATTAGACTTAATACATTTAATACGTTCATCTGACAAATTAATCTTAATTTGTATAATTAATTTTATAATTAATCTATATTTAATACTCTAAATTAGTACTAATATACTTATCAAATATCTAATGTGACATGAACTATGAGAGGAAAAATACCTTTAAGGTCTTATTTAGCTGCACATAAATACAGACTAATTCACATGATTTGAGAAGGATTAAGATAAAATTTATTTTAAATTCTACTCTAATTCACTTCGAGCCACTTGAATTGTGTTGGATCTGTGTGAAGAAAGCTCGGCCCCATTGCTGGGGAATTATTACCGTCGGTTGGTTCTCGTCTGACGTCTCCTTCGCTGTCCGAGTGTCCCGACTGTGCCCTGTCGCCGCCTCTGTCCGCTCCAGTTCCCCACTCCGTCTCCGTTGAGGCGCGAATTGAATCACATCGAATCCATGGGCAGCTCCTCGAATACCAACACGAGCGGCGGGGCCAGCGACAAGGAGGAGAAGAAGGAGGTCAAGGTCAAAGGCAAGGACTCGTCGGAGCCATCCTTCAAGGAGAACGAAAGGGTCCTCGCCTACCACGGCCCCCTCCTCTACGAGGCCAAGGTTCGCCGTTTCTTCCCCTTCCCTTCCTGGCCCTAGGATGACGACCTCTTACTGGATGCTAGATACACTCATTTGTTACGCATGTGTTGTGCTGTGTTCCTGGATCCTTGTTAGGGTTAGGATACCAGCGGCCCCGGCTCCGTCGGTCGATTCTTTTCACTCCCCCTGCATACATTGTGCCAGCTGTTAGGGTTTAGACTTTATATCACTCACATCCCATCTGATCTATTCATGTTCCTGCTCTTCTTTCTTTGCTTCTTCAATTCACTGATAATGGAACTTTATCTGTTCTTTCGCATTTCTCAAGGTTCAAAGAATTGAAAATCATGAAAATGAATGGCGCTACTTTGTCCATTACCTTGTAAGTCTTAAGTCCCTCCATTGGTCATTGTTTCCTCATTATTTCTTTATACCTTAGTCATTCGGATATTTCTTACTCTCATATAAATCAGCTTATACCTGGCAATTTCTGCTGTTCTCTAATTCTTTGTCACTTCTCTTGTAGGGTTGGAATAAGAAGTAAGTGTTCCATATTCCATGAGTGGATGGATGTTAGATAAGTTTTCCATGTTTCTCCCCCACATTCGTACATATATATTTTGTGTTTTTTTCTAGATCCCTACTCCATGGCGATAAAACCCCAATGGGATTGTTACTGTGCTTGTTCTAGCTCATCAGATGGTTCTGTGTCCATTTTTTTGAATGGTGGGGGTACACTGAACCAGTTTGTTTCAGAAATTTGACACTACACACTGCTCATTTCTCAGTCATGAGCCAGTGATACAGTTAAACCAGATGCCTTTTCATTTAACGAAATATATTTTCCTTAAAATAATATGATTTATTGTTCTATTGGTCTGCCACTGATTAGCACTACCTATGTAAAATGCCTTACAAGCTATGAGTCATGAGCGAGTTTTGATCTACATGTGCCTCTGCATTATGTGAACTTTGTTATGCCCAACCATTTTTGTTGTATAATCACTTGTGATCTCTGCTTGGGTTGATTACCATCTGGTGAATATTCCCTAATTCCAGCCTTTTCTTCTGATTTAAAAAGAGTTATTACCTATGTTGAAGTATCTATACGACAAGCAACATATTAAAGTCATGATGATTTTTTTTGTTAACTTCGAGACAGAAGGGTAAACACCCCTTCCAATTTTCATATTAAAGCGGATAATCAGTTCCATTGCAGAGTTCATTAACATTGATATGAAGTAGCACAATAAAGACGGAGAACATTAATAAAACCTGTAGCTACTGAAACCATCAGACTACCGAATGACTTGATACCACACAATGCCACTGGATGGCCAATGTTTACATCAATAGCATTATTACAACATAGTATGTTCTCTCACCAATAGATCAAACCAATCATGATCCAACCAAACTTGTACCAGAAACTGAAAAAAAATCTCTGATAGTTGACCCTCCTACAATGGTGCCCAACCAATCATGCCGAACCACACAATGCCACTGGTAAAGCAAACTGTTGCTTTGGCTAAAGATTATGTTGATCAATTGAACATTGTTTGAGTGGATCGCAGAATAGGCTTTGTAAATAAGTCAAGCTAGGCTCAAGTTTAGGTGTAGACTGCTGTTCAAGTGAACCACTGTTGGTTTTTAAGGTTAACAAGTAATGTGGGTGTGTGGGTGTGCATTGTAAGGGTTCTTTGTAAAAAATCCGATACGGGGATACATTTTACTATTTAAAATAAAAAAAATAACACTAATAACAATAAAACACTGCAATCTAATTAACTACTTTTACAGCACAGCAAGTCTTAAAAGTCCTAAAGTATTGCCTCCACCAGCTCTAGGCTTCTCCAGAAATCGTCTAAAAAAAGGCTTCTCCAGAACGGTGACATCATCCCAAAGTGGAGCCACAGATGCTACACTAGCACTAACACTAATATTTGGAGACACCATCTACTGTATATACAAGGAATCAAACAACGAGAAGTCAAAAACTGCAGAAATAGAAATAGTAGATTGAGAAAGGGGAAGGGGATGAACTCATGGGAGTTCGTTGGATCCAACATGGCGGCAGAAACTCGTCGCTGGCGGCAGCAAGTGAGGACGGAGGCTCTCGCCAGCGAGTGGAGCGGAGGCAGAGGCGAAGGCTCGTCACCAGTGGCCAGTGAGCGGGGGCGGAGGCTCGCCTGCGTCACCGCTCGTCTGCGTGTGTTCCCTGGAAGCAGTGCGAGGTGAAGGCATCGGAGGCTAGGTTGTCGAGTACCAGAGGGAGTCGGGAGATAAGGGAGCCTTGTTGGGCTGGGCCGTATCGAAGAGCAGATACATATCCACCACGTACTCAATATTCGTGAAAATAGAAAAAAAATAGGATACGTTGAAGATACGTATCGGTGCCGTATCTGCCGCATATCCATCCGATACGTGTTCCCAGTGACGTATCCGTGCAACAGAGCCTGGTAGTGTTTCTTATTTGTGAGGTCCTGATTGCAGCTTGCTATTTTGTTGTCATCACACTTAATTAGTTTTCCTTCCCTGCTGTTCTTCCACTAAGCAGACATTCTTTTCAACATATTTAATTTCCATTTTCTTTGTAGCTGGGATGAATGGGTTGCAAATGACCGCTTGTTGGAATTAACAGAGGAAAACATGCGCAAACAACAAGAACTTGACAAGAACCAGGTAGTTGACAAAACAATGAAGTCTGGACGATCAACACAGCATAAACCAAAAGGCTCCAATGGTTAGCTCGTCTTCCCTTCCCCGTGTTGTGTCTTTAAGAATAAAGGGCATTGGTTATGGCCAGGTTGATAGATTCTACTCCTGTATATGATACATTGTTTGTTTGTTGTACTGATCCTTTATCGATTAGGACAATCTATCTCTACTATTATGGATAGTTCTAAGATTGCACTCCAGTTAAGTCATTGTTGTTGCAGTAGTTCTGCCAAATTATTGTCTTCAATTCCTTGCTGTCTGGGAGTGTCATGTGCAAAGAATTCATGTCATGTTGGTGCCTAGTTTAGAGTTGAAACAGGAATGGCAAGAATTGTGACAACTTCGC
Organism: Coix lacryma-jobi var. lacryma-jobi; assembly: GCA_009763385.1. Classification (NCBI taxonomy): domain Eukaryota; kingdom Viridiplantae; phylum Streptophyta; class Magnoliopsida; order Poales; family Poaceae; genus Coix; species Coix lacryma-jobi. The sequence goes on along the minus strand of CM019822.1, from coordinate 141,788,859 downwards.
TACAACTGGACATTTTGATCATTTAGCATTTACAGATCAAGGTGAAATTGCATGCTGGGGGTTATATAAAGTTAATGTAAAATTATTGTCCCAATAATTTTGTGATATAAAGTTAACCTCCTTTAATAATAGACAATTATTCATTTTTATTAGTTCTTATTATCGAAGACTTCTTGTTGGTGCTGTTCATCAGTAAATGTTTTCTACCTCTTCATGTCTGTTTCTACATGTTTTGTGATTGTACTTTGCTCTTGAAATGTCTTACTAACTTGGCTATTGCCATTGTTCAGCAGATGCAAAAGCTGATAAAGATGACACTAAGAGTCTCAGTGAGTACAAGCTTTTCTTTTATATTGTATTTTTCGTCTGTTACCTTCTGTTGGCAGTCAACACATTTTTTTTTTGAGTTATACTGTGTGATTTATCTTTATCATTTTTAAATTTCAGTGAAGGGGAAGAAACGTAAAAGTCAGCCTGGGACTGAGGTAACTATTCCTTAATGGCTTAACCTGTTGTGCTATATGCCTATGCTTCCTTGAATTATTTATTCTTTCCATTTTCTTGATCCAAAATGGTAATACACTGCCTTTTCAGATAGTATTGTTGAGCTAGTGTAATTTTCCTTTCCATGCTCAGCTAATTACTGTTTACTAATATATTTATTACATTGTTTCTACCGTTTGGTTCCATTCGAGTATTTTTTGCAATTTGCCAAATGGAATGTTGTGTCTTCCATGTTCTAGTTCATTTCTTGAGAGCATGGAGGGTCCAAAACTCGTATTTGCATTCCCAGCAGTGTCACAACATTATGTGTATTGGCTGGGAATGTTTTCCCTTGGTTGTAACCTAGTAACCTACCTTACTTTAAATGGCTACTCCCTTCCCTGGGACAAGTCAGAGATCTTGTTGCCTTTTCTATTTTATAAGGCTGGTTCTGCGATATTTCTACATCTTAAAAGAAATATCAGGCAATCCATGCAGATGTGCTTTCTAAACCGATCCAAAAAACTGGAATTCATTTTTGAAACCTCAATAATAATGTCATTCAGCAAAAAATTACTTGCAGCTGAATGTGTCAAAATAAAAGCACCGAAAATGTTACATACTTAATGTCAAAGTGTTGGAGCTATCATACTACCAGTATGAATTTATTACCCACCCATCCTTAATGCTAGCAACTCATAAATTCAATGTTTTAGCTATCTGCTCTAGCAAGCCAAGAGACTGACACAACACTATGCTAATCTTGTGACATATTTGTTGCTATCTTTGGAGATTCAGGAAAAGGAAAAAAGATCATCACACAGTCTACTAGTGTTGCAGTTTCCTTTGACACTGAAGAAGCAACTTGTGGATGATTGGGAGTTTGTCTCGCAGATGGGTAAGGTATTTAGTTCTCTGTCTGTGTTTCCTTTCATTAGTGTCTCATGTACCATTTGATGTCTCCTAGACTAAATATTAAAATGTTTTGTGTTAATTGGCGTGGAATTTCAGCAGCCTCATGTGGCAAGCTCATTCAGAAAAAAGACTTTGTAATTCCATGTATTCCAATTAATTTTGAATGAAAATCCAGCAATTTGTCAACCCTTATGGTAACCACTTGAATATTACAGAAATTCACTGAACTGGCAGTCAAATAAGAAATGTCTGATTTTTCAATGCAATATGATCCAAAGAATGCACCAAACATTCTCCATATTTATTTATTTCTCCAAAGCATCAAACCTCAAGAACGATTTGTCTGTGCAATAGGATCCAAAAGAACACTGTAATATTTGAGCTTGGGTTCATTTTTTTCTGGACCCACTGATAAATAGGGAATTTGTATATCAGCTGAAACAAAACAAGCTAATCTTAGTGATAAACGAATCTGAACACCAGATGGAAGTCTTCTTGGAAATGGATAACTATATTTGCTTCGCAGTTTTTCTTCATCACAACTACCTGAGATTTCATTGGCCTGCAGCTTGTGAAGCTACCACGATCACCTACTGTTGATGATATTCTAAAGAAGTATTTGGAGTACCGGGTAAAGAAGGATGGCAAGTGAGTGTTCTATTGCTGACATGAATTCTTTTTCTATATGCATATTTTGCTCGTGGTCTTGTGCAGTAGCCTTACCTCCATGCTCCCTTTTGAATACCATTATATAATTCAAATTTATACTAATGCATAACAGCAAGGGTTGTTTCCATCGGAATGTTGACTGTACCAAGCTGGCTCCTGGCCCTGCAAATTCCTTTTCCAGTTAGACAGCCTTCTTTCATTAGTTTAACAATACTTTTATAGTCAGTTGGACATCTTTTGCTGTTTGATTGTATTGTTGTTACTCCCTCCGTTCCAAATTATGTCATTTCAAGAATCTTGGACAGTCAAAGCATCTCAAGTTTGACCAAAATTGTAGACAGAAACATAAAGATTTATTACATCAAATAGGTATACTATAAAAATATAACTAATGAAGAATCTAAGAGCATCTCCAAGAGATTAGCTAAAAACATATTCTAAATTTGATGATTTAGCCACCTTCTAAAATAAAAGCCCACCAAAATAACTGGACTACTCCAACAGTCTAGGTAAATATTGCTCCTCGCACCGCTAGACACTGTCACACTGAGCTCCTTGCTTGTCCAACGACGATGTCATGTCTTCTTCGACAACGGTGGTAGCGCAAGTGCGCAACCGGTCACGCAAGGGCCTCTGTACGATGGCATTAGCGGCCGATACTTCGATGAACACGTGCACTTCTTGGCCTCCGACCAAACAAGTGATGGTGGTGCCACGGATGTCCGTGTTGGAGCTTCGAGGACATGTGGAACCTGGACGGGTCCAGGGCTGCAGTTGGGCGTCTGGAGAGCCGAGACCAGATCGCCATGGACGTCGAGGTTGCGGCAGTGTTTAGGGACTCGCTGAATGGGTAGTTGGTGTTAGCTGAAGCTTTCGATATGGCAGATGCGATGCGGCGGAGATGCATGAAGACGAACAGCCGTGTCCGCGCCCCGATGCGAACGTCCGCGATGATCTCCAGCACCACGAGTCCTGTCGAGGCTGCGGCCGCCATCGAGGACGAAAATGATGAATGGCGACGGCGAGTACACGGTCGATGCAAGAATAGGCGCGAGGAGGCAGATGGCGAGCCTCTATGGCTGGCTTTATTTACCCAGCGACAATTACGGGATGGAGGACTTGTTATTTTAGAACACATGATACAATAGCTGTTGGACACCTGATTTTGACGAAAATAGCTAAAATAGAATTTCACAACCCATATAGCTAGTCTCTTGGAGTTGCTCTAATGATACTTAGTTGGTATCATAAATGTTACTCCCTCTATTCAAAAATTGGCATTGTATTAGCAAAATTAAGTTTTCCAAAAATTGGCATCATTTTAGGTGGTCCTCCTGTTTTTTCTCTTGATCTTCCGTATGCGCCACGCCTCATATACATTGCCTAATGAATATGACACCATCCTCCCTTGCATGCCATGCATGTGTTCCAACCCGACGCCGGGCATGCGTTGGGGGAGTGAAACGGACGCTGGAAGAAATAAAAGCAGCGTGTTGATTAGACAAAAATCTGCACGACTTTGGTGCTCCTTGGTCATTGTGCCAGAGGCTAAAATGATGCTGAATTTCGGATGGAGGGAGTATTATCTTATTATATAAATTTGGTCAGACTTGAAAAACTGTCTCCCAAGATTCTTGGAATGACTTGTAGCTGAAACAAATATAATGTTTAGTGTATCATGACATTCGTTTAGTCATGCTAACAATGTTAATGTTAACATATATGAAGCATTAGTTGGCTGTTGGATTGAATAATCTCAATTACATCAATGAATGTGATGATAGCTTAAGCTGTTAAATTCCAGTTTGCTTTTTCATAATGATAACTATAACTATACTTTGTTATTGCGCTTTGCTACAGTTTTCCTAATGGAATTATCCCACTTGCCATTTATGTTTTTTTTTCAGTCCTTTTGTTTCACTTTGGTTGGTTGTCAGTACCAGCATTGTTTGGCTCTTCTATAGTTATATAGCTGTTCTTTTGTGTTGAAGGGTACATGACTGCTATGCTGAGATTCTGAAAGGATTGCGCTGCTACTTTGATAAAGCATTGCCTGCAATGCTTTTATATAAGAAAGAGCGAGATCAGTATGCTGAAGAAGTTAAAGGTGATGTCTCACCATCAACTGTATATGGAGCTGAGCACCTATTGCGCCTTTTTGGTATGTCCAATTGTCCACTAAATGTGTTCTTATGTGTTTTTGGTTTATTCTTTGATCATTTCTTTCTGCTTGTTGAAATGCTCTGGAAGAGGTCAGAACAATTATGTTTTTTGTATTATCCAATTGTTTGTTTTTCCAGTAGAAGGTGTTTATTCTTTTCATTTTCCCTGCTACTAGTGTGAGCCCATATTTCTGTTCAGGACCCATTTGCAAAACAGAATTCAAATTGGGAAAGTGAGAACTTTCTGAGTTGACTTTTTTGTCCACCTCGGCCCAAGCCGAATTTCATTACTTGAAAGCAACATTACAGAAGTTTGTAAGAATAATACACAGCAAGCCTAAGACAGCCATGTTGAACTGAACACAGAGGGTTCATCCACCTGGTGAACCCCAAACTATGAAACCGACGAGCGTTTAAATCGCAACGTACAACGTCACCCACAAAAAAGCATCCGACCATGGACTGATATTGTGGTGTTATGACTTAGTGGTAGAAAAGAAAAAAAAATCCTATTGATTAAATTGATCAGAGGGAAAGACGTCCCCCCTGACTTTCATCTTAAAGTAGTGGGTACCAAGATTCGAACCTGGGCCGGCAACAAGGGTTTCAACGACCCTCGGAGTTCAACGCTCTAACCGTTACGCAGCGAGAATCTTTGGTAAAAAAATCCTATTGATTAGCTGCTGATATGCAGTGTTTCTGTTCCCACGAGTACTGTATCTTGCTCACTGGTAATGTGGCCACTGCTATTGTTACTGTAATCTTGCGTAACATGCCTTTGAATTTTGCACTTAAGCCCGTGGAATCATCTTCATGTGCCCTTAGATGGTTACAAGGTTTACAGCCTGCTGAGAGGCAGTCCAGAGATGTCGATGGCTGAATGTGAAGGGACTTGGGACTTGGGAGTGGGAGATAGGCATAAGGACTAGATTTGGCTACTAACTAGTTTGATATTTTTCTTACTTCCCGTGGGAATATTGGGATCATCTTCATGTATCTTTAGATGGTTACAAGGTTTCACTGTGCTGAGTGGTAGTCCATAGATGTTGATGGCAGAAGGTGAAAGAACTTGGGAGGGGGAGATAGGCATAGGGAGTAGAGTTGGCTACTAACTAGTTTGATATTTTTCTTAATTCGAAACGGTAATAAGTGGCCTCCTTATGTGCAGGAGAGCCTTAAGTGTATGGAGGTGGAGGGAAACAAAAGCAAAGTGGTCTGCCATCCTCCAAATTTCCAGTTAAAAATTTCGATCTGCACTGGAAGGGGTACAGATAAAATGCTTCTGCAAAGTAAACTAAAAACAAATAGAATCTTTTGAAAATTAGGTTTTCCCGAAAATATATCTTTTTTGTCATGGTAATACTAAAAATATGTACTTGAATTTTGGAGAGCAGTATTCTAGTAGACTGCTCAGGTGGGCGTTTGAACTTTTGAAAACCAAAGGTCCCCTGCTGATTGGTAATATATGATGATTTGTGGGTTGATGGGAAATAATCCGTAGATCAGATCCTCTTCCTGTTGATGAATGATGGGGATCTTTACATGCTTTGTCATAATGAATCTACCATGTTGATACAGTAATTAGCCCATAAGGCTTCAGTTCAAGAAGGCAACCCAAAAATTACAAACATGACAAGTTGATTTGTTCTTCAGCACACGATATTCCTATCTAGTAATCTAATGGCTACTATAATTGATATATATTGGTTATAGTAATATGGTTATTTTGTCAGCCACCCAAGCATGTTGAGTATGTAACCATGCCACATGCGCTTGTTTACATGATAAAATATCTTAAATTGCTGACTTGCAAGTTTGCAGTCAAATTGCCAGAGTTACTTGCTTTTGTCAATATGGAGGAAGATGCGCTGAACAAGCTACAGTTGAAATTGCTGGACATTCTCAAGTATGCTTTCTTGCTTTAGATAGAGTTATGCTTGCCAACATTTTTTTAGCTTAACTTGAATCATTCCGATGGGTTTGCTGTCAGGTTTATTCAGAAGAATCAGAGCACCTTCTTTACCTCTGTGTACGATGATGGTCGTAAAAGTGCAGATGGTGCTAAAACCAAATGATTGCATCTGAACGTATTATACTATGTAACAATCTTTCGATGGACCTGTAGGTGATAGTCTGGTTGTGTTGTTGATATGGATGTTGCTTAGGACTGTGGCGCATGAACATTGGTTGCTCTACAATCAGTTTATGTAGGATAGATGCCGCAGATGCCTGAAAGACGGCACTTGAACTTCCCTAAGCATGTTGTATTTTCTTTAGATTTTGGAGCTAAGGTTGCTGAGTTGAATTTTCACTATCAAGTGAATCTGTCCCTAAGCATGTTGTATTTTCTTTAGATTTTGGAGCTAAGGTTGCTGAGTTGAATTTTCACTATCAAGTGAATCTGTCCCAAAGCATGTTGTATTTTCTTTAGATGTTGGAACTAAGGTTGCTGAGTTGAATTTTCACTATCAAGTGAATCTGTCCCTAAGCATGTCGTATTTTCTTTAGATGTTGGAACTAAGGTTGCTGAGTTGAATTTTCACTATCAAGTGAATCTGTCTCGCGTCTCTCAAAAGACAGTTGCCTTTACTCGATAAAGCTTTGGCCAAAGACCTTTGCCCCCTCATACGACGCCGATGAGCACTCTACAGATGCTGTGACCTAAAACAATATGCTAAGCAGACTAATCCGGAACTGTAATTTTTGTTTTTGACTACAAGAACTGCAAGTTTGAAGCCAGTTGCTAATTGGCTAATATTCAAGATTACTATTCTTTGGATGGCGAATCTCTCAAATAAATATGTGTGTCTGTCTACACCTTTGGTGGCTTCAACAGCATGAAAATGGCGGATTGGAGGGGTACAAGTAGAAATAGCAAACAAGCAGTCTTTTTGCCATCACAGAATGATCCAGTGGTTCGGAAGCCCATCGAAACAACTTATGAGTGCAGTGGATGACCTTTGTGTTAACTGCTGCTACATACTCCCTCCGTCCCAAAATAGAGGTCGCTATGGGTTGCGTGCCGGTCAAACTTTCTCAACTTTGACCAAGTTTATAGAAAATTCGTGCAACATTTATATCTTCAAATAAGTTTATTATGAAAGTATATTTAACGATCTATTTAATGATACTAATTATATATTATAAATATTAATATACCTTTATATATAATTGGTCAAAGTTTAGAAAAGTTGACTTCTCGGGAAGCGAGAACGACTTCTATTCTGGCACGGAGGGAGTATCATTTGGCGGGGGGCATCGGAACATAGGATGCCTCTTGCACATCCTGACCATCGTCTCTGTATTCACCGAATACTATAGTGGATCTTGACGACTTCTCTTGGACTCTGATGGTGATGGTCCCCTTGGCCTACTACAGCCTGCAGCTGCAGGTGGTCGGTGTGGTGTCCAGTCGGCTTGTACGCAGGCCTGCCTAGAGCAGCGAGAGCCCGGCGACGAAGGAGACCCCGGTGGCCGGCAGCCAGGACGCGCCGTCGATGAACCGCGCCACCGTGAACCTCTCGGCCTCCGCGGTGCTGTTGATGACGCGGTGGCCGGGCCACGGCACGCGGCCGGCCAAACCCGCGCCGGGCCCGTAGTTCATGTACTCGCCGAAGTAGAGCCCGTCGAGCGCGGTGCCGGTGGCGTTCCCGTTCCACTCCAGCCACCCCCGCGGCGGCACGTGCGGGCCGATGTACGACATCATCACCACCACCCTGGAGAAGCGCCTCCATGGCCGGCCCAGGTACGTCGCCGGCGGCGCCTGGTCGTCCGCCGCCGCCGGCGCTGCAAGGAGGCGGCAGGCGTGGAGGACGAGGCCCGTGGGCTGGCACGACTCGTTCCGGCTCTGCGCGGTGACGGTGTTCTTCTGGCCCGGCAGCGGCGCGCGCGCCCAGAGGTCGCAGCGCTGCAGCACGGCGGCGGCGTTGCCGAACACGAAGTCGACGGTGCCGTAGACGTCGCAGTCGCGGTAGAACTGGCGGTTGGAGTGCGCGTACAGCGTGTCCTGGTACCCGGCGATGCTGCAGCGGTGGACGACGGCGCGGTCGGCGCTCACGCGCAGCGCCACCGCCTGGTGCCTCGCCGGGCCCGCCCAGTTCTCCACCGTCATGTCGCGCATCATGAACCCGAAACCCGACGCGGCTGCACAGTCATACGGAGTACGTCATGTTGTAGTACTGTACTGTAGTATGTAGTACCAAGACATGGGATGGCACGCAGCATCACCATCACCATCAGAAGTTGTGAAGATCCACGCATTTCTCTGTGCCGGGCGCGCGCTGCTGCACCCGGCGGCGAGAATGAGCGCCAAGCAGGAGAGGATGACGAGGAGATGCGCACCGAGGCGACGAGCGAGGAGGTGGTGGTGGTCCATGGCGGTTGGCGGATGGCCGCGCTCCTGAATCCTGATAGGGAGAGCGGGGGTGGCTAGTGAATGTTCTGGCAGGAGGGGTTCGTTTATAGGCGGGGGCCTATAGCGGCAGAGCAGTCGCCTAGAACGGAGGGGGCTACTCGCATCGGCGCCAGGGTGGCTGGGTGGCGCAAGTGAATGAGGCTGCACGGAGGGAGCAGGGAGCTGGAGCTTGCCACTCCCGGAAAGCGCGCTCTGCACGTACTGCATGTGGTTTCTCTTGTTCGGGGACGGGGATGAGCTGGACGGACGCCTCGGCCGATCGGCGTCCCGGCGTATGGCCTCGTGGTGCCATGGGTTTCGGCATCACCAAGTGCCTGCGTAGGCTCCTCGTCCGTTTCCCTTCCCGCTCCAGGTCTTGTGCTGCCTAGCTCAGTGCGTTTCCTGCAACTCAGCAGCTGGTTCCGTGAAGGCCCGATTGGAGTGACCGCTGTTTCATGTGGACTGGGAGCTACGAGAAACAGCTGCACCTGCATTCCCTGCATCTTCTGACCTAGTACATGCACAGAACCATGCATAGGAAAGGAAAGCATCCAGTCCAGGACAGGAAATGCCATGGCAAGGGTCTTGGCCCAAATCGGGATCCTGTGCTTACTGTTACACCGACCCTGGCAACTGGCATGGCAGCCGCGGTGGCCAGACCGACTCTGGCGGCCAGTCCCAGTCGGCCACAGCACAGGCACAGAGGCACAGGCACGTCGACCGACGACCGGTCAAACTGGTTCGGACCTGACCTGGAGCCGGGGCCGAGCACCAACCAGCCACAAGCCCACAATTGCCCAATTGGGCCAACCGGCCAAGGCCCAAGCGTCAAGCACCCCGTGATCTGCGCCGGGCAGACAATCTTGTTGCTACGGCCCAACCAAAGGCCGCGAAGCTCCCGTCGTCTTCTTCCCCACACCCAAATCGATCGCCATCCGCGTCCGCCGTTGTCTGCCTGCCTCCCAACCCTATCCACCTCGCGGTGCTGCCCCTCTCCGAGTTTCGGCTGCTGCTCGTGTTCCCTGATCGGGTTCCTGCGTGGTCGCTCAGCGATGGAGGAGAAGAGGGAGACGGCACAATCCACCCTGGCGGCGGCGTCCGCGGCCGCGATCTCACTGGTGCTCGGCGACGACAACCTCCTCGGCGAGATCCTCCTCCGTCTGGGGTTCCCCACCGACCTCGTCCGCGCCGCCGCCGTCTGTAGGCGTTGGCTGCGCGCCTCGTCCGACCCCGTCTTCCTCCGCCGCTTCCGCGACCTCCACCCGCCGCGCCTCCTCGGGTTCTACGTCGTCATCTTTACGAGCCCCCAACAGAGGTTTCGCGTTGACTTTGTGCCGATGCAGCCCCAGCCCCCAGAACTCGCCGCCGTCCTCCGCCGGGGGCGCTTCAGCTTGGACAACTATGCCAGCGAATCCACGCGCGTCATGGACTGCCGGAACGGGAGAGTCATCGTCAGCTTATTCTGCGGCGGCGCCTTCAAACGCGGAGTGCACAGCCCGCTCCATCCTGCCAGAGACTTGGTTATCTTCCCGCGGGTCCCGATGATGGATGTCCCTGACAGTAACAGGGGCAGCAAACTCCCCATTTTCTGTGAGCTCTTCTCTAGAGAAAGTGTTGATGGGCTGTCCTACTTCTCGGTCTCATTGGATTATTGTGACAAGGAAGAGAAAGTTACAGCATATGTATATAGGCTGCAAGATGAAGCCTGGAGCATGCAAACTTCAGCTACAACGCGGGTTTCTAGATTGCTTTCGTCGTTGTTGAAGCCATTGAGTATTTTCCTTGCTGAAGACAAAATCTACATGGGCATTACTACACACAACATTCTTGTTTTCGATTTTACATCCTCAACCTTCTCCACAATCAAGTTCCCAGACAGGATGGTGTTTGATGGACAGATCATATTGTCCCAGGCCAATGGCTATGGGGTTAATCTTGTCCATGTCAAGGACCTCCAACTTTGCATCTGGCTGCACAGGGATTGCAATGGCAGCATAGGAGACTGGTTGCTGGTTGATACCATGTCTTTGCGTGATTTGTGGGCTAATCTGAAAATATCGAATAGCACCACTGAGGACGAGCATGATCTTGATGTTTACATACATGTGGTGGGGGGCGATGCAGAGTATGTATTCTTGGAGATGTATAGATGTCTTCTCTACTTGGATGTTAGGAGCAGGGCACTGAAAAAGGTGCACGACGTGACAGAAAAGGATACATGCATTTCTTGGATCCATCCCTTTATGATGACCTGGCCTCCCGTCTTTCCTGCACTGCAAGAATGATTCCACTAGGTTTGTATTTTGTGAACTGTGTAGTGATATAGTGTAGGGTATAAATGTTTTGCAATTTGCATTGGGGTGTTATCTTGTTCCTTTAGGGCACCATCATAATCTGCTAGTTGTAAAATGATTGTAGTTAGGTACATGATTGTACCTTAGGCTGTTTGCTTACTTAGCAACATTTTAGTGCCCTGAATTCTAATTATTAAAATCTTTTGCTGTGGTCATTGTAGAAGCTATTACGTGAGTTAACTAGGAGAATGATTTTTCATTGTATTTACTTAGCCAGGAATATATGATAAGTAATTTCAACTCAGCAAAAGGATCATGTGCACATAATCATTGTAAAGATGAAATCTGACAAATTATTGGGTTCCCACCTTTATTGTATGTGATTGATTTCCATGCATAGGCACAAGAGAGTACAAATGTGTGAGGGTGACTGCACAGCGGGTGCAATGCAGTTTTGCATAGCTGGATACGTCCAAATTTGAGGGAATAGTGGGATGCAGATCAACACTGCTTTGAGAATAGTGCTACGCTGCATAAGGCTCTATACAGATGAGCAGTCAAGTTCAATTTGCATTATGGGAGTCTGGAGAAGGGGTTATGCTGAACCCATAGTGCTAGTTGGCAGATGAGCAACAAATGAGTAGTACAGGAAAAGACAAAATTCTGGAAATCTATAATATTAACAATACGAATTGCAACATTCACATTGTTTTCTCCCAGTAATTTCAGACATACAAGTTACTCAAGCCTTTCAATGTTTTTCCATCATAGCAGTTCATCAAAGCTGATAAAGAGCTATAGGTTTCGAGGTAAATGATGAGAGACATAACTGAGAATGTTAGTTGAGGTCGCACACTTGCAGCATGCAATTTAGTTTGTGAAAGTTCATGGATGTAGTGTGGATTGAGGTAGTAGTGATACTGATATAGCTGACTAGAGCCTGTTATATTTCACAGTAAGTTATCATAGATGAAGTCTTGTAGATTCACATTATTCACTTATTCAGTATATGATACTGTCTAAAGGCTGTGGCGATCCATGGAAAAGAACAAACTACATTGTTTTCTTATCACATATTGCTATTTTTGCGAAGCAAACTTTTTGCCGCTAGCTAAAAGTGACTTTGAGCCAACCTTTGTCTGCCTTGATCATAAGGGACTAAGTCCGCTAGCTCGTTGGTGCTATTCTAGCTCATAGTTATGTTCTTAAATTGTTGCTGGTGTTTTCATATGTTCATTCTCCACACGGCACATAGTGTGCCTGTGAATTAGTTATGTGAGAACTGCATTTACCTGATGTTCTCATGTTAGGATAGATTATTGTTGAATGTAAATGCCATATATGAGAATTGAGATTTGTATCTCGAATGCATTTTAAGAATTAAGATTGAAATTGTTATGGAAAAAAATATGATAATTCAATTCTCTGCAAGGTATTATTGGCTTAGCATTGGTAATCGCAATTTGCTATTACAAGAATGTAGGCCTTGTTTAGATGCCTCTATTTTGCAAAAATTTTACTGTAGCGTTTTCGTTGTTATTTGACAAACTTTGTCCAAATATAGACTACGTAGACTCCAAAGATTCGTCTCGACATGTACATATTAAAAGTACAATTAGTTATTTTTTTACCTGTATTTAATTTTTCTTGCATATATTTAAAAATTGATGTGATGGAGAATCTTGCCAATTTTGTAAAATTGGGGGGAAACTAAACAAGGCCGTAATCCTTTTCATCTTGAAGTTATATATATGATGGTTACTAAGGTAAATATTTTGCTAACATTTGCATGCTGCTAGGTAAAGGGCACTTCAACATCGAAATGGAGGTGGCATGGGTATCTTCAGCAAGAGAGGCAACGGATGGATTGCTGATTTATGGCTTTCGGTAGTGTCAGTTATTATGTAATAATAGGAGTGCCGGCTGTAATATGACTTGAGGGCAAGAGGTTGACGTAATTAGTTTGAGTCTTTATCAAGACTGAAAGCCAGAGTGTGAAATGTTGGTTTATGCTCGTAGTGCTTTCAGATCAATAGGCGATGCTCTAAAAATAAACAACTGAAAACTCCTCGGGAATCCAACTCAAGTTGTGACCGGTCGTGGTGATTCACCGGACCTCAAGTTGTGACCGGTCGTGGGTGATTCACCGGACCGGAGTGGTGAAGAATCAGCTCGTAATGAGTACTTGCGCGGATCGAGGGAGAGCGATATCCTTGCGCGGGTGCTCCAATGAGGACTAGGAGGGTGTGCCGACATTTTGGTACCTCTGGAAAACATCACAGCGTCTTGCTTTCTCTTTTTAGTTTCGCATTTACTTTGAGCATTTTAATTTTTGCATTTCTTGCAAATACTTTATTGGAATGTCATGCTAGAGTATGATTGAACTAGGTGATAGTTTTTTGTGCCGTAGAGTTAGTGAAAACATACTTCTAGACATAAAGGGGTGACATTGAACTATTGTAGGGCTTAATTGTTGATATAAAGGGGTGACATTGAACTATTGTAGGGCTTAATTGTTGCAAGAAATTTTACCGCCCCCCTCGCGAGCAGCCGGTGCGCCGTGCGCCGAGCGCCGGCTCCGCTCCGCCTCCGCCCTCCTCGCGAGCAGCCGGTGCGCCGTGCCCGTGCGAGACTGCAGCAGGCAGCAGGCGCCGTCCGACCGCCAGCAGCAGCAGGCCAGCACCGTGGTCCGCGTGAGTGCGCCTGGACTGCTCCAGGTCTCCAGCTGCCCGCCAGCCCAGCTCCAGCAGGCAGCACCGCAGCAGGCCAGCAGCGTGCTGCGTGCAGCGTGCGTGCCCCCCTGCTGTTGCTTGCTTGATTGCAGATTTGCAGGAACCGTGAGTCCGTGAGGTGAGTTATCCCCAAGTGATTTTTTTTAATATTCAGATTGAGTTATTTACATATTTGGTGATCGATTCCAATCATTTTATTTTGTAGGAAATAATTAGAAATTTAGAATCAATAGTAAACTAGAAGAAGATTAGAATGGAAAAATATTTGGTTAAGAAAGATGCTTCAACTTCAAACGTCTCAACTAATGGGAGTCGGATTGAGTAAAAAAGACCCCACATTGACCTTGATATGAATGATATAGTTGTTGATCCAGGTCTTAGAAAGCCAATTGAAGATATGCTATATTGAGCGAGATTTGTTTGCTTCCATTGAAGATGAAAATTTTTTGAAGCGCTTTCAAAGCTTAAGAACCCGTAAGATGAACTTGCCACGCGAGGTCCCGAGGTGCGTATTGTTTTAGTACTTTTGTTTTTGCTTATTCTCTTGATTATTGAAAAAGTATATAACGTTTAAAAATTATGTAGCATTGAGCGTGGTGGTCCAAGCGGTATTGGTTCAAGTGGTGTGAATTCTTGAAGATTGAAGACATCAAACATGGATATTTTATTATGGAATGCTCTTTATAATTGGTACATTTCTATCCTTATTATCATAATTTATGTATCTTTGACTTTGAGCACTTTGAATCAATATCAAATTATCAATCTTAGCTACATTTATTAGTGTCCTGTGTCTAGCGAGCAAATTTTTTTTGGCCTATGTTATTTAGCCCCCCCTTGGTCCGTTTCTGGGTCCGCCAATGCCTACGCGTGGATGATCTTAGACGGCAACGACATGAGGGCCTGGAGCAGCTGGGGCACACGCTTAGTTGTGCTTCCTCCGTGCAACAAGAAGCAAGGAGATGTTGCACAAAAGTGCATGTTGCAACTGTTTTAGATGGATATTATAAAAGTAGATCGGGATGTTGCCTATATTACAATAGTTGTACACATATGTTGCGAAGTTTATTACTAATGTTTCATCTGTGTTTTTGGATGTATGTTGCAAGTTTATTTATCTGAGTGTTGTATATATTTCACACATATGTTACATATATTTTATCTGGTTATTGCATATGTTTATAAAGATTTTCATATATTTTTCACATGCTTTTCGATGTGTTTCAGAAGCATGTTGTGAGTGTATATTTCAAAAGTTTTAGTTAATTATTGTTTTTCTGAATGTTATATATATATGGCTACACACATGTTGCAAGCATACATTACGAAATGTTTCATCGGTATGTTGCAAGTGTTTCACGAGATGTAGACGATTCCCACAGGGTGGCGAGTTCCGGGGAGGGGGCGGAGCAGCATGGCGCAGGTGAGCAGCAGAGCAGGCATGCATGCTTTGATGCATGTGGGGGCAACCAGAGGAACGCGTGAGAGACAACCACCCAACGTGGGACCCGACGCAAAGGTAGAGATGCTAGGCACCGGAGCGTTGCCGTATTTTCTATCAATCCATTTTGGCCGCTGGCGGGCCTAGCTGACAGGATGTGCAATGGTTAGTGCGTCGCGTGGGCTGCACAGATGAGCACACGCTGATCTTAGTGAAGGGCGCTGCGGGGATGTCCGGACGTCTAGACATGAGTAATTCCCATTAACTATAGAGATATTATAGATGAAATTATTTTTCTTGAAAAACAACGCAACGTAACAAAAGATTTAAATGTATAGTAAATTCAAATGTTGTCAAGGTTCAGAAAACTTGGCAAAGGCCCTATTTAGATGTCTTCTAAAAACATTTCGCCTACCACATCGAATATGACACACGTGCTTGGAGTATTTGCGAACACTAGGTTGATATGTGCCCTTGTGGTTCCACCCTAAGTGATTGAGCAATCGGTCAACAGGCTCACCGGGAGGGGTGAGTGGCAACATGTGTCTCTTGGTTGTGTTGATGTGTAGGTGTGGAGCTCGGAGACAGTGGTCGATGGCGAGGTGAAGGTCAAGTAGAGACGGACCGTGCCGATGGACCGTGAGCGGTAAAGGGCGGACGTGAGGCTTGCACCGACGGATCAGAGGGCCGGAGGACCAGCTGTGGTAGCTGGCACTTGGCTTCGACGAGCGAGAGCACATGGTGATGTGCGATGGCATCAACCAAGTCAGGAGGAAGACGATGTCGTCGTGACACTTGGCGGGAGGTCAGACACGGGCTTGCGTGCGGCGCAAGTGCCGTCGGCCAAGTCAAGGAGGAAGGCGAAGGCGTTGTGCCCGGCGTGTAGGCTGGACATGCATCGGCATCGGTGCTGGTGGTCGGGGTGTGCGAACCACACTTCGTCTACGACGCATGTTCGGTAGTTGAGCCTCAGAAAGCTACCATCGACGGTTTCTGAGTTTGGGCCTCAAAACTCGGGGTGGCGGGTTTTTGAGTTTGGGCCTCAAAACTCGGGGTAGACGGTTTTCAGGTTTGGGTCTCAAAACCTGGGCTGGCGGATTTACTGGTTTGGGCCTCAAAACCGGGCGGAGGTTCCTATGCGGAACGAGTCGACGCGTGGCGGCACCAAGAGGCTTGCGTTGCGACGAAGCTATCAGTGAGAAGGCGTGGTGGTTGACGGGACGACACGTGGCGGCATCCTGGAGATTGCGTTGAGGCGAAGCGAATGATGAGGAAGGCGCGTGACCGTCGGATGAAGACCTAACGGAGTTGGACCAGAATACCCCTAGGGTTAGCCTGTTCGCTCTATATATCTAGGGGTAGAAGGGGAATAATGTAATTAGGCTATATATAGAGAGGCAACCCCTCCTCTCATTCTATCCTGGCAGCATTTCATTCTCGCAAACTCTATTAGGTTTTCCTTCCTCTAGCTGCTTGTGATCCGCAGAGTGCTTCAATACCTCTGTGTATTTTGTGATTCTCAGGAAACAGGACCGTAATCCCGTTGTCTCCTTGTGGGGACGAGTTCCAGCTGAAATCGAGATCGAATTTGCGTTTTGTCTTGTGTTCTTCGCGTTTCGTTCTTTGCCTCCTCGGAGAATTGCTTCGTTCTTCCAATCCGAGGGATGGTTTTCGATTTCGTTTGAATCACTTTGTGCTAGGACGTGAGTGTCATCTTTCCACCGAAAGGTTTCCTCCCAAACCTCACGAGCACATAGATCGGGCTAAAATCGCGTTCGTTCTTCGTTCTTCCCCCTTTTCTAGTGTTATTAAGATTTCTCACAGTTGAGTTGGTTTGGAGCGATGATTTCCTAGGATTAGCTCTCCAACACGTAGATGAACACTTGGAAGAAGTTTGGTTGCAGGCCCATTCGATTTGGTTGAGATTGAATCGATTTTGGTTTTGACTCGTGCTGCTTTTGTGCTGTTTGGGCATTCCCGGACAGTCGGGGACCTGACGGCTGTTGACATCTCTTAGCGTCACTTTAGATAACGGCGCCAGAAATGTAGGTAGACAAATCTAATATCATTACCTTTAACGCTCCGCTAGCAGTGACACTAGAGACGTGGATTATATTTATGATCTTGCCCTTATAAAATATGAAAAGAGATTATCTGCAAGCGCACAGATAAAATACATTCGTTGTAGTGTTTCACCAAGAAGAGTTTCCAAGGTATCGTTATTTATAATGGAGCCATTCGTATCATGAGTTAACTAGTAGGAGATAAACATCTATAACTATGACACACACACATGTATGATTATGATAAGAGTTCCACTAGATCTATACTCAACACAAGAATCAATCATAAATAATAAATAAGATAAATGTAATAGAATAGAGTAAACCATATAAAAGAGTTCCAACAGAGCATTCCCACCCAAGGTCAGATAGTAACTGGATCTAGAAAGAGATAGATTAACTTCCTAATATGGTTCTAACTATAGGTCATAGACTACGTCAATTAGTGCAATTATGTTTAGCAATCATTGTTAGAATAACTTATATTTATACGCAAGAGACATCACACATGGAGGATCAGATCCAGAGTCTATGTCCTTCGGGTGACCAGGTCTTACTAGTCCTATATTCGGGGAGTGGACTACAAAGGACTCAATGAGGCTATAAGAGTCACCCTCGCGATCTACCACTTGCTGGTCCGGAATATAGGGTGCATTCGCAGGTAAACAACGTATAAGCACCATGCTTACACAATGTTGACCACTCACCCTGTGATCGACAGAATGAGCGCTATACGAACAAGAGCATAAACATAAAGATACCCTAGCTAGGCTAGACATATAATCAAAGTAGACGATGACCATTATAATTATGAACACAAAATAGTAACAAGTCATGACATGTATCAACTAGAACAAGAACTAGAAGATGAATAAGAACTAGATGAACAATTAGAAGTAGATTAGAAACACTAGGATGAACTAGAAAGGTAATTAGAACTAGATTAGAGCACATAGATGAACTAGAGAGATTAGAAGATGAACTAGAACACAATTAGAACACAAAGATAATGAACTAGAAGACAATTAGACAATTAGAAGAACAATTAGAAGAACAATGTTGATACAAGAGAGAAGACAAGGCTAATTACCTAGCTCCTCTTGACTAGATCCGGAATCCGAGCTTCCTCGACTCTTCTAATTCTACTCTAGGTATGCCCTTAGATGGTGGAGCTCCTGGTTGTCTAGGCTATCTCTAAACTACACGATTGATCTATGAAATGATGAACTGGTTGTTGATCTGATGATGTCTTCAGGAGGAGGGTCTCGGGTTTCTTATATAGTCTGGTGGGATGAACCGCAGCACTTGGATCAAACCGACCTTGAACAACGGTTGAGATACAAAGTAGAGGTCGGTTAGGTCACGTTGTACGAAGGAGGAGTGGCTTCCATGTGGGCCCAGGCCGACCGGCCTAGGGTTGAGGCCGACTGGCCTCCCCCTGCCGCTGCCTGCCTTGTCCTTCGATCGGGAGTCTTCTAATACCTTCCTTATTCGTCTAGAGTCCTTGTTCGGTTGGTTTGCGCAACGAGTCGTGGCGTAGATGGATTCCTTGTCGTCTTTTTTCTGTCTAGTCCCTGGATAATTATGGTATTCTGTAGCTGTTGGAATCTTGTCTGTTACACCCTTGATCTTTGTGTGGATAATGCTTCTAGAGGGTTCCAGAGTCTTCCTGGTCGTATTCATCAAGGACTCTCGCTCCGGGGCACCAAATATGGCAAGTGGTATGTCCGTTGCGATCGTCTTGACAAGCTCATCACAATGATGTGCTCTGTTTCTTCACTTGAGATACTTTCTTATGATGAAATATTGAATATCCTGCAAAACAAGTGAGAACTACACAACTCGTGGAACTCGTTAGAATCAAACCCCATAGCTACACTCTTTGGATCATTGCAGGTCATTTATGGGGCTAGTTGACGGTTTAAAATAGGAGTTATCTACCGTCAACAACGGCGGACTGTCCGCGCGTTGGGTTTTGGTCAGTTCAGTCAGGTGAAGTCCCCTGACTGTTCACTGACAAGTGAATGGCGGACAGTTCACGGTTCAAACCCCGAACAGTCCAGGAGCTGACCAGAACTGTTTTCAAAACAGTTTGGTTTTGGGATTTTTGCCGGTGGACAGTCCGACATCCAGGCGCGGACAGTCCGGGCTTCTACGACGGACAGTCTGGGACCCTGACCCCGGGCAGTCCGGGATCCTGCTGCAAGTGCAGTTTTGCTCCGTTGCTTTGGTGCTTGGTTTTTGGCCTTCTCCGGTAGTTCTGTTGTACCTCTAGCACATCTCCTAAGGTATCCACCTATTCATAGGTTGTGTACTAGCTGGTTGTTTGAGTCTCTGTCTTTTGGGGTGATTTTCTAGGACAAGGGCCATCTATTTCTCGAGAAGAAAGTTGAGGCTCTCATTCACCCCCCTCTGGTCGCCAATTCGGTCCTTCAATTGGTATCGGAGCCGGTTAAGGATCTTTCATACCTTAATCGGTTTTGGATCCTAAGGGCGACATGGATCGAGGAAACTCTTATACTTAAGTAGTATGCAAGATCGTAGAGGTACAAACAAGAATATACCAGCGATTCCGGTGTTCCTCTCGCTAAGTGTACAAGCGCGCCGAGTACACTCGTGGAGGTAGCTGACAACTCCAGCACTTCTCCCGCTCAGACCTCACTCGCTCCCTATTCTAGATAGCTACTAGAGCTATGATAAGTGTGGCACTACTCCTTCTTCCATGGATTCCTCTTGAGATATGTATTGGTGAGCTCTTGGATGCTTTGTGAGGAGGGTGGAGGCCTCCTTTTATAGGTGAGGTGCCTTGGGGGAGTGCAGGACCTCTCCTCCTCCTTTGGAAGGGCCAAACTGACCTCAAAGCGCCTTCAAGGTGCAGTGTACTTGGATGGTGACCACCATAAGCGACATCAGCAAGGCGGTTAGAGGACACCTGCCAAAATTGGTCGAGAACTGCCTCCGTGGGGGTGCGGGCGCACCAGTGGTGCGGTAGCACCACCACCGGGCCCAAATCGTCCCAATCTTCTCTGGTGGCCTCCTGGGAGCTCCTAGATGAATGTTACATGGGTTGCTTGCCCTGTTGAGACTGTTTGATTTGGTATTGGGTTTATTCTCCACTTTTCCAGGCCCTGATTTGCCTGGTATTGGGCCTTCTCCCCCTTGGGTCCATATTGGGTGCATGTACATACGGTATTTTGCATGTGTTGGAGCCCGTTTGTAGTCGTTTCCGTAGATACCCTCCTACAATTGACCAAACACCAAAACTTGTGGAAATAGTTAGTTGTAAGCCCTAATTCTATGATTGGTGTTGGTTTTATGCGAGTCTTGGCGGTTATAAAGTATGAGTTAAGGACCGCCAACAAACTCCCCCACACTTACCTCTTTGCCCGTCCTCGAGTAAAGCTTTAGAGATAAAAGTAAACACGAGCATAACATTCCTGGGATATGCAGCTATTATAAAGATCATTCCAAAACATTCCTTACACAGGTGGGATATGCGGTGTTGTCTAACATTTTCCCTTAGGATGTTGAAAAGTGGAATAGCTCTCGAAACAGAGTCATCTTCCCTGATTCACATCTTAGCAGCTTGGAGATTTTCACAGTTTTATTAAGAAAAGCATAGTTCACTTTTATACTCCTCAAAT
Organism: Coix lacryma-jobi var. lacryma-jobi; assembly: GCA_009763385.1. NCBI lineage: Eukaryota > Viridiplantae > Streptophyta > Magnoliopsida > Poales > Poaceae > Coix > Coix lacryma-jobi. The sequence continues at coordinate 141,768,063 of CM019822.1, read as the reverse complement.
GATGCTCTCGGATCACTCGATGGTGTATGATTCCTTACCAAGGCATAGCAGAGTTTTGCCTTCTTTTGTTGTCCTTACATCTAAAAGGTTTATGTGGAGCTCGGTAGGGATAAACATGATTGCATACTTGTATTGCATATATTGTAAAGTCAAATCGAGGATCCAAGGAGAGAAGTGTCATACTCTTAGATCAAGATGTGTGTTGATGGTCCTTAAACACCTGTTTTACCATCAACATTTTACCCTAAAATTCACCAAAAGGCATGAAATGTAGTAAAATAGGTTTCAAACTAACCAAATTCCACATGTCCATAGATTTTTATTTGAATGCAGGATTTGGACCAAATTTGAAGAATGAACCCACAGGAGACGAGCCCACTCACCAGGACCCATTTGGGCCCTAGTGGGGTGGCGCCCGCCACCCCTAGGTGGCGCCCGCCACAAGGGTGAAGCCCACATTCCCCCCTGCCACGTCACTGATCCGTGTGACCACCCCAAGGCCAAATCTTGGCCCTTGGTCACTAGGTCAGTGGCATCGGACGGCTCAGGAGGGAGTGGCGTGGATCAAGACCGAATGGCGGTTACTCAGACATGCAACTGACCTAACCACCGCCTCTCTGGAGCTCCTAGATGCCGTTGAAGCAAAGACGGTGCATCCAACGGTGATGGGGGTGGCGGCCGCCACCTAGGGCTGGCGCCCGCCACTAGGGTTTGCCCTAGGTCGGCTGGCTGCCCCCTATAAATACCCCCCTCACTCACTTGGGCTATAAATACCCCCCTGAGGCTTCACTTCAGGAGACACCACACCAACACCAACACAAAGCAAGAGCAAGCAAAGCAGAGAGCAAGTTAGAAGCTTAGAGAGCTTAGGCAAGTAGGTTAGCTAGTACAGAGAGTATAGCTCTAGTGCCCTCGCTACAGCGCGGCTCTTAGTTTAGCACAGCTCAGCCCTGACCAGTGGCATAGTAGCGTAGAGCTTGATAAGAGAGAAGCGGGTGCGAGCGACTGGCATCGGAGGTCGGTTGATTTCCCGGCGTCTCTGGTCTGGTTTGCCCTCTTGTATCTCAGGTACACTTATCTTTATCCCAGTATTACTTTAAGCATTACTTTCAGTATTACTTTTAGTATTACTTTATCAAGTACCTTGAGTGTGACCTAGCTATCCTACAGTTCAATTCACTTAGCCATAGTAGTTAATCTCTAGTGTGCTTAGTGATTGATCTTTGCCAATAGGTTGCTTAGTTTAGTGTTTATCTTATTAAGTCAAGTATTTGCTCTGACGTCCGCAAGGGTGTCTCTATTCAAAGCTAGGGTAGAGATAGTTAGAATATAATTAAGCGTGGTGCTTAGTTATAGACTTACCTTCAGATACGGCTGGACCCCCGGATAGCTGTGGTAGCAAGCAGGTGGTGACACCCCTGTGCGCCTTGAATTCCACCACGTAGTTGGCCCAGTTTAATAGTAAGGCTCGTTGTGCTAGCGTTCAACCTAAGTCAGTGGTAAAGGCTAGTACGCCTCGATACTTGATAAGATAGGAATAAAACTATACTTAACTTAGTTGCTTTATTGACATTTGCCTGTCTTGATTCGTAGTTACCCTGCTTCATAGTTATCTTGCTTCGTAGTTATCTAGGAGTAGTTAGTAGTTATTAGTTAGTTATCCTATCTCCCCTATCTATCTATCTATCTATCTATCTATCTAGTTATCCACCTTACCTTACCATCCATTTCATCCTTACCTATCCACCCACATATTCTTTCTAGCCTTTCATCTTCTTTTCTCTCCTTTCAACTTTTCTTATTCTTCGACTCTCATCCCCTCCTTGACTCGACCCATACACCACCCTAGCCTTCCCTTGGGATCAAATAAATCGACACCTGGTACTCCCAGACGAAGTGCTACTACGATAGTTCTGTGCGCTTGCAGAATCTCCTCTTGGTAGATTGCAACCTCTCTAGCTAGCTCCTACTAGTGTCGGGATTGACAACCCCATTTGACATTAGTAGAAAGCTGCTTTAGCTTCACACCTTTAGGTATAGTGACCGGACTTGCTACAAGCACTTCTGACACCGTTGCCGGGAATAGATTCCATAGTCTACTCCTAGTAACGACGTTAGCTAGTGTCAACAAGCATTTCTGGCCCATTACCGGGGATAGTTGCCTAGCTCTATCTTTAGTGAAGCTAAGAACTTCCAACAAGCATTTCTGGCGCCGTTGCCGGGGAAGGCAATCGGTGTATCGGTTGAGTCCGTGTCGAATTTATCTTCGCTCAAGCTCCCGCTTAGCGAATCCCATCTTACCCCATTCTTTCTTTCCTTAACTCTTCTTATCTTTTTCCTTCATCTTCTTCAACTTCTTTCTTTCTTATCTCGTTCTATCTTCACGATGGCCAACAAGACCATTCGTGAGTTTTCTGCTCCTTCTGCCGCTAATGTAGCGATAGGACCAGACGTGATCGATGCCAACCTCAATTTTGAGTTAAAACCGGCTCTGATCACGATGGTCCAAGCTAGCCCGTTCTGTGGCAAGGCTCATGAGGATGCCAATGCTCACCTCCAACAATTTTTGGAGATTTGCGGCACCTTCACCATTAAGGGGATAACCCAAGAAGCCATCCGTCTTCGTCTCTTTCCCTTTTCTCTTCTAGGAAAAGCGAAGCAATGGTTCTATACCGATCGCAACGCTGTAGACACATGGGACAAGTGTTCCAATGCTTTTCTCGCCAAATTCTTTCCTATGGGCAAGACGAATGCTTTGCGCAACAAAATCTCCAGCTTTACGCAACAAGCCGAGGAATCTATTCCCGAGGCTTGGGAGAGGTTGCAAGAGTACGTCGCTGCTTGTCCGCACCATGGTATGGAGGACTGGCTATTGATCCAGAACTTCTACCATGGCCTAACCCCACTCTCTAGAAGCCATTTGGATGCCGCTGCCGGCGGTGCATTCTTTTCTCTGAATGTTGCAGATGCCAAAGCCCTCATAGAGAAGATAGTGTCGAACCAAGGATGGAATGACAAGAGACTGTAGCCCCGTAAGCGAGGTGTGCATTCCCTTAAGGAGGCCGACATGATCGTGGCCAAGATGGACCTACTGGCAAAGAAGCTGGACAGCTGTGAGAAGATGAACCAACAAGAGAGTGTCCAATCTCTGGAATCTTACATGACTTGTGAAGTCTGTGGAGAAACCGGACATTCTGGGAGCCACTGCCCCGAGCTACATGAAGATTTGAACTTCATCAACAACAACAACGGTTTCCGTCAACAGAATCAAGGATGGAATCAGCCTGCAAATTCTCAAGGTAACAATTCATTCCCCCGCTCTAATTTTCAGAATTCTGATAATTTCTCATTCTTGAAAAATTTAGTTTACTCACATGGTAGAACTACTGATTTCTTGAATAAGAGATTAATGTCGAATGATAAAACCCTTGAGAATATAAATGCTAAATTGGAAGATTTCTCATCTGCTCTGAAAAATCAATTAAGCTTTAATAAGATGTTAGAAACCCAATTAGCTCAACTTGCTGCTATCATACCATCTTTTGAATCTGGCAAAATTCCTGCTAAACGTGACATGGAAACTGCAAATATGGTTGAAATAAAATATTTTAACTATTATGAAGGTCAAACTATGACTGTTAAAAAGGGTGATCCTGGTAGTCCCATAATTAGATGCTCAATCTTTGGTGAAGTCTTTAAAAATGCCATGTGTGATTTATGATCGAGTGTGAACATTTTATCTAAAGATTTCTATGAAAACTCATTCTTTCCACCCATGTCATCCACATCTGCCTATGTTGTGCTAGCTGATCAATCCACTTGCTATGTAGAAGGAATAGTTAATGATTTACCTGTTCATGTTAGAGGTTCCTATGTTCCTGCTGATTTCATAATATTAGATATGGGAAATAGGAAAGATGTGCCTCTAATCTTAGGTAGACCCTTCTTGAACACTGTTGATGCTTGCATATATGTGGGGAGTGGTAAAATGCAAATGACATTAGGAGGGAGGAAGGAAATGTTTTCCTTTTCCCGTGGTCCCGCATATGTCGCTAACATGCATGAAGCAAAACCTGTTCGTACCAAGAAGAGGCGCCCAAGAACAAGGTGGAACATAAAGAAAGAACCACCTCCTCCTAAGTTGTATAGTTCACATAACAAAGGAGAGGTGCCAAACGAAGAAGAACCTGATGAAGTACTGAGAGAAGAAGTGCCTAAGGAAGAAGAAGATCCACCCGATAAGGATGAAACTCCATGGACCTAAGGTATGGTTTTACTTTTAATTTTTCCCTTCAATTTTCCCTTTTTCGAATAAATAACATATGTCATGCATGTAACTAAAAAAAATCAGTTATCATTAGTTATATGCATAGGTATATGTTAACTTAGTTAGAATAATAAAATATCATAATAGGATAGTTTCCCTTTTCATAACATTAGATAGTTTCCCTTTTAATAAAATGAGAACAAGAGCTCCGACTGAGAAGAAGAAGATCCTTCACCGAGCAAGAAGCCAGCTTGGGGGAGACTCCCGCTCCAATAAGGTATGTCTCAAGCCTGCACTTTACATTCAGTTCTTAAATTCTATATCTTTTGAATGTCACATGCTTGCCTAAATAACCATTCCATGAATAAAAATTGATAAAATCTGCTTAAACAAGTTGAAACCTGACTAAGATTTGAAATATGTCATGCAAATGCTATTGTTATGGTTTGAATAACTGGTCTTATCTAAGTTGTAGCTTTTGTGGGTTGCACTTGCTTTAACTAAAATCATGGTTAGTGAATAAAGTTAGTAAGAAATGGAGTAATTCTTTAAACTTGCTAAGGTGAAATTAGGACTTATACTGGAGGATTTCTTTTAAAAAGTATGAAAACCTTGCTAAAAGTTCCTCCTAGATTTTATCCCATCCCACCACCAGCCAAATATTTGTTAGTCAAAACCACAAAGAGCTTTGTCTGTGTTGAGCTTTGTTAGACCTCATAGATCTTAGTAGAGAAGCTTATCATATCTTTTGAATCAAGATTCACACACCCACCATAAATTGCCTACTTTCCACTTGGGAAGTTTGCAACCACCAAATAAATTGCTCATTCTCTACACTGGAGATATGCAATACCTTGCCAAACATCCCATTGCTAGCCTTATGCTATTCCTACACTGGGAATAAGCATTTCTCTCCCTTTCCCTACTCATTTCAAAAATCCTTTCCTATAGATAATCTGGGGAAATCTAGAGCTAAAAAGAGAGGGAGAGAGAAAAATGAGCAAAGTAGCTCAAGAAAGGACTATGTCCTAAGAAAAAAAGTGAGCAAAGTAGCTCAAGAGAGTACTATGTCCTAAGAAAAGGTGAGGACACATCTTTTTGTCTACTCACTATGTATCCAAAAGAGAGAGAGAAAGAGAGAGAGAGAGAGAGAGAATTATCATTAGCTCTAGACCCCAGAAATTAACTAGGAAGGATTATGAAATATCTCTCTATACACTTCCACATAACCACGCATGCACATCTTGATCAATTTTTATGATTTGCTGCTCCTTATGATCTGAGTGTCTAGCTTAGCAATAAACATTAAGCAATTTGCTCATGATTCTTAGCCTACCTATAACTCCACATATCATTCTTTAGAAATAGGAGAGGCTACATTTTGGCCTAAGTGAGGATTTAAACACCATTGAGTGATTGAGTGAATCTTAGAGGACTTAAGCAAGTTGTTATCTTTTGAAAACTTTGAAAAACCTCCAGACAAAATCCTAGTCAAACCTGAGCAAGATAAAAGTTTCCTATCTACTACTTTATTTCACTCTTGCATGTTTTAAGTGAAAAGATATAAGCCCCACATTGCTATGATTAATGATATATACTAAGTTATTTCTCACTATACAATATGCACTTGTATACATCTTAATTTTGGTACCTATTTCATGCTTAATGCTTAAACCGCATTGTTGCTCGAGGACGAGCAACAGGTTAGCTTGGGGGAGCTTGTTGATAGTCCTTAAACACCTGTTTTACCATCAACATTTTACCCTAAAATTCACCAAAAAGGCATGAAATGTAGTCAAATAGGTTTCAAACTAACCAAATTCCACATGTCCATAGATTTTTATTTGAATGCAGAATTTGGACCAAATTTGAAGAATGAACCCACCAGGAGACGAGCCCACTCACTAGGACCCATTTGGGCCCTAGTGGGGTGGCGCCGCCACAAGGGTGAAGCCCATATTCCCCCCTGCCACGTCACTGATCCGTGTGACCACCCCAAGGCCAAATCTTGGCCCTTGGTCACTAGGTCAGTGGCATCGGACGGCTCAGGAGGGAGTGGCGTGGATCAAGACCGAATGGCGGTTACTCAGACATGCAACCGACCTAACCACCGCCTCTCTGGAGCTCCTGGATGCCGTTGAAGCAAAGGCGGTGCATCCAACGGTGATGGGGGTGGCAGCCGCCACCTAGGGCTGGCGCCCGCCACTAGGGTTTGCCCTAGGTCGGCTGGCTGCCCCCTATAAATACCCCCCTCACTCACTTGGGCTATAAATACCCCCCTGAGGCTTCACTTCAGGAGACACCACACCAACACCAACACAAAGCAAGAGCAAGCAAAGCAGAGAGCAAGTTAGAAGCTCAGAGAGCTTAGGCAAGTAGGTTAGCTAGTAGAGAGAGTATAGCTGTAGTGCCCTTGCTACAGCGCGGCTCTTAGTTTAGCACACCTCAGCCCTGACCAGTGGCATAGTAGCGTAGAGCTTGCTAAGAGAGAAGCGGGTGCGAGCGACTGGCATCGGAGGTCGGTTGATTTCCCGGCGTCTCTGGTCTGGTTTGCCCTCTTGTATCTCAGGTACACTTATCTTTATCCCAGTATTACTTTAAGCATTACTTTCAGTATTACTTTTAGTATTACTTTATCAAGTACCTTGAGTGTGACCTAGCTATCCTACAGTTCAATTCACTTAGCCATAGTAGTTAATCTCTAGTGTGCTTAGTGATTGATCTTTGCCAATAGGTTGCTTAGTTAGTTTAGTGTTTATCTTATTAAGTCAAGTATATGCTCTGACGTCTGCAAGGGTGTCTCTATTCAAAGCTAGGGTAGAGATAGTTAGAATATAATTAAGCGTGGTGCTTAGTTATAGACTTACCTTCAGATACGGCTGGACCCCCGGATAGCTGTGGTAGCAAGCAGGTGGTGACAGCCCTGTGCGCCTTGAATTCCACCACGTAGTTGGCCCAGTTTAATAGTAAGGCTCGTTGTGCTAGCGTTCAACCTAAGTCAGTGGTAAAGGCTAGTACGCCTCGATACTTGATAAGATAGGAATAAAACTATACTTAACTTAGTTGCTTTATTGACATTTGCCTGTCTTGCTTCGTAGTTACCCTGCTTCATAGTTATCTTGCTTCGTAGTTATCTAGGAGTAGTTAGTAGTTATTAGTTAGTTATCCTATCTCCCCTATCTATCTATCTATCTATCTATCTATCTATCTATCTATCTATCTATCTATCTATCTAGTTATCCACCTTACCTTACCATCCATTTCATCCTTACCTATCCACCCACATATTCTTTCTAGCCTTTCATCTTCTTTTCTCTCCTTTCCCCTTTTCTTATTCTTCGACTCTCATCCCCTCCTTGACTCGACCCATACACCACCCTAGCCTTCCCTTGGGATCAAATAAATCGACACCTGGTACTCCCAGGCGAAGTGCTACTACGATAGTTCTGTGCGCTTGCAGAATCTCCTCTTGGTAGATTGCAACCTCTCTAGCTAGCTCCTACTAGTGTCGGGATTGACAACCCCATTTGACATTAGTAGAAAGCTGCTTTAGCTTCACACCTTTAGGTATAGTGACCGGACTTGCTACAAGCACTTCTGACACCGTAGCCGGGAATAGATTCCATAGTCTACTCCTAGTAACGACGTTAGCTAGTGTCAACAAGCATTTCTGGGCCGTTACCGGGGTTAGTTGCCTAGCTCTATCTTTAGTGAAGCTAAGAACTACCAACAATGTGCATGTGTGTGGACTATGAGATGAAAAATACTCCTTTTGTGGATATGATTTCTCTTTATAACTTATTACCTTGAGACATGGTTATCTTTCTCTTTTATATTTTTTTTCTAAGCATGAGCCTTCATGTGCTCATCATTTTTTTGTGTGGGTATTGAATATACCCCTAACTCTACTGTGGGCACTTGCCCATTTTCTCTCTCTCTTTTTTTCTTTGGGACCTTCGTGTGTCCCTCTTCTTTTTTATGTACTTTTGCATAGCCCATGTCTCTTCTAAAACATATATTGTAGAGAGAAATCACTATTGTAAATCATGGAGTATAAAAAGATATTTTTTTTGTCTACCCCCAGTGTAGGAGCAAAGCTTTTTGGTGGAACTAAATGGAAGCATGTTTTTGCACACTCCTAGTGTAGGAGTGGCAAGTATACACTACTAGAAAAATCCCCTTGTAGCTATGCTTTTTTAGACAATAGACACACTTTAATTCGTCTCTATATGAATGTACACACACTTTCCAAAAACGTGTTAGAAGCGTCTTTGTATGGACCGTATCAGACTTTGTAGAAACGATTATCATAAGCGTATATATTAGATGAATAGATGTTTCATAGACACATTAGATGCATGTTTAAACACATTGATATGCTTTTATAGATGCGCATATAACATGTGTCTATTATTGTTGTTACGTCATATAGTAACGTTTCATTATGTGTCAAAAAGTATAGAGACAATATTATAAATACATTCATAATTCATGTGTATTACTATAGTCACGTTTTATAGTGACACTTTATTGCGTATTAAGGAGTATAGAGACAATATAGTAGGTGACATGAATGATGACATGGCAGGTGATGTGGACAGGTGACATGGTAGGTGATGTGGAAACATGACATGGCAGGTGATGTGGAAAGGTGACGTGTCAGCTGACGTGGCGAGTGACACATTCTATAGTAACGCCTAAACATGTGTTAACAAAAGTAGAAATAATACTATAGCCACGTTTGTATTGTGTGCCTACGTATATCAGTACGTTGTATAGTAACGTCATACTGTGTATTAAGACCTGTAGAAATGATTTTGTACATACTTCTATATTTGTTTGTAATAATATAGACACGTTATACTGTAACGCTTTATTACATGCAAAAAAGATGTTTTCATTTATATATATAAATATGCATCGAGATGAATTAAAAAAACAAAATCAAATTATTTTTTCTTTGATAAATAATGAGAAGTAAACCATCAATAATATTGCTTTTGGTCTTGACAAAATATCACGAGTCTAACTAACTCGATAGCAAACATGTTCAATATTGAACTGGCAATTGTGTTCACAAAGAAGCAAAGCCAAAGTGGCAATATCATACAAATATCACTTAAAAATTTTAGTAACTACTAGAATCTAACTAATTCACTTTGCAATTGTACTCTGCTTTCCATCTAGCTTTGTCCATGTGCTGCAGGTACCAACTTGTTGCGGGTACAAGATGAACTTCTAGCTTGCTTCACCTACAATAAAGCTTGTGTTAGATCATAACTCAATTTGAAGTTGTTACGGGGACACATGTACTATTTGAAATAAAAAAGTTACATGTGTAATTGGCCAAGGAATAACATAGCCAATAGCATCAATTAGTGTACGAATCTGATCAGATGGTCTAGGTACCTCCTCATCTACAATATTGTCAAGTTCAATATTTTCAAGGCCTTCAACAAGAACCCCCACATTATTCTGGTCCAAGCTTTGCTCCTAATATCTCTCTTTGGCTATCAGTAGTCACTAACTTCCCTTTGCCACAACTCTGCCTTTGTTTATCAGTGAACGTGATCTTGATCTTGGGAGCATGATAAATCTCTCAACAAGGGTCAACAAGACTTGACCAAACTCAACACAATATCAAGCAGCGTATGTAGAAAAGCTTAAAACTTTTTGCTAGATAACAATTTTGGCTTTGGTAGGAATTTTCTCACCAAATGAGGAGTATGTGATACTATGGTTTTATATCATTTTCAAAACAAATTCTCCAAGTACTTTGAATAGAAATGGTAGGATTGGTAAGCCAAAACTATATCACACTTCACAACATCTTAGTCATCATGATTGTCCTATCAAGATATTTTCCCACAAGTATAAGTATATGCATATGGAAGAAACTTTATGCAAGCCTCTATCTCAAAAGATGTCATGATCATGTCACTTTTCAAATTTTAACATGAAGTGTGGTTTCTTTGTTTATTTCTAGGAAGTAGTGTTGGTTCATTGAGTTTAATTTTAGTGGTAAGTTTTATATATATTTAAACTCAAGAACTAGGGAGCTGGTGAGAGTGTTGCACAAACCGTCATTTGAAGATGAAGGATTGATGAAGATTCAAAGGTGGTTTGGCTGAATTGTAAGTTCAGCTGATCCTCCCTTGAGCTATTAGTCCTGCCCTTCTGCATGTCAAGGTGATCGATGTTTGTTGCAACATGTGGGGGGAGATCTCGAATGTGTGGTTGTTGAACTTGAGAGATCTCCCCCACACTTTGTTCTTGTACCTGTTTTTATTTTTAACAAAAAAGTGGAAATACAACAAGGGCTCTCCAGCTAAAACACTGGGGAGCTTTTATTTTTTATTATTATATTTTATTTATTTATTTTTTTATTATGGCAACATTGAGGAAGAATATATATCCATGCTCTAGGAAAATTGAAAACTTAAAGCTCCAGAAAACATGGATGAACAAAGGTTGCCATAATTATAACAAGGGCTCTGTCAGCTAGAACACTGGGGAGCTGTTGATGGTCCTTAAACACCTGTTTTACCATCAACACTTTACCCAAAAATTCACCAAAAAGGCATGAAATGTAGTCAAATAGGTTTCCAACTAACCAAATTCCACATGTCCATAGATTTTGATTTGAATGCAGGATTTGGACCAAATTTGGAGCATGGACCCACCAGGGGCCGAGACTACTCACCAGAGCCCATTTGGGCCCTAGTGGGGTGGCGCCCGCCACCCCTAGGTGGCGCCCGCCACATGGAGAGGCCCAACTTCCCCCCTTGCCACGTCACTGATCCGTGTGACCACCCCTGTTGGGGGAAGGGACCCTCGGAGGTGGCGCCTTGCAGGCTGGCTCGGATGGCAACCTTTGCACGACCCGGGCGCCCTCACAAACTTTCTTCTCTCCGTCAGATTGGACCCTTCGGATCGGTTTCCTAACCTTCGGGTACAAACCGACCCTCGGAGTTCTCTGTGTTTCTTGCAGGTAAAGGCGCGCCGTGGACACAGGAAGTGACCCTCACACATTCCGAGGCTCCTTCGCTGAAGACTTCAAGCTCGGCAAATGGCTAGCGGATGCTGACCTCGCGGCCAGCAGAGTCGCGAGGGTCTGACCTTCACCTTTCCACGAAGGTGGGCTGAACAAGATGGCGGCGGGCAGGAGGAAGGCGAGCTAGGGTTTCAGTACTTTGTGTGCTTGTACGATTTTGCCCTTCCGTTATGTAGCGCAGAGGAATCTTTCTTGTCCCCTTTTGTAATTTGGTCAGTGCCCTTTGGTATCCCCTATAAATACCAGGGGGGTGAACAGTGTAAGGCATGCAGTTTTTTGGGAATAGAGCCACAACATCACTATTCTCGTTTCCTTTGTACCTTCGTTCGGTTCTGACGATTGGCCACCTTCGCCACTCCCCTGCGTGTGCGCGGAGGTAGGGCAAGTGTGTTTCCAACAGTTTGGCGCCGACTGTGGGGACCGGAGTTCGTAATGGCAGGAAATAGAAGAGCATCCTCAACCAGAGACAACCGCACAACCAGAGAAGCTGCGGTGACGGTCCAACCTATAGAAGAAAATGTGGAACCTTCGGAAGAAGAAGAAGTCACCCCGGGGACAGAGGTCCCGGGGCCTCACACTCGGCTAGTATCACAGCCGCACCCACACACCTCCGGAGGGGGTGGAAGAGGAGATGAAGAGGAGCTGGGTCTCAAGGCTTTGGACAGGCTCCAAGCTGAGTTGCAGGAGAAGAAAAGGCGCCTAGACCAGCTTGAAAGGCACAACCGGCTGCGCGCTATCAGGCAAAAGGCGGATGAAGCAAGGGAGCAGCTTTGCCGAATGGAAGAGTCCCTCGCGGTAGCTGAAGCCGAAGCCGAGGGTTGGAATGATAGAGAAATGCCGCCCCGTCAAGAGGGGAATGAGGGGTTGGGTGCCCGTCAACCTCCACCACCCCCACCACCACCAAATTTTTGCCAGCTATACCCAGAAGAGCGAGAGCCAAACCTTCGCATGCAGCGAAGGGTGCGGATACATGGGTGTATGCCGAGTCTCTGTGTGATGAGTGATTGTCAATGGAGATGATGCGCATGTTCTTTGGCTTGTGTTGTGCAGGTGTCGAGCACGGAGACAGTGATCGATGGCGGGTGAAGGTCAAGTTGCGACGTGCCGTGCCGACGGACCGGGCGCGATGAAGGATGGGCGTGCCGTGCGGCGGACGTGCCATGCCGATGTATCGGACGGTGAAGGGCGGACGTGGACTTGGACTGATGGACTGGAGGCCGGAGGATCAGCTGTGGTGGCTGGCAGCCTGCGACAGCGACAGGCGGAGAAGTGCGATCATGTCGGTGGAAGGGGTGCACAGGCGGTGCATCCCCTCTACGACGCCGGTTTGTTGGTAGAGCCCGGGAAAAACCAACGGTGGACGGTTTCCAGGTTTGGGCCTCAAAACCTGGGTGCTGGGTTTCCAGGTTGAGCCACAAAACCTGGGCGCGACGGTTTCCAGGTTGAGCCTCAAAACCTGGGCGTGGGCCGGTTTCCGAGTTTGGGCCTCAAAACTCGGGCGCGGACGGTTTCCGAGTTTGGCCACAAAACTCGGGCTGGAGGCTGGTTTCCCGGTTTGGGCCTCAAAACCGGGGGCTGATGGAAAAGGCTGGTTTCCCGGTTTGGGCCGCAAAACCGGGGGTGCAGAGTGGTGGCGGCACGTGGCGGCGATCTAAAGGTTGCGTGGAGGCGACGCGGAAGACCGTGCGGGCGTGGCCGTCGGATCTACCTACCACCAGCGGGTGGACTAGAATAGCCTTAGGGTTAGGCTGGTCCGATCTGTAAATTAGAGTAGAGAGGGGTAGAGTAGGAAATAGACTTAGGCTAGGTTAGTATAAGTAGTCTAGGGGAGACACCCTCCTCCCTATCTCAATCTCAGTTAGAGCTTTCATTTCCTAGGGTTTCCACTCTCCCACACCCCTGCTTTAGCTAGTTGAGATCCGCAGAGAGACTCCACTCTGTGTACTGTTGATTCGAGGAAGTGAGGCCGTATCCTCACCTTGGATCCCATCTCTTGGTGTCAATTCGCGTTTTGATTTCATGTTCATCATGTTCTTCGCGGATTGCTTTGTGCCTTGAGTTTTCCCGTCGCTTGATCTTTGTGCTCGGTCCATCTTTCACGATTCCGTTTGAACTGAGTTGCTCTAGATCGTGAGGCACTTCTTTCCACCGAAAGAAATCATCTCTAACCTCACGGTCTAGGAGATCGATCAAGTTTTAGTTTCGGGTCTCTTTTTCTTCTTTCCCCCGAATTCCTTCGATTCACCGATTTGGAGTTAGGTTCGAGCCATGATCTCTTAGAGATAGCTCACTAACTTCCTTGTGACTCCTCAGATCGAATCCCAAGCCTAGAGCACTTGATTCGGAGGAGATCGGGTTGAATCGCCGGAGTTTCAGTGCAGTCGCGGGGTGACCGGACGCTCTGTCGGGCTGACCGGACGCACGCTTTCAGAGTCCGGTCGTTGAGCACGGCGCCAAGCTTTTCTGCGTACTGACCGGACGCTCTCGACCGGACGCTCTGTTTGCATTTCGACCGGACGCTACGCTTGCACTGTTCCCGTGTCATTGTCTTATCTGACCGGACGCTCAGTGAACGACCGGACGCTTGAGCTCCGTGCGTCCGGTCGCGAACAGAGAGCTCCCAGAGCTGTTTTCTGACGACCGGACGCGTCCGGTCCCTGCTGACCGGACGCAGGCCAGAGTCCGGTCGCTGCAGTTTCGCGCGTCTTCGTTCGCGGTTCGTTCGTTCTTGATCGGATTTGAGTTCCGTCTTTTGGGTTGGCTTTCTAGGGTTGTCTAGTGTCCCGCTGTGCTTCTAGGAAGCATCCACCCTACATCTAGGGTCGTGGACATTAGCAAGCTCTAGGTTTCGATTTTGGGGTTGATCTTGGGACAGTGGCATCTAGTTTCCGAAAGGAAATTTTTGAAGCTCCCATTCACCCCCCCTCTGGTCGCTTTCGGGTAGCTTCTCGGTCCTTCAATTGGTATCGGAGCGGGTTAAGGATCTTCCACCTTAGCCGGTTCCAGATCCACCGAAGGCGACATGGATCGCGGCGTGGGCAAACCGCCGTTTTTCGATGGGACGAACTATGCGTATTGGAAGATACGTATGTCGGCCTATTTGCAGAGCTTGGGCGCTTCGATCTGGGATATTTGCAACTCCCCTGATTACGTGGTCTTGGCTGCTCGTGTGACTCAACAGCAGGTCGATGAGCACGATGCCAATAGCCGAGCCCGTAATGCTCTTTTCTCTTGTTTGAGCATGGGTGAGTTTGATCGCGTTTCTCACTTCTCTACGGCTCGGGAGATCTGGGACACCCTCATGCGCTTTCATGAGGGCACCTCTCAAGTCAAAACCCGACTCTACGAGTCGTTCAAGAGAGAGTATGAGAACTTTCGACATCAGCCTGGCGAGAGCATAGAAAGTTTATTCGCTCGCTTTCAGGTGATTGTCAACAGGATGAGGGCTAACAGAGAGCAGTTGCCATTTGACGATCATGAGCGTGCTTTGAAGCTTTTGCACACTCTTGACCGTTCGGTGTGGGACTCCAAGGTTCAGGCAATCATCGAATCGCCGAACTATGAGACCCTCACCTGCGACGAGCTCTTCAGTAAGCTCAAGTCCAGTGAGATTGATGCTATGGCGAGGGCTTCTTTTGAAAATCCTTCTCGCCCGTCCATGGCTTTGGTTTCCGGCTCTTCCTCTAACCCCTCAGCTGGCTTTGCGCTTTCTTCTCTCTTTTCTGTGACAGAGGACCAGCTGGAGTCTTTGGGAGACGACGAGTTGGCTTTGCTTGCCAACCGGTTCTCGCGGTTCCACAACAACCGCATGAACCGTCGTCGCGGAGGAGGACGCACCGGATGCTACGAGTGCGGCGACCCCGACCACTTCATCGCCGACTGCCCCAAGAAGAAGAACAAGCATCTTGGGAAGGGCGATCACGGCCACAGGCGCGACTCCAAGTACAAGGAGAAGCACGTTCCCCCAAGGCACAAGAAGCGGGGCGGCTTCAACAAAGAGTACATCAAGAAGAAGTACTTGGAGAAGCAGCAGGCTGAGCAGCGAGCGTTCTTCGCCACGCTCAGCGATGTCGACGGCTCGGATGACGACTCCGCTCGATCGAGTGATGACGAGTCCGAGAAGAAGAAGCTGGAGGACACGTTCAACGGCTTGTGCTTCTTCGCCGGCGACGAAGGCCTGTGTACCATGGCGCTCGGAGATGAGGTCGACGGCGAGCCGGAGCGTACCCCTCGGAACGACGACGACGACGACACCTCCCAGGTATCTCTCACCTACGACGAGCTTTCCTCCGAGGTTGAGAAGTTGACTGCTGCCCTCCTTAGTCAAGACAAGTTGCTTAGGCGTGCCGCTAGAGAGCGCAAGGAGTTTAGGCAGAAGTGGGAGGACACGGTGAAGGAGCTTGAGTTCGCTCGGTCCACCGTGGTTGTGTCGGAGGAGTTGGAGTGCGAGAGTTGCGCCGCGCACATGACGGATCTTCTCACTCTGAGGAGTAAGTATGCTGCGCTGGTAGATGAGGTGGATGAGCTCCGAGCTAGACCGCAGCTGTTGGGTGCGTGCAAGACTTGTCCTGTCTTGCAATCCGAGTTGGCAGAGAAGAATGCCAAGCTTGAGTCTTTTGAGAAGGCCGGCTCGGATAGCACTTGTGTCAAGAGGTGTGCTTTGTGTGAGGGCCTGGAGCAGGAGATGGCCAATGTGAGGCATGACAAGGTGCGTACCGAGGAGGAAAACACATACCTTCGGACCGTCTTGTCATGGGTGTCTTGTGGTGAGCCTCAGCTCGGGATGATGATCTCCCAATTCAAGCGAGCTGCTGGGGCTCCTGGTATAGGTCTTGGCCAGAGTGTTGACCTTTCAGCTTTTGGTAAGATTGGAGAGTCTAGTGGTCTGAACCCCTGTGAGAAGCCCAACTCCACCACTACTCCCAAACTAACCAAGCTTCCACCCAAAGAGCCTGCCAAGCCTGTCACCAAGGATGGAGTTGTAGTTGAACCCCCCAAGGCTCCACCCAAGAATCCACAATGGCAACCCAAGCCCAATCACCTAAAGAACAAGCTTGACACAATGCCACCCATCCGAGAGGAGTTGCCACAGAAGGGCAAGGGCAAGGTGAACCATACCCACATCCCTGCAAACCAACAACCCCCTTTGCGCGCGGTGAGGTTTCAGTGTGACTTTTGTGGGCGGGATGGTCACCTGAGTGAGTTCTGCTTTAGGCGCAGGAGAGAGGCGCGCCGAGCTAGGGAGATGCAGAACCCGGACATGTTTCACCCAGCTCGTGGTGGACATGCTCCGAAGCCTCAGGGGAGAGCTGCTAGGTCTGGAGGGAAGCATACCCAGCCTAGGCAGCAGGAGAGAGCCCCTAGGAGGGAGACTAGGCCTAGAGGTAGAGCACCTCAGTTTGTGAGGCCTAGGCAGGAGAGAGCTCCGAGGAGAGACGCTAGAGTTGAGCAGCAGGCTCCTAGGCGTAGACCTCGTAGAGAGCGTGCCCGACGAGGTCCTGTTTTTGCAGGTAACGGACCCCGTGGCGGAGGCTTTGTTGAGCGCCTTGTCCCACCGCAGGTAGAGTTTCGCGGTAAGCGCTTCTTCCCCAGCGGACCACGTTTTCCTGTGCGTGGTGATCGCTATCCCCCTAGACAGGATGGTTCTTACACTGACCGTTCTTTTGAGCAGCCGGCCCAACACTGGTTTCCTTCTTATCTTACTAACCCCAGTGTTGGACCGTATGTTCACCCTATGTCTTTTTATTGATGTAGGAGGAGCGGTTGGAGGACATTTGGCTTGTGGATTCCGGTTGCTCGAGGCACATGACCGGAAATGCCAAATGGTTCTCCAGCCATAGTCCGGTCGCCGGAAAAGAGTACATAACCTTCGGCGACAAAGGTAAGGGCAAGGTATTGTCCGTTGGTGCAGTGCGGGTTAATGAGCACTTTGTGTTGCGCGAGGTTGCTCTTGTTTCTAACCTGCATTTCAACTTGCTTTCTGTTTCGCAACTTTTTCGTGAAGGCTATGAGATTCGTTTCAAACCGAACCTTAGCCGGATCTTAGATCCTCAGGGTGATCTTGTATGTCTGATTTCACCCTTTGGGAATGTCTTTCGCGCGAATTTCTCAAAGTCGTTTGGATCTTCTCGCTGTCTTTTGGCTAGTCCTTCTTCTTCTGATCTTTGGAAGTGGCATAGGAGGCTCGGTCACCTGAGTTTTGACTTGCTTGCAAGACTTAGCTCACTTGGCTTAATCCGAGGATTGCCCAAGCTTTCGTTGGAGAAGGATCTAGTTTGCCATGCTTGCCGGCATGGAAAGATGGTTGCTGCTCCCCACCATCCTTTGACCAAGGTTATGACCTCGCACCCCGGAGAGCTTTTGCATATGGACCTTGTTGGTCCGGCTCGGGTGAGCTCGGTTGGTGGGAAGTGGTATGTGCTTGTTATTGTTGACGACTTTTCGAGGTATTCGTGGGTCTTCTTTTTAGTTGAGAAGTCCGAGACATTCTCCTTCGCTCGCGATCTGATTTTGCGTCTTCAGAACGAGTTCCCTTTGAACTCGATGCGAGCGATTAGAAGTGATAATGGTTCCGAGTTTAAAAATTCGGATTTTGAGAAGTTTTGTAAATGCCTTGGTTTGGAGCATCAGTTTTCTTCTCCCTATACACCACCCCAAAATGGTGTTGTAGAGAGGAAGAATCGGACCCTTGTTGAGATGGCCAGGACGATGCTTGATGAGCATAGGACTCCTAGGCGCTATTGGGCCGAAGCTATGAACACTGCATGCTATATTTCGAATCGCATTTTTCTGAGAGTGTTTTTGAAGAAGACCTCTTATGAGTTGCGTTTTGGTCGCCAGCCCAAGGTGAGTTATTTTAGAGTCTTTGGTTGCCACTGTTTTATATTGAAAAAAGGCAACCTAGACAAGTTTGAGTCTCGTTCTTCTGACGGTGTGTTTTTGGGTTATGGCACTCACACTCGAGCTTATCGTGTACTTAACCTTGACACTAACCGAGTCATGGAGACATCAGATGTCACCTTCGACGAGACTCTTGTTTCTCCTTCTTCTCGTTTTGAGCGTGCAGGTGATCACGAGGTTGGAGAGCCTCTTTTCGATGACGAGGAAGAGGGTGCTGAAGGTATAGATGATCCAGCACCCCCTCCGCCTGCCGCGCCGCCGGGAGCGGCTTCGACGACGACCCGTGGCCCCGAGACGTCTTCTTCCTGGGGGCCGTGGAATCCACCTCGCGCGGTACCTTTTGTACCCGGGGTGGAACCAGCTACTGTTGAGGGGGAGGTTACTTCTTCCCGGGAGGCGCCACGACACATCCAGCGCCAGCACCCCCCTGAACAGATGATCGGAGACATCGACGAGCGAGTTACTCGCTCCAGGTCACAGCACATCTCGCACTTTGCTCATTCTGCTTTTGTTGCGTCTTTTGAGCCCCGAGATGTTGGACACGCATTGACGGATCCGGATTGGGTCAATGCCATGCATGAGGAGCTAGAGAACTTTGAGCGAAATCGGGTTTGGGTTCTAGTGCCACCACCTCCTGACTGTAAACCTATTGGGACAAAATGGGTTTTTAAAAACAAGCAAGGAGAGGAGGGCCACATTGTGAGAAACAAGGCCCGGCTTGTAGCGAAGGGTTATAGTCAGAAGGAGGGAATAGATTATGAGGAGACCTTCGCTCCTGTAGCTCGTTTGGAGGCTATTAGGATACTCTTGGCTTATGCTGCATCCATGGGTTTCAAACTTTTTCAAATGGATGTCAAGAGTGCCTTCTTAAACGGCTATATTGAGGAGGAGGTCTATGTCCAGCAACCCCCCGGTTTTGAAAATCCCAAGTTTCCAAACCATGTCTTTAAACTCCACAAAGCTTTGTATGGTTTGAAACAAGCCCCTAGAGCCTGGTATGAGAGATTAAAAACCTTTTTGCTAGCTAAGGGTTTTAAAATGGGATGTGTAGATAAAACGCTCTTTCTCCTCAAGCAAGGCAAAGATACTCTCTTGGTCCAAATTTACGTGGATGATATCATTTTCGGTGGTTCTTCTCACGCTTTGGTTGCCAAGTTTGCAGATACTATGAGCAGGGAGTTCGAGATGAGCATGATGGGCGAGCTGACTTTCTTTCTCGGGTTGCAAATTAAGCAATCCCGAGAGGGGACGTTTGTGCACCAGGGCAAGTACACAAGGGACTTGCTGAAGCGGTTCGACATGGGTGAGGCTAAGCCTCTTCCGACGCCCATGTCGACGACGACTGCCCTGGATGCCGACACGGATGGAGAAGCAGTGGACCAGAAGGAGTACCGCAGCATGATTGGATCGCTGCTCTACCTGACGGCGACACGGCCGGACATTCAGTTCGCCGTGTGCTTGTGCGCGCGCTTTCAGGCTTCGCCACGCATTTCTCACCGTCAGGCGGTGAAGCGCATCTTCAGGTACCTTCGTTTCACGCCCGAGCTCGGGATTTGGTATTCTGCTTCCTCCACCCTCTCGCTTTGTGGTTTTTCTGATGCTGATTTTGCTGGTTGTCGCATTGAGCGCAAGTCCACTTCTGGGACTTGCCAGTTTATTGGATCTTCTCTGGTGTCGTGGTCTTCTCGCAAGCAGTCTAGTGTCGCTCAGTCTACCACGGAGGCTGAATATGTTGCTGCGGCTAGCTGCTGTTCCCAGTTACTCTGGATGATGGCCACTTTGCGTGATTTTGGTTTGAGCTTTACTCGAGTTCCTTTGCTTTGTGACAGCACGAGTGCCATTAGCGTTGCTAAGAACCCTGTGCTTCACTCGAAAACCAAACACATTGATGTGCGCTTTCATTTCTTGCGAGACCACCAGGAGAAGGGTGATATCGACCTTCGCCATGTCGATACTCATCACCAATTGGCTGATATTTTCACCAAGCCTTTAGACGAATCAACCTTTAATAGGTTGAGGGGTGAGCTTGGTGTGTGTTTCCCCTTTTAGATGGGGGAAGCATTTTGAGATGTACAGACTGACTCTTTTATTGTGAGGCTCTTTTCTTTTGAGTTTCTTGAGTCTCTCCTTTTGGTATCTTCTTTCCTTCAGTTTTGTGTCGGGCATACGCATTTACATTCTGAGCTTCATGTCTATATTCACTAGAATGTAATTATGCTCTTGTTAGTATTGCTCCGATACTTATGATGATGCTTGTAGCTGATGCTCTTTCTGATCACTGTTACATGTTATGAGCGAGCTATTTTTTGGAATGGTGAATTATGCCTAATGTATATAAATCTGAAAATGTTCACCATTGAGATATGCAACTAGCATGTGTAGGGTGTGTTGAGTCCATTCCTGCTTTTCATATATGCTGGGTTGCTATGTCTCTAGTTCTGAGTCATTCACTTGCTTGGTTGTTCATAACTTGCTTAAAATCTGAACCAAGTATTGTTGAATTGAAAAGATCGAGATGGGATTGCTTGTCAACACCTCATGGTATTGAGACTGTTTCTCATTGCACTTTGAGTTAAACTTGAGCCATGTAGTGTATGACCGAAACCGTTGCTTTAAGCTTCTGATTGCTTCGGCATAGGCTTCGCACGGTTGAAAAGTTAGGCGATGACAAGCTTTCAACCTCTCGCAATCACATGCTAAAAATGAACTTGTGAATTCTTTTACCGCTGCAACTCCGATATGAATTTGAAATCACAAGTATATGCTTCATTCCTATGCATGATGATTGAACTTTGCTAGGGGTAGTTCACCTTGTATATATGCTTAGCACTTGTTTGGATTCCTTCTATACATGTCTAGTGCTATGTTGATGGTGACTATCCTTTTGGCTTAAAACTGCTCACATGCTCATATGCTTCATATTTCGTATAAGTGATCAGTTTGAGCCTTTGCTATTTGAGTGCTTAATTGAGATGTTGGAGCTATACTGATTAGAGCATCTTTGCACTCTTTTGACTATATACTTGAAGCTCCTAACTTGCATTTTGACTTCATATGCATTGTGGAAGGAGATCTTGTGTTCAGAGGGAGTTTATGCGAAGAGAGTTGCTTCTCCGATACCTTTTGGCCTTGATAAGTGCATTTTCAACTAGGGGGAGAAATTTACGCAAATCATATGCCCTGAAAATCTTTTGTCCTAGTTGCTTGCATTTGTCGAGGGGGAGTTTGCTAGTTGTGTTGAGCCGTTGCCTCTGTCTTGAGGGACTAGCGAACGTTCCTAGCTTCTCATGAGCTTTCATAAGTTTTTTCATTTGGCTTTCAATTGGTATCGTCTGGTGTGCTTTCCCATTTGGTTTGGGTTGATTTTCAATTGGTTCGGAGTGATTTTCTTGCTAGTTGTGTTGAGCCTCTGTGCCTCTATCTTGAGGGACTAGCATTTTGCTTCTGTTGTCCTCCGATCTTCAATTGCTATCTGCTAGCGGTGTTGAGCCTGTTCTACCTCTTCTTGAGGGCTAGCTTTGCTTTGCTTGGTTGCGTCAAGCCGTTGCCCATGTCTTTGGGGACCAAGTTTTTGCTTCATCCACTTGACCTTCTTCGGCTTTTGTTAAGGCTTCTGGGTCATTTGGTTGGGTTTTCTCTTCCCACTCCTTCCTACCTCCTTCTTCTTATTCATGATTTGTTGTGGAGTTGACAATGCACTCATCAAGGGGGAGATTGCGGATACATGGGTGTATGCCGAGTCTCTGTGTGATGAGTGATTGTCAATGGAGATGATGCGCATGTTCTTTGGCTTGTGTTGTGCAGGTGTCGAGCACGGAGACAGTGATCGATGGCGGGTGAAGGTCAAGTTGCGACGTGCCGTGCCGACGGACCGGGCGCGATGAAGGATGGGCGTGCCGTGCGGCGGACGTGCCATGCCGATGTATCGGACGGTGAAGGGCGGACGTGGACTTGGACTGATGGACTGGAGGCCGGAGGATCAGCTGTGGTGGCTGGTAGCCTGCGACAGCGACAGGCGGAGAAGTGCGATCATGTCGGTGGAAGGGGTGCACAGGCGGTGCATCCCCTCTACGACGCCGGTTTGTTGGTAGAGCCCGGGAAAAACCAACGGTGGACGGTTTCCAGGTTTGGGCCTCAAAACCTGGGTGCTGGGTTTCCAGGTTGAGCCACAAAACCTGGGCGCGACGGTTTCCAGGTTGAGCCTCAAAACCTGGGCGTGGGCCGGTTTCCGAGTTTGGGCCTCAAAACTCGGGCGCGGACGGTTTCCGAGTTTGGCCACAAAACTCGGGCTGGAGGCTGGTTTCCCGGTTTGGGCCTCAAAACCGGGGGCTGATGGAAAAGGCTGGTTTCCCGGTTTGGGCCGCAAAACCGGGGGTGCAGAGTGGTGGCGGCACGTGGCGGCGATCTAAAGGTTGCGTGGAGGCGACGCGGAAGACCGTGCGGGCGTGGCCGTCGGATCTACCTACCACCAGCGGGTGGACTAGAATAGCCTTAGGGTTAGGCTGGTCCGATCTGTAAATTAGAGTAGAGAGGGGTAGAGTAGGAAATAGACTTAGGCTAGGTTAGTATAAGTAGTCTAGGGGAGACACCCTCCTCCCTATCTCAATCTCAGTTAGAGCTTTCATTTCCTAGGGTTTCCACTCTCCCACACCCCTGCTTTAGCTAGTTGAGATCCGCAGAGAGACTCCACTCTGTGTACTGTTGATTCGAGGAAGTGAGGCCGTATCCTCACCTTGGATCCCATCTCTTGGTGTCAATTCGCGTTTTGATTTCATGTTCATCATGTTCTTCGCGGATTGCTTTGTGCCTTGAGTTTTCCCGTCGCTTGATCTTTGTGCTCGGTCCATCTTTCACGATTCCGTTTGAACTGAGTTGCTCTAGATCGTGAGGCACTTCTTTCCACCGAAAGAAATCATCTCTAACCTCACGGTCTAGGAGATCGATCAAGTTTTAGTTTCGGGTCTCTTTTTCTTCTTTCCCCCGAATTCCTTCGATTCACCGATTTGGAGTTAGGTTCGAGCCATGATCTCTTAGAGATAGCTCACTAACTTCCTTGTGACTCCTCAGATCGAATCCCAAGCCTAGAGCACTTGATTCGGAGGAGATCGGGTTGAATCGCCGGAGTTTCAGTGCAGTCGCGGGGTGACCGGACGCTCTGTCGGGCTGACCGGACGCACGCTTTCAGAGTCCGGTCGTTGAGCACGGCGCCAAGCTTTTCTGCGTACTGACCGGACGCTCTCGACCGGACGCTCTGTTTGCATTTCGACCGGACGCTACGCTTGCACTGTTCCCGTGTCATTGTCTTATCTGACCGGACGCTCAGTGAACGACCGGACGCTTGAGCTCCGTGCGTCCGGTCGCGAACAGAGAGCTCCCAGAGCTGTTTTCTGACGACCGGACGCGTCCGGTCCCTGCTGACCGGACGCAGGCCAGAGTCCGGTCGCTGCAGTTTCGCGCGTCTTCGTTCGCGGTTCGTTCGTTCTTGATCGGATTTGAGTTCCGTCTTTTGGGTTGGCTTTCTAGGGTTGTCTAGTGTCCCGCTGTGCTTCTAGGAAGCATCCACCCTACATCTAGGGTCGTGGACATTAGCAAGCTCTAGGTTTCGATTTTGGGGTTGATCTTGGGACAGTGGCATCTAGTTTCCGAAAGGAAATTTTTGAAGCTCCCATTCACCCCCCCTCTGGTCGCTTTCGGGTAGCTTCTCGGTCCTTCAAAGGGCCCAACAACACTAGATGCCCTACGACCCAAGATCACCACTCTCCCAAATACTGCAAACCCAACCCTGGCCACCATGCTACAATCCACAAAATCTGCCCCGTTATGACAGACTCACTGACCCTCGCCAATTCATAATGAGCTATGAAGCGGCAGTCGTCGCAGCAGGAGGAGATGAGTCAACAATGGCGAAGTCTTTCGTAATCATCCTTCGTGACATCGCGCAGACTTGGTACAACAACCTTCGCCCCGGAACAGTGGATTCCTGGGCCAACCTCAGAGACAAACTCTGCACAAACTTCAAGGGCATCACAGTAGCCCCATCAAACCCCATCGAGCTGTTCAACTGCAAACAAGAAGAGCGCGAACCGCTGCAAGACTACTGGCGAAGGTTCATCCAGATTAGAGCAAGAACTCCAGGAATATCCGATGAGGCCGTGATCCTCGCTGCAGTCAGCGGCCTGCGTCCAGGCCCATGTTCCTCAAAGTTCGCCAGAAAACCAGCAAACACAATCGAAGAGCTCCATGATACAATGGAAAGATACTGTAGAGCGGACATGGACTTCCGGGCAAAGTCCGATGCTCGAAGGTCGCAGCAGAAACCACAGCTGAGGCCCCAAGCGAGAGAGAACAACCCTCGCCAAGATCAGAGCAACATTGGAGCCATCAACAAGACAAATCCACTCGAAGACCAGAGACGGGGCACTCAGCCTTTGAGCAACCAAAACCAACATGCATTCCCACCCCCGCCTGACCAAAGAAACCAACAGAGGGACCCGGCCAAAATGTACTGTCATTTCTGTGGCCAAGGAAAGGGGCACACAACAAAGCAATGTGAGTGCTTCGCCAAAGGAAAAGAGTACCAGGAATCCAAAAGAACCTCATCAACAGAAAATAGAACCATCAATCATACCAGAAAGCCAAACTTCAACCCAACCCACCCTTCTTACCAGTACACACCCATAAACTATGGCCTACCTTCGCACCAACAATACTACGCTCAACACCCACATTACAACCACACACCATATCAACCAACCCCTATCCCTCAATGCCAAAACACACCATACACTGTCACGTACCCGACAACCCCTCAAACCCAATTCAACCAACAAGCGAGCAACGCTTTACCACCACCACCACCAATACCTGCGTTACCAGCTCCCCAACCCGTCAAATCCGAAGCCCAAACCCAAATGACCATCAACAACCCAACATCAACCTTCGGTGTTATCCTAGCCATCACCGGAGGCTCGAACGAAGATCACGACAATAAGAGGCAAAAGAAAGAACATGCTAGAAGAGTACATCATGTAGCCGTCAAAGGACCGCACAAATTCGGCCGATGGTCTCACATCCCAATAACCTTCGATTCCGTGACATGAGGCTAAGGGATTACCCTCACATTGATGCAATGGTGATCGAGACTAACTTAGCAGGGTGGACAGTCACCAAAATTCTCGTCGATACAGGAAGCTCCGTAGACATCCTGTTCGCCACAACCTTCGACAACATGAAGCTTGACAGAAACCTCTTGCATCCCTCCGACAACCCACTATACGGTTTCAGCGGGCAACAAGTAAGAGCTGTTGGAAAAATATCTCTGCCCGTCACCTTCGGAGATCAGCTGAACTGCAGAACTGAGCACATAACCTTCGACGTGGTTGACATGTTCTATCCCTACAATGCAATATTTGGCCGAGGCGTCACCAATGCATTCAATGCTGTAATCCACCCTGCATACCTCTGCATGAAGCTTCCTGCTCCGAAGGGGGTCGTTGCAGTATACGGAGACCAAGACATTGCAAGAGTAGCTGAAGGAACAGTAGCACCGGGGCAACGCAATGTCCACAATTTGTCAAAGCCTCGAGCTACAAACCTCAGCGACGAAGGTGAAGTATGCATCGACAGAGTAAAAGCATCACCCAAAGAAGAGACTAAACAAGTCCAACTCTTTGAGAGCAACACCGAGAGGAAAGTGTTTATCTCAGGCAATCTAGACCCCCAATCAGAAAACGACCTCGTCTTTTTCCTCAAGGAAAACTCCGACACCTTCGCTTGGTCCACAGAGGACCTAAAAGGGGTAAACAGAACTTTGATAGAGCACAGCCTAAACATCAAACCGGGCTATGGCCCAGTTAAGCAAAAGCTTCGCAAAATGTCAGAAGAAAGGAAAGAGGCAGCGAAGGCAGAGGTAAAAAGACTTTTGGACGCAGACGTCATCCGCCCAGTCAAATATCCAACATGGCTCTCAAACGTGGTCCTAGTTCAGAAGAAGAATAAGAAATGGAGAATGTGTGTAGATTTCACATGCCTGAACAAAGCCTGTCCGAAGGATGACTTTCCCCTGCCTAACATAAACACCTTGGTCGACAGAGCAGCTGGTTGCCAAATGCTTTCTCTCCTCGACTGTTTCTCAGGGTACCACCAGATCTGGATGAATGAAGAAGATGAGGAAAAAACAAGCTTCATTACACCTTCGGGCACCTTTTGCTTTCGAAGAATGGCAGAAGGCCTCAGAAATGCAGGATCAACCTTCGCTCGCATGACATCTGAAGTCTTCAAAGATGAACACGCCATCTCTGCTTACGTTGATGATTTGATTGTCCAAAGCGAGCTAAAAGAAAATCACATATCAGACTTGGCAAGAGTGTTCAACAACCTTCGGACCGCCGGACTTAAATTAAACCCCAAAAAATGTGTTTTCGGAGTAGGCGAAGGAAAACTGCTAGGCTGCATCGTCTCAGCAAGGGGAATTGAAGCCAACCCCGAAAAAATTGATGCCATCATCAATATGGAACCACCAACAACAAAAAAAATAGCTCAGCGTTTGACAGGCCGCTTAGCAGCACTCAGCAGGTTCATCTCCAGGTCCGCTGAGCGAGGGTTACCTTTCTTTGAAACATTGAGAAGCACAACACCATTCAATTGGGGACCTCGGCAGCAGGAAGCTTTCGAGGATTTGAAAAAGTATCTCACCAACTTAACTGTCTTAACCAGCCCAAACAAAGGGGACCTGCTGCTGCTGTACGTTGCAGCCTCGCCCCACGCAGCAAGCGCAGTTCTAATCAAAGAGTTACACAAGAACAACAGGACCAATCAAGCCCCAATCTACTATGTATCAGAAACCCTCGAGGGTGCCAAACGAAACTACTCAGAGCTCGAGAAGATAGCATACGCCATGGTCATGGCGTCAAGAAAGCTAAAACATTACTTCCAGTCTCACGAGATCCACGTACCTTCGGCATATCCACTCGAAAACATTTTTAAAAACAATGAGGCAGCCGGAAGAATAGCAAAGTAGGCAGTTGAACTCAATAGCTACACCATAACCTTTGTGGGCAGAACAGCGATCAAATCACAAGCACTAGCAGATTTCATAGCTGAATGGACCCCAGACCCTCGCAATGATGTAGCCCAATCAGAACCGTTTTGGACAGTGTATGTAGATGGAGCCTGGGGAGCTGCCGGAGCAGGAGCCTCGGCTATCCTAGTTTCACCATCTAGGTCGAAGCTAAGATACGCAAAAAGACTCGACTTCAAGTGCACAAACAATTCCGCAGAGTACGAAGCTGTGATACTAGCACTCTCAAGGCTCTGATCCTTATCAGTCTGAAGGGCGGTCAACAACACAGATTCCCAAGTTATCGCGGGACACATTGAGAAAAATTACAAGGCAAAAGACCTAGAGCTCCAAAAATACTTCCAGTATGTTCGAAGGTTAGAATCTTTCTTCCTCGGCGTAACAGTGAAAGCAATACCGAGGTCAGAAAACAACGAGGCAGACAGCCTAGCTAAAGCAGCAGCACAACAGCTACAGCTGCCGCCAGACGTGTTTCACGAGGTAGCAACTCAATCAGCATTCGAAACCTCCGAAAAGAATGCCAAGCTGATCAATGCAATCCAAAACGAAGACTGGAGAGCACCCATCATGGCCTATATCAACGGGCTGCATGAACCCGAGACCAAAGAGCAAGAAAACAGACTAAAACAAAGAGTTCGAGGGTACAAAATTGTGGACAACATTCTGTTCAAAGCTTCGGTAACCTCGCCATGGCTCAAATGCGTGTCACAGATTGAAGGAAATGACATTCTCAAGCTTATTCATGAAGGTATCTGTGGTTCACACAACGGCCCGAGGGCGTTAGTTGGCAAAGCCTTCTGACAAGGTTTCTACTGGCCAACAGCGTTAACAGATGCAGAAGGCATTGTCAAACGTTGCGAGGGTTGCCAACTAACGGCAAAAACACAAAACGCCCCAGGGGCTCCAACAACTCTGATTTGCCCAACATGGCCTTTGCAAAGATGGGCAATGGATCTCATTGGCCCACTACCAACAACTCCAGGAAACCCCCGCTACGCAATGGTAGCTGTCGAATACTTCACGAAGTGGATTGAAACTAAACCGCTGGCTTCCATCACCTCCCTATCCGTGAAGAAGTTTTTCTGGCAGCAATTAGTTTGTCGGTTTGGGGTCCCCAAATACCTAACTGTCGACAATGACACTCAGTTTGACAGCGAGGTCTTCAAGGAATTCTGCGCACAAATCGGAATGCTTCGCCTCAGTTCGCCACCCTCAATCCAATGGCTTAGTTGAAAGAGCCAATGCAACAATTTTCCAAGCCATATCCAAAAAACTGCAAGGCAGGCCCAAGGGAAAGTGGGCAGAAGAACTAACCTCGGTCACCTGGTCCCATAACACCTCGGAATGCAGAGCCACCAAATTCACTCCTTTCAGGCTCCTGTTTGGGGAAGAAGCTATGTTACCAGAAGAATTGAAGCATAGATCACTCAGAACAACCCTCGAAATAGATGAACAAAACCAACTGCTAGACAAAGACTTACTCGAAGAAACAAGATGCAACGCAGTGCACAACCTTCGCAAGTATCAAGAAGAAACCAAAAAATGGAGAGACAAAAAGGTGAGAATCAAAGAACTAAAGAAGGGTGACCTCGTTCTCATTCAGAAGCAAAACGCCTACATGGCGGGAAAGTTTCAGCCAAAGTGGACGGGTCCATACTTAATAGTAGAATGCAATCGTCCTGGCTCCTTTCACCTCTCTGACAGCGATAGAAACATCCTGCCACGCACCTGGAATGTTGACGACCTTCGCAAATACTACCCATAGCGGAGCCTTAGCGAGCTCTCGCAACATGTAATCAGCCTTCAGTCAATTTTTCTTTCAGCACCATACTTGTAACCAAAACAAAGGAGCTGCACTCTTTTTCCTTGCGAAGGGGCGTAAGGTTTTTTAACGAGGCAATTTCCAAGTCCTCAATAAAGGCATCAACCCCCGAAAAAATCAAACTCTAAAGTCCTTTTTTTCAATTTTCCATAAACATCGATAAAAGCAGCCCTTATCCAAGAGCGCTTACAATCGATAAAAAACACCGAAGATTGCTTTGAAACACAAATTTTTTCGAAGCAAACTTGGAAAAAGCAAACTTCACCTCCACCTAAGACAAGGGGAGGCGCGAAGTCCAAAAAAGTCGAGCACCCTCGCAAAAAACTCCAGGGGCTCGCAATGCAAACTTCACCTCCACCTAAGATAAGGGGAGGCGCGAAGTCCAAAAAAGTCGAGCACCCTCGCAAAAAACGCGAGGGGCTCGCAATGCAAACTTCACCTCCACCTAAGATAAGGGGAGGCGCGAAGTCTAAAAAAGACGAGCACCCTCGCAAAAAACGCCAGGGGCTCGGAATGCAAACTTCACCTCCACCTAAGACAAGGGGAGGCGCGAAGTCCAAAAAAGTCGAGCACCCTCGCAAAAAATGCCAGGGGCTCGCAATGCAAACTTCACCTCCACCTAAGATAAGGGGAGGCGCGAAGTCCAAAAAAGTCGAGCACCCTCACAAAAAAACGCCAGGGGCCCGCACATCAAACTTCATCTCCACCTAAGATAAGGGGAGGCGCGAAGTCCAAAAAAGTCGAGCACCCTCGCAAAAAACGCCAGGGGCTCGCAAAGCAAATTTCACCTCCACCAAAGACAAGGGGAGGTGCGAAGTCCCAAAAAGTCGAGTACCCCCGCAAAACCAAGGCGTTACGTGAGCCTCGCTAAAAAGAAAAGGGGGTGCTGCTGTTTTTTCCTAATCAGCTTACCAAAGCGTTAAGCGAGCCTCGCTAAAAAGAAAAGGGGGCGCCGCTGTTTTTTCCTAATCAGCTTACCAAAGCGTTAAGCGAGCCTCGCTAAAAAGAAAAGGGGGTGCCGCTATTTTTTCCTAATCAGCTTACCAAAGGGTTAAGCGAGCCTCGCTAAAAAGAAAAGGGGGCGCCACTGTTTTTTCCTAATCAGCTTACCAAAGCATTAAGCGAGCCTCGCTAAAGAGAAATGGGGGCGCCGCTGTTTTTTTCCTAATCAGCTTACCAAAGCGTTACGCGAGCCTCGCTAAAGAGAAAAGGGGGCGTCGCTGTTCTTAGCAAAACATCACACATTTACAATAAGCGAGCCTCGCTAAAAGGAAAAAGAGGACGTCACCTTTTTTTCGTAAATATCTTTCTTACTTTTTTTCCTCTTATGTACAAAACAAACTTAGTATGGTACACACTCAATACAAAGAATAAAATTACAAAGAATTATCATCGTTCTCAATCAACATTAGATTGTCCGAAACCTCGCCACCCTCCTCAAACCCCTCTTCAACCGGAACCATGGGTCCCCACAACAAAGGAGTCACAGGAACAATTGGCAGATCACCAGGCAAAACCCTCGCCCTATACATATATCTCCGATCCATATCACTAACTTCCGAAGGGTCCTCCTTCGGAACCACAAGTAACCCATCCGAACCTAGATCTAGTTTGCTCCGCCCAAACAAATAATCCAGAGCCGTTTTCTCATCAATATCATCATCAATAACAGCTTGCGAGGACGAAGAAGAACCAAACAAATAACGCGTGGCCTGACGATCAGTATAATCTGCCTCGCGCCAAAAACGACTCGATCTGCTGTTCTTCAAATCGTACCTTCATACCTTCAACCACCAAAAGCGTTCAAAGGACAGCGAAGGGTGTTTAAGCCTAGCCCGAGCCCACGATTCACCAGTTATAAAAGTATCTTGATAATTTAGCGTCAGTGGCATCACATCAAATACTTCTAGCACGGTTCCGTCAGGAACCTGCATTTCCACAGAATTAAAAAAGCATCTCAGTGTCATCAAGTCATTCCAACTACCACACATATTACAAAACAACCCTCTCTTCCGAGCAATCCTAAGTTTTCACACCTGCTCGGTTTCCCCCTGCTCATCCGCCCCAGCTTCGCCAGTCGAAGTTTCTAAACCTTCGCCAGTGGCAGCATCCAAGCCCTCAGCAGGTGCCTCCTCCGTCGTCGCCTCTTCAACATTAGCTTCTCCAGTGATCGGAGCGTCCCCAGCCAAGTGCCCAACTTCGACGGGTGGAACCCCCACAGAATCGGGCGCAGGAGCAGCTTCGGAACCACCGTCAGCATCGTTAGTCGCAGGCGGCGAAGGCATCGCTTCCTTCCGAGCCTGCAAGGAATAATAAGGGCAAACCCTCAAAAATTAATAATAACTCCTTCATTATTGAGATAAACCCAAAACCAAATTCTCTCCAATACCACAAACCTGACGAGTAGCCTCGGCAGCTTCTTCGAAAGCAAGAGCGCGACCACCACCAGCAATCCAGAACTTGCGAAGCAATCGCATCGCACAGTTCCGAACCTCAGCGTCATTAATCTTCATCTGGCGCACTTCGTCAACTGTCGGGAAATTATGGTTGGGTTTTCTGATCTTGCGAAGGTGCTCGCAATCTGCTTGACGAAGTGTACTGGCCATCGCCAATGCTCCCGCATACCCACCAAAGTCGGCCGCGTTTCCAACCAATGAGCTAAACACATCAAGCTCATTACACAGCCAACCTTCGAAGGCCTCCCCATTGGCAGCAGGCAGTGGTTCACCGGTAGAACCTCTGGCTTCAATCAAGCAGGTATCAAGCTTGCTCTTAATTTTCCCCATACTCCTCTGCCAAGCCTCTGACTGCGAAGCTACCTCCGACGATAGCTCACTTATGCGAGTGTTCGCTGTTAACAAATCCTTGTCTTTCTAACGGCAAGCCGCCAAAAGTTCTGCGTTACTATTTGCAGCCTCTTGTGCCTCCTCTCGAGACTTTCTAACTTTTTCCAAGGCAGCGTTAAGCTCAATTTCCTTATTCTCCAAACTTTGGCGAAGGTCCTTATTATCTTTTTCAACTTCAATCAACCGATCATTCAAATGGTGAAGATTATAACTCGCCCTTCGGTGCGCCGAACGGTTAAGGAGCATCAACTCAGCCACTTTGACATCGATGTCATCGTGAAGGTTGTCCAAGGGCTCGTTGGCCAGTCGAAGCTCCACTTCCGGCACACAAATACGGTTAAACACCCGACCAAGAAAATGCCTTTCCTCCGGAGCACATTGTAAATGGCACTCTCGAAGGTCCAGACTCGTAAAAAGCTCCGTCGCCGGATCAGAGACTCCAATCTTCTTGGCGAAATAAGGAAGGCTTGATCGGCTAGCCTCGCCATACGGCCTCTTCCCGGGGGTCCGTTCAGATTCAAGATCACCAGAAAACTCGAAACCATCGACCCATATGTGCGAGCCAGCAAACTTGGGAAATGACCCTCATGGAGGACTCTCTAGCTCGAAGTCCCGAATGATATCATCGATACTTCGAGCAGCCGCAACACCAGCACTAGACGAGGCAATCCTTTTCCCACGAATATCTTCGATAGACACATCATCATCAGAGTCATCTTCGCTACTCGAGGTGCCGCTATCCTCGTCGGATGAGTCATCTTCAGTGTCCGACTCTTTTTCAACATCTTTCTCCTCCTCCTTCTCGACATCATCGGAGACGTCTTCATCGTCCGAAACTTGGATCAGGGCGCCAATACCCCCGACTCGGGGCACCTGCCCTCCAACCTTCGCAAAGCCTCGGCCACTCCCTAACGAAACAACGGACGAAGAGGACGAAGTACCGGTAAAGCCCGAAACAACAGCGACTTTTGTCGCAAGAGTTTTCTTTCGGCCACCGGCGCCACCGCGGCCTCAACCACGACCCCTTTTTGGCCATGAAACAATCTCTTTCTCCTCCGCAGCAGCACGTTTCCTTTTCTTTGGCGCATCCTCGCTCGAAGGAGCAGGCCAGTCAGCATACTGGATCCCAAGAATGTCGAACAGCCTGTTGACTCGACCTCCGCTACCCACCGAGCTGTGGATAGCCTTAACCTCCAAAGTGGACAACTTCCCAACAAGTTCCTCTGCCCTCTGCTGAACACGCTTGTAGACGGCTTCGACTCCATCCTCACGCCTCAGAAACTTCGCGAGAACCTTTTCCCAAGCCTTGTCCGAATCAACCTTCGGCTTCTTCAAACCCTTACCCTCATACTTGGGGTCATCCTAGACTGCAAACCATACCTACCTCCGGTTGAGGAGCCAAACCTTGGCACAGCAGTACTCCTCGACTAAATCTCGAGCACACTGAGAGCGCGCCACCACCCTCAGACAGTCAACAACACCGTGCGCCTCAACGCTCATCTTAGCTTCGGCGCTTACGTCACCAAGCAGCGGGAGCTCACCACAGAGCTCAGCGTTGCCACTAAGCTTGTAGTAGAACCAGAACTCTTGCCATCCACTGCTCCACCTATTTTTCTGGGCCTGCACTGGCAACTCCGATCCTGCGCGATGGCAGAAGGTGTACACCGCAAATTGTCCGAGGCTGCATATGCACACGATGAGTGCGAATAAAACCCTCGACATGAGGGACAATGCCCTGGGAGCGGCATGCCCAGACATACACCGACATCTTCGTAAAGCACGAAGGTGTCAGCTGATGGAACCTCAGGTTAAACCTCTGTAAAACTGAGGTCACAAAAGAAGCAGCAGGGAAGCGCAGACCAGCAACAAAGAACTCTTCAAACACAACAACCTCATCAGCGTCCGGCTTCGGAATAGTCTCTCTAGCACTAGTCCTCACCTTTCCATCTTCAATCCAACCCCGCTTCACATAAGCTGCCAACTCCAAACTGCAGACTCGGCTAAGACCAAACTCAAAAGTGACCCCCTCATCCGCAGCGAAGGGGGAAGCGACACGAGCGGTTTGCTTGGACCTAGCCATCTCTCAAAACTAAAACCCTCACAGAACACAGTACGCAAAACCTTCGCAACTAGACGAAAACAACCTTCGCAAAAAGATTTACGCAGCAGCAGGATGGATAGACCAAAGGAGGGCACGACTTCAAACCCCCCACCAACCCCATCTATTTATAGGCTGGAGGACGAGACACCCAGCCCGACAAAATCGGCACGACAACCGAAGTCCACGGCGCTAAAAACAAAACGGACCTCAACAGTAAAAAAAGGGGCCCGACCCGAAGCAGCCACGGGCGCCGCTGCCAAGGGTCCCGTTACATTTTCCATCAAAGACCGCTGCTTGGGCCTAAACACTGTTCTTTAGATCCAAGGCAACGAGGGGCTACTATTGGGGGATGGGACCCTCGGAGGTGGCGCCTTGCAGGCTGGCTCGGATGGCAACCTTTGCACGACCCGGGCGCCCTCACAAACTTTCTTCTCTCCGTCAGATTGGACCCTTCAGATCGGTTTCCTAACCTTCGGGTACAAACCGACCCTCGGAGTTCTCTGTGTTTCTTGCAGGTAAAGGCGCGCCGTGGACACAGGAAGTGACCCTCGCACATTCCGAGGCTCCTTCGCTGAAGACTTCAAGCTCGGCAAATGGCTAGCGGATGCTGACCTCGCGGCCAGCAGAGTCGCGAGGGTCTGACCTTCACCTTTCCACGAAGGTGGACTGAACAAGATGGCGGCGGGCAGGAGGAAGGCGAGCTAGGGTTTCAGTACTTTGTGTGCTTGTACGATTTTACCCTTCCGTTATGTAGCGCAGAGGAATCTTTCTTGTCCCCTTTTGTAATTTGGTCAGTGCCCTTTGGTATCCCCTATAAATACCAGGGGGGGGTGAATAGTGTAAGGCATGCAGTTTTTTGGGAATAGAGCCACAACATCACTGTTCTCGTTTCCTTTGTACCTTCGTTCGGTTCTGACGATTGGCCACCTTCGCCACTCCCCTGCGTGTGCGCGGAGGTAGGGCAAGTGTGTTTCCAACAACCCCAGGGCTAAATCTTGGCCCTTGGTCACTAGGTCAGTGGCATCGGACGACTCAGGAGGGGAGTGGCGTGGATCATTACCGAATGGCGGTTA
Organism: Coix lacryma-jobi var. lacryma-jobi; assembly: GCA_009763385.1. Lineage (NCBI taxonomy): Eukaryota > Viridiplantae > Streptophyta > Magnoliopsida > Poales > Poaceae > Coix > Coix lacryma-jobi. The sequence goes on along the minus strand of CM019822.1, from coordinate 141,732,921 downwards.
CCTGGACATGCAACCGACCTAACCACCGCCTTGGAGGAGCCCCTGGAGACCGTAGGATCAATAATGGTGCATCCAACGGCCAGGGGGTGGCGGCTGCCACCTAGGGCTGGCGCCCGCCACTAGGGTTTGCCCTAGGTCGGCTGGCTGTCCCCTATAAGTACGCCCTCACTCACTTGGGCTATAAATACCCCCTGGAGGCGTCACTTCATAACACACACAAGCAAGAGAAGCAAGGAAGGAAAGAAAGCAAGGCTAGAGCCAGAGAGCTAATAGCTTAGGGTTTATCCAAGCTTAGGCAAGTAGGTAGCTAGTAGAGCAAGGCATCTTTGCCCTCGCGGAAGCGCTGCTCAAGGCTTAGCTCAGGAGTAGAAGCGTGCGAGTGATCGGTCCTGGAGCTAGGAAGAGTCTTCCTTCATCTCCAGTTCAGGTTTTGCTCTTGTATCTCAAGCACATTACTATATTCTAGTTCATCATTTCAAGTATTACTTTATTCTACTTACCAGTATTGAGTAGTATACTTGATTGATTGCTTGAGTGCCTAGCTATCCTACAGATCAATTCACTTAGCCATAGTAGTTCATCTCTAGTGAGCTTAGTGTTTGATCTTTGCCAATAGGTTGCTTAGTTAGTTTAGTGTTTATCTTATTAAGTCAAGTATTTGCTCTGACGTCCGCAAGGGTGTCTCTATTCAAAGCTAGGGTAGAGATTGTTAGAATATAATTAAGCGTGGTGCTTAGTTATAGACTTACCTTCAGATACGGCTGGACCCCCGGATAGGTGTGGTAGCAAGCAGGTGGTGACAGCCCTGTGCGCCTTCAATTCCACCACGTAGTTGGCCCAGTTTAACAGTAAGGCTCGTTGTGCTAGCGTTCAACCTAAGTTAGTGGTAAAGGCTAGTACGCCTCGATACTTGATAAGATAGGAATAAAACTATACTTAACTTGGTTGCTTTATTGACATTTGCCTATCTTGGTTCGTAGTTATCTTGCTTCGTGGTTATCTAGGAGTAGTTAATAGTTATTAGTTAGTTATATTAGTTATCCTATCTATCTATTTATCCACCTTACCTTAGCCATTTCATTCATCCTTACCTATCCATCCATATATTCTTTCTAGCCTCTCATCCTCTCATCCCTTTCATCTTCTTTTCTCTCCTTTCCCCTTCTCTTATTCTTCGACTCTCATCCCCTCCTTGACTCGACTCATACACCACCCTAGCCTTCCTTTGGGATCAAATAAATTGACACCTGGTACTCCCAGGGAAGTGCTACTACGATAGTTCTGTGCGCTTGCAGAATCTCCGCCTGGTAGATTGCAATCTCTCTAGCTAGCTCCTACTAGTGTTGGGATTGACAACCCCATTTAACATTAGTAGATAGCTGCTTTAGCTTCACCCCTTTAGGTATAGTGACTGGACTTGCTTCAAGCATTTCTGGCGCCGCTACCAGGGATAGACTCCATAGTCTATTCCTAGTAACGACGCTAGCAAGTGTCAACAAGCATTTCTGGGCCGTTGCCGGGGATAGTTGCCTAGCTCTATCTTTAGTGAAGTTAAGAACTACCAACAAGCATTTCTGGCGCCGTTGCCGGGGAAGGCAATCGGTGTATCGGTTGAGTCCGTGTCGAATTTATCTTCGCTTAAGTCCCCGCTTAGCGAATCCCATCTTACCCCATTCTTTCTTTCCTTAGTCCTTCTTATCTTTTTCCTTCATCTTCTTCAACTTCTTTCTTTCTTATCTCGTTCTATCTTCACGATGGCCAACAAGACCATTCGTGAGTTTTCTATCCCTTCTGCCGCCAATGTAGCGACAGGACCAGCCGTGATCGATGCCAACCTCAATTTTGAGTTGAAACCGGCTCTGATCACGATGGTCCAAGCTAGCCCGTTTTGTGGCAAAGCCCATGAGGATACCAATGCTCATCTCCAACAATTCTTGCAGATTTGCGGCACCTTCACCATTAAGGGGATAACACAAGAAGCCATCCGTCTTCGTCGCTTTCCTTTCTCTTTGCTAGGAAAAGCGAAGCAATGGTTCTATACCAGTCGCAACGCTGTAGACACATGGGACAAATGTTCCAATGCTTTTCTCGCCAAATTCTTCCCGATGGGCAAGACGAATGCTCTTCGCAACAAAATCTCCAGCTTTACGCAACAAGCTGGGGAATCTATTCCCGAGGCTTGGGAGACATTGCAAGAGTACGTCGCTGCTTGTCCGCACCATGGTATGGAGGACTGGCTATTGATCCAGAACTTCTACCATGGCCTAACCCCACTCTCTAGAAGCCATTTGGATGCCGCCGCCGGCGGTGCATTATTTTCTCTGAATGTTGCAGATGCTAAGGCTCTCATAGAGAAGATGGTGTCAAACCAAGGATGGAATGACGAGAGACTGCAGCTCCGTAAGCGAGGTATGCATTCCCTTAAGGAGGCCGACATGATCGTGGCCAAGATGGATCTGCTGGCAAAGAAGCTGGACAGCTGTGAGAAGATGAACCAACAAGAGAGTGTCCAATCTCTGGAATCCTACATGACTTGTGAAGTCTGTGGAGAAACCGGACATTCTGGGAACCACTGCCCCGAGTTACATGAAGATTTGAACTTCATCAACAACAACAACAACGGTTTTCGTCAACAGAATCAAGGATGGAATCAGCCTGCAAATTCTCAAGGTAACAATTCATTCCCCCGCTCTAATTTTCAGAATTCTGATAATTTCTCATTCTTGAAAAATTTAGTTTACTCACAAGGTAGAACTACTGATTTCTTGAATAAGAGATTAATGTCAAATGATAAAACCCTCGAGAATATAAATGCTAAATTGGAAGATTTCTCATCTGCTCTAAAAAATCAATTAAGTTTTAATAAGATGTTAGAAACCCAATTAGCTCAACTTGCTGCTATCATACCATCTTTTGAAACTGGCAAAATTCCTGCTAAACCTGACATGGAAACTGCAAATATGGTTGAAATAAAATATTTTAACTATTATGAAGATCAAACCATGACTGTTAAAAAGGGTGATCCTGGTAGTCCCATAATTAGATGCTCAATCTTTGGTGAAGTCTTTAAAAATTCCATGTGTGATTTAGGATCGAGTGTGAACATTATATCTAAGGATTTCTATGAAAACTCGTTCTTTCCGCCCATGTCATCCACATCTGCCTATGTTGTGCTAGCTGATCAATCCACTTGCTATATAGAAGGAATAGTCAATGATTTACCTGTTCAAATTAGAGGCTCCTATGTTCCTGCTGATTTCATAATACTAGATATGGGAAATAAGAGAGATGTGCCTTTAATTTTGGGTAGACCTTTCTTGAATACTGTGAATGCCTGCATATATGTGGGGAGTGGTAAAATGCAAATGACATTAGGAGGGAGGAAGGAAATGTTCTCCTTTTCCCGTGGTCCCGCATATGCCGCTAACATGCAGGAAGCAAAACCCGTTCGTACCAAGAAGAGGCGCCCAAGAACAAGGTGGAACAGAAAGGAAGAACCACCTTCTCCTGAGTTGTGTAATTCACATGACAAAGGAGAGGTGCCAAAAGAAGAAGAACCCGATGAAGAACTTAAAGAAGAAGCACCCAAGGAAGAAGATTTACCCAATAAGGATGAAATTCCATGGATCTAAGGTATGGATTTACTTTTAAATTTCCCTTCAAATTTCCCTTTTTCAAATAAATAACATATGTCATGCATGTAACTATAAAAAAAATCAGTTATCATTAGTTATATGCATAAGTATATGTTAACTTATCTAGATTAATAAAATATCATAATAGGATAGTTTCCCTTTTTCACAACATTAGATAGTTTCCCTTTTAATAAAATGAGAACAAGAGCTCCGACTGAGAAAGATGAAGACCCTTCACCAAGCAAGAAGCCAGCTTGGGGGAGACTCCCGCTCCAATAAGGTATGTCTCAAGCCTACACTTTAAATTCAGTTCTTAAATTCTTTATCTTTTGAAATGTTATATGCTTGCCTAAGTAACCATTCCATGAATAAAATTGATGAAATCTGCTTAAACAAGTTGAAACCTGAATAAGATTTGAAATATGTCATGCAAATGCTATTGTTATGGTTTGAATAACTGGTCTTGTCTAAGTTGTAGCTTTTGTGGGTTGCACATGCTTTAACTGAAATCATGCTTAGTAAATAAAGTTAGTAAGAAATGGAGTAATTATTTAAACTTGCTAAAGTGAAATTAGGACCTAATCTGGAGGATTTCTTTTAAAAATCTTGAAAACCTTGCTAAAAGTTCCTCCTAGATTTTATCACATCCCACCACTAGCCAAATATTTGTTAGTCAAAACCACAAAGAGCCTTGTCTGTGTTGAGCTTTGTTAGACCTCATAGATCTTAGTAGAGAAGCTTATCATATCTTTTGATCAAGATTCACACACCCACCATAAATTGCCTACTCTCCACTTTGGAAGTTTGCAACCACCAAATAAATTGCTCATTCTCTACACTGGAGATATACAATACCTTGCCAAACGTCCCATTGCTAGCCTTATGCTATTCCTACACTAGGAATAAGCATTTCTCTCCCTTTCCCTACTCATTTCAAAAATCCTTTCCTATAGATAATATGGGGAAATCTAGAGCTGAAAAAAAGTGAGCAAAGTAGCTCAAGAGAGGACTATGTCCGAAGAAAATGTGAGGACACATTTTTGTCTACTCACTACGTATCGAAAAAAAGAGAGAGAGAAAGAGAGAATTATCATTAGCTCTAGACCCCAGAAATTAACTAGGAAGGATTATGAAATATCTCTCTATACACTTCCACATAACCACAAATGCACATCTTGATCAATTTTTATGATTTGCTGCTCCTTATGATCTGAGTGTCTAGCTTAGCAATAAACATTAGGCAATTTGCTCATGATTCTTAGCCTACCTATAACTCCACATATCATTCTTTAGAAGTAGGAGAGGCTACATTTTGGCCTAAGTGAGGATTTAAACACCATTGAGTGATTGAGTGAATCTTGGAGGACTTAAGCAAGTTTTTATCTTTTTAAAACCTTAAAAAAACCTCCAGACAGAATCCTAGTCAAACCTAAGCAAGATAAAAGTTTCCTATCTACTACTTTATTTCACTCTTGCATGTTTGAAGTGAAAAGCTATTGAAGGACCGAGAAAGCACTAGTAAGGCGACCAGACGGGGGGTGAATGGGAGCCAACAAAAATTCTTTCGAATCTTTGGCCAAATGTCCCAAAATCAACCCTGAAAAACTTCTACCAAAACCGTGATGCCCACGACCCTTGGAAGAGGGTGGATGATCCCTAGGATCACAGCGAGGCACCACAAAGCGATAGCAAACCAAACGCCAAAAGCACCGGCTCGAATACAACCCCAAAAACCAAGTCCCGAACGTAGATAGATGGCTACGTCGAGAAACTCCCAAATACCTATGCTAACAAGTAGCAAAGATACCTAGAGAGGTTCCTTGATCAACTCTAGGGCCAAACGAGAAGTCCGGAAACCAAGCGAAGAAGCCGGGAGAGCAAACGCACTAAATCGGAACAAACAGCCGAATCCCGGACTGTCCGCCGGTACGGTCCCGGACTGTCCGGCTCAACCGCGGACTGTCCGCGGGAGGATGACGGACTGTCCGCCGGCAAAATCCCCAAAACAGCACAGTTGCTGAAGTCTCCCTGCTCGGGCCCGGACTGTCCGCGCCTGACAACGGCGGACTATCCGCCGGTCACCCGAGGCAAAAACAGTCAAGCCACGCGACCACTGCTCGGTCGAAGCCCGACGCGCGGACTGTCCGCCGGTCAAACCGCGGACTGTCCGCGAGTGCGCAGAGAGGGCGATTTCAGTCGCCTTCTCCCCAAATCTCTCCAAATTCGATCCAAATCAAAATCCCACGTTCCCAAACTTGGAGAAGATGATCACGGGGTAGTTAGGAGACTATCCCCAAGAAATCATCCGCTCAAGTCGATTCAATCACCGGGAAATCGAAAGGGGAAGATCAAGAATGAAAAAGCGCCACGAAAACGAAATCAACCTGATCTACTTGTTCGTGAGGAGTTAGATGAATTCCTTTGGTCGAAATGACCTCCTCTCAAAAACGAACAAGTTGATTCAAACGGATTTCGCAAAGACACAGTAGAGAGGGAGATCGAGTGACGGGAAAATCGCGGAGAAACAAAGAACGCGAAGAACACGAACAAAACGCGAATCAAGTCATCGATCTGCAACCGTGTGGCTACCACACGCTACAACAGTGAGGTTACGGCCTCACTTCCTCAAAATCTCCAGTACACAGAGGTATGGTTCTCTGCGGATCTCAGCTAGCTACAGCAGGGGATTGGGAGAGCAGGAAACCCTAGAAGCAAAGAGCAAATGACTGAGATGGATGGGGAGGTGGGTGTCTCCCCCTACTTATCCTAATTCTAACTATTCCTAATTCCCACTCTACCCCTAACTACTTACAGAGCGAACCAGCTGAACCCTAAGGTTATTCTGGACCAACTCATGGTAGGTGGTGATCCGACGGCCACGCCCGCACAACTCGTAGCGTTGCCTCGACGCAACCTCCCGATTGCCGCCACGTGCCGCCACCGTTCTGCGTCCTCTTCACAGACTCTGCCCCCGGTTTTGTGGCCAAAACTGGGAAACCAGACCTTCACGATCAGCCCCCGGTTTTGAGGCCCAAACCGGGAAACCAGCCCACCGTAGCCTGAGTTTTGTGGCCCAAACTCAGCAAACCCGCAGCACCCAGGTTTTGAGGCCCAAACCTGGAAACCGTCCTTAGCCCGAGTTTTGTGGCCAAATTCGGAAACCATCAGCGCCCAGGTTTTGAGGCCCAAACCTGGAAACCGTCCACCCGATGGTTTTTCTCTGGTTCTACCACCAAACCGAAACTGTAGAGGGGATGCATCACCCGTGCACCCCGTCCACCGACACGTGTCCCCAGGTCCTCGACCCGAGCAACACCATGCCCGCAAGTCTCCGCTCATCGCTGTCCCAGGCTGCCAGCCACCACAGCTGATCCTCGGGCCACCGGTCCCTCAGTCCAAGCCTCACGTCCGCCCTTCGCCACTCTCGGTCCATCGGCACGGCACGTCTCTACTTGACCTTCACCTTGCCTCTGATCACTGTATCCGTGCTCGACACCTGCACAACACAAGCCAAAGAACATGCGCATCATCCTAGTTGACAATCACTCATCACTCAGAGACTCGACATACACCCATGTATCCGCAGCTATAAGCCCCACATTGCTATGATTAATGATATATACTAAGTTGTTTCTCACTATACAATATGCACTTGTATACATCTTAAGTTGCTATCTATTTCATGCTTAATGCTTAAACCGCATTGTTGCTCTAGGACGAGCAGCAGGTTAGCTTGAGGGAGCTTGTTGATGGTCCTTAAACACCTGTTTTACCATCAACACTTTACCCAAAAATTCACCACAAAGGCATGAAATGTAGTCAAATAGGTTTCAAACTAACCGAATTTCACATGTACATAGATTTTGATTTGAATGCAGGATTTGGACCAAATTTGGAGCATGGACCCACCAGGGGCCGAGACCACTCACCAGAGCCCATTTGGGCCCTAGTGGGGTGGCGCCCGCCACATGGAGAGGCCCAACTTCCCCCCTTGCCACGTCACTGATCCGTGTGACCACCCCAGGGCTAAATCTTGGCCCTTGGTCACTAGGTCAGTGGCATCGGACGGCTCAGGAGGGGAGTGGCGTGGATCATGACCGAATGGCGGTTACCTGGACATGCAATCGACCTAACCACCGCCTTGGAGGAGCCCCTGGAGACCATAGGATCAATGACGGTGCATCCAACGGCCAGGGGGGTGGCGGCCGCCACCTAGGGCTGGCGCCCGCCACTAGGGTTTGCCCTAGGTCGGCTGGCTGCCCCCTATAAGTACCCCCCTCACTCACTTGGGCTATAAATACCCCCTAGAGGCGTCACTTCATAACACACACAAGCAAGAGAAGCAAGGAAGGAAAGAAAGCAAGGCTAGAGGCAGAGAGCTAATAGCTTAGGGTTTAGCCAAGCTTAGGCAAGTAGGTAGCTAGTAGAGCAAGGCAACTTTGCCCTCGCGGAAGCGCTGCTCAGGGCTTAGTTCAAGAGTAGAAGCGTGCGAGTGATCGGTCCTGGAGCTGGGAAGAGCCTTCCTTCATCTCCAGTTCAGGTTTTGCTCTTGTATCTCAAGCACTTTACTATATTCTAGTTCATCATTTCAAGTATTACTTTATTCTACTTACCAGTATTGAGTAGTATACTTGATTGATTGCTTGAGTGCCTAGCTATCCTACAGATCAATTCACTTAGCCATAGTAGTTCATCTCTAGTGAGCTTAGTGTTTGATCTTTGCCAATAGGTTGCTTAGTTAGTTTAGTGTTTATCTTATTAAGTCAAGTATTTGCTCTGACGTCCGCAAGGGTGTCTCTATTCAAAGCGGGTAGAGATAGTTAGAATATAATTAAGCGTGGTGCTTAGTTATAGACTTACCTTCAGATACGGCTGGACCCCCGGTTAGCTGTGGTAGCAAGCAGGTGGTGACAGCCCTGTGCGCCTCGAATTTCACCACGTAGTTGGCCCAGTTTAACAGTAAGGCTCGTTGTGCTAGCGTTCCACCTAAGTCAGTGGTAAAGGCTAGTATGCCTCGATACTTGATAAGATAGGAATAAAACTATACTTAACTTGGTTGCTTTATTGACATTTGCCTATCTTGCTTCGTAGTTATCTTGCTTCGTGTTTATCTATGAGTAGTTAATAGTTATTAGTTAGTTATATTAGTTATCCTTAGTTATCCTATCTATCTATTTATCCACCTTACCTTAGCCATTTCATTCATCCTTACCTATCCATCCATATATTCTTTCTAGCCTCTCATCCTCTCATCCCTTTCATCTTCTTTTCTCTCCTTTCCCCTTCTCTTATTCTTCGGCTCTCATCCCCTCCTTGACTCGACTCATACACCACCCTAGCCTTCCTTTGGGATCAAATAAATCGACACCTGGTACTCCCAGGGAAGTGCTACTACGATAGTTCTGTGCGCTTGCAGAATCTCCTCCTGGTAGATTGCAGTCTCTCTAGCTAGCTCCTACTAGTGTCGGGATTGACAACCCCATTTGACATTAGTAGATAGCTGCTTTAGCTTCACTCCTTTAGGTATAGTGACTGGACTTGCTTCAAGCATTTCTGGCGCCGCTGCCAGGGATAGACTCCATAGTCTATTCCTAGTAACGACGTTAGCTAGTGTCAACAAGCATTTCTGGGCCGTTGCCGGGGATAGTTGCCTAGCTCTATCTTTAGTGAAGTTAAGAACTACCAACATGAGCCTAGATTTATTTTATTATTTTTGTTATTATCTTTTTTTATGGCAACATCGATAAAGAATTATATCCATGCTTTAAGGAAAATTGAAAACACAAAGTTTAAGAAAACATGGATCAAGGAATGTTGCCATTATTTTTAAGAGAGAGAGAGAGTTTTATTTTTATTATTTTTTTTTCAAAAGTTTATTTGTTCACCAAACTTTTTATCTTTAGAAAACAACTCAAACAAGGCTAAGGTAAAACAGGCAACATAAATCTAGCCTTGGTTTATCTCCATAAAAAAGAATTACTTCTATTGCTTATGATAGTAGCTCAAAGTTCATTAATCAAGATTAAACACTATTTTTAAACTTGTTTAAAGAAGACTATTTTAGCCTAAGCACCATGCTTAATTTAAAAAGCCTATGAAATGTGTGCATGCGAACACATTCAAACTAGAGCATATGCCATAAACAGGGGAAGCATGAATTTGACCGGTATAAGGAGACAAACATGAGTAAATGGGTTGGTGAACATTTACTACCTTTGCATACCTGAGTTTGTTAACCGACGACATCTGTAGATTTAAGTTTTGAAGTTTTTGTATCGGTGGCTTGAAAGTCTGGCTCAGGCTCGCAGCAAGGCTACATACATGGATGGTGTGTATGAATCGTGGGCCTTGATGGTGCTCGCAAAGACCTTCAAAAGAGGAGCACTCGTTTTGCTTGTAGGAGCGGTTATGCCAGGCTTGTATGAGATGATAAATGTACCAAGACTTGCACGCACGAGGTGGAGTCAGGTGGATCGTGGATATTTATGATGAGACCACTCTGCTTCTCTTTCCTCTCCCACTCTCTTATTTCTCACTCTTCTTTTTCCTTCTTTTTCCTATTTTTTTGATATCTTCTCTTTTTTTCACTCTCTTCTTCTCTTTCTTATTTTTTTTCCTCTTTTTTTTCTTTTCTCTTTCTCTCTTTTTTTCATATTTATTATTTTTTATCTCTTTTCTTTTTTTTGGAAGGTGCATGGGTGTTTGTGAAGGTCATGTGGCACCACTCAGCTCCTTCTCTTCTTTCCACCATTTTCTTTTAGCAAGGTCGAGCTTTTCCCTTTTTTGATGGACGGAACCTGAGCTTCTCAACATCCTCTCCCCCACACTTGGACTTTTGTATAAAAGTCAAGTGTGGCATGTTGAGGGACTCCATGTTCTGTCACTTGGCAGTGTAGCTCTTATGCTCTTGTCAATGTATCTTCCTCCGATCTTCTTGATCTTAACCTGTGTCACACGTCAATTTTAAGAACAAAATTGGAGCACAATATATGTATGCCAGGATCAATTTTCATACATATATCGACATCATAGTAAATATCAAAACAATGCTTTATTAAATAATTCGAACATTATTACAAAAATGACCCTCGGGTCTGAAAGAAAAAGTACAGACTCTCAACGGACTCTAAAGTAGTAGACTCATGGAAACTGGACGCCATCTCCACAGGAAGGTCGACCGGGGGCTGCGCCATCCTAGTACAGGTCGTCGGGGTCGAATCCACCGTCTTCTGGGTACTCCTGCTCCACGTCGTAGACTCCATCGTCTGGGTGGGGTAGCAGGGGGTTCAAAGAGGAAGGGTGAGTACATCGAAATGTACTCCGCAAGTGTAGGAAATATATGCTTATGAGTCTATAATCAAAGGTAGTGCGGATACATGGGTGTATGTCGAGTCTCTGAGTGATGAGTGATTGTCAACTGGGATGATGCACATGTTCTTTGGCTTGTGTTGTGCAGGTGTCGAGCACGGATACAGTAATCAAAGGCAAGGTGAAGGTCAAGTAGAGACGTGCCGTGCCGATGGACCGAGAGTGGCGAAGGGCGGACGTGAGGCTTGGACTGAGGGACCGGTGGCCGGAGGATCAGCTGTGGTGGCTGGCAGCCTGGGACAGCGACGAGCAAAGACTTGCGGTCATGTGTTGCCTAAGTCATGGACTTGGGGACACGTGTCGGTGGACGGGGTGCACGGGCGGTGCATCCCTTCTACGGCGTCGGTTTGGTGGTAGAGCCAGAGAAAAACCATCGGATGGACGGTTTCCAGGTTTGGGCCTCAAAACCTGGGTGCGGACGGTTTCCGAGTTTGGCCACAAAACTCGGGCTGAGGACGGTTTCCAGGTTTGGGCCTCAAAACCTGGGTGCTGCGGGTTTGCTGAGTTTGGGCCTCAAAACTCAGATGCTGGTGGGCTAGTTTCCCGGTTTGGGCCTCAAAACCGGGGGTTGGCTGGAAAGGCTGGTTTCCCGGTTTGGGCCACAAAACCGGGGGTTGCAGAGTGAGGGCGGCACGTGGCAGCAATCGGGAGGTTGCGTCGAGGCAACGCTACGAGTTGTGCGGGTGTGGCCGTCGGATCCACCTACCACCGAGTTGGTCCAGAATAACCTTAGGGTTTAGCTGGTTCGCTCTGTAAGTAGTTAGGGGTAGAGTGGGAATTAGGAATAGTTAGAATTAGGATAAATAGAAGGAGACACCCACCTCCCTTCCCATCTCAGTTTATTTTGCTCTTTGCACTTAGGGTTTCCTGCTCTCCCAATCCCCTGCTGTAGCTAGCTGAGATCCGCAGAGAACCATACCTCTGTGTACTGGAGATTTTGAGGAAGTGAGGCCGTAACCTCACTGTTGTAGCGTGTGGTAGCCACACGGTTGCAGATCGATGTGTTGATTCGCGTTTTATTCGTGTTCTTCACGTTCTTCGTTTCTCCGTGTTTTTCCCATCACTTGATCTCCCTCTCTCGTGCGTCTTTGCGAAATCCGTTTGAATCAACTTGTTCGTATTTGAAAGGAGATCATTTCCACCGAAGGAATTTATCTAACTCCTTACGAACAAGTAGATCAGGTTGATTTCGTTTTCATGGCACTTTTCGGTTCATCCTCCTCCCCTTTTGATTTCCCGGTGTTTGAGTTGATTGGAGCGGATGATTTCTTGGGGATAGTCTCCTAGCTACTCCGTGATCATCTCCTCCAAGTTTGGGAACGTGGGATTTTGGTTTGAATCAATTTGGAGAAGATTTGGGTGAAGGGCGACCGAAATCGCCCTCACTGGGTGTTGGCGGACAGTTCGCCACCCTAGGCGCGGACAGTCCACGCGTCGGGGACTTGGCCAGAGCAGTGGCCGCGAGTCTCTGTGTTTTGGGTCTCGGTTGACCGGCGGACAGTCCGCCAGTGTAAACCGCGGACAGTCCGGGACTGTCCAGGGGACTTACAGCAGCACTGTTGTTTTGTGATTTCTGCCGGCGGACAGTCCGCCAGTGAACCGCGGACAGTCCGGCCTTGGGCGGACAGTCCGGGACTCCAGGTCCGGACAGTCCGGGATTCGGCTGTTTGTTCCGGTTTAGTGCGTTTGCTCTCCCGGCTTCTTCACTTGCTTTCCGGACTTCTCGTTTGGCCTTGTAGTTGACCAAGGAACCTCTCTAGGTATCTTGGCTACTTGTTAGCATCGGTATTTGGAGATTTCTCGAAGTAGCCGTCTATCTACGTTCGAGACTTGGTCTTTGAGGGTCGAACTTGTGCCGGAGCTTTTGGTGTTTGGTTTGCTTTCGCTTTGTGGTGCCTCGCTGTGATCCTAGGGATCATCCACCCTCTTCCAAGGGTCGTGGGCATCATGGTTTCGGTCGTAGCTTTCGGGGGTTGATTTTGGGACATTTGGCCAAAGTTTCGAGAGAAATTTTTGAGCTCCCATTCACCCCCCCTCTGGTCGCCTTGCTAGAGCTTTCTCGGTCCTTCAATTGGTATCAGAGCGGGTTAAGGATCTTCCACCTTAGCCGGTTCCAGATCCACAGAAGGCGACATGGATCGCGGCGTGGGCAAACCGCCGTTTTTCGATGGGACGAACTATGCGTATTGGAAGATACGCATGTCGGCCTATCTGCAGAGTTTGGGCGCTTTCATTTGGGATATTTGCAACTCTGCTGATTACGTTGTCTTGGCTGCTCGTGTGACTCAGCATCAGATCGATGAGCATGATGCCAATAGCCGAGCACGTAATGCTCTTTTCTCATGCTTGAGCATGAGTGAGTTTGATCGTGTTTCTCACCTCGCTACGGCTCGGGAGATTTGGGCTACCCTCATGCGCTTTCATGAGGGAACCTCTCAAGTCAAAACCCGACTCTACGAGTCGTTCAAGCGAGAGTATGAGAACTTTCGACATATGCCTGGCGAGAGCATAGAGAGTTTATTCGCTCGCTTTCAGGTGATTGTCAACAGGATGAGGGCTAACAAGGAGTTGTTGCCTTTCGACGATCATGAGAGGGCTTTGAAGCTTTTGCATACTCTTGATCGATCGGTGTGGGATTCCAAAGTTCAGGCGATCATCGAATCATCTAACTATGAGACCCTCACGTGCGACGAGCTCTTCAGTAAGCTCAAGTCCAGTGAGATTGATGCCATGGCGAGGGCTTCTTATGAGAATCCTTCAGGCCCAACTATGGCTTTGGTTTTTGGCTCTTCTGCTATCCCCTCTGGAGGCTTTGCTTTGCATTCTCTTCTTTCTGTCACATAGGAGCAGTTGGAGTCTCTGGGAGACAACGAGTTGGTTTTGCTTGCCAACCGGTTCTCGCGGTTTCACAACAACCGCATGAACCGTCGCCGCGGAGGAGGACGCTCAGGATGCTATGAGTGCGGTGACCCCGACCACTTCATCGCCAACTGTCCCAAGAAGAACAAGCATTCTGGGAAGGGCGATCATGGGCACAAGTACGACTCCGGCAAGCGCAAGGAGAAGTACGTCCCCGCGAGGCACAAGCGGAAGGGCGGCTTCAACAAGGAGTACATCAAGACCAAGTACTTGGAGAAGGCCCAAGCTGAGCAGCGTGCGTTCTTCGCCACGCTCAGTGACGTCGACGACTCGGACGACGACTCTGCTTCCTCAAGCGACGACGAGTCCGAGAAGAAGAAGAGGATCGAGGACAAGCTCAACGGCCTCTGCTTCTTCGCCGACGACGACGGCTTCTGCACCATGGCTCTTGGTGATGAGGTCGGAGGCGACACTCCTCGGAACAACGACGATGACGACGACACCTCCCAGGTATCTCTGACCCACGACGAGCTTTGCACTGAGGTCGAGAAACTTACTGATGCGCTTCTTAGTCAAGATAAGCTGCTTAGGCGTGCCGCTAGAGAGCGCAAGGAGTTTAGGCAGAAGTGGGAGGATACGGTGAAGGAACTTGATTCTGTCAAGTCCACCGTGGTTGTTACCAATGAGGAGGAGTGTGAGATGTGCACCACACACATGACTGACCTTCTCACTTTGAGGAGCAAGTATGTTGTGCTGGTAGGAGAGGTGGATGAGCTCCGTGCTAGACCCATGCTGTTGGGTGCGTGCAAGACTTGTCCTGTCTTGCAAACCGAGTTGGCAGAGAAGAATGCCAAGATTGAATCTCTTGAGAAGGCCAGCTCGTGTAGCACTTGTGTGTCTAGGTGCGCTTTGTGTGAGGGTTTGGAGATGGAGATTGCAAATGTGAAGCATGACAAGATGCAAACCGAGGAGGAAAACACATACCTTCGGACCATCTTGTCATGAGTGTCTTGTGGTGAGCCGCAGCTCGGGATGATGATCTCCCAATTCAAGCGAGCTGCTGGAGGTCCTGGTGTAGGTTTTGCTCCGGGTGTTGATCTTTCTGCTTTTGGGAAGATTGGAGAGTCGAGTGGTCTGAACCCGAGTGAGAAGCCCAACTCCACCACTACTCCCAAACTTACCAAGCTTCCACCCAAAGAGCCTCTCAAGCCTAACACAAAGGATGTGGTGTTTAAAGGAACCTCCGAGAGCTCCACCCAAGAACCAAGTGTGGCATCCCAAACCCAACCACCTCAAGAACAAACTGGACACCATGCCACCTATTCAGGAGGAGTGTTTGCCACAAAAGGGCAAAGTGATCCATACCCACAACCGTGAGTACCAACAACCCCCTATGAGAGCGGTGAGGTACCATTGTGAGCATTGTGGTAGAGATGGACACTTGAGTGAGTTCTGCTTTCGGCGCAAGAGAGAGGCGCGCCGTGCTAGGGAGATGAACAATGTGGACATGTACCATCCTTTCCATGATGTACATGCGCCAAATGTTCAGAGTCGTGCTGCTAGGCCCAGAGGTCCAGAACCTCAAGTTCCCAGGCCTAGGCAGAGGAGTGCTCCGAGGAGAGATGCTAGGCCTAGAGGTGCAGTGCCTCAAGTTCCTAGGCCTAGGCCTCGTAGAGAGCGTGCCCGGCGGGAGCCTGCAGTTGTAGGCTATGGACCCCGTGGCGGTGGTTTTGTAGTTGAGCGCTTTCCCCCACCGCGTTTTGAGTATCGTGGTGAGCGCTCCTTCCCCAGCAGACCACGTTTTCCTCAGCGTGGTGATCGCTCCTCTCGTAGACATGCTAGGAATGGTTTTTCTGCTAATCGTTCTTTTGAGCAGTCGGCCCAACACTGGTTTTCACCTTACTTCACTAACCCCAGTGTTGGACCGTATGCTCACCCTATGTCTTTTTATTGATATAGGTAAAACGATTGGAGAACGTTTGGTTGGTGGATTCTGGTTGCTCGAGGCACATGACCGGAAACGCCAAGTGGTTCTCCAGTCTTAGTCCGGTCGCCGGAAAGGAGTTTATCACCTTCGGCGACAATTGCAAAGGTAAGGTTTTGTCTCGTGGGTCGATGCGAGTTAATGAGCACTTTGTGTTGCGCGATGTTGCTCTTGTTTTAACTTGCATTTTAACCTTCTTTCTGTTTCGCAACTCTTTGATGATGACTATGAGATTCGTTTTAAACCGAATCTCAGTCGTATTTTGGATCCTCAGGGCAATCTTGTATGTTTGATTTCGCCCTTTGGAAAAGTCTTTCGTGCGAATTTCTCGGAGTCTTTTGGCACTTCTCGTTGTCTTGTGGCTGGACCTTCTTCTTCTGATCTTTGGAAGTGGCATAGGAGAGTAGGACATTTGAGCTTCGACTTGCTTGCAAGACTTAGTTCACTTAGCCTAATCCGAGGATTGCCCAAGTTATCCATGGAGAAGGATCTTGTTTGCCACTCTTGTAGACATGGGAAGATGGTTGCCGCTCCCCACCATCCAGTGACTCAGGTCATGACCAAGTGCCCTAGAGAGCTTTTACACATGGACCTTGTTGGTCCGGCTCGGGTGGGCTCGGTTGGGGGGAAGTGGTATGTGCTTGTTGTTGTTGACGATTTTTTGAGATATTCGTGGGTCTTCTTTTTAGCTGAAAAGACCGAGACTTTCTCCTTTGCTCGCAATCTAATTTTGCGTCTTCAGAACGAGTTCCCTTTGAACTCGATGCGAGCCATTAGGAGTGATAATGGTTCCAAATTCAAGAATTCGGATTTTGAGAAGTTTTGTAACTCTTTGGGTTTAGAGCATCAGTTTTCTTCCCCCTACACACCGCCCCAGAATGGTGTTGTAGAGAGGAAGAATCGGACCCTTGTAGAGATGGCCAGGACGATGCTCGATGAGCATAGGACTCCTAGGCGATATTGGGCCAAAGCTATGAACACTGCATGCTATATTTCCAATCGCATTTTTCTGAGAGCTTTCTTGAAAAAGACTTCTTCTGAGTTGTGTTTTGGTAGACAACCCAAGGTGAGTTATTTTAGAGTTTTTGGTTGCCACTGTTTTATACTTAAGAAAGGCAACCTGGACAAATTTGAGTCTCGCTCTTCTGACGGTGTGTTTTTGGGTTATGGCACTCATACTTGTGCTTATCGTGTACTTAACCTTGACACTAACCGAGTCATGGAGACATCCGATGTCACCTTCGACGAGATCATGGTTTGTCCCTCTTCTCATTTTGAGCGTGCAGGTGATCATGAGGATGGCGAGCCTCTTTTCGATGATGAAGAAGAAGGTGCTGAAGGCATGGATGATCCAGCACCTCTTCCTCCACCTGCTGTGCCGCAAGGAGCGGCATCGACGATGACTCACGGCCCCGACACGTCTTCTTCCTGGGGGCCGTGGGATCCGCCACCTCGAGCGGTACCCTTTGTACCCGAGGAGGCACCAGCTGCTGTTGAGGGGGAGATCACTTCTGCACGGGAGGCACCACGACATATCCAGCGCCAACACCCCCCTCAACAGATGATCGGTAACATTGACGAACGGGTCACTCGGTCCAGGTCTCAAATCTCTCACTTTGCTCATTCTGCTTTTGTTGCTGATTTTGAGCCCCGAGATGTTGGACACGCTTTGACGGATCCGGATTGGGTCAATGCCATGCATGAGGAGTTGGAAAACTTTGAGAGAAATTGGGTTTGGGTTCTAGTGTCTCCACCTTCTGAGTGTCATCCTATTGGAACAAAATGGGTTTTCAAAAAACAAACAGGGAGAAGATGGCCATGTTGTGAGAAACAAGGCCAGACTCGTAGCCCAGGGATATAGTCAGAAGGAGGGGATAGACTATGAGGAGACGTTTGCTCCTGTAGCTCGTTTGGAGGCTATTAGGATACTCTTGGCTTTTGCTGCATCCAAAGGTTTCAAACTTTTTCAAATGGATGTCAAGAGTGCCTTCTTAAACGGCTACATAGAAGAGGAGGTGTATGTTAGACAACCCCCCGGTTTCGAAAATCCCAAGTTTCCAAACCATGTCTTTAAACTTCACAAAGCTTTGTATGGTTTGAAACAAGCCCCTAGAGCCTGGTATGATAGGTTGAAAACCTTTTTGCTTGCTAAGGGTTTTAAAATGGGATGTGTAGATAAAACGCTCTTTCTCCTCAAGCAAGGCACTGATACTCTCTTGGTCCAGATTTACGTGGATGATATCATTTTCGGTGGTTCTTCTCACGCTTTGGTTGCCAAGTTTGCAGATACTATGAGCAGGGAGTTCGAGATGAGCATGATGGGTGAGCTGACTTTCTTTCTCGGATTGCAAATTAAGCAATCCCGAGAAGGGACGTTTGTGCACCAGGGCAAGTATACCAAGGACTTGCTGAAGAGGTTCGATATGGGTGAGGCCAAGCCTCTTCCAACACCCATGTCGACCACGACGGCCCTGGATGCGGACAAGGATGGAGAAGCTGTGGACCAGAAGGAGTACCGAAGCATGATCGGGTCGCTGCTCTACCTGACGGCGACACGCCCGGACATCCAGTTCGCGGTGTGTCTGTGTGCGCACTTTCAGGCGTCGCCGCGCACTTCTCACCGTCCGGCGGTGAAGCGCATTTTCAGGTACCTTCGTTTCACACCTGAGTTCGGGATTTGGTATTCAGCTTCCTCTACCCTCTCCCTTTGCGGTTATTCCGATGCCGATTTTGCTGGTTGTCGCATTGAGCGCAAGTCCACTTCTGGGACTTGCCAATTTATTGGTTCTTCTCTTGTATCGTGGTCTTCTCGCAAGCAGTCTAGTGTCGCCCAGTCAACCACAGAGGCTGAGTATGTTGCTGCGGCTAGCTGCTATTCCCAGTTGCTTTGGATGATGGCCACTTTGCGTGATTTTGGTCTGAGCTTTTCTCGTGTTCCTTCACTTTGTGACAACACGAGTGCTATTAGCGTTGCTAAGAACCCCGTGCTTCACTCGAAGACCAAACACATTGATGCACGCTTTCATTTTTTGCGAGACCACTAGGAGAAGGGTGATATCGACCTTCGTCATGTCGATACTCATCATCAACTGGCTGATATTTTCACCAAGCCCTTGGACGAATCAACCTTTAATCGGTTTTGAGGGTGGCTTGGTGTGTGTTTCCCCTTTTAGATGGGGGAAACATTTTGATTCTTGTATCTTAAACTGATTTTTCGCTTCTCTTTGCTCCTTCAATTGAGCATACGCTTTTACATTCTGAGCTTCAAGCATATAATCATTAGAATATAACCATGCTCTATGTAGTATGCTCCGATTGTTTATGATGATGCTTGTAGCTTATGCTCTTTCTGTATCACTAATCCATGTTAGAGCTGAGCTATTTTGAAATGGTGAACTTGTTAATAAACTTAAAATCTGCAAATGTTCACCATCGAGATGTGCAACTAAGCTTGTGTAGAATATGTTGAAATCACACTTTTGCTTTTCATATATGCTAGGTTGCTATGTCTCTAGTTCTGAGTCATCACTTGCTTGGTCTGTTCATATACTGTCTTTAATTTGAACCAAGTTAAGTGAATCAGAAAGATCGAGATGGGATTGCTTGTCAACACATCACAGTTTCGAGACTGTTTCTCATTGCACTTTGAGTTAAACTTGAGCTGTGTAGTGTATGACCGAAACTGTTGCTTTAAGCTTCTGATTGCTTCTGCATAGGCTTTGCACATTGCACAGTTGAAAAGTTAGGCAAGACAAGCTTTCAACCTCTCGCAATCACATGCTGAATTTAAACTTGTGTAATTTCACCGCTGCAACTCTGATTAAAATTTGAAATCACAAGTATATGCTTCAATTGGTATCAGCATGATGATTGAACTGTGCTAGGGGTAGTTCACCTTGTATACATGTTTAGCACTTGTTTGACTTCCTGTCTATACATGTCTGTGCTATTTTGATGGTGAATACCTTTTCGGCTAAAAACTGCTCTTTGTGCTCTCATTTCAGACTTAGTGATCAGTTTGACCCTTTGCTAGCATTCTGTGCATTTTCTGAGTCATCGGATCAGAACTCTGTAGAGCATCTTTGCACTCCTTTGAGTATACTCCTAAAGCTCCTAACTTGCATTTTTGACTCATATGCATTTTGGAAGGGGGAGAACTTCTCTTGTTGGTAGGAGAACTTCTCTGGTTTGCACTTTTGGTGGTGCAGTTTCTGAGGAGGAGCATTGTTTTCTTGATAAGTGCATTTTCAACTAAGGGGGAGAATTGCAAATCATTACCCTCCGGTTGAACTAAGGGGGTGCTTTCCTGGTTGTTTGCACTATTCGAGGGGGAGTTTTTGCTGCTTCCTGTTGGCCATAAGGCATTGGTATCGAGCTTTCTTTGCTAGTTGTGTTGAGCCTCTGTGCCTCTATCTTGAGGGACTAGCATTTTGCTTCGATTTCTTAATTGGTATTTGCTAGCGGTGTTGAGCCTGTTCTACCTCTTCTTGAGGGCTAGCTTTGCTTTGTTTGGTTGCGTCGAGCCGTTGCCCATGTCTTTGGGAACCAAGTTGTTTCGCTCTTTCCACTTGACCTTCTTTGGTTTTGCTATGCTTTTGGGTCATTTGGTTGAGTTCTCTCTCTTTCTCCTTCTTCCTTCTTCTGCTTCCATTATGATTTGTGTTGGTAGTTGGCAATGCACTCATCAAGGGGGAGATTGCGGATACATGGGTGTATGCCGAGTCTCTGAGTGATGAGTGATTGTCAACTGGGATGATGCGCATGTTCTTTGGCTTGTGTTGTGCAGGTGTCGAGCACGGATACAGTAATCAAAGGCAAGGTGAAGGTCAAGTAGAGACGTGCCGTGCCGATGGACCGAGAGTGGCGAAGGGCGGACGTGAGGCTTGGACTGAGGGACCGGTGTGAAAGCCCTAGTTTGGTTTTGGTTAATTGATGAAACCTATTTGGTCTAATCCTATCACTAAAGCATGTGTGTAGCTAATAAGAAAGGATTGTGACCAAGCCAAGTGGTGGAGCTAGCAAGATGGCAACCATGGAGGATGGTGTTGGCCACAAGCACTCAATAGATCAAGTGCTCTACCTTTGGTAAATCAAGAGAAGAAGAGAAGAGATGGAGCAAAGAGGCCCGAAGGCAAAGGTATAACCTATAGGGCTCTTTGTTTTAGTGGTCAAGACACTTAGCGAGTGTGATCACATTTAGGATACATAGCCGTACTATTAAGAGGAGATTATTCACGGCTTATGCGGTGTTCAAGTGCCACTAGGTGTTCTCAACATATCGATGCTTTAGACCTAGTGAGTGACTAACAAAACCCTTGGAAAATGCTATGAAAAATGCTAACACACGTGCACAAGTGTTGGAACACTTTGGTGTTGGCGCAAGGGAGCAAGGGTAGAAGTTAGAAAGTGAAATATGCCAAGTTAGGGGCATCGGACGCTGGCGGCGGCAGCATCGGACGCTGGCCGAGAGTCCGATGGCAAACCCTAACTGCTGACTGTTGACGAGGTAGCATCGGACGCTGGCAACGGACGTTGAGAAATCACTGTTGCAGAGTCTGATGGTCATGACGTGGCGCAATCGTGCTTTCCAGGGAGCATTGGACGCTGGCCCGCGTCCGATGTAGAACCATCGGACGCGTTCGATGTGTTTTGGTCCTCTCTGGAACCTCTCTGCATGGTCATCGGACGCAGGGGTTCAGCGTCCGATGTGGAAGTGTCGGAGCGTCCGTTGTGGCGCCAAATGAGCTGAAAAGAGTGAGTGGCATCGGAGCGTCCGATGCCTGGCATTGGCGCGTCCGATGCCACATTAACCGTGGCGTGAAGGGATATGACCGTTGGGATCTGACGGACTGAATTCATAGCAGAGGGACACGTGGTGCTCATCGGAGCATTGGACGTTGGGGCAGCGTCCGATGGCCCCGACACCGGCGCGTCCGATGCGTCTGTTTCGGGCCCAACGGCTAGGCCGACTTGTGTGGCCTATTTAAGGGGCTTGGCCGGCTTGCTAGGTCTCTCTCTTGCACATTTTGATTCCTAAGCATTCTAGTGAGCTTTGGCAAGCCTCCCAACTCATCTCCCAAGTTGATTTGATCAAACCAAGTGAGATTGAGTGATCTAGTGCGTGATTTGAAAGAGTTCAATCTAGTGGCACTAGTTCTTCGCATCGGCATTGATTTTTCTTGTTACTCTTGGCATTTGCCGGTGCCTAGACGGCTTGGAGGCATTGAGGTGGTTGTTGGCAAGATTGGTGATTGTTCTTGGCCACCACCGATCGAGATTGTGAGAGGTTTTGGTGCCTCACCTCGCCGGAGCGGCAAGAGGCATCCTTAGTGGATTGCTCGTGTCATTGAGCTACCTCACTAGTGGTAGATTCTTGTGGCGCTCTTTGTGAGCTTGGCTTTGCGCCGATTAGCCACCGGGTCACCTAGTGTTGGTCGACACAACGGGGAGTAGCGTGCCGGCAAGCACGTGAACCTCTCGGGATAAATCTTTGTCTCCCGAGTGCTTATTGTGATTGTGTCCCATTCTCGGTGATTGGTTTTCATCTTCACATCTTTGGTGATTGGCTTCACAAGTGGATTTCACCGGTGATTGGTTCTCTACGTGGCGATCCCGAAGGCTCGGTGAAACCCTCTCTACCTAGCTCATTTACTTTGTGTATTTACTTTGAGCTACTTCATTCGTGTAGACATCATCTCTTGTTGTATATCTTTTGTCACATACTTTGTGTAGCTAGTTGTCATTAGCTTGCTTAGTTTGTTTATTGCACATACTTGTCTCATATACATTTCGTATATCATACTTTTGCTAGAGCTATATTGTTTTATTCCGCATTTGTCATTAGCTCTAGTTGATTGTGTGACATAGAAATATTAGGTAGAATTGTTGGATTGGTGGCTTGAAACACACTATTAGGCTAGCACAAAAAGCTTCGCCGTTTGTTATACTAATAGTGTTTGCCTAAGTGATTTTGTAGATTTTTAATTACGCTATTCACCCCCCCTCTAGCCAATTTTGGACCTTTCACGGTGGCCCAAGGATCAGCTGTGGTGGCTGGCAGCCTGGGACAGCGACGAGCGAAGACTTGCGGTCATGTGTTGCCTAAGTCATGGACTTGGGGACACGTGTCGGTGGACGGGGTGCACGGGCGGTGCATCCCTTCTACGGCGTCGGTTTGGTGGTAGAGCCAGAGAAAAACCATCGGTTGGATGGTTTCCAGGTTTGGGCCTCAAAACCTGGGTGCGGACGGTTTCCGAGTTTGGCCTCAAAACTCGGGCTGAGGACGGTTTCCAGGTTTGGGCCTCAAAACCTGGGTGCTGCGGGTTTGCTGAGTTTGGGCCTCAAAACTTAGATGCTGGTGGGCTCGTTTCCCGATTTGGGCCTCAAAACCGGGGGTTGGCTGGAAAGGCTAGTTTCCCGGTTTGGGCCACAAAACCGGGGGTTGCAGAGCGAGGGCGGCACGTGGCGGCAATCGGGAGGTTGCGTCGAGGCAACGCTACGAGTTGTGCGGGCATGGCCGTCGGATCCACCTACCACCGAGTTGGTCCAGAATAACCTTAGGGTTTAGCTGGTTCGCTCTGTAAGTAGTTAGGGGTAGAGTGGGAATTAGGAATAGTTAGAATTAGGATAAATAGAAGGAGACACCCACCTCCCTTCCCATCTCAGTTTATTTTGCTCTTTGCACTTAGGGTTTCCTGCTGTCCCAATCCCCTGCTGTAGCTAGCTGAGATCCGCAGAGAACCATACCTCTGTGTACTGGAGATTTTGAGGAAGTGAGGCCGTAACCTCACTGTTATAGCGTGTGGTAGCCACACGGTTGCAGATCGATGTGTTGATTCGCGTTTTGTTCGTGTTCTTTGCGTTCTTCGTTTCTCCGCGTTTTTCCCGTCACTCGATCTCCCTCTCTCGTGCGTCTTTGCGAAATCCGTTTGAATCAACTTGTTCGTATTTGAAAGGAGATCATTTCCACCGAAGGAATTTATCTAACTCCTTACGAACAAGTAGATCGGGTTGATTTCGTTTTCGTGGCGCTTTTCGATTCATCCTCCACCCCTTTTGATTTCCCGGTGTTTGAGTTGATTTGAGCGGATGATTTCTTGGGGATAGTCTCTTAACTACTCCGTGATCATCTCCTCCAAGTTTGGGAACGTGGGATTTTGGTTTGAATCGATTTGGAGAAGATTTGGGTGAAGGGCGATCGAAATCGCCCTCACTGGGTGTTGGCGGACAGTCCGCCACCCTAGGCGCGGACAGTCCGCGCGTCGGGGACTTGGCCAGAGCAGTGGCCGCGAGTCTCTATGTTTTGGGTCTCGGTTGACCGGCGGACAGTCCGCCAGTGTAAACCGCGGACAGTCCGGGATTGTCCAGGGGACTTACAGCAGCACTGTTGTTTTGTGATTTCTGCCGGCGGACAGTCCGCCAGTGAACCGCGGACAGTCCGGCCTTGGGCGGACAGTCCGGGACTCCAGGTCCGGACAGTCCGAGATTCGGCTATTTGTTCCGGTTTAGTGCGTTTGCTCTCCCGGCTTCTTCGCTTGCTTTCTAGACTTCTCATTTGGCCTTGTAGTTGACCAAGGAACCTCTCTAGGTATCTTTGCTACTTGTTAGCATCGGTATTTGGAGATTTCTCGAAGTAGCCGTCTATCTACGTTCGAGACTTGGTCTTTGAGGGTCGAACTTGTGCCGGAGCTTTTGGTGTTTGGTTTGCTTTCGCTTTGTGGTGCCTCGCTGTGATCCTAGGGATCATCCACCCTCTTCCAAGGGTCATGGGCATCACAGTTTCGGTCGTAGCTTTCGGGGGTTGATTTTGGGACATTTGGCCAAAGTTTCGAGAGAAATTTTTGAGCTCCCATTCACCCCCCCGCTGGTCGCCTTGCTAGAGCTTTCTCGGTCCTTCAGGTAGGCTGACTCAATTTGACTCAAGCGCCTAAAGCAGCACATCCTATTAATCCTATTAAACCTATGTACCTATTTACTAGGTTATATCCACAATCTCCATCTGTAACAGTAACCACACTCGGAGTCGCACCGAGCAAACCACACTCGGAGTCACACCGAGCAACCAACACTTGGAGTCCACCAAGCAACCACACTTGGAGTCACACCAAGCAACCACACCTGAAGTCCATCAGGCAAACCACACCTGAAGTCCATTAGGCCACCCACAAGGTCGACTCGAAGAGTCCCCCTATGTGTATTAGTTCCATATGTCACGACATAGAAAGCTACCTTCCATAATAACACTAGGTCTGCGCCCGAGCCTAGGAGTCACTCCCGTACCAAGCACTAACCCGCGTAGAAGAAGCCTCTGTACCCATGTCATAAGGGACTAATGACCACATAAGGCTTCCCTAACGAACCAGACCTAACCCACCAACTAATCTCAAAGAAGTCCAAGCCGCTCGTGACCGTGAGCATGGCTGATATATCAGTTTTACACTCTGCAGAGGTTGCACATCGTTACCCATGAGTCATGCGTTCCCCATCACGCTAAACACTGCCAAGGTGCATAGCGGGGTCGCACTACAAGGCCGTTACAAAATTCCCTCCAAGCCCGTTTTACACGTTCACTAAGGTTTCACTGCTCACAGTGGATATACACACCATTACAGAAGCCCCCTCTTGTGCCACAAATCCGGCCCCGTGTAAACCCTCAACTTGGAGGCAATTAATTACTTAGCCAGGTCCGTCCCATTCCAAACCTCATGGTTGCACTGTTAAGCCGGGTTACAGGCTTCAAGAACCGGGTCCTAGGGATCCAGGCAGGATATGTCTAGCACAAGCCTAGAACCAAAAACCAAAAGCAGCTGCCGAGTCCCACGACACAAAAACCACCACACGGTCCATCCTGTCGGATATACCTACTCACCATACTACAACAATTTCCAACCCACATGTTCCATAGATCATTAATCAAGATTAATTATAGTTGACCACCAACCCATCCCAAGACAGCAGGGCTAAGCATTTACATCTACCCACAACTCCCAAACCAGGTGACAAGGCAAGTATAACAAGTTCTAGTAAACCTTAATATGAGATTCAGTATTAAGATACTGCATGCAACTACTGGATCTAACTACTCTAACTCAAAAGTAAAATAAATACGGGTGCAAGATGTTCAAGGACACTTGCCTACGGGTTGGGTCGAACCGACGAAGGCACAAGGTTGATCTTGGGGTTCCACGTAGCTCGCACTCGCTGGATCAAACATCAAACATGGCCCAAAGAAGTAAATAGCAGTACATCAACAGTATGAAAACAGAATGTAAATAGATCTAACGTGTAGAGCTCGATGAGACGAATCTAACGCAAGTTGAACGGGTCAAAACGTAGTTAAAATGAGCAAGTTATGGGCATTTGAAGTTGGGTGGCAAAACTGTGAATAAGTTGAAGTCATTTTCGTATTTTAAGTAAATAAACACAGAAAAGGAAATGTGTCTGGACCGGGTCTCATTTCGGAGAAAGTATGGGGTTTAATCTGGAAGACTGCACAGACTCAGGGAACAGGGAGCAGGTAGTGCGGGTTGATTACCAAGAAATCAGGGGCTTAAGTGCAAAATAGTCGAAGCCGTGTGATGCGCTGTGCGTGGCCCTGATGTGGCGCCAGATGGCGTGCGCTCACTGGTCCGGTGTACCACGTGGCATGTGGACCGGCTGACTCGGCGGAATGGACTGGGTCCACGGGACTTGCGGACGCGGTCTATACCCCTTTGCGCCGATCTTCTAATCTAGGTCGTAGATCGGGATTTCAACAGCGCAAGGGGGGTTCGAGAGGGGTGCGCGGCGGCCGGAGCCGAGGCAGGCCGTGGTGGCGCCATAGCTCCGCCGGCCGAAGCTCACCGGTGTGAGAGGAAATCGACATGCGGACCACGGAGGAGTGAATCAAGTGCGTTGGGAGAGAGAGGAGGAACAAGCGAGCTCACCAGGGGCTACTATGCGCTCAAAAGTGGACCAGAGAGGGGGATCCGCAGCGGCCAGACGGCTCGTGCGCAGCGGCGCCATGGGCGATGCATGAAACACACTCGGGGAGGGTCCTAGTGGTTGGTAGGGTTTACGGGAAGAAGGGAAAAAGGTCGGGGAGCTTACAACGGATCCGATGAGGCTACACCGGCGACGGAGTGGGCTCGGCAGGGGGTAGGTGATGGCAGAGGCGTCGCACCGAGGCTCGGAGTCCGGCGAGGTCAAAGTAGTGTAGCCCCCGACGCGGATCCGCACTAGGGAGGAGCCTTCTAGACGCGGAGCTGTCCCGCGAACACGACTGAGGCTGGAGAAGGGCGGTGGCTGGCTCTGCAATGAGGAACGGAGCTTGTGCCGAGCTCGGCAATGGTGAGGGGAAAGGCGGCGGCCTGCTGATTCAACGGGGAGGGTTTTCTAGGGTCCGGAGGAGAGCCGGCGGCTGCGGTACGGAGCAGGCCTCTTATAGGATCGAGAGGTGGGGAGATAGGTGGCGAGGGGCAGGGCTTGAGCGGCTGCGCAGATGGCATTGGCAGGCACACGCAGGGTTTGGCGTGGAGGTTGGGGAGGGAGCTGACGGGTGGGTCCTCCAAGTCAGAGAGAGGGAGGGATGGGAGCGCGTGCGGCTGTGTGCGCAGGAGGCGGGGGCGAGCGCTGTGCCCAGCGGAGGGGAGCGCGCTCGGTGGCGTGGAGGAGCTGGGGCCGCGGCGTTGTGGCCTGCTGGTGCGCGCGGGCCACGCGAGGAGACAAAGGGGAGTGGGCCGGGAGGTGGGCCGGTTCGGACGGAAGAGAGGCAGGCCAGTTGCCGGGGCGCTGCGGACCAAGGAGCGGGCGCGGGAAAAAAGGTGGCAGGGAGGGTGGCCGTGGGCCAGAGTGAGGGGTGAGGAGGGAGCCGGCGCTGGGCCAACTGCTGTCCGGGCCAGGGAGAGAGTGCAAGCGGGCCGGGCTGAGGAGGAAAAGGAGAGAGGAGGGGAAGTGAGGCTCTGAGAGAGTTTTCCTTTTTCTTTTCTAAACCTTTTGCAAATTCATTTCAAATCCAGTTTCAAATCAGGTTGAAATATAATAAATTTGAAAAGTTTTGCAAACATTTTCCCTAGGTTTTGAAAATAAAACTTTGAGTTTGATTTCGTAAAATTTTCTAAATCTTTTTCTTATTTTCTAAATAGAATAAATCCAACTCGCCCTAAACGGGTTTTATAAAATTCTTTTTCACCCGATAAAACTTATGCAATGGCATGAATGCAACAAACATCTGGTTAGAATTTTTCTCCATCTAGAATCTTGGCCATTTCCTTATTAAACTCTTATTAATTTTATTTATTTTATTTATTTAAAATCCGGGGTGTTACAACTTGTAAGGTTAGCGAACAAAAATACCCAAAGGTGCATATAAACGAGATAGCATGTTCTTGCTTTTAGTGAAAAGGAAGATGGTGCTTTGTTTTTTATTTAAGCAAGGTGAGCTAGCATATCCTTTGATGTAAATGGAACGTGACATTCTTACCGCCCTCCCCCACACTTGGACTTTTGTGTAAAAGCCAAGTGTGCCAAGTCAGGGTCTCCTTTTGAGTGTGTTCCAGAACATCAGAATTGTTGTGGTCGATGTAGCTCCATGTTATCGTGCACCGTCTGTCACTTGCTCTTCTTAGTTTCAACCTGACATGGTTATCAACCAAGAATACCCGAGGGTGCATTCTAGCCTAACAACATGATCTTGCAATTATTAAAAAAGATTATATATATATATATATATATATATATAATATATATATATATATGATAATCCGGGTATCTCCCGGTAGTGCTTTGATTGTGGTCATAAGCTTGACCTTGGGAAACCTTTGGAAGTTCTTTTTATGTTGATGAGGTGTTTCCCCTCCAACACCAACCTGATCTGCAAAACTCATAACAAGGTACCACGAAATTTGCAAGATTTATGATAAACAAACTTATCTACAAAAACCTTTTTTACGATGTTGGCACATGGATTAAGAGAGGGTTGTAGGTTCTACAAATGTTGATGGTGTTGCAGATCAAATGAAGGGTTTCTGCAAATGAGCATGGATTCGGCGGGATGGGAAGGAAGTAACTTCCATGCTCAGGATTTTTTATTTCAAGGGGAGAGAAGGTAGAATTGATATCTTCATGAACTGGCTCTCCCTCCATGGGTTCGTTTGAGGTCTCATCCTTGTGGTGTTCATGATGTTCATTTGAGGTGCAAAAGGATGTTGAATTGGGAAGCTCGAACGAGTCCCCCAAGTCACCATCACTAGAAAGACTATCCTCATATTCAAAGGAATACACACAAGGATGCGTCGGAGTTTTCTCCTTGGGAGGATCAAGAGTCTGGCCTAAATCGTCCTTTTCTTGGATAAAAGGTTCATCATCGTTTTCCAAGAACGACTCAGGGATCTCAAAAGGTTGCCCCAACATAACCGTTTCGGGCTCGTGTGTATAGGAGGGAGGTTCAGCCAGAAAATTTTTGGCTTGAACAGTTGGTATGGAAAAGTTTTCCCTCCTTATTTTGACAACAAATTCCCCATTCTTTGGAGGTTCGTCCAAACATTTTTGTAGGGGAAGCCCGATCAAGACATCGAAGTCTTGAATGTCAAAGACATGAAAGTCTAGCATCAACTTGAAATTGTCATACTTAAGTTGTATGCTATGAAGGATGCCTAGACTTTTCACGCTTGACTTCGAATCTAGCCTTAGGTGCTTGTTTGTTGGGGCGAAGGACTCGTGAATGATCGTGTTTGCAAAAGATGCGGACATGATGTTCACCCCAACAGTTGGATCGTGAAGCACTTCTATCCAACTTCCGCTAATTTTAGCATGGATGATTGAACAAGAGGAACTAATCCGAATTTCTTTGGAAGAGAGCTCCGCTTGTTCCACCCGATCACTACTTATTAGCGACTCCTCTGTGTGACGGGTTTCTAGAGGTTTAAGAGGAGTAGCGGGAACTGGTGGCTTTTTCCATCATGCATACTTCGAGGGATTTATATGATTGTCAGGGTGATCTTCCTCGAAGAACAGAAAATCTGAAGGGAAGAGAACTTCCTTCAGAGGTTCCGTTAGCGATGAGGGTCTCTGAGTTTGAATCTCAGGTTCGGTTTTAACCGAAGAGACCTCCTCATGCTTGGGTTCGTCTTCCACTAGGAGGGGATCAGGGAATGGAGTGTTCGCTAGAATAAGGTCTAGCAGAGCTTCTCCTTCCCCTGGGGTTTTGCACATGAACGATCCTCCAGCCAAAATGTCCAGCTGTAGGGAAGACTCCTTGTTCAGCCCTAACCAAAAGTGTTGTAACAACACGTGGTTGGGTAGAGACAAGTCTGGGCCTAATCGTGAAAGAGTTGTAAATCTCTCCCAGGCTGCACCTAACGTTTCCTTCTCTTTTTGTTGGAAGTTGAGTATCTCTAGTCGCAGGTTTGCAATACGAGATATGGGAAAGAATGTGAGACATAATTTGTTCCTCAGTTCTTTCCAATCTCTGTTAACTTTTCCTACGATATTGTTGTACCATTGTTTCGCTCTCTCAGAAAGAGAGAACGGAAACAACTTCCAGCGCAATGTTTCTTGTGTCATGCCTGCAATTGTCAGGCATGCACAGAGTAACTCAAACTCCCATAAATGATGGTAGGGGTTTTGATGATTGTACCCCGAGAAGGGCTGTTCACGAACCATGGCTATAAAGCCAGGGCGGAGTTCATAGCTAGAAGCTATGATTGGCTTCGACGATTGTGATGGCTCACAGAACTCCGCCCGTGGAGCGGATAGGTTTTGGATTGTAGTTCTCCATAGGTAAGGTATGAAAAGAAAAGAAAGGTAAAAACAAAGATAAACGGGCGAACTAGGTTCAGAGACTAAAGACGACAACCATTCCCCGGCAATGGCACCAGAAATGCTTGTACTCTCCCCTTATCTCGTAAGAAGAAAAGTCCGTAAGCGCACGGAAGTACCGTTGTAGCACTTCACCCGGAAGTATTCAGGGTATCGTATTTTCCACATGGAACATTGTGTTATAGTCTCTTGGTCTAGTCCTCCCAGATAAGACACGGAGAAGGGTAACAAGGGTAGCAAGGTTCTTCTAAGGAACATGTCCTTATATGATAAAAGCGTAGCCAACAAAGCCTACTTCGGTCAACGGGTTGGTTTGTTTCCCAACCTATGCCGATACAGCTCTACCTGGAATCCCGAACGTGGGTGGATTACAAAGGACGGACAGGGCTGTCACCACCTGCCGCCTACCTCCTCAACCGTGGAGACCCAGGCAACCAACCTGTGATCACTTAGCCTAAACATCGCGTTTACGCTAAGTACCACTACTTCTAGCGGTAGCTAGGGCCGGCACCCTCTTACTAGAGCACCCACCCGAAGGTGAACGGCCGGTCCAACAGACTAAGTTAGCGAAAGTTTAAACACAATAAGAACTTTAGAACCAAGATGAACACGAACTCTTATACGTAAGTAGTATGCAAGATCGTAGAGGTACAAACAAGAATATACTAGCGATTTCGGTGTTCCTCCCGCTAAGTGTACAAGCGCGCTGAGTACACTCGTGGAGGTAGCTGACAACTCCAGCACTTCTCCCGCTCAGACCTCACTCGCTCCCTATTCTAGATAGCTACTAGAGCTATGATAAGTGTGGCATTACTCCTTCTTCCATGGATCCCTCTTGAGATATGTATTGGTGAGCTCTTGGAAGCTTTGTGAGGAGGGTGGAAGCCTCCTTTAATAGGTGAGGTGCCTTGGGGGAGTGGAGGACCTCTCCTCCTCCTTTGGAAGGGCCAAATCAACCGCAAACCGCCTTCAAGATGCAGTGAACTTGGATGGTGACCACCATAAGCGACATCAGCAAGGCGGTGGGAGGACACCTGCAAAAATTGGCCAGGAACCGCCTCCGTGGGGGTTGTTGACACTCCTAAATGGAATCACCCTTAGAATGAAACTCATAAACAATAACCTAGTGAAGGCACTAAGAAGTGTACGGGACACTACTAACTTCACTTAACGTCAAGTTGTCATCCCCAATATTTACCCGCAAGCGCACATATAAATACACCTGTTGTAGAAGCATTTCACCCAAGCTAGTCTTAGGTATCGTTATTTATATTTAGCCTAGAGACTAATAAATTCAAAGTATGATGGTACTACACTAGTGAGGAATTAACAACAATTAATGTGGCACACATTTGTGATAAAGACTAATAACACACTCATTACTCTAAACATGGATCAGATAGTAGAAGTAATGGTAATGATAAATGATAACAAAGAGCAGATCAATCAAAGATAATCCTAGAACAGTACTACCTAGCAAGTGAAGATTAGAACAATATTAAAAATATTCCTAAGTTATTCTGATTACAAGTCATAGCATACATTGATTAGTGCAAACATATTTGGCAATCATAGGCTAGGTCATATCATATTTATAATCAAGAGGCAACTCCATAGTAAAGGTGCCAAATAGAGTAACCCCTAAACCATGAGTTAACTGAGCCATACTGAACACTACATTCGGGAGGTGGAATACAAAGGACTCAACAGGAATGTCACACCTGCGATCTACCACTCTATCTGAAGGACCGAAAATGCTAAAGCAAGGCGACCAGGGGGGGGGGGGGGTGAATGGGAGCCTAAAAATTTCTTTCGAAATTACGGCCTCTGTTCCAATAAAATCAACCCCAAGAGAAAAGCCGACACACGTGATGTCCACGACCCAAAAGAATGGGTGGATGTTCCCTAGGAACACAGCGGAACACCACAAAAGCTCCCTCACCCAAATCCACGCGAGTCAACTAGTGACATGATGGAGTTTGGGTAACCTCAACCTCCCCCGAGCAACGCGAGGGGGATTCAGGCTTTTTCGCAAAGCAGGAAGCCCGGTTTCTATATAGCATAGAGTCGGGAATCCAACGCAAAAAGCGGATCTCAAATCGGAGCTCGAACGTAAAAGATACGGACAAAAACGCGCGCTGTCTGCACTGACCGGACTCTGACCAGCGTCTGATCAACAGGGACCAGACGCGTCCGGTCAGCTGAAAGCAGTTCTGGAACTTCTCTGTTTACGATCGGACGCAGTACCAGGGAGAGTCCGGTCACATGCACAGTGCGTCCGGTCAGTAGCGAGAACACGGTGAACAGTAACACCAGCGAGTCCGGTCACTCAACCCTAGGTGAGTCCGGTCAAAAACGCCCAGAGCAAAATCCCCGGCCTTCAACGATCGGACACTCGGAGTAGCGTCCGGTCGATACGAGGCGCGCGTCCGGTCAAGTCGCGAAGAAAACACAGAGAACGTGTTCAACGACCGGACTCACGACCAAGCGTCCGGTCAGCCCTACTCGTGCGTCCGGTCACCCCGACGCACCTCTGTTCGTCCACCGAATCGACCCGATCTCCCTCAAATCAAAAGCACTAGGGCTCAAATTTTGTGTGAGGGGTCACAAGGAAGTTAGTGAGCTACTCCTAGGAGATCATGGCTCAAACCTAACTCCAAATCGGTGAATCGAAAAAAACGGTGAAGAACGGGCAAAAGCTCGATCCCAAAACTAAATCCGCCCGATCTATGAGTTCGTGAGGTATTAGAGAAATTCCTTCGATAGGAAGAAGACTCTCACGAAGCTACATAAGATGGTTCAAACGGATTTGCGAATCTTCCCTCGAAACAAGAATTCTCGTGAAGATCGAAAGAGGGGAAAACGTGCAAACGCGAAGAACAAAATCGCAAGACAAATCAAAGCACGAATTTGATCCTTGGATTCAGTGGAATGGATGATTGATTAAGCACTCGGTGTCGGGCTACAAGCCACTCCTAGCAACACAAATCTTGGATGGCGAAAAGCTCAAGAACAAGAGCCGGTCTCTCCTCTAACCCTAGCCTCCTCTCACAGGAACAAAATGAGAGTGGCACACCTACCAGGATAGGCTGCCCTAACCAGCCCCCTTCATATATATAGGCGCACGTCCGAAGACCAAAACACCCTCTCATGAAGTACTCAACCCAAATACCCCCAGGGGTAAAACTGTCCAACCCTAGCAGTTTTCATCCGACGGCCACACGCCTTCTCATCCTTCGCTTAGCCTCGACGCAAGCTCCAGGATGCCGCCACGTGCCGTCACCGTCGACCGCCGCGCCTTCTCACCGATAGTTTCACCGCAACGCAAGCCTCTCGGTGCCGCCACGCGTCGACCGTCCTTTTGGACCTTCCCCCGGTTTTGAGGCCCAAACCGGGAAACCTGCCAGCCCAGGTTTTGAGGCCCAAACCTAGAAACCGTCCACCCCGAGTTTTGAGGCCCAAACTCGGAAACCCGCAAGCCTAGGTTTTGAGGCCCAAACCTGGAAACCGTCCATCCCGAGTTTTGAGGCCCAAACTCGGAAACCGGCCACCCGAGTTTTGAGGCCCAAACTCGGAAACCGTCGATGGTAGCTTTTGGGCTCAGCTACCGAACTCGCACCGTAGACGGGATGTGGTTCACACACACCGACCACCGGCACCGATGCCGATGCATGTCCAGCCTCCACGCCGGGCACAACGCCTTCGCCTTCCTTCTTGACTTGGCCGACGGCACTTGCGCCGCACGCAAGCCCGTGTCAGACCTCCGCCAAGTGCCACGACGCCATCGTCTTCCTCCCCCTCGGCCACTCAATGCATCGCACATCCCCACGTGCCAGCTACCACAGCTGGTCCTCTGGCCCTCTGGTCCGTCAGTCCAAGCCTCACGTCCGCCCTTCACCGCTCTGGGTACATCGGCATGGCACATCCGCCGCACGGCACGCCCATCCTTCACCGCTCCCGGTCCGTCGGCACGACACGTCTCTACTTGACCTTCACCTCGCCATTGACCACTGTATCCGAGCTCAACACCTGCACATCAACACAGCCAAGAGACACATGTTGCACACGCACACCAACACAGAAACACCACAACTCAACGCCACCGGTTAGTCATAAGCATTAAGCACATAGCGACATATGGACTTAACCGGGTAAAAGCCTCAAACCTTACTCACAAAGTCAATCATTCATCATACATATTCTCACTATCCGGAACGTAGGATGCATTCGCAGATAAATATTGTATAGGCACCACGCCTACACAGTATCTATCACCCACCCAATGATCATTAAGATGAGCGCTATACGAACATGAGTATAAACATAATGGTGAACTATCTATGCCAAATATATAATCAAAGCATACTATAAGCAATATAATTAAGAATATAACTATTGATGTCTTAGTCATATCAATTGTATTGCTATCTAGAACACAGGGATGAACAATAAGATGAACTAGAACATCTAGAAGAACTAGAGTACGAACTAGAACATGAACTAGAACTAGATTATGAACTAGAAGATGAACTAGACGATGAACTAGAACTAGACGACGAACTAGAACATAAACAACGATGAACAATGATGAACTAGAAGAGCAATTATGAATTAGATCCATAATGTTAATACAAGAGAGAAGATCTTGGGTTTACCGAGCCTTCTCGTGACTAGATCTGGAATCCAAGCGAAGCTTGCCTCCTCTAATCCTATTCTATCTAACTATTATAGGTAGATGTAGTCCTAGGGCTTCTGAATGATCTCCTTCTCTAGTGCTGATCTGATTCTATCTGATGATTCTGATCTGATTATCTGATCTGATGCTCTGGAGAGGGGGGTCTCGGGCTGCTTATATAGCCCTGGGCGAGGAACCGTGGCCATTGGATCAAACCGACCCTAGGTACGGCTGAGATGCATCCTCGTAGGCGGTGGAGGAAGGTTCCAGAAGGCAGAGTCCAACGGAGCCAGGGGCAGACCGACTGGTCTGATGGTGGGACCAGTCGGTCCCACCTGGCCGTGTCTCGGGATGCCCGACCTCCTGGTGTTTTCTAGTGTCCTCTAGATCCTTCTAGAATAATCCTGATGCATCAGTTCAGTTATCTCCCATCAGTTTCCTTCTAGGGGAAGCAATCTGTGTTGATTTCCTGGTTTAGTCCCTACAAAATCACAATTCACCAAAACTCATGGAATATTGTCAATTGAAACCCTAAACCTTTGTTGGTGATTGAATTCATGCCCTTTTCATATTTATTTATCCTTTAATTGTGATAGATAACTAGTGTCAACAGGGGTGTGGGTGCACCAGTGGTGCGGCAGCACCACCACCGGGCCCAAATCGTCCCAATCTTCTCTGGTGGCCTCCTAGGAACTCCTAGATGAATGTTACATGGGTTGCTTGCCCTGTTGAGACTGTTTGATTTGGTATTGGGCTTATTCTCCACTTTTCGAGGCCCTGATTTGCCTGGTATTGGGCCTTCTCCCCCTTGGGTCCATATTAGGTGCGTGTACATACGGTATTTTGCATGTGTTGGAGCCCCTTTGTAGTCGTTTCCGTAGATACCCTCCTGCAATTGACCAAACACCAAAACTTGTGGAAATAGTTAGTTGTAAGCCCTAATTCTATGATTGGTGTTGGTTTTATGCGAGTCTTGGCGGTTATAAAGTATGAGTTAAGGACCGCCAACAGGCTCTCAAGTTGCTATATGCCCTAGATCAGAAGGTATGAGAGGTGAAGGTGTCGACTATCATTGAGTCGCCAAGCTATGACACCCTCACCATGGACGAGCTATTCAGCAAGCTCAAGTCCACCGAGATTTATCACCTGACTCAGGCCAAGCTGAAGAACCCATCTTCACATACCATGACTTTGGTCTCAGGCAGGGGTGGATCGACTCTTTCTACTGACACTTCATCCTCTTCGTTTGCTCTGTCTTCTCTGCTTACAGTGACGGAGGAGCAGGTGGAGGTGTTAGGCGATGACGAGCTCGCCCTCATCATCAGTCGGTTCTCGTGGTTTCACAACAACTGCTTGAATCGCCGACTGTCGATGTTTGTTAACTGGCAACTCGTCTTGAGGGATCTCAAACGATTTGTTCGGTGGGGATTGGCGTTCGTAGAACTCGGCGAGTACGCAAGGACATCGATTTATACTGGTTCAGGCCGCTTAATAGCGTAATACCTTACGTTCAGTGCGGCGTGTGCCTTGTGTTATGATTCAAGATTCAATGATAGGGGTCGGCGCCCGCTTCCCCTTATATATCCGGGTGAAGCACGGCGTATACCGAGTCCTAGTCGATTACAATAGAGGAGTCCTGTTCTAATTACAAGACTTCCTTTAAGAACTCGACTAAGTTATAACGAGAGTCCTAATCCATGTACACTTCGTATCAAGTCTTAGGATCTTCCATGTCGCCTAGGGTTAGTCGGAGTAATCATCTTCTGATGATATCTCTGACATCCTGGTCCGTCATGCCACCGAGCTCTTCATCATTTCTCTAAAACGTTATCTTCTGGTTTCTCTCTGAGAATCTCTAAGAAATGTCTTGAGAAATCTTGAGGTGCTCTGTAGGTAAAAACTTCCATGGTGTGTGAAAGGACCGTGACGCCTAAGAGCGGGGGGGGGGGGGGGTGAATTAGGCAACTCAAAACTTCTACTCTAAACCAAAGCCTCTAATTTCCACCTAGTCAAAACCTATGCGAGAAAGTAAACTATCTAATGTGCAACTAAGGTTTTGCTAGGTGTGTTTGCTATCTCTACCACAAAAGGAGTTATGCAACCTAGTTTCCAAACCTATCAACTAGCAAGAGTAAGCTAGGAAGGGTAAAGCACATAAACAAGGTAGCAATATAAAAGCGGAAGCTAAATAGTGTGGTAGAGATACAAACTCCCGTCGATGACTCCAGTATTTTTACCGAGGTATCGAGAAGCGCGCAAGCTTCCCCCTAGTCTTTGTTGGAGCCCCTCGCAAGGAATCCCTCGCAAGGGCCAAGCTCCCGGTCGGATAACTCCGTGGATAGCTCCGGGCCTTCCCCAATCTCAAGTGGGTCCGGTTAAGCCACTCGTGGCAAAGCCTCTCCCGGATGCTCTCCGCCGTCTTCACTATCAAGTTTCCGGCCGAAGCGCAGCGGGCCTTGTTCCCTTTGGTACACGGAGGCGGCCACACCACAAACTCGATTGGTGCGGTCTCGCAAGACTACAAGCCCCGCCGATGTACAACCACGGTGCGCGCAAGCACCGGTAGATAAGAGGTTTTCAACCTCACTAAACACTAGGCCTAACACCTAGAGTAAGCGCAAAGCGGTGTTCTAACTAGCTTAAGCACTTCGCAAAGCACCTACACTAATCACCTAGTATATCACTTGAGCACTTTGGTGTCTAGAGCAACTAAATATGTGTCTATGCACTTGGTATACTTCCTTGAGCTCCAACCTTGCTATTTTGGCCGGCCATGGGGGTATAAATAGAGCCCCAAGCAAATAGAGTCGTTGGGCAAAGAGATGGACTTTTCTGCCATCGACCAGAGGCTCGTCACGTCCTGACCGGGCGCGTTCGGTCTCTCGCAACGGCTAGTTGCCAGCCTGCACAGGCACTGATCGGACTCTGGCATGAGTCCGGTCACAGACGACCGGACGCGTCCGATCGCGTTTTCGTGCCTCTGGAACCTCTCTGTACTTGATCGGACTCAGCTGAACTCCAGCGTCCGATCGTCGTTGTAGCGTCCGGTCATACTACCACGCTGATGAACAGTTGAATCGGTGCATCCGATCACAACTAGCACAGCGTCCGATTGCTTTGACGTGGCGCTGCTGGCTTGAGGTACTGCCGGACGCATCTGGGTCAGCGTCCGGTCACTACGAAGCAGCGTCCGGTCACTCCTTTTTCTTCAGTTCTTCGCGGTTTCTTGAGCCGTCTTGGTTCCTTTCTTGTGCCTTTGACTTTGCTTGATCTTGAGGATCTTCTCCTGAGCTTCTAATATCTTGCTTGAGGTGTTGATCATCGAATTATCATGTAGCCTTTGTCCAAGTCACATTTGCACCCTATTGGACTACAAAACAAACACTTGAAAACATATTAGTCCAATTTGGTTATGTTGTTCATCAAACACCCAAATCCAAAGTTAAATGGTCCGAGGTCCATTTTCCTTACAATCTCCCCCTTTTTGGTGATTGATGACAACACGACCAAAACAAGCAAATAAAGATACAAAATTTAAAATGCAATCTACTTGCTAGGATGCAATGCAAAGGCAAGATCATATGATGTTTAAGAGATACCACAATGAAACATATTTATTCTAGCATATCTTGCCCTTGCCATAGAGTCCCTCTTTGTGACTTTATGGATTAAGACTCCCCCTAACTCCATAAATCACTTCCTCCCTTTTTGAACCATTCCCATAAACATAACCATAGAATTTTTGAAAATTTGATTTTGGTTATTTTGTTTGTTTTAGTTTGGGCTTGATTTTGGTCCCTACACATTCTCCCCCTTTGGAATCAAACACCGACAAGGAAGACATTAAAGCTCAAGAGAGGAAACATTATATAAGCTAAAACTCCCCCTAAGTATATGCATACATATGATGTAAGGCAAAAGCATATGCATAACCGACAAATTAAAGCACAAAGGAGTTTAATCTATATAATGCATGGAGAAAGCATATAATAGTATCAAATTGAAATCAACATAATGATATCGGTTAGGAATACCACATGTATCCAATTGGATTGTCACCACACATGATGCTTGTCTCCGAGAACTCCATTTTCCTTGCAATGAGACTACTACACACATGATAATCTTGAAAGTAGTGTTAGTCTCAAAGCTTCCAAATTGTAGAGTAAACTCCCCCTAAAAGTGTGCATACAAATTTGAAATACTTGTAGGAGACATGCACATTGACTTGTAAGGTCAAACTACCATTTTCGATATTGACATCATAAGAAGTGTGACACCAATTGAAGATGATAATTGGGGTAGTTTATCTATAATTTGGACTTTGGCACATATAAGATTAATACAAAGTACAAGAAGCTATGTGCCGTGCTTCTAACCAATTAAAACCATGTAGAATTGCCCTAAGAATGTGAGTGATACCGAGCAAAACTACCATATGATAAGCCTAATTTGCATGACTAAAGATATGAACATACCAATGCAAACATAGGCAATGAAAGGAACTAGATGCTAAAAGTAATTGCAAGACATTATACCAAATGAAAGTAATTGCAAGAATTTAAATCTAGTTACCTAACATTGGAGGGGGAACTTGGGTCCATAGTACCCACTAACATACTTGGCAATGACATGATCCAATGTGATGCACCCTATGATATGCACCCAAAACTTTGCCAAGTCTCCAAATTCCCCGTTGCCGAATTGGCAACTCACTTCCCTTTCGGGACCCAAACCTTTTTGGTGCTCTTCATGGTTGAGATGATGTACTTAGGCACCCAAATGCGTTTGGCTCCATTGTTGGCTCGCTTGTTCACCTTGATGGCCACCACCTTGTCATTCTTCTTCTTCTTCAAAAGGTAAGGTGTGGAGGCCTTCTTGTTCACCTTGTTGGTGTAGGTGTTGGAGGGCTTGCTTGTTTGCTTTTTGTTTTTCTCTTTCTTCTTTTCTTCCCCATGCTTCACCTTGCACTCATAGGACTTGTGGCCTTCCTTGTGGCAAACGTAACAAACCACGGTTTGCTCCTCATCCAGCTTCTTCACTCCCTTGACGGTGTTATCTTGATGAGTTTGGGTTTGCTTCGTCTTGCCTTTTGCTTGAGTCAAGTCCTTGGTGAGGCGAGCTACTTCTTGCCTTAGTAGCTCATTCTCCATTGCAACCTCTTGTGTGCATGTTTCTACAATCATATTCTCAACACAAGCTTGTTTGCACATGGGTGAGTCTAAATCAAGTAAATCAATGCAAGAAGTAGAGGCATCCTTTTAGGCATATTAAAGATTGATTTTTCAATTTTAGGTGCCTCGGTGGGGTTGCTCCGATGGTTTCAAGATTAGCAACTTTGTTAGTTAGCTCATCACAATGTTTGCACATAATTTCCATTTTAGCAAGCAAACTTTTGTAAGCATCTTGCGTGCTAGCTAACTTTGCTTTTAGTTTTTCATTTTTCTTAGCAAGTTGCTCATCATTACTTGTGCAATCACAAGTGCTTGTACTAGCCTCAAGTTTCTCAATTTTGTTAGATAGCTCAACATTCAAATTTGAAAAGGTTTCATATTGTTCAAGCATAGCATTGTAGGCTTGTTGAGTGCTATCTAATTTTTCTTTTAAAGTATTAATTTTCTTTTGTTGACTAGTACAAGCTTTAGAATAATTGAGATTATCTTGCACAAGTTCATTATAAGAAGGTAGCTCATCATCACTATCACTATCACTATTACCAGAGATAGAGCTTGAGTTACCTCGTGCCATAAGGCACATACGTGAGGAGCTTGATGATGAGTGCTTGCGGCCATGCTTCTTGTGATGGGCTTCATCATCACTTGATGAATCATCCCATGTCTTGATGGTGGTGAGAGCTTTGGCCTTGCATCCCTTCTTTTTCTTGTCCTTGGGTGTGGGCTTTTGTTTTGGGCAATCTTCCACAAAGTGCCCTCTTTTGCCGCATCCATAGCATCCCTTTTTCCTTTTCGCTCTCTTCTTTGATTAGTGAAGAGGCAATCTTCTATGGTGATGGGCACACCCTTGACATTGAGCTTGCGGATCATCCTCTTCACTCCTTTCATGAGCTTGATTGTTCTCTACTTCATCTAAGGAGCAGTCGGATGAGGTGGAGGCTTGATCATCATCACTTGATTCTTCATCTTCATCATCCTCTTCTTCACTTGAGGAGCTTGAGCTTGACTCAACTTGCTTCTTGCCCTTCATATTTTTGTGCTCAACACATGTGAGAGCAATGCCTTTGTTTGATGAAGTGGCTTGTTCTTGACCCATCTTGCGTGACATCTCAAATGCCACCAATTTGCCAATGACAATGGCCGGGGTCATGGTGCTCAAGTCCTCCATATTGTGGAGGATGGTGATGATGGTTGCATATTTGTTCTTTGGAAGCACGGAGATGATCTTCCTCACAATATCCGCATCACCTAGCTTTGTAATTCCTATAGAATGGAGCTCATTGATAATTAGATTCAAACGAGAATACATATCACGAACAAGCTCATTGTCATTCATTTTAAAGGAATCATAGCTTGTTTTTGTTAGGTGATGTTTTTGCTCACGTACATTACTTGTACCATCATGGAGCTCATGTAGCTTTAACCAAATTTCATGAGATGTTTGCAAAGTAAAAACTTGGTTAAAGACATCCATGCTAATAGATTCAAACAAGCAATTTTTAGCTCTAGCATTAAGATGAATTTCTTTTTCATCACCCGCGGTAGGCTTCTCGGGATTCTTAATGTGTTTCATCCCGTCGTGGGTGACTCTCCAAACACCTAGATCAACGGCTTCTAAAAAGCAAGCCATCCTAGCACTATAGTAAGGGAAGTTAGTGCCATCAAAGTGTGGAGGCCTAGAGGTATCCATCCCAACCACTCTTAGGGGCGTCGGCTCGAAGGCGATTAAGCCAAGAGTCCACAAGAGAGCCAACCGGCTTCGATACCAATTGAAAGGACCGTGACGCCTAAGAGGGGGGGGGGTTAATTAGGAAACTCAAAACTTCTACTCTAAACTAAAGCCTCTAATTTCCACCTAGTCAAAACCTATGCGAGAAAGTAAACTATCTAATGTGCAACTAAGGTTTTGCTAGGTGTGTTTGCTATCTCTACCGCAAAAGGAGTTGTGCAACCTAGTTTCCAAACCTATCAACTAGCAAGAGTAGATAGGAAGGGTAAAGCACATAAACAAGGTAGCAATATAAAAGCGGAAGCTAAATAGTGTATTGGTAGAGATAAAACTCACGTCGACGACTCCAGTATTTTTATCTAGGTATCGAGAAGCGGCAAAGCTTCCCCTAGTCCTCGTTGGAGCCCTACGCAAGGAATCCCTTGCAAGGGCCAGCTCCCGGTCGGATAACTCCGTGGATATCTCCGGGCCTTCCCCACTCTCAAGTGGGTCTCCAGTTAAGCCACTCGTGGCAAAGCCTCTCCTGGATGCTCTCCGCCGTCTTCACTATCAAGTTTTCCGGCCGAAGCGCCGCGGGCCTTGTTCCCTTTGGTACACGAGGCGGCCACACACAAACTCGGTTGGTGCGGTCGCGCAGACTACAAGCTCCGCCGATGTACATCCACGGTGCGCGCAAGCACCGGTAGATAAGAGGTTTTCAACCTCACTAAACACTAGGCCTAACACCTAGAGCAAGTGCAAAGCGGTGGTCTAACTAGCTTAAGCACTTCGCAAAGCACCTACACTAATCACCTAGTATATCACTTGAGCACTTTGGTGGCTAGAGCAACTAAATATGTGTTTATGCACTTGGTATCCTTCCTTGAGCTCCAACCTTGCTATTTTGGCCGGCCATGGGGGTATAAATAGAGCCCCAAGCAAATAGAGCTGTTGGGCAAAGAGATGGGCTTTTCTGCCATCGACCGGAGGCTCGTCACGTCCTGACCAGACGCGTTCGGTCTCTCACAATGGCTAGTTGCCAGCCTGCACAGGCACTGATCGGACTCTGGCATGAGTCCGGTCACAGACGACCGGACGCGTCCGATCGCATTTTCGTGCCTCTGGAACCTCTCTGTACTCGATCGGACTCAGCTGAACTCCAGCGTCCGATCGTCGTCGTAGCGTCCGGTCATACTACCACGCTGATGAACAGTTGAATCGGTGCGTCCGATCACAACTGGAGTAGCGTCCGATTGCTTTGACGTGGCGCTGCTTGCTTGAGGTACTGACCGGACGCATCCGGGTCAGCGTCCGGTCACTGCGAAGCAGCGTCGGGTCACTCCTTTTTCTTCAGTTCTTCGTGGTTTCTTGCGCCGTCTTGGTTCCTTTCTTGTGCCTTGGACTTTGCTTGATCTTGAGGATCTTCTCCTGAGCTTCTAATATCTTGCTTGAGGTGTTGATCATCGAATCATCATGTAGCCTTTGTCCAAGTCACATTTGCACCCTATTGGACTACAAAACAAACACTTGAAAACATATTAGTCCAATTGGTTATGTTGTTCATCAAACACCAAAAATCCAAAGTTAAATGGTCCGAGGTCCATTTTCCTTACAGTGTTCACTTTTTCTTGAAAAGTGCACCCATAGGGTGTAGCCCCGAGCCTCTTGTTATTTATAATAACTTTGAGGATCTTTTGAGCCTTTTACGAGTAATCATTGGCTAAGAAAAAAACACTTCCTTTATGGTATATACCCTGTGGCCCCCGAGCCTGAGTTCCGAGTACCTGAGTAGTCGGTACTTGGGGTCTGCAATATATCATCCGGGTAAACCATAAGGATGGCAATAATTTAGAACATGACACTGATATATAACTTAATTGAAGGACCGAGAATGCAATCAGAAAGCGACCAGAGGGGGGGTGAATGGGAGCTTCAAAATTCCTTTTAGGAACTTGTCGCTACTGTCCCGAAACTCAACCCAAGAGCACCCTAGAGCTCGTAAGTGTCCTCGACCCTAGATGTAGGGTGGATGCTTCCACGAAGCACAGCGAGACACTCTACGACTCTAGAGATCCAACGCAAAAGTGGAAACCAAAACCAACAGCGAACGAACGAACCGCGAATGAAACTGCGCGAAACAGCTATGACCGGACTCACTGGTGCGTCGGTCAGTAGGCACCGGACGCGTCCGGTCGAGTGAAAACGGTTC
Source organism: Coix lacryma-jobi var. lacryma-jobi (assembly GCA_009763385.1). NCBI lineage: Eukaryota > Viridiplantae > Streptophyta > Magnoliopsida > Poales > Poaceae > Coix > Coix lacryma-jobi. Next base: position 141,688,513 of record CM019822.1, on the reverse strand, counting down.
TGGAACCTTACTGTTGTGACCGGACTCAAACAGAGAGCGTCCGGTCTGAGCAGAGCGTCCGGTCAGAAACAGTCGAGCGGTGAACAGTAGAAGAGTGCGTTCGGTCGTTCACGGGAACCAGCGTCCGGTCTCGAGTCTCCGGTCAAGTCTCGAGAATCACAGGAAAAACATTCAACGACCGGACTCCGTGGGTGCGTCCGGTCAGCCCGACCCAAGCGTCCGGTCACCCCAAATCTCACTGTTCATCCACCGAATCGATTCAATCTCTCCCAAAACGAAACCTCAAGGGTTTAAACTTGGAGAGATGAGTCACAAGGAGGATAGTGAGCTATCTCTAAGAGATCATGGCTCGAACCTATCTCCAAATCGATGAATCGAAGAATTCGGGGGAGGGAGAAAATTGACCCGAAACCAAAAATCGATCGATCTCCTAGACCGTGAGGTTAGAGGTGAATTCCTTCGGTAGAAAGAAGTGCCACGATCTAGGACAACTTGGTTCAAACGGATTTGCAAAAGATGAACCGAGCAAAGAGATCAAACGACGGAAAAACGTGGAGAAAAAGGATTCCGCGAAGAACACGAACGTAATGCGAATCACAACCACGAAATTGCAACCGTGTGGCTACCACACGCTACAACAGTGAGGTTACGGCCTCACTTCCTCAAAATCTCCAGTACACAGAGGTATGGTTCTCTGCGGATCTCAGCTAGCTACAGCATGGGATTGGGAGAGCAGGAAACCCTAGAAGCAAAGAGCAAATGACTGAGATGGATGGGGAGGTGGGTGTCTCCCCTACTTATCCTAATTCTAACTATTCCTAATTCCCACTCTACCCCTAACTACTTACAGAGCGAACCAGCTAAACCCTAAGGTTATTCTGGACCAACTCGTGGTAGGTGATCCGACGGCCACGCCCGCACAACTCGTAGCGTTGCCTCGACGCAACCTCCCGATTGCCGCCACGTGCCGCCACCGCTCTGCGTCCTCTTCACGGACTCCGCCCCCGGTTTTGTGGCCGAAACCGGGAAACCAGCCTTCACGATCAACCCCCGGTTTTGAGGCCCAAACCGGGAAACCAGCCCACCGTAGCCTGAGTTTTGTGGCCCAAACTCAGCAAACCCGCAGCACCCAGGTTTTGAGGCCCAAACCTGGAAACCGTCCTCAGCCCGAGTTTTGTGGCCAAACTCGGAAACCAGCGCCCAGGTTTTGAGGCCCAAACCTGGAAACCGTCCACCGATGGTTTTTCTCTGGCTCTACCACCAAACCGAAGCTGTAGAGGGGATGCACCGCCCGTGCACCCCGTCCACCGACACGTGTCCCAGGTCCTCGACCTGAGCAACACCATTCCCGCAAGTCTCCGCTCGTCGCTGTCCCAGGCTGCCAGCCACCACAGCTGATCCTCGGGCCACCGGTCCCTCAGTCCAAGCCTCACGTCCGCCCTTCGCCACTCTCGGTCCATCGGCACGGCACGTCTCTACTTGACCTTCACCTTGCCTTGATCACTGTATCCGTGCTCGACACCTGCACAACACAAGCCAAAGAACATGCGCATTATCCCAGTTGACAATCACTCATCACTCAGAGACTCGGCATACACCCATGTATCCGCAATCTCCCCCTTGATGAGTGCATTGTCAACTACCAACACAAATCATAATCGAAAAGAGGAAGGGGAAGAAGGAGAAGAGAGAACTCGACCAAATGACCCAAAAGCATAGCAAAGCCGAAGAAGGTCAAGTGGAAAGAGCAAAACAACTTGGTTCCCAAAGACATGGGCAACGGCTCGACGCAACCAAGCAAAGCAAAGCTAGCCCTCAAGAAGAGGTAGAACAGGCTCAACACCGCTAGCAAGAAAAAAGTTCGATACCAATTGAAAATCAAACGAGGCAAAATGCTAGTCCTCAAGATAGAGCACAGAGGCTCAACACAACTAGCAAGAAAGCTCGACACCAATAAAAATCTGAAAGGCGAATGCTAGTCCCTCAAGAAAGAGGCAAAGCTCAACACAACTAGCAAAAACGCTGAACCAATTGGAAATTTCAAAAATTCATCAAGAGCAAACTCCCCTTGCATGGTGCACACAACCGATTCCTCTCCCCTTGAACATGGGAGGTATGATTTGTCCTAATTCTCCCCCTTAGTTGAAAATGCACCATCAAGCAAAAGGAACGAAAGCAATTTTCTCCCTAGAAAATGCACCATCAAAAAGTGCCAACAAGAGAAGTTCTCCCCTTCCAAAATGCATATGAGTCAAAATGCAAGTTAGCAGCTTCAGGAATATAGTCAAGAAAATGCAAAGATGCTCTAAACAGTATAGCTCCAATGACTCACTGGAAGCATACAAGCTAGCAAAGGCTCAAACTGATCACCAAATATGAAATATGAACATATGAGCAAAGTGAGCAGTTTTTAGCCAAAATGGTATTCACCATCAAAATAGCACAAACATGTATAGACAGGAAACAGACAAGTGCTAAACATGTATACAAGGTGAACTACCCCTAGCAAGTTCAATCATCATGCTATAGAATGAAACATAGTCTTGTGTATCAAATTTATCGGAGTTGCAGCGGTTAAATTACACAAGTTTAAATTTAGCATGTGATTGCGAGAGGTTGAAAGCTTGTCATTGCCTAACTTTTCAACTGTGCGAAGCCTATGCAGAAGCAATCAGAAGCTTAAAGCAACAGTTTCGGTCATACACTACACAGCTCAAGTTTAACTCAAGTGCAATGAGAAACAGTCTCGAAACTGTGATGTGTTGACAAGCAATCCCATCTCGATCTTTTCAATTCACTTAAAACTTGGTTCAGATTTTATTGACAGAATATGAACAGACCAAGCAAGTGACAGACTCAGAACTAGAGACATAGCAACCTAGCATATATGAAAAGCACGAGTGAATTCAACACATCCTACACATGCTAGTTGCATATCTCAATGGTGAACATTTTCAGTTTTATGTTTGTTAAGCAGGTTCACCATTCAAAAATAGCTCAGCTCACAACATGTATTAGTGATCAGAAAGAGCATAAGCTACTAGCAACATCAATAGCATCGGAGCATACTAACAGCAAATATTACATTCTAAAGATTATATACATGAAGCTCAGAATGTAAAAGCGTATGCTGAAATGCAAAAGAAAAACAAAGCAAACGAGAAATAGTCAGTCTATGATACAAGATCCAAAATGTTTCCCCCATCTAAAAGGGGAAACACACACCAAGCTCACCCTCAACCGATTAAAAGTTGATTCGTCCAAAGGCTTGGTGAAAATATCAGCCAACTGATGATGAGTATCGACATGGCGAAGGTCGATATCACCCTCTCAAGTGGCGCACATCAATGTGTTTGGTCTTCGAGTGAAGCACGGGGTTCTTAGCAACGCTAATCGCACTCGTGCTGTCACAAAGCAAAGGAACACGAGAAAAGCTCAGACCAAAATCACGCAAAGTGGCCATCATCCAAAGCAACTGGGAACAGCAGCTAGCCGCAGCAACATACTCAGCCTCCGTGGTAGACTGGGCGACACTAGACTGCTTGCGAGAAGACCACGATACAAGAGAAGAACCAATAAACTGGAAGTCCCAGAAGTGGACTTGCGCTCAATGCGACAACCAGCAAAATCGGCATCGGAATAACCGCAAAGGGAGAGGGTGGAGGAAGCTGAATACCAAATCCCGAACTCAGGTGTGAAACGAAGGTACCTGAAAATGCGCTTGACCGCCTGACGGTGAGAAGTGCGCGGCGACGCCTGAAAGCGCGCACACAGACACACCGCGAACTGGATGTCCGGGCGTGTCGCCGTCAGGTAGAGCAGCGACCCGATCATGCTTCGGTACTCCTTCTGGTTCACAGCTTCTCCATCCTTGTCCGCATCCAGGGCCGTCGTGGTCGACATGGGTGTTGGAAGAGGCTTGGCCTCACCCATATCGAACCTCTTCAGCAAGTCCTTGGTATACTTGCCCTGGTGCACAAACGTCCCTTCTCGGGATTGCTTAATTTGCAATCCGAGAAAGAAAGTCAGCTCGCCCATCATACTCATCTCGAACTCCCTGCTCATAGTATCTGCAAACTTGGCAACCAAAGCGTGAGAAGAACCACCGAAAATGATATCATCCACGTAAATCTGGACCAAGAGAGTGTCTTTGCCTTGCTTGAGGAGAAAGAGCGTTTTATCCACACATCCCATTTTAAAACCCTTAGCAAGCAAAAAGGTTTTCAACCTATCATACCAGGCTCTAGGGGCTTGTTTCAAACCATATAAAGCTTTGTGGAGTTTGAAAACATGGTTTGGAAACTTGGGATTTTCAAAACCGGGGGTTGTTCAACATAACCTCTTCTTCTATGTAGCCGTTTAAGAAGGCACTCTTGACATCCATTTGAAAAAGTTTGAAACCTTTGGATGTGCAAAAGCCAAGAGTATCCTAATAGCCTCCAAACGAGCTACAGGAGCAAAAGTCTCCTCATAGTCTATCCCCTCCTTCTGACTATAACCTTTCGCTACAAGCCTGGCCTTGTTTCTAACAACGTGGCCATCCTCTCCTTGCTTGTTTTTGAAAACCCATTTGTCCCAATAGGCTTACAGTCTGGAGGAGGTGGAACTAAAACCCAAACCCGATTTCGCTCAAAGTTCTCTAACTCCTCATGCATGGCATTGACCCAATCCGGATCCGTCAAAGCGTGTCCAACATCTCGGGGCTCAAAATCAGCAACAAATGCAGAATGAGCAAAGTGAGAGATTTGTGACCTGGACCGAGTGACACGTTCGTCGATGCTGCCGATCATCTGCTGAGGGGGTGTTGGCGCTGGATGTGTCGTGGCGCCTCCCGAGCAGAAGTGATCTCCCCCTCAACAGCAGCTGGTGCCTCCCCGGGTACAAAAGGTACCGCTCGGGGTGGCGGATCCCACGGCCCCAGGAAGAAGACGTGTCGGGGCCGTGAGTCGTCGTAGAAGCCGCTCCTTGCGGCACAGCAGGTGGAGGGGTGCTGGATCATCCATACCTTCAGCACCCTCGTCCTCGTCATCAAAAGAGGCTCACCAACCTCATGATCACCTGCACGCTCAAAACGAGAAGAAGGACAAACCATGGTCTCGTCGAAGGTGACATCGGATGTCTCCATGACTCGGTTAGTGTCAAGGTTAAGTACACGATAAGCTCGAGTGTGAGTGCCATAACCCAAAAAACACACCGTCAGAAGAACGAGACTCAAATTTGTCCAGTTGCCCTTTTTGAGTATAAAACATGGCAACCAAAAACTCGAAAATAACTCACCTTGGGAGTTTTCCAAAACGCAACTCATAAGAAGTCTTTTTCAAGAAAGCTCGGAGAAAAATGCGATTGGAAATGTAGCATGCAGTGCTCATAGCTTCGGCCCAATATCGCCTAGGAGTCCTATGCTCATCGAGCATCGTCCTGGCCATCTCTACAAGGGTCCGATTCTTCCTCTCTACAACACCATTTGTGGCGGTGTGTAGGGGGAAGAAAACTGATGCTCCAAACCCAAAGAGTTACAAAACTTCTCAAAATCCGAATTCTTGAATTCGGAACCATTATCACTCATAGCTCGCATCGAGTTCAAAGGGAACTCGTTCTGAAGACGCAAAATCAGATTGCGAGCAAAGGAGAAAGTCTCGGTCTTCTCAGCTAAAAAGAAGACCCACGAATATCTCGAAAAGTCGTCAACAACAACAAGCACATACCACTTCCCCCCAACCGAGCTCACCCGAGCCGGACCAACAAGGTCCATGTGCAAAAGCTCTCCAGGGCGCTTGGTCATGACCTGAGTCACTGGATGGTGGGGAGCGGCAACCATCTTCCCATGTCTACAAGAATGGCAAACAAGATCCTTCTCCATGGATAACTTGGGCAATCCTCGGATTAGGCCAAGTGAACTAAGTCTTGCAAGCAAGTCGAAGCTCAAATGTCCTAGTCTCCTATGCCACTTCCAAAGATCAGAAGAAGAAGGTCCAGCCACAAGACAACGAGAAACCAAAAGACTCCGAGAAATCCGCACGAAAGACTTTCCCAAAGGGCGAAATCAACAAAACAAGATTGCCCTGAGGTCCAAAATACGACTGAGATTCGGTTGAAAACGAATCTCATAGTCATCATCAAAAGTTGCGAAACAGAAAGAAGGTTAAAATGCAAGTTAGAAACAAGAGCAACATCGCGCAACACAAAGTGCTCATTAACTCGCACCGACCCACGAGACAAACCTTACCTTTGCTATTGTCGCCGAAGGTGATAAACTCCTTTTCGGCGAGGACTAAGACTGGAGAACCACTTGGCGTTTCGGTCATGTGCCTCGAGCAACCCGAATCCACCAACCAAACGTTCTCCAATCGTTTTACCTACATCAATAAAAAGACATAGGGTGAGCATACGGTCCAACACTGGGGTTAGTGAAGTAGGAAGAATACCAGTGTTGGGCCGGCTGCTCAAAAGAACGGTTAGAAGAAAAACCATTCCTAGCACGCCTACGGGGGAAGCGATCACCACGCTGAGGAAAACGTGGTCCGCTGGGGAAAGAGCGTTCCATCGCGATACTCAAAAACGGTGGGGGAAAACGCTCTACAACAAAGCCACCGCACGGGGTCCATAGCCTACAACTGCAGGCTCCCGCCGGGCACACCTCCCTGACGCCTAGGACCTTGATACTGTACCTCTAGGTAGCAGCTCTCCTCGAAGCTCTCCTCTGAACATTCGGCATGTACATCATGGAAAGGATGGTACATGTCCGGATTGTTCATCTCCCTAGCACGGCGCGCCTCTCTCTTGCGCCGAAAGCAACTCACTCAAGTGTCCATCTCTCCCACAATGCTCACAATGGTACCTCACCGCTCTCATAGGGGTTGTTGGTACTCACGGTAGTGGGTGTGGATCACTTTGCCCTTCTGTGGCATAAGCTCCTTCTGAATGGGTGGCATGGTTAGCTTGTTCTTGAGTGGTTGGTTTGGAGCCCATTGTTTCTTGGTGGAGCTCTGGAGGTTCAAAAACCCCATCCTTGGTGTTAGGCTTGAGAGGCTCTTTGGGTGGAAGCTTGGTAAGTTGGGAGTAGTGGTGGAGTTGGGCTTCTCACATGGGTTGACACTCCATCTCCACTCTCCAATCTTCCAAACAGAAAGAATCAACCCTGAGAGGAATCATCCTACAACTTGATTCAGCTAGCATCTTTGACTGGCTGACATGATGACTCCCATGACAAGAGTCCCATCCCTGTCCGAAGGTTTGCTTCTCCTCGGTTGATGCTTGTCAGCGTCAATCCATCTCCAAACCCTCACACCATCACACACATAGCCACACAGTGCTACCTGAGTTGGCCTCTTCAAGAGACACAATCTTGGCATTCTTCTCTGCCAACTTAGATTGCAAGATAGGACAAGTCTTGCACGCACCCAACAGCGAGGGTCTAGCCTTCAGCTCATCCACCTCTCCTACCAACGCAGCATACTTACCTCTCAAAGTGAGAAGGTCAGTCATGTGCTTGGTGCACATCTCACACTCAACCTCCTCAGACACGACCACAGTGGATTTAGCAAACTCAAGCTCTCTCACCGTGTCCTCCCACTTCTGCCTAAACTCCTTGCGCTCTCTAGCAGCACGCCTAAGCAACTTGTCTTGACTAAGCAAGGCGGCAGTAAGCTTTTCGACCTCAGCAGAAAGCTCGTCGTGGGTGAGAGATACCTGGGAGGTGTCATCGTCATCGTCGTCGTTCCGAGAAGTGTGCTCCAGCTTGCCGTTGACCTCATCACCAAGGGCCATGGTGCAGAAGCCCTCGTCGTCGGCGAAGAAGCAAAGACCGTTCAGCTTGTCCTCGATCCTCTTCTTCTTCTCGGACTCGTCATCGCTTGAGCAAGCAGAGTTGTCATCCGAGCCGTCGACGTCGCTGAGCGTGGCGAAGAACGCACGCTGCTCAGCCTGGGCCTTCTCCAAGTACTTCTTCTTGATGTACTCCTTGTCGAAGCCGCCCCTCCGCTTGTGCCGCGCGGGGACGTACTTCTCCTTGCGCTTGCCGGAGTCATACTTGTGCCCATGATCGCCCTTCCCAGATGTGTGCTTCTTCTTGGGACAGTTGGCGATGAAGTGGTCGGGGTCGCCGCACTCAAAGCATCCTGAGCGTCCTCCTCCGCGGCGACGGTTCATGCGGTTGTTGTGAAACCGCGAGAACCGGTTGGCGAGCATCGCCAACTCGTCATCCCCCAAAGACTCCAGCTGGTCCTCTGTGACAGAAAAGAGTGAAGAGAGTGCAAATCCTCCAGAGGGGTTAGCAGAAGAGCCAGAAACCAAAGCCATAGTCGGGCCAGAAGGATTTTCATAAGAAGCCCTCGACATGGCGTCAATCTCACTAGACTTGAGCTTACTAAAGAGCTCATCGCAAGTGAGGGTCTCATAGTTAGACGATTCGATGATCGCCTGGACCTTTGAGTCCCACACCGACCGATCGAGAGTATGCAAAAGCTTCAAAGCTCTCTCATGATCGTCGAAAGGCAACAGCTCCTTGTTCGCTCTCATCTTGTTGACAATGACCTGAAAGCGAGCGAATAAACTCTCTATGCTCTCGCCAGGCATATGTCGAAAGTTCTCATACTCCCGCTTGTGCGACTCGTAGAGACGGGATTTGACTTGAGTGGTTCCCTCATGGAAGCGCATGAGGGTCGCCCAAATCTCACGAGCCGTGGGGAGGTGAGAAACGCGATCAAACTTAGACATGCTCAAACAGGAGAAAAAGGCGTTACGCGCCCGGCTATTGGCTTCGTGCTCATCGATCTGAAGCTAAGAGACACGAGCAGCCAGAACAACGTAATCGGCCTTGTTGCAAATCTCCCAAACAGAAGAGCCCATGCTCTGGAGATAGGCCGACATGCTTATCTTCCAATACGCATAGTTCGTCCCATCAAAGAACGGCGGTTTGCCCACGCCGCGATCCATGTAGCCTTCTGTGGATCTGGAACCGGCTAAGGTGGAAGATCCTTAACCCGCTCCGATACTAATTGAAGGACCGAGAATGCAATCAGAAAGTGACCAGAGGGGGGGTTGAATGGGAGCTTCAAAATTCCTTTTAGGAACTTGTCGCTACTGTCCCGAAACTCAACCCCAAGAGCAAACACTAGAGCTCGTAAGTGTCCTCGACCCTAGATGTAGGGTGGATGCTTCCACGAAGCACAGCGAGACACTCTACGACTCTAGAGATCCAACGCAAAAGTTGGAAACCAAAACCAACAGCGAACGAACGAACCGCGAATGAAACTGCGCGAAACAGCTATGACCGGACTCACTGGTGCGTCCAGTCAGTAGGCACCGGACGCGTCCGGTCGAGCGAAAACGGTTCTGGAACCTTACTGTTTGTGACTGGACTCACAAACAGAGAGCGTCCGGTCCTGAGCAGAGCGTCCGGTCAGAAACAGTCGAGCGGTGAACAGTAGAAGAGTCGCGTCCGGTCGTTCACGGGAACCAGTGTCCGGTCTCGAGTGTCCGGTCAAGTCGCGAGAATCACAGGAAAAACATTCAACGACCGGACTCCGGGGGTGCGTCCGGTCAGCCCGACCCAAGCGTCCGGTCACCCTGAAATCTAACTGTTCATCCACCGAATCGATTCAATCTCTCCCAAAACGAAACCTCAAGGGTTAAACTGGAGAGATGAGTCACAAGGAGGATAGTGAGCTATCTCTAAGAGATCATGGCTCGAACCTATCTCCAAATTGATGAATCGAAGAATTTTGGGGGAAGGGAGAAAAGCTTGACCCAAAACAAAAATCGATCGATCTCCTAGACCGTGAGGTTAGAGGTGAATTCCTTCGGTAGAAAGAAATGCCCCACGACCTAGGACAACTTGGTTCAAATGGATTTGCAAAAGATGAACCGAGCAAAGAGATCAAACGACGGAAAAATGTGGAGAAAAAGGATTCCGCGAAGAACACGAACGTAATGCGAATCACAACCACGAAATTGCAACCGTGTGGCTACCACACGCTACAACAGTGAGGTTACGGCCTCACTTCCTCAAAATCTCCAGTACACCGAGGTATGGTTCTCTGCGGATCTCAGCTAGCTACAGCAGGGGAATGGGAGAGTAGGAAACCCTAGAAGCAAAGAGCAAAGAGCAAAGGGCCTACTACCGAGTTCTTTGTGTACTGGGGTAGAGCCTAAAAACCCGCCTTGGGATGCACTGAGAAGATAGTGTCTACCCAAGGTTCTGTGTCTGCTTTACTGCGTCTCACTGAACCCGGTCCTTGGTGCGGCATGCATCAAGACTCTGTACCTTGATTACACTAGAGTAGCATTTTACATCCTGAGTGAACTTGTACTAGAAGCTGTTGTATCTCAAGATGTATCCGTGTATCTCCGTTGTAATTCCGGGTAATAATTAATAAGATCCGGGTACTTGGAATATTTTCCGAGTCCTTTGTCTTTTCATCCGAGTACTAAAAGTGCCTTGTGAAAGAATAACGTTATCTGTTGTACGGGTTGCTTGTTCATTGACTCTGACGCCATCTGAAACGTCTCCCAGCCGTTAGGGTTTCAGACGGTCCCATAACGCCGTTCGAAAAAAGGTGAACGGTTGCCGAAACAGATCTATAATAAGCCGCCATTGAGCTTACAGTTTCTTCATTCTTTCATCAAGCCGTTCAAGGCCTTATTATAGATCATGAGGTAGCTACTCAATATATTTCTGTAGTATTATCGGAATCTGTCTGATAGTGGGCTAGCGGATGGTTTTACATAGCCAACCCGCCGCCGGCCCTTCGTCGTCATGACGGATGGCCGCCCCAAAAGTCCTGTGAATGGAAGGACAATATCTCTGCTGAAGAGGTAGAGGCTATCCAACGAAGTTGAGTGGATTGACTGGTTATACCGTCGTCCAAGATTTTATTGCGCGCTGAATCCATCCGCTGCAGCAGCGAGCCAATTTTGGCTTCAAGTACCTTGGCGTGAAGGACCCGGGCCGGCATGATGCCGAGCAATTATCCAACTAAGAGATTCTGAGAAGAATGAACCGGCTGTTGAAGAGACGTGAACAGCTTGTTCCAATGATGATGACTTTCTCCGCCATCAACCCTCCTCCAGAGGTAAGTAGTCGGGGTATCCGTCTTTTAGATTCTTAATAGATATCCTTCTGACTAGACATTATCTTCTTCTTCATAGGACCAAGGGTGGAATAACAATGACTGTCCACCCCTACCCCCGGCGACTCAAGAAGGCGGAGGCATTACTCTTGAGGGTCCCATTCGAAGTGAGGACCTTCGTCATGAGTCAAGCTCTCCTGGTGATCTTGACTGGTTAGACTCAGACTCGACTGACTCTGATGTCATGCTCATAGATCCCGAAGCTGAGAGTAGCCGGAAGAGGTCTCCAAGTCCGCTCCAGGGAGCCAGAGATCTAGTCCCAAAGAAAGCTTGCACTGGTAATCGTCGTGCTTGTCGAAAAATCCTTTTATCAACAGAATTGGCTGAAAAGCACTGTAATACGGGTGCTCCTGGTAAGGAAAAACCCGAGTACTTTACAGACTTCATGCGTTGGATTTAATTAACCTTTGTCTTATATATTTATTTGATGTAGACACTGGGATGGCTTAAGGAGCTTCGAGTGGAGCTGCTACTGAAGAAGTTCCGACTTCAGACCCACAGCCGAAGAAGCCACTCTTGAAGCTGCCGCGGGCGTTGAAGCTTGTTAAGTAAGTCGTATTACTTGTCTTCAAAATGCTGATATGCCTTCTAGCATTATTATGAACACTCGTCTGTTGTAGGAAAGTGAAGCCGATTGCTATATCCTCAAGTAGTGTTGTCGAAATCCAGGCGGTGGAGGAGTCGGAGGCACAGGACAAAGGCGGATCCAGCGTCCCTCCTATCTCTAGCCAGGTGAATACTTTGCCAGGCTCCTCCCCATCTGGTACCCGAGTCGATACAACACCTGAAGTGGACGTGCTTCCCTTGCCTCAGGTTGGTATTCCATACTCGATCTTTCGCTCTCCCGCTCAATTGGAGTTTGACCGAGTGATGAACGAGTGGTTTTTTCGCACTTGACAGCATGATGAACCTACTCTGGAGATGGTTCGAGCTGAGATCAATGCTGAAGCTTCAGATCCTCCACAGGAAGAATCCGAGACTGTCCCCGAGTCCTCTCGCCAAGGGTCGAGACTGGAAGTCGTGGGGTACAACCCGGATCTTGTTCGGCTGAAGGAGTTGAGCGAGCAAGTGATGGCGCCTGCCGTAGCACTCCGGCAATTTGTTGAGGTAACTCTTTTGAAACCTTGTTGCTTTTTGTTATCACATCCGGGTACTTTATATTGCTATCTCTGTGCAGGGCTTTGATGTAAAAGTGACTGAGCAGATCACTCGGATCCGCCAAGAGCTTTCTCTTGAGAATCAATAGCTCAAGGACTACATCGCTCAGGATCAGATTAGCTAGAAGGTAGCCACCCAAGTCCTTCATAACCGCATCAACGAGCTTCAAAACAATCACAAGGTTGTTGTTGATGAGCGTGGCGCGGCAAATCAGCGGGAGCTTGAGCTACTCGGCAAGCATGCTGCCTCAGAGCAGAAACTTAAGGATGTTGTAAAGTCTTCCAAGAAGCAGCTCTCTGGTAGGTCAAAAGTGCTTTCCAGGTTCCTTACTGATTTGTAAGTCTGTGATACTCATCCGATTGTTATGTCTTTCAGATTCGAAGACGCTGGCCGCTGGATGGCAAACTACTTTCAACCGTAAGGAGGTGGAGCTTGAGGAGGTATTTGCTAATGCACAGAGTACTCTTCAAAAAGCCAAACTGTTTCGTAAAGATGCTGACCGAGACCTGCTGCAGGCTTTAAAGTCGACCAAGGAGTCGCGAGAAGCTCTGGAAGCACTTCAAGCGCAGTTGAAGGAGTCCCAAGAGTCCTTGAAGACTTCTCAGGATTCTTTGAAGGCATTAGAACTTGCTGTAGAGCCCGTCCTGGATATGATTCCACGCCCCGAAGGAGCTGTCGAGTCTTTGGTTGATCGCGCCAAGGCTGCACCGGGACGACTGACTCAATACATCAAGGATATGGCGACTTCGGTGGTGTGCGGGCTCCTCGCGACGCTACGATTGCATATGCCGTCCTTTGATCTATCATCCATTATGACGCTTCCCGATGGTAAGAGCGATGAAGATCTTGCAGCCATGCAGGAAGAAGTCAAGGCCGTAGCGGAAGAGTACTCCCAAATACTAGATCTTGTAGAGTAGTGTGTCTTCCTCGGTCCTTTGACCATACTTTGTATCTCCTGCAAACAGATGTTATTATGTGTAAAGGATCAAAGTATAATTTACTTTTGAGTCCTATTAATTACGCGTGTGGTCGACTCGTCATTGCAAGAATTGTTTTGTCAATGGGTCGTGTTGCTTGAGGTGGATGTATGACTAGGCGTCTTATTAGATGAGTCTATCCGAGTGCTCTCTAGCACTTAAGCGTGGGGCATATGACTTTGTTTCTCTTATAGTCTTTAACGACCTAATAGAGAGCTTAGTCTGCCCGAGTACTACTCTTAGTACCCTTGTCCAAGGGATAAAATTGATCAAGCACCTCTTAAGGACCGAGACGATAGTTCCTGTCGGGTGAATCATATCCTCTTGGTAGTCGCAGCTTGAGTGCGAGGTCGGATTTAGCCTTCATCCAAAAAATAAACGACAGGGTGAGGGATTCACCCTTTGTTATACCTTATAGGAACTAGCACCTACTTTGTAGACACCATATTCTCTATAGGTTGACAGCCAGGTTTTTAAGTCGTACTATCGTTTGAGTTGTATTGAGCTCGGAGCTCGTAACTCCGGTATGGTTGCCTCTGAACCAAAAAGGATCCATCCGAGTAATATTACATATTAGTCGGTGGGACGCGATAGTTAGAGCTTATAAGCTTCTAAGGACTTTATCCGACTAAATAGTCATGATAATTGAAAACTCGTAGAGTTTATGAAGAAATCCAATCTTTATTAATATCCGAGGAATAGATACATTTGCCCTGAGTCGAATTTGTAGTATAGCCCTTAGGCATGGAATTTCTTCAGATGCTCAATATTCCATGAATTTGGCAGTGGAGAACCATCTGTTAACACCAGATTTTCGCGCGCATGAAGATATGACAGGTGGGTCCAACCAGCAGAGAAGAAAAGATTCGGCAAGCAATCAGACGGCTATTTGGTCCTCAAGATTTCGATGAATGTCTGTGCGGTCGGTTATCTTGCATAGAGATGGTTCCATTCGGGAAATGGATGTTGCAGATGAAGCCGGCTTGCATAGGAAGGCATATGGCTATGAAAGATGCCGAGAAGATTAGGAATAGATTTCGTGTCTTTCCATATTTTATCATTGCAAAATCGTAATCGTCTAGGACTCGTATTTCATCCAGGGTATAAATATAAGCCCTCGACCATTGTAAAATTGTTCACAACCACATCAATACAAACCGGCCCCATGCCATCTTCGAGTCCCTAAGTTGTGTCGTCGAGTTCTTCGAGAGGAAACATCGATCCGTTGACCTCTGTAAGTACCGGCAACCTTGTTATCATGTCTAGTATCATGCGGTGGATTTAGATATGATGCAAGTAGTCTCGTATGTTAAGCTTAGTATCGTGCGGCGGATTTAAGCTTATGACGGGAAGTTTTTGCTTATGCCTTGTATCGTGCGGCGGATTAAGACATGAGTAAAAATAGTTATCGGCTCTATTAGATTTGGCAGATCTAGTAGATTCATTAAGTTATCATGTGTTATGTGTTTATTTATTTAATTCCTGTAACACTCTTTTGCCCAATCTAGATTGATCTCTATTCGGCCTTGTTTCACAAGTTTGCTTGTGCTTTGCTAATCATAATATCATGATGCCGGATCAGCTTTCAATCTAGGTTGTTACATGTTGTGGGTTCATACATGTCAAATCATGTTTATGCTTTGATAGAACTGGGTGTCGTGCGGCAGATGCAGGTTTTAGATTAGTTTGATCATGCTTGCTTGTATGTTCCTTCTTCATGGACCCCAACTCGGCTAGTAGTTGCCGATTTTGGTTATGCTTACACGAGTAATGAGCTTTTATAGATCTATTCAAATATATGCATGCTTTTAGCTTGTTATAATTAGATTGTATCATGCGGTGGATTAATCTAATTATAAGAAGTGGTATAGACTTATAGCAAGTGGTATCATGCGGTGGATTAGCTTCGCTTAAGTTTATGCTTGACGGGTTTATGAAGACTAAACGTGCGGCAGATTAGTTGGATTGGCCTATGCATGTGTTATTTGGAAAGATCTATTCTTGCAAGTTGCCTGTTTTAATATCTTTGATTCGTTCAAGCATGTCTTCCTTTTGCATTCGGCAGTTAATATGCTTCACATACTCTGTTCTCGTACTTGCCGAATGGCTTTGTAAACATGCTCTGACAGACAGCTTCTATAGCTGTGTGCCGTCATAACTGGCTTTCAAAGCCGTACATATGGAACTGTCTGGTTTTACCCAACACGTTCCAGAGGTATTCTCACGCTTTATCCCTTGTTGGTTTTCAGGTCAAACCGTCTGGCATGTTTCCGGATTCAACACGCTCTGGGCACCCGATTGAAGCTAGCCTCGTTTGGCTTGTTGTGTGTCTTGGCGCAAGGTGTCACTTTTTGCGTCAACACCATCCTCAGTGACTAACTCAAATGACCCGGGTCTTGTTACTTTAGATACTATGTAGGGTCCTTCCCATGGACTCATAAGCTTGTGGCGGCCTATGGTATTCTGAATTTTCTTCAGGACCATGTCGTCTACTTGGAAGGTACAGTGATGGACGCTCTTGTTGTAGTAGCGCCTCATCCCTTGGAGATATCTTGCTGATTGAAAGAGGGCGGCTAACCGAGCCTCCTTGAGGCTGTCGACTTCTAGGCGTCTTGTGTCATCGGCTTCTCCATCGTTATATTGCTCTGTTCGCGGAGAATTCCAGATTAAGTCTGCCGGGAGGATTGCTTCTTTGTCATAGACTAGGAAGAAGGGAGTTTGGCCTGTTGCCCTGCTTCGTTGTGTCCGTAGCCCCCAGACTACCTTAGGCAATTCTTCGACCCACTTCCCACCGTGGTCTTTTAGAAGATCGAATAATCTTGGCTTTAGACCAGCGAGGATGACGGTGTTTGCTCTCTCAACTTGGCCGTTTGATTGTGGATGAGCTACTGATGTGTAGTCTATCTTTATTCCACAGTCACTGGCCCATGATTTGAACTCAATTGCCGTAAAAGGGGAACCAAGATCAGTGATAATTCTGTGTGGCATCCCAAAACGATGAAAAATGCTCTGCATGAATTGAACTGACTTTGATGCGTTGAATTTGACCAATGGCATGTACTCCATCCATTTAGTGAACTTGTCGATTGCGACGTAGACGTACTCGAACCCGCCTGAAGCACGTTTAAGAGGTCCCACCATGTCGAGTCCCCAACATGAGAAAGGCCATGACGGAGGAATACAAATCAATTCATGGGTCGGGACATGCTATTGTTTGGCGAAGAATTGGCATGATTGGCAGCATCGGACCAAGTCTTATGCATCTTTCAAGGCGGAGGGCCAATAGTATCCTGATCTAAAGATTTTTCCGACTAATGTCCTTGATGCTGCATGATTGCCGCAACACCCTGAATGAACCTCATTCAGGATTTCTTTACCTTCTTCTGGTGAAATACACTTAAGGAGGACTCCTGATGAGGCACCGCGTCGATATAGCTTGTCTCCGACTAGAACGTAGTTTTTGCTACGTCTGGTAACCTGCTTCGCTACAGTTTTATCGCTTGGCAATTGATGTTCCTTGATGTAGTCGATGAAAACTTTAGTCCAGTCGGGTGCCATAGTTAAAATCTGCGCAGAGGGTGTGGGATCCGTCTCTTCCTTGTCTTGTATTGAAGACTTGCCTAGCTCGTGTACGAAGGTACCGCTAGGGACTAGAGCCCTGTCAGATCCCAACTTTGCTAGGATATCTGTGGCTACATTAAGATCCCGGGTGATATGAATGAGTTCCAACCCTGAGAAGTTTTTCTCTAGTTTGCGGACTTCCGCGCAATAGGCGTTCATTCTTTCCTTGGTGCAGTCCCAATCTTTGTTGACTTTGTGAATCACCACAGAGAAATCGCCATAGACTAGGAGTCGCTTGATGCCCAATGTGGCTGCTAGCCTTAAACCGTGTAGCAGCGCCTCGTATTCCGCTTCATTGTTGGTAGCAGGCCACATTATTTGCAGAACGTACTTGAGTTGCTCTCCAGCGGGTGATACAAGTAGGAATCCGACACCTGTTCCACCGAGTTTTAGGGACCCATCGAAATACATCTTCCAATGTTCAGGGATAGCATTGTCTTGAACCTACTATAATTTTGTCCATTCCGCGACGAAATCAGCTAGAGCTTGTGACTTGATAGCTTTCCTTGGAGTGAATTTGATATTGAGTGCCCCCAGCTCAACTGCCCATTTAAAAATTCTTCCTATAGCATCGCGGTTGTGGAGGATTTCTCCCAATGGAAAATCCATGACAACTGTGATTTCGTGGGCCTCGAAATAGTGCCGTAGCTTCCTTGATGAAATGAGTAAAGCATAAAGCAATTTCTGAACTTGCGGGTACCTGACCTTAGAGTTGGAGAGTACCTCGCTGATGTAGTACACTGGTCGTTGGGTGTTGTAGATATGCTTCTCATCTTTGCGCTCTACTACAATTGCAGTGCTTACAACATGTGTGGTAGCCGTGATATATAGCATCATTGGTTCGTTGGGTTCTGGCGGTGTTAGTATAGGAGAATTGGTGAGGTATCCTTTGAGTTGTTCAAAGGTCCTGTCCGCTTCTTCCGTCCATTGAAATTTATCACCGGCTTTGAGTAATTTGAAGAAAGGTAGTCCCTTTTCTCCCAACCGTGAGATAAATCTATTGAGTGCAGCCATACACCCGGTGAGTTTCTGAACATCCCCGACTGAAGTTGGTGGCTTCATACTGATGATGGCATTTATCTGTTTTTTACTAGCCTCGATGGCAAACAAGGAATCCGAGTAATTGACCTGAGGGTACCCCGAATACGCACCTCGTGGGGTTGAGTCTCCATTTGTATGAGCGTAACCGGGTAAAGGTTTCCTCTAGGTCTGATATGAGGCTAGTCGGATCCTTTGTCTTTATAACCACGTCATCAACGTAAGCTTCCGCGTTGCGGCCGATTTGGTTGCCCAAACAATCTTGGATAGCCCGTTGGTAAGTGGCCCATGCGTTTTTCAACCCAAAGGACATGGTTTTATAACAGTAGGCACCGAAGGGGGTTATAAACGATGTCTTGGGTTGGTCTTCTTCTTTGAGAGCAATCTGATGGTACCCTGAGTAACAATCCAGAAAGGATAGTAGAGCAGAACCTGCGGTGGCATCAACAATTTGATCTATCCTTGGTAATCCAAAAGGATCCTTTGGACAGTGTTTGTTGAGATCTGTGTAGTCGACGCACATGCGCCACTCTGCAGAGTTCTTCTTTTTTACTAGTACTGGGTTGGCTAACCACTCGGGGTGGAGAATTTCTCTGATGAACCCGGCTGCGAGTAGTTTAGCTATTTCCTTCTTGATTGCCTCTTTCTTCTCTGGGGAGAATCGTCGCAACCTTTGCTTGATGGGTTTGGATCCCTCTTTTAACTCCAGCTTGTGCTCAGCCAAGTTCCTTGGAACACCTGGCATATCAGCCGGTTTCCAAGCAAATATATCTTTGTTTGTTCTAAGGAACTTGGTGAGCGCGAGTTCCTATTCTTCTGATAGGTGAGCACTGATAACCGCCATCTTTGAGGGATCACCGGTTTCTAGATCAATATCCTTTGTAGACACTTCTGCTGGTGGTTGGATAGCGCCCGCCTTCTTGGTTGGGATTTTTGAATCTCGAGGCTTGGCATTATGTACCATCTATGTGAGTTCCTGTACTTCCAGGGCGAGTTGAGCTTTTTCGGCGATTTGAACAGCTTTTGTGTCATAGTCGAAGGATCGCTTCAAGTCGCCCTTGAAAGTTAGAATACCTTTAGGACCCGGCATCTTGAACAGAAGGTATGGATAGTGCGGGACTGCCATAAATTTGGCAATGGCTGGTCGTCCAAATATGGCGTGATATGATGATTCGAAATCAGCTACCTCGAAACTGATGTACTCAGTCTGATAGTTGTTTTGAGTTCCAAAAGTGACGGGTAGTATGATCTTTCTGAGTAGTATGGCCGCCTTTCGGGGTACTATGCTGTAGAAGGGGGCACTTGATGGAGTAAGCTGAGTTGCAAGGTCCAGGTTCATCTTGCGTAAGGTGCTTGCAAAGATGACGTTGAGTCCTGCTCCTCCGTCTATGAGTACTCTTCCCAATTTGAACCTGGCGACCGTAGGATCCAAGACTAGTGGGTAGTGCCCTGCATTGGAAATTGTGGTCCATTGGTCTGCTCGGGAGAAATTGATCGGATGCTCAGACCAATCAAGGAATCTGGGGGTAGCCGGTTCGGTAGACATAATTTCTCGTAGGGAGAGCTTCTGCAGGCGCTTACTGTAACTGGTGGTTACTCCCCCGAATATGACATTGATGGTGCCTTTGGGGTGTTGGAAACCGCCTACGTCCTGCTGAGGGTCTTCGACTGCTTTCTTCCCCTTATCTTTTCTGTTTTTGTTGAAGTCGGAGTTCAAACCTCTCTCTTTGAGTTGCCGACAGTGCCTAGCCTGGTGTCCTCCTTTTGGATGGAAGGGGCATGGGCTGTCGAGGAGGTCGTCAAAGCTGGAGGGCTTCTTCCCCTTTTTCTGAGGTTCCATGGCTGCAATAGTATTGTCCCCTGTTGTCTTGCGGGTGTTTTGCTGAGCAGTCTGGTTTCCTCTTTGATTATTTCCTCGATCACCTTGCGTGTTTCTTTCGGGAAAGCGCTCCTATGTGCGTTCTTCCATCGCCATCATGGAGTTTACTGCCCGATGAAACTCATCAGCGGTGGTCGGGTCATGCTTGATGAAATCCTTGTAATTGTACCTTTCGCAAATTCTATTGCCAAAAAGGTCGATTACTTCTCTATCTGTTATGTCAGAGACTGTGGAGCGGATTTCAGAGAAGCGTCTGTAGTACTCCCGCATTGTCTTGTTTTTCTGTTGCTTGCAGGTTCTAAGCTTGGTTCGAGGGTCTGATCGCTCCGGGACACCCGCAAAGTTTTCTATGAAAATGCGGTGAAGCTGTTCCCAGGAGTCAATGGATTCAGGCTTAAGTCTGTCAAACCATGCAAGGGGCATTGTTTCTAGAGCCATGGGGAGAAATAGTGGCTTAACATCGTTGCTTCCTCCTGCTAACTCAACTGCTTGAGCATACAGCCTGAGCCACCGCTTAGGTTTTGTCTTCCCGTCGCACTTTGAGTAGTTCCCGGGTTTGAACTTTCGTGGGAACGGGACTGCGCGGAGTCTCTGGGAAAAACAGGGGAAGCGATTGACTGCGTCAGATGCTAGAATGTTGACTCCTCGATATGATGATTCGGCTCCTCCTCCAGCTTGATCAGGTACCCGGTTGCCTAGACGACTCCTTATTGGAGCCCAGCCGAGCCGCTCATGAACGGGTCGCCTTTGGCTGGGGTGAGATGAATCTTGTTCGTCGGCTAAGGATTCAAGGTTTTGACCTTTGAGCTGTAGCGCGGTGGTCTGAAGCATGATCAACCGTCGTTCTTCATCAGGGGTGCGGTTGTCCTTGGCTCCCTTCTCCACGGCTAAAGCCAAGATGTTTTGGTAGGGTGTCTGGTACACTTTGTGACCAGCTACTCTCATGAATTCAGGTTCGAGGTTGCGCGAGCAGTCGGCTCGTCATCGATTGCGATCATCGTGAGACTGAATTTCCTGATCCCTTTCTTGACGAGATTGGCGCTCGACTTCCTCTTCCAGACGCCTTCGATTGTTATATTCCTCTAGCCGCACATTGTAGCGCTCCATGGCCTCCTTTCGATGAGTTGCCCGTCTTCTGCGAGCATCTTTGGCCTGATTCCTTCTTATTCTTTCTGCCTTCATAGACTCGGTTTCTCCGGGTCCTTCTGGGTCATTATCGGATATCATACTCAAGGTTTCATCATCTCGGAGGACATCTGGAGGATTTGGAGGTTGTAGAGATGACTGGTGTCCTGCCATGAAGACTTCACGAGTGTAGCCTTGTTTTGGTTGATCCTGGTGTAACCGACTCCAAGGTAGAGGCACTAGAGTTTAGCTCCGTTGAGGTATCATGTTCCTCAAAGGGGAGCTGATGTCCATGTTGGTATGGGAGAATCTGGTCAATTGTGCCAACCGACCTAGCCGGGGCTGGTTGTATTGGCCAATGGACGATGTTACCTTCTTCGGTTGAGCTAAAAACGAGTCCCTGCTGAGCTCCTGTCAGCGGGATCTGCTGAAGCTTTTTGAATTTTGATCTGATCAACTCTTGGAAGTTATCCACCAAATTGCGTAGTCCAAAGGGGATATGGTCCGTAGAGTCCGAGTCCTTCCTGGATCGAGAAGTCATATCAGAGTAGGAGTCGGATGACTCTGCCTGGTCCCCAGATTCTTGCGATCCTTGGATTGTGAGGTTTGCTAAGTCCCGGGTGAGATGATCTATCTTTGGCGTGGCTTGTTCTGATTTAGTTTGAAGTTGCTGATGCAGTTTCCCTTGATCATCCGCAATGCAAGTCCACGAGCCAAAAACGAAATTGATCCCGCCGTGAACATGTTGAAGTGGTTCGTCGAGCTCTTGATTGCGGAATCGCCGAGAGCCCCTACCTGGCGCGCCAGCTGTCGGTGTTTGTTAACCGGCAACTCGTCTTGAGGGATCTCAGATGATTTGTTCAGTGGGGATCGGCGTTCGTAGAACTCGGCGAGTACGCAAGGACATCGATTTATACTGGTTCAGGCCGCTTAATAGCGTAATACCTTACGTCCAGTGCGGCGTGTGCCTTGTGTTATGATTCAAGATTCAATGATAGGGGTCAGCGCCCGCTTCCCCTTATATATCCGGGTGAAGCACGGCGTATACCGAGTCCTAGTCGATTACAATAGAGGAGTCCTATTCTAATTACAAGACTTCCTTTAAGAACTCGACTAAGTTATAATGAGAGTCCTAATGCATGTACACATCGTATCAAGTCTTAGGATCTTCCATGTCGCCCAGGGTTAGTCGGAGTAATCATCTTCTGATGATTTCTCTGACATCCTAGTCCGTCACCAGCGTGGTGGCGCATGTGAGGGCTGCTACGGGTGTAGCGACCCCGATCACTTTGTCACGAGCTACCCCAAGCACGACAAGAGCTTCCCCGGCAAGAACAACAACCCCAGGCACAAGAACAAGCATGAGTACAACGCCAGGAAGAAGAAGACCAAGGGCGGCTACCGCAAGAAGGATCTCGAGAAGGCGTATGACGTGGGCAAGCGTGCCTTCATCGCCTCCCTCAGCTCAGCAATGTCGATAGAAGCTCCGACGGCAACTCCAGCAACGACGAGTCTGAGCACAAGACGGAGGAACGCTTCAATGGACTCTGCTTCTTCGACAGCTCCACCGATGGCTTTTGCACCATGGCCCTAGACGAGGAGGATCGCAAGTGTCAGGACAAGCACGTCGGCACCGACGACGACGACGTATCTTCCGAGGTATCGACTTCTTCCACTGTCGATCGTCTTTCTGTCGAGCTAGATTCCATGGCCGCGATAGTTCTCGCTCAAGACAAGCAACTCAAGCATACCGCTAGAGAGAGCAATGAGTTTAAGGCTAAGCTAGGCGAGGCGCTTAAGGAGCTTGAGTTCACTAGGTCCGAGATTAAGGTGACCGATGAGGAAGAGTGTGAGAAGTGCAGGATGCATATGACAAACTTTGCCACCCTGTAAACCAAGTATGCCTCTTTGATCGAAGTGTATGATGAGCTAAAGAGTAGGCTTAACTTGGTGGGTGATTGCAAAGAATGTCCCTCTTTGAAGAAGGAGCTGGAGGAGGTGAAGGCGAGACCTTCTTTGTTGGGTGCGTGCAAGTCTTGTCCAGGCTTGCGAACTGAGTTGGCAGAAGTTAGTGCCAAGCTTGCTGAAGCCTTGAAGGCCAGCTCAGTTAGCACCATTTTCGCTCAGTGTGAGTGATGCGTGGGGATGGAGCTTGAGATTGCCAACTGTCGGCATGACATGATGCAAACCGAGGAAGAAAACACATACCTTCGGTCCATCCTAAGTTGGGTGTCATGCAGTGAGCCGCAGTTGGGCATGATGATCAGTCAGTTCATGAGGGGAACTGGTGGTCCGGGAGTAGTCTTTGCTTCAGGTGGGAAGGGCGCTAGTGCTTTTGGCAAGATCGGTGAGTTTAGCGGAGTGTCCTTGATCACCCCACTACCCCTAAGCTTACCAAGATCACCCCACCTGAGCCTCCCAAGCCTATCACCATGGATGGCATCCTTGATGAACCTCCCAAGGCTCCACCTCGCAAGCAAGTGTGGATTCCAAAACCTAACCATCTTAGGAACACACTTGACAGCCTTTCTGATGTCTCTAGTGATCCCCTTCCGAGAGGCAAGCAGCCGACTAGAGTGCGCAACCCCCGTAACCAAACAAACCAACAACCCAAGAGAGTGGTGAGGTTTGAGTGCGAGTACTGCCACCGTGAGGGTCACCTAGCCGAGTTTTGCTTTCGGAGGAAGAGAGACGCTAGGAGGGAGTTGGAGCTGAACAACCAGGCCAGGCACCACCCTTTCCATGGTGTGCAAGGTCAGGGTGTTCAAAGGCAAAGGGCTGGGCCTGGAGGTGCACCCCCTCAGGTAGCTAGGCCCCAGACAGCTAGACCACGGGGTGGTGGTCATGCCCGTCGCGGTTCTGGTCGTCCTCAATACGATCATGAGCCGGGTGTAAGAGGCTTTGCTGCATCATCCCATAGCGGACCACCTTTTCAGCATGGTGGTGATCGCTATCCTCAGATGGGACGAGGAGGTGAGTTTGGAGGTTTTCCGTTCCATAGCGGACCACCCTTTCAGTTTGGTGGTGATCGCTATCCCCCCATGGGACGAGGTCAGTTTGGTGTTGCTTCTAACACTTTTTCTGGGCCTATGACACAACACTGATATCCTTCTCAGTATACTAACCCCAGTGTTGTGTCATACGCTCATTTCGTGCCTTTCTATTGATGCAGGAACTTCGGTTGGAGAACATGTGGCTCATGGATTCCGGGTGTTCGCGCCACATGACCGGAAGCAAAGAATGGTTCTCCAGCCTAAACCCCGTGCTTCATAAGGAATACATCACATTCGAGGATAGTGGTAGAGGTAAGGTTGTCTCTCATGGGTTCAACTTAACAAGAACTTTGTTCTCATGGATGTTGCTTTGGTTTCGAATTTGCACTTCAATTTGCTTCCTGTTCCGCAACTTCTTGAGGACGGTTTTGATGTGCGCTTCAAGACCGACATGAGTAGAGTTTTGGATTCTCGTGGTGATTGAAAGGATCAAATCAGCCTAGAGGGGGGTGAATAGGTGATTTTCTACAATCTAAAACTTCACAAACTAAAACTTGTAGTTAGATAACCACCGGTATTACCGGTTTGTTTGGGTAGGTACTACCGGGTATGAAACACTGATACTACCGACACAAACAAACGACACTATCGGAACCCTAAAGAGAAACTACAAATCCACTGTATGTAAGCTATGAATGTAAAACAACTAAATGCCCCACTTCCCTAAGTATTGTCGATGAAGATTCTAGCCTCTCCAAGCCTTGGTTGCTTCCCACGGTGTAGATCTAGCCTTCCCAACCTAAGAAAGGGTTAGGGAGAGGAAGAACACGAAGAATACAAGTACAATCGTAATATCCAAAGTAGAGACAACAACAAGCACACGGGACACGGCGATTTATCCCGAGGTTCGGCCAAACCACTAAGGAGTGCCTACGTCCTCGTTGTTGAGGTGACCACAAAGGTCGGAGTCTCTTTCACCTCCTTGCCTCACTCAAGCAACCACAAAGGCTACTAAAGTTTCTCTACTAGAAATCATAGGGGAAATACAAACACTTCGGGGATCCCTCACAAATGAAACAATACGGGCTACCACGAAGAACACCTAACCGACTAGGGTTCAAAGAACCCAAGAGTAATAGACACAAATCAAGCCGGTGTCAGTGTTTGTTAACCGGCAACTCGTCTTGAGGGATCTTAGACGATTTGTTCGATGGGGATCAGTGTTCGTAGAACTCGGCGAGTACACAGGGACAATGATTTATACTGGTTCAGGCCGCTAAATAGCGTAATACCTTACGTCCAGTGCGGCGTGTGCCTTGTGTTTTGATTCAAGATTCAATGATAGAAGCCGGCGCCTGCTTCCCCTTATATATCCGAATGAAGCTAGGCGCAGACCAAGTTCTAGTCGGTTACATCAGAGGAGTCCTATTCTAATTATAAGACTTCCTTTAAGAATTCGACTAAGTTACAGCAAGAGTCTTAATCCAAGTACACTTTGTATCAAGTCTTCGGATCTCCCGTGCCATCGAGGATTAGTCCGAGTACTCATCTTCTGATGATATCTCTGACATCCTGGTCCGTCAATCCCCCAAGCTCTTCATCATTTCATCAGAACGTTACCTTCTGGTTCCTCTTTGAGAATCTCCGAGTAATGTCTTGAGAAATCTTGAAGTGCTCTGTAGGTAAAGAATTTCCATGGCGTGCACTTTTTCCTGAAAAGTGCACCCATAGGGTGTAGCCCCCGAGCCTCTTGTTATTTATAATAACTTTGAGGATCTTTTGAGCCCTTTTCAAGTAATCCTTGGGTAGGAAAAAACATTTCCTTTATGGTATGTACCCTGCTGCCCCCAATCCTGAGTTCCGAGTACCTAAGTAGTCGGTTCTTGGGGTCTTCCAATATAGTACCGGGTAATCCATTAAGGTTTTGAAAAGTTGAAACATGACACTGATCTTTTGCTCAATCCATCGGTGTAATTAATATCCAGCTTCAGGTGGGTAATGTTTTCATCAAACATCCCTTTTCAACCCCCACTGAATAAGAATTACTATAAAATTAGCAATAATTGACCAATGACTGTTCCACCTGTATGCATTGATGATGTTTGTTGTTTTCTGCAACTGCAAAACTTTGTCGTTTTCCTCTTGAAGTATGCACAGCGTTCAAACCCATCACTAGTGCCAGGCTTCACATGTGCAACAGTACATAGGGAAAATTATTGACTCTCCGGTTACTTATATCCGTGACAATGTCTATAGACCAGGATGAACTGCCTATAAATACCCTGCCTGGGAAGCAAGGAACCCATATCTTCTTGAGTATATGGCTTCTCTTAATCCCATGAGAATTGTAGTATCTGTAGCGGAGATGTCTAAGCCCCCCGGGTATCTTCCTTGCATAAGATAGTTGATGTGTCCAGAAGAACTCTTGTGAAGGGATCATCCGCCAGGGTGGTTTCCAAGTGATCGCGAGCAAAGGGATACAGAGGTGCGCCTAGAAGAACTCTTGTGACTCCGCATCGTGGGTAACCTCGGAGTCACAGGTTGTCAAAAGGGCGCTAGGGTTAGGGCCTACCCCCCGAGTTCCTTGGGCACTGGGGCGGTGCCTTAAACCCACCTTGGGATGCACTAAAAAGATAGTGTCTACCCAAGGTTCTGTGTCTGCTTTACTGCGTCTCACTGAACCCGGTCCTTGGTGCGCTAGGCATCAAGACTCTATACCTTGATTACACTAGAGTAGCATTTTACATCCTGATTGTATTTGTGCTAGTAGTTGTTGTACCTCAAGATGTTTCCATGTATCTCTGTTGTAATTCCGAGTAATAATAAATAAGATCCGGGTACTTGGAAATATTTTCTGAGTCCTTTGTCTTCTTCTCCGAGTACTAAATGTATTATTGAAAGAATAACGTTGTCTGCTTACGATGGGCCTGTTCACTGACTCTGACGCCGTCTGAAACGTCCCCCCAGCCGTTAGGGTTTTAGACGGCTTCATAACGCCGTTTGGAAAAGATGAACGGTTGCCGAAACAGATCTATAATAAGCCGTTGTCAGACCTATGTTTTCTTCACGCTTCCATCTAGTGATTGCCTTCACAGCAACAAATCCTTATAGCCAGTCCCTTAGTTGATGCGCAGAAAGTCCCTCGTCATCAACATGGGTCCCAAAAAGCAGTATGCGGCTGAGAAGAAAAAGGCGAAGATCACCGCCAGCGGGAAGCCGCGCCATGCGTGCCCACTCACTAATGTGCTGGCCTGGAAGCAGCCGGATATCACGGAGGCGGAGTTGGCCTACTTAGCGCAACAAGGATTGCTCCGGTCGCAGTCGATTGATCACCGCGCGCCAGCCCCTAACACGACGGAGATTGTGATGTTTAAGTCCTTCGTGGAGCGAGGATTGGGGCTCCCAGCATCTGACTTCCTGCGGGGGTTGCTCCACTACTATGGTTTGACTCTCAACCATATTACTCCCAATGCCTGCTTCCACATTGCTATCTTTACTCATCTTTGTGAGGCTTTTCTGGGAATCTGCCCCTCTTTTACTCTTTTCCGTCACTTTTTCTAGGTAAAATGTCAACCCAGTGATGCGTGTGTAGAGGTAGTCGGAGGGGCTAGCATCCAGCTTAGGTTAGAGGTAGCCACTCAATATATTTCTGTAGTGTTGTCGGAGTCTGTCCGGGAGTGGGCTGCCGGGTGGTTTTACATAGCCAACCCCTCGCCAGCTCTACGTCGTCATGATGGGTGGCCGCCTCAGAAGTGCCGGGAGTGGAAGGACAAGATCACTGCTGAAGAGCTAGAGACTATCCAACCTCTGATTGACATGATAGCAGCATTGAAAGAAAGTGGTCTGAATGGATACACCGTTGTTCAAAACTTCATCGCGTGCCAAATCCACCCACTTCAACAACGAGCCAATTTTGGCTTCGAGTACCTGGGCGTGAAGGACCCGAGTCGTCACGATGCCGAGCAATTGCCAAACCATGAAATTCTTAGAAGGATGAACCGGCTGTTGAAGAGTCATGAACATCTTGTTCCGATGATGGCAACGTTCTCCGCCATTAACCCTCCTCCAGAGGTAGGTAGTTGAGTTGTCTCATCTTTGAGATTCTTGGTAAATATCCTTCTGACTTGACTTGAATATCTTCTTCTTTATAGGGCCAAGGGAGGAGTAACAATGATTGTCCACCCTTGCCCCCGACGACTCAAGAAGGCGGAGGCATAGCTCTCGGGGGTCCCATACAAAGTGAGGACCTTCGAAACGAGTCGAGCTATCCTGGTGACTTAGATTGGCTTGACTCAGAATCAACTGACTCAGCTGTCATGCTCATAGATCCGGAAGCCGAGAGTAGCCGGAAGAGGTCTCCGACTCTACTTCAAGAGGCCGGGGAACCTGTCCCAAAGAAGGCACGCACTGGTAATCGCCGTGCTTGCCGAAAAATACTTTTGTCAACAGAATTGGCTGAAAAGCACTGTAATACGGGTGCTCCTGGTAAAGGGAAACCCGAGTACTTTATAGTCTTTCTGTGTTTGGATTTTAATAAACCCTTGTCTTATATCTTTGTTTGATCCAGATGTTGAAGCAGTCCAGGGGACTTCCAGTGGTGCGGTTCCTGAAGAAACTTCGGCTCCAGACCCGGAGGCAAAGAAGACGCTCTTGAAGCTGCCGCGGGCATTGAAGCTCGTGAAGTAAGTCACAAAACTTTCTTTAGAATACCCGCGTGTTTCTGGTACTAGCATGGATACTCGTCTGATGTAGAAAAACGAAACCGGCCGCAACTTCCTCAAGTGCTATCCCCGAGACCCGGGCGGTAGAGGAGTCGGAGACGCAGGAAAAAGGTGAATCCAGCGTCCCTCCAATCTCTAGCCAGGTAGATCCTCTGCCCGGCTCCCCTCTGTCCAGTACCCAAGTGGATGCAGCACCTGAAGTGGACGTTCCTCCCTTGCCTCAGGTTGGTGTTCCGTACTCGATCTTCCGCTCTCCTGCTCAATTGGAGTTTGACCGAGTGATGAACGAGTGGTTTTTTCGCACTCGACAGCGAGACGAGCGTACTCTGGAGATGGTCTTGGCCGAGATCAATGCTGAAGCTTCAGCTCGTCCATAGGAAGAGTCCGAGACTGCTCCTGAGTCCTCGCGCCAAGGAGCAACACTTGACGTCGTAGGCTACAACCAGGATCTTACCCGGTTGAATGAGTTGAGCAAAGGGCTTTGTCAATTTGTGGAGGTAATTCCTTTAGAGTCCTCTTCGTATGTTGTAGTCTCATCTGAGTACTTACATTATTGTTTCTGTACAGGGCTTTGATGTAAAGGTCACTGATCAGATCACTTGGATTCGTTAGGAGCTAGCTGGTGAGAATCAGCGACACAAAGACTACATCGCCCAAGATCAGATTAGCCAAAAGGTGGCCACGCAGCTCCTGAATAACCGCATCAACGAGCTGTAGAACAATCTCAAGGCTGTTGTCGATGAGCGTGATGCGGCCAACAACCGGGAGGTTGAACTACTCGCCAAGGATGCTGCCTTGGAGCAGAAGTTGAAGGAGCTCAAGAAGTCCTCCAAGAAGCAGTTAGCTGGTAAGTTGAAAGTACTGTCCCGAGTCCTTATTGCTTTTGTAGACCGATGACACTCGTCTGATTGATATGCTTGCAGATGCGAAGACGCTAGCTTCCGGGTGGCAGAGTACGTTCAACCGGAAGGAGGCAGAGCTTGAGGAGGTATACGCTAATGCGCAGAATACTCTTCAAGAGGCCAAACTAATGTGTGAGGGTGCTGACCGGAACCTCCTGCAGGCTTTAAAATCGACAAAGGAGTCGCGGGAAGCTCTGGAAGCGGTTCAAATGCAACTGAAGGAGTCTCAGGAGTCCTTGAAGACTTCGCAGGCTTCTTTGAAGGCGCTCGAGCTTGCTGTAGAGCCCGTCCTGGGTATGATCCCGCGCCCTAAAGGAGCCGACGAGTCCTTGATTGATCGAGCCAAGGCTGCGCCCGGGTGGCTGACTCAGTATATCAAGGACATGGCGACTTCAGTGGTGCAAGGTCTATTGGCGGCGCTATGACTGCATATGCCATCCTTCGACCTATCGTCCGATCGACATGACGCTTCCTGAAGGCAAGAGTGATGAGGACCTTGCGGCGATGCAGGAGGAGGTCAAGGCCGTGGCGGAGGAGTACTCGCAGATTCTTGATCTTGTAGAGTAGTATACCCTCCTTGGTCCTTTGGCCGTGATTTGTATTGCCTGTAAACAATTATTATTAAGCATAAAGAATCAAAGTATTAGTTATTTTTGAGACCTGTGAATTTCATGTGTTGTTGACTCGGCATTGCAAGGAATGTCTTGTCAATGGGTCATTTTGTCTGATGTGGATGTGTGGCCAGACGTCTTATTAGACGGGTCTATCCGGGTGCTCTCTAGCACTTAAGTTTGGGTCATATGACTTCGTTTCTCTAATGGTCTTTGACGATCTTATAGAGAACTTGGTCTGCCCGAGTACTACTCTTAGTACCCTTGTTCAAGGGATAATTTTGATCAAGCACCTTTGAAGGACCGTAACGATGGTTCCTGTTGGGTGGATCATATCCTCTTGGTAGTCGCAGCTTGAGTGCGAAAGTGGGTTGGACCTCTGTCTGGTTAATGTGTTACAGGGTGAGTACCACTCCCCTTGTTATACCTTATAGGAACTAGTATCTACTTTGTAGATACCATATTCACTATAGGCTGATAGCCGGGTATTAAACCATACTATCATTTGAGTTGTATTGAGCTCGGAGCTCGTAACTCAAGTATGGTTACTGCTGAACCGTCCATCCGAGTAATATCATGTATTAGTCGGTGGGATACAATAGCTAAAGCTTATTGTATGATTGAAAAGCTTTATCCGACTAAGTAGTCATGATAAAGTGTAATAAAAAGGATAATTCATAAAGCTCTTGTTTCTGATGAATCCAAACTTTATTAATGTCCGAGGAATAAGTACATTTGCCCTGAATCGAATTTGTAGCATAGTCCTTAGGTATGGAATTTCTTCAGATGCTCAATATTCCATGAATTTGGCAATGGAGAACCATCCTCAGTGACTAGCTCAAATGACCCGGGTCTTGTTACTTTAGATACTATGTAGGGTCCTTCCCATGGACTCATTAGCTTGTGGCGTCCTGTGGTATTCTGAATCTTGTTCAGGACCATGTCGCCTACTTGGAAAGTACGGTGATGGACGTTCTTGTCATAGTGGCGCATCATCCCTTGAAGGTATCTTGTTGATTGAAAGAGAGCGGCTAATCGGGCCTCCTCGAGACTATCGACTTCTAGTCGCCTTGTATCATCAGCCTCTCCTTCATTGTACTGCTCTTTTCGTGGGGAATTCCAGATTAAATCTATCGGGAGAATCGCTTCAGTGCCATAGACTAGGAAGAAAGGAGTATGTCCTGTCGCCCGACTTCGCTGTGTCCGTAGCCCCCAGACTACTTTCGGCAGCTCTTCGACCCACTTCCCGCCGTGGTCTTTTAGGAGATCGAATAGTCTTGGCTTTAGACCGAGAAGTATGAGGGCGTTTGCTCTCTCAACTTGGCCGTTTGATTGTGGGTGCGCCATTGATGCGTAGTTGTTGACGCTGGTTATCTATCAAAATTAAAGGATAAATAAATATGAAAAGGGCAAGAATTTGATCACCAACAAAGGTTTAGGGTTTCAGTTGACAATATTCCACGAGTTTTGGTGAGTTATGATTCTGCAGGGACTAAACCAGGAAATCGGCACCGATAGCTTCCCATAGAAGGAAACCGTCGGGAGATAACGCAACCGCCACGTCGGGATACTTCTAGAAGACTCCAGAGAACACATAGAGACACCACGAGAAAGGGCATCGCGGTCCACCTCCAGGTGGGACCGACCGGTCCCCTGGACCCACCGGTCGGTCTCCCCCCGGGCCCGCTGGCTTTCGTCTTCTGCAAGCTTCCTCCACCGACCTCTAGGATTCATCTCCACCGTCCCTGAAGTCGGTTTGATCTAACGGCCGCGGTTGATCCCTCAGGGCTATATAAGTAGCCCCAGACCCCCCTCTCCAGGCATCTCCATCTTCATTATTCATCTCCACATTAGAAACTAGGGTTTCAATTAGATGTAGAGGTCCCTCTAGATGAATCTCTTCTAGTTCATCTAGAATTAGATCTAGTTCATCTAGTTGTAATCAAGAGCCAGCTATCAAGTAGAAGACTAGTTACCCCTCTAGTTTAGGTTTAGAACCTAGTCTTATATTAGAACTAGAAGAGAGAGAGAGAGAGGAAGAGATCAAGAAGGAGCTCCGGCCTGTCGGATCCACTTCTTCATCTTGTACCTGTGGATTCAAGTTCTTCATCAACTTCAACGATTGTTTCGGTAGTCAACGTCTATATTTAAGTTTGAGCTATTGTTCTTATTATTCTTAAAGATTTATGACTCTCTTTTGAGTACTTTAATTCTAGTCATTCTAGAGTTAGAGTAGTTGGATAGTGTAAGCATGGTGCTTAGACTAGATAGCTCATATATGCCTCCTATAACGCCGGTAGTAGTGGTTGTTCGCAAGGGTGACTCTTATAGCCTTGTTGATTCTTCTATAGTCCACTTACCCGTGTGTAGGCTCGGTAGGATTATACATTTGCATAAAAGATTCATACTCTGTTTGTGACCTTTTATGGCAACTTCCCTACCAAGAATAATATAAACATATCACTCTTAATTTGGAATTAGACAACTTTAATGATCCCCACTATACTTCTAGATTCTCCGTCCTTGTTAGCTACTCAGGGGTTAGACTTTAAGGCTTAAACACTATCCGTTCCTTTGGGTTCGATATTAAAACTGGGTTACTCCGGTGAAGTGCTACATCGGTAGATTTTATCTGTGCGCTTGCGGATAAAGTATAGTGCACGTTAATTTATACCAACAAGCATTTCTGGAGCCGTTGCCGGGGAACGGTAGATCAACTTAAGTCTTAGTTTAACCTTGTAATCATAATTTTATCTTTTTCCTTTTTGTCCCAGTATTTTCATTATTTTTTGTGTTCATTCTTATGAATGTTGTTTTTGAATTCCACTCTTATCTATCACTACCCATGAGTGCAAGCTATAACCAGTAGAATCCTTACACCCTATCATAAAATCTGGTTATTAGCTATGCCTACCTTTCTGCTGCACTGTCTTTGTAATGAGCATAGAAATATAATTATGGAATTGTTCCTTCGGGTATTCTTGTCACTAACCTTTCCAGATCTGGAGCAGAAAAGAACGAAGGAACAAGAAACACAAGGTATGTCCCACCAATCATCATGCAACATTGCATTGCATTCATCCAATCTTGATTTGTGCCAAATCCAAGCTTGGGGAATAGACTTTCTAAGAGCATCTCTTGTCGTGTTGCTATGTTGGTTATCCCTACCTTTAAGATATGCTCATATACTAATAATGCTCTTTCATCACCATCTGAATAAATCTCTACAATGCTTTCATGCTACCCTCATTCGCTATATTATATGTTTCGGTTTGGAGTACTTTCATACATCTCTTAAATTAAGCATGGTGCCTAGTTTAGGAGTGGTGATCTTGCTTTCAAAGGCTTTTAATTTAAGCAATTAAGTTAAAATGCCTTCCTAGATCAAATTAGACGTGGTGTCTAGGTTGATTTTTGAGCCGACAGTATGCTATAGTGGATGTTGGATATTTTGTTGGACTAACCCCTGCAGGCAAACTTTCAATATCAATTTGGGAAAGTTCGGAGATGATCTCACACTGGGGATGAAGCAAGGCGTATAATGAACTTCAACAACTCTTGCACAATGAAGACTCAGCTCATTCATCATGGATGAAAGAACTGTGAGTATCAAAGTTTATTTATTTTGTCTTCTACTGCAAGTTATCTTTTGCCTTGAATCATGTTAAGTGCAGCCAACACATAAAATACTAGTCTACGCTAAAATAATCCTAAAAACATCTTTTTATTAGCATAGATGCAAAATACATAAAGTTGTGGACAACAACCCATGCTTCAAATTCTTGCAATCCTTCGGGTATATGTCCACTAACATTACGCAGGAGAGAGATTTTGCTCATCTATGGTTTGGTCTGAACATTGAAGATCCAAAACTCAAGCCATAAACACACAAACCTACTCTCAGATCACAAATGTTGCTAGCCTAGCTTTGAGTCTTGCTTGGGCGCGGATGACAAACAGGATGCAACTTACCTCGTATGAGACAACCTATGCCTGCAACCATCATTGTCCAAGACATCAAGACAAGAAGTGGGGAGTTATCTTCTTTTTAATCAAGAGCTAGCTTGGGAGACAAGATGGTACCACTGCAACAATAGCAAGATCTGCAAGTCAAACACATGAACATGTTGTTGGGAGTCCATCTACATCACAAGCCAGCCTGGGAGAGAATTCCGTTGTCTAGATATGTTTCACAATCAAAGGGGGGAAGGAGAAACCCAACTTCAAACATATTGATCTTCTACCCACCACTTTGATCAGTACAAACCACTAGATGCTACCCCAGTCAAGAAGAGAAGTATGATCCATCACTCATTCTTGGAAGATCGTTATTGAACACCATCAATGTTATCATCTTTATCGGACCTGGAGAAGTCAACTTTTGGATCTTTCGCTACACCTTCAACATCTACAACACTTATGAGCAGCCATAGAGAACCAAGAGAAGACATCGAATGGAGAACCAACTGCCAAGAATTGAGGAGGGCATCATGAAGGATGAAGCCACTGCACCACAAGAGTAGAAGATGGAGAGAAAGTACCTAAGCCAGCAAATCAAGAAGAACAGTCGATAAGATCTCCATCATCTAGACACTATTGAGAGGACAAGTCTCAGTTGTGACATTACAAGACAAAAGACTATCATAAAGGCACTCGAGTAGCAGCACTAATTTCAAGTCTCTTGTCAACCCAATGATTAAAGGAAAACAAGAAAGGTTGACAAGAGAAGAATACGGAACTGTCCCTACATCCTCATAGTACAAAATTAATACAAGAAAGAGAGGGGATCCTAGTCAGCATACTCGAAGAACAATGCGCCTTCACTGATAAGTCGACACAAGAGAAGGAAGGTCGATACCTATAAAGATGATTCCACTGTGATCTTCCTTCTCTCAAGCACACTGTGAGACAAACAAGAGAAGACAAGCCATTCATAAACAACAACCAGCTAGACAAGAGAAGCTTCCACAAGGTGGTTCGACACATCACTCTTCAATGACAAAGTAACATTTCAAGGTAAGTGACCATCACTTTAAAAGCTTCTTCTTGATTCTTGTATGAACATAAATAAATAACTAAACATGTTTAAGTTGCACATCACTTGATCCAACCTAATCAACTCAACATATTCAGTCCTTTGATCTTTGTTCCTAGCTTTACTCTCTTGAATCTCACTGTCTTAACTACATGAGCTAAAATATTGTGCATCTAACCTTTGGAAGATGATATATCTCAATCATGAAAAGATCGACACTTTATGCATAGATTATCCTTCCTTGGGTTAAGTAATTTGATCTGTTAAATATTTTAAGATGCTACTTTGCTCATCCTCTGATCCTATCACTCATATTAAGACTGAATAGAAGACATAAACAAAAAGTTTATCTTGTGCAATGTGCCTAAGGTTAGAGAGGAATAAACAAAACTTTTGGTTCTGTTGATATTTTTCCACCAACAGAGCCCATGCACTTGATCTCTACCTTGTCTTTATGAGCAGGACACACTCTTGAGCAAACATGGAGAAGTTTATCACTCTCAAATTCTATAGAGTGAAGGTCCTGGATCTACAAGAACATGCACATTGATCAAGATGTTGTCAGCTTCCATAATTAACGCTTCACTTCAAACTGCTGGACGAACGAAGAACATGAGTGACACCATAAACAAGAAGGAATGATGGAAGACGTCGTAGTCAGAATTTGAGGTCATGAAGTCCCCACAGACTTCTTGATCCTCGACATGAGAAGACGATGATGTCCACCTCATCCTAGGAAGACCATTCCTCTACGCTACAAGTACAATCATCTACAAGAGGAAATCCATTTTTCACTTTCCTAGAGAAAAGGCACGATGCAACTTCATCAGCTACATGCCCAATGAAGCACCCAAGAAGAATAGAAGTGAAAGACACCGCTCTCAAAGCCAAAGAAGACAAACTATCAAGAATAGAGAGGCCAATCATGAAGAAGAAGCTATCAACACTGTCCCAGAAAAGAAAGGATAGAAACCTCAAGACAGTGAACCACAAGAAGTGAAGACTCAGACCAAGAAAGTATGGGAGAAAATGTCTGCACCTAAGAGGTACAATCAATAACAACTTTCCAAACGTCTGACATACCTTGGGAGGTCTGAACCAAGGGAAGGTCCGGTTTGTCGAACCTAAATATCCGAACCTTCGCCAAAAGGTAAAAATCGGTAGTTATCTTTATATTTACTTTGCTGCATATTTCTCATATTTAATCCATAATCATTTATTGCATCATCATATTTAATTCACAAACATTTTAATTTCTGTATTGCATTAGAAAAGAAAATAAAAATATTGCATTTGTTACACTACATCATAAACCATAAAGCCTCATGTGAATAATTCTATGATATGAAAACCCGCAAGGATATTCACCGTGGTGGCATAAAAATAATAAAAATAAATATGCATGCATTCATCCTGTTGCATTTTCTCTTGCATCATAAAAATATAAAATACAAAAATATTAAGAAAGAGATCTTACTGAAATTCTAGACAACTAAGGCTTAAGTGGCCAACCACTAACGCTTAATCTGTTCCACAAGTTTTGTTGTCTATTTGAGTTTCACAGGATTTAAAAGGCCAAGAAAAGCTGACGAGCAAGTGAATGTGCCATCCACTGTTGGAGCACTGTCTCAACAAACGTCAACATCAATCAAAGCTCTAATAGAGGAAGGACATATCCACTACCAGTCTGCTACATTGCAAGATCGAACGACTATGTCAACATTCAGCTTGGGGGAAGGCACCCCCATGTATCCACGTAAGTATCTTTATCCTCTTAAGTTTTTCATTCTATAAACAAATTCAAAACACCAAAAATATGTGAGCACATGAAGGTTCACTCTTAAAAAAAGAAAAGAACAAAAATATGTGGGCACATGAAGGCTCACCATTAATTAAAAAAAGAGACAAAAATATATGAGCACATGAAGGCTCAACACTATTAAGGGAAACAGCTTGGGGGAGACGCACCCCCGTTATCTTCGCGATTCAGGTATGTCTTTATTATTATTACTACTACTATTATTATTGGCTTTCATTTTATATCTTAAAGTGTGTTAGATTAAATAAATAAAATAGTGTCTAGTTTGTTTTAAGAAGTTGATGACTAAAGAAGAACCCTCTCTCTAATCTTTTGCATGGAAATGATGAATAGTTGCTCTATCTAATTTCTTTCAAGTACCTAGTCTTCAAAGCATGAGTTCTCCTCATTAATAATGATGCCTTAAATAAAATTAAATGCATGGTTGGCAAATACTTAATCTAAGGTCTAGGTAGTTGGGATATGACATGTAATGATCTGAGCTGCTATTATCTTGTTCTAAACAACACTAAAGTTCTGGAGATTTCTCAATATAAACATGACTAATAATTGCATTGAGTTAAATTAAGCTTTGTTGACCCTGTGAGATGTTATCTTGCCATTGAATTGAGATCACTTACACATTCCATCCATCTTCCGCATAAATGCTCATAATTATCTGTTGCTACCCTCTCAGAAGTTTGTTGGAAGCATATGGCTATTCAAAAAAAGAAAAAAGAGAGAAAAGAAAAAAAAGATCCGAGGAAATAAAAAGGGACAAGTGTCCGAAACCTCAAAAAGATAGATCCCAAGGAAATAAAAAGGGACAAGTGTCCGAAACCTCGAAAAGAAAAAAAAAAGAAAAAAAAATGTCAGAAAAAATGGGCACGTGCCCGACAGTAGAATTAGCCTGATAGCCATATGTCTCTGATAAACAGAAGAGAGTGAATATATTCAAAAGAGCATCCGACTCTATTTTTCCATACACATGCACTTCTTGATTCAATGGTTGGTTGACTTTCTCTTTGGATCCATTGTTTAATTTGACAACATATGTATTAATGCTTTTGAAAATTAATTAAAACTCCGGGATAAAGGTGAAGTGAAAGAACGAGAGACATAGTGCTTGATTCGATTGTTCAATCTCTCAATTATTTAGGATCTAAGGTAAGAGTAATA
Source organism: Coix lacryma-jobi var. lacryma-jobi (assembly GCA_009763385.1). NCBI lineage: Eukaryota > Viridiplantae > Streptophyta > Magnoliopsida > Poales > Poaceae > Coix > Coix lacryma-jobi. The sequence goes on along the minus strand of CM019822.1, from coordinate 141,650,347 downwards.
AGCCCCATGAAGAATAACATGATATGTTTCGGAGAATTTTTGTTTAACGGCAGGTATACTTGTTGGAAGTGAAGATATTGTAGCAACTCCTGATCCATTGTTAAGTTTTGGTTTTGCTAAGGGACTAGCAAAGGGTAAGCTTGAGGGAATTGTTGACGGTGGTTATCTATCAAAATTAAAGGATAAATAAATATGAAAAGGGCAAGAATTTGATCACCAACAAAGGTTTAGGGTTTGAACTGACAATATTCCACGAATTTTGGTGAGTTATGATTCTGCAGGGACTAAACCAGGAAATTGGCACCGATAGCTTCCCATAGAAGGAAACCGTCGGGAGATAACGCAACCGCCACGTCGAGATACTTCTAGAAGACTCCAGAGAACACATAGAGACACCACGAGAAAGGGCACCGCGGTCCACCTCCAGGTCGGACCGACCGGCCCCTGGACCCACCGGTCGGTCTCCCCCCGGGCCCGCTGGCTTCCGTCTTCTGCAAGCTTCCTCCACCGACCTCTAGGATTCATCTCCACCGTCCCTGAAGTCGGTTTGATCTAACGGCCGCGGTTGATCCCTCAGGGCTATATAAGCAGCACCAGACCCCCCTCTCCAGGCATCTCCATCTTCATTATTCTTCTCCACATCAGAAACTAGGGTTTCAATTAGAAGTAGAGGTCCCTCTAGATGAATCTCTTCTAGTTCATCTAGAATTAGATCTAGTTCATCTAGTTGTAATCAAGAGCCAGCTATCAAGTAGAAGACTAGTTACCCCTCTAGTTTAGGTTTAGAACCTAGTCTTATATTAGAACTAGAAGAGAGAGAGAGAGAGAGAGGAAGAGATCAAGAAGGAGCTCCGGCCTGTCGGATCCACTTCTTCATCTTGTACCTGTGGATTCAAGTTCTTCATCAACTTCAGTGATTGTTTCGGTAATCAACGTCTATATTTAAGTTTGAGCTATTGTTCTTATTATTCTTAAAGATTTATGACTCTCTTTTGAGTACTTTAATTCTAGTCATTCTAGAGTTAGAGTAGTTGGATAGTGTAAGCGTGGTGCTCAGACTTGATAGCTCATATATGCCTCCTATAACGCCGGTAGTAGTGGTTGTTCGCAAGGGTGACTCTTATAGCCTTGTTGATTCTTCTATAGTCCACTTACCCGTGTGTAGGCTCGATAGGATTATACATTTGCATAAAAGATTCATACTCTGTTTGTGACCTTTTATGGCAACTTCTCCACCAAGAATAATATAAACATATCACTCTTAATTTGGAATTAGGCAGCTTTAATGATCCCCTCTATACTTCTAGATTCTCCGTCCTTGTTAGCTACTCAAGGGTTAGACTTTAAGGCTTAAACACTATCTGTTCCTTTGGGTTCGATATTAAAACTGGGTTACTCCGGTGAAGTGCTACATCGGTAGATTTTATCTGTGCGCTTGCGGATAAAGTAGAGTGTGCGTTAATTTATACCAACAGTAGTCTATCTTAATTCCGCTGTCACTGGCCCATGACTTGAACTCAATAGCCGTGAAAGGGGTCCCAAGATCAGTTATAATTCTATGTGGCATCCCAAAGCGATGGAAGATGCACTGCATGAATTGTACTGACTTTGATGCATTGAACTTGACCAATGGCATGTACTCAATCCACTTGGTGAATTTGTTGATTGCAATGTAGACATACTCGAATCCACCTGGAGCCCGTTTAAGAGGACCCACCATGTCGAGTCCCCAACATGAGAAAGGCCACGACGGGGGAATACAGATCAATTCATGTGCAGGTACATGCTGTTGTTTGGCGAAGAACTGACATGATTGACAGCGACGGACTAAGTCTTCTGCATCTTTTAAGGCTGAGGGCCAGTAGTAGCCTGATCTGAAGATCTTTCTGACTAATGTCCTTGATGCTGCATGATTACCGCAACACCCGGAGTGGACCTCCTTCAGGATTTTTTTGCCTTCTTCTGGTGAAATGCACTTGAGAAGGACTCCTGATGAGGCACCGCATCGATATAGCTTGTCTCTGACTAGAACATAATTTTTGCTACGTCGGGTGACCTGCTCTGCAGCAGTTTTATCACTGGGCAGTTTATGCTCCTTGAAGTAGTCGATAAAAACCTGTGTCCAGTCGGGTGCTAGAGTTAGAATCTGAGCGGAGGGTGTGGGGTCAGCCTCATCCTTCTCTTGGATTGAAGGCTTGGATAGCTCATGTACGAAGGTACCACTAGGAACCAGAGCTCTGTCGGATCCCAATTTTGCCAGGATGTCTGCCGCCACATTAAGATCCCAGGTAATATGAATGAGTTCTAACCCCGAGAAGTGTTTTTCTAGCTTGCGGACTTCAGCGCAATAGGCGTTCATTGTTTCCTTGGTGCAATCCCAATCCTTGTTAACTTGGTGGATTACCACGGAGGAATCGCCATAGACTAGGAGTCGCTTGATGCCCAATGTGACTGCTAGCTTGAGTCCGTGTAGTAGTGCTTCATATTCTGCTTCACTGTTGGTAGCTGGCCACATTATCTGCAGAACGTACTTGAGCTGCTCTCCAGCGGGTGATACAAGTAGCACTCCGGCACCTGCTCCACGGAGTTTTAAGGACCCATCAAAGTACATCTTCCAATGCTCAGGAATAGCGTTGTTTTAGACCTGCTGTATTTCTGTCCACTCGGCGATGAAATCAGCTAGAGCCTGTGACTTGACTGCTTTCCTTGGAGTGAGCTTGATATTGAGCGCCCCTAACTCGACTGCCCACTTGGAAATTCTTCCGGTAGCGTCGCGGTTGTGGAGGATTTCTCCCAATGGAAAATCCATAACAACTGTGATCTCTTGGGCTTCAAAGTAGTGCCGTAGCTTTCTCGAAGATATGAGTAGAGCGTAGAGTAATTTGTGTACTTGCGGGTACCTGACTTTTGAGTCGGAGAGTACCTCGCTGATGTAGTATACTAGTCGCTGGGTGTGATAGATGTGCTTGTCAGCCTTGCGCTCCACTACAATTGCTGTGCTCACAACGTGTGTGGTAGCTGCAATATAAAGCATCATCGGCTCCCTGGGTTCTGGCGGCGTGAGTATAGGTGAATTGGTGAGGTATCCTTTGAGCTGTTCGAAGGCCCTGTCCGCTTCTTCCGTCCACTGAAATTTATCGCCGACCTTGAGTAGTTTGAAGAAAGGCAGTCCCTTTTCTCCTAGCCGTGAGATAAATCTATTGAGCGCGACCATGAACCCGGTGAGTTTCTGAACATCCCTGACGGAAGTAGGCGGCTTCATATTGATGATAGCTGTGATCTGCTTTTGACTAGCCTCGATGCCTCGATGGCTAACAAGGAATCCGAGTAACTGTCCTGAGGGTACTCCGAACACACACTTCGTGGGGTTGAGCCTCCATTGGTATGAGCGTAGCCGGGTAAAGGTTTCCTCTAGGTCTGATATGAGGGCAGTCGGATCCTTCATTTTTATGACCACATCATCAACATAAGCTTTCGCGTTGCGGCCAATTTGGTCTCCCAAACAATCTTGGATAGCACGCTGGTAAGTAGCCCCTGCATTCTTCAACCCGAAGGACATGGTTTTATAATAGTAGGCGTCGAAGGGAGTTATAAACGATGTCTTGGGTTGGTCTTCTCCTTTAAGAGCAATCTGATGGTACCCTGAGTAACAGTCCAGGAAGGACAAAAGAGCAGAGCCTACGGTGGCATCAACTATTTGATCTATCCTCAGTAATCCAAAAGGATCCTTTGGACAGTGCCTGTTGAGGTCTGTGTAATCGACACACATGCGTCATTCTGCAGAGTTCTTCTTTTTCACTAGTACCGGATTGGCTAACCACTCGGGGTGAAGAATTTCTCTGATAAACCCACGCGAGTAGTTTAGCTATCTCCTTCTTGATTGCCTATTTCTTTTCTGGTGAGAACCGTCGAAGCCTTTGCTTGATGGGTTTGGAACCCTCTTTTAGTTCCAATTTGTGCTCAGCCAAGCTCCTAGGAACTCCTGGCATATCAGCCGGTTTCCAAGCAAATATGTCTTTGTTTGCTCTAAGGAACTTGGTGAGCGCGAGCTCCTATTCTTCAGATAGGTGAGCGCTGATAACCGCTGTCTTTGAGGGATCACCGGTTTCCAGGTCAATTGTTTTTGTAGAGACTTCTGCTGATGGTTGGACATCAGCCGCCTTCTTGGTTGAGATTTCTGAATCTCCAGGCTTGGTGTTATGTACCATCTGAGTGAGTTCTTGTACTTCTAGGGCGAGTTGAGCTTTTTCAGTGATGTGAACAGCCTCTGTGTCGCAATCAAATGATCGCTTCAAGTCACCCCTGAAAGTTAGAATTCCTTTAGGACCCAGCATCTTTAGCATAAGGTACGGGTAGTGAGGTACTGCCATAAACTTGGCGATAGCTGGTCGTCCAAATATGGCATGGTATGATGACTCGAAGTCGGCTACCTTGAAACTGATGTACTCAGTCCGGTAATTGGTCCGAGTTCCAAAAGTGACGGGTAGTATGATCCTTCCGAGTGGTACAACCGCCTGTCCGGGTACTATGCCGTAAAAAGGGGCACTTGATGGTGTGAGCTGAGTTGCAAGGTCCAAATTCATCTCGCGTAGAGTGCTTGCGAAGATGACGTTGAGTCCTGCCCCTCCATCTATGAGTACTCTTATCAATGTGAACCCGGCGACCGTAAGATCCAGGACTAGGGGATAGTTCCCTGCATTGGAGACACTAGTCCATTGGTCTGCTCAGGAGAAATTGATCCAGGACTAGGCATCTGATGTTCTAACTTAACTTGAATGTCTTCTTCTTTATAGGGCCAAGGGAGGAGTAACAATGATTGTCCACCCTTGCCCCCGACGACTCAAGAAGGCGGAGGCATAGCTCTCAGGGGTCCCATTCAAAGTGAGGACCTTCAAAACGAGTCGAGCTCTCCTGGTGACTTAGATTGGCTTGACTCAGAATCAACTGACTCAGCTGTCATGCTCATAGATCCGGAAGCTGAGAGTAGCCGGAAGAGGTCTCCGACTCCACTTCAAGAGGCCGGGGAACCTGTCCCAAAGAAGGCTTGCACTGGTAATCGTCGTGCTTGCCGAAAAATACTTTTGTCAACAGAATTGGCTGAAAAGCACTGTAATACGGGTGCTCCTGGTAAGGGGAAACCCGAGTACTTTATAGTCTTTCTGTGTTTGGATTTTAATAAACCCTTGTCTTATATCTTTGTTTGATCCAGATGTTGAAGCAGTCTAGGGGACTTCCAGTGGTGCGGTTCCTGAAGAAACTTTGGCTCCAGACCCGAAGGCAAAGAAGCCGCTCTTGAAGCTGCCGCGGGCATTGAAGCTCGTGAAGTCAGTCACTAAACTTTCTTTAGAATACCCACGTGTTTCTGGTACTAGCATGGATACTCGTCTGATGTAGAAAAATGAAACCGGCCGCAACTTCTTCAAGTGCTATCCCCGAGACCCGGGCGGTAGAGGAGTCGGAGACGCAGGAAAAAGGTGAATCCAGCGTCCCTCCAATCTCTAGCCAGGTAGATCCTCTGCCCGGCTCCTCTCCGTCCAGTACCCAAGTGGATGCAGCACCTGAAGCGGACGTTCCTCCCTTGCCTCAGGTTGGTGTTCCGTACTCGATCTTCCGCTCTCCTGCTCAATTGGAGTTTGACCGAGTGATGAACGAGTGGTTTTTTCGCACTCGGCAGCCAGACGAGCCTACTCTGGAGATGGTCTTGGCCGAGATCAATGCTGAAGCTTCAGCTCGTCCACAGGAAGAGTCCGAGACTGCTCCCGAGTCCTCGCGCCAAGGAGCAGCACTTGACGTCGTGGGCTACAACCAGGATCTTACCCGGGTGAAGGAGTTGAGCAAAGGGCTTTGTCAATTTGTGGAGGTAATTTTTTTAGAGTCCTCTTCGTATGTTGTAGTCTCATCTGAGTACTTACATTATTGTTTCTGTACAGGGCTTTGATGTAAAGGTCACTGATCAGATCACTCGGATTCGTTAGGAGCTAGCTGGTGAGAATCAGCGACTCAAAGACTACATCGCCCAAGATCAGATTAGCCAAAAGGTGGCCACGCAGCTCCTGAATAACCACATAAATGAGCTGTAGAACAATCTCATGGCTATTGTCGATGAGCGTGATGCGGCCAACAACCGGGAGGTTGAACTACTCGCCAAGGATGCTGCCTTGGAGCAGAAGTTGAAGGAGCTCAAGAAGTCCTCCAAGAAGCAGTTAGCTGGTAAGTTGAAAGTACTGTCCCGAGTCCTTATTGCTTTTGCAGACTGATGACACTCGTCTGATTGATATGCTTGCAGATGCGAAGACGCTAGCTTCAGGGTGGCAGAGTGCGTTCAACCGGAAGGAGGCAGAGCTTGAGGAGGTATACGCTAATGCGCAGAATACTCTTCAAGAGGCCAAACTGATGCGTGATGGTGCTGACCGGGACCTCCTGTAGGCTTTAAAATCGACAAAGGAGTCGCGGGAAGCTCTGGAAGCGATTCAAACGCAACTTCAGGAGTCTCAGGAGTCCTTGAAGACTTCGCAGGCTTCTTTGAAGGCGCTCGAGCTTGCTGTTGAGCCCGTCCTGGGTATGATCCCGCGCCCTGAAGGAGCCGACGAGTCCTTGATTGATCGAGCCAAGGCTGCGCCCGGGTGGCTGAATCAGTATATCAAGAACATGGTGGCTTCAGTGGTGCAAGGTCTGTTGGCGACGCTGCGACTGCATATGCCATCCTTCGACCTGTCGTCCGACATGACGCTTCCTGAAGGCAAGAGCGATGAGGACCTTGCGGCGATGCAGGAGGAGGTCTAGGCCGTGGCGGAGGAGTACTCGCAGATTCTTGATCTTGTAGAGTAGTATACCCTCCTTGGTCCTTTGGCCATGATTTGTATTGCCTGTAAACAATTATTATTAAGCATAAAGAATCAAAGTATTAGTTATTTTTGAGACCTGTGAATTTCGTGTGTTGTTGACTCGGCATTGCAAGGAATGTCTTGTCAATGGGTCATTTTGTCTGATGTGGATGTGTGACCAGACGTCTTATTAGACGGGTCTATCCGGGTGCTCTCTAGCACTTAAGTTTGGGTCATATGACTTCGTTTCTCTAATGGTCTTTGACGATATTATAGAGAACTTGGTCTGCCCGAGTACTACTCTTAGTACCCTTGTTCAAGGGATAATTTTGATCAAGCACCTCTGAAGGACCGTAACGATGGTTCGTGTTGGGTGGATCATATCCTCTTGGTAGTCGCAGCTTGAGTGCGAAAGTGGGTCGGACCTCTGTCTGGTTAATGTGTAACAGGGTGAGTACCACTCCCCTTGTTATACCTTATAGGAACTAGTATCTACTTTGTAGATACCATATTCTCTATAGGCTGATAGCCGGGTATTAAATCGTACTATCATTTGAGTTGTATTGAGCTCAGAGCTCGTAACTCAAGTATGGTTACTGCTGAACCGTCCATCCGAGTAATATCATGTATTAGTCGGTGGGATATAATAGCTAAAGCTTATTGTATGACTGAAAAGCTTTATCCGACTAAGTAGTCATGATAAAGTGTAATAAAAAGGATAATTCATAAAGCTCTTGTTTCTGATGAATCCAAACTTTATTAACATTCGGGGAATAAGTACATTTGCCCTGAATCGAATTTGTAGCATAGTCCTTAGGTATGGAATTTCTTCAGATGCTCAATATTCCATGAATTTGGCAATGGAGAACCATCCTCAGTGACTAGCTCAAATGACTCGGGTCTTGTTACTTTAGATACTATGTAGGGTCCTTCCCATGGACTCATTAGCTTGTGGCATCCTGTTGTATTCTGAATCTTCTTCAGGACCATGTCGCCTACTTGGAAAGTATGGTGATGGACATTCTTGTCATAGTAGCGCCTCATCCCTTGAAGGTATCTTGTTGATTGAAAGAGAGCGGCTAATCGGGCCTCCTCGAGACTGTCGACTTCTAGTCGCCTTGTATCATCAGCCTCTCCTTCATTGTACTGCTCTATTCGTGGGGAATTCCAAATTAAATTTGTCAGGAGAATCGCTTCAGTGCCATAGACTAGGAAGAAAGGAGTTTGTCTTGTTGCCCGACTTCGCTGTGTCCGTAGCCCCCAGACTACTTTAGGCAGCTCTTCGACCCACTTCCCGCCGTGGTCTTTTAGGAGATCGAATAGTCTTGGCTTTAAACTGACAAGTATGAGGGCGTTTGCTCTCTCAACTTGGCCGTTTGATTGTGGGTGCGCCACTGATGCGTAGTCTATCTTAATTCCGCTGTCACTGGCCCATGACTTGAACTCAATAGCCGTGAAAGGGGTCCCAAGATCAGTGATAATTCTATGTGGCATCCCAAAGTGATGGAAGATGCTGTTGACGCAAAACGTGACACCTCGCGTCAAGGCACACAGCAAGCCGAACGCGGCTGGCTTCAATCGGGTGCCCGGAGCGTACTGAATCCGGAGACGTGCCAGTCGGTTTGACCTGAAAACCAACAAGGGATAAAAGTATGAGAATACCTTGGAACATGCCGGGTGAGACCAGACAGTTCCATATGTACGGCTTTAAAAGCCAATCACGACGGCACACAGCTATAGAAGCTGTTTGTCGGAACGAATTTATAATGTCATTCGGCAAGTATAAAAGATAAAGCTTGTGAACATATTGAATGCCGAACGCATAAGTAACAAGAAGATAAAAAGGCAATTTGTAAATACAAATCTATTCAGATGACATATGCATAGGCTAATCTAGCTAGTCTGCCGCACGTCTAGCCTTCATAAACCCGTCAGGTGTAAATTCAAGCAAAGCTAATCCACCGCATGATACCATTTGCTATAAATCTACACCACTCCTTATAATTAGATTAATCCACCGCATGATACGATCTAATTATAAGAAGCTAAAAGCACACGTACATCTGGACAGACCTATAAAAACTCATTACTCGTGTAAGCTTAACCAGAATCGGCAAACTAGCCGAACTGGGGTCCATGAAGAAGAAACATACAAGCCAAGCATGGTTAAACTAATCTAAAACCTGCATCTGCCGCACGACACCTAGTTTCTTCAAAGCCTAACCATGATTGATATGCATGAACCCACAACATGTAACAATCTAGATTGAAAGTTGATTCAGCCATCATGATCTTATGATTAAAAGAAAGCACAAGCAAACTCGTGCGACAAGGCCGAACAAAGATCAATCTAGATTGGGCAAAAGAGTGTTACAGGAATTAAATAAATAAAACACATAACACATGATAACTTAATGAATCTACTAGATCTGCCAAATCAAATAGAGCCGATAACTATTTTTACTCATGTCTTAATCCGCCGCACGATACAAGGCACAAGCAAAAACTTCTCGTCATAAGCTTAAATCCGCCGCACGATACTAAGCTTAACATACGAGACTACTTGCATCATATCTAAATCCACCGCATGATACTAGACATGATGGCAAGGTTGCCGGTACTTACGGAGGTCGACGGATCGATGTTTCCTCTCGAAGAACTCGACGACACGACTTAGGGACTCGAAGATGGCATGGGGCCGGTTTGTATTGATGTGGTTGTGAACATTTTTTTACAATAGCCAAGGGTTTATATTTATACCCTGGACGCAATACAAGTCCTAAGAGGACACGACTATGAAATATTAAAGGAAAATACAATATTCTTGGCCTTCAACTCCTTTCGAAATCATCATTGCCTTAATTGTCGCAATTTTGTTGCCCGATTGGCTCTCGCTTCCGTCGTTTCAATGGAAACTCCCTTTTCTCAGAATAGCCGACCGCATGAGCAGTTGCAGAATCCTTGGAAACTAGTCGACCGCATGGATACTTGCCGAATGTCTTATACGTCCATCTCCGCACACTGGACATGCATGCCGTCTTCTAACCTTTCCTTCATCGTGAAGCCATTCATGCTAAATATAGAAGTGGACGTCGAGATGTGCATGCCTTATATATATTGCCTTCTTTGCATGCTTGCCACATCACAACGCCACCAAATCCAACTCCTAGCCAATGAGATCAGAACCCTCTGCTTCTTGAATACTCGTTTAATCTGTCACGGTCATGGTCGATTATCCTCGTGATCGGCTTCTCTTGCCATATCTATTTCGTGAATGGAGTAACCGACCGCTTAGCCGTCTACTGAATGCTCTTCTCACTACTCGTTGGGTCCACCTGTCATCTTCTCAATGTTGACCAAAATCCAGTGTTAACACAGGCCCCCGTAGTTCGGAGTATGAATTGTCATGCTTCGAACTATTTGATCTCTGTTGGTCTTCTTCAAAAAGCCAAGAAATCCACTGATAGCAATAACATTTTCTCACCATGTTTCCACAGTTTTGCCTGTAAAACAATAATTCTCCAATACATGTGGAAACAAGTTAGTTACAAATGCATATGTGTATAAATATTATAGTTCTTCCACTTTATTAATCAGAAGATGCTGCAATGCCGACTACATCTCAAAAGTATCATATTTTATAACCAAGATTTCTTTTAAACTTGAATAAAATGGTACCTTACTCATCCATCCGTCTCTTTAATTATGGGGCTTTAGATCTCACTGAATCCTCAAGCGATTGCAAAACAGAATAGCTACATAAATGCTTATCTTTTACCCCTTGATCACTTTTCATCTGGAGTTTTTATCATTATCTTTATATAAAATCGTATGACATAATATTGCAAAGTCAAAGACTTGACCATAAGGAGATACAAGACATAAACCTAGATCAAGAAGTGCAAGTGAATATTTTTATTACTTTTTCTTTTGCATATGTCATTCTCCCTACTTTTTAAAATTATGAGGCTACTAGGCCTTCGACCATCTTTTATTTTATTTGGCGGTCACTTGACCTTTTCTTTTTCATATTTTTATTTGGGCGGTCACTTGACCTTTTTTCTTTCTCAGTTCTGGCGGACACATGTCTGTCGTTTTTATTTCTGAGATTTATAGAATAGTCTCATATTTCTAATCAAAGAGAGAATGCACATGCAAAACACTTATTAGTCTATAACGTGTACGTGAATCTTGATCTTGAGAATATGACTATAATCTCAACTAGTAGTCATGATGATTTAACAGTGCTCAATATGACATTAAGTAAATTTTATTATTAATTAAATCTCCGAATTTCAAGTATCTCTCAGAATAATGTCATAGCAAATTCTACCTCTATTCATATCCCACAACTACTTTCCGACAAAGTTTAAATTCTATGCAACCCACAAATTTCAAAGACTTCAAGATAAATATAATAACCACTAGACCCAATTCTTAAAGAAATCAAAGTTATAAACCAGACACAGGTGAAACATAAAACAGAGCATCTATTTATCATTTCAACAATGGATAACCCAAAATATTTATATCACATATTCATATAGTGGAATTTTTTTTATTTTTTTAGTGCGGAGACGCAACATGAGAGGTTTCGCTTTTTAATGATTTTAATTTTGAGCTCTGAAACTATTAGAGAAGCAAGGGTAAAATTACAAAAACCACCGTTAAAGATGAAGCAGCCATTCGTTTTGTCCTTCTTCACGATGGATCGCTCGATGCTGTACGATGTGTGCGTGTTGATCTCAGGCCCCCCGACACGTAGTCACAGCGTGTGACAGAACCTCCTGAATTAATAAGGCCCACGAGTACCTGTCCTTGTCCTACAGACCTCAGACAGTCATACCCTGTGCCCCATAACCCAAAAGACCCATCACGTGTCATCGGGTAACCCGACTCATCCACCTTTCCTTACATTCCCAGGATCATTGCAAGAGTCATGCAGTATTACAACATTTCACAAATAATATACATCAGAGATAAAAGTGCGGAAGTATTACACCATAAGTTTTACAAACCAGTTGTTCAAACTCGCGTCGTTATTACAAACCATAGTTCCAAACTTCACCCTAGGTAGTGGAAGCAACATTAATATAATTGTATTGCACACAAATAACCCCGCCTAAGGGTTGCATTACTCCTCTCCGGACACGTCCTCCTCAATGACGGTCACGCAACAAGCCTCAAAGCAAGGCTGCTCGTGAACGTCACCTGCAACAGGGGTTTAACAAACCCTGAGTACAAAGGTACTCAACAAGGCTTAACCGACAAGATAGGAGAAGAAACAGATATGCTGGTTTGGGTAGGCTCAACAGTACTTTTCATTTGCATAAAAGCTTACTAAAGTAATCCTAGATCCAAATTTTACTTAATCATTTAAGTACTTGGTAAGAACTGAAAGTGAACACTAGTGAAAGATCATTAGCATTCTTTCTTAAACCAGTTCCATTTTATTCTACGATGTGGGTCAAAAGATTGAGTCTCCTTAACCGAGGAGCACGACGATTCGAACCAATTAAACCAGATCTGGGAGTTTTCCACGATCATACGATATATGTAGACCCTTGATCACACATATATCAATCCCCAATCTCGGATCCTCCAAACAAGACTGGGTCCGCGCCACCCGAGAGCACTTGTACACCTCCAATCCGGGACTTTAACCCACGAGGGTAGCTAGTACTCCCACCATCTCTCCACTCCCAGTGCGCGAGTAGCCGTTCTCATTTAAAAACCACCAAGGCAGGGCTTACCGTAGCATATGATCGGTACTTCATAGTTTCTCAATCTAGCAGGCCAACAACGGTTAACCTTATCCCGACACATCCGGGTCACCCTACACCAACCCAAGGTTCGATGCATGTGCCCGTCTGGTCTTAACCATTATTCTTTCTCATTATCATTCCAAAACGATAAGTATCGAAAACATTTATCAAAAGCTTCATAAATCAAGGCTAAGCATTTCTATCATTTGCATAAATCAGGTATCAAGGAATGATATATCGATAACAAGGTGGATCATGCATCAACAGGTTTAAAGCATTTATTTGATAAACATCTAATGCATCAGGTTATCGAAAGTAAGTGTAATTGTAAATCCAAGGAAATGGTTAAATGCACCGGGGCTTGCCTTCGTTGACCGAAAAAGTCGGAAACTCCTGATATTCCGGATCAACTAGACACTCTGAACTCCCTGGACCAACCTCGTCCGGGCAATCGACCTCTTCGGAAACTACACGATAAAAGAGTGCATGCCTAATGAGATGCTCATGTCATGATCATGGTAAAGATGGAAAATTACTAAGTATAAACACTTGACTTGCAACAACTTTCCCTCACGGTAAAGTTGCAAGCCAACAAAACCAACTTGCATAAACATGCATGGTTTACATGAGCGACACTTGCCTGCATCAAGCAGCAAATCAAGATAATTCACTTATCTTAACCTTCAATTCTACCATAAAGAAACTTGGGTTTTCATGTTTTACAACATTACTTATTCATAAAGAAAGCAATGTAAATAGCATGAAATTAAGTTGTGAAGCAAACTATGCTTAAACTAGTTCAAATTTTGTACACAGATTGGGTATGACCCAAACAGTGCACAAAATAAATTTCAGCATTTTTGGAGTTAAACTCAATTTTATAAAAATCATTCAACAATGATTCAAGGATTACAAGGTACAATTTTTACTGCAAAACATTATACAGAAACATGCATATATTATATTTTTAATAAAAACTACACATCTCAAAGAACATGTACAAATTTTTCCATGATTTTTGGATTAACAGATTAATTCATACAAAAATAACAAAGTCAGCATTTGCATGCACAAAATAGAAAATAGATTAAAGCGCTTAAACAAATAAAAGCCCTGTCAGGCCGAAACCGGCCCACCTGGCCCAACTTGCGCGCAAACCGGCCCAAGTCGGGCCTGCTCGTGTTTGCACAGCCGACTTTGCAGAAAAGCCCTCCGGCTTTAACCAAACTACAACTAAGTCCTTGACACTGTTGAGCACTATTCAACAGAGTCATAGACTTTGTACCTAGGCCCTCGGATTTTGTCGAATTCCCAACGACAAGTCCCCGACTCCAAGGCTGCCGGCGGCGAGCTCGGCTCGCGCACGCCGGAGCAACGCGACCTCCTCCGGCCAAACCAACCGGCTCAGCACCTTCCCCTTGCCCTCATGGCTCCGATGAACCCTCAAACTCCCTCCCTCGACCTCTCTCTCTACTCCGACGACGACAGCGGCGGACGCGACGGCACGGCGGCGACACGCCGGCCAACTGGGAGCGCTACCGACCCCGCGGCGCACGCATCAGCACCAGAGACTCACCACGGCTATAACGAGCTAGATCTTCGAGGCTGACGCGGCTCCGAACAGGGAGGACGACGACGACGGCGAGTTCCAGCGGCGCGGCTCGACGGCGACGGCCTGTTCCGGCTGCGACAGAGGGAGACAAGGCCGAGGACCTGGTGTTAGAGCATCAGGAAGAAATGAGGAAGTGATAACAAGGCTCAGGTAAGGACGAACGGGTTCCAAGCTAGCTGACCACGGTGATGGCGTCGACGGCGGTGTCCGACACCAGAGACGAAGACGACGGCTACGACGGGCGGTTGCGGGGGCGAGAGAGGCTACGACCTAGCTCTACAGCTCCGCAACGACGAGGTGAACTTGTTGGTGCGGTCAAACGGGGCGGACGAGCTCTCATGCGGCCGACGTAGCTAAGCAGAGGAAGGGCGGCGGCGGCGAGCGGGAGGAGAAGAAAGGCGAAGCACGGTGCTTTTGAGGGACGATAGCGACGAAGAAGAGGGCGGCGGCGTGTACGCGCTCGCGAAGCTAGCAGGCAGCTCGCTGGCGAGCTCCAGACGGTTCCCCTCCGCCGGCACTGTTCCTTGCTCCTCTCCCCTTACTGAATTTTCAAAATTACTTTTGAAATTTGAACTACACTTCAAGATATGCCAAAATATGAAATGTAGAGTTTGAAAAGTTGTACAACTTTGCTTTAACACTCTTTGGCTGATTTCAAATGGAAATAGGTCAATTTGATCAAAACAGCTCAAACCGATTTCAAATTGAAAATTTGAAAAGGGGACAGAACTAAGGTTTTGCAGTAAAAGCAAAATTACTTTTGATTTTGCATTGACACTTGAAAAATGGTCAGTGTATGAAATGTTCCTTTTGAAATTCTCTACAGCTTTGATGTAGATCTCAAACTCAGATTTCAAGTATTTTTTGAAAAGCAAGTTTAAAGTTAAAAGGTGACCATTTCCAGGGTTTTAGTAAATTCAAAATTACTTTAAATTTTGTACAGAAACTTTGAAAACTTTGAATACCAAAGTTGTACCTCTCCTCAAGGTCTACCAAAAAGCTTTTAGGCTCAACCCCTAACTAAGCATAGATTTTTAGTTAACTAGAAAGGGCTAATTAACTTATATAGGAATTTAATGATTTTCCCAATTTTTAAGCTAAACAAATTTTATAGCCTTTTGAATTGTTGAACTTGAATTCATGCCTTTACATGACTTTAGTCAAATGGGAATGAACACAAGTTACTTCATAATTACATTCTAAATTAGGTTTTTGAGTTACATCACAAGCATATAAACAAAGATGCTCAAATATTAGGAATTAAACTTATTTTAATGAATGCATCTCAAGGTGAGCTAGCACATGATGCTATGAAATGCTTATGATGACATGGCAACATTTTATTCATGTAAACACCTGAGGTGTTACATCCTTTCCCCCTAAAAGAAATCTCGACCCGAGATTTCACCACAAACCAAACCAACTACTAAAGTTGTGGGGTACGGGGATAAAGATTACAGACTTTTTACAAAAACTAGGAACACGTTCTACTTGTTAACCTCTTTCTTGTCCTGACTGTATGGTTGCATAGAATTCAGGAAACTGCTCTATCAGAAATTCTTCAGTTTCCCAAGTTGCTTCTTCCTCAGAATGCTGACTCCATTGAACTTTATAGAACCTGTTAGTGTGTCGCCGAGTCACTCTATCTCGCTCATCGAGAATTTTGATGGGATACTCTGAGTAAGTCATATCAGGCTCAAGTTGTACCCCTTCAACATCAATCACTTGGTCAGGAACTCGCAGACACTTCTTCAGCTGAGAGATGTGAAACACATTATGAACCTCTGACAGATGAGCTGGTAGTTGAATGCGATATGCCACTTTGCCACACTTGGCCAGGATTTGAAATGGTCCGATGTAGCGGGGAGCAAGCTTTCCTTTGACCCCAAAACGATAAACACCCTTGGTGGGTGACACCTTTAGATACACAAAATCTCCTTTGGCAAACGTCAAAGGTCTACGCCTTTTGTCTGCATAGCTTTTCTGTCGGGATTGTGCTATCTTCATATTCCTTTGTATGAGTTTGACTTTCTGTTCGGTCTCTTAAACTAAATTGACACCAAAGAACCATCTTTCACCAGGTTCGGACCAATGTAAAGGAGTCCGACATCTTCTGCCATATAAAGCCTCAAATGGTGCCATACAGATACTCTCTTGATAGCTATTGTTGTATGAGAACTCTGCTAATGGTAAGCACTCATCCCACTTAAATGGAAAGTTAAGAGCACACGCCCTGAGCATATCTTCTAATATCTGATTTACTCTTTCAGTCTGACCCCCTGTTTGTGGATGGTAAGCTGTGCTGTGTAAGAGTTTAGTGCCCAGAGAATCATGTAGACTTTCCCAGAATTTTGAAACAAACTGAGTACCCCTATCTGAGACAATAGTCTTCGGAACTTCATGCAAACTCATAATCCTCTGAAAGTATATCTTGGCATATGTGGATGCCGGGTAGATGGTCTTGACTGGTATAAAGTGTGAAACCTTGGTTAGACGATCTACTATAACCCAAATAGAATCGTAGCCCTTGGATGTTCTTGGCAAACCAATAATAAAGTCCATACTGATGTCCTCCCATTTCCAAGCAGGAATTGGCAATGGCTGCAGTTCACCAGCTGACTTAAGATGAATGGCTTTGACTTTCTGACAAGTATCACATCTGGCTACATACTTTGCAATTTCGATCTTCATCTTTGTCCACCAGAATCTTTGCCTAAGATCCTGGTACATTTTTGTACTCCCCGGATGAATCGCAAACGGGGTAAGATGAGCTTCATCAAGAATTTGCTTCCTCAACTCAGGATTCTTCGGAACGACCAGTCTGTCTCTGAACCAGACCACTCCTGCTTCATCAACTCGGAAGCAAGAAGCTTTGTCTGCCTTGGCTTTCTCTTTGAGGTGAACAATACCCTTGTTTTCTTTCTGAGCAGCTACAATCTGATCTTTGATAGATGACTGAACTGATATATTAGACAAACTGCCCTGAGTGATCATCTGAATACCCAGTTTTTCTAACTCAGAACAGAGAGCAAGATCTACTGGTCTGACCGTGGTACAGTTGCAACGAATCTTCCGACTAAGAGCATCGGCTACAACATTTGCCTTTCTAGGATGGTAATGCACTTCAAGATCATAATCCTTGATTAGCTCTAACCACCTCCGTTGTCACATATTCAGCTCTGACTGAGTGAAAATATATTTCAGACTCTTGTGGTCGGTGTATATGTGACATGTGTTGCCCAAGAGATAATGACGCCAAATCTTTAAGGCATGGACAACTGCTGCTAACTCTAAGTCATGAGTTGGATAGTGTTCTTCATGATGCTTCAACTGCCTGGATGCATAAGCTATTACTCTGCCCTCTTGTATCAAAACACAACCAATCCCGATACCAGAAGCATCACAATACACATCGAACGGCTTCTCAATATTGGGTTGGGCTAAGACTGGAGTTGTAGTAAAAAATTCCTTTAATTTCTGAAAAGCTTCTTCACATTTATCCGACCAGACAAACTTGACTTCATTCTTTAACAACTGAGTTATAGGTTTGGCAATTTTGGAAAAGTCTGGAATAAACCTGCGGTAATAACCTGCCATACCCAGAAAACTGCGAACTTGATGAACAGTTCTGGGGGACTCCCATTCAAGGATTTCTTGTACCTTGCCTGGATCCACAGCTACACCTTCAGCCAATAACACATGACCTAAAAATGGAACTCTGTCTAACCAGAATTCACATTTACTAAACTTTGCATATAGCTGATGGTCTCTCAGACGGCCCAACACTACTCTGAGGTGTTCAGCATGTTCTTGTGGATTCTTGGAATATATCAGAATATCATCAATGAATACCACTACAAACTTGTCTAGCTCAGGCATGAATACGAAGTTCATCAGGTACATGAAGTGAGCTGGAGCATTGGTCAACCCAAAGGACATGACCAAGTACTCATACAGGCCATATCTGGTGGTGAAAGCAGTTTTAGCAATATCTTCAGGCCTTATTTTTATCTGGTGATACCCAAATCTCAGATCTATCTTGGAAAATACCTCGGCGCCCGTGAGTTGATCAAACAGAAGATCAATCTGCGGCAACGGGTACTTATTCTTCACCGTTACTTCATTGAGCGGACGATAGTCCACACATAGCCTTAATGTTTGGTCTTTCTTTTTGACAAACAAAGCAAGACAGCCCCATGGTGATGAACTAGGTCTGACATAACCCTTATCAAGTAACTCTTGCAACTGAATTTTCAATTCTGCCAGTTCTTTAGGTGGCATTCTATAGGCTCGTCGAGATATTGGTGCTGTTCCTGGCTTTAGCTCTATGTTGAACTCAACATCACGGTCTGGTGGTAACCCCGGCAAGTCTTCAGGAAACACATCCGGGAACTCACAGACTACTGGAATATCCTGAACCTCTTTAACTGTCGTTGCACAGACGCTGCCGCACATCTGATCAATGGTTTTCTTTGGAATCGGAAGTTGGATAAAGAGTTCAGAAGTACTATTAGGTATGATCAACTTGACTGTTCTATGCAAGGCATCTAATACTGCCTTTTGCTGGTACATCCAGTTCATCCCTAGGATCACATCTATATCCTGATCCTTGATTACTATCATATTAGTGAGATAAGTATGCCCGGCAAACTCTACGGGCACTTGATGCGCCACTTCCTTTGTACATAAACGACCTCCAGCTGTGTGTATAAGGAAATTTTCTTGTGTTTGCCCAGTTGATATATGATGTTTTTCAACAAATCTCTTACTGATAAAGGTATGCGATGCACCAGAATCAAATAGTAATACGGCAGGATGGTGAGCGACTGAAAACATACCCATCATGACGGGTTCCCCTTCAGGAATATCTACCGCTTGCGCATAATACACCCAGCCAGTCTTCTGGATGGTCTTATTCTTCTGACTATCATTGCGGCCTTGAGTCTGCTGTGGCTGTTGTTGTGGCCGCTGCTGGAAATTTTGCCTACCTGGTTCTTGCGGAGTATTTGGAATACTCTTCTTGGGATACGGGCAGTTACGGGAGAAATGGCCCGGTTTCCCACAGTTATAGCATGGGTAGTTGTGGTTCTGGGGAGTTTGGGTTCGAATGCCAAGGGCATTCAGCTGTCGTGGATAGTTAGGGTTCACAACAGTTCTAGCAGATGACTGCTATGAGCTGGCTTGTTGTTGCTGGGGTGGACGGTACGGTGGACGGTTGTGCTGGACTGGGTGGTATATGATACGCTGGTGCTTCTTATTGCCACCAAACGATCCAGTCGAACTCCCACCCTTCCTCTTTTTAGCTTCAAGATGCTTGAAATGCTTCTCTTCTGCAGATATAGCTTTGTTCACCGCATCATTGAAGGATATATTATCGTCGCACATTGCCAGCATCTTTTGCATCTTCGTATTCAGCCCCCTCATGAAGCAACTACGCTTCTTGTCATCGGTGTTCACGTGATCCAGAGCATACTGAGACAAATGATTAAACTTGCCAATATACTGCTGTACTGGCTGATCCCCCTGCCTGAGGGCTAAGAACCCTTCGGCCTTCATCCGCATCACTCCCGCTGGAATGTAGTGAGCTTTGAAAGCTCTCGAGAACTCATCCCAGGTAATGCGGTGTCCTGGAGCTTGGGCAGCTTCAAGGTTTGCCCACCAAGTCCCCGCAGCTCCCCTCAACTGCTGGGCTGCGAAGGATGGCTTCTGAGTTTCAGTGCAGTGGATTAGCTCAAACTTCTGATTCATAGTACGGAGCCAATCTGCAGCTTCTAAAGGCTCCTCAGCCTTTATGAATACCGGCGGCCTGGTTTCTGTGAAATCCTGATAAGTACTCTCCTGGACCTGATGATGATGTCGAGCACGCTGCCCATGTGGTGCATTCTGAACTAGGCCCTGTAGCAGACGTGCATTGTCTGTTGTGGCACGCATGAGTGCAGCAATGGCTTCTGCCAGTGTTGGTGGAACAGGGGGTGCGTCGGGAACACCCTCCCCATCATGAGGCGAACCAGTCCCATCAGCAGCACGGGTACGAGGCATCTACTCATAAACAAACCAAACTTTATTGATCTCTGGGTTATGATACAAAAACAGTAACTGCTTACACACTCATGTTACATTATTCATGCATAACAGAACTGATACATGATTCAACTAACTTAGGATCATGTTAAGCTAAACTATTACACAGCCGCTACCCCCTAGGGTTCAAGATCCACGCCTGACACTCTGGTGGGAGACGACTCACTCGTCACACTCACTCTCACTGTCGCTGTCATCAGCAGACTCAACCACATCAGGATCTTCCTCACTCTGCCCATCTACCTCTCCATCATCAATAATCGTACCCATCTCATCTTCAGCTGCATCTGGAGGTGGAGGTGGATGGAGTTGATCATACAACACATGGACTTCCTTATGCAACTGGTCATTGAATGCTTCTATATCCGTCACATACGCCTCCAACTCATGCAAACGGGCTAAAGCGTCATCTTCTCGCTGCCAAGCGGTGTTCCTTTCTCCAAGCATTTTAGTCATAAGTTTTTCTGCATTAACCACGCTTCTGTTGGCCTCTTCCAGCTTGATTTTCATACCTCCAGCTTTGGCAAGTGCCAAGCTCTTCTCCCGAGAGGTGGCAGCCAACTGGGATTTCAGCTCATGGACCTCTGCTCGTAAGTCCTCATTGATCCTCTGACTGCTGCTGGACCCTTCCTCCATGCGGAATGCAAGTTGGTGCTTGGGTACACCATGAGGACCCGTACTCTTGCGAGGTGTCTCCTTACCGCGCGGCATCCTAGTGAGATAAGATTTTGAATTAGGCAGATAAAGGAAAATACTTTTTGGATAGCAAGAAAGGATTGGATTCTAACCCTTACCCAACTATACCATATACCACAAGTTGATTAAGCATGATGCATGAAACGTACTTACACATAAAGCATATAAAATTTACATTATACTCCATTACATAGGAGTAGAAATTTAACAACAATTTCAAATTAAGGCTTAACTTAACATGCTGCTCCACTTAACAATCTACGATCTACTACTTAAGACAGAACATAGATCGAATAGCAGGAATAGGGTAAGTCAAAAGCAATTTGGACCAACTAAATTTGCAATTAGTTTTGATTCAAATCATTTTGAAGTTGTGCAACAATACCCCAAGACTGCTGCAATGATCGCTCGGATACCAGCTGTGACAGAACCTCCTGAATTAATAAGGCCCACGAGTATCTGTCCTTGTCCTACAGACCACAGACAGTCATACCCTGTGCCCCATAACCCAAAAGACCCATCACGTGTCATCGGGTAACCCGACTCATCCAAGTTTCCTTACATTCTCAGGATCATTGCAAGAGTCATGCAGTATTACAACATTTCACAAATAATATACATCAGAGATAAAAGTGCGGAAGTATTACACCATAAGTTTTACAAACCAGTTGTTCAAACTCGCGTCGTTATTACAAACCATAGTTTCAAACTTCACCCTAGGTAGTGGAAGCAACATTAATATAACTGTATTGCACACAAACAACCCCGCCTAAGGTTGCATTACTCCTCCCCGGACACGTCCTCCTCAATGACGGTCACGCAACAAGCCTCAAAGCAAGGCTGCTCGTGAACGTCACCTGCAACAGGGGTTTAACAAACCCTGAGTACAAAGGTACTCAACAAGGCTTAACCGACAAGATAGGAGAAGAAACAGATATGCTGGTTTGGGTAGGCTCAATAGTACTTTTCATTTGCATAAAAGCTTACTAAAGTAATCCTAGATCCAAATTTTACTTAATCATTTAAGTACTTGGTAAGAACTGAAAGTGAACACTAGTGAAAGATCATTATCATTCTTTCTTAAACCAGTTCCATTTTATTCTACGATGTGGGTCGAAAGATTGAGTCTCCTAAACCGAGGAGCACGACGATTCGAACCGATTAAACCAGATCTGGGAGTTTTCCACGATCATACGATATATGTAGACCCTTGATCACACATATATCAATCCCCAATCTCGGATCCTCCAAACAAGACCGGGTCCGCGCCACCCGAGAGCACTTGTACACCTCCAATCCGGGACTTTAACCCACGAGGGTAGCTAGTACTCCCGCCATCTCTCCACTCCCAGTGCGCGAGTAGCCGTTCTCATTTAAGAACCACCAAGGCAGGGCTTACCGTAGCATATGATCGGTACTTCATAGTTTCTCAATCTAGCAGGCCAACAACGGTTAACCTTATCCCGACACATCCGGGTCACCCTACACCAACCCAAGGTTCGATGCATGTGCCCATCTGGTCTTAACCATTATTCTTTCTCATTATCATTCCAAAACGATAAGTATCGAAAACATTTATCAAAAGCTTCATAAATCAAGGCTAAGCATTTCTATCATTTGCATAAAGCAGGTATCAAGGAATGATATATCGATAACAAGGTGGATCATGCATCAACAGGTTTAAAGCATTTATTTGATAAACATCTAATGCATCAGGTTATCGAAAGTAAGTGTAATTGTAAATCCAAGGAAATGGTTAAATGCACCGGGGCTTGCATTCGTTGACCGAAAAAGTCGGAAACTCCTGATATTCCGGATCAACTAGACACTCTGAACTCCCTGGACCAACCTCGTCTGGACAATCGACCCCTTCGGAAACTACACGATAAAAGAGTGCATGCCTGATGAGATGCTCATGTCATGATCATGGTAAAGATGGAAAATTACTAAGTATAAACACTTGACTTGCAACAACTTTCCCTCACGGTAAAGTTGCAAGCCAACAAAACCAACTTGCATAAACATGCATGGTTTACATGAGCGACACTTGCCTGCATCAAGCAGCAGATCAAGATAATTCACTTATCTTAACCTTCAATTCTACCATAAAGAAACTTGGGTTTTCATGTTTTACAACATTACTTATTCATAAAGAAAGCAATGTAAATAGCATGAAATTAAGTTGTGAAGCAAACTATGCTTAAACTAGTTCAAATTTTGTACACAGATTGGGTATGACCCAAACAGTGCACAAAATAAATTTCAGCATTTTTGGAGTTAAACTCAATTTTATAAAAATCGTTCAACAATGATTCAAGGATTACAAGGTACAATTTTTACTGCAAAACATTATACAGAAACATGCATATATTATATTTTTAATAAAAACTACACATCTCAAAGAACATGTACAAATTTTTTCATGATTTTTGGATTAACAGATTAATTCATACAAAAATAACAAAGTCAGCATTTGCATGCACAAAATAGAAAATAGATTAAAGCGCTTAAACAAATAAAAGCCCTGTCGGGCCGAAACCGGCCCACCTGGCCCAACTTGCGCGCAAACCGGCCCAACTCGGGCCTGCCCGTGTTTGCACAGCCGACTTTGCAGAAAAGCCCTCCGGCTTTAACCAAACTACAACTAAGTCCTTGACACTGTTGAGCACTATTCAACAGAGTCATAGACTTTGTACCTAGGCCCTCGGATTTTGTCGAATTCCCAACGACAAGTCCCTGACTCCAAGGCTGCCGGCGGTGAGCTCGGCTCGCGCACGCCGGAGCAACGCGACCTCCTCCGGCCAAACCAACCGGCTCAGCACCTTCCCCTTGCCCTCATGGCTCCGATGAACCCTCAAAGTCCCTCCCTCGACCTCTCTCTCTACTCCGACGACGACAGCGGCGGACGCGACGGCACGGCGGCGACACGCCGGCCAACTGGGAGCGCTACCGACCCCGCGGACGCGCGCATCAGCACCAGAGACTCACCACGGCTATAACGAGCTAGATCTTCGAGGCTGACGCGGCTCCGAACAGGGAGGACGACGACAACGGCGAGTTCCAGCGGCGCGGCTCGACAGCGACGGCCTGTTCCGGCTGCGACAGAGGGAGACAAGGCCGAGGACCTGGTGTTAGAGCATCAGGAAGAAATGAGGAAGTCATAACAAGGCTCAGGTGAGGACGAACGGGTTCCAAGCTAGCTGACCACGGTGATGGCGTCGACGGCGGTGTCCGACACCAGAGACGAAGACGACGGCTACGCCGGGCGGTTGCGGGGGCGAGAGAGGCTACGACCTAGCTCTACAGCTCCGCAACGACGAGGCGAACTTGTTGGTGCAGTCAAATGGGGCGGACGAGCTCTCACGCGGCCGGCGTCGCTGAGCAGAGGAACGGCGGCGGCGGCGAGCGGGAGGAGAAGAAAGGCGAAGCACGGTGCTTTTGAGGGACGATAGCGACGAAGAAGAGGGCGGCGGCGTGTTACACGCGCTCGCGAAGCTAGCAGGCAGCTCGCTGGCGCGGCGCATGCGCCCCAGCGCGAGCGCTGCACAGATGAAGCAGCTCGCTGGCGAGCTCCAAACGGTTCCCCTCCGCCGGCACTGTTCCTTGCTCCTCTCCCCTTACTGAATTTTCAAAATTACTTTTGAAATTTGAACTACACATCAAGATATGCCAAAATATGAAATGTAGAGTTTGAAAAGTTGTACAACTTTGCTTTAACACTCTTTGGCTGATTTCAAATGCAAATAGGTCAATTTGATCAAAACAGCTCAAACCGATTTCAAATTGAAAATTTGAAAAGGGGACAGAACTAGGGTTTTGCAGTAAAAGCAAAATTACTTTTGATTTTGCATTGACACTTGAAAAATGGTCAATGTATGAAATGTTCCTTTTGAAATTCTCTACAGCTTTGATGTAGATCTCAAACTCAGATTTCAATTAGTTTTTGAAATGCAAGTTTAAAGTCAAAAGTTGACCATTTCCAGGGTTTGAGTAAATTCAAAATTACTTTAAATTTTGTACAGAAACTTTGAATACCAAAGTTGTACCTCTCCTCAAGGTCTACCAAAAAGCTTTTAGGGTCAACCCCTAACTAAGCATAGATTTTTAGTTAACTAGAAAGGGTTAATTAACTTATATAGGAATTTAATGATTTTCCCAATTTTAAGCTAAACAAATTTTATAGCCTTTTGAATTGTTGAACTTGATTTCATGCCTTTACATGACTTTAGTCAAATGGGAATGAACACAAGTTACTTCATAATGACATTCTAAATTAGGTTTTTGAGTTACATCACAAGCATATAAAATAAGTTGCTCAAATATTAGGAATTAAACTTATTTTAATGAATGCATCTCAAGGTGAGCTAGCACATGATGCTATGAAATGCTTATGATGACATGACAACATTTTATTCATGTAAACACCTGAGGTGTTACACAGCGGCGTAATCGATGATTCACTGGTGTCCTCCTTTCTCTCATCCGAGACGTCTTCGCCGAATACGGGTTGAAAATATTTGAAGCCAATCATAAACGTCAATCCTTCTTCTGCAAATGACTGACTGCTTCAGATCTTGTAGCTATTCTGACTATAAGTGAACTTGTCACCGTTGCATGTGTCTTGTTGGCACCACCTTATTCAAGGCCATCAGCAAAGGTATCTCTTTCAATATGAAGTGTGCTGAAAACGTTTCAGCCGATGGTCTTCTATCGGCCGTCCGGTTGCTAACGTCCTTTGTGCTTTTGATGTAGCCTTTCGTAACCTTATCACCAGACTGAGCCTTTTGCGTTATTCAGGGAAAGATAAAGTTATATTAATAGGAGCCGAAGGTTCTATCTTATCGGCTTTTGCTTAGTATGCCTTTGACTTTCTTCTTGTTGAGGAACTGGAATGCTTTAGGTAAGCATTCTGTTAGGTAACTCACGGTAGCTTCGAAGAACGTCATTTTTGATGAAGCTGAGTGTGCCGTAGAGGACGAATACGAGCTCGGCGGTGCGTGGATGCGTGCACGATGAAAACTCCAGCCGATTCCTGTATGCATATCGGCCAATTAGTATATTTTCTCGTGTTGTTGTATCCACCGATTCCTTTCCTGAATAGCCGATTCCAAAGATGACATGCAGATAATTAGCTATCGACCAACTTCCCTCGGCATGACCCCTTGATACTCAATCGGCTATTTATAGCAGCATGCAAGTAAATCTGAATTTGGACTTTATCTCTTTGAACATCTCCATGGAAATCTTCCTTTTATTTATCTCTTCATGTGCATGTCGTGCCATGATATATTTGGAGACCGATACATTCATGCGTGATGTATTTGAAGCCATTTTATTTTTAGGAGAAACCATATCAGCCAATTCTATCTTTAGGAGAAGTTCATTAGCTTCTTTAATTGGTTTCTATGTCCCTGCACGGAGCAAATCCACCCATGCATGCTATCTGCGTCTTCGTAGATGCCATGTACACTCAGTTGATCAGCAGCTATCCCGTGCGTACACGTTGAATCGGCTTTGACAATCAAACAGGAATTGTTGTCCCACCGGGCGTGCCAAAAAGTGTGTTGGCGCAAAACGTGACACCTCGCGTCAAGGCACACAGCAAGCCGAACGAGGCTGGCTTCAATCGGGTGCCCGGAGCGTACTGAATCCGGAGACGTGCCAGTCGGTTTGACCCGAAAACCAACAAGGGATAAAAGTATGAGAATACCTTGGAACATGCCGGGTGAGACTAGACAGTTCCATATGTACGGCTTTAAAAGCCAATCACGACGGCACACAACTATAGAAGCTGTTTGTCGGAACGGATTTATAATGTCATTCGGCAAGTATAAAAGATAAAGCTTGTGAACATATTGAATGTCGAACGCATAAGTAACAAGAAGATAAAAAGGCAATTTGTAAATACAAATCTATTCAGAGGACATATGCATAGGCTAATCCGGCTAGTCTGCCGCACGTCTAGCCTTCATAAACCCGTCAGGTGTAAATTCAAGCAAAGCTAATCCACCGCATGATACCACTTGCTATAAATCTACACCACTCCTTATAATTAGATTAATCCACCGCATGATACGATCTAATTATAAGAAGCTAAAAGCACACGTACATCTGGACAGACCTATAAAAACTCATTACTCGTGTAAGCTTAACCAGAATCGGCAAACTAGCCGAACTGGGGTCCATGAAGAAGAAACATACAAGCCAAGCATGGTTAAACTAATCTAAAACCTGCATCTGCCGCATGACACCTAGTTTCATCAAAGCCTAACCATGATTGATATGCATGAACCCGCAACATGTAACAATCTAGATTGAAAGTTGATTCAGCCATCATGATCTTATGATTAAAAGAAAGCACAAGCAAACTCGTGCGACAAGGCCGAACAAAGATCAATCTAGATTGGGCAAAAGAGTGTTACAGGAATTAAATAAATAAAACACATAACACATGATAACTTAATGAATCTACTAGATCTGCCAAATCTAATAGAGCCGATAACTATTTTTACTCATGTCTTAATCCGCCGCACGATACAAGGCACAAGCAAAAACTTCTCGTCATAAGCTTAAATCCACCGCACGATACTAAGCTTAACATACGAGACTGCTTGCACCATATCTAAATCCACCACATGATACTAGACATGATGGCAAGGTTGCCGGTACTTACGGAGGTCGACGGATCGATGTTTCCTCTCGAAGAACTCGCGACACGACTTAGGGACTCGAAGATGGCACGGGGCCGGTTTGTATTGATGTGGTTGTGAACATTTTTTACAATAGCCAAGGGTTTATATTTATACCCTGGACGTAATACAAGTCCTAAGAGGACACGACTATGAAATATTAAAGGAAAATACAATATTCTTGGCCTTCAACTCCTTTCGGAATCATCATTGCCTTAATTGTCGCAATTTTGTTGCCCGATCGGCTCTCGCTTCCGTCGTTTCAATGGAAACTCCCTTTTCTCAGAATAGCCGACCGCATGGATACTTGCCGAATGCCTTATACGTCCATCTCCACACACTGGACATGCATGCCGTCTTCTAACCTTTCCTTCATCGTGAAGCCATTCATGCTAAATATAGAAGTGGACGTCGAGATGTACATGCCTTATATATATTGCCTTCTTTGCATGCTTGCCACATCACAACGCCACCAAATCCAACTCCTGGCCAATGAGATCAAAACCCTCTGCTTCTTGAATACTCGTTTAATCTGTCACGGTCATGGTCGATTATCCTCGTGATCGGCTTCTCTTGCCATATCTATTTCCTGAATGGAGTAACCGACCGCTTAGCCGTCTACTGAATGCTCTTCTCACTGCTCGTTGGGTCCACCTGTCATCTTCTCAATGTTGACCAAAATCCAGTGTTAACAGATGCTCGGCATGAATTGTACTGACTTTGATGCATTGAACTTGACCAATGGCATGTACTCAATCCACTTGGTGAATTTGTCGATTGCAATGTAGACATACTCGAATCCGCCTGGAGCCCGTTTAAGAGGACCCACCATGTCGAGTCCCCAACATGAGAAAGGCCACGACGGGGGAATACAAATCAATTCATGTGCAGGTACATGCTGCTGTTTGGCGAAGAACTGACATGATTGACAGCGACGGACTAAGTCTTCTGCATCTTTTAAGGCTGAGGGCCAGTAGTAGCCTGATCTGAAGATCTTTCCGACTAATGTCCTTGATGCTGCATGATTACCGCAACACCCGGAGTGGACCTCCTTCAGGATTTCTTTGCCTTCTTCTGGTGAAATGCACTTGAGGAGGACTCCTGATGAGGCACCGCATCGATATAGCTTGTCTCTGACTAGAACATAATTTTTGCTACGTCGGGTGACCTGCTCTGCAGCAGTTTTATCACTGGGCAGTTTATGCTCCTTGAAGTAGTCGATAAAAATCTGTGTCCAGTCGAGTGCTAGAGTTAGAATCTGAGCGAAGGGTGTGGGGTCAGCCTCATCCTTCTCTTGGATTGAAGGCTTGGATAACTCATGTACGAAGGTACCCCTAGGAACCAGAGCTCTGTCGGATCCCAATTTTGCCAGGATGTCTGCCGCCAGATTAAGATCCCGGGTAATATGAATGAGTTCTAACCCCGAGAAGTGTTTTTTTAGCTTGCGGACTTCAGCGCAATAGGCGTTCATTGTTTCCTTGGTGCAATCCCAATCCTTGTTAACTTGGTGGATTACCACGGAGGAATCGCCATAGACTAGGAGTCGCTTGATGCCCAATGTGACTGCTAGCTTGAGTCCGTGTAGTAGTGCTTCATATTATGCTTCACTGTTGGTAGCTAGCCACATTATCTGTAGAACGTACTTGAGCTGCTCTCCAGCGGGTGATACAAGTAGCACTCCGGCACCTGCTCCACTGAGTTTTAAGGACCCATCAAAGTACATCTTCCAATGCTCAGGAATAGCGTTGTTTTAGACCTGCTATATTTCCGTCCACTCGGCGACGAAATCAGCTAGAGCATTTGACTTGACTGCTTTCCTTGGAGTGAACTTGATATTGAGCACCCCTAACTCGACTGCCCACATGGAAATTCTTCCGGTAGCGTCGTGGTTGTGGAGGATTTCTCCCAATGGAAAATCCGTAACAACTGTGATCTCATGGGCTTCAAAGTAGTGCCGTAGCTTTCTTGAAGATATGAGTAGAGCGTAGAGTAATTTCTGTACTTGCGGGTACCTGACTTTTGAGTCGGAGAGTACCTTGCTGATATAGTATACTGGTCCCTGGGTGTGATAGATGTGCTTGTCATCCTTGTGCTCCACTACAATTGATGTGCTCACAACGTGTGTGGTAGCTGCAATATAAAGCATCATCGGCTCCCTGGGTTCTGGCGGCGTGAGTATAGGTGAATTGGTGAGGTATCCTTTGAGCTGTTCGAAGGCCCTGTCCGCTTCTTTCGTCCACTGAAATTTATCGCCGACCTTGAGTAGTTTGAAGAAAGGCAGTCCCTTTTCTCCTAGCCGTGAGATAAATCTATTGAGCGCGACCATGCACCCGGTGAGTTTCTGAACATCCCTGACGGAAGTAGGCGGCTTCATATTGATGATAGCTGTGATCTGCTTTTGACTAGCCTCGATGCCCTGATGGCTAACAAGGAATCCGAGTAACTGTCCTGAGGGTACTCCGAACACACACTTCGTGGGGTTGAGCCTCCATTGGTATGAGCGTAGCCGGGTAAAGGTTTCCTCTAGGTCTGATATGAGGGCAGTCGGATCCTTCGTTTTTATGACCACATCATCAACATAAGCTTCCGCGTTGCGGCCAATTTGGTCGCCCAAACAATCTTGGATAGCACGCTGGTAAGTAGCCCCTGCATTCTTCAACCCGAAGGACATGGTTTTATAACAGTAGGCGCCGAAGGGAGTTATAAACGATGTCTTGGGTTGGTCTTCTCCTTTAAGAGCAATCTGATGGTACCCTGAGTAACAGTCCAGGAAGGAAAAAAGAGCAGAGCCTGCGGTGGCATCAACTATTTGATCTATCCTCAGTAATCCAAAAGGATCCTTTGGACAGTGCCTGTTGAGGTCTGTGTAATCGACACACATGCGCCATTCTGCAGAGTTCTTCTTTTTCACTAGTACCGGATTGGCTAACCACTCGGGGTGAAGAATTTCTCTGATAAACCCAGCCGCGAGTAGTTTAGATATCTGCTTCTTGATTGCCTCTTTCTTTTCTGGTGAGAACCGTCGAAGCCTTTGCTTGATGGGTTTGGAACCCTCTTTTAGTTCCAATTTGTGCTCAGCCAAGCTCCTAGGAACTCCTCGCATATCAGCCGGTTTCCAAGCAAATATGTCTTTGTTTGCTCTAAGGAACTTGGTGAGCGCGAGATCCTATTCTTCAGATAGGTGAGCGCTGATAACTGCTGTCTTTGAGGGATCACCGGTTTCCAGGTCAATTGTTTTTGTAGAGACTTCTGCTGATGGTTGGACAGCACCCGCCTTCTTGGTTGGGATTTTTGAATCTCCAGGCTTGGTGTTATGTACCATCTGAGCGATTTCTTGTACTTCTAGAGCGAGTTGAGCTTTTTCAGCTATGTGAACAGCCTCTGTGTCGCAATCAAATGATCGCTTCAAGTCACCCCTGCAGGTTAGAATTCCTTTAGGACCCGGCATCTTCAACAGAAGGTACGGGTAGTGAGGTACTGCCATAAACTTGGCGATAGCTGGTCGTCCAAATATGGCATGATATGATGACTCGAAGTCGGCTACCTTGAAACTGATGTACTCAGTCCGGTAATTGGTCCGAGTTCCAAAAGTGACGGGTAGTATGATCCTTCCGAGTGGTACAGCCGCCTTTCTGGGTACTATGCCGTAAAAAGGGGCACTTGATGGTGTGAGCTGAGTTGCAAGGTCCAAATTCATCTTGCTTAGAGTGCTTGCGAAGATGACGTTGAGTCCTGCCCCTCCATCTATGAGTACTCTTCCCAATGTGAACCCGGCGACCGTAAGATCCAGGACTAGGGGATAGTTCCCTACATTGGAGACACTGGTCCATTGGTCTGCTCGGGAGAAATTGATCGGATGCTCAGACCAATCAAGGTATCTGAGAGTCGCTGGTTCTATGGACATGATCTCTCGTAGGGAAAGTTTCTGGAGCCGCTTGCTATCGCTGGTGGTTACTCCCCCAAATATGACATTGATGGTCCCTTTGAGGTGCTGGAAACCGCCGACGTCCTGCTGAGGGTCTTCAGTTGTCTTCTTCCCCTTATCTTTCTTGTTTTTGTTGAAGTCAGAGTTCAAGCCTCGCTCCTTGAGCTGTCGACAATGCCTAGCCTGATGTCCTCCTTTCGGATGGAAAGGGCATGGTCCGTCGAGTAAGTCGTCAAAGGTGGATGGCTTGTTCCCCTTCTTCTGAGGCTCCATGGCTGCGACAGTGTTGTCCCCTGTTCTCTTGCGGCTGTTTTGCTGAGCGGCCTGGTTGCCTCCCTGGTTATTTCCTCGATCACACTGCGTGTTCCTCTCGAGAAAGCGTTCATGTGTGCGTTCTTCTATTGCCATCATGGAATTTACTGCCCGATGAAACTCGTCAGCGGTGGTCGGGTCGTGCTTGATGAAATCCTTGTAATTGTACCTTTCGCAGATTCCATTGCCAAAAAGGTCGATTACTTCTCTGTCTGTTATGTTAGACACTATGGAGCGAATTTCCGAGAAGCGTCTGTAGTACTCTCGCATTGTCTCATTTTTCTGCTGCTTGCAAGTCCTGAGCTTAGTCCGGGGGTCTGATCTCTCGGGAACACCCGCAAAGTTCTCTATGAAGATACGATGGAGTTGTTCCTAGGAGTCGATGGACTCGGGCTTAAGCCGGTCAAACCATGCAAGTGGCATTGTTTCTAGAGCCATGGGGAGAAAGAGTGCTTTGACGTCGTTGTTTCCTCCTGCTAACTCGACTGCTTGTGCATATAGCCTGAGCCACCCTTTAGGTTCTGTCTTCCCGTCGTACTTTGAGTAGTTCCCGGGCTTGAATTTTCGTGGAAACGGGAGTGCTCGGAGCCTCTGGGAAAAACAGGGGAAGCGATCGAGTGCGTTAGATGCTGCAATGACGACTCCTTGGTATGATGATTTGGCTCCTCCTTCAACTTGATCAGGTACTCGGTTGCCCAGGCAACTCCTTGCTGGAGCCCTGCCGAGCCGCTCATGAACAGGTCGCCTCTGGCTTGGATGGGATGAGGCTTGTTCATCAGCCAAGGACTCAAGGTTTCGCCCCTTGAGCTGTAGCGCGGTAGTCTGAAGCATGACCAGCCATCGCTCTTCATCAGGGGTGCAGTTGTCCTTGGCTCCCATCTCTGTAGCTAGAGTGATGATGTTTTGGTAGGGTGTCTGGTAGACTTTGTGACCAGCAACCCTCATGAACTCAGGTTCAAGGTTGCGGGAGCAATCAGCTCGTCAACGATTACGATCGTCGTGAGAATGAATTTCTTGGTCTCTGTCTTGACGAGCTTGGCGCTCAGCTTCCTCTTCCAGACGCCTTCGATGATTGTATTCTTCTAGCCCCACATTGAAGCGCTCCATGGCCTCTTTTCGATGCGTTGCCCGTCTTCTGCGAGCGTCTTTGGCCTGATTGCTTCTTACTCTTTCTGCCTTCATTGAGTCGGTTTCTCCGGGTCCTTCTGGGTCGTTATCGGATATCATACTCAAGGTTTCGTCGTCTCGGAGGACATTTGGAGGTGTTGGAGGTCGTAGAGACGACTGGTGTCCTGCCATGAAGACTTCACGGGTGTAACCTTGGTTTGTTGATCCCGGTGTAACTGACTCCAAGGTAGAGGCACTGGAGTTTAGCTCTGTTGAGGTGTCGTGTTCCTCAAAGGGAAGCTGATGTCCATGTTGGTACGGGAGAATCTGGTCAATTGTGCTAACCAATCTAGCCGGGGCTAGTTGTATTGGCCAATGGACGATGTTGCCTTCCTCGGTTGAGCTGAAAACGAGTCCTTGCTGAGCTCCTGTCAGCGGGATCTGTTGGAATTTTGGTTCAATTAGCTCTTGGAAGTTTTTTGCCAAGTTGCGCAGTCCAAAGGGGATACGATATGTGGAGTCCGAGTCCTTCCTGGATCGAGAAGTCGTATCGGAGTTGGAGTCGGATGACTCTGCGTGGTCCTCAGATTCTTGCAATCCTTGGATTGCGAGGTTTGCAAGGTTCCGGGTGAGATGATCCATCCTTGGCATGGCTTGCGCTTCTGACTCAGTGTGAAGTTGTCGATGCAGCTTCCCTTGATCATCCGCGATGCAAGTCCACGAGCCAAAAACGAAAATTGACCCCGCTGGGAACATTTTGACGTGGTTCGTCAAGCTCTTGGTCGTCGAATCGCCGAGAGCCCCTACCTGGCGCGCCAGCTGTCGGTGTTTGTTAACCGACAACTCGTCTTGAGGGATCTCAGATGATTTGTTCGGTGGGGATCGGTGTTCGTAGAACTCAGCGAGTACACAGGGACAACGATTTATACTGGTTCAGGCCGCTAAATAGCGTAATACCTTACGTCCAGTGCGGCGTGTGCCTTGTGTTTTGATTCAAGATTCAATGATAGAAGTTGACGCCTGCTTCCCCTTATATATCTGATGAAGCTAGGCGCAGACCGAGTTCTAGTCGGTTACATCAGAGGAGTCTTATTCTAATTACAAGACTTCCTTTAAGAATTCGACTAAGATACAACGAGAGTCTTAATCCAAGTACACTTCGTATCAAGTCTTCGGATCTCCCGTGCCATCCAGGATTAGTCCGAGTACTCATCTTCTGATGATATCTCTGACATCCTGATCCGTCAGCCAGCTAGATGGAAACCAAGTGCTCAAGTCGTAGATCGAAGCTTCCCACTCTCTAATCTCACTTCCCTAGCTCAAATCTTGCAAGGGAATGAATCTAGGAGCAAAGGGGGAGAGAGAGGGGAGGACTCAATGCTTGGAGAGTGTTTTGTCTGAAGGTAGTTCACAATAAGTGAGTGGAATAATTGGGTAACGGTCGAAAGAGAAGTGGAGAGCTATTTATAGCTCCCCAGTCCCGAGGCCTGTCGGTAGTACCGACCACCCATGGTCGGTAGTACCGACCAGTCAAAGACCGCTGCGCCAGATCTGAGTTTGACCTAAAACCTCCTACCGGCCTTAGGTCGGTACCACCGATGGTCGGTAGTACCGGCCTTATGGCGGTACTACCACCAGGCCAAATCGACCGTGAACAGAGAGCTCCGCAGAAAACCACTTGGCCCCTCGGTAACTACCGACCAAGGTCGGTACCACCGAGGGTCGGTAGTACCGGCCTTATGGCGTTACTACCGCTAGGCCAAATTGCGCAAACACAGAGAGCCATGCAAACTTGCCTTACTACCGTCTTGGGTCGGTACCACCGAGGGTCGGTAGTACCGACTATATGGCGGTACTACCGCCAAGCCAATTTGAGCACGAACAGAGAGGGCTGCAGAAATGACCTTGCTACCGACCGAGGTCGGTACCACCGAGGGTCGGTAGTACCGGCCTTATGGCGGTACTACCGCCAAGTCATTTTTGAGCCTACATAGAGAGGATGTTAGAATGATCTGGATGGTCGGTACTACCGACCTTATGGTGGTCCTACCGCCAGTTCAAAAAGAACCCCATCCAGAGAGCATTGCGCGCTGCCTCCGTGGTCGGTACTACCGACCCCCATGGTCGGTACTACCGACTGTACAGAAATATATCTATGTGTTCGTGATTGTGCGGTGACTCTCAAGCAAACTTTAGTTAGTCGATTTGAGCACTTTTCTCCACATCTAGTCAACCTAATTTGTGACCCTCTTGATAGTTCGGCTTACCTATAACTCAAGTTTAAAATTAAACTTTCAATCAACCACTTGAGCTAGACAACTTTTGTCCAACTATAATCAACGTGCTTTGTTCATGAGATTTCAACATTTCAAATCTTTCTAAGGACTAACACCTGCATATATTCTTTTATAAATCCGTTAGTCCCTAATTTGATTGTCATTAATTAGCCAAAACCCACATTGGGGGCGAATGCACTTACAAACTCCCCCTTTTTGGTAATTTGATGACAACCAACTTAGGCTTACAAAAAGGATGGAAAGAATTGAAACTTTTGAATTCCAAAATTTAGTTCAAGTTCCCACTTAGTGTATGCTTTGGATATGAATTTCAAACCTTGACTTTAAAGCAAGGTTGCATACACAAGAATAAGAGCTCCCCCTAAATTTTGCAATCCGTGGGGTGCCTAAGTGTGTGACAACATCATATATAACAATTTGTGACGCATGAACAGGATGGCATGGTGATCCACATAACAATAAGATAAAAGAAAACGAATGGCTATGGAAGAAAGAAAAAGACTCAAAACACATAGCCATGTCAAAAACAACAATCACCAACCATGACATGAGCAGAAAAAAATAGTGGATCAACCATATAGATATTACATTAAGCTTAAATCAAATCCTCTAGCACTCATGTAGATCATCACAAATGTAGCATACCACACACTTAGTTCTCATAGTTTTCAAACTCTCTCAAAGGGCTAACTATTACATCATGACAGAGCCTAACACTCCCCCTTTGGCATCAAAAGCCAAAAAGGGTAGGCCACGATCAGCAAAGGATCTAATAGTAGCCACCAGAAGAACCATCAAAACCACCAAAGAGAGAGGAGTACGTGCTGGCGCCAACATCACCACCTGGGAACGACGACGAAGGAGCGCTAGAAGGATCCGGCGGAGGAGAAGGGGCGTGGAAGCCACCACTCCCAACTGGATCGGCGTCCGGGGTAGCAAAGCCCATGTAGGAGCCACCCCCTCCACCCTGGTATGAGGTGGACCTGCCACCATGTGACGGACCCGCTCCATAGTCAGGATAGAAAGGAGGAGGCTGATACGAAGGCGGAGGATGTAGAGGTTGAAACAAAGCTGAGCTGAAGATACCGGCATCATCATCACCTCCATGATGATGCTGCTTGTCGACGAAATATGGTCGATAGTCCACCTAAGGGTATGCCCAAGGTGGTAGATTAGAGGGGAAGATGCGCAAGACGACGACCCAGACGTTGACGCAAGGCAAAAGTAGATGAACACGGAGGTTTATCCAGGTTCGGGCCGCTAGATTAGCGTAATACCCTACGTCCTGCGTCGAGTTCTATTGATTGGATCTGGCTTGTGGCTTATGACCTATGATCTGCTGTCTATGATCTGCCTTCCTCTCGGAGGGCCCCTGCCCCTCCTTATATATTCTGAAGGGACAGGGTTACATAGTAAGTATCCGAGTTGGTACTGTATCTAGATTACAACTGTCGTGCGGTGCATGTCGTGCGCCGCACGTCTTCATCCTATGGGTCGGACGACCCCTAGTAATGCGGCCCATGTACCATCATGTGGTACCCTGGGGTCTATATCCCCATAGCTAGTCCCCGAGCCTGACAGCAGGTGACTCGGTCACGTGGTGCCAGGGTCTTGAGAATAATCAAACTTATATACATGCGCGAACGAGCGCCATGTATACACGGTAGTCCCCAAGGCTGCTAGAAGATGAAGAATAAATCTTGTAGCAGGCTTATAAAAAAGGGCAATCTACTATAGTGAAAGCAGTATGTCATTCGAGCAGGTTGCCGAACGACGAGTCCAAGCACCGAGCAGTCCCCAAGTTAGCTGGTGAGCCCTCGGTGTAGCCATCGATGAACGCTGAGAAGTACAGCCAGCTGGTCAGCGATGACATCTGAGTGCTAGGCGGTGAGCACCGAGCGATCCGTCCAGCGCAGCTGACGATGTTTGGCGTGAAGAATCCGAGCACCAAGGAGTCCCTAGTCAACTGGTGAGCTCTTGGTGTAGCCGTCGATGAGCGTCCAAGAGTACGGTCAGCTGGTCGGTGACGAAGTACGAGCGCCCGGTGGCGAGCACCGAGCGAAGCGACTAGCTGGTCGACGGCGACGTCCGAGTGTCAGGTGGTGAGCACGAGCGAAGCGACCAGGTGGTCGACGAACCCGAGCACCGAGGAGTCCCCAGCTCAGCTGGTGAGCTCTCGGTGTAGCCATCGATGAGCGTCGAAGAGTACTACCAGTTGGCTGGCGATGATGTCCGAGCGCCAGGTGATGAGCACCGAGCGACCCGACCAGGTGGTGGACGAACCCGAGCACCGAGGAGAGCTGGTGATCTCTCGGTGTAGTCATCGATGAGCGTCGAAGAGTACGGCTAGCTGGTCGGCGATGAAGTCCGAGCGCCAGGCGGTGAGCACCGAGCGAAGCGACCAGCTGGTCGATGACGAAGTCCAAGCGCCAGGTGGTGAGCACCGAGCGAAGCGACCAGCTGGTCGGCGATGAAGTCCGAGCGCCAGTTGGTCCCAAGCAATGATCTTCTCGTCCATCATAACTGGTCCAGTCCCCGAGCGTAAAGAATTAGCTCGCAGACCGAACATGGTTCCTGTAAAATAAATATAAAGAATGGTAGTACATGACGTATAAATAAAATATGGAGAAAATAACAGCAGTAAAGAAACAGCATATGCCGCTCAGCGGTCAGTCAACTGGATTGAACGCTCACCATTAAATAAAATTCCCCCTTTGTTTGTAACTGAGTCACCAGCCCCGGCTAGCCGATAACTCCGGAGCGTGAGGCGCGGAGCCCAGGCACGCATAAGAGGACCAGTGTCACCGAGGAGCCGCTGCCGACCACCCGTAACGCAGAGCGCGGAGCTGCATTCACGTGTAGGGAGTGTTGACGTTTGTTAGTGCAAATAGAATATGAAAGATTCCGCAAGCGCACAGAACACCATCGTAGCATTTTACCAGGAGTATTCCAGGATCGTTATTTATATTTTACCACAGGGAAGCTAGGGTCAAGAATCTGATGACTCACTGTCATGCATCTACTAACTCAGAGTACTTATTAGACTAAAGCAGGAGTGAATGATATATGATATGATAATAAATGAAAGCACATAAAAGATAATTCAATGATAACTAGATTACTATAGTGGGAGGACAACGGGAGAGATCAAGGTTCCTATATACTTCTCTATTACTTGCGTTCTAATGTAACAAAGATGAAAAGATATAGCAGTTATAAACATTGGCACTTTGGAGCAACAATACCTTTCTGACTCTCGAAAAAGACTGGGAAGAAAGTAGTCAGGGGAAGGCTGCCAAAAGCTCTACGAAAACATCAATCCGAACGTGGTGGACTACGAAGGCCTAACAGAGCTGTCACCCCTGGGGCTTCCACAACTATTGCGTGGGATTGAGCGCAACCTCAGGTAACCTATAGACTAAACACGATGTCTAATCTATCGATTACTACTCTAATTACCTAGCATAACTAGAGCACTCAATACGAGAGAAGATCCCATGCCAAGATATAACAACTATACTAATCATATAATAAAGCATAAAGTAAATAGAGAAGATAAATATATTAAATCATAAGTCTTATAAAGAAAAGATACAAAGACATACCAAAACTCTGAAGACTCCTCCGGAACCGGATGAAGGACCGAAAGTGCTAAAGCAAGGCGACCAGAGGGCGGGGGTGAATGGGAGCCTAAAAATTTCTATCGAAATTATGGCCTCAGTCCCAACAAAATCAACCCCAAGAGCAAAGCCGACACACGTGATGTCCACGACCCAAGAGAATGGGTGGATGTTCCCTAGGAATACAGCGGGACACCACAAAAGCTCCCTCACCCAAATCCACGCAAGTCAACTAGTGACAGGATGGAGTTTGGGTAACCTCAACCTCCCCCGATTAACGCGAGGGGGATTCAGGCTTTTTCGCAAAGCGGGAAGCCCGATTTCAGTAGAGCACGAAGTCGGGAATCCAACGCAACAAGCGGATCTCAAGTCGAAAGTCAGATGAACAAACTGCAGACGAAAACGTGCAATTCAGCACTGACCGGATTCTGCCTGCATCCGGTCACTGACCACCGGACGCGTCCGGTCAAGCAAAACTCGATTTGGGACCTTACTGTTTCTGACCGGACTCACTGAGTCTGAGCGTCCGGTCAGGAGTTAAGCGTCCGGTCACACACGCCAAAACTGATGAACAGTAGTAAGGGCGAGTCCGGTCACTGATCAGTCGTGCGTCCGGTCAAGGTCTCGCAGAACACCACAAACGCATTCAACGACCAGACTCTCAAACGTGCGTCCGGTCGCCCCATGCCAAGCGTCTGGTCACCCCGAAACCTGTTGTTCGTCCACCGATTCGACTTGAACTCACCCAAAACGAATCCTCTAGGGATCAAACTTGGTGAGATGAGTCACAAGGAGGATAGTGAGCTATCTCTAAGAGATCATGGCTCGAACCTATCTCCAAATCGATGAATCGAAGAGATTCGGGGGAAGGGAGAAAAACTTGACCCGAAATGAAAATCGATCGATCTACTAGGTCGTGAGGTTGGAGGTAAATTCCTTCGGTGGAAAGAAGTGCCTCACGATCTAGAACATCTTGGTTCAAACGGATTTGCAAGAGACACACCAAGTAGAGAGATCGATCAATGAGAAAATCGTGGAGAAAAGCAACCCGCGAAGAACACAAACAAAAACGTGAATCACAACCACAAATTGCAACCGTGTGGCTACCACACGATACAACAATGAGATTACGGTCTCACTTCCTCAAAATCTCACGGGCACAGAGGTATTGTTCTCTTCTCTGTGGATCTCAGTTCGCTACAGCAGGGAATAGGGAGAGCAGGAAACCCTAGAAGCAAAAGAGCAAATGACTGAGATAGAATGGGAGGAGGGTGTCTCCCTCTACTTATCCTAATTCTAATTCCTACTCTACCCCTCTCTAATTACAGAGCGAACCAGCTAAACCCTAGGGTTATTCTGGACCAACTCGAAGATGCTGGTGATCCGACGGCCACGCCCGCACAACTAGTAGCGTTGCCTCGATGCAACCTCACCGATTGCCGCCACGTGCCGCCACCGCTTCGCTCGTCCTTTTCCCGGACTTCACCCCCGGTTTTGAGGCCCAAACCGGGAAACCAGCCTTCACGACCAAACCCCAGTTTTGAGGCCCAAACCGGGAAACCAGCCGTCCATCGCCTGAGTTTTGTGGCCCAAACTCAGAAACCCGCAGCACCCAGGTTTTGAGGCCCAAACCTGGAAACCGTCCTCAGCCCGAGTTTTGTGGCCCAAACTCAGAAACCATCAGCGCCCAGGTTTTGAGGCCCAAACCTAGAAACCGTCCACTCGGTGGTTTTTCTGTGGCTCAACCACCAAACCGAGCCGTAGAGGGGATGCACCGCCCGTGCACCCCGTCCACCGACACGTGTCCCCAGGTCCTCGACCCAAGCAACACCGTGCCCGCAAGTCTTCGCTCGTCGTTGTCCCAGGCTGCCAGCCACCACAGCTGATCCTCGGGCCACCGGTCCCTCAGTCCAAGCCTCACGTCCGCCCTTCGCCACTCTCGGTCCATCGGCACGGTACGTCTCTACTTGACCTTCACCTTGCCTTTGATCACTGTATCCGTGCTCGACACCTACACAACACAAGCCAAAGAACATGCACAATATCCCAGTTGACAATCACTCATCACTCAGAGACTCGGCATACACCCATGTATTCGCAATCTCCCCCTTGATGAGTGCATTGTCAACTACCAACACAAATCATAATAGAATAGAGGAAGAAAGGAAGAAGGAGAGAGAACTCGACCAAATGACCCAAAAGCATATCAAAGCCGAAGAAGGTCAAGTGGAAAGAGCAAAACAACTTGGTTCCCAAAGACATGGGCAACGGCTCGACGCAACCAAGCAAAGCAAAGCTAGCCCTCAAGAAGAGGCAGAACGGGCTCAACACCGCTAGCGTGAAAGCTCGATACGAATTGAAAAATCAACTGAAATTCAAGCAAAACAGAGCTAGCCCTCAAGAAGAGGCAGAACGGGCTCAACACCGCTAGCGAGGAAGCTCGGTACCAACTGAAGAAAGCTAGAAATCAGCTGAAGAGCATAAAAGATCAAAGGTGCTAGTTCCTCAAGAAAGAGGCAAAGGCTCAACACAACTAGCTACCAAAAATGCTCCAAAACAACTGTTACCAGCTTGAAAATGCAGCAGCGAGCAAACTCCCCCTCGAATGGTACACACAACTAGGAAATCTCCCCCTTAGTTCAACTCAGAAAGCTTCCCCTTAGTTGAACATAGAAGGCACTCATGATTTGTCAATATTTTCTCCCCCTTAGTTGAAAATGCACCATCAAGCAAAACTCCCCCTTCCAAAATGCATATGAGTCAACATGCAAGTTAGCAGCTTCAGGAGTATAGTCGATAGAATATGAAGATGCTCGACGAAGTGCTGATCCGATGACTCATTAAAATGCACCAAATGCTAGCAAAGGCTCAAGCTGATCACCAAATGCGAAATGAGAACAAGTGAGCAGTTTTCAGCCAAAAGGTATTCACCATCAAAATAGCACCAAACATGTATAGACTAGAAATCAAACAAGTGCTAAACATGTATACAAGGTGAACTACCTCTAGCACAGTTCAACCATCATGCTATAGAGTGAAACATAGATTTGTGTATCCAAATTTTATCGAAGTTGCAGCGGTTAAATTACACAAGTTAAAATTTCAGCATGTGATTGCGAGAGGTTGAAAGCTTGTCATTGCCTAACTTTTCAACTGTGCGAAGCCTATGCAGAAGCAATCAGAAGCTTAAAGCAATAGTTTCGGTCATACACTACACAGCTCAAGTTTAACTCAAGGTGCAATGAGAAACAATCTCGAAACTGTGATGTGCTGACAAGCAGTCCCGTCTCGATCTTTCCAATTCACTTAACTTGGTTCAAGTTTTATCTCAGAATATGAACATACCAAGCAAGTGAATGACTCAGAACTAGAGACATAGCAACCTAGCATATATGAAAAGCACGAGTGAATTCTACACATCCTACACATGCTAGTTGCATATCTCAATGGTGAACAGTTTCAAGTTTTATGTTCATTAAGCAGGTTCACCATTCAAAAATAGCTCAGCTCACAACATGCATTAGTGAGCAGAGAGAGCATAAGCTACAAGCATCATCATAAAGCATCGGAGCAAATACTATGGAGCATAGCCACATTCTAAAGATTATATTCATGAAGCTCTAAATGTAAATATGCAAGATGAAATGCAAATATGCTTGAAGAAACCAATTAAAAAACACAAAGTCAGTTTATGGTACAAGAGTCAAAAATGTTTCCCCCATCTAAAAGGGGAAACACACACCAAGCTCACCTCTCAACATAGTAAAAGTTGATTGGTCCAAAGGATTGGTGAAAATATCAGCCAGCTGATGATGAGTATCGACACGGCGAAGGTCGATATCACCCTTCTCATAGTGGTCTCGCAGAAAATGAAAGCGCACATCAATGTGTTTGGTCTTAGAGTGCAGCACGGGGTTCTTAGCAACGCTAATAGCACTCGTGCTGTCACAAAGCAAAGGAACACGAGAAAAACTCAGACCAAAATCACGCAAAGTGGCTGTTGATGGTCCTTAAACACCTGTTTTACCATCAACATTTTACCCTAAAATTCACCAAAAAGGCATGAAATGTAGTCAAATAGGTTTCAAACTAACCAAATTCCACATGTCCATAGATTTTTATTTGAATGCAGAAATTTGGACCAAATTTGGACATATGGACCCACCAGAGGCCAAGCCCAATCACCAGGGCCCAAATGGGCCTAGGGGGGTGGTGCCCGCCACCCCTAGGTGGCGCCCGCCACTTGGGTTGGCCCAAACCATCCCCCCTGCCACGTCACTGATCCATGTGACCACCCCAAGGCCAAATCTTGGCCCTTGGTCACTAGGTCAGTGGCATCGGACGGCTATGGAGGGGAGTGGCATGGATCATGACCTAAGTCGGTTGCTAGGACATGCAACCGACTTCCAAACCGCCTTGGACAACCACCTGGAGGCCGTAGGATCAAAGACGGTGCATCCAACGGCCAGGGGACTGGCGGCCGCCAGTAGGGGGTGGCGCCCGCCACCTGACCTAACCCTAGGTCGGTTGGCTGCCCCCTATAAGTACCCCTCTCACTCCACAAGGCTATAAATACCCCCCGGAGGCATCACTTCATTCACATCCCAGAACCATCAAGCAACACACCAAGAAGCAAAGCAACACCAAGCAAGAGAAGTGAGAGTTAGGTTAGAAGCTCAGAGAGCTTACGCAAGTAGGTAGCTAGTAGAGCAAGGCATCTTCGCCCTCGCGGTAGCGCTACTCAAGGCTTAGCTCAAGAGTAGAGGCGTGCGAGTGATCGGTCCTGGAGCTAGGAAGAGTCTTCCTTCATCTCCAGTTCAGGTTTTGCTCTTGTTACTCAAGCACTTACTATATTCTAGTTCATCATTTCAAGTATTACTTTATTCTACTTATCAGTATTGAGTGGTATACTTGATTGATTGCTTGAGTGCCTAGCTATCCTACAGATCAATTCACTTAGCCATAGTAGTTAATCTCTAGTGAGCTTAGTGTTTGATCTTTGCCAATAGGTTGCTTAGTTAGTTTAGTGTTTATCTTATTAAGTCAAGTGTTTGCTCTGACGTCCGCAAGGGTGTCTCTATTCAAAGCTAGGGTAGAGATAGTTAGAATATAGTTAAGCGTGGTGCTTAGTTATATAATTACCTTCAGATACGGCTGGACCCCCGGATAGCTGTGGTAGCAAGCAGGTGGTGACAGCCCTGTGCGCCTTGAATTCCACCATGTAGTTGGCCCAGTTTAACAGTAAGGCTCGTTGTGCTAGCGTTCAACCTAAGTAAGTGGTAAAGGCTAGTACGTCTCGATACTTGACAAGATAGGAATAAAA
Organism: Coix lacryma-jobi var. lacryma-jobi; assembly: GCA_009763385.1. Taxonomy (NCBI): domain Eukaryota; kingdom Viridiplantae; phylum Streptophyta; class Magnoliopsida; order Poales; family Poaceae; genus Coix; species Coix lacryma-jobi. Next base: position 141,606,096 of record CM019822.1, on the reverse strand, counting down.
CTTTACTCAACTTAGTTGCTTTATTGACTTTTGCCTACCTTGCTTCGTAACTATCTTGCTTCATAGTTATCTTGCTCTGTGGTTATCTAGGAGTAGTTAGTAGTTAGTAGTTAGTTAGTAGTTAGTTATCCTTAGTTATCACATTCTATCTATCTATCTAGATATCCACCTTACCTTAGCCATCCATATCATCCTTACCTATCCACCCATACATTCTTTCTAGCCTTTCATCTCCCCTTCTCCCCTTTTCCTTTTTCTTATTTCTTCGACTCTCATCCCCTCCTTGACTCAACTCATTCACCACCCTAGCCTTCCGTTGGGATCAAATAAATCGACACCTGGTACTCCCAGGCGAAGTGCTACTACGATAGTTCTGTGCGCTTGCAGAATCTCCTCCTGGTAGATTGCATTCTCTCTAGCTAGATCCTACTAGTGTCGGGATTGACAACCCCGCTTGGCATTAGTAGATAGCTGCTTTAGCTCCACTCCTTTAGGTATAGTGACCGGTCTTGCTTCAAGCATTTCTGACGCCGTTGCCGGGGATAGACTCCATAGTCTACTCCTAGTAACAACGTTAGCAAGTGCCAACAAGCATTCCTGGGCCATTACCGGGGATAGTTGCCTAGCTCTATTTTAGTGAAGCTAAGAACTATCAACAAGCATTTCTGGCGCCGTTGCCGGGGAAGGCAATCGGTGTATCGATTGAGTCCGTGTCGAATTTATCTTCGCTTAAGCTCCCGCTTAGCGAATCCCATCTTACCCCATTCTTTCTTTCCTTAGTATTTCTTATCTTTTTCCTTCATCTTCTTCAACTTCTTTCTTTCTTATCTCGTTCTATCTTCACGATGGCCAACAAGACCATTCGTGAGTTTTCTGCTCCTTCTGCCGCTAATGTAGCGATAGGACCAGACGTGATTGATGCCAACCTGAATTTTGAGTTGAAACCGACTCTAATCACGATGGTCCAAGCTAGCCCGTTCTGTGGCAAAGCTCGTGAGGATGCCAATGCTCACCTCCAACAATTTTTGTAGATTTGCGGCACCTTCACCATTAAGGGGATAACACAAGAAGCCATCCGTCTTCGTCTCTTTCCTTTCTCTTTGCTAGGAAAAGCGAAGCAATGGTTCTATACCGATCGCAACGCTGTAGACACATGGGACAAGTGTTCCAATGCTTTTCTCGCCAAATTCTTTCCTATTGGCAAGACGAATGCTCTACGCAACAAAATCTCTAGCTTTACGCAACAAGCCGAGGAATCTATTCCCGAGGCTTGGGAGAGGTTGCAAGAGTATGTTGCTGCTTGTCCGCACCATGGTATGGAGGACTAGCTATTGATCCAGAACTTCTACCATGGTCTAACCCCATTCTCTAGAAGCCATTTGGATGCCGCCGCCGGTGGTGCATTCTTTTCTCTGAATGTTGCAGATGCTAGGGCTCTCATAGAGAAGATGGTGTCGAACCAAGGATGGAATGACGAGAGACTACAGCCCCGTAAGCAAGGTATGTATTCCCTTAAGGAGGCCGACATGATCGTGGCCAAGATGGACCTGCTGGCAAAGAAGCTGGACAGCTGTGAGAAGATGAACCAACAAGAGAGTGTCCAATCTCTGGAATCCTACATGACTTGTGAAGTCTGTGGAGAAACCGGACATTCTGGGAGCCACTGCCCCGAGCTACATGAAGATTTGAACTTCATCAACAACAATAACGGTTTCCGTCAACAGAATCAAGGATGGAATCAGCCTGCAAACTCTCAAGGTAACAATTCATTCCCCCGCTCTAATTTTCATAATTCTGGTAGTCTCTCATTCTTGAAGAATTTAGTTTACTCACAAGGTAAAACTATTGATTTCTTGAAAGAGAGATTAATGTCGAATGATAAAATCCTTGAGAATATAAATGCTAAATTGGAAGATTTCTCATCTGCTCTGAAAAATCAACTTAGCTTTAATAAGATGTTAGAAACCCAATTAGCTCAACTTGCTGCTATCATACCATCTTTTGAATCTGGCAAAATTCCTGCTAAACCTGACATGGAAACTGTAAATATGGTTGAAATAAAACATTTTAACTATTATGAAGATCAAACCATGACTGTTAAAAAGGGTGATCCTGGTAGTCCCATAATTAGATGCTCAATCATTGGTGAAGTCTTTAAAAATGCCATGTGTGATTTAGGATCGAGTGTGAACATTTTATCTATAGATTTCTATGAAAACTCGTTCTTTCCACCCATGTCATCCACATCTGCCTATGTTGTGCTAGCTGATCAATCCACTTGCTATGTAGAAGGAATAGTTAATGATTTACCTGTTCATATTAGAGGTTCATATGTTCCTACTGATTTCATAATACTAGATATGGGAAATAGGAAAGATGTGCCTCTAATCATAGGTAGACCCTTCTTGAACACTGTTGATGCTTGCATATATGTGGGGAGTGGTAAAATGCAAATGACATTAGGAGGGAGGAAGGAAATATTCTCTTTCTCCTGAGGCCCCGCATATACCGCTAACATGCAGGAAGCAAAACCCATTCGTACCAAGAAGAGGCGCCCAAGAACAAGGTGGAGCAGAAAGAAAGAACCACCTCCTCCTGAGTTGTGTAATTCACATAACAAAGGAGAGGTGCCAAAAGAAGAAGAACCAGATGGAGTACTAAGAGAAGAAGTGCCCAAGGAAAAAGATCCACCCGATAAGGATGAAACTCCATGGACCTAAGGTATGGTTTTACTTTTAATTTTTCCATTCAATTTTCCCTTTTTCAAATAAATAACATATGTCATGCATGTAACTAAAAAAAATAAAAATATATATATATATATATCACCAGTTATCATTAGTTATATGCATAGGTATATGTTAACTTAGCTAGAATAATAAAATAGGATAGTTTCCCTTTTCACAACATTAGATAGTTTCCCTTTTAATAAAATCAGAACAAGAGCTCCGACCGAGAAAGAAGAAGACCCTTCACCAAGCAAGAAGCCAGCTTGGGGGAGACTCCCGCTCCAATAAGGTATGTCACAAGCCAACACTCTTTGCATTCAGTTCTTAAATTCTATATCTTTTGAATGTCACATGCTTGTCTAAATAACCATTCCATGAATAAAATTGATAAAATCTGCTTAAACATGTTGAAACCTGAATAAGATTTGAAATATGTCATGCAAATGCTATTGTTATGGTTTGAAAAACTGGTCTTATATAAGTTGTAGCTTTTGTGGGTTGCACATGCTTTAATTGAAATCATGCTTAGTGAATAAAGTTAGTAAGAAATGGAGTAATTCTTTAAACTTGCTAAGGTGAAATTAGGACCTAATCTGGAGGATTTCTATTAAAAATTATGAAAACCTTGCTAAAAAGTTCCTCCTAGATTTTTATCCCATCCCACCACCAGCCAAATATTTGTTAGTCATTAGTCAAAACCACAAAGAGCTTTGTTTGTGTTGAGCTTTGTTAGACCTCATAGATCTTAGTAGAGAAGCTTATCATATCTTTTGAATCAAGATTCACACACACCCACCATAAATTGCCTACTCTCCACTTTGGAAGTTTGCAACCACCAAATAAATTGCTTATTCTCTACACCGGAGATATGCAATACCCTGCCAAACATCCCATTGCTAGCCTTATGCTTATTCCTACACTGGGAATAAGCATTTCTCCCTCTTCCCCCTTTTTCATTTCTGAAATCCTTTCCTATAGATGTCTGGGGAAATCTAGAGCTAAAAAAAAGAGAAAGAGAGAGAAAAATGAGCAAAGTAGCTCAAGAAAGGACTATGTCCTGAAGAAAAAAAAGTGAGCAAAGTAGCTCAAGAGAGGACTGTGTCCTAAGAAAATGTGAGGACACATCTTTTGTCTACTCACTATGTATCCAAAAAAAAGAGAGAGAATTATCATTAGCTCTAGACCCCAGAAATTAACTTGGAAGGATTATGAAATATCCCTCTACACACTTCCACATAACCACACATGCACATCTTGATCAATTTTTATGATTTGCTGCTCCTTATGATCTGAGTGTCTAGCTTAGCAATAAACATCAGGCAATTTGCTCATGGTTCTTAGCCTTCCTATAACTCCACATATCATTCTTTAGAAATAGGAGAGGCTACATTTTGGCCTAAGTGAGGATTTAAACACCATTGAGTGATTGAGTGAATCTTGGAGGACTTAAGCAAGTTGTTATCTTTTGAAAACCTTGAAAAACCTCCAGACAGAATCCTAGTCAAACCTAAGCATGATAAAAGTTTCCTATCTACTGCTTTATTTCACTCTTGCATGTTTGAAGTGAAAAGCTATAAGCCCCACATTGCTATGATTAATGATTTATGCTAAGTTATTTCTCACTATACAATATGCACTTGCAGACATCTTAAGTTGCTATCCATTTCATGCTCAATGCTTAAACAGCATTGTTGCTCGAGGACGAGCAATAGGTTAGCTTGGGGGAGCTTGTTGATGGTCCTTAAACACCTGTTTTACCATCAACATTTTACCCTAAAATTCACCAAAAAGGCATGAAATGTAGTCAAATAGGTTTCAAACTAACCAAATTCCACATGTCCATAGATTTTTATTTGAATGCAGGAATTTGGACCAAATTTGGACATATGGACGCACCAGAGGCCAAGCCCAATCACCAGGGCCCAAATGGGCCTAGGGGGGTGGCGCCCGCCACCGCTAGGTGGCGCCCGCCACTTGGGTTGGCCCAAACCATCCCCCCTGCCACGTCACTGATCCATGTGGCCACCCCAAGGCCAAATCTTGGCCCTTGGTCACTAGGTCAGTGGCATCGGACGGCTACGGAGGGGAGTGGCGTGGATCATGACCTAAGTCGGTTGCTAGGACATGCAACCGACTTCCAAACCGCCTTGGACAACCACCTGGAGGCCGTAGGATCAAAGACGGTGCATCCAACGGCCAGGGGACTGGCGGCCGCCAGTAGGGGGTGGCGCCCGCCACCTGACCTAACCCTAGGTCGGTTGGCTGCCCCCTATAAGTACCCCTCTCACTCCACAAGGCTATAAATACCCCCCAGAGGCATCACTTCATTCACATCCCAGAACCATCAAGCAACACACCATGAAGCAAAGCAACACCAAGCAAGAGAAGTGAGAGTTAGGTTAGAAGCTCAGAGAGCTTAGGCAAGTAGGTAGCTAGTAGAGCAAGGCATCTTCGCCCTCGCCGTAGCGCTACTCAAGGCTTAGCTCAAGAGTAGAGGCGTGCGAGTGATCGGTCCTGGAGCTGGGAAGAGTCTTCCTTCATCTCCAGTTCAGGTTTTGCTCTTGTTACTCAAGCACTTACTATATTCTAGTTCATCATTTCAAGTATTACTTTATTCTACTTATCAGTATTGAGTGGTATACTTGATTGATTGCTTGAGTGCCTAGCTATCCTACAGATCAATTCACTTAGCCATAGTAGTTAATCTCTAGTGAGCTTAGTGTTTGATCTTTGCCAATAGGTTGCTTAGTTAGTTTAGTGTTTATCTTATTAAGTCAAGTGTTTGCTCTGACGTCCGCAAGGGTGTCTCTATTCAAAGCTAGGGTAGAGATAGTTAGAATATAGTTAAGCGTGGTGCTTAGTTATATACTTACCTTCAGATACGGCTGGACCCCTGGATAGCTGTGGTAGCAAGCAGGTGGTGACAGCCCTGTGCGCCTTGAATTCCACCATGTAGTTGGCCCAGTTTAACAGTAAGGCTCGTTGTGCTAGCGTTCAACCTAAGTAAGTGGTAAAGGCTAGTACGTCTTGATACTTGACAAGATAGGAATAAAACTTTACTCAACTTAGTTGCTTTATTGACTTTTGCCTACCTTGCTTCGTAACTATCTTGCTTCATAGTTATCTTGCTCTGTGGTTATCTAGGAGTAGTTAGTAGTTAGTAGTTAGTTAGTAGTTAGTTATCCTTAGTTATCACATTCTATCTATCTATCTAGATATCCACCTTACCTTAGCCATCCATATCATCCTTACCTATCCACCCATACATTCTTTCTAGCCTTTCATCTCCCCTTCTCCCCTTTTCCTTTTTCTTATTTCTTCGACTCTCATCCCCTCCTTGACTCAACTCATTCACCACCCTAGCCTTCCCTTGGGATCAAATAAATCGACACCTGGTACTCTCAGGCGAAGTGCTACTACGATAGTTCTGTGCGCTTGCAGAATCTCCTCCTGGTAGATTGCATTCTCTCTAGCTAGATCCTACTAGTGTCGGGATTGACAACCCCGCTTGGCATTAGTAGATAGCTGCTTTAGCTCCACTCCTTTAGGTATAGTGACCGGTCTTGCTTCAAGCATTTCTGACGCCGTTGCCGGGGATAGACTCCATAGTCTACTCCTAGTAACAACGTTAGCAAGTGCCAACAAGCATTCCTGGGCCATTACCGGGGATAGTTGCCTAGCTCTATCTTTAGTGAAGCTAAGAACTACCAACAGTGGCCATCATCCAAAGCAACTAGGAATAGCAGCTAGCCGCAGCAACATCCTCAGCCTCCGTGGTAGACTGGGCGACACTAGACTGCTTGCGAGAAGACCACGATACAAGAGAAGAACCAATAATCTGACAAGTCCCAGAAGTGGACTTGAGATCAATACGGCAACCAGCAAAATCGGCATCAGAATAACCGCAAAGGGAGAGGGTGGAGGAAGCAGAATACGAAATCCCGAATTCTGGAGTGAAGCATAAGTACCTCATAATGCGCTTGACCGCCTGACGGTGAGAAGTGCGCGGCAACGACTGAAATCGCGCGCACAGACACACCGCGAACTGAATGTCCGGGCGTGTCGTCGTCAGGTACAGCAGCGACTCGATCATACTCCGGTACTCCTTCTGGTCCACAGCTTCTCCATCCACATCCGCATCCAGGGCCGCCGTGGTCGGCATGGGTGTTGGAAGAGGCTTGGCCTCACCCATGTCGAACTTCTTCAGGATGTCCTTAGTGTACTTGCCCTGGTGCACGAACGTTCCCTCTCGGGATTGCTTGATTTGCAACCCGAGGAAAAACGTCAACTCGCCCATCATGCTCATATCAAACTCCCTGCTCATAGTGTCTACAAACTTGGCAACCAAAGCATGAGAAGAACCACCGAAAATGATATCATCCACGTAAATCTGGACCAAGAGAGTATCATTGCCTTGCTTGAGGAGAAAAAGCGTTTTATCCACAAATCCCATTTTAAAACCCTTAGCAAGCAAAAAGGTTTTCAACCTATCATACCAGGCTCTAGGGGCTTGTTTCAAACCATAGAAAGCTTTGTGAAGTTTAACATGGTTTGGAAACTTGGGATTTTTGAAACCGGGGGGTTGTCTCACATACACTTCCTCTTCTATGTAGCCGTTTAAGAAGGCACTCTTGACATCCATTTGAAAAAGTTTAAACCCTTTGGATGCATCAAAAGCCAAGAGTATCCTAATCGCCTCCAAACGAGCTACAGGAGCAAAAGTCTCCTCATAGTCTATCCCCTCCTTCTGACTATACCCCTGGGCTACTAGTCTAGCCTTGTTTCTCACAACATGGCCATCCTCTCCTTGTTTGTTTTTGAAAACCCATTTTGTCCCAATAGGATGACACTCAGGAGGAGGAGGAACAAGAACCCAAACCCGATTTCTTTCAAAATTTTCTAACTCCTCATGCATGACATTGACCCAATTTGGATCAGATAAAGCGTGTCCAACATCTCGGGGTTCAAAATCAGCAACAAATGCAGAATGAGCAAAGTGAGAGATTTGTTGTGACCTTGACCGAGTGACACGTTCGCCGATGCTGCCGATCATCTGTTGAGGCGGGTGTTGGCGCTGGGTATGTCGTGGCGCCTCCCGAGCAGAAGTGATCTCCCTCTCAACAGCAGCCGGTGCCTCCCCAGGTACAAAAGGTACCGCTCAGGGTGGCGGATCCCACGGCCCCCAAGAGGAAGAAGTGTCGGGGCCATGAGTCATAGTAGAAGCCGCTCCTTGCGGCACAGCAGGTGGAGGGGGTGCTGGATCATCCATACCTTCAGCACCCTCGTCCTCGTCATCAAATAGAGGCTCACCAACCTCATGATCACCTGCACGCTCAAAACGAGAGGAAGGACAAACCATGGTCTCGTCGAAGGTGACATCTGATGTCTCCATGACTCGGTTAGTATCAAGGTTAAGTACACGATATGCACGAGTATGAGTGCCATAACCCAAAAATACACCGTCAGAAGAACGAGACTCAAATTTGTCCAGGTTGCCTTTCTTAAGTATGAAACAGTGGCAACCAAAGACTCTAAAATAACTCACTTTGGGCAGTTTTCCAAAACGCAACTCATAAGAAGTCTTTTTCAAAAAGGCTCAGAGAAAAATGCGATTGGAAATGTAGCATGCAGTGCTCATAGCTTCGACCCAATATCGCCTAGGAGTCCTATGCTCATCGAGCATCGTCCTGGCCATCTCTACAAGGGTCCGATTCTTCCTCTCTACAACACCATTCTGTGGCGGTGTGTAAGGAGAAGAAAACTGATGCTCTAAACCCAAAGAATTACAAAACTTCTCAAAATCCGAATTCTTGAATTCGGAACCATTATCGCTCCTAATAGCTCGCATCGAGTTCAAAGGGAACTCGTTCTGAAGACGCAAAATCAAATTGCGAGCAAAGGAGAAAGTCTCGGTCTTCTCAGCTAAAAAGAAGACCCACGAATATCTCGAAAAGTCGTCAACAACAACAAACACATACCACTTCCCCCCAACCGAGCTCACCCGAGCCGGACCAACAAGGTCCATGTGCAAAAGCTCTCCAGGGTGCTTGGTCATGACCTGAGTCACTGGATGGTGGGGATCGGCAACCATCTTCCCATGTCTACAAGAGTGGCAAACAAGATCCTTCTCCATGGATAACTTGGGCAATCCTCGGATTAGGCCAAGTGAACTAAGCCTTGCAAGCAAGTCGAAGCTCAGGTGACCAAGTCTCCTATGCCACTTCCAAAGATCAGAGGAGGAAGGTCCAGCCAAAAGACAACGAGAGATTCCAAACGACTCCGAGAAATCCGCACGAAAGACTTTCCCAAAGGGCGAAATCACACAAACAAGATTGCCCTGAGGATCCAAAATACGACTGAGATTCGGCTTAAAATGAATCTCATAGTCGTCATCAAAGAGTTGCGAAACAGAAAGAAGGTTAAAATGCAAGTTAGAAACAAGAGCAACATCGCGCAACACAAAGTGCTCATTAACTCGCACCGACCCACGAGATAACACTTTACCTTTGCTATTGTCGCCGAAGGTGATAAACTCCTTTCCGGCGACTGGACTAAGACTGGAGAACCACTTGGCGTTTCCGGTCATGTGCCTCGAACACCCGGAATCCACCAACCAAACATTCTCCAATCATTTTACCTACATCAATAAAAAGACTGTTGACACGGGTTAACTATCATAATTAAGAGATAAATAAATATGAAAAGGGCAAGAATTTGATCACCAATAAAGGTTTAGGGTTTCAACTGACAATATTCCATGAGTTTTGGTGAGTTATGATTCTGCAGGGACTAAACCAGGAAATCGGCACCGATAGCTTCCCATAGAAGGAAACCGTCGGGAGATAACGCAACCGCCACGTCGGGATACTTCTAGAAGACTCCAGAGGACGTAAGAAGACACCACAACGAAGGGCACCACGAGAGGCTTACCTGTGGGACCGACCGGTCCCACAGGGCCCACCGGTCGGTCGGCCACGGAGCGCACACGCTTTCGTCTTCTGCAAGCTACTTCCACCGACCTCCAGGATGCATCTCGACCGTACCTCAAGTCGGTTTGATCCAAGGGCCACGATTCATCGCTCAGGGCTATATAAACAGACCCCTGACCCCCCTCTCCAGGCAATAGGGCTTCAGGCAATTCATTCATCAGGGTTAGACCAATCAGAAGGAGATCAATCGGAGGCTTTAGGACTACATCCACCTAGATTAGTAGATAGAATAGGATTAGAGGAGGCAAGCTTCGCTTGGATTCCTGATCTAGTCACGAGAAGGCTCGGTAAACCCAAGATCTTCTCTCTTGTATTAGCATTATGGATCTATTTCATAATTGCTCTTCTAGTTCATCATTGTTCTTCATTATTTATGTTCTAGTTCATCGTCTAGTTCATGTTCATCATCTAGTTCATTATCTAGTTCATAATCTTGTTCTAGTTCATGTTCTAGTTCGTACTTTAGTTCTTCTCGATGACCTAATTCACCTTATTGTTCATTATCATGTTCTAGATAGCAATACAATTGATATGATTAAGACATCAATGATTATATTCTTAGTTATAATGCTTATAGTCTGCTTTGATTATATATTTGGCATAGATAGTTCATCTTTATGTTTATACTCATGTTCGTATAGCGCTCATCTTAAAGTACAACGGGTGGGTGATAAATGGTGTGTAGGCGTGGTGCCTATACATTATTTATCTGCGAATGCGTCCTATGTTCCGGATAGAGTGGTAGATCGCGGATGTGACAGACCTGTTGAGTCCTCTGTATTCCACCTCCCGAATATAGTGTTCAGTATGACTCAGTTAACTCATGGTTTAAGGGTTACTTTGCTTAACACCTTAACTATGGAGTTGTCTCTTGATTATAAATATGATGTGACCTAGCCAATGATTGCCAAATATAATTGCACTAATCAATGTATGCTATGACTTGTAATTAGAATAACTTAGGAATGTTCCTTATTAATACATGTTCTAATCATCACTTGCTAGGCAGTACTGTTCTAAGTTTATCCTTGATTGATATGATCTCTGCTATCCTTTATCAATTATTCATCATATTATTTACTCTGTAACCTGATTCCTGTTCATAGTAATTAGTGTGTTATCAGTCTTATTATAAGTGTGTGCCATATTAAATACTGTTAAGTCCTTACAATACCATCATATCTTGAATTGATTAGTCTCTAGGCTAAAATATAAATAATGATACCTGAGACTAGCCTTGGGTGAAATGCTTCTACAACAGGTATGTTTATCTGTGCGCTTGCGGGTAAATATCTATCTCTTAAATATAGTGCCCGTGATATAATTACATTGCTAGCTTCATGTTGGGGATGACAACTTGACGTTAAGTGGAGTTAGTAGTGTCCCGTACACTCTTTGGTGCTTTCATTTGTTTATTATTTTATGTGGCTCATTCTTAGAGTGAATCCATTAAGGAGTGTCAACAAGCATTTCTGGCGCCGTTGTCCGGGGATCACATCAATTCAATTAGGGATGGTACCTAGGTTTTTCATCAAAATCTTTATGAACATTGATAAGGACATTGCATTAGCAGCATTTAAAATGGTAGCTAGAACATATCATTTTACCTACACACATGTGATAATGCACTAATTATTTACTTTTACAGGCTTACCCTGGCTTTGTTTATCTTTTATATCTTATGCAGGGTGATGTATGACTGGTTTCCAACTTCCGAACACTACACTGAGGATCCCGAAGCTTTATTAAGGAAAACTAGACTGCAAACTTAAGAAACCCTCAGCACCACTACCAGATTAGCCAGATAAGAAGAAGCCTAACACCAGTGTTGGACACCATGACCGACAAGACTACTCCGCGAGTTCTCTGCACCAACCATTGCCAACATCAGGACTGGACCGACAGTCAATGTGGGGGACAACAGATTTGAACTCAAGCCAGCTTTGATCAACATGGTGCAAGCTAACCAATTTTGCGGAAAGGCACATGAAGACGCAAGCGCTCATCTCCAACACTTTGTGGAGATTTGCAGCACTTTTACCATCAAAGGAGTCGAAAGGGACGCCATTCTACTTCGCTTGTTCCCATTCTCGCTCTTGGGAAAAGCAAAACAATGGTTCTACGCCAACAAAGATAAAAACACCTCGTGGGCAATCTGTTCAACTACCTTCCTAGCAAAGTTCTTTCCAGTGGGTAAGACGAATGCCCTCCGTGCCAAGATTTCAACCTTCCAACAACGACATGAAGAATCAATCCCAGAAGCTTGGGAACGCTTTCAAGACTACATATCAGAATGCCCTCACCACGGGATGGAGAACTGGCTACTCATGCAGACCTTCTATCACGGGCTCACTTCAAATACCCGTGAGAATGTAGATGCCGCTGCTAGAGGATCATTCTTATCACTCACAATCAACAATGCAACTACACTCATAGAGAAGATGGCCTCGAACCAAGGATGGAACGAGGAACGCTCTCAGCCACGCAAGAGGGGAGGAATACATCAACTAAAGGAAGTAGACATATTGTCTGCTAAACTTGACCTACTCATGAAGAAGTTCGATGAACACACTCCCAAGGGAGAAGACGTCAAGCAAATCTACGAAACTCGCATGACATGTGAAGAGTGTGGAGGCACTGGTCATTCAGGGAGCAACTACTCTGAGATTCAAGAGGATGCGAAGTACATCAACAACAACACCAACTATCGTCCTCAACAAGCTCAAGGATGGAACCAGCAATCAAGGCCTAATTACTCAGGTAACAGGTACTACCAAGGTAATACTTTTAATCAACCACCTTTGAGAGAGATGATATCTAATCAAAACAAAATTATTGATAATATGTCTAAGAAGATAGCTTCCAATGATAAATTACTTGAAAATATTAATACTAGAATGGATAGCTTTACTTCTGCCATAAAGAATCAGCATAGCTTTAATAAAATGATAGAATCTCAGTTATCTCAGTTAGCAGCTTCAGTCCCTGTGGCTGAAAACGTAAGATTCCAGGAAGTCCAAAAGAGCTAGAAACTGCAAATCTTGTAGACATCTTTGATGCAGGACACCTCATACCTAGACCCTCGAGGGAATGGATGGATGACTCCATTGCCCCAAAGAAAGGAGATCCAGGAAGACCTGTGATTCCAATTCATATTGGACCTCACAGTTTTGAAGAAGCAGTCTGTGACCTTGGAGCAAGCGTCAACATTATGCCAAAGGTAATATACGAACAAATACATGGTGCACCTCTATTATATACAACTATGTGTTTGCAGCTTGCAGATCAGACACTGTGCTACCCATTGGGAATTCTAGAAGACATCTGTATACGAGTGGGACGCTCATATGTATGTGCAGACTTTATGATCGTTGAAACAGGTGGAGACAGAAGAGCACCCATCATTCTTGGACGCCCGTTCCTAAGCTCAACCCAAGCCATTATCTACACGGACAGCGCCAAGATCTGTTTCACAATCACAGGCAACAAAGAGAGATTCAGCTTTAAGAGCCGTACACTCACTACCAAAGTCCACCCTCAGATGCCCTACGAAGATGCAAACATCATATCTTCAAAGAAGAAGAATAGAAACAGAGGGAGGAAGAACAAGGCTACACAACCACATCGAGACACAGTATGCATGGTCAACTCTGTCCAAACAGAATACGACCACCTTCTTGCATCACCATTCCTCGCCAAGAGAGATGACCCAGGCGTACCCACCATCGATTGCAAGATCGAAGGAAGTACATTCCACAAGACGTTCTGCGACATTGGCTCAAGTGTCAATATAATGTCTAAGGTAACATATGAACGCTTATATAAAAATAGACCTATGTATTCGACATATGTGCAGCTGCAGATGGCGGACCAAACTTATCGATTTCCGAAGGGAATAGTAAAGGACGTGATGATCCAAATTAAAGACCACTATGTTCCCACCGACTTCTTAGTACTAGACATGGGAAAAGAAGACGACATTCACATCATCCTAGGAAGACCCTTCCTCAACACCACTGGCACCATCATCTATATGAGATCTGGAGAGATCCACTTCCAGTTTTTCAGAGAAAAGGTACGCTGTTACTTCAATAGTTATGTCACTAATGTACAGGAAAAGAAGAACCACTCAAGGAGGAGACGCCGCACATCCCAACACAACAAGAAATGACAAATCAAGGATGGATGGGCTGACTATGAAGGAGAAGTTACCAGGAGCGAAGATATCCCATTAAAGGAAACGAAGGACGAAGAAGTAAAGGAGACAAGTCCACCAGTCAAACAAGTATGGAGAAAGAAAGAAAGTTCTACTGACGTGCAATCATCAAGGTCCTCCTCAGGATCCGCTGATGCACCTAAGGAAGAATAAAGAGCGTACAAGGAGTCTTGTTCGATAGACTATAAACGTCGAATCCTCGCCGAAGGTAACTCGGTAGTTATCCATAATCATTAGCATTAAATTCATCATTGCATAATTAGATAAAGCATGATCACTTTATTATTAGTATCATATTTCTTAAGCAATTATATCTGCATCAGAAAACAAAAAAATATATATATATTGGAAAAAACTTAAGCCCCATGTGAATAATTCTATGGTGTAAAACCCACAGGAATATTCACCGTGGTGGCATAAAAAAATAATATAATATTTGGGAAAGAGATCTTACTGAAATTCTAGACAACTAAGGCTTGAGTAGCCAATCGCTAATGCCTAATCTATTCCACAAGTTTGTTGTCTATTAAGTTTCACAGGATTTAAAAGGCCAAGAAAAGCTGACGATCAAGTGAATGCTCCATCCACTGTTTGAGCACTGTCCCAACAACATCAACATCAATCAAAGCTCTAATAGAGGAAGGACATATCCACTGCCAGTCTGCTACATTACAAAGTGACTACATCAACATTCAGCTTGGGGGAAGCACCCCCATGTATCCACGAGAAGAAGAAAATAAGGACTCAAACCATTAATGGTCTACTCGACTTCTGGAGAAAAAGAATAAGTCAAGATCCAGCTTGGGGGAGAGCACCCTCAGTTATCACGATAAGTATCACTTTTTATCTATTACTATTAGTTCGATTTAGATAAGGTTAATAAATATAGAAACCCCTAAAAAGATGAATAACTATTATAAAACCAAATAAAGATATTATATAATGAATAACTGTCTAGGTGGATAAAAGATTAATTTGCTCATAATAAAAGTGATAAACAAATGCTCTGCCGTAATTCCTTTTAAATACCTAGTGTTTAAACTTAAATTTTCTTGAGTTTTAGACAAAGTTGCTCTGAATAAACTCTGAACCTAAAACCTGTGGATGGCACATACTTGATCTAAAGTCTAGATAATTGTGAGACATGATATAAAAAGGTTTGAGCTGCTGTTTATCTGATTCCTAGAGATACTAGAGTTCTGGAGATTTACACTTTAAAAATATTAAAAACACATGATGAGATCCTGTATGACATAACATGAATTCCTACCCAGAGCCATTAATATGATTTTAAGATAAGGCTAATTGCTTTGTTCTAAGTTTTTAGTTATGGTTGAGAAATTTATCATGCTCTAGAGATCAAGAATGTTTTATTAAAAGATTCACTCTTCCGAAGTAGTATTGTGTTAGAGGCATGGGCTATGCAAAAGTATAAAAAGAGGAAATAAAAAGGGCAAGTGTCCGACTACCTCAAAGAAAAAAAAAGAGAGTTACGATAAAAGTATGAGAAAAAGAATGAAAGCCCATGGTTCCTCTAATTACAATATGCCAGCAAGAGATGACAAATTTCAAATTTTCTAAGATCTTGATCTATGAGTATGACATCTTTCTTCCTAAACTTTGAACTTCGACTTGGTAAGATATGCTTTTCACTTCTTTAAGCTCCAGATATATATATATTTCATAGAAGGAAGGAAAATTGCATCAGTGAGGAATTATAAAATATAAAAGAGCGATTTGAGAGTGTCATACAAGGAATCTCTGTTTTCATTTGAAAATATATAAAAACTCCAGAACAAAGGTTGATCGAAGAGTTAGAGATACAGTGCTTAACTTGATTGTTCTATCTTTCAATTGTTTAAAGACCCAGGTGAAGGCAAAAGCTCCATAGTTAAAGGTAATATGAGAAAGCCAGAATAGTTAACTCTAAACCAAGGGAAATTTTTGGTTTTAACATATGTGAAGGCTTTGTAGCAGTTCCAGATTCATCATGAGTGTTTGCTAAGGGACTAGCAAAAGGTAAGCTTGGGGGAATTGTTGACACTGGTTAACTATCATAATTAAGAGATAAATAAATATGAAAAGGGCAAGAATTTGATCACCAAAAAGGTTTAGGGTTTCAACTGACAATATTCCACGAGTTTTGGTGAGTTATGATTCTGCAGGGACTAAACCAGGAAATCGCACCGATAGCTTCCCATAGAAGGAAACCGTCGGGAGATAACGCAACCGCCACGTCGGGATACTTCTAGAAGACTCCAGAGGACGTAAGAAGACACCACAACGAAGGGCACCATGGGAGGCTTACCTGTGGGACCGACCGGTCCCACAGGGCCCATCGGTCGGTCGGCCACGGAGCCCACACGCTTTCGTCTTCTGCGAGCTACTTCCACCGACCTCCAGGATGCATCTCGACCGTACCTCAAGTCGGTTTGCTCCAAGGGCCACGATTCATCGCTCAGGGCTATATAAACAGACCCTGACCCCCCTCTCCAGGCAATAGGGCTTCAGGCAATTCATTCATCAGGGTTAGACCAATCAGAAGGAGATCAATCGGAGGCTTTAGGACTACATCCACCTAGATTAGTAGATAGAATAGGATTAGAGGAGGCAAGCTTCGCTTGGATTCCTGATCTAGTCACGAGAAGGCTCGGTAAACCCAAGATCTTCTCTCTTGTATTAACATTATGGATCTATTTCATAATTGCTCTTCTAGTTCATCATTGTTCTTCATATTTATGTTCTAGTTCATCGTCTAGTTCATGTTCATCATCTAGTTCATTATCTAGTCCATAATCTTGTTCTAGTTCGTTCTAGTTCGTACTTTAGTTCTTCTCGATGACCTAATTCACCTTATTGTTCATTATCATTCTAGATAGCAATACAATTGATATGATTAAGACATCAATGATTATATTCTTAGTTATAATGCTTATAGTCTGCTTTGATTATATATTGGCATAGATAGTTCATCTTTATGTTTATACTCATGTTCGTATAGCGCTCATCTTAAAGTACAACGGGGGTGATAAATGCTGTGTAGGCGTGGTGCCTATACATTATTTATCTGCGAATGCGTCCTATGTTCCGGATAGAGTGGTAGATCGCGGGTGTGACAGACCTGTTGAGTCCTCTGTATTCCACCTCCCGAATATAGTGTTCAGTATGACTCAGTTAACTCATGGTTTAAGGGTTACTTTGCTTAACACCTTAACTATGGAGTTGTCTCTTGATTATAAATATGATGTGACCTAGCCAATGATTGCCAAATATAATTGCACTAATCAATGTATGCTATGACTTGTAATTAGAATAACTTAGGAATGTTCCTTATTAATACCTTTTCTAATCATCACTTGCTAGGCAGTACTGTTCTAAGTTTATCCTTGATTGATCTGATCTCTGCTATCCTTTATCAATATATTCATCATATTATTTACTCTGTAACCTGATTCCTGTTCATAGTAATTAGTGTGTTATCAGTCTTATTATAAGTGTGTGCCATATTAAATACTGTTAAGTCCTTACAATACCATCATATCTTGAATTGATTAGTCTCTAGGCTAAAATATAAATAACGATACCTGAGACTAGCTTGGGTGAAATGCTTCTACAACGGGTATGTTTATCTGTGCGCTTGCGGGTAAATATTTATCTCTTAAATCCAGTGCCGTGATATAATTACATTGCTAGCTTCATGTTGGGGATGACAACTTGACGTTAAGTGGAGTTAGTAGTGTCCCGTACACTCTTTGTGCTTTCATTTGTTTATTATTTTATGTGGCTCATTCTTAGAGTGAATCCATTAAGGAGTGTCAACAAGCATTTCTGGCGCCGTTGCCGGGGATCACATCAATTCAATTAGGGATGGTACCTAGGGTTTTTCATCAAAATCTTTATGAACATTGATAAGGACATTGCATTAGCAGCATTTAAAATGGTAGCTAGAACATATCATTTTACCTACACACATGTGATAATGCACTAATTATTTACTTTTACAGGCTTACCCTGGCTTTGTTTATCTTTTATATCTTATGCGGGGTGATGTATGACTGGTTTCCAACTTCGGAACAACTACACTGAGGATCCCGAAGCTTTATTAAGGAAAACTAGATGCAAACTTAAGAAACCCTCAGCACCACTACCAGATAAGAAGAAGCCTAACACCAGTGTTGGACACCATGGCCGACAAGACACTCCGCGAGTTCTCTGCACCAACCACTGCCAACATCAGGACTGTACCAACATTCAATGTGGGGGACAACGGATTTGAACTCAAGCCAGCTTTGATCAAGATGGTGCAAGCTAACCAATTTTGCGGAAAGGCACATGAAGACGCAAGCGCTCATCTCCAACACTTTCTGGAGATTTGCAGCACTTTCACCATCAAAGGAGTCGAAAGGGACGCCATTCTACTTCGCTTGTTCCCATTCTCGCTCTTGGGAAAAGCAAAACAATGGTTCTACGCCAACAAAGATAAAAACACCTCGTGGGCGATCTATTCAACTGCCTTCCTAGCAAAGTTCTTTCCAGTGGGCAAGACGAATGCCCTCCGTGCCAAGATTTCAACCTTCCAACAACAACATGAAGAATCAATTCCAGAAGCTTGGGAACGCTTTCAAGACTACATATCAGAATGCCCTCACCACGGGATGGAGAACTGGCTACTCATGCAGACCTTCTATCACGGGCCCACTTCAAATACCCGTGAGAATGTAGATGCCGCTGCTGGAGGATCATTCTTATCACTCACAATCAACAATGCAACTACACTCATAGAGAAGATGGCCTCGAACCAAGGATCGAACGAGGAACGCTCTCAGCCACACAAGAGGGGAGGAATACATCAACTAAAGGAAGTAGACATGTTGTGTGCTAAACTTGACCTACTCATGAAGAAGTTCCATGAACACACTCCCAAGAGAGAAGACGTCAAGCAAATCTACGAATCTTGCATGACATGTGAAGAGTGTGGAGGCGCTGGTCATTCAGGGAGCAACTGCCCTGAGATTCAAGAGGATGCGAAGTACATCAACAACAATACCAACTATCGTCCTCAACAAGCTCAAGGATGGAACCAGCAATCAAGGCCTAATTACTCAGGTAATTACTCAGGTAACTACCAAGGTAATACTTTTAATCAACCACCTTTGAGAGAGATGATATCTAATCAAAACAAAATTATTGATAATATGTCTAAGAAGATAGCTTCCAATGATAAATTACTTGAAAATATTAATACTAGAATGGATAGCTTTACTTCTGCCATAAAGAATCAGCATAGCTTTAATAAAATGATAGAATCTCAGTTATCTCAGTTAGCAGCTTCAGTCCCTGTGGCTGAAAACGGTAAGATTCCAGGAAGTCCAAAAGAGCTAGAAACTGCAAATCTTGTAGACATCTTTGATGCAGGACACCTCATACCTAGACCTCGAGGGAATGGATGGATGACTCCATTGCCCCAAAGAAAGGAGATCCAGGAAGACCTGTGATTCCAATTCATATTGGACCTCACAGTTTTGAAGAAGCAGTCTGTGACCTTGGAGCAAGCGTCAACATTATGCCAAAGGTAATATACGAACAAATACATGGTGCACCTCTATTATATACAACTATGTGTTTGCAGCTTGCAGATCAGACACTGTGCTACCCATTGGGAATTCTAGAAGACATCTGTATACGAGTGGGACGCTCATATGTATGTGCAGACTTTATGATCGTTGAAACAGGTGGAGACAGAAGAGCACCCATCATTCTTGGACGCCCGTTCCTAAGCTCAACCCAAGCCATTATCTACACGGACAGCGCCAAGATCTGTTTCACAATCACAGGCAACAAAGAGAGATTCAGCTTTAAGAGCCGTACACTCACTACCAAAGTCCACCCTCAGATGCCCTACGAAGATGCAAACATCATATCTTCAAAGAAGAAGAATAGAACAGAGAGGAGGAAGAACAAGGCTACACAACCACATCGACACAGTATGCATGGTCAACTCTGTCCAAACAGAATACGACCACCTTCTTGCATCACCATTCCTCGCCAAGAGAGATGACCCAGGCGTACCCACCATCGATTGCAAGATCGAAGGAAGTACATTCCACAAGACGTTCTGCGATATTGGCTCAAGTGTCAATATAATGTCTAAGGTAACATATGAACACTTATATAAAAATAGACCTATGTATTCGACATATGTGCAGCTGCAGATGGCGGACCAAACTTATCGATTTCCGAGGGAATAGTAAAGGACGTGATGATCCAATTAAAGACCACTATGTTCCCACCGACTTCTTAGTACTAGACATGGGAAAAGAAGACGACATTCACATCATCCTAGGAAGACCCTTCCTCAACACCACTGGCACCATCATCTATATGAGATCTGGAGAGATCCACTTCCAGTTTTTCAGAGAAAAGGTACGCTGTTACTTCAATAGTTATGTCACTAATGTACAGGAAAAGAAGAACCACTCAAGGAGGAGACGCCGCACATCCCAACACAACAAGAAACGACAAATCAAGGATGGATGGGCTGACTATGAAGGAGAAGTTACCAGGAGCGAAGATATCCCATTAAAGGAAACGAAGGACGAAGAAGTAAGGAGGAGACAAGTCCACCAGTCAAACAAGTATGGAGAAAGAAAGAAAGTTCTACTGACGTGCAATCATCAAGGTCCTCCTCAGGATCCGCTGATGCACCTAAGGAAGAATAAAGAGCGTACAAGGAGTCTTGTTCGATAGACTATAAACGTCGAATCCTCGCCGAAGGTAACTCGGTAGTTATCCATAATCATTAGCATTAAATTCATCATTGCATAATTAGATAAAGCATGATCACTTTATTATTAGTATCATATTTCTTAAGCAATTATATCTGCATCAGAAAACAAAAAAATAATAATATTTGGAAAAAACTTTAAGCCCCATGTGAATAATTCTATGGGTAAAACCCACAGGAATATTCACCGTGGTGGCATAAAAAAATAATATAATATATTGAGAAAGAGATCTTACTGAAATTCTAGACAACTAAGGCTTGAGTAGCCAATCGCTAATGCCTAATCTATTCCACAAGTTTTGTTGTCTATTTAAGTTTCACAGGATTTAAAAGGCCAAGAAAAGCTGACGATCAAGTGAATGCTCCATCCACTATTTGAGCACTGTCCCAACAACATCAACATCAATCAAAGCTCTAATAGAGGAAGGACATATCCACTGCCAGTCTGCTACATTACAAAGTGACTACGTCAACATTCAGCTTGGGGGAAGGCACCCCCATGTATCCACGAGAAGAAGAAAATAAGGACTCAAACCATTAATGGTCTACTCGACTTCTGGAGAAAAAGAATAAGTCAAGATCCAGCTTGGGGGAGAGCACCCTCAGTTATCATGATAAGTATCACGGTTTTTTATCTATTACTATTAGTTCGATTTAGATAAGGTTAATAAATATAGAAACCCCTAAAAAGATGAATAACTATTATAAAACCAAATAAAGATATTATATAATGAATAACTGTCTAGGTGGATAAAAGATTAATTTTGCTCATAATAAAAGTGATAAACAAATGCTCTGCCGTAATTCCTTTAAATACCTAGTGTTTAAACTTAAATTTTCTTGAGTTTTAGACAAAGTTGCTCTGAATAAACTCTGAACCTAAAACCTGTGGATGGCACATACTTGATCTAAAGTCTAGATAATTGTGAGACATGATATAAAAAGGTTTGAGCTGCTGTTTATCTGATTCCTAGAGATACTAGAGTTCTGGAGATTTACACTTTGAAAATATTAAAAAACACATGATGAGATCCTGTATGACATAACATGAATTCCTACCCAGAGCCATTAATATGATTTTAAGATAAGGCTAATTGCTTTGTTCTAAGTTTTTAGTTATGGTTGAGAAATTTATCATGCTCTAGAGATCAAGAATGTTTTATTAAAAGATTCACTCTTCCGAAGTAGTATTGTGTTAGAGGCATGGGCTATGCAAAAGTATAAAAAGAGGAAATAAAAAGGGGCAAGTGTCCGACTACCTCAAAGAAAAAAAAAAAGAGAGTTACGATGAAAGTATGAGAAAAAGAATGATAGCCCATGGTTCCTCTAATTACAATATGCCAGCAAGAGATGACAAATTTCAAATTTTCTAAGATCTTGATCTATGAGTATGACATCTTTCTTCCTAAACTTTGAACTTCGACTTGGTAAGATATGCTTTTCACTTCTTTAAGCTCCAGATATATATATATTCATAGAAGGAAGGAAAATTGCATCAGTGAGGAATTATAAAATATAAAAGAGCGATTTGAGAGTGTCATACAAAGGAATCTCTGATTTTCATTTGAAAATATATAAAAACTCCAGAACAAAGGTTGATCGAAGAGTTAGAGATACAGTGCTTAACTTGATTGTTCTATCTTTCAATTGTTTAAAGACCCAGGTGAAGGCAAAAGCTCCATAGTTAAAGGTAATATGAGAAAGCCAGAATAGTTAACTCTAAACCAAGGGAAGATTTTTGTTTAACATATGTGAAGGCTTTGTAGCAGTTCTAGATTCATCATGAGTGTTTGCTAAGGGACTAGCAAAAGGTAAGCTTGGGGGAATGTTGACACTGGTTAACTATCATAATTAAGAGATAAATAAATATGAAAAGGGCAAGAATTTGATCACCAATAAAGGTTTAGGGTTTCAACTGACAATATTCCACGAGTTTGGTGAGTTATGATTCTGCAGGGACTAAACCAGGAAATCGGCACCGATAGCTTCCCATAGAAGGAAACCGTCGGGAGATAACGCAACCGCCACGTCGGGATACTTCTAGAAGACTCCAGAGGACGTAAGAAGACACCACAACGAAGGGCACCACGGGAGGCTTACCTGTGGGACCGACCGGTCCCACAGGGCCCACCGGTCGGTCGGCCACGGAGCCCACACGCTTTCGTCTTCTGCAAGCTACTTCCACCGACCTCCAGGATGCATCTCGACCGTACCTCAAGTCGGTTTGCTCCAAGGGCCACGATTCATCGCTCAGGGCTATATAAACAGACCCCTGACCCCCTCTCCAGGCAATAGGGCTTCAGGCAATTCATTCATCAGGGTTAGACCAATCAGAAGGAGATCAATCGGAGGCTTTAGGACTACATCCACCTAGATTAATAGATAGAATAGGATTAGAGGAGGCAAGCTTCGCTTGGATTCCTGATCTAGTCACGAGAAGGCTCGGTAAACCCAAGATCTTCTCTCTTGTATTAGCATTATGGATCTATTTCATAATTGCTCTTCTAGTGCACCATTGTTCTTCATTATTTATGTTCTAGTTCATCGTCTAGTTCATGTTCATCATCTAGTTCATTATCTAGTCCATAATCTTGTTCTAGTTCATGTTCTAGTTCATACTTTAGTTCTTCTCGATGACCTAATTCACCTTATTGTTCATTATCATGTTCTAGATAGCAATACAATTGATATGATTAAGACATCAATGATTATATTCTTAGTTATAATGCTTATAGTCTGCTTTGATTATATATTTGGCATAGATAGTTCATCTTTATGTTTATACTCATGTTCGTATAGCGCTCATCTTAAAGTACAACGGGTGGGTGATAAATGCTGTGTAGGCGTGGTGCCTATACATTATTTATCTGCGAATGCGTCCTATGTTCCGGATAGAGTGGTAGATCGCGGGTGTGACAGACCTGTTGAGTCCTCTGTATTCCACCTCCCGAATATAGTGTTCAGTATGACTCAGTTAACTCATGGTTTAAGGGTTACTTTGCTTAACACCTTAACTATGGAGTTGTCTCTTGATTATAAATATGATGTGACCTAGCTAATGATTGCCAAATATAATTGCACTAATCAATGTATGCTATGACTTGTAATTAGAATAACTTAGGAATGTTCCTTATTAATACCTGTTCTAATCATCACTTGCTAGGCAGTACTGTTCTAAGTTTATCCTTGATTGATCTGATCTCTGCTATCCTTTATCAATTATTCATCATATTATTTACTCTGTAACCTGATTCCTGTTCATAGTAATTAGTGTTATCAGTCTTATTATAAGTGTGTGCCATATTAAATACTGTTAAGTCCTTACAATACCATCATATCTTGAATTGATTAGTCTCTAGGCTAAAATATAAATAACGATACCTGAGACTAGCTTGGGTGAAATGCTTCTACAACGGGTATGTTTATCTGTGCGCTTGCGGGTAAATATTTATCTCTTAAATCCAGTGCCGTGATATAACTACATTGCTAGCTTCATGTTGGGGATGACAACTTGACGTTAAGTGGAGTTAGTAGTGTCCCGTACACTCTTTGGTGCTTTCATTTTTTATTATTTTATGTGGCTCATTCTTAGAGTGAATCCATTAAGGAGTGTCAACAAAGACATAGGGTGAGCATACGGTCCAACACTGGGTTAGTGAAGTAGGGAGAATACCAGTGTTGGGCCGGCAGCTCAAAGAACGGTTAGCAGAAAACCATTCCTAGCACGCCTACGGAAGAAGCGATCACCACGTAGAGGAAACGTGGTCCGCTAAGGAGGAGCCTCCATCGCGATACTCAAAACGCGGTGGTGGAAAACGCTCAACTACAAAAGCCACCGCCACGGGGTCCATAGCCTACAACTGCAGGCTCCCGCCGGGCACGACTCCTCGCGGCCTAAGCCTAGGAACTTGAGGTTTTGGACCTCTAGGCCTAGCAGGACGCCTCTGAACATTCGGCACATGTACATCATGGAAAGGATGGTACATGTCCGTGTTGTTCATTTCCTTTGCACGGCGCGCCTCTCTCTTGCGCCAAAAGCAAAACTCACTCAAGTGTCCATCTCTCCCACAGTGCTCACAATGGTAGCTCACCGCTCTCAAAGGGGGTTGTTGGTACTCACGGTAGTGGGTGTGGATCACTTTGCCCTTCTGTGGCATCAGCTCCTCCTGGATAGGTGGCATCATGTCAAGCTTGTTTTTCAGGTGGTTGGGCTAGGGATGCCATGTCTGTTTCTTGGGTGGAGCTCTCGGAGGTTCAACGAACACACCATCCTTGGTGTTGGGCTTGATAGGCTCTTTGGGTGGAATCTTTGTAAG
This sequence comes from Coix lacryma-jobi var. lacryma-jobi, assembly GCA_009763385.1. Taxonomy (NCBI): domain Eukaryota; kingdom Viridiplantae; phylum Streptophyta; class Magnoliopsida; order Poales; family Poaceae; genus Coix; species Coix lacryma-jobi. The sequence goes on along the minus strand of CM019822.1, from coordinate 141,581,062 downwards.
CTTGGGAGTAGTGGTGGAGTTGGCTTCTCACATGGGTTCAGACCACTCGACTCTCCAATCTTGCCAAAAGATGAGACATCAACACCCTGAGCGAAACCTACACCAGGACCTCCAGCAGCACGCTTGAATTGGGAGATCATCATCCCAAGCTGCGGCTCACCACAAGACACCCATGACAAGATGGTCCGAAGGTATGTGTTTTCCTCCTCGGTTTGCATCTTGTCATGCTTCATGTTTGCGATCTCCATCTCCAAACCCTCACAAAGAACGCACCTAATCACACACGTGTTATCCGAGCTGGCCTTCTCAAGAGACACAATCTTGGCATTCTTCTCTGCCAACTCGGATTGCAAGCCTGCACAGGACTTGCACACACCCAACAGCAAGGATCTAGCCTTCAGCTCATCCACCTCTGCTACCAACGCAACATACTTACCTCTCAAAGTGAGAAGGTCAGTCATGTGCATGGTGCACATCTCGCACTCAACCTCCTCGGAGACAACTACGGTGGACTTGGCAAACTCAAGCTCCTTCACCGTATCCTCCCACTTCTGCCTGAACTCCTTCCGCTCTCTAGTAGCGCGCTTAAGCAACTTGTCTTGACTAAGAAGGGCGGCAGTAAGCTTCTCAACCTCAGCAGAAAGCTCATCGGGGGTCAGAGATACCTGGGAGGTGTCGTCGTTATCGTCGTCGTTCCGAGGGGTCTCCTCCAGCTCGCCGTCGACCTCCTTGCCGAGGGCCATGGTGCAGAAACCCTCATCGTCGGCGAAGAAGCAGAGGCCGTTGAGCTTGTCCTCGATCCTCTTCTTCTTCTCGGACTCGTCGTCGCTTGAGGAAGCGGAGTCGTCATCCGAGTCGTCGATGTCGCTGAGCGTGGCGAAGAATGCACGCTGCTCAGCCTGGGCCTTCTCCAAGTACTTGGTCTTGATGTACTCCTTGTTGAAGCCGCCCTTCCGCTTGTGCTTCACGGGGACGTACTTCTCCTTGCGCTTGTCGGAGTCGTACTTGTGCCCATGTTCCTCCTTGCCAAAAGTCTGCTTGTTCTTCTTCGGGCAATTGGCGATGAAGTGGTTGGGGTCGCCGCACTCGAAACATCCCGAGCGTCCTCCTCCACGGCGACGGTTCATGCGGTTGTTGTGGAATCGCGAGAACCGGTTGGCGAGCAAAGCCAACTCGTCATCCCCCATGAACTCCAGCTGCTCCTCTGTGACAGAAAGAAGAGAAGAAAGTGCAAAGCCTCCAGAGGGGTTAGCAGAAGAGCCAGAAACCAAAGCCATCAACGGGCCAAAAGGATTTTCATAAGAAGCCCTCGCCATGGCGTCAATCTCACTGGACTTGAGCTTACTAAAGAGCTCGTCGCATGTGAGGGTCTCGTAGTTAGGTGATTCGATGATCGCCTGAACCTTTGAGTCCCACACCGATCGATCAAGAGTATGCAAAAGCTTCAAAGCTCTCTCATGATCGTCGAAAGGCAATAGCTCCTTGTTAGCCCTCATCCTGTTGACAATCACCTGAAAGCGAGCGAATAAACTTTCTATGCTCTCGCTAGGCATGTGTCGAAAGTTCTCATACTCTCGCTTGAACGACTCGTAGAGACGGGTTTTGACTTGAGTGGTTCCCTCATGAAAACGCATGAGGGTAACCAATCTCCCGAGCCGTAGCGAGGTGAGAAACGCGATCAAACTCACTCATGCTCAGACATGAGAAAAGAGCATTACCGGCTCAACTCTTGGCATCGTGCTCATCGATCTGAAGCTGAGAGACACGAGCAGCCAAGACCACGTAATCGGCAGAGTTGCAAATATCCCAAATGGAAACACCCAAACTCTGCAGATAGGCCAACATGCGTATCTTCCAATACGCATAGTTCGTCCCATCGAAAAACGGCGGTTTGCCCACGCCGCGATCCAAGTCGCCTTATGTGGATCTGGAACCGGCTAAGGTGGAAGATCCTTAACCCGCTCTGATACCAATTGAAGGACCGAAAGTGCTAAAGCAAGGCGACCAGAGGGGGGTGAATGGGAGCCTAAAAATTTCTTTCAAAATTATGGCCTCAGTCCCAACAAAATCAATCCCAAGAGCAAAGCCGACACACGTGATGTCCACGACCGAAGAGAATGGGTGGATGTTCCCTAGGAACACAGCGGGACACCACAAAAGCTCCCTCACCCAAATCCACGCAAGTCAACTAGTGACAGGATGGAGTTTGGGTAACCCTCACCCAAATTCAGGCTTTTTCGCAAAGCGGGAAGCCCGATTTCAGTAGAGCACGAAGTCGGAAATCCAACGCAACAAGCGGATCTCAAGTCGAAAATCAGACGAACAAACTGCGGACGAAAACGTGCAATTCAGCACTGACCGGAATCTGCTTGCGTCCGGTCACTGACCATCGGACGTGTCCGGTCAAGCAAAACTTGATTTGGGACCTTATTGTTTCTGACCGGACTCACTGAGTCTGAGCGTCCGGTCAGGAGTTAAGCGTCCGGTCACACACGCCAAAACTGATGAACAATAGTAAGGGCGAGTCCGGTCACTGATCAGTCGTGCGTCCGGTCAAGGTCTCGCAGAACACCGCAAACGCATTCAATGACCGGACTCTCAAACGTGCGTCCGGTCGCCCCGTGCCGAGCGTCCGGTCACCCCGAAACCCGCTGTTCGTCCACCGATTCGACTTGAACTCACCCAAAACGAATCCTCTAGGGATCAAACTTGGTGAGATGAGTCACAAGGAGGATAGTGAGCTATCTCTAAGGGATCATGGCTCGAACCTATCTCCAAATCGATGAATCGAAGAGATTCGAGGGAAGGGAGAAAAACTTGACCCGAAACGAAAATCGATCGATCTACTAGGTCGTGAGGTTGGAGGTAAATTCCTTCGGTGGAAAGAAGTGCCTCACGATCTAGAACATCTTGGTTCAGGCGTATCTCATCTCCTACAAAATGTTAGTGGACATATACCCGAAGGATTGTACTGAATGTGAAACATGGGTTATTATCCACAACTTATGTGTTATTCATCCATGCTAATGAAAAGATGATTTTAGGATTACTTTAGCATAGACAAGCATTTATGTGTTGGCTGCATTTTAACATGGTTCAAGGCAAGATACTTGCAGTAGAAGATAAATTGAAATAAACTTTAATACTCACAGTTCTTTCATCCATGATGAATGAGCTGAGTCTTCATGATGTAGTTCACCGTATGCCTTGCTTCATCTCTGATGTGAATTCATCTCAGGACATTCCCAAAATGTATTTAGAGTTCTCTGCAGGGGTTAGTCCAACAAAAATCCCAATGTCTACACAAGCTAATTTTAGATCAATAATCAAACCAAACTCCGTGTCTAATTTGATTAAAGTAGACTATTCAACCTAAGCACCACGCTTAATTTAAAAAGCCTATGAAAGTACCCTAAGGATGTACCTTCAAACTAAAAACATACTATGGCAAACAAAGGTAGCATGAGAGCATAAGAGAGATTTATTCAAAAAGAGATGACAGTATGATCATAGTGAGTAGATTTTTTTAATATATTTTTTAGATGCAGATGACATGAATGCGGCCAAAGGAACTAAACATGATGTGGTTTTGTTATGAGAAAACATAAACTAAATGGAGTGGATGAATGATTAAGAGTAAACATGCAGTGGAATGCAAGAAATTAAAAAGATAACTACTCATAAAGTTTAAAGTCCATGAGCAAGACTATCTCACCTTGATCATACTTACCATGGCTCACAACTGGGATTTGTGAGTGATGTGGCGTAAATATCCGTCACATGGGATGGGAGTGGAATTGTTGTGACGGCGACCTTTTCTCAATCTACACATGGTTAGAATAAATAATATATATGTAAACACAAACCTGTGAGATGTCAGGGTTCCAGAATTAATGATGGATCTTGAATGTTCAGGTACCCTGGGTTCTTCATTCTTGTCATAAGCTTGCCATAAGGTCGAAATGGCATCTGATGTCCTGTCTAGTCCACACTTAACAGAACAAGGGGTAATCCTACTAAAGCTAGTGGTACACTAAATTAGCAGATATCAAGATCATTATCAAAATCTTTACACCAATTGCTTTCCCGCAACGGCGCCAAAATGCTTGTTGACGTTTGTTAGTGCAAATAGAATATGAAAGATTCCGCAAGCGCACAGAACACCATCGTAGCATTTTACGGGAGTATTCCAGGATTGTTATATTTTACCACAGGGAAGCTAGGGTCAAGAATCTGATAACTCACTATCATGCATCTACTAACTCAGAGTACTTATTAGACTAAAGCAGGAGTGAATGATATATGATATGATAATAAATGAAAGCACATAAAAGATAATTCAATGATAACTAGATTACTATAGTGGGGAGGACAACGTGAGAGATCAAGGTTCCTATATACTTCTCTATTACTTGCGTTCTAATGTAACAAAGATGAAAAGATATAGCAGTAATAAACATTGCACTTTGGAGCAACAGTACCTTTCTGACTCTCGAAAAAGACTGGGAAGAAAGTAGTCAGGGGAAGGCTGCCAAAAGCTCTACGAAAACATCAATCCAAACGTGGTGGACTACGAAGGCCTAACAGAGCTGTCACCCCTGGGCTACCACAACTATTCTGTGGGATTGAGCGCAACCTCAGGTAACCTATAGACTAACACCATGTCTAATCTATCGATTACTACTCTAATTACCTAGCATAACTAGAGCACTCAATACGAGCGAAGATCCCATGCCAAGATATAACAACTATACTAATCACATAATAAAGCATAAAGTAAATAGAGAAGATAATATATTAAAGCATAAGTCTTATAAAGAAAAGATACAAAGACATACCAAAACTCTGAAGACTCCTCCGGAACCGGAGCACAGCTCCGCTCTCCCTAACTCCCGATTAGAGCTAAGCTATTACATTGGAAAATCTAAACCTAATTACATAGAGGAGAGAGGTCATCCATTCGAGGGATGCCTCTACAACTCCATGATGATGTGTTGCCTCAGGGGGGTCCTGGGTTTATTATAGGGGCTCCTGGCCTCCCCTCCACCTTGGACAAGCGATGTGGGACTAAATCTTTCGCCATATGCACATGGGCCTTAATGGGCCAAAACGCGTTGAAGAGGTCGGTTGGAGTGCGTCACGCGAAGGGGGCGAGTTTGGGCCCTACACCAGACCGGTCGGTCCAGGGGGGAGACCGGTCGGTCTGCCTCTATGACAGGTGGGCCCCGCCTTCCATGGGTCGCCTTCTCGTGTCTTCTGGAGTGTTCTGGAATGTTCTAGAATCTTCCAAGTCGTATCCATCGAAGACTCTCGCTCCGGGACTCCAAATATAGCAAATCATATATCCGTTTCGATCGTCTCAACGAGGTCTTCGCAATGGTGTGCTTTGTTTCATCACTTGAGATACTTTTATATGGTAAAAATATGGATGTCCTACAAAACAAGTGAGAGCACCAAAACTCGTGGAACTTGTTAGTTTTCAAACCCTACAACTATGCTTTGTGATTCATTTAGTGTCATTTCATGCATTAGTTGATTGTATATTATTGACATTAAGGACTGTCAACAAGTTCCCCCAAGCTTACCCTTTGCTAGTCCCTTAGCAAAGCCAAACTCAACAATGGATCAGGAGTTGCTGCAATATCTGCACTTCTAACAAACACATGCATTCAAAAAAAGTTCTCATTTGTATTAGAAAAAGATATCATATCATGGGCTTAGTACTTTACCTTAAATCTTGAGTAATTGAAATATAGAACGATCAAATCAAGCACTATGTCTCTAGCTCTTTCACTTCACCATTATCCCAGAGTTTTATGAATTTTCAAAAAGCTTAAAAAATATGTTGTCAAATTAAACAATGGATCCAAAGAGAAAGTCACCACACCATTGAATCGAGAAGTGCATGTGTATGAAAATGGAGATGGATGCTCTTTTGAATATATCACTCTCTTCTGTCTATTAGAGACACGTGGCTATCAGGCTAATTCTACTAGCGGGCACGTGCCCATTTTTTCTGATATTCTCTTTTTTTCTCTTTTTTTTGAGGTTCCGGACACTTGTCCCTTTTATTTCCTCGGGATCTATCTTTTTGAGGTTTCGAACACTTGTCCCTTTTTATTTCCTCGAATTTTTTTTCTTTTTCTTTTTGTTTTTTTAGTAGCCACATGCATCCAACAAACTTTTGAGAGGATAGCAATAGATAATCATGAGCATTTATGTGGAGGATGGATGAAATGTGTAAGTGATCTCAATTCAATAGTATGATAACTTCTCACAGGGTCAACAAAGCTTAATTTAACTCAATGCAATTATTTATCATATTAATATTGGAAACTCTCCGGAACTCTAGTGTTGTTTTAGAACAAGATAATAGTAGCTCAGATCATCACATATCATATCTATCAATTACCTAGACTCTGGATCAAGCATTTGCTACCCATATATTTAATTTTATTTTAAGGCATCATTAATTTTTAAACTTAGGAGAACTCATGCTTAAAGGCTAGGTACTAGAAAGAAATACAATAGAGAAACTATTCATCATTTCCATTTTAAGAAATTAGAGAGAGAGTTCTTCAGATTAGACATGCTTTATTTATTTAATCTAGCACACACTATAATATATTACTTAAAAATATTAAGATAGTATTAAGACATACCTGAATTACGAAGATAACGGGGGTGCGTCTCCCCTAAACTAATCCCTTCGATCACATCGAGCCTGGATACACGGGGGTGCTTTCCCCCAAGCTGAATGTTGACGTAGTCGTTCGATCTTGCAATGTAGCGGACTGGCAGTGAAAATATTCTTCCTCCATCGGAGCATTGATCGATGTTGATGGTTGTTGAAATAGTGCTCCAACAGTGGATGGAACATCCACTTGCTCGGCAGCTTTTCTTGGTCATTCAAATCCTATGAAACTCAAATAGACAACAAAACTTGTGGAACAGATTAAGCATTAGCGGTTGGCCACTCAAGCCTTAGTAGTCTAGAATTTCAGTAAGATCTCTTTCTCAATATTTTTGTATTTTAATATATTTATGATGTAAGAAAAAATGCAACAGGATGAATGTATGCATATTTATTTTTATTATTATTATATTATTATTTTTTATGCCACCACGGTGAACATTCCTGTGGGTTTTTACACACCATAGAATTATTCACATGAGGCTTCATGGTTTATGATGTAGTGTAACAAATGCAATATTTTTATTTTCTTTTCTAATGCAATGCAGAAATTAAAATGTTTGTGAATTAAATATGATGATGCAATGATTAAATATGATGATGTAATAAATGACTAAGAATTAAATATGAGAAATATGCAGAAAAGTAAATATGAGGATAACTATCGGTTTTTACCTTTTGGCGAAGGTTCGGATATTTAGGTTCGACGAACCGGACATTCCCTTGGTTCAGACCTCCCTAGGTATGTCAGACGTTTGGAAAGTTGTTATTGATAGTACCTCTCAGGTGCAGACATTTTCTTCCATACCTTCTTGGTCTGAGTTTTCACTTCCTGTGGTTCACTGTCTTGAGTTTCTCTCTTTTTTTTCTAGGACAGTGTCGATAGCTTCTTCTTCGTGATTGGCCTCTCTATTCTTGATAGTTTGTCTTCTTTGGCTTTGAGAGCGGCGTCTTTCACTTCTGTTCTTCTTGGGTGCTTCATTGGGTATGTAGTTGATGAAGTTGCATCGTGCCTTTTCTCCAGGAAAGTGAAAATGGATTTCCTCTTGTAGATGATTGCACTTGTAGCGTAGAGGAATGGTCTTCCTAGGATGAGGTGAACATCATCGTTTTCTCATGTCGAGGATCAAGAAGTCTGTGGGGACTTCATGACCTCTAATTCTGACTACGACGTCTTCCATCATTCCTTCTTGTTTATGCCTCTTGATATGGTGTCACTCATGTTATTTGTTCGTCTAGTAGTTTGAAGTGAAGCGTTAACTATGGACGTTGGTAGCATCTTGCTCAATGTGCATGTTCTTGTAGATCTAGGACTTTGACTCTGTAGAATTAGGGAGTGACAAACTTCGCCATGTTTGCTCAAGAGTGTGTCCCGCTCATAAAGACAAGGTAGAGATCAAGTGCATGGGCTTTGTTGGTGGAAAAACACCAACAGAACCAAAAGTTTTGTTTATTCCCCTCTAACCTTAGGCATATTGCACAAGACAAACTTGTTGTTTATGTGTTCTATTCAATCTTAACATGAGTGACAGGATCAAGGATGAGCATAAAATAGCATCTTAAAATATTTAACAGATTAGATTGCTTAACCCAAGGAAGGATAATGTATGCATAATGTGTCGATATTTTCATAATTGTGATATATCATCTTCAAAGGTTAGATGCACAACATTTTAGCTCATTTAGTTAAGACAGTGAGATTCAAGAGAGCAAAGCTAGGAACAAAGAGTAAAGAACTGAACATGTTGAGTTGATTAGGTTAAATCAAGTGAGGTGCAACTTAAACATGTTTGGTTCTTTATGTATGTGCATACCAGAATCAAGGAGAAGCTTTTAAAGTGATGGTCACTTACCTTGAAATGATACTTTATCATTGAAGAGTGATTGTGTCGAACCACCTTGTAGAAGCTTCTCTTGTCTAGCTGGTTGTTGTTCATGAATGGCTTGTCTTCTCTTGTCTATCTCACAGTGGGCCAGCTAAGTCTTGTTCTCAACAGGTCCAGACGATGGAGACTTTGTCAACTATTCTCTTGATTTTTAGGCTAAGGTACTATCTCTCCATCTTTGAATTCTTGCAGTGCAGTGGCTTCATCCTTCATGATGTCCACCTTAATTCCTGGTAGTTGGTTCTTCCTTTGTCAGTTGAGTCAATGTCTTCTCTTGGTTCTCTTCGGCTGCTCATAAGTGGTGTAGTTATTGATAAAGCAGCGAACCTTTTGATCGAAGATCCAAAAGTGGGCGTCTCTAGGTCCGACATAGATGACAACGATCTTCCAAGAATGAGTGATGGATCATTTTTCTTCTTCTTGATTGGGGTAGTATCTAGTGGCTTGTACTGATCAAAGTGGTGAGCAGGAGGTCAAAGTGTCTTGAAGCTGGATTTCTCCTTTCCCCTCTTCATCGTGAAGAAAATTTAGACAACGTTATTGTGTCTCCCCCAAGCTGACTTGTGAAGTAGGTGGATATTTCTTCAACAATGTTTCATGAGTTGAAATTGTAGACCTTGTTGTTGTTGAAGTTGTTCCACCTCATCCCTCAACTAGCTCTTGTGTTGCAATGATTAGAAAGTGAGGAGAACTTCCACTGCTTGTTTTTATAGTGAACCACCAACAAACTTCCTTCGGACGACACATAGATGTTATGATGTAGTGGCATATCATCTCCCTGATATTTGTTGTTGGTGTCGGTGTTGATGTCTTCGACAATGATGAGCGTAGGCATAGATTGACCCATCCGGGGTGAGTTGCATGCTACTCGTCATAAGTGTCCTGGCTTAAGCCTTGGGATGGCTCAAAGCTTGGCTGCCTTCGACATCACTTGTGACTTGTCTGATGATGAGTTTTGTCTGTCCATGGGTTGGGTTTTGGATCTTTAAGTTCACACCATGAGCAAGCAAATCTCATCTCCTACAAAATGTTAGTGGACAAATACCCGAAGGATTGTACTGAATGTGAAACATGGGTTATTATCCACAACTTATGTGTTATTCATCCATGCTAATGAAAAGATGAATTTAGGATTACTTTAGCATAGACAAGCATTTTATGTGTTGGCTGCATTTAACATGGTTCAAGGCAAGATACTTGCAGTAGAAGATAAATTGAAATAAACTTTAATACTCACAGTTCTTTCATCCATGATGAATGAGCTGAGTCTTCATGATGTAGTTCACCGTATGCCTTGCTTCATCTCCGATGTGAATTCATCTCAGGACATTCCCAAAATGTATTTAGAGTTCTCTGCAGGGGTTAGTCCAACAAAATATCCAATGTCTACACAAGCTAATTTTAGATCAATAATCAAACCAAACTCTGTGTCTAATTTCATTAAAGTAGACTATTCAACCTAAGCACCACGCTTAATTTAAAAAGCCTATGAAAGTACCCTAAGGATGTACCTTCAAACTAAAACATACTATGGCAAACAAAGGTAGCATGAGAGCATAGAGAGATTTATTCAAAAAGAGATGACAGTATGATCACAGTGAGTAGATTTTTTTAATATATTTTTTAGATGCAGATGACATGAATGCGGCCAAAGGAACTAAACATGATGTGGTTTTGTTATGAGAAAACATAAACTAAATGGAGTGGATGAATGATTAAGAGTAAACATGCAGTGAATGCAAGAAATTAAAAAGATAACTACTCATAAAGTTTAAAGTCCATGAGCAAGACTATCTCACCTTGATCATACTTACCATGGCTCACAACTGGGATTTGTGAGTGATGTGGAGTAAATATCCGTCACATGGGATGGGAGTGGAATTGTTGTGACGGCGACCTTTTCTCAATCTACACATGGTTAGAATAAATAATATATATGTAAACACAAACCTGTGAGATGTCACGGTTCCAGAATTAATGATGGATCTTGAATGTTCAGGCACCCTGGGTTCTTCATTCTTGTCATAAGCTTGCCATAAGGTCGAAATGGCATCTGATGTCCTGTCTATTCCACACTTAACAGAACAAGGGGTAATCCTACTAAAGCTAGTGGTACACTAAATTAGCAGATATCAAGATCATTATCAAAATCTTTACACCAATTGCTTCCCCGGCAACGGCGCCAAAAATGCTTGTTGATGTTTGTTAGTGCAAATAGAATATGAAAGATTCTGCAAGCGCGCAGAACACCATCGTAGCATTTTACCGGGAGTATTCCAGGATCGTTATTTATATTTTACCACAGGGAAGCTAGGGTCAAGAATCTGATAACTCACTATCATGCATCTACTAACTCAGAGTACTTATTAGACTAAAGCAGGAGTGAATGATATATGATATGATAATAAATGAAAGCACATAAAAGATAATTCAATGATAACTAGATTACTATAGTGGGAGGACAACGGGAGAGATCAAGGTTCCTATATACTTCTCTATTACTTGCGTTCTAATGTAACAAAGATGAAAAGATATAGCAGTAATAAACATTGCCACTTTGGAACAACAGTACCTTTCTGACTCTCGAAAAAGACTGGGAGAAAGTAGTCAGGGGAAGGCTGCCAAAAGCTCTACGAAAACATCAATCCGAACGTGGTGGACTACGAAGGCCTAACAGAGCTGTCACCCCTGGGGCTACCACAACTATTCCGTGGGATTGAGCGCAAACCTCAGGTAACCTATAGACTAAACACCATATCTAATCTATCGATTACTACTCTAATTACCTAGCATAACTAGAGCACTCAATACAAGCGAAGATCCCATGCCAAGATATAACAACTATACTAATCACATAATAAAGCATAAAGTAAATAGAGAAGATAAATATATTAAAGCATAAGTCTTATAAAGAAAAGATACAAAGACATACCAAAACTCTGAAGACTCCTCCGGAACCGGAGCACAGCTCCGCTCTCCCTAACTCCCGAGTGTTCTGGAATGTTCTAGAATCTTCCAAGTCGTATCCATCGAGGACTCTCGCTCCGGGACTCCAAATATAGCAAATCATATATCCGTTTCGATCGTCTCGACGAGGTCTTCGCAATGGTGTGCTTTGTTTCATCACTTGAGATACTTTTATATGGTAAAAATATGGATGTCCTACAAAACAAGTGAGAGCACCAAAACTCGTGGAACTTGTTAGTTTCAAACCCTACAACTATGCTTTGTGATTCATTTAGTGTCATTTCATGCATTAGTTGATGGTATAATATTGACATTAAGGACCGTCAACAGGGCCGTCTCTAGAAAGCATGAGTGTAAACGTGGCTGCTTGGGAAAACGCATATGTCATCCTCAGGATGATATATATGGTAAAAAATAACTAAGAGCCATTATATAAAATAACGCGTGACCACGGAGGCACACAAAGATATCTAGAGATAGATATATGACGATCAAAGGAATATTTGATTGATGTGAAAGATAATACTTAGCTTGATTGTCGTTCGAACAGAGTAGTTGACGAGAGGCGTAGAGGACGACGATGAGTCAACAACGAGCGGTCGGTGAGGATGGCGGTGAGACGATGATGATGACATGATGGCTTGTCGTGGCTCGTTGGTGGCTCGTCGATGGCTCGACGTCGGCTCATCGGTGGCTCGACGATGGCTCGCTTTTGGCTCGTAGGCTCGCGGGTGGCTCGTAGGCTCGTTGTTGGCTCGTTGGCTCGTCGGTGGCTCGTCTTTGGCTCGATGATGACGTGATGGCTCGCTTCTGGCTCATAGATGATCAGAGCGAGCATAGGGCACGAGTCATCGAGCAGCTTCTCGTAATCCTCATCATATTTGATCAGCCGAGCCAACGATGTCTTCTTGTCGACGGTGATGGAGTTGCCTAGCCCTTGATCTTTCCTCCCGGTCGTGGTCGTCATAGCACCACTTATTATGGCGATCATCATTGCGACACGGTTGGAGGTCGGAGCGAGAGGTATGACGATGTCTGCTCGGAGATCGATCTTTGATCAGATCTACGAGAGCGAGAGTGTCACTGATGCCTGTCGTGACCCGATCGATGGATTCGATCAGATCGGTATTGTCGACACGCCGTCCCCGATAGCGGGGAAGCGTGGTCGGAGCGCCGAGGAAGATGACCTCGAAGAGATGTCGAGGCTGGTCTCGCCGACGCTGAAGTGGTGGAAGTAGATCTGTTTGGCACAGGGAAAGCCTGCACCACCTCCACGACCCTGGCGGCGCCGTGGACGTCGGTGGTCCAGGAGAACGATGCGACGACAAACGTGAAGCCTTCGGAAGAGTCGTGGTAACGAGGAAGGAAACCATCTGAGTCATCATGGCGTCCGTACGCACATGCCCCACGGTGGGCGCCACTGTCGATGAAATATGGTCGATAGTCCACCTAGGGGTATGCCCAAGGTGGTAGATTAGAGGGGAAGATGCGCAAGACGACGACCCAGACGTTGACGCAAGGCAAAAGTAGATGAACACGGAGGTTTATACAGGTTCGGGCCGCTAGATTAGCGTAATACCCTACGTCCTGCATCGAGTTGTATTGATTGGATCTGGCTTGTGGCTTATGACCAATGATCTGCTGTCTATGATCTGCCTTCCTCTCGGAGGGCCCCTGCCCCTCCTTATATATTCCGAAGGGATAGGGTTACAAAGTAAGTATCTGAGTTGGTACTGTATCTAGATTACAACTGTCGTGCGGTGCATGTCGTGCGCCGCACATCTTCATCCTATGGGCCGGACGACCCCTAGTAATGTGGCCCATGTACCATCATGTGGTACCCTGGGGTCTATATCCCCACACTGCTGCTCACTACCGTCATCATCATCATCATCACGACCATATTGGGCATCGTACTCGGCGAAGGGATATGGGAAGGACCAAAGAGGAGACTGCTGAGGAAGACCAAGATGCTCACGCACCTCCCTATGATGCTGCTCATCGCGCTCGGCCTTGTAGCAGAACCATTTGAAGAACTTGCTAAGGGCGAAGCGAACAGCCCCACCACCCCCACTCCTACACCTCTCACGACGCGGAGGAGAAGGAGCAACAGGAGGAACTCCCTCATGAGCCTGCTCCTAGCCATGAGCCTCGCCAGGGGCAGCTGCTATAGCTGGAGCATCACCACAATCACCAACTATTTCCTTGCCTGTGGAGGAGAACTGCCGGACATTATATTCTTTGACTGTCCGATCATACTCGAAAGTTTCTCCCACCACGTGCTCAATTACATGCATCAAATATGGAGCATAGGGCAAGTCTTTGTGGGGATCATTGTACGCTTCTGAGATCTTTTGCCACGTGAAATGGGACACACTGAAATGCCCATCTGGCAGAGCAAAACGGCAAAGGACCTTTGGAGCATCATTTCTCAGATTAGTGTTGTCCCCGCTCTTTGGGTCCAAGGTGAGCCTCATCAAATTGTTCAGAACAAAGTAATAAGACTTCAGGCCATTCACCTGGAAATTGGCCACCTTGCCGGGCAGATAGATAGCAGAATCTTGCAGCTCAGAAGGAAACATCCCCTCACCATACATTTCAGACAGTCTAGGGGCATTGCGATCATCACTGTTGAAAACAAGCAATCTAGCAAAGGTGACAAAGTCACACCTGTAGTGAACCCCTTGGGTCATCCAATGTAGCACCTTGCCAGGCTGGTCAATGTATAAAGTAGCCCAGAACTGAGAAATGATTTCTTGGTTCCAGCTGTGCTCACTTGTGATTAACCCAAGAATCCTCCATTCCTCAAGCTTTTGCACCAACGCATCCATCTCTTCTGAACCCTTGTCAGACAAAGACCGAATCCCCAGACGTTTGTGATCAAAAAGCGGAGGACGCCCCTTAGCACAGAAACCCTTCTAGAGGATGGACACATAGTAGTCCTGCTGAAAGCGGGACCAAAAGCGTCTATCAACAGAAGCATCTCTGATATAAAGGTAGGGGTTTTCCAACCGCTGCTCCCTTAGCAGATTCGCCCTCTTTCTTTCTGAATAAACTATGACAACTCCTAGGAAAGCTGGACCAGCCATCAAAGCCCCTACCTTACCATGAGGATGAAATGCACGGTTGATCAACAGCAAACCAGAAGCCGGAGGAGAACATGGCCCAATGCAAGGATCAATGGCACGACCCTCCCTGTCGGGACCAACCGGCAGGGTCTGGCCACCAATCAGCACGCTATGCAGCCGTCCAGAGGAACCAGCAGCAGGAGGTGGCGGCGGTGGAGGTGGAACCTGTCCACTGCGGGAGGTGGAAAACCTTTCCACTGGCCACGACCACCATCCCGACCCACACTCCGCGGCCCGTGGACGAACGCACCATGAACAGGGACGAATTGTAGGGTCATCGCTACTCCCAACGGTCGACCTAGCACGGCGCGAGGGATTACGCCGCTGCTGATCACCTTGCTCAAAAGCGACATACTCTTCTTCTTCTTCCTCCCTTGCCTCCCTAGCAAGCCTTGCGTCACGTGACGCCCTTCGGTCATGCGACATCTAGAATAGAAGTCATGGACCAATATGAGTCACAGCTAACCACAAGTCTACTTCAAAGGATGTAACAAAGATAGGAGACGATACGCAGGATGGGAAGAAAAACATGTTCACTGCGCGTGGTCGGTACTACCGCCCATAGGGTCGGTACTACCGACCGCACAACAGTGTGCCGGATATCCTCAATCCATCCATACAAATCACCAATAAATTTGCAAAAAATATGCATCCTAGAAGCATCTATGAACTAGAGAGAACAATCCTACCAAAGGAAATGGTCTAGAACAAGGTACATTGAGAGATCGGGCATGAACACCCTAGTACCTTGCTACTCGAAGTGAAGAGACCAAAATCCAATGGAAGAAGAGCTTCCGGGCTTGAGGAACACCACCACAGCGATCTCCTTGCTCCAACCCACCTTCTCACCGGAGAGATTTGAATTTGAGTGGAGGAGAAGAGAGATCGAGAGGAGGAGGCATGGCAGCGGCCGGTCGGCTTGGGTCAAGAGGCAGCCCACAGAGAAAGAAACGTGAACGGATAAGATAGAAACCCTTTTTCACCGCGCCCCTTTATACCAGGGTAAAACCTCGGTCGGTACTACCGCCCATAGGGGTCGGTACTACCGACCCTTATGGCGGTACTACCGACCGTTCACTTCCAGAACGGACAGAGAGCTTGTCTAGGAGAACTTTGTGTGGAATACTACACACACTCCAATCATGTCCAGATTTCATACAAAAGTAGTACATAACTATGGACACAAGTGAAGCATGCAAAATAGATTTTGAAATCACACAAAAAATTTCAAAACATTTGTCTAGGTCTCTAGATGAAAAAAATGTGTGCAAAACATCAAGCCACGTTACGAGAGTCAATGATATTTAGCTCACTCCTCAAGGCACAAAATCTTGACTCATCTAGAGGCTTTGTGAAGATATCGGCTAGTTGTTTTTCGGTGCTCACATGGTGTATGGCGATATCTCCTTTGGCTTCGTGGTCTCTCAAGAAATGGTGTTGGATGTCTATGTGTTTTGTGCGAGAATGGTTTACGGGATTGTTTGCTATCTTGATAGCACTCTCATTGTCACAAAAAAGTGGAATCTTGTTTTCCTCACATCCAAAATCTTTTAGTGTTTGCTTCATCCAAAGTAGTTGGGCACAGCATGCGCCGGCCGCCACATACTCGGCTTCGGCGGTGGATAGGGCAACACTATTTTGTTTCTTGGAACTCCATACACCAAGACCTTCCAATGAATTGGCAAGTCCCGGTAGTGCTCTTTCGATCTACCTTGCAACCGGCATAGTCCGAATCGGAATAGCCAAGTAGATCAAAAGTGGAGCCCTTGGGATACCACAAGCCAAGATTAGGAGTGTGCACTAAATATCGAAAGATTCTCTTAACGGCCATAATATGACATTCTTTCGGATTAGCTTGAAATCTTGCACACATGCACACGCTAAGCATAATGTCAGGCCTAGATGCACAAAGGTAAAGCAATGAACCAATCATAGAGCGATACCCTTTTGGTCCACTGACTACCATCCTCATTTAGATCAAGATATCCATTGGTAGGCATGGGGGTCTTGATGGGTTTGGCCTTGTCCATCTCAAACTTCTTTAGCGGTCTCTTGTATACTTGATTTGACTGATGAACGTGCCATCCTTGAGTTGCTTGATTTGGAATCCAAGGAAATACTTCAACTCACCCATCATTGACATCTCGAACCTTTTGGTCATGATCCTACTAAACTCCTCACAAAAAGCCACATTAGTACTACCAAATATTATGTCATCGACATATATTTGGCACACAAAGATATCATTATTGAATTTGCGAGTAAATAAAGTAGCATCGGCCTTTCCTATCTCAAAACCCTTTTGAGTAGGAAATCCTTTAAGCAATCATACCAAGCTCTAGGGGCTTGCTTGAGCCCATAGAGCGCCTTGTCGAGCTTGTAGACGTGGTTGGGAAATTTCGGGTCCTCAAAACCCGGTGGTTGCTCCAAGTACACCAATTCGGAGAGGGGACCGTTGAGGAATGCACTTTCACGTCCATTTGATATAACTTGAAATCATGGTGAGTAGCAAAGGCAAGTAATATGCAAATTGACTCAAGCCTAGCTACAGGTGCATAGGTTTCCCCAAAGTCCAAACCTTCGATTTGGGTAAAACCTTGAGCCACCAACCGTGCTTTGTTCCTTGTAACCACGCCATGCTCGTCTTGCTTGTTGCGGAAGACCCACTTGGTTCCTATCAAGTTTTGCTTGGGTCTTTCCACCAAGGACCAGACTTCATTCCTAGTGAAGTTGTTGAGCTCTTCTTGCATTGCCATCACCCAATCCGGATCATCAAGTGCTTCTTCCACCCTAAGAGGTTCCAAAGAGGAGACAAACAAGTAATGTTCACAAAAACTTGCTAAACGAGAACGTGTCGTTACTCCTCGTCGTATGCTCCCCAATATGTTATCAACGGGATGGTCCTGTTGAATCGTATGATGAACTTTTGGGTGTGGCACAAGTGATCTTCTTTGGATGGGTCCATCTTCATCATCTTCATCATATGTATGGATGTCTTCATTAGCTTGTTGGTAATCATGTTGAGCTTGAGCTTGATCATCAAGTTGATGTTGCAATTGACCATCATTTGCACTTCCACCTTTCGGAGTTGCGGAAGCTTCACCATGTGCATTCGAATGCACATGATGGACATTTGAATCTTGTGCAGTGTGCAATGGATCATCTTTATCATCTTGAATGTCAATAGGCCTCACATCACCGGTCGCAAGCTTCTTGATTGCTTCGGATGGAGACATATCATTACCTACAAGCTCATCATTGACTTCCTCCTTTTGGGAGCCATCGGATTCATCAAAAGTCACGTCTACCGTTAACTCAATAGTGTCGGTGGCATTATTGAATGTGCGGTAGACGTGTTCGTTAGTACCATAACCAAGTAGAAAACCTTCGTGTACCTTAGGTGCAAACTTTGAGCTTTTGGCCCTCTTGTTAAGTATGAAACACTTGCAACCAATAACTCGAAAGTAATGCACCTTCGGTTTGTTACCGGTTAGAAGCTCATATGGCGTCTTGTCCCTTAGCTTGTGAAGGTAGAGGCGGTTGATGGCATGACACGCGGTGTTCATCGCCTCTGCCCAAAATCCATGGGACGTCTTGTACTCATCCAACATAGATCTTGCGGCTTCAACGAGAGTTCAGTTCTTCCTTTCCACAACCCCATTTGTTTGTGTGGGTATATGGAACGGAGAACTAATGCTTGATTCCTTCATCATCAAGATACTCTTCTATGTTGGTGTTCCTAAACTCGGTCCCATTGTCGCTTCTCACTTTCTTGATCTTGAGCTCAAACTCATTTGAGCCCTTCTAGCAAACTTCTTCAAGATGCCTTGGGTCTCACTTTTATCTGTTAAAAAGAACACCCAAGTGAAGCGAGAAAAGTCATCAACAATAACGAAACCATATTTTTACCGCCGATGCTTTGGTAAGCAAGGGTCCGATGAGGTCCATATGTAGTAGCTCCAATGGCCTTGTGGTTGACACGATGTTCTTCATTGGATGCTTTGCTCCAACTTGCTTTCCGGCTTGGCATGCGCTGCAAATCCTATCTTTCTCAAAATACACATTGGTTAGTCCAAGGATGTGCCCTCCCTTTGAAGTTGGGCCAAGTTCCTCATCCCAACATGAGCTAGTTGGCGATGCCAAAGCCAACCCATGCTAGATTTTGCCATTAGACATGTCGTAGGTTCTACCTTACTAGTTGAGAAGTCAACTAGGTAAAGTTTTCCCTTCAACACACCTTTAAATGCAATAGAGGAATCCCTTCTTCTAGAGACGGTCACACCCTTATCCTTAAATAGACAATCGTAACCCATTTCACAAAGTTGAGAAACGGATAACAAATTGTAACTCAACGAATGCACAAGTAATACATTAGATATGGAATTGTCAGTTGAGATAGCAATTTTACCCAAACCAAGCACTTCTCCTTTTCCATTGTCACCAAACACAATGTTGTTGCATGAGTCACGACTTGGTTGAAAGGAGGTGAACATTTCTTTTGCCCCGTTCATATGATTGGTGCATCCACTATCCAACACCCAACTTGATCCACCGGAGGCATATTCCTACAAAACAAGTTTATGTTCTTGATTTAGGTACCCAAGTGAGCTTGGGTCCTAGGGGGTTAGTCACATAAACTTTGGGCACCCAAACATTTCTCATAATCTCCCTCTTCTTGAGGGCACCAACATACTTAACGACAATCTTGCCGTTCTCTCCCCAACAACACAAATAATCACAAGTATAGCTTCGTGATATAGGCTTTTGTTGCTTGGGGGCTTCCACTTGCTTCTTCTTGTTGACTTAGTCATTTGCAAGTGTTGCCTTTGGATTGGCAATCTTGTTGGCCTTGTTCATGAGGTCAAAGAGAGGAACCCCTTTGTTAAAGTTAACAAAGGGTACCCCGTTGACCATCTTCCTTCCATTGGCCTTGCCACCATACCTATTGTATCCAATCCCATCTTTGATGGATGGGTGTCTTGTGGTCTTGAGGATGTCCTTTGGTTGTTCCATCTTACACTTGCAACCATTCCTCAAGATCATGTTCAACCGTTGGATCTCTTTGCTCTTCTTCTCTAACTCAACAATGTTAGTTGCACAAGCATTTATATCAACTTTATAACATCTATTGCAACCATTACTTGTTGAAGCTTTAGAGTGTCGGAATCCTTAGGAGTAGTGAAGAAGTACTACTCCAAAGAGTGTTGTAGCTTAGTTCAAGAGTTTGATATTTATCTTGAAAGCTTGTGAGGCTTTCTTGAACCAAGCTAATCTTACTCTTTAGATTAGCAATTGAGTCATTGCTCGTGGAACACTCTTTAGCCAACTTCTTGTTAGAGTCATTAGCTAAAGATAGTTCCACGGTCAATTTCTCAACCTTCAATTTCTCCTCGGCAAGAGAGGCTTCCAATGCAAGGTTCTTTTCTCTCTCTTGAGAGATCAAGTCCCCTTGCAAAGCAAGACTCGCATTCCGACTTTTCAATTTACTAAGCAATTTTAATATTTTTGGTCCAACTTTCTTACCAAACTTTCTTATGATGCTTAGTTCAAATTCATACTTGTCATCATCACTATATTCATCACTAGAACAAGTAGGAGAGTGAGGTGATACCTTCTCATCCTTAGCCATGAAGCAAGAATGAGTGACTTCATCCTCATCGTCGGAGAGGCTCTCGAACAAGCGTGATGAAGTGGTCGAGGTAGTCATGTTGGAGAAGGGGCTTGGAGAAGAGGTCTTGTGTATGGCGATGTTGGCCGCTCCTTTCTCCTTCTCCTTGCCCTTGCTCTTCTCTTCATCACTTGAGTCATGTTTGGAGAACCATTCTTCACCAAGATGAGCTTCACCACCTCTTCTTCTTCTTTGGTTCTTGTCATCACTCTTGCTAAACTTGCTCTTGTTCTTCTTTTGTGGACAATTAGCGATGAAATGATCGTCCGCACCACACTCATAGCAATTCCTCTTCTTTGACTTCTTGAAGTATCCACCTTTGCCCTTCTTGTACATCTTCTTCCTCATGAATCTTCTAAAGTTCTTCACAAGGAGTGCAATCTCATCATCGGAATCATCGCTCCCTTCACTTGATGAATCATGTTGGGCTCTACTTCCTTCTTCTTGCTTTGCCTTGAGAGCTACCACTTTCTTGTTGCTTGCTTCTTGATCTTCTATAGCCTCATCATCCAAGACTTCATGATGCTTTATCTTGGCAAGCATCTCATGTGGTCCCATGCTCTCATAGTTAGGTCTCTCCATGATAATCGATGCAAGTGTCTTGTTCTTCTTCCTATATGCTCTCAATAGCTTTCTTGCAGCTGAGTTGTCATCCCACTTGTTATCTCCAAGAGCTCTAATCTTATTTATCAAGGTCATGAACCTATCAAACATTTGTTGAGTGGTTTCACCACTCTTGATAGAGAAGTTCTCAATCTTTCCTTGAAGAAGCTCTATGTTGCACTTCCTCACACTAGCATCACCCTCATATGATATTCTGAGAGTGTCCCAAATCTTCTTAGCAATCACCATTTCATGTACCTTGGTACTCTCTTCTGGCCTAAGACATGATAGGATCAAAGACGCCGCTTGAGCATTTTGTTGAAACTCAATTGCATCAAGGTCGGTGTACTCTTCTCCTTCTACTATGACTTGGTCCATTCTCAACAATCTCCCAAGATCTTGCGGTAAGTAGATGTAGCTTCATCTTGTGTGCCCAATCATTGTAGTTGATTCCATCGAAGGAGGGTGGTTTTCCTATATTGACGCTAGGCAATTGAAGGATCTTGCTCATTTGGCTATAATCATACGGTATGCTTGCGAATTTCTTGTCTTTCTTGTCCTTTTCTTCATCTTCCTTCTTCTTATCTTCTTTGGGCTGTGGTGGAACCTCTCCACTTCTGGATGACTCGGCTTTGCTGCCCAAAGCTTGCTTCAAGCTCTCAATCTCATCCTTCATCTTCTTCATTTGATCTTCGAACTGCTTTGCTTGCTGTTCCAACAGCTCCTCAGAGACTCTCTTGACAATATCATTGACGACTTCTTCACTTAGGGACGACATGATTTTTCCTTACGCGGTGAAGCGCTAACACAAGGGTTAGGCTCCGATACCAATTGAAAGGATCAAATCAGCCTAGAGGGGGCTGAATAGGTGATTTTCTGCAATCTCAAACTTCACAGACTAAAACTTGTAGTTAGATAACCACTGGTATTACCGGTTTGTTTGGGTAGGTACTACCGGGTATGAAACACCGATACTACCGACACAAACAAACAACACTACCGAAACCCTAAAGAGAAACTACAAATCCACTGTATGTAAGTTATGAATGTAAAACAACTAAATGCCCCACTTCCCTAAGTATTGTCGATGAAGATTCTAGCCTCTCCAAGCCTTGGTTGCTTCCCACGGTGTAGATCGAGCCTTCCCAACCTAAGAAAGGGTTAGGGAGAGGAAGAACACGAAGAATACAAGTACAATCGTAATATCCAAAGTAGAGACAACAACAAGCACACGGGGCACAGCGATTTATCCTGAGGTTCGGCCAAACCACTAAGGAGTGCCTACGTCCTCGTTGTTGAGGTGACCACAAAGGTCGAAGTCTCTTTTGCCTCCTTGCCTCACTCAAGCAACCACAAAGGCTACTAAAGTTTCTCTACTAGAAATCACAGGGGAAATACAAACACTTCGGGGAGCCCTCACAAATGAAACAATACGGGCTACCACGAAGAACACCTAACTGGCTAGGGTTCAAAGAACCCAAGAGTAATAGACATAAATCAAGCCGGCTAGATGGAAACCAAGTGCTCAAGTCATAGATCGAAGCTTCCCACTCTCTAATCTCACTTCCCTAGCTCAAATCTTCCAAGGGAATGAATCTAGGAGCAAAGGGGGAGAGAGAGGGGAGGAGTCAATGCTTGGAGAGTGTTTTGTCTGAAGGTAGGTCACAATAAGTGAGTGGAATAATTGGGTAACGGTCAACAGAGAAGTGGAGAGCTATTTATAGCTCCCCAGTCCCGAGGCCTGTCGGTAGTACCGACCACCCATGGTCGGTAGTACCGACCAGTCAAAGACCGCTGCGCCAGATCTGAGTTTGACCTAAAACCTGCTACCGGCCTTAGGTCGGTACCACCGATGGTCGGTAGTACCGGCCTTATGGCGGTACTACCGCCAGGCCAAATCGACCGCGAACAGAGAGCTCCGCAGAAAACCACTTGGCCCCTCAGTAACTATCGACCAAGGTCGGTACCACCGAGGGTCGGTAGTATCGGCCTTATGGCGGTACTACCGCTAGGCCAAATTGCGCGAACATAGAGATCCCTGCAAACTGGCCTTACTACCGGCTTGGGTCGGTACCACCGAGGGTCGGTAGTACTGACTATATGGCGGTACTACCGCAAAGCCAATTTGAGCACGAACAGAGAGGGCTGCAGAAATGACCTTGCTACCGACCGAGGTCGGTACCACCGAGGGTCGGTAGTACCGGCCTTATGGCGGTACTACCGCCAAGTCATTTTTGAGCCTACACAGAGAGGATGTTAGAATGATCTGGATGGTCGGTACTACCAACCTTATGGCGGTCCAATCGCCAGTTCAAAAAGAACCCCATCCAGAGAGCATTGCGCGCTGCCTCCCTGGTCGGTACTACCGACCCCCATGGTCGGTACTACCGACTATACAGAAATATATTTATGTGTTCGTGATCGTGCGGTGGCTCTCAAGCAAACTTTAGTTAGTCGATTTGAGCACTTTTCTCCACATCTAATCAACCTAATTTGTGATTCTCTTGATAGTCCGACTTACCTATAACTCAAGTTTAAAATTAAACTTTCAATCAACCACTTGAGCTAGACAACTTTTGTCCAACTATAATCAACGTGCTTTGTTCACGAGATTTCAACATTTCAAATCTTTCTAAGGACTAACACCTGCATATATGCTTTTATAAATCCGTTAGTCCCTAATTTGATTGTCATTAATTAGCCAAAACCCATATTGGGGGCGAATGCACTTACAACGATCTTGTTTGTTGGATCGTCCCCTTTGGCCGTGTCTTCCAAGCCGATTTTTCTCACTGTTTCGGCTCTTCTAGATGTTTGGTGGCTGGTCCTTCTTCTGATTTGTGGAAGTGGCATAGGAGACTTGGTCACTTGAGTTTTGACTTGCTCGCAAGGCTTAGCTCACTTGGCCTAATCCAAGGATTTCCCAAGCTTAAGTTTCAGAAGGACCTTGTTTGTCATCCTTATCGTCACGGGAAGATAGTTGCTGCTTCTCACCCATCTGTGAAACAGGTGATGACTAAGCAACCCGGTGAGCTTTTACACATGGACACTGTTGGTCCAGCTCGGGTCTGCTCAGCGGGTGGGAACTGGTACGTTCTAGTGATCGTGGATGTTTTTTTGAGGTACTCTTGGGTGTTCTTCATGGAGGGTAAGGACGAGGCTTTTTCTTTTGCTCAAGATTTGATTTTGAGGTTGAAAACTGAGTTTCTCCCTGATACTATTAGAGCTATTCGTAGCGATAATGGTACTGAGTTTGATAACTCCAAGTTTGCCTCCTTCTGTTCTTCATCTGGAATTGAGCATTAGTTTTCCTCTCCTTATGTCCCCTAGCAGAACAGTGTTGTTGAACGCAAGAACCGGACCCTTGTTGAGATGGCCAGGACGATGCTCGATGAGCATAGGACTCCTAGGCGTTTTTGGGCCGAGGCGATCAACACCGCTTGCCATGTTTCAAATCGCATGTTTCTTCGTGCTTTCATGAAAAAGACTTCGTATGAGTTGCGATTTGTACGG
Source organism: Coix lacryma-jobi var. lacryma-jobi (assembly GCA_009763385.1). NCBI lineage: Eukaryota > Viridiplantae > Streptophyta > Magnoliopsida > Poales > Poaceae > Coix > Coix lacryma-jobi. The sequence continues at coordinate 141,556,603 of CM019822.1, read as the reverse complement.
GTACCCAAGGTGTCTCACTTTAGGGTGTTTGGCTGCAAGTGCTTTATCCTGAAGCAAGGCAATTTGGACAAATTTGAATCTCGTTCTGTTGATGGAGTGTTTCTTAGTTATGCTTAGCATTCTCGCGCTTATCGACTTCTTAACCTTGAGACTAACCAAATAGTGGAGACCTGCGAGGTCACATTCAATGAGACTATGCCTTGTGTTTCTTCTGCTTTTGATGTTGCAGGAGATCAGGAGCTTGGAGAGAAGATATTTGTGGAGCAGCAGGAAGATGCCAATTGGGGTGATCCCAAGCCAACTCCACTGGCTGCCCCTGTCGACCCTGCGACGACGACTTCAGCTCGAGGACCCGATCCCACTACTTCCACTACTTGGGGTCCTTTTGAGCCACCTTTCCAGCGAGCACTGGCTGCACCTGAGGGAGCGACAACATCTGACGAGGGGGAGGCGACTTCGGTGAGGCAGGTGCCCCGGAGCGTTCATCAGATCCATCCTCCGCATTAGATGATCGGCGATATCGACCAGCGAGTCACGCGGTCGCGAGCGTATGAGATCTCTCACTTTGCTCATTCTGCATTTGTTGCTTCTTTTGAGCCCAAAGATGTGGGACACGCCCTTTCTGATCCTAACTGGAATAATGGACAACATGAGGAGTTAGAGAACTTTGAGTGAAGCCAAGTCTGGACCCTAGTTCCACCTCCACCAGAATGCCACCTATAGGCACCAAATGGGTTTACAAGCATAAACAGAGTGAGGATGGGATGGTAGTGAGGAACAAGGCTAGGTTAGTAGACCCGGGTTTTGGCCAGAAAGAGGGGATAGATTATGAAGAGACCTTTGCCCCTGTAGCTCGTTTAGAAGCCATTAGGATCCTTCTAGCCTTTGCTGCTTCGAAGGCTTTTAAGTTATACCAGATGGATGTTAAGAGTGCTTTCTTAAACGGGTATATAGAGGAAGAGGTCTATGTTAGGCAACCCCTAGGTTTTGAGAGTCCCAAGTTTCCAAACCATGTGTTCAAACTTTCCAAAGCCTCATATGGTTTGAAACAAGCCCCGAGGGCATGGTATGTGAAGGACCGAGAATGCAATAGCAAGGCGACCAGAGGGGGGATGAATGGGAGCTCAAAAATTTCTCTCGAAACTTCGGCCTTTGTCCCACAAATCAACCCCAAAAGCTTTGATCAAAACCGTGATAGCCCACGACCCTTGGAAGAAGGTGGATGATCCCTAGGATCACAGCGAGGCACCACAAAGCGATAGCAAGCCAAACGCCAAAAGTACCAGCACAAGTTTGACCCTAAAAAATCGAGTCCCAAACGTAGATTGAAGGCTACGTCGGGAAATCCCCAAATACTGATGCTAACAAGTAGCAAGGATACTTAGAGAGGTTCCTAGGTGAACTAAAGGGCCAACCGAGAAGTCCGAAATCCAAGCGAAGAAGTCGGCAGAGCAAATGCACTAAGGCTCAGCCTATAGCCGCTTCACGGACTGTCCGCCAGTACGGTCCCGGACTGTCCAGCACAACCGCGGACTGTCCGCGGGGGGGGGGGGGGGGTGACGAACTGTCTGCCGGCAAAAGCCCCAAAACAGCACTACTGCTGAACCTCCCTGGTCGGCTCGCGGACTGTCCGCGACCGACTACGGCGGACTGTCCGCCGGTCAAACCGAGTCAGCACAGCCGAGCCGCACGACCACTGTTCGGTCGGAGCCCGATGCGCGGACTGTCCGCGCCTCCAACGACGGACTATCCGCGAGTGCCCAGTGAGGGCGATTTTGGTCGCCCTCAACTCAAATCCTCCCAAATCCGATTCAAATCAAAATCCCTTGATCCCAAACTTGGAGAAGATGATCACCGTGTAGTTGGAAGACTATCCCCAAGAAATCATCCGCTCAAATCAACTCAAACACCGGGAATCCGAGAGGGAAGGAGTATGAACCGAAAAAGCATCATGAAAACGAAATCAACCCGATCTACTTGTTCGTGAGGAGTTAGATGAATTCCTTCAGTGGAAATGATCTCCTAAATAAAGAACAAGTTGATTCAAACGGATTTCGAAAAGACGCAGTAGAGGGAGATCGAGTGACGGGAAAATCGCGAAGAAATGAAGAACGCGAAGAACACGAACAAAACGCGAATCAACACATCGATCTGCAACCGTGTGGCTACCACACGCTACAACAGTGAGATTACGGTCTAACTTCCTCAAAATCTCCAGTACACAGAGGTATGGTTCTCTGCGGATCTCAGTTGCTACAGCAGGGGATTGGGAGAGCAGAAAAACCTAGAAGGCAAAGAGCAAATGACTGAGATAGGATGGGAGGTGGGTGTCTCCCTCTACTTATCCTAATTCTAATTCTCACTCTACCCCTAACTAATTACAGAACGAACCAGCTAAACCCTAGGGTTATTCTGGACCAACTCGTGGTAGGTGGTGATCTGACGGCCACGCCCGCACAACTGGTAACGTTGCCTTGACACAACCTCACCGATTGCCGCCACGTGCCGCCACCGCTCTGCTTGTCCTTTTCCTGGACTTCGCCCCCGGTTTTGTGGACCAAACTGGGAAACCAGCCTTCACAGCCAACCCCCGGTTTTGAGGCCCAAACCAGGAAACCAGTCGTCCATCGCCTGAGTTTTGTGGCCCAAACTCAGAAACCCGCAGCACCCAGGTTTTGAGGCCCAAACCTGGAAACCGTCCTCAGCCCGAGTTTTGTGGCCCAAACTCAGAAACCATCAGCGCCCAGGTTTTGAGGCCCAAACCTGGAAACCGTCCACTTAGTGGTTTTTCTGTGGCTCAACCACCAAACCGAACTGTTGAGGGGATACACCGCTCGTGCACCCCGTCCACCCGCAAGTCTTCGCTCGTCGCTGTCCCAGGCTGTCAGCCACCACAGCTGATCCTCAGGCCACCGGTCCCTCAGTCCAAGCCTCACGTCTGCCCTTCGCCACTCTCGAACCATCGGCACGGCACGTCTCTACTTAACCTTCACCTTGTCTTCAATCACTGTATCCGTGCTCGACACCTGCACAACACAAGCCAAAGAACATGTGCATTATCCCAGTTGACGATCACTCATCACTCAGAGACTCGGCATACACCCATGTATCTGCAATCTCCCCCTTGATGAGTGCATTGTCAACTACCAACACAAATCATGATGGAATAGAGGAAGGGAGGAAGAAGGAGAGAGAACTCGAGCAAATGACCCAAAAGCATATCAAAGCCGAAGAAGGTGAAGTGGAAAGAGCAAAACAACTTGGTTCCCAAAGACATGGGCAACGACTCGACGCAACCAAGCAAAGCAAAGCTAGCCCTCAAGAAGAGGTAGAACAGGCTCAACACCGCTAGCGGGAAAGCTCGATACCAATTGAAGGATCAACTGAAATTCAAGCAAAACAGAGCTAGCCCTCAAGAAGAGGCAGAACGGGCTCAACACCGCTAGCGAGGAAGCTCGATACCAACTGAAGACAGCTTGATACCAACTGAAAAGCATGAAAGCAAAGGTGCTAGTTCCTCAAGAAAGAGGCAAAGGCTCAACCAAACTAGCTACCTAAAATGCTCCGAACCAACTGTTACCAGCTCAAAAATTCCCCCTCAAATAGTGCACACAACCAGGAAATCATATCTCCCCCTTAGTTCAACTCGGAAAGCACATGGTTTGCAATATTTTCTCCCCCTTAGTTGAAAATGCACCATCAAGAATCTCCCCTCCAAAATGCATATGAGTCAGAAATGCAAGTTAGCAGCTTCAGGAATATAGTCGATAGAATGAGAAGACGCGCGACAAAGTGCGGATCCGATGACTCATAAAATGCACAGAATGCTAGCAGAGGCTCAAACTGATCACTAAATACGAAATCTGAACATTGGAGCAAAATGAGCAGTTTTCAGCCAAAAAGGTATTCACCATCAAAATAGCACTAAGCATGTATAGACAGGATTTTAAACAAGTGCTAAACATGTATACAAGGTGAACTACCCCTAGCACAGGTCAACCATCATGCTATAGAATGAAACATAGACTTGTGTATCCAAAATTTTATTGGAGTTGCAGCGGTTAAATTACACAAGTTCAAATTTCAGCATGCGATTGCAAGAGGTTGAAAGCTTGTCATCGCCTAACTTTTCAACTGCGCGAAGCCTATGCAAAAGCAATCAGAAGCTTAAAGCAATAGTTTCGGTCATACACTACACAGCTCAAGTTAAACTCAAGGTGCAATGAGAAACAGTCTCAAAACTGTGATGTGCTAACAAGCAATTCCATCTCGATCTTTCCAATTCACTTAACTTGGTTCAGAATTAAAGCAGAATATGAACATACCAAGCAAGTGAATGACTCAACACTAGAGACATAACAACCTTAGCATATATGAGAAGCACAAGTGATTTCAACACATTCTACACATGCTAGTTGTATATCTCAATGGTGAACATTTTCAAGTTTTATGTTCATTAATCAAATTCACCATTCATATAATAGCTCAGCTCACAACATGTATCAGTGATCAGAAGGAGCATAAGCTACAAGCATCATCATAAAGCATCAGAGTAAGTACTATACAGAGCATAGACACATTCTAAAGATATATACATGAAGCTCTGAATGTAAATATGCAAGATGAAATGCAAAGATGCATGATGAAACCATTGAAAAACACAAAGTCAGTTTATAATACAAGAGTCAAAAATGTTTCCCCCATCTAAAAGGGGAGGAAACAAACACCAAGCTCACCTCTCAACCTAGCAAAAGTTGATTGGTCCAAAGGCTTGGTGAAAATATCAGCCAACTGCGGATACATGGGTGTATGCCGAGTCTCTGAGTGATGAGTGATTGTCAACTGGGATGATGCGCATATTCTTGGCTTGTGTTGTGCAGGTGTCGAGCACGGATGCAGTGATCAAAGGCGAGGTGAAGGTCAAGTAGAGACGTGCCGTGCCGATGGACCGGAGTGGCGAAGGGCGGACGTGAGGCTTGGACTGAGGGACCAGAGGCCCGAGGATCAGCTGTGGTGGCTGGCAGCCTGTGACGACAACAAGTGAAGAAGTGCGGTCATGTGTTGCCTGAGTCATGGACTTGGGGACACGTGTCGGTGGACGGGGTGCACGGGAGGTGCATCCCATCTACGACGTCGGTTTGGTGGTAGAGCCAGGGAAAAACCATCGGGTGGACGGTTTCCAGATTTGGGCCTCAAAACCTGGGTGCGGATGGTTTCCGAGTTTGGCCACAAAACTCGGGCTGAGGACGGTTTCCAGGTTTGGGCCTCAAAACCTGGGCGCTGAGGGTTTGCTAAGTTTGGCCTCAAAACTCAGATGCTTGGTGGGCTGGAAAAGGCTGGTTTCCCGGTTTGGGCCACAAAACCGGGGGTGCAGAGCGAGGGCGGCACGTGGCGGCAATCGGGAGGTTGCGTCAAGGCAACGCTACGAGTTGTGCGGGCGTGGCCATCGGATACACCTACCACCGAGTTGGTCCAGAATAACCTTAGGGTTTAGCTGGTTCGCTCTGTAAGTAGTTAGGGGTAGAGTGGGAATTAGGAATAGGTTAGAATTAGGATAAATAGGGGAGACACCCACCTCCCCATCTATCTCAGTTAGTCATCCTGTCATTTGCTCTTGGCTTTAGGGTTTCCTGCTCTCCCACATCCCTGCTGTAGCTAGCTGAGATCCACAGAGAAGAGAACAATACCTCTGTGTTCATGAGATTTTGAGGAAGTGAGGCCGTAACCTCACTGTTGTAGCGTGTGGTAGCCACACGGTTGCAATTCGTGGTTGAGATTCGCGTTTCGTTCGTGTTCTTCGCGGAATCCTTTTTCTCCACGTTTTTCCCGTCGCTTGATCTCTTTGCTCGGTTCATCTTTTGCAAATTCGTTTGAACCAAGTTGTTCTAGATCGTGAGGCACTTCTTTCCACCGAAGGAATTCACCTCTAACCTCACGGTCTAGGAGATCGATCGATTTTCGTTTCGGGTCAAGTTTTTCTCCCTTCTCCCGAAATTCTTCGATTCATCGATTTGGAGATAGGTTCGAGCCATGATCTCTTAGAGATAGCTCACTATCCTCCTTGTGACTCCTCTCACCAAGTTTGATCCCTAGAGGATTTGTTTTGGGTGAGATCGAGTCGAATCGGTGGACGAACAGTGTGCTGCGGGGTGACCAGACGCTCGATACGTACTGACTGGACGCTAGGTCAGTGAGTCCGGTCGATTGAACGTTCTTACTGTGACTCTCGCGATTTGACCGGACGCTGGTTCCTGTGCACGACCGGACGCTTCTCGTCTACTGTTCACGGACTGACCGGACGCTCAGCTCTAGTGAGTCCGGTCCAACTCAGAGAGGTCCGAAACTGGACTTTTCCTGATCGGACGCGTCCGGTGCTTGTGATCGGACGCGGGTGAGTCCGGTCAGTGCTTTGTCTCAGCGCGTTTTCGTTCGCGGTGGCTCGTTCTTGATCGGATTCGATTTCCGTCTTTTGCGTTGAGTTTCTAGAGTTGTGTAGTGTCCCGCTGTGCTTCTTGGAAGCATCCACCCTACATCTAGGGTCATGGACACTATCAAGCTCTAGGGTTTGCCTTTGGGGTTGATTTACGGGACAGTGGCAACAAGTTTCCGAAAGGAATTTTTAAGCTCCCATTCACCCCCCCCCCCTCTGGTCGCTTTCTGGAAGCATTCTCGGTCCTTCAATTGGTATCGAAGCGGGTTAAGGATCTTCCACCTTAGCCGGTTCCAGATCCACAGAAGGCGACATGGATCGCGGCGTGGGCAAACCGCCGTTTTTCGATGGGATGAACTATGCGTATTGGAAGATACGCATGTCGGCCTATCTGCAGAGTTTGGGTGCTTCCATCTGGGATATTTGCAACTCTGCCGATTACGTGGTCTTGGCTGCTCGTGTCTCTCAGCTTCAGATCGATGAGCACGAAGCCAATAGCCGAGCCCGTAATGCTCTTTTCTCATGCTTGAGCATGAGTGAGTTTGATCGCGTTTTCACCTCGCTACGGCTCGGGAGATTTGGGCTACCCTCATGCGTTTTCATGAGGGAACCTCTCAAGTCAAAACCCATCTCTACGAGTCGTTCAAGCGAGAGTATGAGAACTTTCGACATATGCCTGGCGAGAGCATAGAAAGTTTATTCGCTCGCTTTCAGGTGATTGTCAACAGGATGAGGGCTAACAAGGAGTTGTTGCCTTTCGACGATCATGAGAGAGCTTTGAAGCTTTTGCATACTCTTGATCGATCGGTGTGGGACTCCAAAGTTCAGGCGATCATCGAATCACCTAACTATGAGACCCTCACTGCGACGAGCTCTTCAGTAAGCTCAAGTCCAGTGAGATTGATGCCATGGCGAGGGCTTCTTATGAAAATCCTTCTGGCCCGTCGATGGCTTTGGTTTCTGGCTCTTCTGCTAACCCCTCTGGAGGTTTTGCTCTTTCGTCTCTCTTTTCTGTCACAGAGGACCAGCTGGAGTCTTTGGGGGATGACGAGTTGGCAATGCTCGCCAACCGGTTCTCGCGGTTTCACAACAACCGCATGAACCGTCGCCGCGGAGGAGGACGCTCGGGATGCTACGAGTGCGGCGACCCCGATCACTTCATCGCCAACTGCCCCAAGAAGAAGCATTCATCTGGAAGGGCGATCATGGGCACAAGTACGACTCTGGCAAGCGCAAGGAGAAGTACGTCCCCGCGAGGCACAAGCGGAGGGGCGGCTTCGACAAGGAGTACATCAAGAAGAAGTACTTGGAGAAGGCCCAAGCTGAGCAGCGTGCGTTCTTCGCCACGCTCAGCGACGTCGACGGCTCGGATGATGACTCCGCTTGCTCAAGCGACGACGAGTCCGAGAAGAAGAAGAGGATCGAGGACAAGCTGAACGGCCTCTGCTTCTTTGCCGACGACGACGGCTTCTGCACCATGGCCCTCGATGGCGAGCTGGTGAACTCCCCTCGGAACGACGACGACGACACCTCCCAGGTATCTCTCACCCACGATGAGCTTTCAGCTGAGGTAGAGAAGCTTACTGCCGCTTGCTTAGTCAGGATAAGCTGCTTAGGCGTGCCGCTAGAGAGCGCAAGGAGTTTAGGCAGAAGTGGGAGGATACGGTGAAGGAACTTGATTCTGTCAAGTCCACCGTAGTTGTCACAGATGAGGAGGAGTGTGAGGCGTGCACCACGCACATGACTGATCTTCTCACTTTGAGAAGTAAGTATGTTGCGTTGGTAGGAGAGGTGGATGAGCTCCGTGCTAGACCCATGCTGTTGGTGTGCAAGACTTGTCCTGTCTTGCAATCCGAGTTGGCAGAGAAGAATGCCAAGATTGTGTCTCTTGAGGAGGCCAGCTCGGGTAGCACTTGTGTGACTAGGTGCGCTTTGTGCGAGGGTTTGGAGATGGAGATTGCCAATGTGAAGCATGACAAGATGCAAACCGAGGAGGAAAACACATACCTTCGGACCATCTTGTCATGGGTGTCTTGTGGTGAGCCACAGCTCGGGATGATGATTTCCAATTCAAGCGAGCTGCTGGAGGTCCCGGTGTAGGCTTTGCTCAGGGTGTTGATCTTTCTGCTTTTGGGAAGATTGGAGAGTCGAGTGGTTTGAACCCGAGTGAGAAGCCCAACTCCACCACTACTACCCAAACATACCAAGCTTCCACCCAAAGAGCCTCTCAAGCCTAACACCAAGGATGGAGTGTTTGAAGAACCTCCGAGAGCTCCACCCAAGAACCAAGTGTGGCATCCCAAACCCAACCACCTAAAGAACAAGCTAGACACAATGCCACCTATCCAGGAGGAGTTGCCACAGAAGGGCAAGGTGATCCACACCCACAACCGTGAGTACCAACAACCCCCTTTGAGAGCGGTGAGGTACCACTGTGAGCATTGTGGGAGAGATGGACACTTGAGCGAGTTCTGTTTTAGGCGCAAGAGAGAGGTGCGCCGTGCTAGGGAGATGAACAACCCGGACATGTATCATCCTTTCCATGATGTACATGCGCCGAATGTTCAGAGGAGAGCACCGAGACGTGCTGCTAGGCCCAGAGGTCCAGAACCTCAAGTTCCCAGGCCTAGGCAGCAGAGAGCTCCAGGAGAGACGCTAGGCCTAGAGGTGTTGAGCCTCAAGTCCCTAGGCGTAGGCCTCGTAGAGAGCGTGCCCGGCGGGAGCCTGCAGTTGTAGGCTATGGACCCCGTGGCGGTGGCTTTGTAGTTGAGCGTTTTCCCCCACCGCGTTTGAGTATCGCGATGGACGCTCCTTCCTTAGCGGACCACGTTTTCCTCAACGTGGTGATCGCTCCTCCCGTAGGCGTGCTAGGAATGGTTTTTCTGCTAACCGTTCTTTTGAGCAGCCGGCCCAACACTGGTATTCCCCTTATTCACTAACCCCAGTGTTGGACCGTATGCTCACCCTATGTCTTTTTATTGATGTAGGTAAAACGATTGGAGAACGTTTGGTTGGTGGATTCCGGGTGTTCGAGGCACATGACCGAAAACGCCAAGTGGTTCTCCAGTCTTAGTCCGGTCGCCGGAAAGGAGTATATCACCTTCGGCGACAACAGCAAAGGTAAGGTGTGTCTCGTGGGTCTGTGCGAGTTAATGAGCACTTTGTGTTGCGCGATGTTGCTCTTGTTTCTAACTTGCATTTTAACCTTCTTTCTGTTTCGCAACTTTTGATGATGACTATGAGATTCGTTTTAAACCGAATCTCAGTCGCATTTTGGATCCTCAGGGCAATCTTGTTTGTGTGATTTGCCCTTTGGAAAAGTCTTTCGTGCGGATTTCTCGGAGTCGTTCGGAATTTCTCGTTGTCTTTGGCTGGACCTTCCTCCTCTGATCTTTGGAAGTGGCATAGGAGACTAGGTCACCTGAGCTTTGACTTGCTTGCAAGACTTAGTTCACTTGGCTTAATCCGAGGATTGCCCAAGTTATCAATGGAGAAGGATCTTGTTTGCCACTCTTGTAGACATGGGAAGATGGTTGCCGCTCCCCACCATCCGTGACTCAGGTCATGACTAAGCGCCCTGGAGAGCTTTTACACATGGACCTTGTTGGTCCGGCTCGGGTGAGCTCGGTTGGGGGGAAGTGGTATGTGCTTGTTGTTGTCGATGACTTTTCGAGATATTCGTGGGTTTCTTTTTAGCTGAGAAAACCGAGATTTCTCCTTTGCTCGCAATCTGATTTTGCGTCTTCAGAATGAGTTCCCTTTGAACTCTATGCGAGCAATTCGGAGTGATAATGGTTCCGAATTCAAGAATTCGGATTTGAGAAGTTTTGTGACTCTTTGGGTTAGAGCATCAGTTTTCTTCCCCCTACACACCGCCTCAGAATGGTGTTGTAGAGAGGAAGAATCGGACCCTTGTAGAGATGGCCAGGACGATGCTCGATGAGCATAGGACTCCTAGGCGATATTGGGCTGAAGCTATGAACACTGCATGCTATATTTCCAATCGCATTTTCTTCGAGCTTTCTTGAAAAAGACCTCTTATGAGTTGCGTTTTGGAAAACTCCCAAGGTGAGTTATTTTTGAGTTTTTGGTTGCCATTGTTTTATACTCAAAAAGGGCAACTTGGACAAGTTTGAGTCTCGTTCTTCTGACGGTGTGTTTTGGGTTATGGCACTCACACTCGAGCTTATCGTGTACTTAACCTTGACACTAACCGAGTCATGGAGACATCCGATGTCACCTTCGACGAGACCATGGTTTGTCCTTCTTCTCGTTTTGAGCGTGCAGGTGATCATGAGGTTGGCGAACCTCTTTTCGATGATGAAGAAGAAGGTGCTGAAGGGATAGATGACCCACACCTCCTCCACCTGCTGTGCCGCAAAGAGCGGACTCTACGACGACTCACGGCCCCGACACATCTTCTTCCTGGGGGCCGTGGGATCCGCCACCCCGAGCGGTACCCTTGTACCCGGGGAGGCACCAGCTGCTGTTGAGGGGGAGGCCACTTCGGCAAGGGAGGCGCCACGACACATTCAGCGCCAGCACCCGCCTCAGCAGATGATCGGCAGCATCGACGAACGCGTCACCCGGTCAAGGCAAATCTCTCACTTTGCTTTCTGCATTTGTTGCTGATTTTGAACCCCGGGATGTTGGACACGCTTTGACGGATCCTGATTGGGTCAATGCCATGCATGAGGAGCTTGAGAACTTTGAGAGAAATCGGGTTTGGGTTCTAGTGTCTCCACCTTCTGAGTGTCATCCAATTGGGACAAAATGGGTTTTCAAAAACAAACAGGGAGAAGATGGCCATGTTGTGAGAAACAAGGCCAGACTCGTAGCCCAGGGATATAGTCAGAAAGAGGGGATAGACTATGAGGAGACATTTGCTCCTGTAGCACGTTTGGAGGCTATTAGGATACTCTTGGCTTTTGCTGCATCCAAGGTTTCAAACTTTTTCAAATGGATGTCAAGAGTGCCTTCTTAAACGGCTACATAGAAGAGGAGGTGTATGTTAGACAACCCCCGGTTTCGAAAATCCCAAGTTTCCAAACCATGTCTTTAAACTTCACAAAGCTTTGTATGGTTTGAAACAAGCCCCTAGAGCCTGGTATGATAGGTTGAAAACCTTTTTGCTTGCTAAGGGTTTTAAAATGGGATGTGTAGATAAAACGCTCTTTCTCCTCAAGCAAGGCACTGATACTCTCTTGGTCCAAATTTACGTGGATGATATCATTTTCGGTGGTTCTTCTCACGCTTTGGTTGCCAAGTTCGCAGAACTATGAGCAGGGAGTTCGAGATGAGCATGATGGGTGAGTTGACGTTTTTCCTCGGGTTGCAAATCAAGCAAACCCGGGAAGGAACGTTTGTGCACCAGGGCAAGTACACCAGAGACATCCTGAAGAAGTTCGACATGGGTGAGGCCAAGCCTCTTCCAACACCCATGGCGACCACGACGGCCCTGGATGCGGACAAGGAGGGAGAAGCAGTGGACCAGAAGGAGTACCGGAGTATGATCGGGTCGCTGTGTACCTGACGGCGACACGCCCGGACATCCAGTTCGCGGTGTGCCTCTGCGCGCGCTTTCAGGCGTCGCCGCGCACCTCTCCACCGTCAGGCGGTCAAGCGCATTATGAGGTACTTATCCTTCTCTCCAGAATTCGGGATTTGGTATTCTGCTTCCTCCACTCTTTCCCTTTGCGGTTACCGATGCCGATGCTTTTTTTGGTTGCCGTATTGATCGCAAGTCCACTTCTGGGACTTGCCAGTTTATTGGTTCTTCTCTTGTTTCGTGGTCCTCTCGCAAGCAGTCTAGCGTCGCCAGTCTACCACGGAGGCTGAGTATGTTGCTGCGGCTAGCTGCTGTTCCCAGTTACTCTGGATGATGGCCACTTTGCGTGATTTTGGTCTGAGCTTTTCTCGTGTTCCATTGCTTTGTGACAGCACGAGTGCGATTAGCGTTGCTAAGAACCCCGTGCTTCACTCGAAGACCAAACACATTGATGTGCGCTTTCATTTTCTGCGAGACCACTATGAGAAGGGTGATATCGACCTTCGCCATGTCGATACTCATCATCAGCTTGCTGATATTTTTACCAAGCCTTTGGACCAATCAACCTTTAATCGGTTGAGAGGTGAGCTTGGTGTGTGTTTCCCTTTTTAGATGGGGGAAACACTTTGGATTTTGTATGATACACTGACTTTTTGTTTCAGTTGTTTTTGCTTCTTTTTGATTTCTTCGTGCATCTTTTGCATCTCAGCATACGCTTTTACATTCTGAGCTTCATGTGTATAATCTGAAGATGTAACTATGCTCTGTGTAGTTTTTGCTCCGATGCTTTATGTGATGCTGTAGCTTATGCTCTTTCTGATCACTAGTGCATACTATGAGCTGAGCTATTTTGAATGGTGAATTTGATAATGAACTTACTTAAAACTTGAAAATGTTCACCATTGAGATATGCAACTAGCATGTGTAGGATGTGTTGAAGTCACATGTGCTTTTCATATATGCTAGGTTGCTATGTCTCTAGTGTTGAGTCATTCACTTGCTTGGTATGTCATATTCTGTTTAAAATCTGAACAAGTTAAGTTAAGTAAATTGGAAAGATCGAGATGGGTTTGCTTGTTAGCACCTCACAGTTTCGAGACTGTTTCTCATTGCACTTTGAGTTAAACTTGAGCTGTGTAGTGTATGACCGAAACTGTTGCTTTAAGCTTCTGATTGCTTATGCATAGGCTTCGCACAGTTGAAAAGTTAGGCAATAACAAGCATTCAACCTCTCGCAGTCACATGCTGTTTTCTGAACTTGTGTAATTTCACCGCTGCAACTCCGATTAATATAAATCCAAATCACAAGTATATGCCTAAATTGGTATCAGCATGATGATTGAACTGTGCTAGGGGTAGTTCACTTGGTATACATGCTTAGCACATTTGACTTCCTGTCCATACATGTCTTGTGCTATTTTGATGGTGAATACCTTTTTCGGCTTAAAACTGCTCACATGTTCATATTTCATTCTTAGTGATCAGCTTGAGCCTTTGCTAGCATTCTGTGCATTTTTCTGAGTCATCGGATTTGAACTCTATAGAGCATCTTTGCACTCTTTGAGTATACTTTGAAGCTCCTAACTTGCATTTTGACTCATATGCATTTTGGAAGGGGGGAGAACCTCTCTTGTTGCACATTTTGTTGGTGCATTTTCTGAGGGGGAGCCTTATTTCTTGATAAGTGCATTTCAACTAAGGGGGAGAAATTGCAAATCATTATCCTCCGTTTCAGCTAAGGGGGAGCCTTCCTGGTTGTTTGCACTATTCGAGGGAGAGTTTGTTTCCGGTTGAGTCTTTGACATTTTCAATTGGTTTGGAGCGGTTTGCTAGTTGTGTTGAGCCTTAGCCTCTATCTTGAGGGACTAGCATTTTGCTTCGATATGTTTGATTGGGATTTGCTAGTGGTGTTGCGCCTGTTCTACCTCTTCTTGAGGGCTAGCTTTGCTTTGCTTGGTTGCGTCGAGCCGTTGCCCATGTCTTTGGGGACCAAGTTCTTTTGCTCTTTCCACTTGACCTTCTTCGGCTTTGCTATGCTTTTGGGTCATTTGGTCGAGTTCTTCTCTTCTCTTCTTCCTTCTTCTCTTTTATTATGATTTGTGTTGTTAGTTGACAATGCACTCATCAAGGGGGAGATTGCGGATACATGGGTGTATGCCGAGTCTCTGAGTGATGAGTGATTGTCAACTGGGATGATGCGCATGTTCTTTGGCTTGTGTTGTGCAGGTGTCGAGCACGGATGCAGTGATCAAAGGCGAGGTGAAGGTCAAGTAGAGACGTGCCGTGCCGATGGACCGGGAGTGGCGAAGGGCGGACGTGAGGCTTGGACTGAGGGACCAGAGGCCCGAGGATCAGCTGTGGTGGCTGGCAGCCTGTGCAGACAACAAGTGAAGAAGTGCGGTCATGTGTTGCCTGAGTCGTGGACTTGGGGACACGTGTCGGTGGACGGGGTGCACGGGAGGTGCATCCCATCTACAACGTCGGTTTGGTGGTAGAGCCAGGGAAAAACCATCGGGTGGACGGTTTCCAGGTTTGGGCCTCAAAACCTGGGTGCGGTTGGTTCGAGTTTGGCCACAAAACTCGGGCTGAGGACGGTTTCCAGGTTTGGGCCTCAAAACCTGGGCGCTGAGGGTTTGCTGAGTTTGGCCTCAAAACTCATATGCTTGGTGGGCTGGTTTCCCGGTTTGGGCCTCAAAACAGGGGGTGGCTGGAAAAGGCTGGTTTCCCGGTTTGGGCCACAAAACGGGGGGTGCAGAGCGAGGGCGGCACGTGGCGGCAATCGGGAGGTTGCGTCGAGGCAACGCTACGAGTTGTGCGGGCGTGGCCGTCGGATACACCTACCACCGAGTTGGTCCAGAATAACCTTAGGGTTTAGCTCGGTTCGCTCTGTAAGTAGTTAGGGGTAGAGTGGGAATTAGGAATAGGTTAGAATTAGGATAATAGGGGGAGACACCCACCTCCCCATCTATCTCAGTTAGTCATCCTGTCATTTGCTCTTGCTTCTAGGGTTTCCTGCTCTCCCACATCCCTGCTGTAGCTAGCTGAGATCCACAGAGAAGAGAACAATACCTCTGTGTTCATGAGATTTTGAGGAAGTGAGGCCGTAACCTCACTGTTGTAGCGCATGGTAGCCACACGGTTGCAATTTCGTGGTTGACATTCAGGTTTCATTCGTGTTCTTCGCGGAATCCTTTTTCTCCACGTTTTTCCCGTCGATTGATCTCTTTGCTCGGTTCATCTTTTGCAAATTCGTTTGAACCAAGTTGTTCTAGATCGTGAGGCACTTCTTTCCACCGAAGGAATTCACCTCTAACCTCACGGTCTAGGAGATCGATCGATTTTCGTTTCGGGTCAAGTTTTTCTCCCTTCTCCCGAAATTCTTCGATTCATCGATTTGGAGATAGGTTCGAGCCATGATCTCTTAGAGATAGCTCACTATCCTCCTTGTGACTCCTCTCACCAAGTTTGATCCGTACAGGATTTGTTTTGGGTGAGATCGAGTCGAATCGGTGGACGAACAGTGCTGCTGCGGGGTGACCGGACGCTCGATACGTACTGACCGGACGCTAGGTCAGTGAGTCCGGTCGATTGAACGTTCTTACTGTGACTCTCGCGATTTGACCGGACGCTCACGACCGGACGCTGGTTCCTGTGCACGACCGGACGCTTCTCGTCTACTGTTCACGGCCTGACCGGACGCTCGGCTCTGGTGAGTCCGGTCCAACTCAGAGAGGTCCGAAACTGGACTTTTCCTGACCGGACGCGTCCGGTGCTTGTTGATCGGACGCAGGGTGAGTCCGGTCAGTGCTGTCTCAGCGCGTTTTCGTTCGCGGTTGGCTCGTTCTTGATCGGATTCGATTTCCGTCTTTTGCGTTGAGTTTCTAGAGTTGTGTAGTGTCCCGCTGTGCTTCTTGGAAGCATCCACCCTACATCTAGGGTCGTGGACACTAGCAAGCTCTAGGGTTGCTTTGGGGTTGATTTACGGGATAGTGGCAACAAGTTTCCGAAAGGAATTTTGAAGCTCCCATTAACCGCCCCCCCCTCTGGTCGCTTTCTGGAAGCATTCTCGGTCCTTCAATTGGTATCGAAGCGGGATAAGGATCTCCACCTTAGCCGGTTTCCAGATCCACAGAAGGCGACATGGATCGCGGCGTGGGCAAACCACCGTTTTCGATGGGACGAACTATGCGTATTGGAAGATACGCATGTGTGGCCTATCTGCAAAGTTTGGGTGCTTCCATCTGGGATATTTGCAACTCTGCCGATTACGTGTGGTCTTGGCTGCTCGTGTCTCTCAGCTTCAGATCGATGAGCACGAAGCCAATAGCCGAGCCCGTAATGCTCTTTTTTCATGCTTGAGCATGAGTGAGTTTGATCGCGTTTCTCACCTCGCTACGCTCGGGAGATTTGGGCTACCCTCATGCGTTTTCATGAGGGAACCTCTCAAGTCAAAACCCGTCTCTACGAGTCGTTCAAGCGAGAGTATGAGAACTTTCGACATATGCCGGCGAGAGCATAGAAAGTTTATTCGCTCGCTTTCAGGTGATTGTCAACAGGATGAGGGCTAACAAGGAGCTGTTGCCTTTCGACGATCATGAGAGAGCTTTGAAGCTTTTGCATACTCTTGATCGATCGGTGTGGGACTCCAAAGTTCAGGCGATCATCGAATCACCTAACTATGAGACCCTCACGTGCGACGAGCTCTTCAGTAAGCTCAAGTCCAGTGAGATTGATGCCTTGAGAATATAAATGCTAAATTGGAAGATTTCTCATCTGCTCTGAAAAATCAACTTAGCTTTAATAAGATGTTAGAAACCCAATTAGCTCAACTTGCTGCTATCATACTATCTTTTGAACCTGGCAAAATTCCTGCTAAACCTAACATGGAAATGTAAATATGGTTGAAATAAAATATTTTACTATTATGAAGATCAAAACCATGACTTGTTTAAAAGGGTGATCCTGGTAGTTCCATAATTAGATGCTCAATCTTTGGTGAAGTCTTTTAAAATGCCATGTGTGATTTAGGATCGAGTGTGAACATTTTATCTAAAGATTCTATGAAAACTCGTTCTTTCCACCCATGTTATCCACATTGCCTATGTGCGCTAGCTGATCAATCACTTGCTATGTAGAAGGAATAGTTAATGATTTACCTGTTCATATTAGAGGTTCCTATGTTCCTGCTGATTTCATAATATTAGATATGGGAAATAGGAAAGATGTGCCTCTAATCTTAGGTAGACCCTTCTTGAACACTGTTGATGCTTGCATATATGTGGGGAGTGGTAAATTGCAAATGACATTAAGAGGGAGGAAGGAAATATTCTCCTTTTCCCGTGGTCCCGCATATGCCGCTAACATGCAGGAAGCAAAACCCGTTCGTACCAAGAAGAGGCGCCCAAGAACAAGGTGGAACATAAAGAAAGAACCACCTCCTCCTAAGTTGTATAGTTCACATAAACAAAGGAGAGGTGCCAAAAAAAGAAGAACCTGATGAAGTACTGAGAGAAGAAGTGCCTAAGGAAGAAGAAGATCCACCCGATAAGGATGAAACTCCATGGACCTAAGGTATGGTTTACTTTTAATTTCCCTTCAATTTTCCCTTTTTCGAATATAATAAATAACATGTCATGCATGAAACTAAAAAAATTAGTTATCATTAGTTTTATGCATAGGTATATGTTAACTTAGTTAGAATAATAAAATATCATAATAGGATAGTTCCCTTTTCACAACATTAGATAGTTCCCTTTTAAGAAAATGAGAACAAGAGCTCCGACTGAGAAGAAGAAGATCCTTCACCAAGCAAGAAGCCAGCTTGGGGAGACCCCGCTCCAATAAGGTATGTCTCAAGCCTACACTTTACATTCAGTTCTTAAATTCTATATCTTTTGATGTCACATGCTGCCTAAATAACCATTCCATGAATAAAAAATTGATTAAAATCTGCTTAAACAAGTTGAAACCTGAATAAGATTGAAATATGTCATGCAATGCTATTGTTATGGTTTGAATAATGGTCTTATCTAAGTTGTAGCTTTTGTGGGTTGCACTGCTTTAACTGAAATCATGCTTAGTGAATAAAGTTAGTAGAAAAGGAGTAATTCTTTAAACTGCTAAGGTGAAATTAGGACTTATACTGGAGGATTTCTTTTAAAAATTTGAAAACCTTGCTAAAGTTCCTCCTAGATTTTATCCCATCCCACCACCAGCCAAATACTGTTAGTCAAAACAAAAAGCGCTTTGTCTGTGTTGAGCTTTGTTAGACCCTCATAGATCTTAGTAGAGAAGCTTATCATATCTTTTTGAATCAAGATTCACACACCACCATAAATTGCCTACTCTCCACTTTGGAAGTTTGCAACCACCAAATAAATTGCTCATTCTCTAACAGGAGATATGCAATACCTTGCCAAACATCCCATTGCTAGCCTTATGCTATTCCTACACTGGGAATAAGAATTTCTCTCCCTTTCCCTACTCATTTCAAAAATCCTTTCCTATAGATATCTGGGGAAATCTAGAGCTAAAAAAGAGAGAGAGAGAATATAAAAAAAGTGAGCAAAGTAGCTCAAGAAAGGACTATATCCTAACAAAAAGTGAGCAAAGTAGCTCAAGAAAGGTACTAGTCCTAAGAAATGTGAGGACACATCTTTGTCTACTCACTATGTATCCAAAAAAAGAGTGAGAATTATCATTAGCTCTAGACCCCATAAATTAACTAGGAAGGATTATGAAATATCCCCTCTATACACCTCAACATAAACCACACATGCACATCTTCATCAATTTTATGATTTGCTGCTCCTTATTATCTGAGTGTCTATAGCTTAGCAATAAACATTAGGCAATTTGCTCATGGTTCTTAGCCTTCCTATAACTCCACATATCGTTCTTTAGAGGTAGGAGAGGCTACATTTTTGACCTAAGTGAGGATTTAAACACCATTGAGTGACTGAGTGAATCTTGGAGGACTTAAGCAAGTTGTTATCTTTTAAAAACCTTGAAAAACCTTCAGACAAAATCCTAGTCAAACCTGAGCAAGATAAAAGTTTCCTATCTACTACTTTATTTCACTCTTGCATGTTTGAAGTGAAAAGCTATAAGCCCCACATTGCTATGATTAATGATATACACTAAGTTATTTCTCACTATACAATATGCACTTGTATACATCTTAAGTTGCTATCTATTTCATGCTCTATGCTTAAACCGCATTGTTGCTTGAGGACGAGCAACAGGTTAGCTTGGGGGAGCTTGTTGATGGTCCTTAAACACCCATTTTACCATCAACATTTTACCCAAAAATTCACCAAAAGGCATGAAATATAGTCAAATAGGTTTCAATCTAACCAAATTCTACATGTCCATAGATTTTTATTTGAATGCAGGATTTGGACCAAATTTGGAGAATGGACCCACCAGGGGCCGAGCCCACTCACCAGGACCCATTTGGGCCCTAGTGGGGTGGCGCCCGCCACCCCTAGGTGGCGCCCGCCACCAGGGAGAGGCCCAAACTCCCCCTGCCACGTCACTGATCCGTGTGACCACCCCAGGGCCAAATCTTGGCCGGTCACTAGGTCAGTGGCATCGGAGGGCTCAGGAGGGGAGTGGCGTGGATCATGACCTAATGACGGTTATCTGGACATGCAACCGACATGCAACCGCCTTGGAGGAGTCCCTGGAGACCGTAGGATCAATGACGGTGCATCCAACGGCCAGGGGGGTGGCGGCCGCCACCTAGGGCTGGCGCCCGCCACTAGGGTTTTCCCTAGGTCGATTGGCTGCCCTCTATAAGTACCCCCCTCACTCACTTGGGCTATAAATACCCCCCCTGGAGGCGTCACTTCATTTCAAGCAAGGAAAGGAAGGAAGAAAGCAAGGCTAGAGCTAGAGAGCTAATAGCTTAGGGTTTAGCCAAGCTTAGGTAAGTAGGTAGCTAGTAGAGCAAGGCATCCTTGCCTCATTGCCCTCGCGGAAGCGCTGCTCAAGGCTTAGCTCAAGAGTAGAAGCATGCGAGTGATCGGTCCTGGAGTTGGGAAGAGTCTTCCTTCATCTCCAGTTCAGGTTTTGCTCTTGTTACTCAAGCACTTTACTATATTCTAGTTCGTCATTTCAAGTATTACTTTATTCTACTTACCAGTATTGAGTAGTATACTTGATTGATTGCTTGAGTGCCTAGCTATCCTACAGTTCAATTCACTTAGCCATAGTAGTTAATCTCTAGTGAGCTTAGTGTTTGATCTTTGCCAATAGGTTGCTTAGTTAGTTTAGTGTTTATCTTATTAAGTCAAGTATTTGCTCTGACGTCCGCAAGGGTGTCTCTATTCTAGGCCAGGATAGAGATAGTTAGAATATAATTAGGCGTGGTGCTTAGTTATTGACTTACCTTCAGATACGGCTAGACCCCCGGATAGCTGTGGTAGCAAGCAGGTGGTGATAGCCCTGTGTGCCTTGAATTCCACCACGTAGTTGGTCTAGTTTAACAGTAAGGCTCGTTGTGCTAGCGTTCAACCTAAGTCAGTGGTAAGGGCTAGTACGCCTCGGTACTTGACAAGATAGGAATAAAACTATACTTAACTTGGTTGCTTATTTGGCATTTGCCTATCTTGCTTTGTAGGTATCTAGGAGTAGTTATTAGTTATTAGTTAGTTATATTAGTTATCTATTCCCCCTATCTACCTGTCTATCCACCTTACCTTGACCATTCATTTCATCCTTACCTATCCACTCATAAACTCTTTCTAGCCTTTCATCTCCTCTCTTCTCTCCTTTTCCCTTTTCTTATTCTTTGACTCTCATCCCCTCCTTGACTCGACTCATACACCACCCTAGCTTCCCTTGGGATCAAATAAATTGGACACCTGGTACTCCCAGGCGAAATGCTACTACGATAGTTCTGTGCGCTTGCAGAATCTCCTCTTAGGTAGATTGGCAATCTCTCTAGCTAGCTCCTACTAGTGTCGGGATTGACAACCCATTTGAGCATTAGTAGATCGACGCTTTAGGCTTCCACTCTAGGTATAGTGGACTGGACTTGCTACAAGGCATTTAGTGACGTTCGTTGCAAGGAATAGATTCCATAGCTTACCCTACTAACGAGTTAGCACAGTGTCAACAAGCATTTCTAGGCCCTTACCGGGGATGGATAGTGCCCTAGACTCTACTTTAGTGGTATACTTACCCTGGTGCACAAACGTTCCCTCTCGAGATTGCTTGATTTGCAATCCGAGGAAAAACGTCAACTCGCCCATCATGCTCATCTCAAACTCCCTGCTCATAGTATCTGCAAACTTGGCAACCAAAGCGTGAGAAGAACCACCGAAAATGATATCATCCACGTAAATCTGGACCAAGAGAGTGTCACTGCCTTGCTTGAGGAGAAAAAGTGTTTTATCCACACATCCCATTTTAAAACCCTTAGCAAGCAAAAAGGTTTTCAACCTATCATACCAAGCTCTAGGGGCTTGTTTCAAACCATACAAAGCTTTGTGGAGTTTAAAAACATGGTTTGGAAACTTGGGATTTTCGAAACCGGGGGGTTGTTTCACATACACCTCCTCTTCTATGTAGCCATTTAAGAAGGCACTCTTGACATCCATTTGAAAAAGTTTAAACCCTTTGGATGCAGCAAAAGCCAAGAGTATCCTAATCGCCTCCAAACGAGCTACAGGAGCAAAGCTCCCAACACCCCACTATAAAGGGCGTTTCAAAAAAAACATTATATGAGACATCAGGAGAAGAGCAAGAACCCAAACGCCTAGTCGATGATGATCGCCGTCAAAAACATTGGTTTTCGCCTCTAGTTGTGTGATGACGATACACCTTCGAGCTCTGACAGCGGCTGGAAAACCCTCTGTGACGGAACGACCCTAATCCCATGGCCCACATGTCCCTGTCAACCTCTGACAGCCGAACCCATGTTCCATGTGATTAAGACCTGTTCGCCACCGGGCTACATCCGTGCCCAATGTCCGCAGGATCACCTCACAATTCGGTTACAGCATTGCATACTTTTACAAATAACATCGGAATAAAGAGCGGAAGACTTAAATAACATTAGTTTTACAAAACAGGGTTTCAAATAGAAATTAAGGTGCAGTTATTACAAACCAAGTTCTGACAATAGAAATAGACATAGGCAACATAGTGGAGAACAGCAAAGATACTTATAATCACCCAGCCCGAGGGTGTACAACTATTCTTCGGCCTCATCGGCCTCTTCCTGGACGATGGTCACACAGCAGGGTGCAAGACACATCGGAGTTTCTGACACACCTGCAACATGGGTAACAAACCCTGAGTACTGGGGTACTCAACAAGACTTACCCGACTAAGAAAAAGGGAGAAGACTCAGGAATGAGAGGCTTAGGGTAGTCAAGGTAAGGCTTAAGCAAGATCAAGTATTTTGCAGAAAAGCATTTTTGTAAACCTTATTTTATTTTGGAAAGATTCAGTATTCCTCAATTCTTCATCGTTCATGATTCATTTTACATTTCAAAACATTCCTAGTTGAGAACCACTCTCCGTTTTCAGTCAGTGGACCAAGTCTCCATAACCGAGGAGCAACGTTAATCCGGATAAATAATACTCAGCTGAGGATCCCTATCCACACTGCATATGTAGCACCCAAGCTTGCATATGCCAACTCGTCTACCACGATTCCTCCAAGATTGGGCCCGGTCCTACGCCACCCGGAAGTACAGTACACCACTCCAATCCGGGACTCTAACCCACGTGGGTACATGCTACTTCCGCCATCTCTCCACTCCCAGTGCGCGGTTGTCGGTCCAATAAAGGATTTCTCGGAGCCAGAGCTTTCCGAAGTATGTGAATAGTTACAAGTCTTGACCAGCAGGCCCCCATACGGATGGTCCCTACATTTTTCCGCCAGCGACAAGCACCTCGGGACTCTAACCCGGGAGTACAGGTCCTGTCGGTTTTCCTCCAGCAACAAGCACCTCGGGACTCTAACCCGGGAGTACAGGTCCTGTTGGTTTTTAAAACCCTGTCCCGGTCGGTGTCAACTGTTGAGTCCCGGACTACAACATGACGGCACCGTACGCGCGGACAACCCCTTCTCGACAATGACCACATGCTAGCTAGGCAAGCAGTCATCGATCGGGAAGTATAACCAAAACCCTTGATATAATTCATCTCTGTGATCACACTTTTGAAATTGACATTTTTATTGCAAAGTCTAATTACAATGAGCATTGCTAAGCATTTTTTTTCAAATACTTTTGAAAAGTAGGTATCGGGTGTAGCAGTGGTCAAGGTGGATAGTGCATCAATTAGGATAGCACACAACTCCTATAAACCTAATGCAATAATTTAACTCAAAAGCATTTAAGGAAATCATTTTACAAATTCAAGGAAGGGGTTAAATGCACCGGGGCTTGCCTTGAAGAGCAAAAAGGGCAGGCTCGAGGGCGACGGGGCAGTCGTCGGAGCTCGGAGTCGTCTCGGGGGTCAGTCCGTCAGCAGCTGCCTCGACCTTGACACCTTCTCCTTCAGTCACTACACGGATGCAATGATGTATGCTTATGAGGATGCTGACATGAACAAAAGCACAAGACAAAACTACTTATTCTAGAGTAGACACAGAGTTACCTATCTTTACTTTTAGGCAAGATTAGTTAAACCCTTTAAGCATTATTGACTTAACCTAAGCATAGACCAAGGCATGGCATCACAACATCATAGACCAGACGGGTGGGGGTCTATGAACAGCAAACAATCCGAAAGGTCACACCATACAACACGATTCCTAAATACTTTTCTATTTTTCCTAATTTATTTTAAAGGTTGTGTTGTACAGTTGCTCCAAAATTTACCAAATTAAACTCATAGGTTCATCATGGTGTAACTAGATGTCAAAACAAAATTTCATAATTTTTGGAGTTAAGCATGATTTTTCTAAAAATCTAAAACTATCCATTTATTAATTAAAAGGAGGATTTTTCATTTTTTAATAGTTGCAGAAAAGTCAAGTTTCTTATTTTTATAAAATACTACACAGTATAAAGAGTCAACTGTAAAATTTTCAGAATTTTTAGAGCAACACAGAAAATCATACAAAAAGATGAAATAAGAACACTGTTCACAACTTTTCAAAAAGAAAAAGAGCGCTGTGCAAGGGCTCGGTCGAAACGGGCTCGGGCGAAACGGGAACGATCGTCCGCTCGAGGCCTGGCGGAAAGGCTCGGCGAGACGGAGACTACCGCTCGTCCGTCCGAGACCTGGCCGGGAGGCTCGGGCGAATCGGAAACGCAGGTTCGCTCGAGGCTGGGCTCGGCGAAGCGGAGGGTGTGTTTGCTCGAGGCTGGGCTCGACGAAGCGGAGGGTCGTGCGCTTGCCGAGGCCTGGCTCGGGCGAAGCGGAGATGCGCGTCTGCTCGAGGGTGTGGCTCGAGTTAACAGTGAACGTGTGCTCGAGGGTGTGGCTCGAGTTAACAGTGAACGTGCGCTCGAGGGTGTGGCTCGAGTTAACAGTGAACGTGCGCTCGAGCTGGGAGGTTCGGGCGAATCGCAGGCGAGGCGGACGGCGGTCCGGCTGCTCGGGACTTGCGCTGGGAAAGCCGAGGGCGGGAAAAGATTCGGGGGCTCACCGTGAGTCGGATGGTAGTCTCGGCGAGGCGGTGCGGGGTCGGAGACGGGAGTTCGACGGTGGAGGTGCTCCGGCGGAGCTCTCTGGCGACGAACGACGTCCGGCGGCTCTGTCCACCGAAAGGGATCACCGAGGAGCGGTTAGGAGCGCACGGAGGTGAGGAACAAAGGGCAGGGGTCGGTGGGACGGGAGGGAAACTCACGGCGGCGAATTTCTCGTGCGGCCGAAACGCGGCCGTATGCCGGAGTCGAGGAAGAAGCTTCTGCGCCGGCGAGGGGAAGGAGCGGAGGGGTGAAATTAGTTGCTCGGGAAGGTGGAGCAGCTCCAGGCGATGGCAGCGGCGGGCTCGGCTGGTGCTGGGGTGGTCTGGAGACTCGGGCTCACGGAGCTCGCCTGATGGCGGAGGAATGGCGGACTCAGGCGGCTTCTTATAGTCGCGGGTGGAGCCAGGGAGGGGTCCGGGCGAGGAGTGCGAGTGTTCGGACGGCATTGAAGAAGGTAGGGAGCACGGTAGGGCGGCTCGGTGCGGTCGGGCGACTGCGCGCGGCGGGGCGGTTGCCGGCGGCCGACAACTGCGCGCTGTCCGCGGCCGAGGGGAAGATGGAGGGTTAGGGAACGGCGAAGGCAGGCGGTAGGTAGGGGCCGGAGAGAGAGAGCGAGCGCCAGCGCTTGGCCGCGTGCGGCACGGGCGCGGGTCGGCCGGCTCGGCATGGGCGGCGAGGCTCGCGCGCGGCGCGGCGGCCTTGCCGGAGGCCGGGGCCCCCTGACTTTAGAGTTCGTGCACAGTGACGATATTAAAAGCAAAACTTCCCCTTTTCAGAACTTTTGAAATTACTCCCAAAAGTGGAACTACTCAAAGAAAACTCAAAACACCAAAGTTGCTTAAAATTTTGAGACCTACAACTTTGTCAACATAAACCTTTTCTGAAACTCAAAAGTTTTTGAGATAATTTTGAAAACCGAAAAAGAGACAAAATAAGAAGTTTGAAGGAATTTGAAATTACTTCAGATTTTGCATTGGAACTTGAAAATCTGCAAACACCAAAGTTGTTCCTCTTGACGAGATCTGCAACTTTGCTTTTTGGACCAAGTCAAAATTTTGAATAGTTTTTAAATTAATAAAAGAGGGGTAAAAACCAGGGTTTGGAAACTAGGGCTTTTCAAAAGGGATTTGAAATCTGTTTTGCCTTTTTGACCTCTGGTCAACACAACATATCTACAAGACAACAAAGGAAAAAGAAATACACCAAGCTAGACACAGAGGTGAAATTACCATTTTGCCCTTAAAGGAAGGTGAGGGCTTTTAGGGTTTTTTTGAAAAGGGAAACACTACACACAAAAGGGGACAAATGCACATGCATAAGGGAGACACACAAGTATGAAGAGAATGATTAAGATTAAAGATGATGACATGTCAGGTTAATTACAGATTAACACCAGAGGTGTTACAACCTTTCCCCCTAAAAGAAATCTCGCCCCGAGATTCCACGTCTTAAGAAGGAAAAAGGCAAAACCTTACATCTACAGAGTATCGAGAAAGTCGGGATAGTTCTTTGCTAAGAAGTCTTCGGATTCCCAAGTGGCTTCTTCTTCAGAGTGTTGGTTCCATTGGATCTTGTACCATCTCGTGGTAGTTCTCCGGGTAACACGGTCCTTGTGATCCAATACACGAACTGGATATTCAGAGTATGACAGATCTGGTTCTAGCTCAACGCCTTCAACTTCAACCACATGTTCGGGCACTCGGAGACACTTCTTGAGTTGGGAGACGTGAAACACATTGTGAACTGCTGAAAGATGATCGGGCAAACTCAGCTTGTAAGCTACCTTGCCACAGCGATCCAGAATCTCAAAGGGACCAATATAGCGAGGTGCTAACTTCCCTTTTACTCCAAAACGAGTGACTCCTTTGGTGGGTGAGACCTTCAGATACACATAATCTCCGATTTGAAACTTCAGAGATCGACGTCTTTTGTCAGCATAGCTCTTCTGTCGAGACTGTGCAATCTTCATATTCTCTTGTATTTGCTTGACTTTTTCTTCCATATCTTTCACTAGGTCGACTCCAAAGAATTCTCTTTCTCCAGGCTCAGACCAACTGAGAGGTGTACGACAACGGCGGCCGTACAGTGCTTCAAAGGGTGCCATTTTGATGCTATCTTGGTAACTGTTGTTATATGAGAATTCTGCCAAGGGCAAACAATTATCCCAAGTATCTGCGAAGCTTAGCACACATGCTCTCAACATATCCTCTAGCACTTGGTTGACTCGCTCAGTTTGTCCATCTGTTTGCGGATGATATGCTGTACTATGCAGTAACTTGGTTCCAAGTGAGGTATGGAACGCTTTCCAAAACTTTGCGACAAACTGAGTACCACGATCAGAGATAATGGTCTTGGGTACGCCGTGAAGTTTGACTATGTTGTTCTTGTATAAAGCGGCATATGTGGGAACGGTGTAACTTGTTTTGACCGGTAGGAAGTGAGCTTGCTTCGTGAGACGGTCCACTACCACCCAAATGGAATCGAATCCCTTTTGAGTCTTGGGTAATCCATTGATAAAATCCATGCTGATATCGTCCCATTTCCAAGCAGGTACAGATAAAGGTTGCAGCTCTCCTCCGGGCTTCATATGCACAGCCTTGACTCTCTGACAAGTATCACAGCGAGCGACATAGCGAGCGATTTCAATCTTCATCTTTGTCCACCAGAATTGCTGCTTCAAATCCTGGTACATTTTGTTGCTGCCGGGGTGGATGGAGAATCTAGTCAAGTGTGCTTCATCAAGGATTAACTTTCTCAACTCAGACACTTTAGGAACTACTAGACGGTTCTTGAACCATACCACTCCTTCATCATCAATCCTGAAACAGTCAGCCTTTCCAACTTGAACCTTTTCGATGATGTGCTTGATTCCGGGGTTATCTTTCTGTGCAGCTATGATCTGTTCTCTGATAGAGGTTTCTACTCTGACATTGCCTAGTCTTCCTTGTGGAACCATTTCAATACCCAGCTTCTCTAGTTCATAGCATAGGGAAGATTCATAGGATTTCATGATCATACAGTTGCAATACGACTTGCGACTGAGAGCATCGGCGACCACATTCGCCTTACCTGGATGGTAACGCACTTCGATATCATAGTCCTTAATCAATTCCAGCCATCTTCTCTGCCTCATGTTCAATTCTTCTTGAGTGAAGATATACTTCAGGCTCTTGTGATCTGTGTACACATTGCAGGTACTGCCCAACAGATAATGACGCCAGATCTTCAAGGCATGCACTACTGCTGCTAACTCGAGATCATGAGTTGGATAATTCTCTTCATGTCGCTTAAGCTGTCGCGAGGCATAAGCGATCACTCTTCCTTCTTGCATCAAAACACAGCCCAAACCAGTACCAGATGCATCACAGTATACATCGAAGGGTTTCTCGATATCTGGTTGAGCTAGGACTGGTGATGTGGTTAACAATTTCTTCAGAGTTTGAAAGGCTTGCTCACAGGCTGGTGACCAGACAAACTTCACAGAAACCTTTACTAACTCAGTGATAGGCTTGGCGATTCTTGAAAAATCTGGGATGAATCGACGATAATATCCAGCCATTCCCATGAAGCTGCGGACTTGATGAACAGTGGTAGGTGGCTTCCAATCCAGAATGTCTGCCACTTTACCAGGGTCAACTGACACACCTTCAGCGGATAGGACATGACCAAGGAACTGTATCTGATCTAACCAGAACTCACATTTACTGAACTTGGCATAAAGCTGGTGCTCTCTGAGACGGGATAGAACGATACGAAGATGATTGGCATGCTCTTCGGGGGTCTTTGAGTAGACAAGAATGTCGTCAATGAACACGACCACGAATTTATCAAGCTCTGGCATGAACACAGAGTTCATGAGGTACATGAAATGAGCAGGGGCATTGGTCAAACCGAAGGACATGACCAAATACTCGTATAGGCCGTATCTGGTGGTGAAAGCTGTTTTAGGAATATCTTCAGGACGAATCTTTATTTGGTGGTAGCCAGATCTGAGATCGATCTTGGAGAATACCTTGGCTCCAGCTAACTGGTCAAAGAGAAGATCAATACGAGGCAAAGGATATTTGTTTTTGATGGTGACCTCATTGAGTGGGCGATAATCAATGCACATTCTGAGAGTCTTGTCTTTCTTCTTTACAAAGATTGCAGGACAGCCCCAAGGAGACGAGCTTGGGCGAATGAAACCCTTGTCCAACAAATCTTGTAATTGGACTTTTAGTTCTGCCAACTCTCTGGGAGGCATTCGATAAGCTCTGCGGGATAAAGGAGCAGTCCCGGGCTTTAGCTCTATGGCAAACTCAACATCACGGTCAGGAGGCAAACCAGGTAAATCCTCTGGAAAAACATCAGGGAATTCGCAGACCACGGGGATGTCTCTGGTTTCTTGAACATAGGTGGCATTCAACTGCGTGGCTGCTGGTTTTGGAGGCATCGGGAGTTGGAGAAGGAGTTTGGAGGTACTGTTAGGAATATCCACTCTCACAACTCTATTCAAGATGTCGATCATGGCCTTATACTGACACATCCAATTCATGCCTAGGATGACATCTATCTCCTGATCACGAAGCACTATCATGGTGGTGGGAAATACATGTTTCCCCAGCATTACTGGTATACTGCGAACCATTTCCTTAGTACTTATACGCCCTCCAGGCGAAAATATGCAGAAATTTTCTTTTAAAACCTCAATTGATATCCCATGCTTGATGACAAAAGTACGACTGATGAAGGAATGCGATGCACCAGAATCAAACAACACAACTGCAGGGTGATTGGCAACAGGAAACCTACCGATCATGACGGGCTCTCCTTCTGGGATGTCGCCAACAGCGGTGTAGTAGACTTGCCCGTGCTTCTTAACAATCTTGCCTTTCTGGACATGCTGCTGCTGGGCACGGTGCTGCTGCTGCTGAGATCCTCCAGGACCCTTCTGAGTATTCTGAGCATACCTCTTGGGCTTTGGGCACTCACGAGCCCAGTGGCCAAGCTGGCCGCAGTTGTAGCAGGGATGGTTGTAGGCTGTTTGTGGGGTGGTGATACGAACACCTGGGGCGTTCGGCTGTGTGGCACTCTGCTGGTTGGCATTATGGGTGGTGGCCGCGGTACGGACGACCACTTGCTGGTTAGGGTAAGGTAGGCGATTTTGGTGGTGGCCGGGGTGATAGATGATCTTCTGGCGCTTGTGACTGCCAGAAAAACCGCTGGATCCTGCTTTCTTCTTCTTCTTTTCCTCTTGATACTGACGGTTGCTCTCCTCAAAAGCAACAGCCCGGTCAACGGCATCATGATACGAACCGGTCAGGTTATTGGACATACTTCTGCGAATCTTGGGATGCAGACCTCTAAGGAAACAATCCCTCTTCTTCTCATCTGTGTTGACATACTCTGAGGCATACTGGCTAAGATGGTTGAACTGACCCACATACTGCATCACTGTGGAGTCCTTCTGCTGCAGTGCCAGAAACTGATCAAGCTTCATCTTCATTAATCCCGAAGGGATGTGATGTGCACGGAAAGCCGTGCGGAACTCTTCCCAGGTCATCTGATGACCCTCTGGCTGGGCAGCCAACAGGTTGGCATACCAAGCGCTTGCTGGGCCACGAAGCTGCTGCGAAGCAAACCGAGGCTTCTGGATTTCAGTGCATCGGATGAGACCAAACTTCTGCTCCATGGTGCGGAGCCAGTCATCAGCTTCAAGGGGTTCATCGGCCCTCGTAAAGACCGGTGGACGGGTCTCGGTGAAATCCACATAGGTGGTCTCTTGGTTGTGACGACCACGGTGACCAACATTCTGTTGTCCTTGATTCTGAGCCATCAGATTGGCAGCGGCGGCCAAGGCTGCAATGGCATCTGCTAGGGTAGCTGGTACAGGTGGAGGGTTTGGGAGACGGTCATCTCCAGCACCTCCGGCTCCGGTACGGGTGTTCACAGGCATCTGTATAAGGAACTCGGAACTCAGCATATATGTACAAAGGTTCTGAAACGACTTGATTGATAACTTCACTGATACAAAGATAGCTGGCTTGATAAAGATGACAACAGACGGATAAGGGGAAAAGATATGAAAAAGATACATGCCAGACTTGGCAACCGACAGACTAACGCCCCCAAACCTAGTCTAAGGTTTTAGGTAAGCAGATGGTACAGACACAAGGAGTCTAGTCGTCATCGATGAAGATCAACTCTTCGTCATCCTCATCATCCTCGATGATAAGCTCAGGCTCTTCCTCCTCGTCCTCGTCTTCAGCGTGGATGTTCTCGGCAGGTTCAACTTCAGGTTCCTCCACGACTCCGTCTTCGGGGTCCTCAGCAACTGGTGGAATCACGGGGTGGAGCTGGTTGTGCAGCTGGTGTACTTCCTCATGAAGCATATCATTGAACTGTTCAATTTGAGCCGTGTACTGCTGCAGTCCGTGGAGCTCGGCTCTAGTGGCATCCTCGCGATCCCAAGTAGCATTACGCTGCTCGATGGCGCGGATCGTGTTCCGGTTGGCCTGCTCCAGGGAAGCTCGTGCCTCATAAAACTCCAGGCGTGAGTGGTAGAAGTCATGCTCCAAGTTCTCCAGCTCAGCCTTCAGATTCTTGATTTCCTCCTTCAGGTTCTTACGGGTGCGGCGGGGAAAGCGACGACCATTGGAAGATTCGGCAGTCTCTTCTCCAACGCGTGGTGCCAGCTGGTGGCGTGGCACACCATGCGGTCCAGTCGACTTGCGGGCGGTCAGCTTGATACGGGCCATGTCTGGACAAGATTAGATGGATGAGGAGCAGAAGGCTAGCAAGAAAAGGTAAAGGCATTCTACCCAAACGAACTTAGAGAGGAAATTAAATTAAGTGATTATGACATGATGCATGAATCGTTCCTACGGAACAAGGCAATGCAATAAATAAATAAGGTACATAGGGCTTAAAACATGTTGTTCCACTAGCTAGTGTTGCCATAAGAGAGACAAGATGAGAGAAGCAACTTGGACTCAAAATAGTCAAGTTTAGTTTGTTTGGACTCAAAAGGTCTTTTGAAATTTTCGCAAAAACAAACACTGCAACGTTAAAGTGAGATGCTCCGATACCACTCTGTGACGGAACGACCCTAATCCCATGGCCCACATGTCCCTGTCAACCTCTGACAGCCGAACCCATGTTCCATGTGATTAAGACCTGTTCGCCACCGGGCTACATCCGTGCCCAATGTCCGCAGGATCACCTCACAATTCGGTTACAGCATTGCATACTTTTACAAATAACATCGGAATAAAGAGCGGAAGACTTAAATAACATTAGTTTTACAAAACAGGGTTTCAAATAGAAATTAAGGTGCAGTTATTACAAACCAAGTTCTGACAATAGAAATAGACATAGGCAACATAGTGGAGAACAGCAAAGATACTTATAATCACCCAGCCCGAGGGTGTACAACTATTCTTCGGCCTCATCGGCCTCTTCCTGGACGATGGTCACACAGCAGGGTGCAAGACACATCGGAGTTTCTGACACACCTGCAACATGGGTAACAAACCCTGAGTACTGGGGTACTCAACAAGACTTACCCGACTAAGAAAAAGGGAGAAGACTCAGGAATGAGAGGCTTAGGGTAGTCAAGGTAAGGCTTAAGCAAGATCAAGTATTTTGCAGAAAAGCATTTTTGTAAACCTTATTTTATTTTGGAAAGATTCAGTATTCCTCAATTCTTCATCGTTCATGATTCATTTTACATTTCAAAACATTCCTAGTTGAGAACCACTCTCCGTTGACAGTCAGTGGACCAAGTCTCCATAACCGAGGAGCAACGTTAATCCGGATAAATAATACTCAGCTGAGGATCCCTATCCACACTGCATATGTAGCACCCAAGCTTGCATATGCCAACTCGTCTACCACGATTCCTCCAAGATTGGGCCCGGTCCTACGCCACCCGGAAGTACAGTACACCACTCCAATCCGGGACTCTAACCCACGTGGGTACATGCTACTTCCGCCATCTCTCCACTCCCAGTGCGCGGTTGTCGGTCCAATAAAGGATTTCTCGGAGCCAGAGCTTTCCGAAGTATGTGAATAGTTACAAGTCTTGACCAGCAGGCCCCCATACGGATGGTCCCTACATTTTTCCGCCAGCGACAAGCACCTCGGGACTCTAACCCGGGAGTACAGGTCCTGTCGGTTTTCCTCCAGCAACAAGCACCTCGGGACTCTAACCCGGGAGTACAGGTCCTGTTGGTTTTTAAAACCCTGTCCCGGTCGGTGTCAACTGTTGAGTCCCGGACTACAACATGACGGCACCGTACGCGCGGACAACCCCTTCTCGACAATGACCACATGCTAGCTAGGCAAGCAGTCATCGATCGGGAAGTATAACCAAAACCCTTGATATAATTCATCTCTGTGATCACACTTTTGAAATTGACATTTTTATTGCAAAGTCTAATTCAATGAGCATTGCTAAGCATTTTTTTCAAATACTTTTGAAAAGTAGGTATCGGGTGTAGCAGTGGTCAAGGTGGATAGTGCATCAATTAGGATAGCACACAACTCCTATAAACCTAATGCAATAATTTAACTCAAAAGCATTTAAGGAAATCATTTTACAAATTCAAGGAAGGGGTTAAATGCACCGGGGCTTGCCTTGAAGAGCAAAAAGGGCAGGCTCGAGGGCGACGGGGCAGTCGTCGGAGCTCGGAGTCGTCTCGGGGGTCAGTCCGTCAGCAGCTGCCTCGACCTTGACACCTTCTCCTTCAGTCACTACACGGATGCAATGATGTATGCTTATGAGGATGCTGACATGAACAAAAGCACAAGACAAAACTACTTATTCTAGAGTAGACACAGAGTTACCTATCTTTACTTTTAGGCAAGATTAGTTAAACCCTTTAAGCATTATTGACTTAACCTAAGCATAGACCAAGGCATGGCATCACAACATCATAGACCAGACGGGTGGGGGTCTATGAACAGCAAACAATCCGAAAGGTCACACCATACAACACGATTCCTAAATACTTTTCTATTTTTCCTAATTTATTTTAAAGGGTTGTGTTGTACAGTTGCTCCAAAATTTACCAAATTAAACTCATAGGTTCATCATGGTGTAACTAGATGTCAAAACAAAATTTCATAATTTTTGGAGTTAAGCATGATTTTCTAAAAATCTAAAACTATCCATTTATTAATTAAAAGGAGGATTTTTCATTTTTTAATTGTTGCAGAAAAGTCAAGTTTCTTATTTTTATAAAATACTACACAGTATAAAGAGTCAACTGTAAAATTTTCAGAATTTTTAGAGCAACACAGAAAATCATACAAAAAGATGAAATAAGAACACTGTTCACAACTTTTCAAAAAGAAAAAGAGCGCTGTGCAAGGGCTCGGTCGAAACGGGCTCGGGCGAAACGGGAACGATCGTCCGCTCGAGGCCTGGCGGAAAGGCTCGGGCGAGACGGAGACTACCGCTCGTCCGTCCGAGACCTGGCCGGGAGGCTCGGGCGAATCGGAAACGCAGGTTCGCTCGAGGCTGGGCTCGGCGAAGCGGAGGGTGTGTTTGCTCGAGGCTGGGCTCGACGAAGCGGAGGGTCGTGCGCTTGCCGAGGCCTGGCTCGGGCGAAGCGGAGATGCGCGTCTGCTCGAGGGTGTGGCTCGAGTTAACAGTGAACGTGTGCTCGAGGGTGTGGCTCGAGTTAACAGTGAACGTGCGCTCGAGGGTGTGGCTCGAGTTAACAGTGAACGTGCGCTCGAGCTGGGAGGTTCGGGCGAATCGCAGGCGAGGCGGACGGCGGTCCGGCTGCTCGGGACTTGCGCTGGGAAAGCCGAGGGCGGGAAAAGATTCGGGGGCTCACCGTGAGTCGGATGGTAGTCTCGGCGAGGCGGTGCGGGGTCGGAGACGGGAGTTCGACGGTGGAGGTGCTCCGGCGGAGCTCTCTGGCGACGAACGACGTCCGGCGGCTCTGTCCACCGAAAGGGATCACCGAGGAGCGGTTAGGAGCGCACGGAGGTGAGGAACAAAGGGCAGGGGTCGGTGGGACGGGAGGGAAACTCACGGCGGCGAATTTCTCGTGCGGCCGAAACGCGGCCGTATGCCGGAGTCGAGGAAGAAGCTTCTGCGCCGGCGAGGGGAGGAGCGGAGGGGTGAAATTAGTTGCTCGGGAAGGTGGAGCAGCTCCAGGCGATGGCAGCGGCGGGCTCGGCTGGTGCTGGGGTGGTCTGGAGACTCGGGCTCACGGAGCTCGCTGATGGCGGAGGAATGGCGGACTCGGCGGCTTCTTATAGTCGCGGGTGGAGCCAGGGAGGGGTCCGGGCGAGGAGTGCGAGTGTTCGGACGGCATTGAAGAAGGTAGGGAGCACGGTAGGGCGGCTCGGTGCGGTCGGGCGACTGCGCGCGGCGGGGCGGTTGCCGGTGGCCGACAACTGCGCGCTGTCCGCGGCCGAGGGGAAGATGGAGGGTTAGGGAACGGCGAAGGCAGGCGGTAGGTAGGGGCCGGAGAGAGAGAGCGAGCGCCAGCGCTTGGCCGCGTGCGGCACGGGCGCGGGTCGGCCGGCTCGGCATGGGCGGCGAGGCTCGCGCGCGGCGCGGCGGCCTTGCCGGAGGCCGGGGCCCCCTGACTTTAGAGTTCGTGCACAGTGACGATATTAAAAGCAAAACTTCCCCTTTTCAGAACTTTTGAAATTACTCCCAAAAGTGGAACTACTCAAAGAAAACTCAAAACACCAAAGTTGCTTAAAATTTTGAGACCTACAACTTTGTCAACATAAACCTTTTCTGAAACTCAAAAGTTTTTGAGATAATTTTGAAAACCGAAAAAGAGACAAAATAAGAAGTTTGAAGGAATTTGAAATTACTTCAGATTTTGCATTGGAACTTGAAAATCTGCAAACACCAAAGTTGTTCCTCTTGACGAGATCTGCAACTTTGCTTTTTGGACCAAGTCAAAATTTGAATAGTTTTTAAATTAATAAAAGAGGGGTAAAAACCAGGGTTTGGAAACTAGGGCTTTTCAAAAGGGATTTGAAATCTGTTTTGCCTTTTTGACCTCTGGTCAACACAACATATCTACAAGACAACAAAGGAAAAAGAAATACACCAAGCTAGACACAGAGGTGAAATTACCATTTTGCCCTTAAAGGAAGGTGAGGGCTTTTAGGGTTTTTTTGAAAAGGGAAACACTACACACAAAAGGGGACAAATGCACATGCATAAGGGAGACACACAAGTATGAAGAGAATGATTAAGATTAAAGATGATGACATGTCAGGTTAATTACAGATTAACACCAGAGGTGTTACACTCCTCGGGTACAAAAGGTACCACTCAAGGTGGGGGATCCCACGGCCCCCAAGTCGTCGAGGAAGAAGGATCAGGGCCGTGAGTGGTAGTAGAGGCCGCTCTTTGCGGCACAGCAGGTGGAGGAGGTGCTAGGTCATCCATCCCCTCAGCACCTTTTTTCTCATCATCAAAAAGAGGCTCGCCAACCTCATGATCACCTACACGCTCAAAACGAGAAGAAGGACAAACCATGGTCTCGTCGAAGGTGACATCGGATGTCTCCATGACTCGGTTAGTATCAAGGTTAAGTACACGATAAGCTCGAGTGTGAGTGCCATAACCCAAAAATACACCATCAGAAGAACGAGACTCAAACTTGTCCAAGTTGCCCTTTTTTAGTATAAAACAATGGCAACCGAAAACTCTAAAATAACTCACTTTGGGCTGTTTTCCAAAATGCAACTCATAAGAAGTCTTTTTCAAGAAAGCTCGGAGAAAGATGCGATTGGAAATGTAGCATGCAGTGCTCATAGCTTCGGCCCAATATCGCCTAGGAGTCCTATGCTTATCGAGCATCGTCCTGGCCATCTCTACAAGGGTCTGATTCTTCCTTTCTAGAACACCATTCTGTGGCGGTGTGTAGGGAGAAAAAACTGATGCTCTAAACCCAAAGAGTCACAAAACTTCTCAAAATCTGAGTTTTTGAACACGGAACCGTTATCACTTCTAATAGCTCGCGTTGAGTTCAAAGGGAACTCATTCTGAAGACTCAAAATCAGATTGCGAGCAAAAGAGAAAGTCTCAGTTTTCTCAGCTAAAAAGAAAACCCACGAATATCTCAAAAAGTCATCAACAACAACAAGTACATACCACTTCCCCCCAACCGAGCTCACCCGAGCCGGACCAACAAGGTCCATGTGCAAAAGCTCTCCAGGGCGCTTGGTCATGACCTGAGTCACTGGATGGTGGGGAGCGGCAACTATCTTCCCATGTCTACAAGAATGGCAAACAAGATCCTTCTCCATGCACAACTTGGGCAATCCTCAGATTAGGCCAAGTGAACTAAGCCTTGCAAGCAAGTCGAAGCTCAAATGTCCTAGTCTCCTATGCCACTTCCAAAGATCAGAGGAGGAAGGTCCAGCCAAAAGACAACGAGAAACTCTAAATGTCTACGAGAAGTTCGCACGAAAGACTTTCCCAAAGGGCGAAATCACACAAACAAGATTGCCCGGAGAATCCAAAATACGACTAAGATTCGGCTTAAAACGAATCTCATAGTCATCATCAAAAAGTTGCGAAACAAAAAGAAGGTTAAAATGCAAGTTAGAAACAAGAGCAACATCGCGCAACACAAAGTGCTCATTAACTCGCACCGACCCGTGAGACAACACTTTACCTTTACTATTGTCGCCGAAGGTGATAAACTCCTTTCCAGCGACCGGACTAAGACTGGAGAACCACTTGGCGTTTCCGGTCATGTGCCTCGAGCAACCGGAATCCACCAACCAAAAGTTCTCCAATCGTTTTACCTACATCAATAAAAAGACATAGGGTGAGCATACAGTCCAACACTGGGGTTAGTGAAGTAGGAAGAATACCAGTGTTGGGCCGGCTGCTCAAAAGAACGGTTAGCAGAAAAACCATTCCTAGCACGCCTACAGGAAGAGCGATCACCACGTAGAGGAAAATGTGGTCCGCTAAGGGAGGAGCGTCCATCGCGATACTCAAAACGTGATGGGGGAAAACGCTCAACTACAAAGCCACCGCCACGGGGTCCATAGCCCACAACTGTAGGCTCCTGCCGGGCACGTTCTCTTCTCGGCCTAGGCCTAGGAACTTGAGGTTTTGGACCTCTAGGCCTAGCAGCACGCCTCTGAACATTCGGCACATGTACATCATGGAAAGGACGGTACATGTCCGTGTTGTTCATCTCCTTTGCACGGCGCGCCTCTCTCTTGCGCCGGAAGCAGAACTCACTCAAGTGTCCATCTCTCCCACAGTGCTCACAATGGTACCTCACCGCTCTCATAGGGGGTTGTTGGTACTCACGGTAGTGGGGATGGATCACTTTGCCCTTCTGTGGCATAAGGTCCTCTTGGATGGGTGGCATGGTGTCTAGCTTGTTCTTGAGGTGGTTTGGTTTTGGAGCCCATGATTGTTTCTTGGGTGGAGCTCTCGGAGGTTCCACAAATACACCATCCTTGGTGTTAGGCTTTAGAGGCTCTTTGGGTGGAATCTTGGTAAGCTTGGGAGTAGTGGTGGAGTTGGGCTTCTCACACGGGTTCAGACCACTCGACTCTCCAATCTTCCCAAAAGATGAAGCGCACTCAACACCCTGAGCAAAGCCTACACCTGGACCTCCAGCAGCACGCTTGAACTAGGAGATCATCATCCCAAGCTGCGGCTCACCACTCGACACCCATGACAAGATGGTCCGAAGGTATGTGTTTTCCTCCTCGGTTTGCATCTTGTCATGCTTCACGTTTGCAATCTCCATCTCCAAACCCTCACACAGAACGCACCTAGTCACACACGTGCTATCCGAGCTGGCCTTCTCAAGAGACACAATCTTGGCATTATTATCTGCCAACTCGGATTGCAAGCCCGCACAGGAGTTGCACGCACCCAACAGCGAGGATCTAGCCTTCAGCTCATCCACCTCTCCTACCAACACAGCATACTTACTTCTCAAAGTGAGAAGGTCAGTCATGTCTGTGGAGCACATCTCACACTCCTCCTCCTCTGTGACAACAACGGTGGACTGGACAACTTCAAGTTCCTTCACCGTATCCTCCCACTTCTGCCTAAACTCCTTCCTCTCTCTAGCAGTGCGCCTAAGCAGCTTGTCTTGACTAAGGAGAGCGGTAGTAAGTTTCTCGACCTCAGCAGAAAGCTCATCGGGGGTCTGAGATACCTGGGAGGTGTCGTCGTCGTCGTCGTCGTCGTTCCGAGGGATATCCTCTAGCTCGCCGTCGACCTCCTTGCCGAGAGCCATGGTGCAGAAGCCCTCGTCGTCGGTGAAGAAGCAGAGGTCGTTCAGCTTGTCCTCGATCCTCTTCTTCTTCTCGGATTCATCGTCGCTGGAGGAAGCGGAGTCGTCATTCGAGTCGTCGACGTCGCTGAGCGTGGCGAAGAACGCACGCTGCTCAGCCTGGGCCTTCTCCAAGTACTTCGTCTTGATGTACTCCTTGTTGAAGCCGCCCTTCCGCTTGTGCTTCATGGGGACGTACTTCTCCTTGCGCTTGCCAGAGTCATACTTGTGCCCATGATCCGCCTTGCCAAAGGTCTGCTTGTTCTTCTTCGGGCAATTGGCAATGAAGTGGTTGGGGTCGCCGCACTCGAAACATCCCGAGCGTCCTCCTCCGCGACGACGGTTCATGCGGTTGTTGTGGAACCGCGAGAACCGGTTGGCGAGCAAAGCCAACTCGTCATCCCCCATGAACTCTAGCTGCTCCTCTATGACAGAAAGAAGAGAAGAAAGTGCAAAGCCTCCAGAGGGGTTAGCAGAAGAGCCAGAAAGCAAAGCCATCGACGGGCCAGAAGGATTTTCATAAGAAGCCCTCGCCATGGCATCAATCTCACTGGACTTAAGCTTGCTAAAGAGCTCGTCGCATGTGAGGGTCTCATAGTTGGGGGATTCGATGATCGCCTGAACCTTTGAGTCCCACACCGACCGATCGAGAGTGTGCAAAAGCTTCAAAGCTCTCTCATGATCGTCGAAAGGCAATAGCTCCTTGTTAGCCCTCATCATGTTGACAATCACCTGAAAGCGAGCGAATAAACTCTCTATGCTCTCGCTAGGCATGTGTCGAAAGTTCTCGTACTCTCGCTTGTGCGACTCGTAGAGACGGGTTTTGACTTGAGTGGTTCCCTCATGGAAACGCATGAGGGTAGCGCAAATCTCCCGGGCCGTAGCGAGCATGAGAAAAGAGCTTTACGGGCTCGGCTATTGGCATCGTGCTCATCAATCTGATGCTGAGTCACACGAGCGGCCAAGACCACGTAATCAGCAGTGTTGCAAATATCCCAAATGGAAGCACCAATACTCTGCAGATAGGCCGACGTGCGTATCTTCCAATACGCATAGTTCGTCCCATCGAAAAACGGCGGTTTGCCCACGCCGCGATCCATGTCACCTTCTGTGGATCTGGAACCGGCTAAGGTGGAAGATCCTTAACCCGCTCTGATACCAATTGAAGGACCGAGAATGCAATAGCAAGGCGACCAGAGGGGGGTGAATGGGAGCTCAAAAATTTCTCTCGAAACTTCGGCCTTTGTCCCACAAATCAACCTCAAAAGCTTTGATCAAAACGGTGATGCCCATGACCCAAGGAAGAGGGTGGATGATCCCTAGGATCACAGCGAGGCACCACAAAGCGATAGCAAGCCAAACGCCAAAAGTACTGGCACAAGTGTTGGGTATTTTAAACGCACACAGAAAAATCCGCAAGCGCACAGATACCGATGTAGCTTTCACCCGAGAGTATTCCAGGGTATCGATTTCGATGGGGAACGTGAAGTGTACTAGAAGAATTAAGAACGTCCAAGAAAAGAATGGTAATGTGGGTAGAGAGAGATCTTAGGGTTTTCTAAGTGGGTCTATCTAATTAAAGGCTCACTATACTTTACTTACTTCGGAGCAGCAGGTCCTTTCCAACTCTCGAAAAGACTGGGAAGAAGGTAGTTGGGGGAAGGCTTCCGAAAGCTCTACGAGAACACCAACCCTAACGTGGTGGATTACAAAGACCTGACAGAGCTGTCACCTCTGGGGCTACCACAACTATTCGGAGGATTGGGCGCAAACTCAGGTAAACCCTAGTCTAGACACCGTGTCTACACTAACGCTTACTACTCTAATTACCGCGGATAACTAGAGCACTCAATACGAGCAGAGATCCAGTAAATAAAATGTGACGGAACCTCCTGAATTATTAGGGCCCACGTGTACCTGTCCTTGTCCTACAGACCTCAGACAGTCATACACTGTGCCCCAATAGCCCAAAAGACCCACCACGTGTCATCGGGTAACCCGACTCATTCACGTTTCCTTACACTCCCAGGATCATTGCAAGAGTCATGGCAGTATTACAACATTTCACAAAAAAATATACATCAGAGATAAAAGTGCGGAAGTATTACACCATAAGTTTTACAAACCAGTTGTTCAAACTCGCGTCGTTGTTACAAACCATAGTTTCAAACTTTACCCTAGGTAGTGGAAGCAACATTAATAAAACGGTATTTCACACAAACAACCCCGCCTAAGGGTTTCATTACTCCTCCTCGGACATGTCCTCCTCAATGACGGTCACGCAACAAGCCTCAAAGCAAGGCTGCTCGTGAACGTCACCTGCAGCAGGGGTTAACAAACCCTGAGTACAAAGGTACTCAACAAGGCTTACCCGACAAGTAAGGAGAAGAACAGGTATGCTGGTTTGGGTAGGCTCATCAGTACTTTTTATTTGCATAAAAGCTTACTAGAGTAATCCTAGATCCAAATTTTACTTAATCATTTAAGTACATAGTAAGAATTGAAAGTGAACATTTATGAAAGATCATTATCATTCTTTCTTAAACCAGTCCCATTTTCATTCTACGGTGCGAGTCAGTAGATTGAGTCTCCATAACCGAGGAGCATGACGATTCGAACCGATTCAACCAGATCTGGGAGTTTTCCACGATCATACGATATATGTGGACCCTTGATCACACATATACCAACCCCAACCTCAGATCCTCCAAACAAGACCGGGTCCGCGCCACCCGAGAGTACTTGTACACCTCCAATCTGGGACATTAACCCATGAGGGTAGCTAGTACTCCCGCCATCTCTCCACTCCCAGTGCGCGATTAGCCGTTCTCATTTAAGAACCACCAAGGCAGGGCTTACCGTAGTATATGATCGGTACTTCACAGGTTCTCAATCTAGCAGGCCAACAACGGTTAACCCTAAACTGACACATCCGGGTCACTCTACACCAACCCAAGGTTCGATGCATGTGCCCGTCTGGTCTTAACCATACTTCTTTCTCTTAATCATTCCAAAACGATAAGTATCAAAACATTTATCGGAAGCGTGAGAAAGCAAGGCTGAGCATTTCTATCATTTGCATAAGGCAGGTAGCAAGGAATGATATATCGATAACAAGGTTGATCATGCATCAACAGGTTTAAAGCATTTATTTGATAAACATCTAATGCATCAGGTTATCGAAAGTAAGTGTAATTGCAAAACCAAGGAAATGGTTAAATGAACCGGGGCTTGCCTTCGTTGGTCGGAAGAGCCTGGAACTCCTGATAATCCGGATCAACAGGACACTCCG
The DNA here is from genome assembly GCA_009763385.1 of Coix lacryma-jobi var. lacryma-jobi. Taxonomy (NCBI): domain Eukaryota; kingdom Viridiplantae; phylum Streptophyta; class Magnoliopsida; order Poales; family Poaceae; genus Coix; species Coix lacryma-jobi. Next base: position 141,514,398 of record CM019822.1, on the reverse strand, counting down.
AACCCTCTGGACCAACCTCGTCCGGACAATCGATTACTTCAGAAGCTACACGATAACAGAGTGCATGCTTAATGAGATGCTCGTGACATGATCATGGTAAAGATGGAAATTTTCTAAGTTATAAACATTTATCTTGCAACATCTTTTCATCACGGTACAGTTGCAAACCAACAAACCAACTTGTACAAACATACATGATTAAATGAGTGAAGCTTGTATGCATCAAACAGTAGATCAAGATAATTCACTCAGCAGATCAAGATAATTCACCTAACTTAATCCCCAAATCTACCATAAAGAAGAGACTTAGGTTTTCGTGTTAAACAACATCACTTATTCATAAAGAAAGTAATTTTAATTAACACGAAATTAAGCTGTGAAGCAAACTCTGTCCAAATTAGTTCAAACTTTTAGAGATGATCAATTATACCAAATAACAGTGGTAAGACAAACATCACAATTTTTGAACAACCATTTAAACCTGCAGAATTAAATCAAATTATAACATTTAAATAACTAATTAAGGCATAGAAATAAGATTAAAATCTACTTTCTCCAACAGAGCTCAAAATTTTTGTGATGATACATTTTCAACTAAAAACAGTGACAAAATTAGTTTCATGATTTTTGGACCTTTAAATAAGCCTACAAAAATCAACAAAGTCCATTTATTAATAAAAAGACCTATTTAAATTAGTTTCAAAATTTTTTTAAAACTCAAGTTTCATATTTTTCTTAAATACTAGACAGCTTGAGAAAGCTACACAAAAATTTTCACAATTTTTGGAGCTTCCTACAAAAACATATCAAAAAGACAAAACACAACACTATTCACCTATTCAGAAAAAAGAAAAACTCTTCACAACCTTACTGGGCTCGGCCCACCTTCGGCCCACAGCCGCTGACAACCGGGCCCCAGGTGTCAGCCTCTTCCTTTCCCTTCACGCCCAGGCCAAAGCTCGGCCGGCCTTGACCGATTGCTCGGCCGTGTTGACTGGCCGTCGGCCTCCTCACCGGCAAGGTCTCCGGCGACGGCGAGGACTCCTACCTCTCCCTCTTGACCCCGCGCACCACTCCCACCCCTCACTGGACCTAGCATCCACACTACTTTGAGCTGGCCGCAGCTATGGCGGCTCGGCCATGGCGATCACGGCGGCGACCCGGTGTTCCGAACAAAAGGGCACGGTAGCAACCTAGGTGAGGGTGGCTTCATACTCAGGGACGTGCAGCGACTACGCTGCGCACCCAAACTCGCTCGGAGATAACTCCGAGCAACATGATCCACGATGGCGGCCATGGCGGCGCTTGCGCCAACGGCAAGCCACGCGGACCGACCACGGTGACTCGATAGAGACTAAACTAGGGAGCGCAATACGCCTAGGAGCTCATCACGACTACGATGCGCGCCTTACCTTGACTCGAGGAGCACTGGACTGAGGTTGACTACGGCGGCGGCGATGGCAGAGCTTGCACCGGCGGCAACCTCCGTGGACTGCTCAAGCCAGAGCGATAGAGACCTCAAAAGCGAGCCAAACATGAGCCACAACATATCACGAAGCTAAAACATTAGTCGGATTGACCGGAGAAACTCTGGCTTACCGTGACCGCGACTAAGGTACCCGCGGCGGCTCCCTGCCGGCAGCGAGGACGAAGACCGTGGCGACGGCGATTGCAAGCACTAGGGCTCGGGTTAGCTAGCTCAGGAGAATCGAGGGATGCAGGCGGAGCTATCTGGGAGATGGAGATGGCAGAGACACGGCAACGGCGGAGAGAGGGCTCGTCGGAGCTTGATTGGAAACAGAGGAGGAGAAAGAGGAGGTGGCGGACGCGGACGCTAGGAGATTGGGGAGCTTTCAGAGCTTGCCACCGCGCGGAGTGAAGCAAGCAGGCTTCCAGCTGCGTGGCCGGACATGCGGAGACGGCCAGGCCACGGCGACGGCGCACGCGGCGGCCTGCCCTGCCCCGGCAGGTTCCCCCCCCCCCTCCTGTAGCTACAGGATCAGGTTTGCCCCTTTTCTAATTTCTCTAGATTTTTGAACTGCACGACAAAAACTTTTAAAACAAAAGTTGCTCCAAATTTTGTGTTCTACAAGTTTGTTTTAAGAATCAAAGTCAAATCTGCCTAGATTTTGAAATGGAGTTCAAAAATCAAATTTGGACCAAACTGAATTCAAAATTACTTTTGAATTTCCTGAACAACTTCAAATTTTGCCAATATATAAAAGGTAGAGTTTGAAAAGTTGCACAACTTTGCTTTAACACCCTATGTCTGATTCCAACTGGAAATAGGTCAATTTGATCAAAACAGTTCAAATCCACTTCAAATTGGAAATTTGAAAAGGGGACAGAACTAGGGTTTTGCAGTAAAAGCAAAATTACTTTTGATTTTGCATTGACACTTGAAAAAGGGTCAATGTATGAAATGTTCATTTTGAAATTCTCTACACCTTTGATGTAGATCTCAAACTCAGATTTCAAATAGTTTTTGAAATACAAGTTTAAAGTCAAAAGGGAACCATTTCTAGGGTTTAAGTAAATTCATAATTACTTGAAATTTTGTACAGAAACTTTGAAAACTTTGAATACCAAAGTTGTACCTCTCCTCAAGATCTACCAAAAAGCTTTTAGAGTCAGCCCCTAAATATGCACAGATTTTGAGTTAACTAAAAAGGGCTAATCAAAATATATAGGAATTTAATGTTTTTTTCCAAGTTTTAGCTAAATAGATTTTAGCTCCTTTTGAATTGTTGAACTTGGATCCATACCTTTACATGACTTTAGTCAAATGGGAATGAACACAAGTTACTTCATAATGACATTCTAAATTAGGTTTTTGAGCTGCATCACAAGCATATAAACAGAGATGCTCACAGATTAGGAATTAAACACATTTTAGTGAATGCATCTCAAGGTGAGCTAGCACATGATGCTATGAAATGCTTATGATGACATGACAATATTTTATTCATGTAAACACTTGAGGTGTTAAAATAAAGTAAGAACTGGAATTGAATATAAGACTTAGAAATAGTAAATGAAGAACCTGGAGATTACTTGAAGACGAACCAGATACTGCACCAATACAATGTCGAAGAAGATCTGACAGATCCGGCTCCTCCTCAGCTCTCTCCTTCTCCTCTCTCTAATCCGATCTCTAATTACAACTAGATAAACTAGACAACTAGAACAAGAACTAGAACTAGAAGAACTAGAACTAGAACTAGATCTAGATGAACTAGAAGAGATTCATCTAGAGGGACCTCTACTTCTAATTGAAACCCTAGTTTCTGATGTGGAGATGAATAATGAAGATGGAGATGCCTGGAGAGGGGGGGTCTGGGTCTGGTTTTATAGCCCGGAGCGTGGAACGTGAGCCCTTGGATCAAACTGACTTCAGGGACGGTGGAGATGCATCCTAGGAGGCGGTGGAAGAAGGTTCCAGAAGGCGGAGGCGAAACGGGCTCCGTGGCCGACCGGTCGGTCTCCCAGTGGGACCGGTCGGTCTGGCCCAGTGGGCCCACGTGGCGGGCCGCCTTGTGGTGTCTTCTGGTGTCTTCTAGATCCTTCTTTTGCAGATTTCGTTGCGAAATTAATATCTTTTCATCCGGGACTCCAAATATAGCAAATGATATGTCCGTTTCGATCGTCTCGACGAGCCCTTCGCAATGGTGCACTCCAATTCATCACTTGAGATACTTTTATATGGTGAAATATTGATGTCCTATAAAACAAGTGAGAGCACCAAAACTCGTGGAACTTGTTAGTTTCAAACCCTACAACTATGCTTTGTAATTCATTTAGTATCATTTCATGCAATAGTTGATGGTTAATTATGAGCATTAGTGAGCGTCAACAAGTTCCCGCAAGCTTAACCTTGCTGGTCCCGAGCAAAGCCCATCTCAACAATGGATCAGGAGTTGCTGCAATATCTTCACTTCCAACAAGTACATATGTATTCAAACAAAAGTTCTCATATGGAATAGAAAAAAGTATCATATTATTCATCACGGGGCTTAGTACTTTACCTTGAATCATGAGTAATTGAAAGATAGAATGGTCAAATCAAGCATTATGTCTCTTGCTATGTCACTTCACCATTATCCCGGAGTTTTATGAATTTTCAGAAAAGATTAAAAACATATGTTGCCAAATTAAACAACGGATCCAAAGAGAAAGTCAACCACACCATTGAATCGAGAAGTGCATGTGTACGGAAAATGGAGTCGGATGCTCTTTTGAAATATATCACTCTCTTTTGTTTATCAGAAACACATGGCTATCAGGCTAATTCTACTGACGGGCACGTGCCCATTTTTTTCTGATATTCTCTTTTTTTTCTTTTTTTCTCTTTTTTCGAGGTTCCGGACACTTGTCCCTTTTTATTTCCTCGGGATCTATCTTTTTGAGGTTTCGGACACTTGTCCCTTTTTATTTCCTCGGATATATATATATTTTTTTCTCTCTTTTCTTTCAATAGCCACATGCTTCCAATAAACTTTTGAGAGGATAACAATAGATAATCATGAGCATTTATATGGAGGATGGATGAAATGTGTAAGTGATCTCAATTCAACAGCATGATAACTTCTCATAGGGTCAACAAAGCTTAATTTACCTCAATGCCATTATTAGTCATATTAATATTGGAAACTCTCCAGAACTCTAGTGTTGTTTTAGAACAAGATAACAGTAGCTCAGATCATCACATATCATATCTGTCAATTACCTAGACTCTGGATCAAGCATTTGCTACCCATATATTTAATTTTTTTTAAGCATCATTATTAATCAGGAGAACTCATGCTTTGAAAGCTAGGTACTTGAAAGAAATTAGATAGAGCAACTATTCATCATTTCCATGTAACAAATTAGAGAGAAAGTTCTTCTTTTATTATCAACTTCTTAAAACAAACTAGACATACTATTTTATTTATTTAATCTAACACACTTTAACTTACTATTTTAAAAATACTAAGATATAAATAAAGACATACCTGATTTGCAAAGATAACGAGGGTGCGTCTCCCCCAAGCTAATCCTTTCGATCGCATCGAGCCTTCATGTGCCCAAATATTTTTGTTCTTTTTCTTTTTAAGGGTGAGCCTTCATGTGCTCACATTTTTTTTATTTTTATATATAGAAAGAAAAAACTTAAGAGGATAAAGATACTTACCTGGATACACGGAGGTGCTTTCGCCCAAGCTAGATGTTGACATAGTCATTCACTCATTTTGGCCTGCATGTTAAGTCTCAAGCTTCCAAATCCTGCGTAACCCAAATAAACAACAAAACTCATGGAACAAATTAAGTGTTAAGCATAAGAGTTTTAGTTGTCTAGAGCCTTGGTGATTGATTTTCTTTTAGATAGGATCATTGAATTGTAAAAATTCAATCACATCAATTTCTTCTAAGGGTTCAGGTTCAAGAAAAATTTTCAAACGTTGACCATTTACCTTGAATACGTTACCTGAATCATCCTGAAGTGTGACGGCACCATGTGAAGCGACATCTATCACCTTGAATGGCCCTTCCCATTTGCTTCTGAGTTTTCCATGACCAAAGAGCTTGATTCTTGAATTGAATAGTAGGACTTTATCTCCAGACTTGAACTCCTTATGCTTGATTCTCTTGTCATGCCACCTTTTGGTTCTCTCCTTGTAAATCTTGGAACTGTGGTAAGCATTTTCTCTCCATTCCTCTAGTTCTGAGATTTGCATTTGACGCTTTTTTCCAGCTAGAAGAGGGTCCATGTTCCATTTCTTGATTGCCCAATGAGCTCTGAATTCCAATTCAACTGGCAAGTGGCATGTTTTTCCATATACAAGCTGATAAGGTGACATGCCTATGGGTGTTTTGTATGCAGTTCGGTATGCCCATAGTGCATCATGAAGCTTGTACTTCCATTTCTTTCCCATCTCATCCACAGTCTTCTGTAAGATGTTCTTGATTTGCTTATTTGATGTCTCAGCTTGACCGCTTGTTTGAGGATGGTTTGGAGTTGCAACATTGTGTTTAACTCCATATTCTACTAGGAACTGTCTGAAGGACTTGTCAATGAAGTGTGATCCTCCATCACTTATGACCATTCTGGGTGTTCCGAACCTTGGGAATATTATTTCATGGAACATCTTCTTGGCATGCTTGGAATCGGCGGCTCGACATGGTAATGCTTCTACCCATTTGGACACATAGTCTACTGCCACCAAGATATATTCAGCATCTCCAGACCTTTGGAATGGTCCCATGTAATCAATTCCCCAGACATCAAACAACTCTATTTGGAGGTTGTTCTGGAGTGGCATAGCATCACACGCATTGATGTTTCCGTGTTTCTGACATCTAGCACATCTTCTAACAAACTCCTTCGTATCTTGATACATCGTCGACCAATAGAATCCACTTTGCCAGATCTTTGCATTTGTACGGAATGCTGCATAATGTCCTCCATAAGGTGATGCGTGGCATCTTTCTATGATTTTCATGGCTTCAGTCATTGGGACACATCTCCGTAGCAACCCATCATTGCAGACCCGATAAAGATACGGATCATCCCACAAGTGGCAACGAGCATCATATTTGAGCTTCCTCTTATCCGCTCCTGGTGGAACATAACCTGCAACCATAAAATTCACAATATCCGCATACCAAGGGTCCGAGTGTGTTACTGCGAGGAGAGTGTCGTCCCTTAGATAATCATTAATAGCTAAGTCATATGTTTCCTTATATCGAAGCCTAGACAAGTGATCGGCTACTGAATTCTCTACTCCTTTCTTATCTCTTATTTCTATGTCAAATTCTTGGAGTAGAAGAATCCATCTTATAAGTCGAGGTTTAGCATCTTTCTTAGTGAGCAGGTATTTAAGAGCAGCATGGTCTGAATGAATGATTACCTTTGCTCCAACTAAATAAGATCTAAACTTGTCTATTGCAAAGACAACTGCCAACAACTCTTTTTCAGTGGTAGCATAATTGAGTTGTGGCCCGGTCAAGGTTTTGCTAGCATAAGATATAGCATAGTGCTTTTTATCCTTTGTTTGGCCTAAAACGGCTCCAACAGCAAAGTCGCTAGCATCACACATGATCTCAAAAGGTAGCGTCCAATCGGGTGGTTGGATAATTGGAGCTGATATGAGCGCCTGCTTGAGGATTCGAAAAGCTTCATGGCACTCACTATTAAAAATGAAAGGTGCATCTTTAGCTAGAAGGCTAGTCAGGGGTGTAGCAATTTGGGAAAAGTTTTTAATGAAACGCCTATAGAACCCTGCGTGGCCTAAAAAGCTTCTGATTTCTTTCACATTTGTGGGAGGTGGAAGTTGTTCAATAACTTCGATCTTTGCTCTATCCAGTTCTATCCCACGTTCGGACACCTTGTGTCCTAGCACTATTCCTTCCTGAACCATAAAGTGACATTTCTCCCAGTTCAGGACTAAGTGCTTTTCTTCACACCGTTGTAAGACTCTGTCAAAATTCTTAAGACAATCATCGAAGGTTTTTCCATAGACTGTAAAGTCGTCCATGAACACCTCCACAATTTTCTCAATCATGTCAGAGAAAATAGACATCATGCACCGTTGGAAAGAAGCTAGAGCATTGCACAATCCAAACGACATTCGTCGGTATGCATAAGTTCCATACGGGCAAGTAAAAGTGGTCTTACTCTGGTCATCTGGGTGGATCAGGATTTGATGATATCCAGAATATCCATCAAGGAAACAAAAGAAAGAGTTCTTTGCAAGCCGTTCCAGCATTTCATCAATGAAGGGTAACGGAAAGTGATCTTTCTTTGTAGCCTTGTTGAGTTTCCGGTAGTCAATGCACATACGCCACCCAGTGACAGTTCATTGAGGGATAAGTTCATTATTCTCATTCCTAACAACTGTCATTCCTCCTTTCTTGGGGACAACCTGGACAGGGCTAACCCACTCGCTATGTGGCACAGGATAGATAATCGCGGCGTGCAAAAGCTTCAAGACCTCTTTCTTAACAACCTCTCGCATGGCATTGTTAAGTCTCCGCTGTGGTTCCCTTGAAGGTGATAAATCAGGATTGGTAGGGATACGATGAGTGCAGAGAGCACGACTAATTCCTTTGAGGTCATGGAGTGAGTAACCTATGGCTGATTTATGTCTTTCTAGGATGGTAACAAGCCTATGTGTTTCATCTTGGGAAAGCTTGTCACTTATGATGACATGAGTTTCTCGATTATTATTGAGGAAGACATATTTCAGGCCAGGAGGAAGGGGTTTTAGCTCAACTAAGGGTTTTGATGGCACCTCCCAAGGGTCTAGCTCAACAGGCTCGGCCAGCTCTTCCTCTTCTTGAGTGAAGTGTTCATCATCAAGAGTTGGTTGGGCCAAGTCTTCTAGGGATGCTACCATGACTTCCTCAATAGGATCTTGTTCTGGCTTGGGTTCTACCATCGCGTTATGTGAGCGTGAAAGTGAGACATTGATGGTAGAGTACCCTAGCTTTAAATTCAAGAGGCTTTGTTTTGGTCGCTCTCGAAAGAGTGTTCCCAAAGGTACACCAATCAGGAGGAACGTGTCCGAGATGTCAAAGATATGAAAATCTAGAAAATACTCGGAGCCTCTTATGCGTAGCATAATAGTCCTTATGACCCCATAACTTTCTAGTGTAACTCCAGATGGAATTCTTAGAAGCTTATGAGATGGGATCACGGTCTCGTTCGGGCAAAGTTCCTCGGCCAAAGCCTTGGAAATTATGTTCAACCCAATGGTAGGACTATAATGAGCATCTATGGTGGTTCCCTTAAGGTTGCAAGATATAGCCTCTGAGGGGGCAGTAATTCGGGCTACCTCAGTGGATAACTCCGTTTCTGCCAACCACTCATGGCTCATGATGGCTGAAAGTCTTTTAATGTGGTCTAAAAAGAAAGCATCATTGTGTGGACCATCGTCATCCACAAAGTGGTGTCGAGTGGACTCGAGGCTTTACTTGCACTGGTAGACTCGAGGTATTCCCAAAATCTTCAAAAAGATCTACCTCGATTTCAGAGAAGAACACCGAAGGATAGGGTTCATCATTTTCTAAAGTGTGGGGTGTTTTCTCTATGGAAGGTTCTGTGGCAACCAAATTATTAGAAAGATTTGAAGGGATTTCAAATTCAGTTGTGTGTTCCTCCTCGTGTTGCTCGGGGATGGGCTCGACTTCTTCTTCTGGGAATTCATCAAAAATGCAAGTGTAAGGAGTGTTTTCAAGGATTTTCTCTAGGATGTCTCTTCCTTCACTAACAAGTTTATGTGAGAATGATCCTCCAGATGCTAAATCGAGATGTAGAGCAGCTTCCTTGTTAAGACCACGATAGAAGTGAAAGTGTAGGACATGATCTGGCAAGGAAAGGTTTGGGCCAAAATTGGTAAGGCATTTGAACCTAGCCCAAGCTGCTCCTAGTGTCTCCTTCTCTTTTTGTTTGAATGTAAGAACTTCGATTCTAAGATCAGCGATTCGAAAAAGAGGGAAGAAAGCAAGACAAAAGTTGTCTCGAAGTTCATCCCAATTCCCATTTACGCCCCTTACGGAATGGTCATACCATTTTCTCGCTCTTCCCAAAAGGGAGAACTGGAATAGTTTCCATTTAATGGTCTCTTGTGTCATGCCGGCAATAGTCCGACAAGAACACAACTGCTCAAATTCCCTAAGGTGGGTGTATGGATCTTCGTCTTCTGACCCAGAGAAGGATTTCTCCCGAACCATGGTTATAAGAGCAGGGCGAAGCTCATAGCCATCTGTAAGAATGGGGTGTGATGATGGTGGAGGCTCCAACAAGTCACCCTTTGGAGCAAAGAACTTATAGATAGGAGTGAATTCCATGTGGTGATGTGTTGGTAAATGAAAAAGGTGGTAAAAAGGAAAAGGTGGTAAAAAGAAAAGAAACACGGGCGAACTTGGTTCGATTCTAGAACAGCTACCGTTCCCCGGCAACGGCACCAGAAAGCTTGTTGGGTATTTTAAACGCACACAGAAAAATCCGCAAGCGCACGGATACCGATGTAGCTTTCACCCGAGAGTATTCCAGGGTATCGATTTCGACGGGGAACGTGAAGTGTACTAGAAGAATTAAGAACGTCCAAGAAAAGAATGGTAATGTGGGTAGAGAGAGATCTTAGGGTTTTCTAAGTGGGTCTATCTAATTAAAGGCTCACTATACTTTACTTACTTCGGAGCAGCAGGTCCTTTCCAACTCTCGAAAAGACTGGGAAGAAGGTAGTTGGGGGAAGGCTGCCGAAAGCTCTACGAGAACACCAACCCTAACGTGGTGGATTACAAAGACCTGACAGAGCTGTCACCTCTGGGGCTACCACAACTATCCGGAGGATTGGGTGCAAACTCAGGTAAACCCTAGTCTAGACACCGTGTCTACACTAATGCTTACTACTCTAATTACCGCAGATAACTAGAGCACTCAATACAAGCAGAGATCCAGTAAATAAAATAAAGTAAGAACTGGAATTGAATATAAGACTTAGAAATAGTAAATGAAGAACCTGGAGATTACTTGAAGACGAACCAGATACTGCACCAATACAATGTCGAAGAAGATCTGACAGATCCGGCTCCTCCTCAGCTCTCTCCTTCTCCTCTCTCTAATCCGATCTCTAATTACAACTAGATGAACTAGACAACTAGAACAAGAACTAGAACTAGAAGAACTAGAACTAGAACTAGATCTAGATGAACTAGAAGAGATTCATCTAGAGGGACCTCTACATCTAATTGAAACCCTAGTTTATGATGTGGAGATGAATAATGAAGATGGAGATGCCTGGAGAGGGGGGTCTGGGTCTGGTTTTATAGCCCAGAGCGTGGAACGTGAGCCCTTGGATCAAACCGACTTCAGGGACGGTGGAGATGCATCCAAGGAGGCGGTGGAAGAAGGTTCCAGGAGGCGGAGGCGAAATGGGCTCCGTGGCCGACCGGTCGGTCTCCCAGTGGGACCGGTCGGTCTGGCCCAGTGGGCCCACGTGGCGGGCCGCCTCGTGGTGTCTTCTGGTGTCTTCTAGATCCTTCTTTTGTAGATTTCGTTGCGAAATTAATATCTTTTCATCCGGGACTCCGAATATAGCAAATGATATGTCCGTTTCGATCATCTCAACGAGCCCTTCGCAATGGTGCACTCCAATTCATCACTTGAGATACTTTTATATGGTGAAAAATTGATGTCCTATAGAACAAGTGAGAGCACCAAACCTCATGGAACTTGTTAGTTTCAAACCCTACAACTATGCTTTGTAATTCATTTAGTATCATTTCATGCAATAGTTGATGGTTAATTATGAGCATTAGTGAGCGTCAACAACAAGTTCGACCCTAAAAAACTGAGTCCCAAACGTAGATTGAAGGCTACGTCGGGTAATCCCCAAATATCAATGCTAACAAGTAGCAAGGATACTTAGAGAGGTTCCTAGGTGAACTAAAGGGCCAACCGAGAAGTCCAGAATCCAAGCGAAGAAGTCGGGAGAGCAAATGCACTAAGGCTCAGCCTACAGCCGATTCCCGGACTGTCCGCCAGTACGGTCCCGGACTGTCCGGCTCAACCGCGGACTGTCTGCGGGGGATGGCAGACTGTCTGCCGGCAAAAACCCCAAAACAGCACTGCTGCTGAACCTCCCTGGTCGGCTCGCGGACTGTCCGCGACCCACTACGGCGGACTGTCCGCCGGTCAAACCGAGTCAGCACAGCCGAGCCGTGCGACCACTGTTCGGTCGGAGCCCGATGCGCGGACTGTCCGCGCCTCCAACGGCGGACTGTCCGCGAGTGCCCAGTGAGGGCGATTTTGGTCGCCCTCAACTCAAATCCTCCCAAATCCGATTCAAATCAAAATCCCTTGATCCCAAACTTGGAGAAGATGATCACGAGGTAGTTGGAAGACTATCCCCAAGAAATCATCCGCTCAAATCAACTCAAACACCGGGAATGCGAGAGGGAAGGAGTATGAACCGAAAAAGCGCCACGAAAACGAAATCAACCCGATCTACTTGTTCGTGAGGAGTTAGATGAATTCCTTCAGTGGAAATGATCTCCTCACTATAAAGAACAAGTTGATTCAAATGGATTTCGAAAAGACACAATAGAGAGGGAGATCGAGTGACGAGAAAATCGCGGAGAAATGAAGAACGCGAAGAACACGAACAAAACGCAAATCAACACATCGATCTGCAACCGTGTGGATACCACACGCTACAACAGTGAGATTACGGTCTCACTTCCTCCAAATCTCCAGTACACAGAGGTATGGTTCTCTGCGGATCTCAGTTGCTACAGCAGGGGATTGGGAGAGCAGAAAAACCTAGAAGGCAAAGAGCAAATGACTGAGATAGGATGGGAGGTGGGTGTCTCCCTCTACTTATCCTAATTCTAATTCCCACTCTACCCCTAACTAATTACAGAGCGAACCAGCTAAACCCTAGGGTTATTCTGGACCAACTCGTGGTAGGTGGTGATCCGACGGCCACGCCCGCACAACTGGTAGTGTTGCCTTGACGCAACCTCACCGATTGCCGCCACGTGCCGCCACCGCTCTGCTTGTCCTTTTCCTGGACTTCGCCCTCGGTTTTGTGGCCCAAACCGGGAAACCAGCCTTCACAGCCAATGTTGGGAGCACACTTGCCGAATCCCCGCACTTGTGCGGGGAGAACAGCGAAGGTGGCCGAGCGTCGGAAGTAGAAGTGGAAGCGGTGGTTTTGAACTCAATCAATGCTGTAGTGCTCTCCTCTCAAAAAAATCTGCCTTTGCACTGTTCATCCCCTTGGTATTTATAGGGAATGCCAAGGGGCACGGGCCAAATTACAAAAGGGTACAGGGAAGATTCCTCTCCTCCACGCAGGGAGGAAGGGCAAAAGCGTAAATGCGCAGCCGAAGTGGAAACCCTAAGCGGCCACCCTCCAATGCGCCGCCGCCTGGTTCTTGTTCACCTTCGGGAAAGGTGCGGAGGTTTCGACCTTCGGCCGCGCTCACCGAACCTTCGGCTTCGCTCGCCTTCGGGACAGCGCACACTCGCCGCTTGCTTGAACCTTCGCTCCACGCGAAGGTGGCGTTGTGGGCCAGCGAGGGTTTCCTGCAGTGCGACTGTCGACTTAGACCTGCATGGAATGCAACGAAGTGACGAGGGTTGAACCCGCGCCCGGGGGTCAGGGCAACGGTCCCCAGTAGGAGAGGGACCACGCAAGGACAACAGGCATTGCGCGAGGGTTAATTCCGAGTACCAGTTCGAGCGGCGCTTCTGCCGAGGGTCCTTTCCCCCAACAGTAGCCCCTCGTTGTCTTGGATCTAAAAAGCCGTGTTTAGGCCCAAGCAGCGCCTTTCAATGGGGACAATAAACGGGACCCTCGGCAGCGACGCCCGCGACTGCTTTGGGCTGGGCCGTTGTGGTGTTGTTTGCACTATTGAAGCCTGTTTTGTTTTTTGCGCCGCGTTTTTCGGTTGTCGTGCTGATTTCGTCGGGTGAGGGGCTCGTCTCCCTGCCTATAAATAGAAAGAGCGGGTGAAGAGTTTTGATTGTGTATTCTGCTATAGCCGTCCTGCTGTTGCGATTTGCTTGTAGCGAAGGTTTGTTTTAGCTTGCGTGCGAGGGTTTGGACGTGCATTGGCGAACATACTTGTGTGCGAAGGTTTGTTTGATAGTTTTTTGGTAGCTGAAGGGATGGCCAGATTGAAACAGACTGCTCGGGCTGGTTCTCCCGCCGGCGCGGATGAGGGGGTTACCTTCGATTTTGGTCTTAGCCGGGTTTGCGCCAGTGAGATTGCATCTTATGTGAGGTGGGGCTGGATTGAGGAAGGCAAGGCGAGGACCAGCAGTGGGGAGACCGTTCCGAAGCCAGAGGCAGATGAGATTGTGGTCTTTGAAGAATTTTTTTCTGCTGGCCTTCGCTTCCCGGTGATTTCCTTTGTGACCTCCGTTCTTCGAAGGTTCAACCTGAAATTTCATCAGTTGATGCCTTCTTGTTTTACGAAGATGTCAGTGTACGTGTGGGCATGCCGTTCTCAGGGCACCGCTCCACACGTCGAGGGTTTTGTACGCACTCATCGTGTGCACATGCAGCCCCGCAAGGTGGATTGTGGCGAGGGTAACACTCGTCTTGGGCAGTTTGCTGTGTACACATTCTGCTATCGCGCTGGGTCGGAGGTGCCGGTGCAGGCCCAGAAGAATAAGTGGAGCAGCGGATGGCAAGAATCTTGGTTTTACTACAAGCTTAGTGGCGACGTCGAGCTTTGCGGCGAGCTTCCGCTTCTCGGAGATGTCGGCGCCGAGGCCAAGATGAGCGCCGAGGCTCATGCTGCGGTTGATTGCTTGAGGGTTGTGGCGCGATCTCAGTGCGCCCGCGACTTGGTCGAAGAATATTGTTGTGCGAAGGTATGGCCCCTTAGCCGAAAGCAAAAATGGTTTGGAGTCGTGGAGGACCCCAAGTATGAAGCTAAGGGTTTGAAGAAACCGATAGTTGATTTGAACAAGGTTTGGGAAAAAGTTCTTGCAAAGTTTCCGAGGCGCGAGGATGGGAACGAAGCTGTTTACAAGCGGGTTCAGCAGTGGGCTGAAGAGCTTGTTGGGAAATTATCCACATTGGAGGTGAAAGCTATCCACAGCTCGGTGGGTAGCGGAGGTCGAGTGAACAGAATGTTTGACATTCTTGGTATTCGGTACGCGGACTGGCCCGCTCCTTCGAGCGACGACGCGCCGAAGAAGAGGAAGCGTAAAGCTTCGGAAGAAAAGGAGATCGTCTCTCGGCCGAAGAGGGGCCGTGGTCGAGGCCGTGGCGGAGCTGGTGGCCGCGCGAAGGTGCTTACGGTGAGGGTCGCCGCTGGCTCTGGTGCTGCAGGTACTCCCTCCTCGGCCGTAGCTCCAAGCGGCCGAGGTGCCGGTGGAGTCGGGGGACGCGTGCCTCGCGTTGGAGGGATCGGCGCTTTAGTTCAGATTTCGGGCGGCGAGGATGAATCTGATGATGATGAGGTGGAGGAGAAGGACGCAAAGGAGGGGGAGACGGACGAGGGTTCGTCTGAAGACAGCAGCGAGGGTTCGATTGAAGGACATGACACGGATGAGGAGGTGTCCATTGGAGGCGGAGCCTCGCCGAGTGTTGGTGCGATGGTTGCTCAGGGCGCAGTTGATATCGTTCAAGATATTGAGCCAGGTAGCCCTCGACGAGGGGCGGTTCCCAGCTTTGCGGGCTCGCACCTTTGGGTGGAGGGGTTTGAGTTCAAAGGGGAACTTGACTCTGCGCGATCCCGGGGAAAAAGACCGTTCGGCGAGGCTAGCCGGTCGAGCCTCCCGGAATATGCTAAGAAGCTTGGGATTTCTGATCCGTCAACTGCGCTGTTCACTAGTCCGGACCTTCGGGACTGCCACTTGCAGTGTAGCCCGGAGGAAAGGCGTTTTCTAGGCCGAATCTTCGGCCGCATTTGTGTGCCGGAGGCAGAGGTGCTACTTGCGGATCAAGCGGTTGGTGACACCTTCGACGACGTTGACGTCAAGTTGGCGGAGCTAATGCTCTTGAACCGCTCAGCGAGGCGGAAAGTTGGCTCCGACATGGAATTTATGAGGAACCATATTACTGATCTTGAGAAGGAGAATAGCAAACTGGCGCGGAGTCTAGAGAATAAAGAAATTGAGCTGAAGAATGCTTCGGAAAAGGTCGCGAAGGCTCGAGAGGAGGCGGTTGAACTGGCGAAGCGTAATGCTGATCTGATTGCCGCGGGAAAGGAAAAAGACAAGGCTTTGGCCGAGGCCGAGGTTCGGCTAGGTGATTTGAACGAATCTTGGCGAGCGACTTTGGAGAATGTCAAACGCAAACTTGATTGTTGTCTGACCGAGGCTGGAGGCTCTGCCGGAGAGCCATTGCCCGCAGCTGATGCAGAGGCCTTTGAGGGCTGGCTGGGTAACGAGCTTGATGTATTTAGCTCGTTAGTTTCCAATGCAGCCGATTTTGGTGGCTACGCCGGGGCCTTGGCAATGGCGAGCACGCTTCGCCTGGCGGATTGTGATCATCTTCGCAAGATCAAAAGGCCGAGCCATGTCTTTCCGTCGGTTGATGAAGTTCGTCGGATGAAGGTTGATGACGCAGAAGTTCGGAACTGTGCGATGCGTTTGCTTCGCAAGTTTTGGATCTCCGGAGGTGGCCGGGCTCTCGCCTTCGAAGAGGCTGCCGAGGCTACACGTCAGGTTCGCACTTTTTTTTTTAGGATTTTTGATTTTGTTGGTTTGTTTTGGAGGGGTTGTTGTTGATTTTGGCTAGGTTTGTCTTTTGTTTTGCTTATAGGCTCGACGAGATGCAATACCCTCGCCGCCCACGGAAGTTGCAGCGAGGGGTGTCTCCGAAGCCGCCCCTGAGCCAAGTTGTGCGGGGGTTACGCTCGCCGAGATCGAGGCGTTGACCGGGGACGTGCCGATCACTGAAGGAAACGCTGCGGAGGCAACGGCGATGGAACAGGAGACTGCTACGAATGTCGAGGCTGCTGTGGAGGAATCCACGGCGGAGGAGGCGTCAGCTGGGACCTCGACTGTCGCCGCTGGCGAGGGTTTGGAGATTATCCGAGGGGAAGCTGGTCAGGTGTGATCCTTGGGTTTGTTGTGGGGAGGTAGCCATTTTGTAGATACTGTGGTTGTAAAAACTTGATGAGGCTGAAGCAACTTTTGTATTTTTGTGAAACGTGCAGGTTCCTGATGGAACCGTGCTAAACGTGTTGGACGTCACTCCGCTGGTGTTAAACTACCAAGATGTTTTTATAACTGGTGAATCGTGGGCTCGCGCTAAGTTTAAACATCCTTCGCTGTCCTTTGAACGTTTTTGGTGGTCGAAGGTGCGAAGGTATGATTTGAAGAATAGTAGGTCAAGCAGCTTTTGGCGCGAGGCGGACTTTACTGATCGTCAAGCTACGCGCTATTTGTTTGGTCCGTCTTCGTCTTCGCAAGTTGCTTTTGACGATGATATTGATGACAGTAGTGCGTTGGATTATTTGTTTGGGCGAAGCAAGCTTGAAGTGGGCCCCGACGGATCGCTGGTGGTTCCGAAGGAAGAACCTTCGGATGTGGATGAAGTACATCGTACATATATGTATCGGGCGAGGGTTTTGCCTGGTGAGCTGCCGATTGTTCCGGCGGCTCCTTTGTTGTGGGGACCTGTTGTTGTGGCGGAGCCGGAGTTCGAGGAGGTTAGCGATGGTTCTGGTGATTTGATGTTGATTGAAGGGAGCGGTGGTTCATTGTAAATGTTTTTTTTTATTTTTCTGATATGTTCGTTGTTGTAACGTTATTTTGTAACGGCGTGAGAAAGATGTGTGGGTTGTGTGCCATGTTTGCTGTGCTATTTAACGTTTCTTATATTGTTTTAGCAGCGACGCTCGGTTTTACTTTTGGCGAGGCTCGCGCGCTTGCTCGCGTGAGCTTGTTTTGAAAAACAGCGACGCCCCCTTTTTCTTTTAGCGAGGCTCGCGCGTTTGCTCTAGTGAGCTTGTTTTGAAAAAACAGCGACGCCCCCTTTTTCTTTTAGCGAGGCTCGCGCGTTTTGCTCTAGTGAGCTTGTTTTGAAAAAACAGCGACGCCCCCTTTTCCTTTTAGCGAGGCTCGCGCGTTTGCTCTAGTGAGCTTGTTTTGAAAAAACAGCGACGCCCCCTTTTCCTTTTAGCGAGGCTCGCGTGTTTGCTCTAGTGAGCTTGTTTTGAAAAAACAGCGACGCCCCCTTTTCCTTTTAGCGAGGCTCGCGCGTTTGCTCTAGTGAGCTTGTTTTGAAAAAACAGCGACGCCCCTTTTTCTTTTAGCGAGGCTCGACTTTCCTCCCCTTATCTTCGGCGGAGGTGAAGTTTGCTTTTTTGCGAGCCCTGTCGTTTGTGCCAGGGTGCTCGACTTTCCTCCCGTTATCTTAGGCGGAGGTGAAGTTTGCTTTTTTGCGAGCCCCTGTCGTTTGTGCCAGGGTGCTCGACTTTCCTCCCGTTATCTTAGGCGGAGGTGAAGTTTGCTTTTTTGCGAGCCCCTGTCGTTTGTGCCCGGGTGCTCGACTTTCCTCCCCTTATCTTAGGCGGAGGTGAGTTTGCTTTTTTGCGAGCCCCTGTCGTTTGTGCCAGGGTGCTCGACTTTCCTCCCCTTATCTTAGGCGGAGGTGAAGTTTGCTTTTTTGCGAGCCCCTGTCGTTTGTGCCAGGGTGCTCGACTTTCCTCCCCTTATCTTAGGCGGAGGTGAGTTTGCTTTTTTGCGAGCCCCTGTCGTTTGTGCCAGGGTGCTCGACTTTCCTCCCCTTATCTTAGGCGGAGGTGAAGTTTGCTTTTTTGCGAGCCCCTGTCGTTTGTGCCAGGGTGCTCGACTTTCCTCCCGTTATCTTAGGCGGAGGTGAAGTTTGCTTTTTTGCGAGCCCCTGTCGTTTGTGCCAGGGTGCTCGACTTTCCTCCCCTTATCTTAGGCGGAGGTGAAGTTTGCTTTTTTGCGAGCCCCTGTCGTTTGTGCCAGGGTGCTCGACTTTCCTCCCGTTATCTTAGGCGGAGGTGAAGTTTGCTTTTTTGCGAGCCCCTGTCGTTTGTGCCAGGGTGCTCGACTTTCCTCCCCTTATCTTAGGCGGAGGTGAAGTTTGCTTTTTTGCGAGCCCCTGTCGTTTGTGCCAGGGTGCTCGACTTTCCTCCCCTTATCTTAGGCGGAGGTGAAGTTTGCTTTGAAAAGAAAAGGAATGTTTTTCGAAGCAATCTTAGCAGGTTTTCATCGAATGTAGCGCTCTTGAAAGAGATCCGCTTTTTTGATGTTTGGGAGTAGAGGGTTGGAGATTTTACTTTTTGGGGGTTCTATCCTGTATTAATGCTTTGGATACTGCCTCGTTAAAAAACCTTACGCCCCTTCGTAAGGAAAAAGAGTGCAGCTCCTGCTCTTGTCAAGTACATGAGTGTAGATAACATAGTATGTGATAAAGATTACATAACGCGAGGGCTCGCTAAGGCTTCGCTATGGGTAAAATTTGCGAAGGTCGTCAATGTTCCAGGTGTGTGGTAGGATATTGCCTTCGCTGTCGGAGAGATGGAAAGAGCCTGGACGATTGCATTCTGCGATCAGGAACGGGCCTGTCCACTTGGGCTGAAACTTTCCGGCCATGCTGGCGTTTTGTTTACGGATGAGGACGAGGTCACCCTTCTGCAGGTTTTTGATTCTGACCTTTTTATCTCTCCATTTTTTGGTCTCTTCCTGATACTTGCGAAGGTTGTGCGCTGCGCTGCATCTTGTTTCTTCTAGCAAGTCTTTGTCGGTTAGCTTGGCTGGTTCATCATTTGCGAGGGTTGTTCTTGGTGAAACGTATTTTAGCTCCTCTGGTAACACGGCTTCTTCGCCGAACAAAAGTTTGAAGGGTGTGAATTTGGTTGCTCTGCATTCGGAGGTATTGTGAGACCAGGTGACTGAAGTTAGCTCGTCTGCCCATTTGCCTTTGGGTCTGCCTTGCAACTTTTTGGATATGGATTGGAAGATTGTTGCGTTGGCTCTTTCGACTAGACCGTTGGACTGCGGGTGCCGGACTGAGGCGAAGCATAGAGTTGTTCCGATTTGTGCACAGAATTCTTTGAAAACCTCGTTGTCAAACTGGGTGCCGTTGTCGACGGTTAGATGTTGGGGGACTCCGAAGCGACAAACTATCTGTTGCCAGAAAAACTTTTTTACTGCGAGGGAGGTTATGGAGGAAAGCGGTCTTGTTTCGGTCCATTTGGTGAAATATTCCACGGCTACCACCGCATAGCGAAGGTTCCCCGGAGCCGTCGGCAATGGGCCCACGAGATCCATTGCCCACCTTTGCAGGGGCCAGGTTGGGCATATGAGGGTTGTGGGAGCCCCTGGGGTGTTTTGGTTTTTTGCTGTCAGTTGACAACCTTCGCACTTCTTGACGATGGTTTCAGCATCTCTCAGCGCAGTTGGCCAGTAGAAACCTTGCCGGAAAGCCTTTCCTACTAGTGCCCTCGGGCCATTGTGTGAACCACATATACCTTCGTGGATGAGTTTGAGAATGTCGTTACCTTTGGACTGTGACACGCACTTGAGCCAAGGTGAGGTTACCGAAGCTTTGAATAGGGTGTTATCCACAATCTTGTACCCTCGCACTCTTTGCTTTAGTCTGTTCTCTTCTTCTTTGGAGCTGGGTTCATGGAGTCCTTTGATGCAGGCCATGATGGGTGCTCTCCAATCTTCGCACTGAATGGCGCTGATCAGCTTGATGCTGATTTCGGAAGCTTCGAAGGCTGACCGAGTGGTAATCTCGTAGAACACGTCCGGAGGGAGCTGAAGCTGCTGTGCGGCTGCTTTGGCTAAGCAATCTGCCTCGCTGTTTTCGGTCCTTGATATTGCTTTTACAGTTATGCCGAGGAAAAAGGATTCCAACCTTCGGACATATTGAAAATATTTTTGGAGCTCTGGATCTTTTGCTTTGTAATTCTTTTCAATGTGCCCCGCGGTGACTTGAGAGTCTGTGTTGATAAGAGCCCTTCGGACTGACAAGGACCGTAGTCTTGAGAGTGCCAGAATCACAGCTTCGTATTCTGCTGAGTTGTTTGTGCACTTGAAGTCAAGCCTCCTTGCGTATCTCAGCTTCGATCCGGAGGGCGAGAGTAGGATGGCCGAGGCACCGGCCCCAGTTGCACCCCAAGCTCCGTCGACATAAACGATCCAAAACTGTTCTTGATGCGGCTCACTAGGGCGAGGGTCTGGAGTCCATTCTGCTATGAAATCAGCCAGTATTTGTGATTTGATTGCTGTTCTGCCGACGAAGGTCACAGCGTAACTGTTAAGCTCGACTGCCCACTTTGCTATTCTTCCCACTGCTTCGCTGTTTTTGAAAATGTTCTCGAGGGGGTACGACGAAGGTACCTGGATCTCGTGCGCCTGGAAATAATGCTTGAGCTTTCTTGATGCCATGACGACGGCGTATGCTATTTTCTCAAGCTCCGAATAATTTCTCTTTGGGCCTTCGAGGGTTTCTGAAACATAGTAGATTGGGGCTTGTCTGGTCTTGTTGTTTTCGCGGAGCTCCTTGATGAGGACTGCGCTTGCTGCATGTGGCGAAGCTGCGACGTAGAGTAACAATAAGTCTCCCTTGCTTGGGCTGGTTAGGGCAGTCAAGCTGGTCAGATACTTTTTCAACTCCTCGAAGGCCTTTTGCTGCTGGGGACCCCAGTTGAATGGAGCGTTGCTTCTGAGTGTTTCAAAGAAGGGTAACCCTCGCTCTGCGGATCTTGAGATGAATCTGCTAAGTGCTGCTAAACGACCGGTCAGACGCTGAGCTGCTTTCTTGGTCGCCGGAGGTTCCATGTTCATGATGGCATCAATCTTCTCAGGGTTAGCTTCGATGCCTCTGCCTGAGACGATGCAACCTAGCAATTTACCTTCGCTTACCCCGAAAACACATTTTTCTGGGTTTAGTTTTAGTCCGGCGGACCGGAGGTTGCTGAATACCCTCGATAAGTCTGGTATGTGGTTCTCTTTTAGTTCACTCTGGACAACTAGGTCGTCGACATAGGCAGAGACAGCATGCTCATCCTTGAAAACTTCGGAGGTCATGCGAGCGAAGGTTGAGCCTGCATTTTTCAAACCTTCTGCCATCCTTCGGAAACAAAAGGTGCCCGAGGGTGTGATAAAGCTTGTTTTTTCTTCGTCTTGTTCATTCATCCAAATCTGGTGATAGCCGGAGAAACAATCAAGGAGGGATAGCATTTGGCAACGTGCGGCTCTGTCGACCAGGGTGCTTATGTTTGGGAGGGGGAAGTCATCCTTCGGAAAGGCTTTGTTCAAGCAAGTGAAATCGACGCACATTCGCCATTTTTTGTTCTTCTTTTGGACTAGGACCACATTTGAGAGCCAAGTTGGGTATTTGACTGGACGAATGACACCTGCGTCCAAAAGCCTTTTCACCTCAGCCTTCGCTGCCTCCTTTCTTTCTTCTGACATCTTGCGAAGCTTTTGTTTGATTGGGCGGTAGCCTGCTTTGATGTTCAGGCTATGCTCGATCATTGATCTGTTGACTCCTTTTAGGTCTTCTGCGGACCAAGCGAAGGTGTCAGAATTTTCTCTGAGGAAGGTGACGAGGTTGCCTTCTGATTGAGGGTCTAGATTGGCTGAGATGATCACCTTTCTCTCGGCATTACCCTCGAAGAGTTGGATTTGTTTTGTTTCCTCCTTTGGCGCTGCCTTCAGTCTGTCGTTACAGAGTTCGCCCTCGTCGCTGATACCGGGGGTTTGAGGTTTTGACAAATTGTGTACATTACGTTGCCCCGGGGCTACGTTCCCTTCAGCTGCCCTTGCAATGTCCTGGTCCCCAAATACTGCGACCACACCCTTCGGAGCGGGAAGCTTCATGCATAGGTAGGCGGGATGGATGACCGCATTGAACGCGTTTGTGACCCCTCGGCCAAAAATGGCATTGTATGGGTAGAACATGTCGACGACATCAAATGTTATATGCTCCGTCCTGCAGTTGATTTCGTCGCCGAAGGTCACGGGCAAAGAAATTTTTCCGATAGCTCTCACTTGTTGACCACCGAAACCGTATAGGGGGTTGTCCGCAGGTTGCAGAAGGTTCCTAGCAAGCTTCATACTGTCGAAGGTTGAAGCGAACAAGATATCAGCGGAGCTTCCTGTGTCGACCAGTATTTTGGTGACAGTCCACCCAGCGAGGTTGGTTTCAATCACCAAAGCATCGGTGTGAGGGTAATCTCTCAGCTTCATGTCACTGTAATCGAAGGTTATGGGGATGTGAGACCAACGGCCAAATCTATGGGGGCCTTCGATGGCTACGTGGTGGACTCGTCTGGCATGTTCCTTCCTTTGCCGTTTGTTACCATGGTCTTCATTTGAACCTCCGGTGATAGCTAGGATCACACCGAAGGTTGATGTTGGGTTGTTGATGGTCGTTTGGCTCGGGGCTTCGGCTTTGACAGGTTGTGGTGCTGGTAACGCGGGGATTGGCGGTGGTGGTGGCAGAGCGTTGCTAGCTTGGTAGGTTGTTGGAATTTGGTTTTGCGGGGTAGCTGGGTATGTGACTGTGTAGGGTGGGTTTTGGCGTTGTGGGGTGGTGGTTGGCTGGTAAGGGGTTTGGTTGTAGAGTGGGTGGTGAGGGTAAGAGGGTTGTTGCGAAGGTAGGCCGTAGTTTATGGGGGTATACTGGTATGGGGGATTTGGTGGGTGGAAACTTGGTTTCCTGGTGTGGTTGATGGTTCGGGTGTCGGACGAAGCAGCTTTCCTGGATTCCTGGTATTCTTTACCCCTGGCGAAGCATTCGCATTGCTTTGTTGTGTGTCCCTTTCCCATTCCACAGAAATGACAATACATTTTGGCAGGATCTCGCAGCTGGTACCGCTGATTCGGCGGAGGTGGCAAAACCTGCGGGGCTTGGCTGCTCGGAGGTTGAGCGTTCCGTCTTTGATCTTCGCAAGTTGTTGCTTTGTTGATCGCACCGACGTTGCTTTGCTCTTGGCGAAGGTTGCTTTCTCTCGGTTGAGGCCTCGGCTGTGGCCTCTGCTGAGACCTCCGAGCATCGGACTTCGCTCTGAAATCCATATCAGCTCTACAGTATCTTTCCATTGTTTCATGCAACTCTTCGAATGAGTTTGCCGGTTTCCTGGCGAATTTTGAGGAGCATGGTCCTGGGCGCAGGCCACTGACTGCAGCGAGGATGACAGCCTCGTCAGATATCCCCGGGGTCCTTGCTCTGATTTGAATAAACCTTCGCCAGTAATCTTGGAGCGGCTCGCGTTCTTCTTGCTTGCAATTGAACAGCTCGATGGGGTTTGACGGGGCTGGAGTGATGCCCTTGAAATTTGTACACAGCTTGTCTCTGAGGGTGGCCCAGGAATCCACCGTTCCGGGGCGAAGGTTGCTGTACCAAGTTTGTGCGATGTCTCGCAGAATGATGACGAAGGATTTTGCCATTGTTGATTCATCACCGCCTGCTGCGGCGACCGCTGCTTCGTAGCTCATGATGAACTGGCGAGGGTCGGAAAATCCATCATAGCGGGGTAGGTTTTGTGGATTATAGCATGGTGGCCAGGGCTGGGTTTGGAGTATTTGGGAGAGTGGTGACTTTGGATCGTACGGCATTTGGTGTTGCTGATGCCTTCGCTGAATGCGAAGGTTTTGTTCTCTCTCATCTGGGCAGAGTTGGCGGAAATTTGGGTGTCTCACAGGATATGGCTCTGTGTGTACTGGTGGCGGTGGGGGTGGTGGATGGTGACGAGGGTTGTCTTGATTCGGCTCCTCATTCCCCTCTTGCAGCGGGGGTACCTCCTCATCATTCCAGCCTTCGGCTTCGGCCTCTGCCGCGGCGAGGGATTCCTCCATACGGCGAAGCTGCTCCCGGGCCTCGTCAGCCCTCTGTCTGATCGAGCGCAGTCGGTTATGCCTCTCGAGCTGTTCCAGGCGCCTCTTCTTCTCTTGCAGCTCGGCCTCGAGCCTCTCAAGGGCCTCGAGGCCCATCTCTTCTTCTTCTTCTCCCTCTCCTTCTCCCGAAGTGTGTGGGTGCGGTTGCGTCGCCACTCGGACCTGGGGGCCCAGGGTTTGGGGTTCCGGGGTGACGTTCTCTCCCCCCGAGGGTTGCACAATTTCTTCCGCAGGAGGGACCACCGTCGCTGTCTCTCTGGCTACACGTTGGTCCCTCGCTGGGTGAGCTCTTCTGTTTCCTGCCATGTCAAACTGCCAATCCCCACGGACGGCGCCAAACTGTTGGGAGCACACTTGCCGAATCCCCGCACTTGTGCGGGGAGAACAGCGAAGGTGGCCGAGCGTCGGAAGTAGAAGTGGAAGCGGTGGTTTTGAACTCAATCAATGCTGTAGTGCTCTCCTCTCAAAAAAATCTGCCTTTGCACTGTTCATCCCCTTGGTATTTATAGGGAATGCCAAGGGGCACGAGCCAAATTACAAAAGGGTACAGGGAAGATTCCTCTCCTCCACGCAGGGAGGAAGGGCAAAAGCGTAAATGCGCAGCCGAAGTGGAAACCCTAAGCGGCCACCCTCCAATGCGCCGCCGCCTGGTTCTTGTTCACCTTCGGGAAAGGTGCGGAGGTTTCGACCTTCGGCCGCGCTCACCGAACCTTCGGCTTCGCTCGCCTTCGGGACAGCGCACACTCGCCGCTTGCTTGAACCTTCGCTCCACGCGAAGGTGGCGTTGTGGGCCAGCGAGGGTTTCCTGCAGTGCGACTGTCGACTTAGACCTGCACGGAATGCAACGAAGTGACGAGGGTTGAACCCGCGCCCGGGGGTCAGGGCAATGGTCCCCAGTAGGAGAGGGACCACGCAAGGACAACAGGCATTGCGCGAGGGTTAATTCCGAGTACCAGTTCGAGCGGCGCTTCTGCCGAGGGTCCTTTCCCCCAACAGCCAACCCCCGGTTTTGAGGCCCAAACGAGGAAACCAGCCGTCCATCACATGAGTTTTGTGGCCCAAACTCAGAAACCCGCAGCACCTAGGTTTTGAGGCCCAAACCTAGAAACCGTCCTCAGCCCGAGTTTTGTGGCCCAAACTCGGAAACCATCAGTGCCCAGGTTTTGAGGCCCAAACCTGGAAACCGTCCACTCAGTGGTTTTTCTGTGGCTCAACCACCAAACCGAACTGTTGAGGGGATGCACCGCCCGTGCACCCCGTCCACCCGCAAGTCTTCGCTCGTCGCTATCCCAGGCTGTCAGCCACCACAGCTGATCCTCAGGCCATCGGTCCCTCAGTCCAAGCCTCACGTCCGCCCTTCGCCACTCTCGGTCCATCGGCACGGCACATCTCTACTTGACCTTCACCTTGCCTTCGATCACTGTATCCGTGCTCGACACCTGCACAACACAAGCCAAAGAACATGCGCATTATTCCAGTTGATGATCACTCATCACTCAGAGACTCGGCATACACCCATGTATCCACAGTATGAACATTTGAAAACTTTTCTGCTTTCCAAGGGTTTTAAAATGGAATAGGTAGATAAGACTCTTTTTCTCCTCAAGCAAGGCAATGACACCATTTTAGTTCAGATTTACGTGGATGATATCATCTTTGGTGGCTCCTCTCAAGCACTTGCTGCCAAGTTTGCAGATGTTATGAGCAGGGAGTTTGAGATGAGCATGATTGGTGAGTTGACCTTCTTCCTCGGGTTGCAAATCAAGCAAACCCGAGACGGAATGTTCGTGCATCAAGGTAAGTACACGAAGGACATCTTGAAGAAGTTCGACTTGGGCGAGGCCAAGCCTCTTACGACGCCCATGGCGATGACTATTGCGATGGACGCGGATGTGGATGGAGAACCCATGGACCAGAAGGAGTACATGAGCATGATCGGCTCTCTCCTGTACTTGATGGCAACGAGGCCAGACATACACTTCGCAGTGTGTCTGTGCACTCGTTTTCAGGCGTCCCCTCGGACTTCCCACAAGCAGACGGTCAAGCGCATCATGAGGTACCTCTGATACACTCCTGAGTTCGGACTTTGGTACTCTTCTTCTTCGACTCTTTCGCTTTGTGGTTACTCCGATGTGGATTTTGCCGGCTGTTGGCTTGAACGCAAGTCCACTTCTGGGACTTGTCAGTTTCTTGGCTCTTCGCTTGTTTCGTGGTCTTCTCGCAAGCAGTCTAGCATAGCCCAGTCTACCACCGAGGCCGAGTATGTCGTTGTCGCTTCTTGTGCTTCGCAGCTTTTGTGGATGGTTGCTACTTTGCGTGATTTTGGTCTAGATTTCAGTCGGGTCCCTTTGCTTTGTGATAGCACAAGTGCCATTAGTGTTGCAAAGAACCCAGTCCTTCACTTCAAGACCAAACACATCGATGCTCGCTTTCACTTTCTTCGTGATCAATACGAGAAAGGCGACATCGACCTTAGGCATGTAGACACCCCCAACCAGCTTGCAGATATTTTTACCAAGCCTTTGGATCTCTCAACTTCTATTAGGTTGAGAGGTGAGCTTGGTGTGTGTTTCCCCTTTTAGATGGGGGACGCATTTTGCTCGTTGTATCATAGTTTGATTTCTCCAATGCCCTTTTTGTTTTAGGTTCTCCTTTTTAGGCTAGTTTTTGTTCCGATTCTTATAGCTTTTGCATGCATTTCATCATGTAGATCTTGCATTTTTGAGCTTCATGTCTATAATCTTTAGAGTGAAATTATGCTATGAATAGTTCTGCTCTGATGATATATGATAATGCCTGTAGCTTAGGCTCTTTCTGATCATAAGATACATGTTGTGAGCTAAGCTACTTCTTTTATGAATGGTGAACCTGCTTAATTGAACTTAAAACTTGAAACTTATTCACCATTGAGATTGGCACTAGCATGTTTAGAATGTGTTGAGGTTACTTGTGCTATTTCATATATAATAGGTTGCTATGTCTTTTGCTCTGAGTCATTCACTTGCTTGGTATGTTCATATTCTGCTTAATTTGAACCAAGTATAAGTGAATTTGAAAAGATCGAGATGGGATTGCTTTGTCAACACATCATGGTATCGAGACTGTTTCTCATTACACCTTTGAGTTAAACTTGAGCCGTGTAGTGTAAGACCGAAACTGATGCTTTAAGCTTCTGATTGCTTTATGCACAGGCTTAGCTCGGTTGAAAAGTTAGGCAATGACAAGCTTTCAACCTCTCGCAATCACATGCTAAATCTAAACTTGTGTTAATAACCACTTCATATCTTCGATAAATTTAAATCAACACAAGTCTATGTTTCATTCTATAGCATGATGATTGAACTTTGCTAGGGGTAGTTCACCTTTCATACATGTTTAGCACTTGTTTGACTTCCTGTCTATACATGTTCAGTGATATTTTGATGGTGAATCCCTTTTCTGAAATGGCTTAAAACAACTCACTAGCTTATTTTGTTCATATTTTGTATTCTGTGATCAGTTTGAGCCTTTGCTAGCACTTACTCTTGTTGCTAAGTTGTCGGATCAACACTCTTTAGAGCATTCTTTCACTCTAATTGTTGGTAGTTCTTAACTTCACTAAAGATAGAGCTTGGCAACTATCCCCGATAACGGCCCAGAAATGCTTGTTGACACTTGCTAACGTCGTTGAAAGGAGTAGACTATGGAGTCTATCCCCGGCAACAGCACCAGAAATGCTTGAAGCAAGTCCAGTCACTATACCTAAAGGAGTGAAGCTAAAGCAGCTATCTACTAATGTCAAATGGGGTTGTCAATCCCGACACTAGTAGGAGCTAGCTAGAGAGATTGCAATCTACCAGGAGGAGATTCTGCAAGCGCACAGAACTATCGTAGTAGCACTTCGCCTGGGAGTACCAGGTGTCGATTTATTTGATCCCAAGGGAAGGCTAGGGTGGTGTATGAGTCGAGTCAAGGAGGGGATGAGAGTCGAAGAATAAGAAAAGGGAAAAGGAGAAAAGAGGAGATGAAAGGGAGAGGATGAGAGGCTAGAAAGAATATATGGATGGATAGGTAAGGATGAATGAAATGGCTAAGGTAAGGTGGATGGATAGATGGATAGGGGATAACTAAGGATAACTAATAACTAATAACTAATAACTACTCCTAGATAACTATGAAGCAAGATAGGCAAATGTCAATTAAGCAACCAAGTTAAGTATAGTTTTATTCCTATCTTATTAAGTACCGAGGTGTACTAGCCTTTACCACTGACTTAGGTTGAACGCTAGCACAACGAGCCTTACTGTTAAACTGGGCCAACTACGTGGTGGAATTCAAGGCGCACAGGGCTGTCACCACCTGCTTGCTACCACAGCTATCCGGGGGTCTAGCCGTATCTGAAGGTAAGTCTATAACTAAGCACCATGCTTAATTATATTCTAACTATCTCTACCCTAGCTTTGAATAGAGACACCCTTGCGGACGTCAGAGCAAATACTTGACTTAATAAGATAAACACTAAACTAACTAAGCAACCTATTGGCAAAGATCAAACACTAAGCTCACTAGAGATTAACTACTATGGCTAAGTGAATTGAACTGTAGGATAGCTAGGTACTCAAGCTATCAATCAAGTATATTACTCAATACTGATAAGTAGAATAAAGTAATACTTGAAATGATGAACTAGAATATAGTAAAGTGCTTGAGATACAAGAGCAAAACCTGAACTGGAGATGAAGGAAGACTCTTCCCAACTCCAGGACCGATCACTCGCACGCTTCTACTCTTGAGCTAAGCCTTGAGCAGCGCTTCCGCGAGGGCAATGAGGCAAGGATGCCTTGCTCTACTAGCTACCTACTTGCCTAAGCTTGGCTAAACCCTAAGCTATTAGCTCTCTAGCTCTAGCCTTGCTTTCTTGCTTGCTTGCTTTCCTCTCTTCCTTGCTTCTGTGTTATGAAGTGACGCCTCCAGGGGGTATTTATAGCCCAAGTGAGTGAGGGGGTACTTATAGGGGGCAGCCAGCCGACCTAGGGCAAACCCTAGTGGCGGGCGCCAGCCCTAGGTGGCGGCCGCCACCCCCCTCACCGTTGGATGCACTGTCATTGCTTCAACGACATCCAGGAGCTCCAGAGAGGCGGTTGCATGTCGGTTGCATGTCCAGATAATCGCCATTCGGTCATGATCCACGCCACTCCCCTCCTGAGCCGTCCGATGCCACTGACCTAGTGACCAAAGGCCAAGATTTGGCCTTGGGGAGGTCACACGGATCGGTGACGTGGCAGGGAGTGGACTTGGGCCAACTCAAGTGGCGGGCGCCACCTAGGGGTGGCGGGCGCCACCCCCCTGAGGCCCAATTGGGCCCTGCTAAGTGGGCTTGGCCTTTGGTGGTTCAAATATCCAAATTTGGTTCAAATCCTGCATTCAAATCAAAATCTATGGACATGTGGAATTCGATTAGTTTGAAACCTATTTGACTACATTTCATGCCCTTTTTGGTGAATTTTAGGGTAACATGTTGATGGTAAAACAGGTGTTTAAGGACCATCAACAAGCTCCCCCAAGCTAACCTGTTGCTCGTCCTCGAGCAACAATGCAGTTTAAGCATTAAGCATGAAATAGATAGCAATTTAAGATGTATACAAGTGCATATTGTATAGTGAGAAATAACTTAGTATATATCATTAATCATAGCAATGTGGGGCTTATAGCTTTTCACTTCAAACATGCAAGAGTGAAATAAAGTAGTAGATAGGAAACTTTTACCTTGCTTAGGTTTGACTAGGATTCTGTCTGGAGGTTTTTCAAGGTTTTCAAAAGATAACAACTTGCTTAAGTCCTCCAAGATTCACTCAATCACTCAATGGTGTTTAAATCTGAAGGACCGAGAATGCAATAGCAAGGCGACCAGAGGGGGGTGAATGGGAGCACAAAAAATTTCTCTCGAAACTTTGGCTTTTTGTTCCCAAAATCAACCCCCGAAAGCTTCAATCGAAACCATGATGCCCACGACTATTGGAAGAGAGTGGATGATCCCTAGGATCACAGCGAGGCACCACAAAGCGATAGCAAACCAAACGCCAAAGACATCGGCACAAGTTCGACCCTCAAAAACCAAGTCCCGAACGTAGATGGAAGACTACGTCGAGAAATCCCCAAATACCAATGCTAACAAGTAGCAAAGATACCTAGAGAGGTTGCTTGATCAACTCTAGGGTCAAACGAGAGGTCCGGAAACCAAGAGGAGAAGTCGGGAGAGCAAACGCACTAAACCGGAAGCTTCACGCGATTCCCGGACTGTCCGGACCTGGAGTCCCGGACTGTCCGCCCCTACTGCGGACTGTCCGCGAGGGGATGGCGGACTGTCCGCCGGTCAAAACACCGAAACAGCAAAGCTCCACCAAGTCCCCTGGACAGTCCCGGACTGTCCGCGATTTATACCGGCGGACTGTCCGCCGGTCAACCGAGGCACAAACAGCAGAGACTCACAGCCACTGATCTGGCCAAATCCCCGATGCGCGAACTGTCCGCGCCCTAAGTGGCGGACTGTCCGCGGTCAATCAGGGAGGGCGATTTCAATCGCCCTTGTCTCAAAACTTCCCAAATCCAATCCAAATCAAAATCCCACGTTCCCAAACTTGGAGAAGATGATCGCGAGGTAGTTAGGAGACTATCCCCAAGAAATCATCCGCTCAAATCGATTCGATCACCGGGAAATCGAAAGGGAAGGAGTATGAACGAAAAAGCGCCACGAAAACAAAATCAACCCGATCTACTTGTTCGCGAGGAGTTAGATGAATTCCTTCGGTGGAAATGATCTCCTCACTATAAAGAACAAGTTGATTCAAATGGATTTCGCAAAGACGCAGTAGAGAGGGAGATCGAGTGACGGGAAAATCGCGGAGAAACGAAGAACGCGAAGAACACGAACAAAACGCGAATCAAGTCATCGATCTACAACCGTGTGGCTACCACACGCTACAACAGTGAGGTTACGGCCTCACTTCCTCAAAATCTCCAGTACACAGAGGTATGGTTCTCTGCGGATCTCAGCTAGCTACAGCAGGGGATTGGGAGAGCAGCAAACCCTAAGTGCAAAGAGCAAATGACTGAGATAGATTGGGAGGTGGTTGTCTCCCCCTACTTATCCTAATTCTAACTATCCTAATTCCCACTCTACCCCTAACTACTTACAGAGCGAACCAGCTAAACCCTAGGGTTATTCTGGACCAACTCGTGGTAGGTGGTGATCCGACGGCCACGCCCGCACAACTCTTAGCGTTGCCTCGACGCAACCTCCCGATTGCCGCCACGTGCCGCCATCGCTCTGCGTCCTCTTCACGGACTCCGCCCCCGGTTTTGTGGCCCAAACCGGGAAACCAGCCTTCACAGCCAACCCCCGGTTTTGAGGCCCAAACCGGGAAACCAGCCTCCAAGTCCATCCCCTGGTTTTGAGGCCGAAACCAGGAAACCCGCCAGCGCCCAGGTTTTGAGGCCCAAACCTGGAAACCGTCCTCTGCCCGAGTTTTGTGGCCCAAACTCGGAAACCCGCAGCACGCCCAGGTTTTGTGGCCCAAACCTGGAAACCGTCCACCCGATGGTTTTTCTCTGGCTCTACCACCAAACCGGGTCGTAGAGGGGATGCACCGCCCGTGCACCCCGTCCACCGACACGTGTCCCCAGGTCCTCGACCCGAGCAATACCATGTCCCGCAAGTCTTCGCTCATCGCTGTCCCAGGCTGTCAGCCACCACAGCTGATCCTCGGGCCACCTGTCCCTCAGTCCAAGCCTCACGTCCGCCCTTCGCCACTCTCGGTCCATCGGCACGGAACGTCTCTACTTGACCTTCACCTTGCCTCTAATCACTGTATCCGTGCTCGACACCTGCACAACACAAGCCAAAGAACCTGCGATCAAACCCATTGACAATCACTCATCACTCGAGACTCGGCATACACCCATGTATCCGCAATCTCCCCCTTGATGAGTGCATTGTCAACTACACACACAAATCATAATGGAAATAGAAGAAGGAAGAAGGAGAAGAGAGAACTCGACCAAATGACCCAAAAGCATAGCAAAGCCGAAGAAGGTCAAGTGGAAAGAGCAAGACAACTTGGTCCCCAAAGACATGGGCAACGGCTCGACGCGACCAAGCAAAGCAAAGCTAGCCCTCAAGAAGAGGTAGAATAGGCTCAACACCGCTAGCAGACACCAATTGAAAAATCAAAGCAAAATGCTAGTCCCTCAAGACAGAGGCACAGGGGCTCAACACAACTAGCAGAAAGCTCGACATCAACTGAAAAGCTCGATACCAACTGAAACCAACTGAAGCAAAGATGCGACTACTAGTCCCTCAAGATAGAGGCAAGGGCTCAACATAACTAGCAAAGCACTCCGAACCAATTGGAAATTTCAAAAATTTACCGAGCAAACTCCCCCTTGCATGGTGCACACAACCGATTCCTCTCCCCTTAGTTGAACATGGGAGGCATGATTTTCAGGCATGATTTGTCCAAATTCTCCCCCTTAGTTGAAAATGCACCAACAAGCAAAAGGAACCGAAAGCAATTTTCTCCCTCTTAGAAAATGCACCATCAAAAGTGCTAACAAGAGAAGTTCTCCCCCTTTCAAAATGCATATGAGTCACAATGCAAGTTAGCAGCTTCAGGAATATAGTCAAGAAAATGCAAGGATGCTCTAAACAGTAAAGCTCCAACGACTCACTGGAAAGCATACAAGCTAGCGAAGGCTCAAACTGATCACCAAATATGAAATATGAACATATGAGCAAAATGAGCAGTTTTTAGCCAAAAAGGTATTCACCATCAAAATAGCGCAAAGCATGCATAGACAGGAAATCAGACAAGTGCTAAACACGTATACAAGGTGAACTACCCCTAGCACAGTTCAATCATCATGCTATAGAATGAAACATAGACTTGTGTATCCAAATTTTATCGGAGTTGCAGCGGTTAAGATTACACAAGTTCAAATTTCAGCATGTGATTGCGAGAGGTTGAAAGCTTGTCATTGCCTAACTTTCCAACTATGCGAAGCCTATGCCGAAGCAATCAGAAGCTTAAAGCAACAGTTTCGGTCATACACTACACAGCTCAAGTTTAACTCAAGGTGCAATGAGAAACAGTCTTGAAACTGTGATGTGTTGACAAGCAATCCCATCTTGATCTTTTCAATTCACTTAAAACTTGGTTCTGATTTTATTGACAGAATATGAACAGACCAAGCAAGTGACAGACTCGGAACTAGAGACATAGCAACCTAGCATATATGAAAAGCACGAGTGAATTCAACACATCCTACACATGCTAGTTGCATATCTCAATGGTGAACATTTTCAAGTTTTATGTTTGTTAAGCAGATTCACCATTCAAAAATAGCTCAGCTCACAACATGTATTAGTGATCAGAAGGAGCATAAGCTACTAGCATCAACATATAGCATCGGAGCATACTAAATAGAGCAAAATTACATTTTAAAGATTATATGCATGAAGCTCAGAATGTAAAAGCGTATGCTGAAATGCAAAAGAAAAACAAGGCAAACGAGAAAATAGTCAGTCTATGACACAAGATCCAAAATGTTTCCCCCATCTAAAAGGGGAAACACACACCAAGTTCACCCCTCAGCTGATTAAAGGTTGATTCATCCAAAGGCTTGGTGAAAATATCAGCCAACTGATGATGAGTATCGACATGGCGAAGGTCGATATCACCCTTCTCATAGTGGTCTCGCAAAAAGTGAAAGCGCACATCAATGTGTTTGGTCTTCGAGTGAAGCACGGGGTTCTTAGCAACGCTAATCGCACTCGTGCTGTCACAAAGCAAAGGAACACGAGAAAAGCTCAGACCAAAATCACACAAAGTGGCCATCATCCAAAGCAACTGGGAACAGCAGCTAGCCGCAGCAACATACTCAGCCTCCGTGGTAGACTGGGCGACACTAGACTGCTTGCGAGAAGACCACGATACAAGAGAAGAACCAATAAATTGGCAGGTCCCAGAAGTGGACTTGCGCTCAATGCGACAACCAGCAAAATCGGCATCGGAATAACCGCAAAGGGAGAGGGTGGAGGAAGCTGAATACCAAATGCCGAACTCAGGTGTGAAACGAAGGTACCTGAAAATGCGCTTCACCGCCTGACGGTGAGAAGTGCGCGGCGACGCCTGAAAGCGCGCACACAGGCACACCGCGAACTGGATGTCCGAGCGTGTCGCCGTCAGGTAGAGCAGCGACCCGATCATGCTTCGGTACTCCTTCTGGTCCACAGCTTCTCCATCCTTGTCCGCATCCAGGGCCGTCGTGGTCGACATGGGTGTTGGAAGAGGCTTGGCCTCACACATATCGAACCTTTTCAACAGGTCCTTGGTATACTTGCCCTGGTGCACAAACGTCCCTTCTCGGGATTGCTTAATTTGCAATCCGAGAAAGAAAGTCAGCTCGCCCATCATACTCATCTCGAACTCCCTGCTCATAGTATCTGCAAACTTGGCAACCAAAGCGTGAGAAGAACCACCGAAAATGATATCATCCACGTAAATCTGGACCAAGAGAGTGTCTTTGCCTTGCTTGAGGAGAAAGTGTGTTTTATCTACACATCCCATTTTAAAACCCTTAGCAAGCAAAAAGGTTTTCAACCTATCATACCAGGCTCTAGGGGCTTGTTTCAAACCATATAAAGCTTTATGGAGTTTGAAAACATGGTTTGGAAACTTGGGGTTTTCCAAACCGGGGGTTGTTCAACATAAACTTCTTATTCTATGTAGCCGTTTAAGAAGGCACTCTTGACATCCATTTGAAAAAGTTTGAAACCTTTGGATGTAGCAAAAGCCAAGAGTATCCTAATAGCCTCCAAACGAGCTACAGGAGCAAAAGTCTCCTCATAGTCTATCCCCTCCTTCTGACTATAGCCCTTCGCTACAAGCCTGGCCTTATTTCTAACAACGTGGCCATCCTCTCCTTGCTTGTTTTTGAAAACCCATTTTGTCCCAATAGGCTTACAGTCTGGAGGAGGTGGAACTAAAACCCAAACCCGATTTCGCTCAAAGTTCTCTAACTCCTCATGCATGGCATTGACCCAATCCAGATCCGTCAAAGTGTGTCCAACATCTCGGGGCTCAAAATCAGCAACAAAAGCAGAATGAGCAAAGTGAGAGATTTGTGACCTGGACCGAGCGACACGTTCGTCGATGCTGCCAATCATCTGCTGAGGGGGGTGTTGGCGCTAGATGTGTCGTGGCGCCTCTCGAGCAGAAGTGATCTCCCCCTCAACAGCAGCTGGTGCCTCCCCGGGTACAAAAGGTACCGCTCGGGGTGGTGGACCCACGGCCCCCAGGAAGAAGAAGTGTCGGGGCCGTGAGTCGTAGTAGAATCCGCTCCTTGCGGCACAGCAGGTGGAGGGGGTGCTGGATCATCCATACCTTCAGCACCCTCATCCTCGTCATCAAAAAGAGGCTCACCAACCTCATGATCACCTGCACGCTCAAAACGAGAAGAAGGACAAACCATGGTCTCGTCGAAGGTGACATCTGATGTCTCCATGACTCGGTTAGTATCAAGGTTAAGTACACGATAAGCTCTAGTGTGAGTGCCATAACCCAAAAACACACCGTCAGAAGAACGAGACTCAAATTTGTCCAGGTTGCCTTTCTTAAGTATAAAACAGTGGCAACCAAAAACTCGAAAATAACTCACCTTGGGCTGTCTCCCAAATCGCAACTCATAAGAAGTCTTTTTCAAGAAAGCTCGGAGAAAAATGCGATTGGAAATATAGCATGCAGTGTTCATAGCTTCGGCCCAATATCGCCTAGGAGTCCTATGCTCATCGAGCATCGTCCTGGCCATCTCTACAAGGGTCCGATTCTTCCTCTCTACAACACCATTTTGGGGCGGTGTGTAGGGGGAAGAAAATTGATGCTCCAAACCCAAAGAGTTACAAAACTTCTCAAAATCTGAATTCTTGAATTCGGAACCATTATCACTTCTAATAGCTCGCATCGAGTTCAAAGGGAACTCGTTCTGAAGACGCAAAATCAGATTGCGAGCAAAGGAGAAAGTCTCGGTCTTCTCAGCTAAAAAGAAGACCCACGAATATCTCGAAAAATCATCAACAACAACAAGCACATACCACTTCCCCCCAACCGAGCTCACCCGAGCCGGACCAACAAGGTCCATGTGCAAAAGCTCTCCAGGGCGCTTAGTCATGACCTGAGTCACTGGATGGTGGGGAGCGGCAACCATCTTCCCATGTCTACAAGAATGGCAAACAAGATCCTTCTCCATCGACAACTTGGGCAATCCTCGGATTAGGCCAAGTGAGCTAAGTCTTGCAAGCAAGTCGAAGCTCAAATGTCCCAGTCTCCTATGCCACTTCCAAAGATCAGAGGAGGAAGGACCAGCCAAAAGACAACGAGAAACTCCATACGACTCCGAGAAATCCACACGAAAGACTTTCCCAAAGGGCGAAATCACACAAACAAGATTGCCCTGAGGATCCAAAATACGACTGAGATTCGGTTTAAAACGAATCTCATAGTCATCATCAAAAAGTTGCGAAACAGAAAGAAGGTTAAAATGCAAGTTAGAAACAAGAGCAACATCACGCAACACAAAGTGCTCATTAAATCGCACCGACCCACGAGACAACACTTTACCTTTGCTATTGTCGCCGAAGGTGATAAACTCCTTTCCGGCGACAGGGCAAAGACTGGAGAACCACTTGGCGTTTCCGGTCATGTGCCTCGAGCAACCGGAATCCACCAACCAAACGTCCTCCAATCGTTTTTCCTACATCAATAAAAATACATAGGGTGAGCATACGGTCCAACACTGGGGTTAGTGAAGTAGGAAGAATACCAGTGTTGGGCCGGCTGCTCAAAAGAACGGTTAGCAGAAAAACCATTCCTAGCACGCCTACGGGGGAAGCGATCACCACGTTGAGGAAAACGTGGTCCGCTAAGGGAAGAGCGTCCATCGCGATACTCAAAACGCGGTGGAGGAAAACGCTCAACTACAAAGCCACCGCCACGGGGTCCATAGCCTACAACTGCAGGCTCCCGCCGGGCACGTCCTCTCCGCTGCCTAGGCCTGGGAACTTGAGGTTCTGGACCTCTGGGCCTAGCAGCACGCCTCTGAACATTCGGCGCATGTACATCATGGAAAGGATGGTACATGTCTGCATTGTTCATTTCCCTAGCACGGCGCGCCTCTCTCTTGCGCCGAAAGCAGAACTCACTCAAGTGTCCATCTCTCCCACAGTGCTCACAATGGTACCTCACCGCTCTCAAAGGGGGTTGTTGGTACACACGGTTGTGGGTGTGGATCATTTTGCCCTTCTGTGGCATAAGCTCCTCCTGGATAGGTGGCATTGTGTCCAGCTTGTTTTTCAGGTGATTGGGTTTAGGAGCCCATTGCTGGTTTTTGGGTGGAGCTCGTGGAGGTTCTTCCCCATCCTTGGTGTTAGGATTGAGAGGCTCTTTGGGTGGAAGCTTGGTAAGTTTGGGAGTAGTGGTGGAGTTGGGCTTCTCACTCGGGTTCAAACCACTCGACTCTCCAATCTTCCCAAAAGCAGAAACATCAACACCCGGAGCAAAGCCTACACCAGGACCTCCGGCAGCTCGCTTGAATTGGGAGTTCATCATCCCGAGCTGTGGCTCACCGCTAGACACCCATGACAAGATGGTCCGAAGGTATGTGTTTTCCTCCTCGGTTTGCATCTTGTCATGCTTCACATTAGCGATCTCCATCTCCAAACCCTCACACAAAGCGCACCTAGTCACACAAGTGCTGCCCGAGCTGTGTAACACCCTAGGTGTTAAGCAACCCTAAATGCATAACTTGACATCTCATGAGCATAAAGCATCATCATTTCATGTTGCATTTCTTTTGTTAAGTGTCATTTCATGTGTGCTCATATGATGCTCTGCTTGTTGGAATGCTTGTTTGTCTTGGTTGTGGAGTGTTAGAGTCTTTTAGTAGATGAACCTTGTTGGGGAGTCAAAATGAAGTTAGGTTTGTGTTGGTCATTTTGGCTAACTAAGTCTCTAACCCCAGTTGCCTTAAATAGAGCCCTAGGAGTCCTTTTGTTTGACTAACTGAGACTTCCTTGTTAGAAGCTTTGTATGACTATGGGCCCTTGACCAAAAGTGTGTAGAATTTAGTATAGAACAAAAGTTGTTTAAGGCCCAACTCATGAAAATGGGTTTAACAAGGTGTTTTGGGACCCACAAGGCAGATTTGAGGGAGTTTAGACTTAGACAATTTTCTAAGTCTCTAACTGACCGAGCAGTTTCGTGGAGCCAACTTTGGAGCTTTCTTGGGAGCAATCTAGGCCGAACCAGAGACCAATCTTGTAACCAAAGTTGTAGCTGACATGTAGCTCTAAGTAAAGGAGCAAGTGGTTTAGCGTTTCACCGAGCGGATTAGGAGATAATCGCGTGCAAAATCTGGCCGTCAGTCGGCCTGATGGCCGCTGAATCGGGCCGGGCCGTGCCGTGCCGGCGCGCGCGCGCGGCGTCGTGGCCGACCGCGCCAGAGTTTGGCCGCCGCGTGGCGCCCGACGGCCGGTCAGCCAGCGCCCGAGCGCGGCGTGGCAAGCTCAAGCCAGCCCCGCCTCAGTCCGCAAACCCCCTCCCTCCATTCTGTCGCCCGCGCGCCCCTCTTCCCTCTCCTGCTCTCGCTCTCGTCCTCTCGTCGGAGCCCGAGTGGAAAAGGGGAAAGCCGCCGCCGTTCACCGCCGTCCTGCCGCCGCGCCGACCATCCATCCAACCACCAAGCTTCGCCGTGAGCCCCCACACCCCGTGCTACCCTTAGCACCCTGTAGGAAGCCTAGGTGAGCCTCGGGATGAGCCGCCGCCATGGCCGCCATGACCGCCGAGCTCGGTCCGCCGTGGCCGGCCTCCGTCCCGTGGTTCCGTGTCACCCTAGCGCTCGTTTAGGGGTTAGTGAGGTCCGAGGAGGAGGTAGAGGGTGATGGTTTAGCCGATTAGGGTTAGGAGCCCGCGGAACGCCGCCGTCCGCCATGACCGCCATGGCCGGCGCGCTCGGTCCGCCGTGGCCAACCCTCTTCCCGAGCTCAACCATCTGCCCTAGCTAGCGTTCTTGAATCGCCTCGGTATGCTGGAGCTAGTGGTGGTGACGGTTAGGCCGATTAGGGTCTGGAAGCGCGAGTACGCCGTCGTCCGCCGCTTGCCAAGGTCGCCGGAGTGGCACCGCCGTGGACATGGGTGCTCGGAGCTTGCACCCTGGCTTCCGAGCCTTGGGTTAGAGTTAGGAAGGTCGCCGGAGTAGGTTTTAGGGGTTAGTTTGGCTCGTCGGGGTCGGAATCGGCCGGCGTAGCCACGGCCGCGCCGCCGTGTCCGCCATTGCCGCCGGTGAGCTCGATCCGAGCTTGCGCTGGGCCAAGTAGGGGCACCCTCGGGTGCGGAAGAGGGAGGTGAGTCCGTTGGTGGAGTCGGTCTCGCCGGAAAGTTCGCCGACGGCGAGCTTCGCCGCGGTCAAACTCCTCCCCTGTTCTCTGTGTCTGCCGGGTGGGGTCAGGGTTGACCCGAGGGCCCGCGTGTCAGCGAGTCAGGTTCCGTCTGTGTGCACTGGTTCGGGTGCACGTAGCAGTTTCAGTTTGAATGTTTTTCAGGGTTTTGTTTAAATAGTTTCAGAAATTGTTGTATTGCTTGTTTAATTCATATCTTGCTAAATATAAATGCTAAAAAGGTGAAACAAGTTTTGTTAGGATTGTTATGTTGAGGTCTATGCATGAAAAATATAATATGTCCAGTTTGTGGTGATTTTCTGTGTAGTTATATTTAATTTATGTTTAGGCTGAAATCTTGTTAAATGCATAGTAAATTGTATTTATCTCAGAAAAATGTGATTCTTGTTTTGTTAGGTTTGTGTTGAGGAATAGTTTCTGGGAAAAATGTAAAATGAGGATGCTCTGTGAAATAATTTGGCAGTAGTAATTAAAATGATTAAATGCTGTTTTCTTGTTTATTTTGTAATAATTAAAATATGAAGAATATGGACTTGGTAAATTTTACTGACTGCTCTTGTGCTAAGAAGTTCAGAAGAAAATTATGAAATCCGTTGTTTGAAACTTTGTGCTAGGATGTGTAGTTCAAAGCATCTTTTCATGATAGAATTTGTCTTTTTCATAGGGGGTAGAGTCTAGGTCCAAATGGGGTGAAATTTGGACAGAGGATTAGATTAAGTGTTGTTAATCTCCAGTAATTTTTGTAGAGTTTTTCCAAGCTGTCTAGGATGGGTTGCTGTTATAGGTTGGTTTGTTTAGAGTTAGTCTAGCTCTGGCTAGAGGTTAATAAACCCGTTAAGCAAACTTTGATGTGGTGACAATAGGACGTAGTAAGTTAGTTATGTTAAATTAGGTGGTTGGTTAACAGTAGATGACATATGCTTATCTCCTGAATTGTTACTCCATGTTGCATCACCATGCATCCCATGTGCATTCATGTTATTCATTCATGTACCGCATCATGCAGGATCGGTAGTGGAAGCTCAGGACCCGACGCCGGAGGAGCAGCGCCAGGAGGAGGCACCGGAGGAGAGGGTTCCGGAAGGAGACGCTGAGGACCTGCCGGAGTGCCGTGATCACCGCCCCGCCGACTTTGAGCGAGGCAAGCCCCGGAGCATTCTCTCCTACGGTTTGCAAATTGCCGTTTACAAGTTAACCTGATATGCTTGTTGCATTAGGTATAGGAGTTGTGTGATACCGTTGCTGCATTAAGTAATTATCCTTGTCCACCTGCAATTGCTATCTTGTTATCCCTGATAAGTCTAGGCTCGTTTATGCTTAGCCTGCTTAGACCGGTAAAAGTCGGGTGATTTTCTGTCTCCCGCATATAGGTGGATACTGATCATGACTAGCCTCGTGCTATCGTGGAATATAACCATGTGATAATTAATCTGAGACCGGGCGGGATGTAGGAGCAGCAGGACATGGGTTCTGTGTGCTAGTAGTCTCCCGTCTGTGTCGATTAGGACCCGACGAAGGCACACCTCAGTCATTTTGAACGCGTCAATCACTTAACGGAGTAGGTCGGAGTACCTCCCGTGAAGCCGAGTAA
The DNA here is from genome assembly GCA_009763385.1 of Coix lacryma-jobi var. lacryma-jobi. Lineage (NCBI taxonomy): Eukaryota > Viridiplantae > Streptophyta > Magnoliopsida > Poales > Poaceae > Coix > Coix lacryma-jobi. Next base: position 141,472,980 of record CM019822.1, on the reverse strand, counting down.
GGTTTTTCGAGCCGGTGATGGAGATGTTGACGCCTAACACCCAGGGCCTTATATGTACCGTGGGCAACTATTCTGATCGACCTGGCATGGTCCGAGGGCAGGCAGGGCCTGATTGACCTGGCATGACCGTGGGCAGTTAATAGCCTGAGCGACCTGGCATTGAGATAACCCCGGTGTAGAAGGGCCCATGGCCGTCCCGCGATTTGGGTTCTCGAACCTCCTGAAGTGGTCGCCAGCGGCCACCTGGCAGGGTGTGTCGGGCGAGTGTGCAACATTTTGTCCCCAGCTGGTAGGAATCGATTATAATCGCCATCGCTCCTGGTTAGTGAGTAACTTGACTGAGCATGTGTTACCGTAGTAACTTATGGAACTAAAGATGGTTAAAATGTTGAATCTGAAAGGCTACTGATGAAATAGTCACTCTTGCTTGAATAAGTAGTCAAGTGTTTGCTCTAGAACAGGTGCAAATCTAGTTAATCAGGTTGATTACATAAAATGGACTGCTAATACTCTAATGATGATTATTAATAACGAAAATGCTTTTCTGCAAAAAGGTAAGTATGGCCAAACCCAGGTACAGCCTTGCATACTCCTTGGTGTCAATTATTTCTGGTTTATGACGGGTAAGTCTAGCTGAGTACCTTCTCGTACTCAGGGTTCTATCCCTTGTTGTTGCAGATGGGCAATGCTTTTTCGGCTATTGCGAGAACTGTCTGTACCCCGTCGAGGGCAGTGACTAGACCATGGGCATGGTCAACTCTTATCTTCCCTGATGCTTTTGTGGACTGATCAGGCAAATGGCGCTGTATTGCGAACTAAGGACTTGTGTTTCAAAACTATGTCGCTTCCGCTTTTGAATTCAAACTATGGTTTGTAATAACCGTTGAACTCCGATGTATTTGAACTATGTGCGAACTGAATGTATGTCATGGACATGTACGCTAATCTATTACGATCTTGGTTAAAGTTGAATGACTTGAAATCCTTCGAGATTTCCGGACTACCGGGTTTATACGAGCTTAAGTACTTGTAGTCTCTGTGCAAGCAGCGATTCGGTGCTTAATCTGGTATAAATTGGTCGGTTCTGTCACAAGCTGGCCTTCTCAAGAGACTCAATCTTGGCACCCTTCTCTGCCAACTCGGTTTGCAAGACTGGACAAGACTTGCACTCACCCAACAACAGGGGTCTAGCCCGGAGCTCATCCACCTCTCCAACCAAAGCAGCATACTTACCTCTCAAGGTGAGAAGGTCAGTCATGTGCTTGGTGCACATCTCACACTCAGCCTCCTCATCCACGACCACGGTGGACTTAGCGAACTCAAGCTCCCTCACCGTGTCCTCCCACTTCTGCCTAAACTCCTTGCGCTCTCTAGCAGCACGCCTAAGCAACTTATCTTGACTAAGCAAGGCGGCAGTAAGCTTCTCGACCTCAGCAGAAAGCTCGTCGTGGGTGAGAGATACCTGAGAGGTGTCGTCGCCATCGTCGTCGTTCCGAGGGGTGTCCTCCAGCTTGCCATCGACCTCATCTCCAGGGGCCATGGTGCAGAGGCCGTCGTCGTCGGCGAAGAAGCAGAGGTCGTTAAGCTTGTCCTCGATCCTCTTCTTCTTCTCGGACTCGTCATTGCTTGAGCAAGCAGAGTCGTCATCCGAGCCGTCGACGTCGTTGAGCGTGGTGAAGAACGCACGCTGCTCAGCCTGAGCCCTCTCCAAGTACTTCTTCTTGATGTACTCCTTGTCGAAGCCGCCCCTCCGCTTGTGCCTCGCGGGGACGTACTTCTCCTTGCGCTTGCTGGAGTCATACTTGTGCCCATGATCGCCCTTCCCAGATGTGTGCTTCTTCTTGGGACAGTTGGCGATGAAGTGGTCGGGGTCGCCGCACTCAAAGCATCCTGAGTGTCCTCCTCCGCGGCGACGGTTCATGCGGTTGTTGTGGAACCGCGAGAACCGGTTGGCGAGCAATGCCAACTCGTCATCCCCCAAAGACTCCAGCTGGTCCTCTGTGACAGAAAAGAGTGAAGAAAGTGCAAATCCTCCAGAGGAGTTAGCAGAAGAGCCAGAAACCAAAGCCATAGTCGGGCCGGAAGGATTTTCATAAGAAGCCCTCGACATGGCATCAATCTCACTAGACTTGAGCTTACTAAAGAGCTCGTCGCAAGTGAGGGTCTCATAGTTAGACGATTCGATGATCGCCTGGACCTTTGAGTCCCACACCGACCGATCAAGAGTGTGCAAAAGCTTCAAAGCCCACTCATGATCGTCAAAAGGCAACAGCTCTTTGTTCGCTCTCATCTTATTGACAATGACCTGAAAGCGAGCGAATAAACTCTCTATGCTCTCGCTAGGCATGTGTCGAAAGTTCTCGTACTCCCGTTTGTGCGACTCGTAGAGACGGGATTTGACTTGAGTGGTTCCCTCGTGGAAGCGCATGAGGGTCGCCCAAATCTCACGAGCCGTGGGGAGGTGAGAAACGCGATCAAACTCGGACATGCTCAAACAGGAGAAAAGTGCGTTACCCGCTCGGCTATTGGCATCGTGCTCATCCATCTGAAGCTGAGTAACACGAGCAGCCAAGACAACGTAATCGTCCCTGTTGCAAATCTCCCAAACGGAAGAGCCCATGCACTGGAGATAGGCTGACATGCGTATCTTCCAATACACATAGTTTGTCCCATCAAAGAACGGCGGTTTGCCCACACCGCGATCCATGTCGCCTTCTGTGGATCTGGAACCAGCTAAGGTGGAAGATCCTTAACCCGCTCCAATACCAATTGAAGGACCGAGAATGCAATAGCAAGGCGACCAGAGGGGGGGTGAATGGGAGCACAAAAAATTTCTCGAAACTTTGGCCTTTTGTTCCCAAAATCAACCCCCGAAAGCTTCAATCGAAACCGTGATGCCCACGACTCTTGGAAGAGGGTGGATGATCCCTAGGATCACAGCGAGGCACCACAAAGCGATAGCAAACCAAACGCAAAAGACACCGGCACAAGTTCGACCCTCAAAAACCAAGTCCCGAACATAGATGGAAGACTACGTCGAGAAATCCCCAAATACCAATGCTAACAAGTAGCAAAGATACCTAGAGAGGTTCCTTGATCAACTCTAGGATCAAACGAGAGGTCCGGAAACCAAGCGGAGAAGTCGGGAGAGCAAAAGCACTAAACCGGAAGCTTCAGGCGATTCCCGGACTGTCCGGACCTGGAGTCCCGGACTGTCCGCCCCTACTACGGACTGTCCACGAGGGGATGGCGGACTGTCCGCCGGTCAAAACACTAAAATAGCAAAGCTCCTGCAAGTCCCCTGGACAGTCCCAGACTGTCTGCGATTTATACCGGCGGACTGTCCGCCGGTCAACCGAGGCACAAACAGCAGAGACTCACAGCCACTGATCTGGCCAAATCCCCGATGCGCGGACTGTCCACGCCCTGAGTGGCAGACTGTCCGCGGTCACTCAAGGAGGGCGATTTCAATTGCCCTTGTCTCGAAACTTCCCAAATCCGATCCAAATCAAAATCCCACATTCCCAAACTTGGAGAAGATGATCACGAGGTAGTTAGGAGACTATCCCCAAGAAATCATCCGCTCAAATCGATTCGATCACTGGGAAATCGAAAGGGAAAGAGTATGAACGAAAAAGCGCCATGAAAACGAAATCAACCCGATCTACTTGTTCGTGAGGAGTTAGATGAATTCCTTCGGTGGAAATGATCTCCTCACTATAAAGAACAAGTTGATTCAAATGGATTTCACAAAGACGCAGTAGAGAGGGAGATCGAGTGACGGGAAAATCGCAGAGAAACGAAGAATGCGAAGAACACGAACAAAACGCGAATCAAGTCATCGATCTGCAACCGTGTGGCTACCACACGCTACAACAGTGAGGTTACGGCCTCACTTCCTCAAAATCTCCAGTACACAGAGGTATGGTTCTCTGCGGATCTCAGCTTGCTACAGCAGGGGATTGGGAGAGCAGGAAACCCTAAGTGCAAAGAGCAAATGACTGAGATAGATGGGGAGGTGGGTGTCTCCCCCTACTTATCCTAATTCTAACTATCCTAATTCCCACTGTACCCCTAACTACTTACAGAGAGAACCAGCTAAACCCTAAGGTTATTCTGGACCAACTCGTGGTAGGTGGTGATCCGACGACCACGCCCACACAACTCGTAGCGTTGCCTCGACGCAACCTCCCGATTGCCGCCTCGTGCCGCCACCGCTCTGCGTCCTCTTCACGGACTCCGCCCTCAATTTTGTGTCCCAAACCGGGAAACCAGCCTTCACAGCCAACCCCCGGTTTTGAGGCCCAAACCGGGAAACCAGCCTCCAAGTCCATCCCCTGGTTTTGAGGCCGAAACCAGGAAACCCGCCAGCGCCCAGGTTTTGAGGCCCAAACCTGGAAACCGTCCTTTGCCCGAGTTTTGTGGCCCAAACTCGGAAACCCGTAGCACACCCAGGTTTTGTGGCCCAAACCTGGAAACCATCCACCCGATGGTTTTTCTCTGGCTATACCACCAAACCGGGCCGTAGAGGGGATGCACCGCCCGTGCACCCCGTCCACCGACACGTGTCCCCAGGTCCTCGACCCGAGCAACACCATGTCCCGCAAGTCTTCGCTCGTCGCTGTCCCAGGCTGTCAGCCACCACAGCTCATCCTCGGGCCACCGGTCCCTCAGTCCAAGCCTCACGTCCGCCCTTCGCCACTCTCGGTCCATCGGCACGGCACGTCTCTACTTGACCTTCACCTTGCCTCTGATCACTGTATCCGTGCTCGACACCTGCACAACACAAGCCAAAGAACCTGCGATCAAACCCGTTGACAATCACTCATCACTCGAGACTCGGCATACACCCATGTATCCGCAAAATCCTCACTTAGGCCAAAATGTAGCCTCTCCTATTTCTAAAGAATGATATGTGGAGTTATAGGTAGGCTAAGAATCATGAGCAAATTGCCTAATGTTTATTGCTAAGCTAGACAGTCAGATCATAAGGAGCAGCAAATCATAAAAATTGATCAAGATGTGCATGTGTGGTTATGTGGAAGTGTATAGAGAGATATTTCATAATCCTTCCTAGTTAATTTCTGGGGTCTAGAGCTAATGATAATTCTCTTTGTCTCTCTTTTTTTCGATACATAGTGAGTAGACAAAAAATGTGTCCTCACATTTTCTTAGGACATAGTCCTCTCTTGAGCTACTTTGCTCACTTTTTTTATATCTCTCTTTTCTGTTTTAGCTCTAGATTTCCCCAGATTATCTATAGGAAAGGATTTTTGAAATGAGTAGGGAAAGGGAGAGAAATGCTTATTCCCAGTGTAGGAATAGCATAAGGCTAGCAGTGGGACGTTTGGCAAGGTATTGCATATCTCCAGTGTAGAGAATGAGCAATTTATTTGGTGGTTGCAAACTTCCAAAGTGGATAGTAAGCAATATGGTGGGTGTGTGTATCTTGATCAAAAGATATGATAAGCTTCTCTACTAAGATCTATGAGGTCTAACAAAGCTCAACACAGACAAAGCTCTTTGTGGTTTTGACTAACAAATATTTGGCTAGTGGTGGGATATGATAAAATCCAGGAGGAACTTTTAGCAAGGTTTTCTTAATTTAAAAGAAATCCTCCAGATTAGGTCCTAATTTCATCTTAGCAAGTTTAAAGAATTACTCCATTTCTTACTAACTTTATTCACTAAGCATGATTTCAGTTAAAGCATGTGCAAACCACAAAAGCTACAACTTAGACAAAACTTGTTATTCAAACCATAACAATAGCATTTGCATGACATATTTCAAATCTTATTCAGGTTTCAACTATTTAAGCAGATTTTATCATTTTTACTCATGGAATGGTTACTTAGGCAAGCATGTAACACTTCAAAAGATATAGAAATTAAAAACTGAATATAAAGTGTAGGCTTGAGACATACCTTATTGGCGCGAGGATCTCCCCCAAGCTGGCTTCTTGCTTGGTGAAGGGTCTTCATCTTTCTCGGTCGGAGCTCTTGTTCTCATTTTATTAAAAGGGAAACTATCTAATGTTGTGAAAAAGGGAAACTATCCTATTATGATATTTTATTATTCTAGCTAAGTTAACATATACCTATGCATGTAACTAATGATAAATGATTTTTTTTAGTTGCATGCATGACATATGTTATTTATTTCAAATTTGAAGGGAAATTTAAAAGGGAAAAATTAAAAGTAAATCCATACCTTAGATCCATGGAATTTCATCCTTACTGGGTGGATCTTCTTCCTTGGGTGCTTCTTCTTTAAGTACTTCATCGGCTTCTTCTTCTTTTGGCACCTCTCCTTTGTCATGTGAATTACATAACTCAGGAGAAGGTGGTTCTTCCTTTCTGTTCCACCTTGTTCTTGGGCGCCTCTTCTTGGTACGAACGGGTTTTGCTTCCTGTATGTTAGCGGCATATGCGGGACCACGGGAAATGGAGAATATTTCCTTCCTCCTTCCTAATGTTATTTGCATTTTACCACTCCCCACAAATATGTAGGCATTAACAGTGTTCAAGAAAGGTCTACCTAAAATTAAAGGCACATCTTTCCTATTTCTCATATCTAGTATTATGAAATCAGCAGGAACATAGGAGCCTCTAATATGAACAGGTAAATCAGTGACTATTCCTTTTACATAGCATGTTGATTGATCAGCTAGCACGACATAGGCAGATGTGCATGACATGGGTGGAAAGAATGAGTTTTCATAAAAATCTTTAGATAGAATGTTCACACTTGATCCTAAATCACACATGGCATTTTTAAAGACTTCACCAAAGATTGAGCATCTAATTATGGGACTACCAGGATCACCCTTTTTAACAGTCATAGTTTGATCTTCATAATAGTTAAAATATTTTATTTCAACCATATTTACAGTTTCCATGTTAGGTTTAGCAGGAATTTTGCCAGGTTCAAAAGATAGTATGATAGCAGCAAGTTGAGCTAATTGGGTTTCTAACATCTTATTAAAGCTAAGTTGATTTTTCATAGCAGATGAGAAATCTTCCAATTTAGCATTTATATTCTCAAGGGTTTTATCATTTGACATTAATCTCTTATTCAAGAAATCAGTAGTTCTACCTTGTGAGTAAACTAAATTTTTCAAGAATGAGAAATTATCAGAATTTTGAAAATTAGAGCGGGGGAATAAATTGTTACCTTGAGAATTTGCAGGCTGATTCCATCCTTGATTCTGTTGACGGAAACCGTTGTTGTTGTTGTTGTTGTTGATGAAGTTCAAATCTTCATGTAACTCGGGGCAGTGGTTCCCAGAATGTCCGGTTTCTCCACAGACTTCACAAGTCATGTAGGATTCTAGAGATTGGATACTCTCTTGTTGGTTCATCTTCTCACAGTTGTCCAGCTTCTTTGCCAGTAGGTCTATCTTGGCCACGATCATGTCGGCCTCCTAAAGGGAATGCATACCTCGCTTACGGGGCTGCAGTCTCTCGTCATTCCATCCTTGGTTTGACACCATCTTCTCTATGAGAGCCTTAGCATCTGCAACATTCAGAGAAAAGAATGCACCGCCGGCGGCGGCATCCAAATGGCTTCTAGAGAGTGGGGTTAGGCCATGGTAGAAGTTCTGGATCAATAGCCAGTCCTCCATACCATGGTGTGGACAAGCAGCGACATACTCTTGCAACCTCTCCCAAGCCTCGGGAATAGATTCCTCGGCTTGTTGCGTAAAGCTAGAGATTTTGTTGCGCAGAGCATTCGTCTTGCCCATCGGAAAGAATTTGGCGAGAAAAGCATTGGAACATTTGTCCCATGTGTCTGCGGATACATGGGTGTATGCCGAGTCTCTGAGTGATAAGTGATTCTCAACTGGGATAATGCGCATCTTCTTTGGCTTGTGTTGTGCAGGTGTCGAGCACGGATACAGTGATCAAAGGCAAGGTGAAGGTCAAGTAGAGACGTGCCGTGCCGATGGACCAAGAGTGGCGAAGGGCGGACGTGAGGCTTGGACTGAGGGACCGGTGGCCCGAGGATCAGCTGTGGTGGCTGGCAGCCTGGGACAGCGACGAGCGAAGACTTGCGGGCGCGGTGTTGCCTGGGTCGAGGACCTGGGGACACGTGTCGGTGGACGGGGTGCACGGGCGGTGCATCCCCTCGATGGCTCGGTTTGGTGGTTGAGCCACAGAAAAACCACCGAGTGGACGGTTTCCAGGTTTGGGCCTCAAAACCTGGGCGCTGATGGTTTCCGAGTTTGGGCCTCAAAACTCGGGCTGAGGACGGTTTCCAGGTTTGGGCCTCAAAACCTGGGTGTTGCGGGTTTGCTGAGTTTGGGCCACAAAACTCAGGCGATGGACTGCGGGTTTCCCGGTTTGGGCCTCAAAACCGGGGGCGAAGTCCGGGAAAAGGACGAGCGGAGCGGAGGCGGCACGTGGCGGCAATCGGTGAGGTTGCGTCGAGGCAACGCTACCAGTTGTGCGGGCGTGGCCGTCGGATCACCAGCATCTTCGAGTTGGTCCAGAATAACCCTAGGGTTTAGCTGGTTCGCTCTGTAAGTAGTGAGGGAAAGAGTAGGAAATAGAATTAGGATAAGTAGAGGGAGACACCCTCCTCCCATTCTATCTCAGTCATTTGCTCTTTTGCTTCTAGGGTTTCCTGCTCTCCCACATCCCTGCTGTAGCGAACTGAGATCCACAGAGAAGACAATCATACCTTTGTGTCCGTGAGATTTTGAGGAAGTGAGACCGTAATCTCACTGTTGTAGCGTGTGGTAGCCACACGGTTGCAAATTCGTGGTTGTGATTTGCGTTTTGTTCTTGTTCCTCGCGGATTGCTTTTCTCCACGATTTTCTCGTCGATCGATCTCTTTGTTCGTTGCGTCTTTTGCGATTTCATTTGAACAGAGATATTCTAGATCGTGAGGCACTTCTTTCCACCGAAGGAATTCTCCTCTAACCTCACGAGCTAGTAGATCGATTGATTTTCATTTCGGGTCAAGTTTTTCTCCATTCCCCCGAATTTCTTCGATTCATCGATTTGGAGATAGGTTCGAGCCATGATCTCTTAGAGATAGCTCACTATTCTCCTTGTGATTCCTCTCACCAAGTTTGATCCCTAGAGGATTCGTTTTGGGTGAGATTGAATCGAATCAGTGGACGAACTGCCCAGTTTTGGGGTGACCGGACGCTTGGCTCGGGCTGACCGGACGCACCCCTAGAGTCCGGTCGTTGATTGTTCTTCGCAGTTCTTCTCTGTGTGTTGACCGGACTCACCCGTGGAAACTGACCGGACTCACAGGTAACACTGTTCCTGTTTTTGTTTGGACTGACCGGACTCTGAGGTAGTGACCGGACGCTCGAGGACAATGAGTCCGGTCACAAACAGAGAGCTCCCAAAACCGTTTTGGCTTGACCAGACGCGTCTGGTGCTCACTGACCGGAGGCTGGCCAGAGTCCGGTCAAGTGCAGTTCGCACTGTTTCGTCCGCAGTCCGTTCGTCCGTTGTCGGATTTGGTTTCCGTCTTTTGCGTTTGGTTTCTAGGGTTGTATTGTGTCCCGCTGTGCTTCTCGAAAGCATCCACACTACATCTAGGGTCGTGGACACTTGCAAGCTCTAGGGTTTGCCTTTGGGGTTGATTCTTGGGACAGTGGCGACAAGTTTCCGAAAGGAAAATTTGAAGCTCCCATTCACCCCCCCTCTGGTCGCTTTCTGGTAGCACTTTGGGTCCTTCAATTGGTATCGGAGCAGGTTAAGGATCTTCCACCTTAGCCGGTTCCAGATCCACAGAAGGCGACATGGATCGCGGCATGGGCAAACCGCCGTTTTTCGATGGGACGAACTATGCGTATTGGAAGATACGCATGTCGGCCTATCTGCAGAGTTTGGGCGCTTCCATCTGGGATATTTGCAACTCTGCCGATTACGTGGTCTTGGCTGCTCGTGCTACTCAGCATCATATTGATGAGCACGATGCCAATAGCCGAGCCCGTAATGCTCTTTTCTCATGTCTGAGCACGAGTGAGTTTGATCGCGTTTCTCACCTCGCTACGGCTCGGGAGATTTGGGCTACCCTCATGCGTTTCCATGAGGGAACCACTTAAGTCAAAACCTGTCTCTACGAGTCGTTCAAGCGAGAGTAAGAACTTTCGACACATGCCTGGCGAGAGCATAGAAAGTTTATTCGCTCGCTTTCAGGTGATTGTCAAGAGGATGAGGGCTAACAAGGAGTTGTTGCCTTTCGACGATCATGAGAGGGCTTTGAAGCTTTTGCATACCCTTGATCGGTCGGTGTGGAATTCCAAGGTTCAGGCGATCATCGAATCGCCTAACTATGAGACCCTCACGTGCGACAAGCTCTTTAGTAAGCTCAAGTCTAGTGAGATCGATGCCATGGCGAGGGCTTCTTATGAAAATCCTTCTGGCCCGTCAATGGCTTTGCTTTCTGGCTCTTCTGCTAACACCTCTGGAGGATTTGCACTCTCTTCACTCTTTTCTGTCACAGAGGAGCAGCTAGAGTCTTTGGGGGATGACGAGTTGGCTTTGCTCGCCAACCAGTTCTCGCAGTTTCACAACAACCGCATGAACCGTCGCCGCGGAGGAGGACGCTCGGGATGTTTCGAGTGCGGTGACCCCAACCACTTCATCGCCAATTGCTTGAAGAAGAACAAGCAGATCTTCGGCAAAGCGGATCATGGGCACAAGTACGACTCCGGCAAGCGCAAGGAGAAGTACGTCCCCGCAAAGCACAAGCGGAAGGGCGGCTTCAACAAGGAGTACATCAAGACCAAGTACTTGGAGAAGGCCCAGGCTGAGCAGCGTGCATTCTTCGCCACACTCAACGACGTCGACAACTCGGATGACGACTCCGCTTCCTCAAGCGACGACGAGTCCGAGAAGAAGAAGAGGATCGAGGACAAGCTCAACGGCCTCTGCTTCTTCACCGACGACGAGGGGTTCTGCACCATGGCCCTCGGCAAGGAGGTCGACGGCGAGCTGGAGGAGATCCCTCGGAACGACGACGATGACGACAACACCTCCTAGGTATCTCTGACCCCCGATGAGCTTTCTGCTGAGGTCGAGAAACTTACTGCCGCCCTTCTTAGTCAAGACAAGTTGCTTAGGCGCGCTGCTAGAGAGCGGAAGGAGTTCAGGCAGAAGTGGGAGGATACGGTGAAGGAGCTTGAGTTTGCCAAGTCCACCGTAGTTGTCTCTGAGGAGGTTGGGTGTGAGATGTGCACCACGCACATGACTGACCTTCTCACTTTGAGAGGTAAGTATGTTGCGTTGGTAGGAGAGGTGGATGAGCTGAAGGCTAGATCCTTGTTGTTGGGTGCGTGCAAGTCCTGTGCGGGCTTGCAATCGGAGTTGGCAGAGAAGAATGCCAAGATTGTGTCTCTTGAGAAGGCCACCTCGGATAGCACGTGTGTGACTAGGTGCGTTCTTTGTGAGGGTTTGGAGATGGAGATTGCGAATGTGAAGCATGACAAGATGCAAACCAAGGAGGAAAACACATACCTTCGTACCATCTTGTCATGGGTGTCAAGTGGTGAGCCGCAGCTTGGGATGATGATCTCCCAGTTCAAGCGTGCTGCTGGAGGTCCTGGTGTAGGCTATGCTCAGGGTGTTGATGTTTCATCTTTTGGGAAGATTGGAGAGTCGAGTGGTCTAAACCCATGTGAGAAGCCCAACTCCACCACTACTCCCAAACTTACTAAGATTCCACCCAAAGAGCCTCTCAAGCCTAACACCAAGGATGGAGTGTTTGTGGAACCTCCAAGAGCTCCACCAAAGAAACAGACATGGTCTCCTAAGCCCAACAACTTGAAAAACAAGCTTGACACCATGCCACCTATCCAAGAGAAGCTTATGCCACAGAAGGGCAAAATGATGCACACCCACTACCGTGAGTACCAACAACCCCCTATGAGAGCGGTGAGGTACCATTGTGAGCATTGTGGGAGAGATGGACACTTGAGTAAGTTTTGCTTTCGGCGCAAGAGAGAGGCGCGCTGTGCAAAGGAGATGAACAACACGAACATGTACCATCCTTTCCATGATGTACATGTGTCGGATGTTCAGAGGCGTGCAGCTAGGCCTAGAGGTCCAAAACCTCAAGTTCCTAGGCCTAGGCCGCGAGGAGGTCGTGCCCGGTGGGAGCCTGCAGTTGTAGGCTATGGACCTCATGGCGGTGGCTTTGTAGTTGAGTGTTTTCCACCACCGCGCTTTGAGTATCGCGATGGACGCTCCTCCCTTAGTGGACCACGTTTTCCTCTACGTGGTGATCGCTCTTCCCGTAGGCGTGCTAGGAATGGTTTTTCTGCTAACCGTTCTTTTGAGCAGACGGCCCAACACTGGTATTCTCCCTACTTCACTAACCCCAGTGTTGGACCGCATGCTCACCATATGTCTTTTTATTGATGTAGGTAAAACGATTGGAGAACGTTTGGTTGGTGGATTCCGGGTGTTCGAGGCACATGATCGAAAACGCCAAGTGGTTCTCCAGTCTTAGTCCAGTCACCGGAAAGGAGTTTATCACCTTCGGCGACAATAGCAAAGGTAAAGTGTTGTCTCGTGGGTCGATGCGAGTTAATGAGCACTTTGTGTTGCGCGATGTTGCTCTTGTTTCTAACTTGCATTTTAACCTTCTTTCTGTTTCGCAACTCTTTGATGACGACTATGAGATTCATTTTAAGCCGAATCTCAGTCGTATTTTGGATCCTCAGGGCAATCTTGTTTGTGTGATTTCGCCTTTTGGGAAAGTCTTTCGTGCGGATTTTTCGGAGTCGTTTGGAATTTCTCGTTGTCTTTTGGCTGGACCTTCCTCTGTCGGTGTTTGTTAACCGGCAACTCGTCTTGAGTAATCTCAGACGATTTGTTCGGTGGGGATCGGCGTTTGTAGGACTCGGCGAGTACATAGGGACAGCGATTTATACTGGTTCAGGCCGCTAAATAGCGTAATACCTTACGTCCAGTGCGGCGTGTGCCTTGTGTATTGTTATGATTCAATGTTCGATTATCTAGAGCCTGCGCCCGGTTCCCCTTATATGTCCGGGTGAACCTTAGCGCAGACCGAGTCCTAGCCGGTTACAATATTGGAGTCCTATTCTAATTACAGGACTTCCTTTTACAACTCGGCTAAGTTACAAACTAGAGTCCTAATCCAAGTACACTTCGTTACAAGTCTTTGGATCTCTAAAGCCATCCTGGATTAGTCGGAGTAATCATCGATAGATGATATCTCTGACATCCTGGTCCGTCAAGCCCCCGAGCTCTTCATCATTTCTTCACGACGTTATCTTCCAGTTTCTTCTTGAGAATCTCCGAGTAATGTCTTGAGAAATCTTGAAGTGCTCCGAGAGTAAAGAAATTCCATGGTGTGCGCTTTTTACAAAAAGTGCTCCCATAGGGTGTAGCCCCCGAGCCTCTTGTTATTTATAATAACTTTGAGGATCTTTGGAGCCTTTTCCGAGTAAATCTTGAATAAGAAAAAACATTTCCTTTATAGATTATACCCTGCAGCCCCCGAGCCTGAGTTCCGAGTACCATAGTAGTCGGTTCTCGGGGTCTTCTAAATGAAGCCATTAGGTAATCTATTAAGGTCTTGAGGAGTCGGACCATGACACCAACTTGTTGCTTAAACCGTCCAAATAATAATTACTCAGCTTCCGGTGGGCAATGTTTTCAACAAACATCCCATATCACCCCCCACTGAATAAAAATTACCTTGAGTCCAGCAATAATTGACTGGTGACTGTTCCAACTGTGCGTAATAATGATGTTTGTCATTTTCTGCAACTGCAAACTTTGTCGTCTTCGTCTTGAAGTGCGTGTGAGAATCAGCTCTGTTACCCATGCCGAGCTTCACATGCACCACAGTACATTGGTTGAATTATTGGTTCAGCGATCACTCTTGTTGATGAACCTGGTCTATAGACCCAGAAGAAACCGCCTATAAATACCCTGCCTGGGAAGCAAAGAGCTCATATCTTTCGATAGTGTAGAACTTCTTATTAGTTCCATGGGTATTGTAATAGCAGTAGCTGAGATGATCGAGCCCCCGGGTGTCTTCCTTCTATAGAATAGATGAAGTGCCCAGAAGAACTCTTGTGAAAGGACCATCCGTTAGGGTGGTTTCCAAGTGGTCGCGAGCAGAGGGACACAGAGGTGCGCCTAAAAGAACTCTTGTGACTACCACTCGTAGATAACCTCGGAGTCACAGGTTGTCAAAAGGGCGGCGAGGGTGATGGTCTTCCCCGAGTTCCTTGAGTACTGGGGTGGTACCAAAGACCCACCTTGGGATGCACTGAAAAGATAGTGTCTACCCAAGGTTCTGTGTCTGCTTTACTGCGTCTCACTGAACCCGGTCCTTGGTGCAGTAGGCATCAAGGCTATGTACCTTGAATTCACTAGAGTAACGTTTTACACCTTGATTGTACTTCTGTTGAAAGTTGTTGTATCTCAAGATGTTTCAATGTATCTCCGTTGTAATTCTGAGTAATAATAACAAAGATCCGGGTACTTGGAATATTTCCTGAGTCCTCTGTCTTGTTTCCGACTACTAAATGTATCTTGCGGAAGAAGAAACTTGTCTGTTTTACTTTATTCCTGTTCTCCGTCTCCGGCGCCATCTGACACGTACTCCCAGTCGTTAGGGTTTTAGACGGTTCCATGACGCCGTTTAAGAAAGATGAACGGTTACCAAAACAGATCTATAATAAGCCGCCGCCAGGCTTATGCTTTCCTCACGCTTTCATCAAGCCATTGCCTTCGGAACTAGAAATCCCTTAGCCAATTCCACAGTTGATGCGTAGAAAATCTCTCATCACTAACATGGGTACCAAGAGGCAGTCTGCGGGAGACAAGAAGAAGCCTAAGATCACCACCACCGGAAAGCCTAAGCATCCGAACCCGCCAACTGATGTTTTGGCGTGGAAGAAGCCGGACACCACCCTGGCGGAACTGGCATTCCTGGCGCAGCAAGGATTGCTGCGGGCGCAATCACTGGATGGATGGAGGGTACCCACTGATCATCGCGCTCCTGCCCCCAACACCACGGAGATTGTGATGTTTAAAGCCTTCGTAGAGCGGGGATTGGGGCTTCCTGCTTCGGATTTCTTCCGTGGATTGCTGCATTACTATGGTTTGACTCTAAACCATATTACTCCCAATGCGGTTCTTCATATTGCAATCTTCGCCCATCTCTGTGAGGCTTTTCTTGGGATATGTTCCTTTATTACCCTTTTCCGCTACTTTTTCTGGTTTATGTGTCAACCTAGTGACGCTAATACCGAAGTAGTCGGAGGGGCTAGTCTCCAGGTTAGATTGGAAGTAACCAATCAATATATAACTGTTGAGTTATCAGAGTCGGTAAAAGACTGGGCTGCTGGGTGGTTCTATATGGGTAACCCACCCCCAGCTCTTCGTCGTCATGATGGATGGCCTCCACAGAAGTGCCGTGAATGGAAGGAGAAGCTCACAAGTGAAGAAGTAGGGGCTATCCAACCCCTCCTCATTATGATAGACGCTTTGATAATCAATGGGCTGACCGGATACACTGTCGTTCAAGACTTTGTTGCCCGGCGCATCCACCCGCTTCAGCAGCGAGCCAACTTTGGGTTCGAATACCTGGGTAAGAACGACCCGGGTCGCCACGCTGTCGAGCAATTGGCAGACTGCGAAGTCCTCTGGAGAGTGAACCGGCTGCTTAAGAGCCGTGAACATCTTGCTCCAGTGATGACATCCTTCTCCGCCATTAATCCTCCTCCTCAGGTAAGTACTTAATTTGTCGTGTCGTCAAGGTTCGGAATAGATATCCTTCTGACCTGACTAGATATCCTTCTGTTTTATAGGGCCAGGGGAGAGATAACAATGATTGTCCTCCACTGCCTTCGGCGACTGAAGAAGGCGGAGGCATCATTTTGGAAGGTCCCGTCAGAAGTGAGGATCTTCCTAACAAACCAAGTTCGCCTCAAGATCTTGACTGGCTTGACACAGAATCAACTGACTCTGATGTCCTGCTTATAGACCCAGAGGCTGAGGGTAGCCGGAAGAGGTCGTCGACTCCTCAACTAGAAGCCGGAGGACCCGTCCTTAAGAAGGCTCGCACTGGTAATCGCCGTGCTTGTCGAAAACTTCTTTTATCTCAAGAATTGTCTGATAAGCACTATAAGCCGGGTGATCCTGGTAAGGGAAAACCCGAGTACTTTGTAGTCCTTTTGAGTGTTGATGGTCTCTTGTCTTATATATGTCGCTGTATCGGATGCTAGGACGGCGCAAGGGACTTCAAGCAGTGTGGTGTCTGAGAAGCCTCCGACTTCAGACCTGCTTCTGATACAGCCGCTCTTGAAGCTACCAAAGCCTTTGAAGCTCGTGAAGTAAGTTTTCAGCTTTGTAGAGTGTACACAGAGTTCTGATACTGACATGTATACTTGTCTGCTTGCAGGAAGGCAAAACCAGGTGCAACAGCCTCGAGCACCGTTCCTGATCCTCAGGCGGTAGAGGAGTCGGAGCCGCTAGCCAAGGATGCCTCCAGCGTGCCGCCAACATTCAGTCAGGTAGATGCGCTGCCTGGCTCTTCTCCGTCCAAGTCTCGGGCTGATGCTGCTCCTGACGCGGATATTCTTCCATTGCCTCAAGTTGGTTGGCCGTACTCCATCTTTCGTTCTCCCGCTCAATTGGAGTTTGACCGGGTTTGGAATGACTGGTTTTTTCGTACACGACAGCCGGACGAACCTACCCTGGACATGGTCTTGACATAGATACATGCGGAGGCTTCAGCTTGTCAGCAGGGAGGATCTTTAGATGCACCCGAGTCCTCGCGCCAAGGAGCTACTCTTGACGTAGCCGGGTATGACCAGGACCTTACTCGGCTGAAGGAACTGAGGGACCAGGTGAGGGCTCCCTTTGAAACTCTTCACCAATTTGTTGAGGTAAGAGTCTCAATCTCTGCTTGTTATACTGTAAACTCATCCGAGTACTCACGATATTATTGTATTGTAGTCCTTTGACTTCAAGGTTAGAGATCAAGTCACCCGGATCCGCCAGGAGCTGTCTCGTGAAAACCAAGAGCTCCGGGACTATATTGCCCAGGACCAAATTAGTCAGAAGGTAGCCACCCAGGTTTTGCATAATCGCATTAATGAACTCCAAGGCAACCTCAAGGAAGTGGTAGCGGAGCATGACGCTGCTAACGACCGAGAGGTTGGGCTGATATCCAAGTCTGCTGCTATGGAACAGAAGTTGAAGGAGCTCAAGAAGAGTTCTAAAAAGCAGCTTGAAGGTATACTTGGAGTTTCTGTGTCGTTCTGCTCCATAATATTAGTCGGATGACATGATAACTGACTGTTGTGTATGCAGATGCAAATAAACTGGCTTCTGGGTGGCAGAACGCCTTCAACCGGAAGCAAGCAAAGCTTGAAGAGGTATTTGCTAATGCGCAGAGTATTCTTCAAGAAGCCAAATTGATGCGTGAGGGTGCTGACCGGGACCTTCTGCAGGCTTTGAAGTCTACAAAGGAGTCGGCGGAATCCTTGAAGGCCTTGGAGCATGCTGTCGAGCCCCTGCTCAACATGATTCCGGCGCCAGCAGGAGTCGAGGAGACTTTGATTGAGCGGGCCAAGGCTGCACCTGGACGACTGGCGCAATACATCAAAGATATGTCGATTTCCGTGGTGCAAGGCCTGATGGCGACGCTGCGGCTTCATCTGCCGTCCTTCGACTTGTCTGCTTTGATGACTCTTCCTGAGGGCAAAGACGATGAGGACCTTGCGGTAATGCAAGAGGAGGTGAAGGCCGTCGTGGAGGAGTACTCACAGATATTAGATCTTGTAGAGTAGTCTAGACTCCTTAGTCTCTGTAGCTTGTATCTCCTGAAAACAATTATTATAAGATATCAAAAATATTGGTTACTTTTGAATCTTGTGAATTGCATATATGTCCAACTCCATATTGCGGCAAATTTCTTTGGCAATGGGTTGAGTTTATTTGTTGTGGATGTATGACCAGGCGTCTAATTAGACGAGTCTATCCGAGTGCTCGCTAGCACTTTAGTTTGGGTCGTGTGACTTCGTTTCTCTAACCATTGTGTAGAGAACTTAGTCTTGCCCGAGTACTACTCTTAGTACCCTTGTTCAAGGGATAACATTGATCAAGCACCTCTTGAAGGACCATAGCATTGGTTCCTTCTGGGTGAATCATATCCTCTTGACGATCGCAGCTTGAGTGCGAAGGTGGGTGGACCTCTGTCCAAGAAGTGTGTAACAGGGTGAGTACTAATCCACCTTGTTATGCCTTATAGGAACTATTGTCCACTATAGTGGATTTCATATTCGCTATAGGCTGATAGTCGGGTGTTAAGCCGTACTACCTTGTGAGTTGTATTGAGCTCGAAGCTCGTAACTCAAGTATGGTTTCTGCTGAACCAATCTATCCGAGTAATATTATATATTAGTCAGAGGTAAGCACTGCTATTGCAGAGACTGTTATGCGACTGAATAGTCGTGATGAGGTGTAGAAAAAAGCCTGGATAAAAGTTCTTATGTCGTATGAACTTCAAACTTTATTAATATCCGACTAATAAATACAATTGCCCTGAATCAGAATTGTAGCATAGTCCTTAAGTATGGAATTTCTTCAAGTGCTCTATATTCCATGAATTTGGCAGTGGAGATCCATCTTTAGTGACTAGCTCAAATGACCCGGGTCTTGTTACTTTAGATACAATATAAGGAAGTTCCCATGGACTCATGAGCTTGTGACGTCCAACGGTGTTTTGAATTTTCTTCAACACCATGTCACCTACTTGGAAGGTGTGGTGATGGACGTTCTTATCATAATAGCGCCTCATCCCTTGAAGGTATCTTGCTGACTGAAAAAGTGCGGTTAGTCGGGCTTCTTCAAGGCTGTCGACTTCTAACCGCCTGGTATCATCAGCTTCGCCCTCGTTGTACTGCTCCGTTTGTGGGGAGTTCCAGATTAAGTCAGCCGGTAAGATTGCTTCAGTGCCATATACCAGAAAGAAAGGTGTTTGGCCTGTTGCCCGACTTCGTTGTGTTCGTAGCCCCCAGACTACCTTAGGCAATTCTTCAACCACTTTCCGCCGTGATCTTTTAGGAGGTCAAATAGCCTTGGTTTTAATCTGGCGAGAATCAGGGCGTTTGCTCTTTCAACTTGGCCATTGGACTGAGGGTGAGCCACTGATGCGTAGTCTATCTTGATTCCACAGTCGCTGGCCCATGACTTGAATTCGATAGCCGTAAAGGGGGACCCAAGATCAGTGATGATTCTATGCGGCATTCCAAAGCGGTGAAAGATGCTCTGCATGAAGTGGACTGACTTGGAAGCATTGAATTTGACCAAGGGCATGTACTCGATCCATTTTGTGAATTTGTCGATTGCAACGTAGATGTACTCGAATCCGCCTGGGGCGCGCTTGAGAGGACCCACCATATCGAGTCCCCAGCATGAGAAGGGCCATGACGGAGGGATGCATATCAGTTCATGTGCGGGTACATGCTGCTGCTTGGCAAAGAACTGGCATGATTGACAGCGGCGGACTAAGTCTTCCGCGTCTTTTAAAGCTGATGCCAGTAGTATCCTGACCTGGAGATTTTTCCGACTAGTGTCCTTGAAGCTGCGTGATTACCGCAGCACCCAGAGTGGACTTCATTCAGGATTTCTCTGCCTTCTTCTGGTGTAATACATTTGAGGAGGACCCCTGATGAAGCTCCGCGTCGATACAGCTTATCCCCGACTAGAACATAGTTTTTGCTACGCCTAGTGACTTGCTCTGCTGTAGTTTTGTCGCTTGGTAGTTTATGTTCTTTGAAGTAATCAATGAAAACTCGTGTCCAGTCGGGTGCTAGAGATAGGACCTGGGTTGCAGGTTCTGGCTCGAAATCCTCCTTCTCTTGGATTGAAGGCTTGGATAACTCATGTACAAAGGTACCGCTGGGAACTTGTGCTCTGTCAGAACCCAATTTCGCGAGTATATCTGCTGCCACGTTGAGATCCCGGGTAACATGAATGAGTTCCAGTCCTACAAAGTGTTTTTCCAGCTTGCGTACTTCAGCACAATAGTTGTTCATTGTTTCCTTGGTACAGTCCCAGTCTTTATTAACTTGGTGAATGACCACGGAAGAATCGCCATAGACTAATAGCCGCTTAATGCCCAAAGTGGCTACTAGTTTAAGTCCGTGGAGCAGTGCCTCATATTCTGCTTCATTGTTGGTGGCTGGCCACAATATTTGCAGAACGTATTTGAGCTGTTCGCCAGCGGGTGATACAAGAAGGACTCCGGCTCCTGCTCCTCTGAGTTTTAGGGACCCATCGAAGTACATCTTCCAATGATCGGGAGTAGCGTTGTCTCTAGTCTGCTGTATTTCAGTCCATTCGGCGACAAAATCAGCTAGGGCCTAAGACTTGATAGCTTTCCTCGGAGTGAACTTGATGTTGAGTGCCCCTAATTCAACTGCCCACTTGGAAATCCTTCCAGTAGCATCACGGTTGTGAAGGATTTCTCCTAAAGGAAAATCCGTGACTACCGTGATCTCATGAGCTTCGAAGTAGTGCCGCAGCTTTCTTGAGGATATGAGTAAAGCATAGAGCAGTTTTTGTACTTGCGGGTACCTGACCTTCGAGTCAGATAGTACCTAGCTGATGTAATAAACTGGTCGTTGGGTGTTGTAGATGTGCTTGTCGTCTTTGCGCTCCACCACGATTGCTGTGCTGACAATGTGTGTGGTAGCTGCGATATACAGCATCATCGGTTCCCTGGGCTCCGGCGGTGTCAGTACGGGTGAATTGATAAGGTAGCTTTTGAGTTGTTCAAAAGCTCTGTCCGCTTCATCCGTCCACTGAAATTTGTCGCCGGCTTTAAGCAATTTGAAGAAAGGCAATCCCTTTTCTCCGAGCCGAGAGATAAATCGATTTAACGCAGCCATGCACCCGGTGAGTTTCTGAACGTCTCGGACAGAGGTAGGCGGCTTCATGTTGATGATAGTTGTGATCTGCTTTTGACTAGCCTCGATGCCTCGATGACTAACGAGGAATCCGAGTAGCTGTCTTGAGGGTACCCCGAAGACGCATTTGGTTGGATTGAGTCTCCATTGATACGCACGTAATCGGTTGAAGGTTTCCTCTAGGTCTGATATCAGGGTAGTCGGATCCTTTGTTTTTATGACTACATCATCAACATAAGCTTCTGCATTGCGGCCAATCTGATCACCCAGGCAATCTTGGATGGCGCGTTGATAAGTAGCCCCTGCGTTCTTTAGTCCAAAGGACATAGTTTTGTAACAGTATGCTCCAAAAGGAGTAATGAACGATGTCTTGGGTTGGTCTTCTTCTTTGAGGGCAATCTGATGGTACCCGGAGTAGCAATCCAGAAAAGAGAGTAAGGCGGAGCCTGCGGTGGCATCAACTATTTGGTCTATCTTTGGTAATCCAAAGGGATCCTTTGGACAATGCCTGTTGAGGTCTGTGTAGTCGACACACATGAGCCACTCAGCAGAGTTCTTCTTCTTGACTAGCACTGGGTTAGCTAACCACTCGGGGTGGAGGATTTCTCTGATGAATCCGGCCGCGAGTAGCTTGGCTATTTCCTTCTTGATTGCCTCTTTCTTCTCTGGTGAAAATCGTCGTAATCTTTGCTTGATAGGTCTAGAGCCTTCCTTTAACTCTAATCTATGCTCAGCCAAGTTCCTTGGGACCCCCGGCATGTCTGCTGGTTTCCAAGAAAATATGTCTTTGTTTGCTCTAAGGGACTTGGTGAGCGCGAGTTCCTATTCTTTAGATAGGTGAGCACTGATAACCGCTGTCTTGGAAGGATCACCGGTTTCCAGGTCAATGGCTTTTATGGAGACTTCTGCTGATGGTTGAATAGTACCCGCCTTCTTTGTTGGGATTTCTGAATCTCCAGGCTTGGTATTAAGCACCATCTGAGCGAGTTCTTGTACTTCCAGGGTGAGTTGAGCTTTTTCAGCGATTTGGACAGCCTCTGTGTCGTAATCAAATGACTGCTTCAAGTCGCCTCTGAAGGTTAAGATTCCTTTGGGACCCGGCATCTTCAATAAGAGGTACGGGTAGTGCGGTACTGCCATAAACTTGGCAATAGCGGGTCGCCCGAATATGGCGTGATATGATGATTCGAAGTCGGCTGCCTCAAAACTGATGTACTCCATTCTGTAATTGATCGGAGTTCCAAAAGTGACGGGTAGTATAATCCTTCCGAGTGGTACAACCGCTTTTCCGGGTACTATGCCGTAGAAAGGAGCGGTTGATGGTGTGAGCTGGGTTGCGAGATCTAGATTCATCTTTCGTAGGGTGCTTGCAAAGATAACATTGAGTCCTGCTCCGCCATCGATGAGTACCCTACCAAGTGTATATCCAGCGACCGTGGGGTCCAAAACTAGCGGGTAATGGCCTGCATTGGAAACACTGGTCCATTGATCTGCTCTGGAGAAATTAATCAGATGTTCGGACCAGTCGAGGTATTTGGGTGTCGCTGGTTCGGTGGACATGATCTCTCGCAGGGAAAGCTTCTGAAGCCTCTTGTTGTCACTGGTAGTTACTCCCTCAAAGATGACATTAATAGTTCCTTTGGGGTGTTCAAAGCCACCGGCGTCCTGTTAAGGATCCTCAGCTGTCTTCTTGCCTTTGTATTTCTTGTTCTTGTTGAAGTCGGAGTTCAAGCCTCGCTCCTTGAGCTGTCGGCAGTGCCTTGCTTGATGTCCACCTTTCGGATGGAAAGGGCAGGGTCCGTCGAGTAAGTCATCAAAGGTGAATGGCTCGTTTCCCTTCTTCTGAGGCTCCATGGCAGCAACAGTATTATCTCCTGCCCTTTTCCGGGTTTTTTGCTGTGGTGCCTGGTTGCCTCTCAGGTTGTTTCCTCGATCACCTTGCGTGTTTCTATCGGGGAAGCGTTCCTGTGTGCGTTCCTCTGTCGCCATCATGGAGTTTACAGCCCGATGGAACTCATCAGCGGTGGTCGGGTCCTGCTTGATGAAATCTTTGTAATTGTACCTTTCACAAATACCGTTGCCAAAAAGGTCAATTACTTCTCTGTCTGTAATGTCGGATACTGTAGAGCGGATTTCTGAGAATCGCCTATAGTACTCCCGCATTGATTCGTTTTTCTGTTGCTTGCAGGTTCTGAGCTTAGTCCGGGGATCTGATCTCTCTGGGACACCAGCAAAGTTTTCAACGAAGATACGATTTAGTTGTTCCCAGGAGTCGATGGACTCGGGTTTAAGCCTGTCAAACCAAGCAAGCGGCATTGTCTCTAGAGCCATTGGGAGGTAGAGTGCTTTGACGTCGTTGCTTCCACCCGCTAGCTCGACTGCTTGAGCATACAGCCTGAGCCACCGTTTAGGTTCTGTCTTCCCGTCGTACTTTGAGTAATTCCCGGGTTTGAATTTTCGCGGGAACGAAACTACTCGAAGCCTTTGGGAAAAGCAGGGGAAGCGATCAACTGCGTCGGATGCTGCAACTGCGATTCCTCTGTATGAAGATTCGGTTCCTCCCTCAGCTTGGTTGGGTACTCGGTGGCCCAGACGGCTCCTTGCTGGGATACGACCGAGTCGCTCTTGAACCGGCCGCCTTTGGCTCGGGTGAGATGAGGCTTGCTCATCAGCTATGGATTCAAGATTCCGCCCCCGTAGTTGGAGTGCGGTAGTCTGGAGCATGACTAGTCATCGCTCTTCATCAGGGGTGCGATTGGTCTTGGCTCCCATCTCCGTAGCTAGAGCTAGTATGTTTTGATAGGGAGTCTGGAAGACTTTATGGCCGGCGACCCTCATGAACTCGGGTTCAAGGTTGCGAGAACAATCAGGGCGCCATCTGTTAAGATCATCCTGGGAGTGATTTTCTTCAGTGCGAGCTTGACGCTCTGCCTCTGCTTCTAGATGCCTCCGGGTGTTGTACTCCTCTAGTCGTGCATTGTAGCGATCTACAGCTTCCTTGCGGTGAGTTGCTCGCCTTCTGCGGGCCTCCTTAGCTTGATTCCTTCGGATTCTTTCAGCTTTCAAGGACTCAGTTTCCCCGGGTCCTTCCAGATCATTGTCGAAAATCATACTCAGAGTTTCATCGTCTTGAAAGACATCTGGTGGGGTTGGTGGTCGTAGAGATGACTGATGCCCCGCCATGAAGACTTCACGAGTGTAGCCCTGGTTTGATGATCCCGGTGTTACTGATTCCAAAGTAGAAGTGCTGGAGATTAGTTCCGTTGTGGAGTCGTGTTCCTCAAAAGGGAGCTGATGTCCGTGCTGGTATGGAAGTTGCTGGTCAATTGTGCCAACCAGTCTAGCCGGGGCAGGCTGAATTGGCCAATGGACAATGTTACCCTCCTTGGTAGAGCTGAAAACGAGTCCTTGCTGAGCTCCCGTCAAAGGTATCTGGTGGTACTCTTTGAATCCTGCACTGATCAGGTTCTGGAAGTTTTCAGCAGAGTTCCGCAGCCCAAAGGGGATGCCATAGCTGGTGTCCGGGTCCTTTGCTTCAGACTTTGAGTTGGAGTAGGAGTCGGGCACTTCTGCATGGTCCCCAGGGTTCGGCGGGTCTTGGATTGCTAGATTTGCTAGGCTCTGGGCGAGATCTTCTGTCTTTGGCGTGGCTTGCAGCTTCGATTCAGTGTCAAGCTGCCTGTGCAGCTTTCCTTGATCATCTGCAATGCAAGTCCATGAGCCAAAAACGAAAATTGACCCCGCCGAGAACATGTTGTCGTGGTTCGCCGGGCTCTTGATCGTCGAATCGCCGAAAGCCCCTACCTGGTGCGCCAGCTGTCGGTGTTTGTTAACCGACAACTCGTCTTGAGTAATCTCAGACGATTTGTTCGGTGGGGATCGGCGTTCGTAGGACTCGGCGAGTACACAGGGACAGCGATTTATACTGGTTCAGGCCGCTAAATAGCGTAATACCTTACGTCCAGTGCAGCGTGTGCCTTGTGTATTGTTATGATTCAATGTTCGATTATCTAGAGCCTGCGCCCGGTTCCCCTTATATGTCTGGGTGAACCTTAGCGCAGACCGAGTCCTAGCCGGTTACAATATTGGAGTCCTATTCTAATTACAGGACTTCCTTTTACAACTCGGCTAAGTTACAAACTAGAGTCCTAATCCAAGTACACTTCGTTACAAGTCTTCGGATCTCAAAAGCCATCCTGGATTAGTCGGAGTAATCATCGATAGATGATATCTCTGACATCCTGGTCCGTCATCCTCCTCTGATCTTTGGAAGTGGCATAGGAGACTTGGTCACCTGAGCTTCGACTTGCTTGCAAGGCTTAGTTCACTTGGCCTAATCCGAGGATTGCCCAAGTTATCCATGGAGAAGGATCTTGTTTGCCACTCTTGTAGACATGGGAAGATGGTTGCCGCTCCCCACCATCCAGTGACTCAGGTCATGACCAAGCACCCTGGAGAGCTTTTGCACATGGACCTTGTTGGTCCGGCTCGGGTGAGCTCGGTTGGGGAGAAGTGGTATGTGCCTGTTGTTGTTGACGACTTTTTGAGATATTCGTGGGTCTTCTTTTTAGCTGAGAAGACCGAGACTTTCTCCTTTGCTCACAATCTGATTTTGCGTCTTCAGAACGACTTCCCTTTGAACTCGATGCGAGCTATTAGGAGTGATAATGGTTCCGAATTCAAGAATTCGGATTTTGAGAAGTTTTGTAACTCTTTGGGTTTAGAGCATCAATTTTCTTCCCCCTACACACCGCCTCAGAATGGAGTTGTAGAAAGGAAGAATCGAACCCTTGTAGAGATGGCTAGGACGATGCTCGATGAGCATAGGACTCCTAGGCGATATTGGGCCGAAGCTATGAGCACTGCATGCTACATTTCCAATCGCATTTTTCTCCGAGCTTTCTTGAAAAAGACTTCTTATGAGTTGCGTTTTGGAAAACAGCCCAAGGTGAGTTCTTTTTGGGTTTTTGGTTGCCACTGTTTCATACTTAAGAAAGGCAATCTGGACAAGTTTGAGTCTCGTTCTTCTGACGGTGTGTTTTTGGGTTATGGCACTCATACTCGCGCATATCGTGTACTTAACCTTGACACTAACCAAGTCATGGAGACATCAGATGTCACATTCGACGAGACCATGGTTTGTCCCTCTTCTCATTTTGAGCGTGCAGGTGATCATGAGGTGGGCGAGCCTCTTTTTGATGATGAGGAAGAAGGTGCTGAAGGGATGGACGACCCAGCACCTCCTCCACCTGCTGTGTCGTAAAGAGCGGCTTCTACTACGACTCACGGCCCCGATCCCTCTTCTTCGACTTGGGGGCCGTGGGATCCACCACCCTGAGCGGTACCTTTTGTACCCGGGGAGGCACCAGCTGTTGTTGAGGGGGAGATCACTTCTGCTCGGGAGGCGCCACGACATATCCAGCGCCAACACCCGCCTCAGCAGATGATCGGCAGCATCGGCAAACGTGTCACTCGGTCAAGGTCACAACAAATCTCTCACTTTGCTCATTCTGCATTTGTTGCTGATTTTGAACCCCGAGATGTTGGACACGCTTTATCTGATCCAGATTGGGTAAATGTCATGCATGAGGAGTTAGAAAATTTTGAAAGAAATCGGGTTTGGGTTCTTGTTCCTCCTCCTCCTGAGTGTCATCCTATTGGGACAAAATGGGTTTTCAAAAACAAACAAGGAGAGGATGGCCATGTTGTGAGAAACAAGGCCAGACTAGTAGCCCAGGGGTATAGTCAGAAGGAGGGGATAGACTATGAGGAGACTTTTGCTCCTGTAGCTCGTTTGGAGGCGATTAGGATACTCTTGGCTTTTGCTGCATCCAAAGGGTTTAAACTTTTTCAAATGGATGTCAAGAGTGCCTTCTTAAACGGCTACATAGAAGAGGAAGTGTATGTGAGACAACCCCCCGGTTTCGAAAATCCCAAGTTCCAAACCATGTTTTTAAACTTCACAAAGCTTTGTATGGTTTGAAACAAGCCCCTAGAGCCTGGTATGATAGGTTGAAAACATTTTTGCTTGCTAAGGGTTTTAAAATGGGATGTGTGGATAAAACGCTTTTTCTTCTCAAGCAAGGCAATGATACTCTCTTGGTCCAAATTTATGTGTATGGAAAAATGGAGTCGGGTCTTCTACATGGATGATATCATTTTCGGTGGTTCTTCTCACGCTTTGGTTGCAAAGTTTGCAGACACTATGAGCAGGGAGTTTGAGATGAGCATGATGGGCGAGTTGACGTTTTTCCTCGGGTTGCAAATCAAACAATCCCGAGAGGGAACGTTCGTGCACCAGGGCAAGTACACTAAGGACATCCTGAAGATGTTTAACATGGGTGAGGCCAAGCCTCTTCCAACACCCATGCCGACCACGGCGGCCCTGGATGCAGATGTGGATGGAGAAGTTGTCGACCAGAAGGAGTACCGGAGTATGATCGGGTAGCTGCTGTACCTGACGGCGACACGCCCGGACATTCAGTTCGCGGTGTGTCTGTGCGCGCGATTTCAGTCGTCGCCACTGTTGGTATAAATTAACGCACACTCTACTTTATCCGCAAGCGCACAGATAAAATCTACCGATGTAGCACTTCACCGGAGTAACCCAGTTTTAATATCGAACCCAAAGGAACGGATAGTGTTTAAGCCTTAAAGTCTAACCCCTGAGTAGCTAACAAGGACGGAGAATCTAGAAGTATAGAGGGGATCATTAAGGCGGTCTAATTCCAATTTAAGAGTGATATGCTTATATTATTCTTAGTGGGGAAGTTGCCATGAAAGGTCACAAATAGAGTATGAGTCTTTTATGCAAATGTATAATCCTACCGAGCCTACACACGGGTAAGTGGACTATAGAAGAATCAACAAGGCTATAAGAGTCACCCTTGCGAACAACCACTACTACCGGCGTTATAGGAGGCATATATGAGCTATCAAGTCTAAGCACCACGCTTACACTATCCAACTACTCTAACTCTAGAATGACTAGAATTAAAGTACTCAAAAGAGAGTCATAAATCTTTAAGAATAATAAGAACAATAGCTCAAACTTAAATATAGACGTTGATTACGGAAACAATCGCTGAAGTTGATGATGAACTTGAATCCACAGGTACAAGATGAAGAAGTGGATCCGACAGGCCGGAGCTCCTTCTTGATCTCTTCCTCTCTCTCTCTCTCTTCTAGTTCTAATATAAGACTAGGTTCTAAACCTAACTAGAGGGATAACTAGTCTTCTACTTGATAGCTAGCTCTTGATTACAACTAGATGAACTAGATCTAATTCTAGATGAACTAGAAGAGATTCATCTAGAGGGACCTCTACTTCTAATTGAAACCCTAGTTTCTGATGTGGAGATGAATAATGAAGATGGAGATGCCTGGAGAGGGGGGTCTGGGGCTGCTTATATAGCCCTGAGGGATCAACCGCGGCCGTTAGATCAAACCGACTTCAGGGACGGTGGAGATGAGTCCTAGGGTTCGGTGGAGGAAGCTTGCAGAAGACGGAAGCCAGCGGGCCCGGGGGGAGACCGGTCGGTCTCATGGTGGGACCGGTCGGTCCCACCTGGCAGGATCCCGCGGTGCCCGACCTCCTGGTGTCTTCTGGTGTCCTCTGGAGTCTTCTAGAAACTTCCTGACGTGGCAGTTGCGTTATCTCCCGTCGGTTTCCTTCTAGGGGAAGCAATCAGCGCTGGTTTCCTGGTTTAGTCCCTACAGAATCACAATTCACCAAAACTCGTGGAATATTGTCAATTAAAACCCTAAACCTTTGTTGGTGATTGAATTCATGCCCTTTTCATATTTATTTGTCCTTTAATTTTGATAGATAACCAGTGTCAACAATTCCCCCAAGCTTACCTTTTGCTAGTCCCTTAGCAAAACCAAAACTTAACAATGGATCAGGAGTTGCTACTATATCTTCACTTCCAACAAGTATACCTGCTGTTAAACAAAAATTCTCCAAAACATATCATGTTATTCTTCATGAGCCTTATTACTCTTATATTAGATCTTAAATAATTGAGAGATTGAACAATCGAATCAAGCACTATGTCTCTAGTTCTTTCACTTCACCTTTATCCCGGAGTTTTAATTAATTTTCAAAAGTATTAATACATATGTTGTCAAATTAAACAATGGATCCAAAGAGAAAGTCAACCAACCATTGAATCAAGAAGTGCATGTGTATGGAAAAATGGAGTCGGGTGCTCTTTTGAATATATTCACTCTCTTCTGTTTATCAGAGACATATGGCTATGAGGCTAATTCTACTATCGGGCACGTGCCCATTTTTTCTGACATTTTTTTCTTCTTTTTTTTCTTTTCGAGGTTCCGGACACTTGTCCCTTTTTATTTCCTCGGATCTTTTTTTTTCTTTTTCTCTCTTTTTTTTCTTTTTTTTTAATAGCCATATGCTTCCAACAAACTTCTGAGAGTGTAGCAACAGATAATTATGAGCATTTATGCAGAAGATGGATGAAATGTGTAAGTGATCTCAATTCAATGGCAAGATAACATCTCACAGGGTCACAAAGCTTAATTTAACTCAATGCAATTATTAGTCATATTCATATTTAGAAATCTCCGGAACTTTAGTGTTGTTTAGAACAATATAATAGCAGCTTAGATCATCACATGACATATCCCAATTACCTAGACCTTAGATTAAGTATTTGCCATCCATGTATTTAATTTTATTTTAAGGCATCATTATTAATTAGGAGAACTCATGCTTTGAAGGCTAGGTACTTGAAAGAAATTAGATAGAGCAACTATTCATCATTTCCATGCAAAAGATTAGAGAGAGTGTTCTTCTTTAGTTATCAACTTCTTAAAACAAACTAGACACACTATTTTATTTATTTAGTCTAACACACTTTAAGATATAATATAAAAGCCAATAATAATAGTAGTAGTAATAATAATAAAGACATACCTGAATCGCGAAGATAACGGGGGTGCGTCTCCCCCAAGCTGTTTCCCTTAATTGTGTTGACCCTTCATGTGCTCATATATTTTTATCTCTTTTTTTAATTAATGGTGAGCCTTCATGTGCCCACATTTTTTTTGTTCCTTTCTTTTTAAGGGTGAGCCTTCATGTGCTCACATATTTTTGGTGTTTTCATTTTTAAGAGTGAACCTTCATGTGCTCACATATTTTTGGTGTTTTGAATCTGTTTATAGAATGAAAAACTTAAGAGGATAAAGATACTTACGGGGATACATGGGGGTGCCTTCCCCCAAGCTGAATGTTGACGTAGTCGTTCGATCTTGCAATGTAGCAGACTGGCAGTGGATATGTCCTTCCTCTATTAGAGCTTTGGTTGATGTTGATGTTTGTTGAGACAGTGCTCCAACAGTAGATGGAGTATTCACTTGCTCGTCAGCTTTTCTTGGCCTTTCAAATCCTGTGAAACTCAAATAGACAACAAAACTTGTGGAACAGATTAAGCGTTAGTGGTTGGCCACTTAAGCCTTAGTTGTCTAGAATTTCAGTAAGATCTCTTTCTTAATATTTTTGTATTTTATATTTTTATAATGCAAGAGAAAATACACAGGATTAATGCATGCATATTTATTTTTATTATTTTTATGCCACCACGGTGAACATTCCTGTGGGTTTTTACACGCCATAGAATTATTCACATGGGGCTTTATGATGCAGTGAAATATTTTTATTTTGTTTTCTAATGTAATGAAGAAATTAAAATGTGTTGTGAATTAAATATGATGATGCAAGAATTGGTTATGGATTAAATATGAGAAATATGCAGCAAAGTAAATATAAAGATAACTACCGATTTTTACCTTTTGGCGAAGGTTCGGATATTTAGGTCCGACGAACCGGACCTTCCCTTGGTTCAGACCTCTCAAGGTTGTCAGACATTTGGAAAGTTGTTATTGATTGTACCTCTTAGGTGCAGACATTTTTTCCCATACTTTCTTGGTCTGAGTCTTCACTTCCTGTGGTTCACTGTCTTGAGGTTTCTCTCCTTTCTTTTCTGGGACAGTGTCGATAGCTTCTTCTTCATGATTGGCCTCTCTATTCTTGATAGTTTGTCTTCTTTGGCTTTGAGAGTGGCCTCTTTCACTTCTATTCTTCTTGGGTGCTTCATTGGGCATGTAGCTGATGAAGTTGCATCGTGCCTTTTCACCAGGAAAATGAAAAATGGATTTCCTCTTGTAGATGATTGTACTTGTAGCGTAGAGGAATGGTCTTCCTAGGATGAGGTGGACATCATCGTCTTCTTATGTCGAGGATCAAGAAGTCTGTGGGGATTTCATGACCTCTAATTCTGACTACGACGTCCTCCATCATTCCTTCTTGTTTATGCCACATGATATGGTGTCACTCATGTCATTTGTTTGTCCAGCAATTTGAAGTGAAGCGTTAATTATGGACGTTGGCAGCATCTTGCTCAGTGTGCATGTTCTTGTAGATCTAGGACCTTCACTCTGTAGAATTTGGGAGTGACAAACTTCTCCATGTTTTGCTCAAGAGTGTGTCCTGCTCATAAAGACAAGGTAGAGATCAAGTGCATAGGCTCTGTTGGTGG
Organism: Coix lacryma-jobi var. lacryma-jobi; assembly: GCA_009763385.1. NCBI lineage: Eukaryota > Viridiplantae > Streptophyta > Magnoliopsida > Poales > Poaceae > Coix > Coix lacryma-jobi. Next base: position 141,441,493 of record CM019822.1, on the reverse strand, counting down.
AAAAACACCAACAGAACCAAAAGTTTTGTTTATTCCTCTCTAACCTTAGGCACATTGCACGAGACAAACTTGTTGTTTATGTGTTCTATTCAATCTTAACATGAGTGATATGATCAGAGGATGAGCATAAAAGTAGCATCTTAAAATATTTAACAGATCAAATTACTTAACCCAAGGAAGGATAATCTATGCATAAAGTGTTGATTATCTTCCAAAGGTTTAGATGCACAACATTTTAGCTCATTTAGTTAAGACAGTGAGATTCAAGAGAGTAAAGCTAGGAACAAAGATCAAAGGACTGAATATGTAGAGTTGATTAGATTGGATCAAGTGAGGTGCAATTTAAACATGTTTAGTTCTTTATTTATGTTCATACTAGAATCAAGAAGAAGCTTTTTAAAGTGATGGTTACTTACCTTGAAATGTTACTTTGTGATTGAAGTGTGATGTGTCGAACCACCTTGTGGAAGCTTCTCTTGTCTAGCTGGTTGTTGTTTATGAATGGCTTGTCTTCTCTTGTTTGTCTCACAGTGTGCTTGAGAGGAGGAAGATCACAGTGGAATCATCTTTATAGGTATCGACCTTCCTTCTCTTGTGTCAACTTATCAGTGAAGGCGCATTGTTCTTCGAGTATGCTGACTAGGATCCCCTCTCTTTCTTGTATTAATTCTGTACTATGAGGATGTAGGGACAGTTCCGCATTCTTCTCTTGTCAACCTTTCTTGTTTTCCTTTAATCATTGGGTTGACAAGAGACTTGAAATTAGTGCTGCTACTCGAGTGCCTTTATGATAGTCTTTTGTCTTGTAATGTCACAACCGAGACTTGTCCTCTCAATAGTGTCTAGATGATGGAGATCTTATCGACTGTTCTTCTTGATTTGCTGGCTCAGGTACATTCTCTCCATCTTCTACTCTTGTGGTGCAGTGGCTTCATCCTTCATGATGCCCTCCTCAATTCTTGGCAGTTGGTTCTCCATTCGATGTCTTCTCTTGGTTCTCTATGGCTGCTCATAAGTGTTGTAGATGTTGAAGGTGTAGCAAAAGATCCAAAAGTTGACTTCTCCAGGTCCGATAAAGATGATAACATTGATGGTGTTCAATAACGATCTTCCAAGAATGAGTGATGGATCATACTTCTCTTCTTGACTGGGGTAGCATCTAGTGGTTTGTACTGATCAAAGTGGTGGGTAGAAGATCAATATGTTTGAAGTTGGGTTTCTCCTTCCCCCCTTTGATTGTGAAACATATCTAGACAACGGAATTCTCTCCCAGGCTGGCTTGTGATGTAGATGGACTCCCAACAACATGTTCATGTGTTTGACTTGTAGATCTTGCTATTGTTGTAGTGGTACCATCTTGTCTCCCAAGCTAGCTCTTGATTAAAAAGAAGATAACTCCCCACTTCTTGTCTTGATGTCTTGGACAATGATGGTTGCAGGCATAGGTTGTCTCATACGAGGTAAGTTGCATCCTGTTTGTCATCAGCGCCCAAGTAAGACTCAAAGCTAGGCTAGCATCATTTGTAATCTGAGAGTAGGTTTGTGTGTTTATGGCTTGAGTTTTGGATCTTCAATGTTCAGACCAAACCATAGATGAGCAAAATCTCTCTCCTGCGTAATGTTAGTGGACATATACCCGAAGGATTGCAAGAATTTGAAGCATGGGTTGTTGTCCACAACTTTATGTATTTTGCATCTATGCTAATAAAAAGATGTTTTTAGGATTATTTTAGCGTAGACTAGTATTTTATGTGTTGGCTGCACTTAACATGATTCAAGGAAAAAGATAACTTGCAGTAGAAGACAAAATAAATAAACTTTGATACTCACAGTTCTTTCATCCATGATGAATCTGCTGAGTCTTCATTGTGCAAGAGTTGTTGAAGTTCATTATACGCCTTGCTTCATCTCCAGTGTGAGTTCATCTCCGAACTTTCCCAAATTGATATTGAAAGTTTGCCTGCAGGGGTTAGTCCAACAAAATATCCAACATCCACTATAGCATACTGTCGGCTCAAAAAACAACCTAGACACCACGTCTAATTTGATCTAGGAAGGCATTTTAACTTAATTGCTTAAATTAAAAGCCTTTGAAAGCAAGGTCACCACTCCTAAACTAGGCACCATGCTTAATTTAAGAGATGCATGAAAGTACTCCAAACCTAAACATATAATATAGCGAATGAGGGTAGCATGAAAGCATTATAGAGATTTATTCAGATGGTGATCAAAGAGCATTATTAGTATATGAGCATATCTTAAAGGTAGGGATAACCAACATAGCAACACGGCAAGAGATGCTCTTAGAAAGTCTATTCCTCAAGCTTGGATTTTGCACAAATCAAGATTGGATGAATGCAATTCAATGTTGCATGATGATTGGTGGGACATACCTTGTGTTTGTTGTTCCTTCGTTCTTTTCTGCTCCAGATCTGGAAAGGTTAGTGACAAGAATACCCGAAGGAATAATTCCATAATTATATTTCTATGCTCATTACAAAGACAGTGCAACAGAAAGGTAGGCATAGCTCATAACCAGGTATTATGATGGGGTATAAGGATTCTACTGGTTATAGCTTGCTCATGGGGTAGTGATAGATAAGAGTGGAATTGAAAACAACATTCATAAGAATGAACACAAAAATAATGAAAAGACTGGGACAAAAAAGGAAAAGATAAAAGTATGATTACAAGGTTAAACTAAGACTTAAGTTGATCTACCGTTCCCCGGCAACGGCGCCAGAAATGCTTGTTGGTATAAATTAACGCACACTCTACTTTATTCGCAAGCGCACAGATAAAATCTACCGATGTAGCACTTCACCGGAGTAACCCAGTTTTAATATCGAACCCAAAGGAACGGATAGTGTTTAAGCCTTAAAGTCTAACCCCTGAGTAGCTAACAATGACGGAGAATCTAGAAGTATAGAGGGGATCATTAAGGCGGTCTAATTCCAATTTAAAAGTGATATGCTTATATTATTCTTAGTGGGGAAGTTGCCATAAAAGGTCACAAACAGAGTATGAGTCTTTTATGCAAATGTATAATCCTACCGAGCCTACACATGGGTAAGTGGACTATAGAAGAATCAACAAGGCTATAAGAGTCACCCTTGTGAACAACCACTACTACCGGCGTTATAGGAGGCATATATGAGCTATCAAGTCTAAGCACCACGCTTACACTATCCAACTACTCTAACTCTAGAATGACTAGAATTAAAGTACTCAAAAGAGAGTCATAAATCTTTAAGAATAATAAGAACAATAGCTCAAACTTAAATATAGACGTTGATTACGGAAACAATCGCTGAAGTTGATGATGAACTTGAATCCACAGGTACAAGATGAAGAAGTGGATCCGACAGGCCGGAGCTCCTTCTTGATCTCTTCCTCTCTCTCTCTCTCTTCTAGTTCTAATATAAGACTAGGTTCTAAACCTAACTAGAGGGATAACTAGTCTTCTACTTGATAGCTAGCTCTTGATTACAACTAGATGAACTAGATCTAATTCTAGATGAACTAGAAGAGATTCATCTAGAGGGACCTCTACTTCTAATTGAAACCCTAGTTTCTGATGTGGAGATGAATAATGAAGATGGAGATGCCTGGAGAGGGGGGTCTGGGGCTGCTTATATAGCCCTGAGGGATCAACCGCGGCCGTTAGATCAAACCGACTTCAGGGACGGTGGAGATGAGTCCTAGGGTTCGGTGGAGGAAGCTTGCAGAAGACGGAAGCCAGCGGGCCCGGGGGGAGACCGGTCGGTCTCATGGTGGGACCGGTCGGTCCCACCTGGCAGGATCCTGCGGTGCCCGACCTCCTGGTGTCTTCTGGTGTCCTCTGGAGTCTTCTAGAAACTTCCTGACGTGGCGGTTGCGTTATCTCCCGTCGGTTTCCTTCTAGGGGAAGCAATCAGCGCTGGTTTCCTGGTTTAGTCCCTGTAGAATCACAATTCACCAAAACTCGTGGAATATTGTCAATTAAAACCCTAAACCTTTGTTGGTGATTGAATTCATGCCCTTTTCATATTTATTTATCCTTTAATTTTGATAGATAACCAGTGTCAACAGCCACGCACTTCTCACCATCAGGCGGTCAAGCGCATTATGAGGTACTTATGCTTCACTCCAGAATTTGGGATTTGGTATTCTGCTTTCTCCACCCTCTCCCTTTGCGGTTACTCTGATGCCGATTTTGCTGGTTGCCGTATTGATCGCAAGTCCACTTCTGGGACTTGTCAGTTTATTGGTTCTTCTCTTGTATCGTGGTCTTCTCGCAAGCAGTCTAGTGTCGCCCAGTCTACCACGGAGGCTGAGTATGATGCTGCGGCTAGCTGCTGTTCCCAGTTGCTTTGGATGATGGCCACTTTGCGTGATTTTGGTCTGAGCTTTTCTCGAGTTCCTTTGCTTTGTGACAGCACGAGTGCTATTAGCATTGCTAAGAACCCCGTGCTGCACTCTAAGACCAAACACATTGATGTGCGCTTTCATTTTCTGTGAGACCACTATGAGAAGGGTGATATCGACCTTCGCCATGTCGATACTCATCATCAGTTGGCTGATATTTTCACCAAGCCTTTGGACCAATCGACTTTTGCTAGGTTGAGAGGTGAGCTTGGTGTGTGTTTCCCCTTTTAGATGGGGGAAACATTTTTGACTCTTGTATTTTAAACTGACTTTGTGTTTTTCATTTTGGTTTCTTCATGCATCTTTGCATTTCATCTTGCATATTTACATTCAGAACTTCATGAATATAATCTTTAGAATGTGGCTTTGCTCTGTCTAGTATTTGCTCTGATGCTTTAAGATGATGCTTGTAGCTTATGCTCCTTCTAATCACTAATGCATGTTGTGAGCTGAGCTATTTTTTTAATGGTGAACCTGCTTAATGTACATAAAGCTTGAAACTGTTCACCATTGAGATAAGCAACTAGCATGTGTAGGATGTGTAGAATGCACTCGTGCTTTTCATATATGCTAGGTTGCTATGTCTCTAGTTCTGAGTCATTCACTTGCTTGGTATGTTCATATTCTGAGATAAATTTGACCCAAGTTAAGTGAATTGGAAAGATCGAGACGGGACTGCTTGTCAGCACATCACAGTTTCGAGACTGTTTCTCATTGCACTTTGAGTTAAACTTGAGCTGTGTAGTGTATGACCGAAACTGTTGCTTTAAGCTTCTGATTGCTTTTGCATAGGCTTCGCACAGTGGAAAAGTTAGGCAATGACAAGCTTTCAACCTCTCGCAAACACATGCTGAAATTTTAACTTGTGTAATTTAACTATTGCAACTCCGATAAAATTTGGATACACAAGACTATGTTTCACTCTATAGCATGATGGTTGAATTGTGCTAGGGGTAGTTCACATTGTATACATGTTTAGCACTTGTTTGATTTCTTGTCTATACATGTTTGGTGCTATTTTGATGGTGAATACCTTTTGGCTAAAAACTGCTCACTTGTTCTCATATCGCATTTGGTGATCAGCTTGAGCCTTTGCTAGCATTTGGTGCATTTTAATGAGTCATCGGATCAGCACTTTGTCGAGCATCTTCATATTCTATCGACTATACTCCGGAAGCTGCTAACTTGCATGTTGACTCATATGCATTTTGGAAGGGGGGGTTTTGCTTGATGGTGCATTTTCAACTAAGGGGGAGAAAATATTGACAAATCATGAGTGCCTTCTATGTTCAACTAAGGGGGAGCTTTTTGAGTTGAACTAAGGGGGAGATTTCCTAGTTGTGTGTACCATTCGAGGGGGAGTTTGCTCGCTGCTGCGTTTTCGAGCTGGTAACAGTTGGTTTGGAGCATTTTTGGTAGCTAGTTGTGTTGAGCCTTTGCCTCTTTCTTGAGGAACTAGCACCTTTGATCTTTTATGCTCGTCAGCTGATTTCTAGCTTTCTTCAGTTGGTACCGAGCTTCCTCGCTAGCGGTGTTGAGCCCGTTCTGCCTCTTCTTGAGGGCTAGCTCTGTTTTGCTTGAATTTCAGTTGATTTTTCAATTGGTATCGAGCTTTCACGCTAGCGGTGTTGAACCTGTTCTACCTCTTCTTGAGGGCTAGCTTTGCTTTGCTTGGTTGCGTCGAGCCGTTGCCCATGTCTTTGGGAACCAAGTTGTTTTGCTCATTCCACTTGACCTTCTTCGGCTTTGATATGCTTTTGGGTCATTTGGTCGAGTTCTCTCTCCTTCTTCCTTCCTTCCTCTATTCTATTATGATTTGTGTTGGTAGTTGACAATGCACTCATCAAGGGGGAGATTGCAGATACATGGGTGTATGCCGAGTCTCTGAGTGATGAGTGATTGTCAACTGGGATAATGCGCATGTTCTTTGGCTTGTGTTGTGCAGGTGTCGAGCACGGATACAGTGATCAAAGGCAAGGTGAAGGTCAAGTAGAGACGTGCCGTGCCGATGGACCGAGAGTGGCGAAGGGCGGACGTGAGGCTTGGACTGAGGGACCGGTGGCCCGAGGATCAGCTGTGGTGGCTGGCAGCCTGGGACAGCGACAAGCGAAGACTTGCGGGCACGGTGTTGCCTGGGTCAAGGACCTGGGGACACGTGTCGGTGGACGGGGTGCACGGGCGGTGCATCCCCTCGACGGCTCGGTTTGGTGGTTGAGCCACAGAAAAACCACCGAGTGGACAGTTTCCAGGTTTGGGTCTCAAAACCTGGGCGCTGATTGTTTCCGAGTGTGGGCCTCAAAACTCGGGCTGAGGACGGTTTCCAGGTTTGGGCCTCAAAACCTGGGTGCTGCGGGTTTGCTGAGTTTGGGCCACAAAATTCAGGCGATGGACTGCGGGTTTCCCGGTTTGGGCCTCAAAACCGGGGGTTGGTCGTGAAGGCTGGTTTCCCGGTTTGGGCCTCAAAACCGGGGGGCAAAGTCCAGGAAAAGGACGAGCGGAGCGGAGGCGGCACGTGGCGGCAATCGGTGAGGTTGCGTCGAGGCAACGCTACCAGTTGTGCGGGCGTGGCCGTCGGATCACCAGCATCTTCGAGTTGGTCCAGAATAACCCTAGGGTTTAGCTGGTTCGCTCTGTAAGTATTGAGGGGTAGAGTAGGAAATAGAATTAGGATAAGTAGAGGGAGACACTCTCCTCCCATTCTATCTCAGTCATTTGCTCTTTTGCTTCTAGGGTTTCCTGCTCTCCCACATCCCTGCTGTAGCGAACTGAGATCCATAGAGAAGACAATCATACCTCTGTGTCCGTGAGATTTTGAGGAAGTGAGACCGTAATCTCACTATTGTAGCGTGTGGTAGCCACACGGTTGCAAATTCGTGGTTGTGATTTGCGTTTTGTTCTTGTTCCTCGCGGATTGCTTTTCTCCACGATTTTCCCGTTGATCGATCTCTTTGTTCGTTACGTCTTTTGCGATTTTGTTTGAACAGAGATATTCTAGATCGTGAGGCACTTCTTTCCACTGAAGGAATTCTCCTCTAACCTCACGAGCTAGTAGATCGATTGATTTTCGTTTCGGGTCAAGTTTTTCTCCATTCCCCCGAATTTCTTCGATTCATCGATTTGGAGATAGGTTTGAGCCATGATCTCTTAGAGATAGCTCACTATTCTCCTTGTGATTCCTCTCACCAAGTTTGATCCCTAGAGGATTCGTTTTGGGTGAGATTGAATCAAATCGGTGGACGAACTGCCCAGTTTCGGGGTGACCGGACGCTTGGCTCGGGCTGACCGGACGCACCCCTAGAGTCCAGTCGTTGATTGTTCTTCGCAGTTCTTCTCTGTGTGTTGACCGGACTCACCCGTGGAAACTGACTGGACTCACAGGTAACACTGTTCCCGTTTTTGTTTGGACTGACCGGACTCTGAGGTAGTGACCGGACGCTCGAGGACAGCGAGTCCGGTCACAAACAGAGAGCTCCCAAAACCGTTTTGGCTTGACCGGACGCGTCCGGTGCTCACTGACCGGACGCGGGCCAGAGTCCGGTCAAGTGCAGTTCGCACTGTTTCGTCCACAGTCCGTTCGTCCGTTGTCAGATTTGGTTTCCGTCTTTTGCGTTTGGTTTCTAGGGTTGTATTGTGTCCCGCTGTGCTTCTCGGAAGCATCCACCCTACATCTAGGGTCGTGGACACTTGCAAGCTCTAGGGTTTGCCTTTGGGGTTGATTCTTGGGACAGTGGCGACAAGTTTCTGAAAGGAAAATTTGAAGCTCCCATTCACCCCTCCCTCTGGTCGCTTTCTGGTAGCACTTTCGGTCCTTCAGTGTCTACAGCGTTGCGACTGGTATAGAACCATTGCTTCGCTTTTCCTAGCAAAGAGAAAGGAAAGAGACGAAGACAGATGGCTTCTTGTGTGATCCCCTTAATGGTGAAGGTGCTGCAAATCTCCAAGAATTGTTGGAGATGAGCATTGGCATCCTCATGGGCTTTGCCACAGAACGGGCTAGCTTGGACCGTCGTGATCAGAGCCGGTTTCAACTCAAAATTGAGGTTGGCTTCGATCACGGCTGGTTCTGTCGCTACATTAGCGGCAGAAGGAGCAGAAAACTCACGAATGGTCTTGTTGGCCATCGTGAAGATAGAACAAGATAAGAAAGAAAGAAGTTGAAGAAGATGAAGGAAAAAGATAAGAAGGACTAAGGAAAGAAAGAATGGGGTAAGATGGGATTCGCTAAGCGGGAGCTTAAGCGAAGATAAATTCGACACGGACTCAACCGATACACCGATTGGCTTCCCCGGCAATGGCGTCAGAAATGCTTGTTGGTAGTTCTTAACTTCACTAAAGATAGAGCTAGGCAACTATCCCCGGTAACGGCCCAGAAATGCTTGTTGACACTTGCTAACGTCGTTACTAGGAGTAGACTATGGAGTCTATCCCCGGCAACAGCTCCAGAAATGCTTGAAGCAAGTCTAGTCACTATACCTAAAGGAGTGAAGCTAAAGCAGTTATCTACTAATGTCAAATGGGGTTGTCAATCCCGACACTAGTAGGAGCTACCTAGAGAGATTGCAATCTACCAGGAGGAGATTCTGCAAGCGCACAGAACTATCGTAGTAGCACTTCGCATGTGAGTACTAGGTGTCGATTTATTTGATCCCAAGGGAAGGCTAGGGTGGTGTATGAGTCGAGTCAAGGAGGGGATGAGAGTCGAAGAATAAGAAAAGGGAAAAGGAGAAAAGAGGAGATGAAAGGGAGAGGATGAGAGGCTAGAAAGAATATATGGATGGATAGGTAAGGATGAATGAAATGGCTAAGGTAAGGTGGATGGATAAATAGATAGGGGATAACTAAGGATAACTAATAACTAATAACTACTCCTAGATAACTATGAAGCAAGATAACTACGAAGCAAGATAACTATGAAGCAAGATAACTACGAAGCAAGATAGGCAAATGTCAATTAAGCAACCAAGTTAAGTATAGTTTTATTCCTATCTTGTCAAGTACCGAGGCGTACTAGCCTTTACCACTGACTTAGGTTGAACGCTAGCACAACGAGCCTTACTGTTAAACTGGGCCAACTACGTGGTGGAATTCAAGGCGCACAGGGCTGTCACCACCTGCTTGCTACCACAGCTATCCGGGGGTCCAGCCGTATCTGAAGGTAAGTCTATAACTAAGCACCACGCTTAATTATATTCTAACTATCTCTACCCTAGCTTTGAATAGAGACACCCTTGCGGACGTCAGAGCAAATACTTGACTTAATAAGATAAACACTAAACTAACTAAGCATCCTATTGGCAAAGATCAAACACTAATCTCACTAGAGATTAACTACTATGGCTAAGTGAATTGAACTGTAGGATAGCTAGGCACTCAAGCAATCAATCAAGTATACTACTCAATACTGATAAGTAGAATAAAGTAATACTTGAAATGATGAACTAGAATATAGTAAAGTGCTTGAAATACAAGAGCAAAACCTGAACTGGAGATGAAGGAAGACTCTTCCCAACTCCAGGACCGATCACTCGCACGCTTCTACTCTTGAGCTAAGCCTTGAGCAGCGCTTCCGCGAGGGCAATGAGGCAAGGATGCCTTGCTCTACTAGCTACCTACTTGCCTAAGCTTGGCTAAACCCTAAGCTATTAGCTCTCTAGCTCTAGCCTTGCTTTCTTGCTTGCTTGCTTTCCTCTCTTCCTTGCTTGTGTGTTATGAAGTGACGCCTCCAGGGGGTATTTATAGCCCAAGTGAGTGAGGGGGGTACTTATAGGGGGCAGCCAGCCGACCTAGGGCAAACCCTAGTGGCGGGCGCCAGCCCTAGATGGCGGCCGCCACCCCCCTCACCGTTGGATGCACCGTCATTGCTTCAACGGCATCCAGGAGCTCCAAAGAGGCGGTTGCATGTCGGTTGCATGTCCAGATAATCGCCATTCGGTCATGATCCACGCCACTCCCCTCCTGAGCCGTTCGATGCCACTGACCTAGCGACCAAGGGCCAAGATTTGGCCTTGGGGAGGTCACACGGATCGGTGACGTGGCAGGGAGTGGACTTGGGCCAACTCAAGTGGCGGGCGCCACCTAGGGGTGGCGGGTGCCACCCCCCTGAGGCCCAATTGGGCCCTGCTGAGTGGGCTTGGCCTTTGGTGGTTCAAATATCCAAATTTGGTTCAAATCCTGCATTCAAATCAAAATCTATGGACATGTGGAATTCGATTAGTTTGAAACCTATTTGACTACATTTCATGCCCTTTTTGGTGAATTTTAGGGTAACATGTTGATGGTAAAACAGGTGTTTAAGGACCATCAACACTAATGACTATATACCTGAAGCTGTTGACTTGTATTTAGGCGCATGTGCATGTGTCTTGCTCCGATAGGCATGACCTAGCTCTGATTCGCTTGTTTGAGCTCCGCTTTGTATCTTGTTCAGTTGCAATTGTCCCCAAGGGGGAGAATTTTTGTTGTATGGTGACATTTTGCAACTCTTTGTGCTTCACTTGTCGAAGGGGAGTTCTTTTAGCAAGGGGGAGTTTCTGGCATGTGTCTAGGGGGAGTCTTTTGCCTCTTGTGCTCCAATCGCTTCTTGCTGATTTTCACTTGATTTGGCGAGTTTTTTGATTGGTATGGAGCTTTTCTGCTAGTTGTGTTGAGCCTCTGTGCCTCTATCTTGAGGGACTAGCAGTCTTTGTTGGATTATGCGTCTTCACTTGGCACGGAGTTTTCAGCTAGTGGTGTTGAGCCCCTTTTTGCCTCTTCTTGAGGACTAGCTAGCTCTTGACTTGGTTGCGTCGAGCCGTTGCCCATGTCTTTGGGAACCAAGCCTTTGCCTTTGAGATAGAGTTTTGCTCTACTCTGAGTTGTTGCTCTGATCCTTTGCTTGGTTGCGTCGAGCCGTTGCCCATGTCTTTGGGGACCAAGCTTTGCTTATCTCGATTTGTCCTTCTTCGGCTTCTATCTGGGCTTTTGGGACATTTTGAGTAAGCTTTCTCTTCTATCTTCTTCTATTTCTTTTCATTTTTGATTATTGGATACTCTGTGTTGACGATGCACTCATCAAGGGGGAGATTGCGAACACAAGGTTTATATGTGCCCTTGTGGTTCCACCCTGAGTGATGAGCGATCGGTCAACAGGCTCACCGGGAGGGGTGAGTGGCAACATGTGTCTCTTGGCTGTGTTGATGTGTAGGTGTGGAGCTCGGAGACAGTGGTCGATGGCGAGGTGAAGGTCAAGTAGAGACGGGTCATGCCGATGGACCGGGAGCGGTGAAGGGCAGACGTGAGGCTTGGACCGATGGACCGAAGGGTCGAAGGACCAGTTGTGGTAGCTGGCACTTGGCTTCGATGAGCGAGAGCACATGGTGATGTGCGATGGCATCAGCCGAGTCGGGAGGAAGGCGATGGCGTCGTGGCACTTGGCAGGAGGTCGGACACGGGCTTGCATGCGGCGCAAGTGTCGTCGGCCAAGTCAACGAGGAAGGCGAAGGCGTTGTGCCCGGCGTGTAGGCTGGACATGCATCGACATCGGTGTTGGTGGTCGGGGTGTGCGAACCACACTCCTTCTACGGCGCGGGTTCGGTAGTTGAGCCTCAGAAAGCTACCATCGACAGTTTCCGAGTTTGGGCCTCAAAACTCGGGGTGGCGGGTTTCTGAGTTTGGGCCTCAAAACTCGGGGTGGACGGTTTCCAGGTTTGGGCCTCAAAACCTGGGCTGGCGGGTTTACTGGTTTGGGCCTCAAAACCGGGCGGAGGTTCCTATGCGGAACGGGTCAACGCATGGCGGCACCAAGAGGCTTGCGTCGCGACGAAGCTATCGGTGAGAAGGCGCGGCGGTCGACGGCACGACACGTGGCAGCATCCTGGAGCTTGCGTCGAGGCGAAGCGAATGATGAGGAAGATGTGTGGCCATCGGATGAAAACCTGACGGAGTTTGACCAGAATACCCCTAGGGTTAGCCTGTTCGCTCTATATATCTAGGGGTAGAAGGGGAATAATGTAATTAGGCTATATATAGAGAGGCAGCTCCTCCTCTCATTCTATCATGACAACATTTCATTCTCGCAGACTCTATTAGATTTTCCTTCCTCTAGCTGCTTGTGATCCATTGAGTGCTATAATACCTCTGTGTATTTTGTGATTCTCAGGAAACGGGACTGTAATCCCGTTGTCTACTCGTGGGGACGAGTTCCGGCTGAAATCGAGATCAAATTCGTGTTTTGTCTTGTGTTCTTCGTGTTTTATTCTTTGCCTCCTCGGAAAATTGCTTCGTTCTTCCAATCCGAGGGATGGTTTTCGATTTCGTTTGAATCACTTTGTGCTAGGACGTGAGTGTCATCTTTCCACCAAAGGATTTCCTCTCAAACCTCACGAGCACACAGATCAGGCTGAAATCGCATTCGTTCTTCGTTCTTCCCCTTTTCTAGTGTTCTTCGGATTTCTCACGATTGAGTTGGTTTGGAGCGATGATTTCCTAGGATTAGCTCTCCAACACGTAGAAGAACACTTGGGAGAAGTTTGGTTGCAGCCTCATTCGATTTGGTTGAGATTGAATCAATTTTGGTTTTGCCCCGTGCTATTTTTGTGTTGTCTGGGCATTTCCGGACAGTCCGGGACCTGACGGCAGACTGTCCGCGCATCGGGTTTTGGTCAGTTCAGTCAGGCGCAGTCCCCTGACTGTTCATTGACAAGTGAACGACGGATAGTCCGCGTTTCAAACCCAAGATAGTCTGGGAGCTGACCAGAACTGTTTCAGAACAGTTTGGTTTTAAGATTTTTGCCGGCGGACAGTTCGACATCCATGCGCAAACAATCCGGGATTCTACGGCGGACAGTCCAGGACCCTGACCCCGGACAGTCCGGGATCCTGCTACAAGTGTAGTTTTACTCCGTTGCTTTGGTGCTTGGTTTTTGGCCTTCTCTGGTAGTTCCGATGTACCTTTAGGACATCTCCTAAGGTATCCACCTATTCGTAGATCGTGAACTAGCTGGTTGTTTGAGTCTCTGTCTTTTGGGGTGATTTTCTAAGACAAGAGTCATCTATTTCTCGAGAAAAAAGTTGAGGGGCCCATTCACCTCCTCTCTGGTCGCCAATTCAGTCCTTCAGTATTAAATATAGACTAATTATAAAACTAATTCATCAGCCGGAATCTACTTTGCGGCACAAATCTATTGAGCCTAATTAGTCCATGATTTGACAATGTGGTGCTATAGAAAACATATATTAATGATAGATTAATTAGGTTTAATAGCTTTGTCTTATTAAATATGGTACAATGATGTAATTAGTTTTATAATTAATCTATTTTTAATAGACTAAATTAGTGCCAAAGAATTATCGTAGATCTGTGACATAAATCTTTTTTCCCACGTCTAAGAGCAACTCCAATGAAGTCCCTAAACAGGCCCCTATTCTATTTTTAGGAGCTCAAGCCAAAAAAACAACTTCAATGGACCTCTTATCTGGGCTCCCTGTTGATGCCCACTAATGCTCATAATTAACCATCAACTATTGCATGAAATGACACTAAATGAATTACAAAGCATAGTTGTAGGGTTTGAAACTAACAAGTTCCACGAGTTTTGGTGCTCTCACTTGTTTTGTAGGACATCAATATTTCACCATATAAAAGTATCTCAAGTGATGAATTGGAGTGCACCATTGCGAAGGGCTCGTCGAGACGATCGAAACAGACATATCATTTGCTATATTCGGGGTCCTGGATGAAAAGATATTAATTTCGCGACGAAATCTGCAAAAGAAGGATCTAGAAGACACCAGAAGACACCACGAGGCGGCCCACCATGTGGGCCCACTGGGCCAGACCGACCGGTCCCACATGGAGATCGACCGGTCGGCCACGGAGCCCGTTTCGCCTCTGCCTTCTGGAATCTTCTTCCACCGCCTCCTAGGATGCATCTCCACCGTCCCCGAAGTCGGTTTGATCCAAGGGCTCACGTTCCACGCTCCGGGCTATAAAACCAGACCCAGACCCCCCTCTCCAGGCATCTCCATCTTCATTATTCATCTCCACATTAGAAACTAGGGTTTCAAGTAGAAGTAGAGGTCCCTCTAGTTGATCGTCTAGTTCTAGTTCTAGTTCATCTTCTAGTTCTAGATCTAGTTCTAGTTCATCATCTAGTTGTAATATAGAGAGGAGAAGGAGAGAGCTGAGGAGGAGCCGGATCTGTCGGATCTTCCTCGACATTGTATTAGTGCAGCATCCAGTTCGTCTTCAAGTAATCTCTAGGTTCTTCATTTACTATTTCTAAGTATTATATATAATTTCAGTTCTTGCTTTATTTTATTTACTGGATCTCTGCTCGTATTGAGTGCTCTAGTTATCCGCGGTAATTAGAGTAGTAAGCGTTAGTGTAGACACGGTGTCTAGACTAGGGTTTACCTGAGTTTGCGCCCAATCCTCCGGATAGTTGTGGTAGCCCCAGAGGTGACAGCTCTGTCAGGTCTTTGTAATCCACCACGTTAGGGTTGGTGTTCTCGTAGAGCTTTCGGCAGCCTTCCCCCAACTACCTTCTTCCCAGTCTTTCTCGAGAGTTGGAAAGGCCTGCTGCTCCGAAGTAAGTAAAGTATAGTGAGCCTTTAATTAGATAGACCCGCTTAGGAAACCCTTATATCCCTCTCTATCCACATTACCATTCTTTTCTTGGACGTTCTGAATTCTTCTAGTACACTTCACGTTCCCCGTGGAAATCGATACCCTGGAATACTCTCGGGTGAAAGCTACATCGGTATCCGTGCGCTTGCGTATTTCTCTGTGTGCGTTTAAAATACCCAACAAGCTTTCTGGCGCCGTTGCCGGGGAACGGTAGCTGTTCTAGAATCGAACCAGGATCGTCCGTGTCTCTTTTCTTTTTACCACCTTTCCCTTTTTACCACCTTTTTCTTTTACCACCACATCACCACATGGATTTCACTCCTATATATAAATTCTTTGCTCCAAAGGGCGACTTGTTGGAGCCTCCACCATCATCGCACCCCATTCTTACAGATGGCTATGAGCTTCGCCCTGCTCTTATAGCCATGGTTCGGGAGAAATCTTTCTCTAGGTCAGAAGACGAAGATCCATACACTCACCTTAGGGAATTTGAGCAGTTGTGTTCTTGTCGGACTATTGCTGGCATGACACAGGAGACCATTAAATGGAAACTATTCCCGTTCTCCCTTTTGGGAAGAGCGAGAAAATGGTATGACCATTCCGTAAGGGGCGTAAATGGGAATTGGGATGAACTTCGAGACAACTTTTGTCTTGCTTTCTTCCCTCTTTTTCGAATCGCTGATCTTAGAATCAAAGTTCTTACATTCAAACAAAAAGAGAAGGAGACGCTAGGAGCATCTTGGGCTAGGTTCAAATGCCTTACCAATTCTGGCCCAAACCTTTCCTTGCCAGACCATGTCCTACACTTTCACTTCTATCGTGGTCTTAACAAGGAAGCTGCTCTACATCTCGATTTAGCTTCTGGAGGATCATTCTCACATAAACTTGTTAGTGAAGGAAGAGACATCCTAGAGAAAATCCTTGAAAACACTCCTTACACTGGCATTTTTGATGAATTCCCAGAAGAAGAAGTCGAGCCCATCCCCGACCAACACGAGGAGGAACACACAACCGAATTTGAAATTCCTTCAAATCTTTCTAATAATTTGGTTGTCACAGAACCATCTATAGAGAAAACACCCCACACTCTAGAGAGATGATGAACCCTATCCTTCGGTGTTCTTCTCTGAAATCGAGGTAGATCTTTTTGAAGATTTTGGGAATGCCTCGAGTCTACCAGTTCAAGTAAAGCCTCGAGTCCACTCGACACCACTTATGGATGATGATGGTCCACACAATGATGCTTTCTTTTTAGAGCACATTAAAGGACTTTCAGCCATCATGAGCCATGAGTGGTTGGCAGAAACGGAGTTATCCACTGAGGTAGCCCGAATCACTGCCCCCTCGGAGGCTATATCTTGCAACCTTAAGGGAACCACCATAGAGGCTCACTATAGTCCTACCATTGGGTTGAACATAATTTCCAAGGCTTTGGCCGAGGAACTTTGCCCCAACGAGACCGTTATCCCATCTCATAAGCTTCTAAGAATTCCATCTGGAGTTACACTAGAAAGTTATGGGGTCATAAGGATTATTATGCTACGCATAAGAGGCTCCGAGTATTTTCTAGATTTTCATATTTTTGACATCACGGACACGTTCCTCCTGATTGGTGTACCTTTTGGAACACTCTTTCAAGAGCAACCAAAACAAAGCCTCTTGAATTTAAAGCTAGGGAACTCTACCATCAATGTCTCACTTTCACGCTCACATAACGCGATGGTAGAACCCAAGCCTGAACAAGATCCTATTGAGGAAGTCATGGTAGCATCCCTAGAAGACTTGGCCCAACCAACTCTTGATAATGAACACTTCACTCAGGAAGAGGAAGAGCTGGCCGAGCCTGTTGAGCTAGACCCTTGGGAGGTGCCATCAAAACCCTTAGTTGAGCTAAAACCCCTTCCTCCTGGTCTGAAATATGTCTTCCTCAATAATAATCGAGAAACTCCTGTCATCATAAGTGACAAGCTTTCCCAAGATGAAACACATAGGCTTGTCACCATCCTAGAAAGACATAAATCAGCCATAGGCTACTCACTCCATGACCTCAAAGGGATTAGTCCTGCTCTCTGCACTCATTGTATCCCAACCGATCCTGATTCATCACCTTCAAGGGAACCACAGCGGAGACTTAACAATGCCATGCGAGAGGTTGTTAAGAAAGAGGTCCCGAAGCTTTTGCACGCCGGGATTATCTATCCCGTGCCACATAGTGAGTGGGTTAGCCCTGTCCAGGTTGTCCCCAAGAAAGGAGGAATGACAGTTGTTAGGAATGAGAATAATGAACTTATCCCTCAGCGAACTATCACTGGGTGGCGTATGTGCATTGATTATCGGAAACTTAACAAGGCTACAAAGAAAGATCACTTCTCGTTACCCTTCATTGATGAAATGCTGGAACGGCTTGCAAACCACTCTTTCTTTTGTTTCCTTGATGGGTATTCCGGGTATCATCAAATCCCAATCCACCCAGATGACCAGAGTAAGACCACTTTTACTTGCCCGTATGGAACTTATGCATACCGACGAATGTCGTTTGGATTGTGCAATGCTCCAGCTTCTTTCCAACGGTGCATGATGTCTATTTTCTCTGATATGATCGAGAAAATTGTGGAGGTGTTCATGGACGACTTTACCGTCTATGGCAAAACCTTCGATGATTGCCTTAAGAATTTAGACAGAGTCTTACAACGGTGTGAAGAAAAGCACTTAGTCCTGAACTGGGAGAAATGTCACTTTATGGTTCAGGAAGGAATAGTGCTAGGACACAAGGTGTCCGAACGTGGGATAGAAGTGGATAGAGCAAAGATCGAAGTTATTGAACAACTTCCACCTCCCACAAATGTGAAAGAAATCAGAAGCTTTTTAGGCCACGCAGGGTTCTATAGGCGTTTCATTAAAAACTTTTCCCAAATTGCTAGACCCCTGACTAGCCTTCTAGCTAATGATGCACCTTTCATTTTTAATAGTGAGTGCCATGAAGCATTTTAAATCCTCAATCAGGCACTCATATCAGCTCCAATTATCCAACCACCCGATTGGACGCTGCCTTTTGAGATCATGTGTGATGCTAGCGACTTTGTTGTTGGAGCCGTTTTAGGCCAAACAAAGGATAAAAAGCACTATGCTCTATCTTATGCTAGCAAAACCTTGACTGGGCCACAACTCAATTACGCTACCACTGAAAAAGAGTTGTTGGCGGTTGTCTTTGCAATAGACAAGTTTAGATCTTACTTAGTTGGGGCAAAGGTAATCATCTACTCAGACCATGCTGCTCTTAAATACCTGCTCACTAAGAAAGATGCTAAACCTCGACTTATAAGATGGATTCTTCTACTCCAAGAATTTGACATAGAAATAAGAGATAAGAAAGGAGTAGAGAATTCAGTAGCCGATCACTTGTCTAGGCTTCGATATAAGGAAACACATGACTTAGATATTAATGACTATCAAGGGACGACACTCTCCTCGCGGTAACACACTCGGACCCTTGGTATGCGGATATTGTGAATTTTATGGTTGCAGGTTATGTTCCACCAGGAGCGGATAAGAGGAAGCTCAAATATGATGCTCGTTGCCACTTGTGGGATGATCTGTATCTCTATCGGGTCTGCAATAATGGGTTGCTTCGGAGATGTGTCCCAATGACTGAAGCCATGAAAATCATAGAAAGATGTCACGCATCACCTTATGGAGGACATTATGCAGCATTCCGTACAAATGCAAAGATTTGGCAAAGTGGATTCTATTGGCCGACGATGTATCAAGATACAAAGGAGTTTGTTAGAAGATGTGCTAGATGTCAGAAACATGGAAACATCATTGCGCGTGATGCTATGCCACTCCAAAACAACCTCCAAATAGAGTTGTTTGATGTCTGGGGAATTGACTACATGGGACCATTCCAAAGGTCTGGAGATGCTGAATATATCTTGGTGGCAGTTGACTATGTGTCCAAATGGGTAGAAGCATTACCATGTCGAGCCGCCGATTCCAAGCATGCCAAGAAGATGTTCCATGAAATAATATTCCCAAGGTTCGGAACACCCAGAATGGTCATAAGTGATGGAGGATCACACTTCATTGACAAGTCCTTCAGACAGTTCCTAGTAGAATATGGAGTTAAACACAATGTTGCAACTCCATACCATCCTCAAACAAGCGGTCAAGCTGAGACATCAAATAAGCAAATCAAGAACATCTTACAGAAGACTGTGGATGAGATGGGAAAGAAATGGAAGTACAAGCTTCATGATGCACTATGGGCATACCGAACTGCATACAAAACACCCATAGGCATGTCACCTTATCAGCTTGTATATGGAAAAACATGCCACTTGCCAGTTGAATTGGAATTCAGAGCTCATTGGGCAATCAAGAAATGGAACATGGACCTTCTTCTAGCTGGAAAGAACCGTCAAATGCAAATCTTAGAACTAGAGGAATGGAGAGAAAATGCTTACCATAGTTCCAAGATCTACAAGGAGAGAACCAAAAGGTGGCATGACAAGAGAATCAAGCATAAGGAGTTCAAGTCTGGAGATAAAGTCCTGCTGTTCAATTCAAGAATCAAGCTTTTCGGTCATGGAAAACTCAGAAGCAAATGGGAAGGGCCATTCAAGGTGATAGATGTTGCTTCACATGGTGCCATCACACTTCAGGATGATTCAGGTAACGTATTCAAGGTAAATGGCCAACGTTTGAAAATTTTTCTTGATCCTGAACCCTTAGAAGAAATTGATGTGATTGAATTTTTACAATTCAATGATCCTATCTAAAAGAAAATCAATCACCAGCGCTCTAGACCACTAAAACTCTTATGCTTAACACTTAATTTGTTCCACGAGTTTTGTTGTCTATTTGAGTTATGCAGGATTTGGAAGCTTGAGACTTAACATGCAGGCCAAAATGAGTGAACGACTATGTCAATATCCAGCTTGGGGGAAAGCACCCCCGTGTATCCAGGTAAGTATCTTTATCCTCTTAACTTTTTCTTTCTATATATAAAAATAAAATAAAATAAAATAAATGTGAGCACATGAAGGCTCACCCTTAAAAAGAAAAAGAACAAAAATATTTGGGCACATGAAGGCTCGATGCGATCGAAAGGATTAGCTTGGGAGAGACGCACCCCCGTTATCTTTGTAAATCAGGTATGTCTTTATTTCTATCTTAGTATTTTTAAAATAGTAAGTTAAAGTGTGTTAGATTAAATAAATAAAATAGTGTGTCTAGTTTGTTTTAAGAAGTTGATAATAAAACAAGAACTCTCTCTAATCTGTTACATGGAAATGATGAATAGTTGCTCTATCTAATTTTTTTCAAGTACCTAGCCTTCAAAGCATGAGTTCTCCTGATTAATAATGATTCTTAAAAATAAAATTAAATATATGGGTAGCAAATGCTTGATCCAGAGTCTAGGTAATTGACAGATATTATATCTGATGATCTGAGCTACTGTTATCTTGTTCTAAAACAACACTAGAGTTCCGGAGAGTTTCCAATATTAATATGACTAATAATTGCATTGAGTTAAATTAAGCTTTGTTGACCCTATGAGAAGTTATCATGTTATTGAATTGAGATCACTTACACATTCCATCCACTTTCCTAATAAATGCTCATGATTATTTGTTCCAATGCTCTCAAAAGTTTGTTGGAAGCATGTGGCTATTGAAAAAAAGAGAGAAAAAAATATATATATCCGAGGAAATAAAAAGGGACAAGTGTCCGAAACCTCAAAAAGATAGATCCTGAGGAAATAAAAAGGGACAAGTGTCCGGAACCTCGAAAAAAATGATAAAAAAAATGAATAATAAAAAAAATATGGGCATGTGCCCGTCAGTAGAATTAGCCTGATAGCCATGTGTTTCTGATAAACAAAAGAGAGTGATATATTTCAAAAGAGCATCCGACTCCATTTTCCATACACATGCACTTCTCGATTCAATGGTATGATTGACTTTCTCTTTGGATCCATTGTTTAATTTGACAACATATGTTTTTAATCTTTTTGAAAATTCATAAAAACTCCGGAATAATGGTGAAGTGACAGAGCAAGAGACATAGTGCTTGATTTGATCGTTTTGTCTTTCAATTACTCAGGATTCAAGGTAAAGTACTAAGCCCCGTAATGAATAATATGATGCTTTTTTCTATTCCATATGAGAACTTTTGTTTGGATGCATGTGTACTTGTTGGAAGTAAATATATTGTCGCAACTCCTGATCCATTGTTGAGATTGGCTTTGCTCGGGACTAGCAAAGGTTAAGCTTGGGGGAACTTGTTGATGCCCACTAATGCTCATAATTAACCATCAACTATTGCATGAAATGACACTAAATGAATTACAAAGCATAGTTGTAGGGTTTGAAACTAACAAGTTCCACGAGTTTTGGTGCTCTCACTTGTTTTGTAGGACATCAATATTTCACCATATAAAAGTATCTCAAGTGATGAATTGGAGTGCACCATTGCGAAGGGCTCGTCGAGACGATCGAAACGGACATATCATTTGCTATATTCGGGGTCCCGGATGAAAAGATATTAATTTCGCGACGAAATCTGCAAAAGAAGGATCTAGAAGACACCAGAAGACACCACGAGGCGGCCCACCACGTGGGCCCACTGAGCCAGACCGACCGGTCCCACATGGAGACCGACCGGTCGGCCACGGAGCCCGTTTCGCCTCCGCCTTCTGGAATCTTCTTCCACCGCCTCCTAGGATGCATCTCCACCGTCCCCGAAGTCGGTTTGATCCAAGGGCTCACGTTCCACGCTCCGGGCTATAAAACCAGACCCAGACCCCCCTCTCCAGGCATCTCCATCTTCATTATTCATCTCCACATTAGAAACTAGGGTTTCAAGTAGAAGTAGAGGTCCCTCTAGTTGATCGTCTAGTTCTAGTTCTAGTTCATCTTCTAGTTCTAGATCTAGTTCTAGTTCATCATCTAGTTGTAATCTAGAGAGGAGAAGGAGAGAGCTGAGGAGGAGCCGGATCTGTCGGATCTTCCTCGACATTGTATTAGTGCAGCATCCAGTTCGTCTTCAAGTAATCTCTAGGTTCTTCATTTACTATTTCTAAGTATTATATATAATTTCAGTTCTTGCTTTATTTTATTTACTGGATCTCTGCTTGTATTGAGTGCTCTAGTTATCCGCGGTAATTAGAGTAGTAAGCGTTAGTGTAGACACGGTGTCTAGACTAGGGTTTACCTGAGTTTGCGCCCAATCCTCCGGATAGTTGTGGTAGCCCCAGATGAGGTGACAGCTCTGTCAGATCTTTGTAATCCACCACGTTAGGTTTGGTGTTCTCGTAGAGCTTTCGGCAGCCTTCCCCAAACTAACTTCTTCTCAGTCTTTCTCGAGAGTTGGAAAGGAGCTGCTGCTCCGAAGTAAGTAAAGTATAGTGAGCCTTTAATTAGATAGACCCGCTTAGGAAACCCTTATATCCCTCTCTATCCACATTACCATTCTTTTCTTGGACGTTCTGAATTCTTCTAGTACACTTCACGTCTCCCGTGGAATCGATACCCTGGAATACTCTCGGGTGAAAGCTACATCGGTATCCGTGCGCTTGCGGATTTCTCTGTGTGCGTTTAAAATACCCAACACTCCCATTTTTGGAGGACTCCCAAAATTTAGCTTGAGGCCCCCAGGAACCAGGGGTTCCTATCCGCTCACCCGACGCCCGACGCTCGCCCCGTCGCTGCTCCCCTCCGGCGAGTGCGCCCCTCCCTGCGGTCCTCCCCTCCTGCGAGCACGCCCCTGCGGGTAGCCGTAGCCATCGTACTGCGGCGGAGGAGCCCCTAGGGCTTGCTCGAGGAGATCTTGTGATGTGAACAAGGGTTCTCGATCTTCCGAAAGGTTCTGGTAACTCTCGATTTGGTGGAAATGAGACACAAGTCGATTTGGCTTCCGAACAATATGATCTGAAACCCCGCAATCGCAGCACCACGTCTCCTCTGGTTATAAACCGGCGTTGCACGGTTGAACTCGCTAAGAAGGCTAAAATCCTTGCCTGCAAATCGAAGAACGCGAGCAAGAACAAGAAAGAATGCATCCAAATTGCAGATGAATGATTAATCTCACGAGTTGGGGTCTCACAAACCGACGAAACGACGAAATTGATCTTGACAGATTAATCTAAGCAAAACCCAAACCCTAACGTGGGTGGTGGCTACTGATTATATAGTCTAAGGGGCATCCAAGGACCCCTACTAACGTCGCTAAGGTGCCCTAACAAGTTACAAGGCTCAAACGACCCAAAAGACGATGACACAACACCCTGACAGATTCTGGACATCAACTTGTTTCGACGATTCCTGTTTATTCTGATGGAGTTTTAATCTCAAACAAAAAACATTGGTTAGATTATCAAATTATCTTTCCATATATATGTGGATCATCGAAAACGGAGTTTGTATGTGACCTGGGCGTCCGTTTTACCGTTGGCTGCTCCTGGATTCCGAGATGGACTCGAACTTGACACGGATTGGGCCTCCAACTTGGGTTGGACGACTTGGCTGCCCTTCTAAGGTGGTGGCTAAGGAGGAGGACGTCCTTGAACATCCTTGTGCTCTTCTCCACTTATTTTGGGTGTGCTCCCACTTGGGCCAGGGGTCCAAGGTTGCATGACAAGCCCATGTCGACGTCGTAGCACCCGGCAGAAATAGTAGCAGAATGTCGTGATAATTTGAAGACGTTGTTGACGTGACATTGAGGTGGGACCAGATCTATTTGAAGGCTTATCAAATAATCTTTCCATCAAGTGCTCATTGACCTCAATCGCATTCCGAATGGATGAGTTATGGTCTTTCCACTGAAGCACTGTCAGGTTGTCGACGAACTTTGATAGACTTACACTTCAAGATATGTTTATATCTATAAGCAAATAATGAATGTACATGTGGAACCAAATGAATTATACCAAAAATCACTATGTAAATGTAAGAATGAGCTCACCTTATAATCAACGGTCGTATCCGAAGGTGTCATGCCCTCATCATCTTGCGCACCTGGTAGGCGATGAACTTGACGGGGACGGGGCCGTCGGGTGCTCTGGAGAGGAGCTCGGAGAGCGGGATGTGGACCTCGCCGACGTCGCGGTCGCCGAGGGCGCGCTCGGCGCGGAGGAGCACATGGAGGGAGCCCGCGCCGGCCACCGGGACGGCGAAGCGGAGCGTGGCGTTCCAGGTCGGGTTGCGGCCGTCGATGCGGTCGGCCTGGACCCGCTGCCGCGACCTGGGGTCGCTGGAGAGCGAGACCACGACGTAGACCTCCATCTTGGAGAGCAGGTTCACGTCCTTGAGGTCCCAGCGTCCGCGTCGTCGTTGTCATGGCCGGGAGAGCTCTCGCGGTCGGGGTGGGTGGATTTTTCTTGTATGATCCGGCGAAGACGAGAGAATGTCAAGATGGATTGGATGGTTCTCCCTCTCTCTGAGATCCATCGATTTGTGTGCTACTGTTGCTTGTGCTGGATGGATCGACAACTTGGTTGTTTCTGTGCGCCGTGCTGGATGGATTGATTTGTGTGCTGCTACTTGTCTGGGTGATAGGGTGTTGGGCTGGAGTTGGAAATGAATTTAAAGCATCTCCAATTGTTTAGAAAAATTGACTTGAGAAAAGTTGTCATTTAGCAACTTGCTAAAACTTTTGGCAAATAAATTTTTCATGTATCTCCAATAGTTTGGTAAAAATAACACAGAAAAGTATCCAACTTGGTAAAAATAACATAGAAACGCCGGATAGCGAGTGAAGCTGACTTGGTAAATATAGCAAGTAGATGGCCTCTGATTCCAACTTGGAAAAATTTAGCAAGTCATATACCAATCTGTGGAGAACGTTTTTTCTTCTTTTCCCAATAAAACAAGGATAGCAAGTTATTTTTCCAAACTATTGGAGATGCTCTCCCTATTTTTTGCAAGTTAGCATGTAAATAGAAAAAATAGGAGTCCAATTTGCACGCTAGGCTGGAGTTGCTCTGAACACAGCCAAATAATTCCAAAGAATTATGGTAGAACTGGGCTCAACGCGATACAAACACTCGACATCTTGCAGTCAAAAAAAAAAAACACACTCGACATCTTGCTGTCAAAAAAAAAAAAAAAAAACACTCGACATCTGGTACACCAGTCTAGTACTCCAACGGTCCACCCAAGAGGCCTCAAAGGCTTGGCTCCAACTCAAAAAAAAGTCCCGAGACGCCCACATCACGGCCTCAGACCCTTCCCATCCCATTCCCTGTTTCCCATCGCCCCGTAAACCCTAGCCGCGAGACATGGCTCGCAAGCGCCGAGCGCCATCGCCGCCGCCACCGCCACCGCCGCAGGAGGAGGAGTCCTCCGAGGAATCTGGCTCCGAAGAGTTGGAGGAGCCTACTCGCGTACCCGCGCACCGTAGACCCCCGCAGGCCGTGGCCAACAACGCCGACTCGTCGGAGGCGGACTCGGACTCGGACTCCGACACCGACGTCGAAGCCTTCCAGATGCGCCAGGTGCCCCGCTCCCCCACCAAGCATACGCACCCGGAATCCGATGCCGAAGAGGAGGAGGAGGAGGAGGAGGGCGAGTCGTCGGAGTCGGAGAACGAGAACCCGGTGCCTGTGGTTCAGAAGAAGGCCGCGGCGGCGGCCGTGATGTCCAAGACAGAGCAGGAGAGGAAGAGGCCCGCCTCGGATCCTGCTCCAACCGGGAAGGCAAAAAAGGCCAAGGCCGGGGAGGAGAAGGCTGTGGCGGGGGCTGAGGCCACCCCTCCTGCCAAGGCGAAGAAGGGCAAGATCGAGGTACAGAAGCCGGCGCCTGAGGCCACTCCAGTAGGAAAGACGAAGAAGGGCAAAGCCGAGCTAGAGAAACCGGCGCCTGATGCCACTCCAGCAGGAAAGGCGAAGAAGGGCAAGGCTGAGAAGGCAGCTCCTGAGGCCACGCCCCCAGGCAAGGGGAAGAAGGGTGGGGACAAACTGGAGAAGCCAGCAGCGCTCGATCCCTCACCTTCTGAGAACCCTGCGCGCGCTATGCGCACATGGGGGAAAGATGATGAGGTGAAGATCTTGGAGGCCCTTGCGGCGCATGTCAAGAGTGAAGGTGAGCTGCCAAAGACTGATTTACTTCTTGCTAGTGTTCGTGACCGCCTTGTCAGGAAGAACTGCGCCTACTCAGATATCTATGAGAAGGTGCGAAGGCTGAAGGAACGGTATGAGAAAGCAGTGAGCACAGGCATTGTGCCAAGTAAAGAAGATGGACTCCAGATGTATAATCTCTCAGAAGCAATCTGGGGAGAGAAGGCAAGGGAGGCTGCTGCTGCCGTTAAGGGTGGTGCTGTTGTTACAAAGGGTAAGAAGGGGCAGGCTAACAAAGAGAAGATGGATGGAAATGCAAAGGGTGGTGCGGCAAAGGAGGTTGCCCCCAGTACTGCCAATCAAAGTGGTGATTCTCAGAAAGCAAATAAGAAGGGCCAGACCAGGTTGTCAGACGAGGCTACCACCATTGCTTCCCCAAGTAAGAGTAAGAAGCAGGAAAGTCACAATGAGGAATTGAACAAAGATGGTGATAATTTGGCCAAGGCCAAGAAGGCGAAAACTGACAAAGGGAAGATGAACAGAGATACAGACAGTCTGACACCAAAGGAAACCATAAATGGAAATCAGAATGGTGGCATTCTGATTAGGAGTAAGGAAGGAGAAATTCATGATGATGAAACAGAAGGAGATGCTAATGTGCAAGGTGTGCGCAGAAGTTTCGATGAGCTGCAGAAGTTGTATTCCAACCTTTCTGTTTATGTGGAGGAGATTGAGGCCCATCATCCATGTGGGGTGACTCTGAAGAGAGCATTTGAGTCCATTGCTGATGAGAAGGCAGAAGGTCTGGAATCCAAGATCAAGAAGCAAAGAGTAGCAGAGGCGAAGTTGGAGGTTCGTCAAGGGGACATAAAGAAGGAGGTCCTTAATTTGTTGGTCAGCTTAATGGACTAAACCTTTCTGGATTAATGTGGTATAACATTCTACTTGAGTTTTCTCTTGATGTCTGGTGTACTATTATTGCTCAATTTGTAGAATTCATAGGAAAACTTGGATTTCACATACGAACCAATGAACAAAATGTTATATTCCTTTGCAGTTAAATTTGACATATATGCATTTAAAATTTAATATAACTTTATCACATATCTCTAAAAGTAGCCGCATGAAGCATGCAGATTGTGTGAGTTTGATTTCACATGTGTGAAACTGCACTTGTCTAGTGACTACAGCAGACAACCAAATTTGTCACAGATGGTACAAGAGACACAAGATTGATGTAGCATCTCATGAATTCTGCTCTTATTTAAATATTTAGATTCACGTTTAGTGTAATGTGTAGTTCTTCACTAGATTGCAACTAAAATATGTTGTGGTAAGTTTTTTGGTTAGATTTAACCCAGGAACAATAAGTTTTGGAGTTGATAATTACTACGTACATACTGTGTTGACTACTAATGCTTTCTTAGATGACTCTGGCAATTGTTAAAGTATTAATTAGTGTATCTAGAATTCTAGCTGAATTTGTAGTGTAGAATTGATAGCTCTTGTAGTATAAAATTTCCTAATAGGTTCTACTGTATTTAGAATTTAACCCAGGATCAGGAATAATCAGTTTGGAGTTGGTACTAGCTACATATGTAGCATGCAGAGTTCTTAAGGTGCAGGCGACGCAGGGCAGTGTACCACCGCCTGGATGCCTAGGCGCCCGCCTTGCCCGCCTAGGCGACCATTTTGCAAGGCGATGGGGGAGCGCCTGGACGCCTAGGCGACGCCTTGAGAACTATGGTAGCATGTCGACTAGTAATGCTTTCCTAATAGGTTCTTAAATGATTTATGAACTGATTTTTTTTTTTTTGTGATATCTTTGGCCCTGTTCGTTTGCACTTATTCACGGCTGATTTCGGCTGCTTCAGTAGTTTTTTGTGATACTCATATTGTGTTTTGTTACATATAAGATAATAAATACCTTAATCTCCTAATCCTTTTTTAAGGACTCATCGTTTTGGACCAGCTTGAATCTACATAGAGAATGGATCCAACTCAATATTTCCATCTAAATTTTACTCAACCATGTTCTGCTACAATGGATTCATGTAGAACTCTTTATGTAGAGATGGATTCGTGCAGAACTCTTTATGTAGAGAATTTAAGATGTATTTTGATGTATATATTGCATTTCTGTTTTATTTTACTTTTTATGTTATTCTGTTGTATATGCACTTATATGAGTATTGTTCATTGGTTATAATCAGATGGTGGATAGAAGATCCAATCTACAAAAGGTGATTTGATTTGAATTTATGGGTGAGATGCGAGCAGTGGGCATATTTTGCAATTCATGGTGTAGTGATGATATATTTGTATTTTCTTCTAGGCTATTGATCTTGCTACATTTGAGCTAGCATTTGGCTTTAGCACTTCAGTTATTAGGGTAATAACGTGGAAATTCTTTGAACTTGAAATATCTTTGTTAGGTCCAGCACTCCAGTTGGTGATGCACGTAGTTTTGTTCTGTTACCGACTTACCGTTCACTAGTAGGATTTTCTATTTTTAGTGCAAGTTTGGATCTATTATCAGGGTAACGTGGTTTGTGCCTGAAGTCTCAACTGAGAACTGAATATGCATCAGGAGTTTTCAAATGAGTTTGCTTGAATAGATCTGTTGTGGTTGATTGATATTCTATTCATAGGCTTCTCTGGACTCTGGATAGCATATACTGAGTGTAAACTTGATTGAGCATTCGTAGCTAGCATTGTTTTTCATATCAAAGTTGTGCACGCTGAAATGGACTGAAGGAGTGGACGGCCAGGAGGGTGGAAGTTGAGTAATTTTGTTGGTGTGTTGCCTCCAGCAGAAATACAAAGCGCGGGGCACTCGCCATGAATCAGTTCTAGCAACCGTAAGTGGCGTGCCTTGCGTGTTAGTTGTGGACATTTTTTGAGAGGCAATTGCATTTCTCCCCTCGTTTTTACTTCTAACTGCATGTTTGCCCTCATTTTCAGACTTTGTATATTTGGCCCCGCTTCTGAATTTGAGTGTTTGTATTGTCCTTGTTTTGTTAAGGGATATTAATTGTGTGTGTTAAAAGCTGCAAAGACATATATACACTTCGCATAAATGACATTACAATCTACAACCTTTTGTATATATATACATATAGATACAAAACAATAGCAAGATATATTTTATAATTAAATAACTAACAGCTCGCCCCCCAGCTGCTTGCCTACCGTGCTTCTAGCGTGGGCCACTGCTTATCTAGATGTGTCGAGAATAAGGCGGATTATGCATGTGGGTAATAAGGCAGTGATATGGAAGCACATTTAGGTAATAAGGTAGTGATATGAAAGCCATTTAGGCTTCCATTTTCATTTCGTTTTTATTTTTATTTTTCATTAGTTTGCTTTAGGTGACGTTTAGAACAGAGGGCAAACGGAAGAATAAAATGAAAACACACAAATCAATCCAAGTCTTGTCGAGTCATACACACAAATCGAATAGAGGGTGTTATTTTCGATGATAGAATTATTTTCTCATAGGGATTCTATACTGATGCTCGTAAAAATGTGTTAAATATACCTAAAATATGTTGTGTTATTTTGTTATTTTAATTATAAAATATATCTTTTCATTGATTTATATATGTATTTGTATTTGTATATGTAAAAGGATGTGGATTGTAATGTCATTTATTTGAAGGATATATACATATGTCTTTGCAGCATCTAGCACACACTGTTAGTATCACTTCACGGAAGGAGTTCACCACTTCATGGAAGGAGTTCAGAAAGTTGAGGTAAATATGCAAAATCAAAAAAAAACATATGCTATGAAAACCAGCCTCCTGTATAACTATAGAACTTCTAATCAAGACTACAAGAATCTAATTTGATGGTGGGTTATTTTAGCACTTAAATCCCTTTACTTATCTCATCCTAATCCAAATATGTGTGGGTATAGTGGACGGGTTTAAGTGCTAAAATGATCCATCTTTATCTATAACCATCTGATTAGATTCTTGTAGTCTTGATTAGAGTTTTTATAGTTTGCACGAGAGGTTGGTTTCCATAGCATATGTTACTATTAAAAAGAGGGGAAACATGTATTTAGAAGTGAAAAAACGACTTCAGAAATATAATTGCTCCCTCTTTTATAACGCAATGTGAGTTTTTTTATCGGTCATGTGCGCATGCTTTTCTCGGGATGTGTGCTGATGAGGTTCAGACGATGTCAAGCAAACTTTTCTCGAGACGTGTGTGGATGAGATTCACAAGCTGTAGCTCTTAGCTGAAGCGAGCTAAGAGCAACTCTAATAATTTGGCAAAACCACTTGACATCCTAGGATTTTTGGTAAAACCATAAAAAACCTCCTCCAACAACTTGACAAAAGTACTTGGCAATTTGATAAGGTTGGCAAAATTTCCCCTTCACTTGCCAAATATGTCAAGTCCTCTGTCGCTTGGCATCACGTGTATCCCAATTTGCCAACTAGTTTTCTCAACTTGGTGGAGGCTCAATTTTATTATTTTGGCAAAAATTCTAGGATGTCAAGTTCTTTTGCCAAGCCTAAATAGCAAACTGTTAGAGAAGACCTCTTTTTTCACTTGGCATTTGGTTTTAGGACTTGACAAAATTATAGATTTGTTAAGTGAGTTTTAGCAAACTGTTGGAGTTGGTCTAAATTGGCTTACCCGGGTTGGCAAGTTCCTGATGGCTATCCCTTGGGACTCGGCGAAGCGAAGTCTCGCATGGAACCAAAACCAAACGACGCCCATATATATTAAAACTATAAGTGTTCTTTTGAAAGTAAGGGAAGCAAAACTCAGAGATGAAAAACTCCTCACTAATAATTAAGATGATAACTTAAACGACATCAATATGAATTACTTACTCTGGGAAAAGTTCGGGATCCCAAAGAAATTTGAGTTTATCCCTATAAATTACTCACTCTCAAAAAAGTTTGGGATTCCAAAGAGATTGGAGTTTATAAATATTATAATCCCTATAAGTTACTATGGCTTTTTTCATTCTTTTTTTCTTTAATTTTTTCTATTTTTTATTTTTTAAGATTTTTGTAGTCATCTTGGATCAACGCCCTTCTAACACTTGCGTGTGTTTTACGCTCATGCGGCCAATGCATCTGACATGACATGTAAATATTTAGAGATTGTTTAGTTCCAAGTTAAAAAGTTTTGGAATGTCATATTAGGTGTTTAACACTAATTTAAAGTATTACATATTATTAACAAAACTAATTGCATAAGTGGAGAATAATTTATGAGACGGATTTATAAGTCTAATTATTAATAATTATCAAATGTTTACTGTAACACCATATTATCAAAACGTGAATTTATTAGGCTTAAAAATTAATCGTCTCGCAAATTATTTTCAATTTATGTAATTAGTTTTTTTAGTCTATATTTAATACTCTATGTAAGGTCCAAACATCCGATGTGAAAGTGAAAAATTTGTAGGATAAAAACAAAACATATTTGTACTGTTTAGGCCGATCAAGTTTTCCGTACGTACATATATAGCGGAGCAGAGACACTTATGAGACTTTGACAATCGTACCAATAGCAGGCGCGACGAAACGCGCTAGCCAGCCTTGTTAGACCTAACGGTGGGAGGATCCGCGGCTTCTCAGACTCCCAGGTCCTAGCTTATCTGCTCCATCAAGGAGGTTACTTCAATAATTTAATTGTACTGTCACTCACCTCTACTGCTACCATCGAATAGCCAAGTGACACATGTCCCTTTCTAGCCTGCAGCTCTGTTCTGTATCTCATTATGCAGCTTTCCTGTTTATAACAATATATTCTATTCTATATCGAACCAAGAACTCTCTGGATTGTTTATCATAAGACATTATACTTCTCGTTACATGCTAATAGTATAGATTCTTATCATAATTAGAGTTCAGACGATGGAGAGTTTCCACAACTCTCTTGGCTCATAGATATAATCTTCACCAGGACAACAGAATATTATTGCTATATGTATATAGTTTATATAGCTCAGATCTCGTGAGTGTTGCGCATTACGCTTATGCTCCTATATATATTATTCAGACCACATTTTATGTATATGTATATTAGTCACTGAATATATATATTGAACTATGAACAGAGAACTAGGTTTTTTGGTATTAGATTTTCTTCGGCCACTCGTGAAATTTGGCATGAATTATGACTACGCATCTATTGAGCACATGCTCCCTCCGTATAGGAAAAGGAAGTTGTTTTGGACAAGGTTTTGATCAAACATTATAAATATAAATCATAAATACCTTTTAAGTTATTGAGTTTAAAATATATAAAAGCTATATAAATAGATTTGTATTGACAAATATTTTTATAAAAGTAACACTTCCTTTTTCTATAGGGAGGGAGTACACACACTAGTAATCTAACACCCATGGATGATACTAGATGTGAAGGAGACAGGTACACCAGATGGTTGCATATGATGTGATGGCGATGCATTTCCGTTTTCCGAAGCCCTGTCAAGACAAGTGGAACTTGCAAGTTTGCATCAACACCCTGGGAAGCATCAAGATTCAAAGGAAAACACTTGGAGCTACAAAACCTTGTCCTACCCCTATTTGGCAACTGATGATGATTTCTCACGGGTTTTACTACGCGAGGGAGATTTGGTTCTGTTCCGGTGTTGTTAGCTCTGCGGTCGGTGGTTAAGGCAGCTTATTTGGTTTTGTTGGTTCCTTCTTCGGCATGAATGTTAACATATCGAGCTATGCAACATTTAGACCGCGTTTGGTAGGGCTTCTCTCTGGCTCTTGCAAGGATTCCTCCCATCCCAAACACAGGCTTACTTGTGCACTCACTCCAGCTATGGCTAAAGAAAGAGTTATCGAGCTGCTTACAACTTAACACTGGTAAGTATTCCCTCCGTCCCTAAAAGAATCAATTTCTAGAATCCGTGTCAGTCAAACTTTTTAAATTTTAACTAACTTTATATAAATAATAATAACATTTATGATATAAAATAGATATATTATGAAAATATATTTTATGATATGTCTAATAATATGAATTTTGGTACCATCAATCTTGATAGTTTTTCTCTAGAAATTCGGTTAAAGTTTAAAAATTTTGACTTAAGGGCATGTTTAGTTTCCAAAAAATTACAAAATTTCCCATCACATCGAATCTTTAGAGGCATGCATGAAGTATTAAATATAGGTAAAAAATAACTAATTTCACAGTTTGTCTATAAATGTCGAGACGAATCTTTTGAGCGTAGTTAGTCCATGTTTGGACAAAGTTTGTCAAATAACAACAAAAGTGCTACAGGAACTTTATGCCAAAATTTCTATGAACTAAACATGCCCTAAGGCCCTGTTTGGTTCCCCAGAATTTCCTAATTTTTTTCTAGATTCCCCGTCACATCTAGTGTTGTTTGACTGGTCGTTTTTACGACTGATTTCGACTGTTTCAATAGTGTTCTGTGAGAGAGAATAA
The DNA here is from genome assembly GCA_009763385.1 of Coix lacryma-jobi var. lacryma-jobi. Classification (NCBI taxonomy): domain Eukaryota; kingdom Viridiplantae; phylum Streptophyta; class Magnoliopsida; order Poales; family Poaceae; genus Coix; species Coix lacryma-jobi. Next base: position 141,407,978 of record CM019822.1, on the reverse strand, counting down.
GCCGAAGTACGGCTGATAAGGGCAAAAGAACGGGACATGTCGAGACGTATGCATGGAGCATTAAATGTATGTAAAAAATAATTAATTGTACTTTTAGTATGTACATGTCGAGACGAATCTTTTGAGTCTAGTTAGTCCATGTTTGGATAAAGTTTATCAAATAACAACGAAAATGCTACAATACTTTTCCAAAAACTTCTGTGAACTAAACACAGCCTAAGACAATTTTAAGAATTAATTTTTTGAAGGACAGAGGGAGCAGTACCAAGCTTGCTGGTTACAATATGGGCCGGTTGGGTGTCAGAACAAATCATTAGTTGCGTCGTTGATGCCTGAAATCTGCATCGAAGACAGAGTGACGGACAGAACTGCTTCAACAGCCACATGGCCGTCGCCCATCGCCCATCGGTAAATTACTAATTGTTCGACTTCGACGAAATTAGCGTTTATTGTCTGCTCCGCGCAATCGCATGCTCACGTGGCCGCCATGTCTAATCTAGCGGAGGAAGAGCAGAGCTGAACACTAGATCCTTGGCCTTCAACGACTGCACAACGACAAGATTCAGAGCAAGTTGAAAAACCAAATGCGCGGCCTAAAAAGCATTTATATATGCTTACTTGTTTGTTCCAGTTGGTGCATAGCGTGATGGAGAGCAGCAGGAGCATCTGCACCAGCAGGCCGCACATGATGCCAAACCAGAGGCCCTGCGCTCAGTGTGCAAACCAACCATTGAGAATAATTGAAAATAGGCAGGCAGAGTAGGGACTAGAGAGTAGAAGTAGAGAGAGTATGTGTACGTGCCATTCCTCCTAGACGGCAGACGAAGGCAAACACGAACGCTGAAGGGATGCCGGCGAGGTAGTACGCTGCGAGGTTGATGTAGGCGCCGGCCTTCTGGCGGCCACAGCCCCGAACGACGCCTGACAGCACGCTCTGCAGGCCGTCCAAGACGATGGAGACGGCGGTGAGGGGCATCATCCTGGCGGTGTAGCGGACCACTACCTCCTCGTCGCTGTAGGCGTAGCCCCACAGGTGGCGCACCAGCACCATGACCACCCCTTCCGCCACGCCCACCGCCAACGCCAGCACCACCACCACCCGGGTTGCCAGCCGGGCCGCCCGCGGACGCCCAGCGCCGAGCTAGGTTCAATTCATCATCTCTTTTTGAATGATGATGAGTGCGCACGGAGTTGACAAGGATCGGCGTTGTCGGACACTCGGGCTACGTGCTGTACTCAACTGACCTTACGGCACCACCAAGTCCCAGGGGAACCATGAATGCGAAGCTGTTGGTGTTCAAGGTACACGGAAGGAGAAGAAACCATGAGCGAGCGAGCAATGGCCGATAATGGATTGGCTTTTAGTAGCTCTATATTATATTACCAAATGGACAGCACGGCCGTCTCGAGCTTGGGGTTGGGGAGTAGGCCGGAGAACATCACCAGGAACTCAAAGGACCACCACTTCATGCTGCAGCAGCAATAGCACATACATACACCACGGACTGATGAGTGAGGAGGTGTCACTGCTCCAGGCCCAGGCGAGGTCCCAACTACGACCCGGCCTAGGAGGGGAACTCGAGCAAGGCCCATGAACAAGAAGATCTCTGGCCCAGACTGGGTCTGTAACCTCTGTGAAGGAGAGTTGGTGAGGATATAGGTGAGGGGCAAGGCATAGGCGTGGGCAAGAAAGAACAAGATACTTGTAAACACTATCCAAGCCGACAGCCGGACAGGCGGGCTGAGTTATCGATGCTTGCGTGATCCGGTCGATCGCTGACATCTGGTATCAAAGCCGACGAGTCCCTTGCGCCGGCGAGTTCTGGATCCGCCACCGCCTCCTCACCGACACTATACGTGGCTTCAGCGGTCAAAGGGAGCCATGGAGCCCAACACCACCAAGATGTTCGACGATATGCTCCAACGGGTGGAAGAGATCGACTGGCGCTCGGCGGAGCGTTGGGAGCGCCTGGAGAAGCGCGTGGAGGACGCCGCGTCGGCCCAGCGGGAGAGGGAGACGGTCGTCGACTTCCGCCTGAGCTCCCTTGAGGAGAGCGCGTCCTCGGCCTACACCGCCGCCGTCGTCGCCGACAACTGGGGAAATCACTTCGAGGCTTGCCTCGAGGATCTCGACCAGCGGATGGTGGATCTCGAGCTGGTTCACTTCTCCGAGATCGCGGACGAGCGAGACGACCGGGTGGCGGCCTTGGAGGTGGCTGTGGAAGGCATCCAGGCATGGCAGCCCGAGATCGAAGCGCATCTCTGCGACGTCCGTTTCGAGATGCGCCGCTTCACCAAGCTCAGCGACTTGGCGGCGCCGCCGCCGCATTGGCCGCGGGCGCAACAGGAGTCGACCGCTGGCTTCACTCTCGCCAGATCTCCGACCGACTAGCCCAGCGGGCACCGCGTCGCCATGACTCCATGGGTGCCGGGATTCGGGTCGAGTTCGACCAAAATCCCATCCCCGGCCAATGGTACGTCTGGATTTCACTTTCCCCCTCCTCCTCACGGTCCGGATCCCCGTCAGTCCCGTCATCCCCCACCTCCGATAACCTACCCACCGCCCTTCAATCCACCCCCAATTCCCACTCCCACACATAACCTAAACTTCAACCAGCCTCCCCAATTGGGCCAACTGCCTAAAATGCCTTTTCCACGCTTCGATGGCACTACTCCACAACTCTGGATTACCCAAGCCAAGTCATATCTCGAGATGTATTTCGTTGATCCGTCCATGTGGGTTCGCGTTGCAACTATGCAGTTCTGGGGAGTCGCCAATCGTTGGCTTCAGTCCATTGCTCACCGCGTCGAATCCGCCGATTGGCCAACTCTTTGTGCCTTGGTATGCAAGCGCTTCTGTCGCGACCAACACGAACTGCTGCTGCGCCAACTCTTCAACATTAAGCAAACTAGTGCTGTTCAAGACTATGTCGACAAATTTGTAGACCTCATTGAGCAACTCTCAGCCTATACACCTTACCCAGACACCCTTTCTTACACCACTCGGTTCATAGACGGGCTCCGTGACGATATTCGTTCTTTTGTTTTGGTCCAGCGACCTTGCGACCTCGATTCTGCTTGTACTTTGGCTCTGTTACAGGAAGAGGCGGCCGAGCCGTTCCGGCGTAAGGAGTTCAAACGCCCAGAGTCGGTGCCCTTCGTCAAGTCGTTGTCGGGTCGCGGGCCCTTGCCGCTACCTCTGCCGCTGCATCGGCCGGGCCAGTCTGCTATCCCAGCAGAGGAGAAGTGCCCTCAGGACGACCGCCACCCGCAACCACGCCGCTCAACTGTCGATGACAAGCTGCAGTCCTTGCGCTCCTACCGCAGGCATGTGGGCTTTGTATGCGCTGTGCGAAAAATGGCATCAAGGGCATAAATGCGCTCCTGCACTTCAGCTTCATGCTCTCAACGAGGTCTGGGCTCTCTGTCAGGATGTATTTTTCGAGGATGAGTCGTCTGATCAGACAAACACTTCTGACAATGAACAAGTCTTCATGTTGTTGTCAATCTCAGCTCAGTCTTCGGCAACCCATCCTCGCACCTTGCAGTTTGACGGCTCTATTCAAGGCAAACCAGTCAGTATCCTCATTGATTCAGGCAGCACTCATTCTTTTCTGGATACACAGTTTGCTCAGTCTCTGTCGGGAGTTCAGCCGCTGCAGTGCCCAGCTTCTGTTAAGGTGGCAAATGGCTCAACTATAGTGTGCTCTTCCCACATTCCGTGTGCTAACTGGTCTATTCAAGGGTATACGTTCCATTCCACTCTGAAGTTGCTTCTGATTGGAACATATGATATGATTGTGGGAATGGACTGGCTTCAAGCTTTCTCACCAATGAAAGTGCATTGGGTGCAAAAGTGGATCCAAATTCCTTATGGTTCCCAGCACATTCTGTTACAAGGCAATGCCCCTGATTCTACCCAGTGTTCTATAGTCCAGGTGTATCAGGTTTCCTCTGATGAGTCCACACATATACATCCTACAGCAGTCCAGTCTCTGTTAGACAAGTTTCAACATCTCTTCAAGGTGCCGACCACTCTCCCTCCGCGGCGCGATTGTGACCACAGTATTCCATTAATCCAGGGCGCCCAGCCGATTGTTGTCCGCCCATACCGATACTCTCCGGCGCTGAAGACAGAGATAGAAACACAAGTGTCCGAGATGTTACAGTCTGGTTTCATCCAGCCAAGCAATAGCGCATTCTCCTCTCCTGTACTATTGGTTAAGAAGAAGGATAGTAGTTGGAGATTCTGTGTTGACTATCGTCACCTCAATGCCTTGACTATCAAGGGCAAATATCCAATTCCAGTTATTGACGAATTGCTTGATGAGCTTGCTGGCGCCACCTGGTTTTCTTGTCTGGACCTTAGGGCAGGCTTTAACCAAATTCGTTTGGCTCCGAGTGAAGAGTATAAAACAGCCTTCCAAACTCATTGGGGACATTTTGAGTTTACTGTGATGGCTTTCGGTCTAACCGGAGCTCCCAATTCCTTTCAGCGAGCCATGAACACTACTTTGCGACCTCTCCTTCGGAAGTGCGCCTTAGTGTTCTTTGATGATATTCTCGTATACAATAAGTCCTATGAGGAGCATCTCTTGCATTTGGAATAGGTCCTATCTCTTCTGTCCCAGGATCAATGGTTGGTCAAACTATCCAAATGCCGATTCGCTCAACAGTCTATTGCCTATCTCAGACATGTGGTCAGCGCTCAAGAAGTCTCCACTAATCCTTCCAAGATAGCGGACATTAAAGCTTGGCCTGTACCCCAAGATGTCAAACAGCTCCGAAGTTTCCTTGGGCTCGCTGGGTACTATAGAAAGTTCGTGAAACATTTTGCAGTTATTGCTCGTCCTCTCACTGAGTTGCTCAAGAAAGGGGTCATGTTTATCTGGACTTCTGAGCATTCCACGACCTTTGATACTTTGAAACTTGCCCTCATCTCGGCCCCTGTATTGACCCTACCAGATTTCACACTTCCGTTTCAGTTGCAAACTGACGCCTGCGACTTGGGGGTGGGTGCTGTGTTGCTCCAGAATGGTCACCCCCTAGCTTATGTCAGTAAGGCGTTGGGGCCACGGGCTAGAGGCCTTTCCACATATGAGAAGGAGTACTTGGCAATTCTTATTGCAGTGGATCAGTGGCGTTCTTACTTACAACATGGTGAATTCACTATCTTTACTGATCAGCGTAGCCTCATCCACATCACAGACCAGCGCCTCCAAACTCCCTGGCAAATGAAGTTGTACACAAAGTTGGTGGGTTTGCAGTTTAAGGTGGTCTACAAACCAGGATCTTCTAATGCGGCGGCTGATGCACTGTCCAGGCATCCTTCGCCTACCAGCCAGGTCAATGCTATCTCTTCCGCCTCGCCGACTTGGCTTACCGACGTTGCAGCGGGCTATCATGTTGATGTTATGTCTCAGAAATTGCTCCAAGACCTGTCTCTCGATCCAACTTCTAGACCACCTTGCTCTCTCTCAGGAGGTGTCATTTACGTTGGGACTCGCATTTGGGTAGGAGATAACCCAATGCTGCAACAACGCATCTTGGAAGCTCTTCATTCCAGTGCTATTGGAGGGCATTCGGCTTCCCTGTGACTTACACACGAGTTCGGAAGCTTTTCGCTTGGCAAGGTATGAAGGCTGCAGTCAAGGCGTTTGTGTCTTCCTATTCAGTCTGTCTACAAGCTAAGCCTGACCGTGCTAGGTACCCCGGACTATTGTCCCCTCTACCGATGTCGTTGTTGATGCTCACTAAGTGTCATATTCTTAGCATCAACAAGGTCATATAACACAACACAAGGGCCTAAAATCAACCAAAAACCTTTTATAAACTAACGATTTCCACTTGTCCTTGAAGTTTATTTGAATGTAGGAAATTGCAGGGTTTTTGAGCAAAATGACCAAAAGGACCCACCAGGAGGCGAGCACACTCACCTGGGCTCACTTTGGGCCAAGGTAGGGTGGCGCCCGCCATCCCTCACTGGCGGCCGCCAGGGGAGTGAGGCCCAAACTCCTCCCCTGCCATGTCACTGATCCAGGGGAGGCGTGCCACACTCATTTGCAGCCATTGATCACTTAGGTCATGCATCCAAGGGCCAAGAAGGGATGTCACATGGATCATGACCCAATTTCCCATGTGACGGTTATTTGGACATGCAACCGACCTTGGAACCGTCTCCCTGGAGCTCCTGGATGCCGTTGAAGCAAGGTCGGTGGATCCAACGGCCAGGGGGGTGGCGGACGCCACCTAGGGCTGGCGCCCGCCACCACACTCACCCCCCTGACCTAACCCTAGGTCCATAATGTAACACCTCTGGTGTTTAATATGTAATTAACCTGACATGTCATCATCTTTAGTCATAATCATTCTTGTCATGCATTAATGTTTGTCTATGATTGCTTGCCTTTGCCTTTCCTAAGGTATTTTGTGTGTAGTGATTCCTTTTTTCTAAAACCCTAAAAGCCCAAATCTTCCTATAAGGGCAAAATGGTAATTTCACCTCTGTGCCTAGCTTTGTGTAATTCTTGTGCAGTTTAGTGTCTTGAAGCTTTGTTGTGTTGTTCAAAACCAAAATCAAAAACAGATTTCATTTCCTTTTGAAAACCCCTGATTTCCAAACTCTAGTTTTACCCTCTTTCTGATTCAAAAACTATTCAATTTGAAGTTGGCCCAATGAGAAAAGTTGTAGATCTTGTCAAAAGGAACAACTTTGGTATTTACAGATTTTCAAGTTTCTATACAAAATCAGAAGTAATTTCAAATTCTTTCAAACTTCAATTTTGTCCCCTTTTCGGTTTTCAAAATTATCTCAAAAAACTATTCAGTTTCAGAAAAAGTTTATGTTGACAAAGTTGTAGGTCTCAAATTTTGAGCAACTTTGGTGTTTTGAGTTTTCTTTGTGTAGTTCAAGTTTTGGGAGTAATTTCAAAATTTCAGAAAGGGGAGAAATGTGACGTCTCTGTGCGAGCTTTAAAGCAGGGGGCCCCGGCCGACGGCGGCGCAGCCTCAGCCTCGCCGAGCCCGGCTGACCCGCGTCCGTGTCGCCCGAGGCCAGCGCTAAGCGCTCGACCTCTCCGGTCCGCTACCTACCGCCGCCTCGCCATCCCCTACCCTCCTCCTCTTCCCCTCGGTCGCGGACAGCGGGCAGCTGTCGGCCGCCGGCAAGCCGCCGCGCACGCGCGAGCTCCCGCCCACGCCGCGCCGCCTACCCTGCTCCTTACCTCCTTTAGTGCCGCGCGAATGCTCCTCACCCTTCGCCCGGACCCCCCAGCACCACCCCGCGGCTATAAAAGCCGCCGAGCTCCGCCATTCCTCCGCCATCGGCGAGCTCCGTGAACCCGAGCCACCGAGCCTCCCCAGAGCCAGCCGAGCCCGCCGCTGCCTTCGCCTTGAGCTTCTCCACCTTCCTGAGCAACCAATTTCACCCCTCCGTCCCTCCTTTCGCCGGCGCGAGCGATTCTTCTCCAACTCCGGCGAACGGCCGCACGTCGGTTAAGCGAGAAATTCGCCGCCGTGAGTGCTCCTCTCTCCCCTCCGACCCCTGCCCTCTCTTCCTCACCTCCGTGCGCTCCTAACCGCACCCTCGGCGACCTCTTTTGGTGAACAGAGCCGCCGGAGCGTCGCCCGCCGCCGAAGAACTCCGCCGAAGCACCACCACCGTCGGACTCCCTCCTCCGACCCTGCACCGCCTCGCCGAGCCTCCCTCCCGACTCACGGTGAGCTCGCGAATCTTCCCCCACCCTCGGCTTTCCCAGCGCGAGCCCCGAGCGGCCGGTCCGCCGTCCGCCTCGCTTGCGATTCGCCCGAGCCCTGCGGTCCGCCGCGCGATTCGCCCGAGCCCTGCGAGGAAGGAGCACAGTGCTCTTTTTCCTTTTTGAAAAATGTGAATAGTGTTCTGTTTTTCTCTTTTTTGTGAGAATGAACCTGTTGTCCCATAAATTCTGAGAAATTATGGTATGTTCCTTGCACTGTGTAGTATTTTAGAAAAATAAGAAACTCTACCTTTCTGCAAAAATTAGAAAATGAAAAATCCTTCTTTTAATTAATAAATGGATGGTTTTGGATTTTTAGAAAATCATTTATAACTCCAAAAATCTGAGATAAATTTTTCTGAGCTTCCTATGCCATGTTTAGTCTCTGGTGAAATTTTGACGTCTTTTGGAACAAGTTGATTTTTGAGCATTTAATTTATTTGTTAAATAGTGTCTTTTGTTAATTAATGACTGATTTTAATTGAGCACCTTAATGACCTCCAAAAATTATGAAATTTGTTTTGCCATCTTTTTATACCATAATGAACTTATGAGATTTATTTGGTAATTTTGGAGCAACTTCATAAAATGACCTTTTCAAATAATTAAGAAAAATAGAAAAGTGTTGGGTTTATATTGAATGCCCTGTGATGTGACTTTTGGATTGTTTGCTGTTCATAGACCCTCACCCAACTGGTCTATGATGATTGTGATGCCATGCATGACTTGTGTTTAGGTCAGGTAAAAAAGATGCTTAATAAGTTGATTAATCGTGCTTAAGGTTAGAGATAAGTAACTTTGTGTCTATACTAGGAGTTACTTACGCGCCGAAAAGTTGTGCTCTAGAAACAGTAAAATTTGTCCTATGCTGTATTGTTCATGTCAGCATCCTCATAAGCATACATCATTGCATCCGTATAGTGACCGAAGGAGAAACGTCAAATCGAAGCAGCCGCTGACGACCTACCCCCGAGGACCCCGAGCTCCGACACCTGCACTGCCGACCCCGAGCCTGTCCTTTTCGCTCTTCAAGGCAAGCCCCGGTGCAATTTAACTCTTCCTTGTTTTTACAAAAGTTTACTTAAAATGCCTTGAGTTAAACTACTGCATTAGGTTATAGGAGTTGTGTGATGACCTGTTACCTGCACTGTTTACCTCCACCAGAAGATCCACCTGCCCTGTTTTAAAAACTATTTGCAAATGCTTAGTGATGCTATACAATAGATTTGCAATAAAATGCCTTTTTCAAAAGTGTGAGCACTTGAAGAATCTTTATGGGATTTTGGTTTTACTCCCCGGCCATTGGCTAGGTATCTGATCCGTACCTAGTCAATTGCGAGGAGAGGTTGTCCGAGCGTACGGTGCCGTCATGTTGTAGTCCGGGACTCAACAGTTGACACCGACCGGGACAGGGTTGAAAAACTGACAGGACTATTACGCTTGGGTGAGATATAACCAAGGTATGGTTCTGGCAGAAAATTTAGGGACCATCCGTATGGGGGCCTGCTGGTCAAGACTTGTAACTATTCACATACTTCGGAAAGCTCTGGCTCCGAGGAATCCTTTATTGGACCAACAACCGCGCATTGGAGTGGAGAGATGGCGGAAGTAGCATGTACCCACGTGGTCGTCGTACCTGGATAGGAGTGGTGTACTGTACTTCCGGGTGGCGTAGGACCGGGCCCAATCTTGGAGGAATCGTGGTAGACGAGTTGGCATATGCAAGCTTGGGTGCTACATATGCAGTGTGGATAGGGATCCTCAGCTGAGTATTATTTATCCGGATTAACGTTGCTCCTCGGTTATGGAGACTTGGTCACTGACTGTCAACGGAGAGTGGTTCTCAACTAGGTATGTTTTTGAAAGGTAAAATGAATCATGAACAATGAAGAATTGAGAAATACTGGATCTTTCCAAAAATAAAACAAGGATTTCAAAATGCTTTTTCTGCAAAATACTTGATCTTGCTTAAGCCTTACCTTGACTACCTAAGCCTCTCATTCTGAGTCTTCTCCCTTTTTTCTTAGTCGGGTAAGTCTTGTTGAGTACCCCAGTACTCAGGGTTTGTTAACCCTGTTGCAGGTATGGCTGAGACCCCGATGTGTCTTGCGCCCTGCTGCTTGACCGTTGTCCAGAAGAGGCCGATGAGGCCGAAGAATAGTTGTGCACCCTCGGGCTGGGTGATTGCAAAGTATCTTATTTTGTTGTACTCCGCTACGTTGCCTATTTCTATTATCCGAACTTGGTTTGTAATAACTGCACCTTTAATCTTATTTGGAACCTCGGTTTGTAAAACTAATGTTATTTAAGTCTTCCGCTCTGTATTCCGATGTTATTTTGTAAAAGTATCCAGTGCTGTAACCGAATGGTGAGATGATCCTGCGGATGTTGGGCGCTGATGCAGCCCGGTGACGAACAGTCTTGGTCACACGGAACATCAGTTCGGCTGTCAGTGGATGACAGGGACCGGTGGGCCATGGGATTAGGACCGTTCCGCCACAGAGTGGTATCGGAGCATCTCACTATAACGTTGCAGTGTTCTTGCGAAAACTTCAAAAGATATTTTGAGTCCAAACAAACTAAACTTGACTATTTTGGGTCCAAATTGCTTCTCTTATCTTGTCTTGTATATGGCAAAATTAGCTAGCGAGACAACATGTTTTAAGCCCTATGTACCTTATTTAATTATTGCATTACCTTGTTCCGTAGGAACGATTCATGCATCATGTCATAATCACTTAAGTTAATTTAATAACTTCCTCTCTAAGTTCGTTGGGATAGTATGCCTTTACCTTTTCTTGCTAGCCTTTTCACTCCTCATCCAACTTATCTTATCCAGACATGGCCCGCATCAAGCTGACTGCTCGCAAGTCGACTGGACCCAATGGTGTGCCACGCCACCAACTGGCACCACGCACTGGAGAAGAGACTGGCGAAGCCTCCAACGGTCGTCGCTTTCCCCGTCGCACCCGCAAACACCTAAAGGAGGAGATCAAGAATCTGAAGGCTGAGCTGGAGAACTTGGAGCATGACTTCTACCACTCACGTCTGGAGTTCTATGAGGCCCGAGCCTCCCTGGAGCAGGCCAACCGGAACGTGATTCGCGCCATCCAGCAGCGCGATGCCACTTGGATTCGCGAGGACGTTACCAGAGCCGAGCTCCACGGACTGCGGCAGTACACAACTCAGATTGAACAGTTCAATGATATGCTTCACGAGGAGGTACACCAGCTGTACGACCAACTCCACCCGTGGTTCCCCGGTTGTTGAGGACCCTGAGGACGGAGTAGTGGAAGAGCCGACGTGGAGCAGGAGCCAAGCATGAACGAGGAGATTGAACCTGCCGAGAACATCTACGCTGAAGATGAGGACGAGGAGGTTGAGCCTGAGCTCATCCTCGAGGAAGATGACGACGAGGACATGATCATCATCGACGAAGACTAGACGCTGATAGAGGATGGAGATCCCGTGTGTCTGTACCACCTGCTTACCAAAACCCTTAGTCTAGGTTTGGGGCGCTAGTCTGTCTTTTGCTAAGTTGGGTCTGTATCTTTCTTTTCGTACCTTTCCCCTTATCAGTCTGCTGTTATCTGTCAGTCATCTTTATCAATCCTCTACCTTGTATCAATGGAGTTTTTCCAGTCAGTTGTTTTCAGAACTTAATCAATGGATGCTAAGTTCCAAGTTTCTTAACAGATGCCTGTGAACACTCGCACTGGAGCTGGAAGTTCTCAGGAGGCTGACCTTCCAAACCCTCCACCTGTACCTGCTACGTTAGCAGATGCCATCGCAGCCTTGGCAGCCGCCGCTAACCTGATGGCTCAAAACCAGGGGCAGCAGAACAATGGCCACCGTGGTCGCCACAACATCAACCATGAGACCACATATGTGGATTTCACCGAAACCCATCCACCAGTCTTTACCAGGGCCGATGAACCCCTTGAAGCTGATGATTGGCTCCGCACCATGGAGCAGAAGTTTGGTCTTCTCCACTGCACCGACACCCAGAAGCCCCGGTTCGCTTCTCAGCTTCGTGGTCCAGCAAGCGCTTGGTATGCCAACCTGTTGGCTGCCCAGCCAGAAGGTCATCAGTTGACCTGAGAAGAGTTCTGCACCGCTTTCCGTGCACATCATATCCCTTCCGGATTGATGAAGATGCTTGATCAGTTTCTGTCAGATACTCTCACTGCAGAAGACTCACAATGATGCTATGTGGGTCAGTTCAATCACCTTAGCCAGTATGCCTCGAAGTACGTCAACACGGACGAAAAGAAGAGGGACTGTTTCCTTAGGGGACTGCACCCCAAGATCCGCAGAAGTATGTCCAATAACCTGACCGGCTCATACCATGATGCCGTTGACCGGGCTGTTGCTTTTGAGGAGAGCAATCGCCAGTACCAAGAAGAAAAGAAGAAGAAGAAAGCAGGATCTAGCAGTTTCTCTGGCAGTCACAAGCGCCAGAGGGTCATTTATCACCCTAGCCACCACCAAAATCGCCCACCTTACCCCCACCAGCAAGTGGTCGTCCGTACTGCGGCCACCACCCACAACGCCAACCAGCAAAGTGCCACGCAGCCGAACGCCCCAGGTGTTCGTATCACCACCCCACAAACCGCCTACAACCATCCCTGCTACAACTGCGGCCAGACTGGCCACTGGGCTCATGAGTGCCCAAAGCCCAAGAGGTATGCTCAGAACGCTCAGAAGGGTCCTGGAGGACCTCAGCAGCAGCAGCACCGTGTCCAGCAGCAGCATGCTCAGAAGGGCAAGGTTGTCAAGAAGCACGGGCAAGTCTACTACACCGCTGTCAGCGACATCCCAGAAGGGAGCCCGTCATGATCGGTAGGTTTCCCGTTGCAATTATCCCGCAGTCGTGCTGTTTGATTCCGGTGCATCGCATTCCTTCATCAGTCGTACTTTTGTCATTGAGCATGGGATATCAATCGGGGAATTGAAAGAAAATTTCTGCATATTTTCGCCTGGAGGGCGTATAAGTACTAAGGAGGTAATTCGTAATATACCAGTGATGTTGGGGGAACATGTATTTCCTACCACCATGATAGTGCTTCGTGATCAGGAAATAGATGTCATTTTAGGCATGAATTGGATGTGCCAGTATAAAGCCATGATTGACATCCTGAATAGGGTTGTGAGAGTGGACATTCCTAACAGTACCTCCAAGCTCCTTCTCCAACTCCCAATGCCTCAAAAACCAGCAGCCACGCAATTGAATACCACCTATGTTCAGGAGACCAGAGACATCCCCGTGGTCTGTGATTTTCCTGATGTTTTTCCAGAGGACTTACCTGGCCTACCTCCTGACCGTGATGTTGAGTTTGCCATAGAGCTTAAGCCCGGGACTGCTCCTATATCCCGCAGAGCTTATCGAATGCCTCCCAGAGAGTTGGCAGAGCTAAAAATCCAGTTACAAGAGTTGCTGGATAAGGGCTTCATTCGCCCAAGTTCATCTCCTTGGGGCTGTCCTGCAATCTTTGTGAAGAAGAAGGACAAGAGTCTCAGACTGTGCATTGATTATCGCCCACTCAATGAAGTCACCATCAAAAATAAATATCCCTTGCCTCGTATCGACCTTCTTTTTGACCAGCTAGCTGGAGCCAAAGTATTCTCTAAGATTGACCTCAGATCTGGCTACCACCAAATAAAAATACGTCCCGAGGACATTCCTAAAACAGCTTTCACTACTAGGTACGGCCTATATGAGTACCTGGTCATGTCTTTCGGTTTGACCAATGCCCCTGCCCACTTCATGTACCTCATGAACTCCGTATTCATGCCGGAGCTCGATAAATTTGTGGTCGTGTTCATTGACGACATCCTTGTCTACTCAAAACCCCTGAAGAGCATGCCGAGCATCTTCGTATCGCTCTATCCCGCCTCAGAGATCATCAGCTCTATGCCAAGTTCAGTAAATGTGAGTTCTGGTTAGATCAGATACAGTTCCTTGGTCATGTCCTATCCGCTGAAGGAGTGTCAGTCGATCCCAGAAAGGTGGCAGACATTCTGGATTGGGAGCCACCTACCACTGTTCACGGAGTCCGCAGCTTCATGGGAATGGCTGGATATTATCGCCGTTTCATCCCGGATTTCTCCAGAATCGCCAAGCCTATCACCGAGTTATAAAGAATTCTGTGAAGTTTGTCTGGTCACCAGCCTGTGAGCAGGCCTTTCAAACACTGAAGAAACTGTTAACCACGTCACCAGTGCTAGCCCAGCCAACATCGAAAAGCCCTTTGATGTCTACTGTGATGCATCTGGTACTGGTTTGGGCTGTGTTTTGATGCAAGAAGGACGAGTAATCGCTTATGCCTCACGGCAGCTTAAGCGACATGAAGAGAATTATCCAACCCATGATCTTGAGTTAGCAGCAGTGGTGCACGCCTTAAAGATCTGGCGCCATTATTTGTTGGGTAGTGCCTGCAATGTGTACACAGATCACAAAAGCCTGAAGTATATCTTCACTCAAGAAGAACTGAATATGAGACAGAGAAGATGGCTTGAGTTAATTAAGGACTATGATCTCGAAGTACATTACCATCCGGGTAAGGCGAATGTGGTCGCTGATGCGCTCAGTCGCAAGTCATATTGCAACTGTCTGGTGATGAAACCCTATGGTTCTTCCCTATGTTATGAATTGGAAAAGCTGGGTATTGAGATGGTTCCGCAGGGAACTCTGAATAATATCAGGATAGAAACACCTATCAGGGAACAAATCATCACTGCACAGAAAGATAACCTTGGAATCAAGCACATCGTCGAAAGGATCCGAACCGGAAAAGCTGTTTGTTTCAGGATTGATGATGTAGGAGTGGTATGGTTCAAGAACCGGCTAGTAGTTCCCAAAGTGCCTGAGTTGAGACAGTTAATCCTTGATGAAGCACACTTGACTAGATTCTCCATCCACCCCGGCAGCAACAAGATGTACCAGGACTTGAGGCAGAGATTCTGGTGGACAAAGATGAAGATTGAGATCGCCCGGTATGTCGCTCAATGTGATACTTGCCAGAAAGTCAAAGCTGTGCACATGAAGCCTGGAGGAGAATTGCAACCTTTACCTGTACCTGCTTGGAAATGGGACGATATCAGTATGGATTTTATCAATGGGCTACCCAAGACACCAAGAGGTTTCGATTCCATCTGGGTGATCGTGGATCGCCTCACTAAGCAAGCTCACTTCCTGCCAGTCAAAACCAGCTACACCGTCCCCACTTATGCCACTTTGTACAAGAACAACATAGTAAAACTCCATGGCATACCCAAAGACCATTGTCTCTGATCGTGGTACTCAGTTCATCGCAAAATTCTGGAAAGCATTCCATACCTCACTTGGAACCAAACTCTTGAATAGCACAGCATATCATCCACAAACGGATGGACAAACTGAGCGAGTCAACCAAGTGTTAGAGGACATGTTGAGAGCCTGCGTGCTCACCTTCGCAGATACTTGGATGAGTGTTTGCCCTTGGCAGAATTCTCATATAATAACAGTTACCAAGAAGCATCAAAATGGCACCCTTTGAAGCACTGTACGGTCGCCGTTGTCGTACACCTCTCAGTTGGTCTGAACCTGGAGAAAGGGAGTTCTTTGGAGTTGACCTAGTAAAAGATATGGAAGAAAAGTCAAGCAAATACAAGAGAATATGAAGATTGCGCAGTCTCGACAGAAAAGCTATGCTGACAAGAGACGTCGACCTTTGGAGTTCCAGATCGGAGATTATGTGTATCTGAAGGTCTCACCCACCAAAGGAGTTACTCGTTTTGGAGTCAAGGGAAAGTTAGCACCACGCTATATTGGTCCCTTTGAAATTTTGGAGGAACGCTGTGGCAAGGTTAGCTTACAAACTAAGATTGCCCGATCATCTTTCCACCGTCCATAATGTGTTTCACCCCCAACTCAAGAAGTGTCTCCGAGTACCCGAACACGTGGTGGAAGTTGAAGGTGTGAGTTAGAACCCGATCTGTCATACTCCGAGTATCCAGTTCGTTGTTGGATTTACAAGGACCGTGTTACCCGGAGGACTACCACAAGATGGTACAAGGTCCAGTGGAACCAACACTCTGAAGAAGAAGCCACTTGGGAATCCGAAGACTTCTTAGCGAAGAGCTATCCCGACTTTCTCGATACTCTGTAGATGTAAAGTTTTGTCCTTGTTCTTCTTAAGACGCAGAATCTCGGGGCGAGATTTCTTTTAGGGGGAAGGCTGTAACACCTCTGGTGTTTAATATGTAATTAACCTGACATGTCATCATCTTTAGTCATTAATCATTCTTGTCATGCATTAATGTTTGTCTATGATTGCTTGCCTTTGCCTTTCCTAAAGGTATTTTGTGTGTAGTGATTCCTTTTCTAAAACCCTAAAAGCCCAAATCTTCCTATAAGGGCAAAATGGTAATTTCACCTCTGTGCCTAGCTTTGTGTAATTATTGTGCAGTTTAGTGTCTTGAAGCTTTGTTGTGTTGTTCAAAAACCAAAATCAAAAACAGATTTCAATTTCCTTTTGAAAAACCCTGATTTCCAAACTCTAGTTTTACCCCTCTTTTTCTGATTCAAAAACTATTCAAAATTTGAAGTTGGCCCAATGAGAAAAGTTGTAGATCTTGTCAAAAGGAACAACTTTGGTATTCATAGATTTTCAAGTTTCTATACAGAATCAGAAGTAATTTCAAATTCTTTCAAACTTCAATTTTGTCCCCTTTCGGTTTCCAAATTATCTCAAAAAACTAATGAGTTTCAGAAAAAGTTTATGTTGACAAAGTTGTAGGTCTCAAAGTTTTGAGCAACTTTGGTGTTTTGAGTTTTCTTTGTGTAGTTCAAGTTTTGGGAGTAATTTCAAAATTTCAGAAAGGGGAGAATGTGACGTCTCTGTGCGAGCTTTAAAGCAAGGGGCCCCGCCCGACGGCGGCGCAGCCTCAGCCTCGCCGAGCCCGGCTGACCCCCGTCCGTGTCGCCCGAGGCCAGCGCTAAGCGCTCGACCTCTCCGGTCCCCTACATACCGCCGCCTCGCCATCCCCTACCCTCCTCCTCTTTCCCCTCGGCCGCGCGACAGCGAGCAGCTGTCGGCCGCCGGCAAGCCGCCGCGCCACGCGCGAGCTCCCTCCCGCCCACGCCGCGCCGCCCTACCCTGCTCCCTACCTCCTTTAGTGCCGCGCGAATGCTCCTCACCCTTCGCCGGACCCCCCCAGCACCACCCCGCGGCTATAAAAGCCGCCGAGCTCCGCCATTCCTCCGCCATCGGCGAGCTCCGTGAACCCGAGCCACCGAGCCTCCCCAGAGCCAGCCGAGCCCGCCGCTGCCTTCGCCTTGAGCTTCTCCACCTTCCCGAGCAACCAATTTCACCCCTCCGTCCCTCCTTTCGTCGGCGCGAGCGATTCTTCTCCAACTCCGGTGAACGGCCGCACGTCGGTTTAAGCGAGAAATTCTCCGCCGTGAGTGCTCCTCTCTCCCCTCCGACCCCTGCCCTCTCTTCCTCACCTCCGTGCGCTCCTAACCGCACCCTCGGCGACCTCTTTTGGTGAACAGAGCCGCCGGAGCGTCGTCCGCCGCCGAAGAACTCCGCCGAAGCACCCCACCGTCGGACTCCCTCCTCCGACCCTGCACCGCCTCGCCGAGCCTCCCTCCCGACTCACGGTGAGCTCGCGAATCTTCCCCCACCCTCGGCTTTCCCCGCGCGAGCCCCGAGCGGCCGGTCCGCCGTCCGCCTCGCCTGCGATTCGCCCGAGCCATGCGGTCCGCCGCGCGATTCGCCCGAGCCCTGCGAGGAAGGAGCACAGTGCTCTTTTCCTTTTTGGAAAAATGTGAATAGTGTTCTGTTTTCTCTTTTTTGTGAGAATGAACCTGTTGTCCCATAAATTCTGAGAAAATTATGGTATGTTCCTTGCACTGTGTAGTATTTTAGAAAAATAAGAAACTCTACCTTTCTGCAAAAAATTATAAAATGAAAAATCCTTCTTTTAATTAATAAATGGATGGTTTTTGATTTTTAGAAAATCATTTATAACTCCAAAAATCTTGAGATAAATTTTTCTGAGCTTCCTATGCCATGTTTAGTCTCTGGTGAAATTTTGACGTCTTTTGGAACAAGTTGATTTTTGAGCATTTATGTATTTGTTAAATAGTGCCTTTTGTTAATTAATGACTGATTTTAATTGAGCACCTTAATGACCTCCAAAAATTATGAAATTTGTTTTGCCATCTTTTTATACCATATGAACTTATGAGATTTATTTGGTAATTTTTGGAGTAACTTCATAAATGACCTTTTCAAATAATTAATAAAAATAGAAAAGTGTTTAGGGTTTATATTGAATGCCCTGTGATGTGACTTTTGGATTGTTTGCTGTTCATAGACCCTCACCCAACTGGTCTATGATGATTGTGATGCCATGCAATGACTTGTGTTTAGGTCAGGTAAAAATGCTTAATAAGTTTGATTAATCGTGCTTAAGGGTAGAGATAAGTAACTTTGTGTCTATACTAGGAGTTACTTACGCGCCGAAAAGTTGTGCTCTAGAAACAGTAAAATTTGTCCTATGCTGTATTGTTCATGTCAGCATCCTCATAAGCATACATCATTGCATCCGTATAGTGACCGAAGGAGAAAACGTCAAAATCGAAGCAGCCGCTGACGGACCTACCCCCGAGGCGACCCCGAGCTCCGACACCTGCACTGCCGACCCCGAGCCTGTCCTTTTCGCTCTTCAAGGCAAGCCCCGGTGCAATTTAACCCTTCCTTATTTTTACAAAAGTTTACTTAAAATGCCTTGAGTTAAACTACTGCATTAGGTTATAGGAGTTGTGTGATGACCTGTTACCTGCACTGTTTACCTCCACCAGAAGATCCACCTGCCCTGTTTTAAAAACTATTTGCAAAATGCTTAGTGATGCTATACAATAGATTTGCAATAAAATGTCTTTTTCAAAAGTGTGAGCACTTGAAGAATCTTTATGGGATTTTGGTTTTACTCCCCGGCCATTGGCTAGGTATCTGATCCGTACCTAGTCAATTGCGAGGAGAGGTTGTCCGAGCGTACGGTGCCGTCATGTTGTAGTCCGGGACTCAACAGTTGACACCGACCGGGACAGGGTTGAAAAACTGACAGGACTATTACGCTTGGGTGAGATATAACCAAGGTATGGTTCTGGCAGAAAAATTTAGGGACCATCCGTATGGGGGCCTGCTGGTCAAGACTTGTAACTATTCACATACATCGGAAAGCTCTGGCTCCGAGGAATCCTTTATTGGACCAACAACCGCGCATTGGGAGTGGAGAGATGGCGGAAGTAGCATGTACCCACGTGGTCGTCGTACCTGGATAGGAGTGGTGTACTGTACTTCCGGGTGGCGTAGGACCGGGCCCAATCTTGGAGGAATCGTGGTAGACGAGTTGGCATATGCAAGCTTGGGTGCTACATATGCAGTGTGGATAGGGATCCTCAGCTGAGTATTATTTATCCGGATTAACGTTGCTCCTCGGTTATGGAGACTTGGTCACTGACTGTCAACGGAGAGTGGTTCTCAACTAGGTATGTTTTTGAAAGGTAAAATGAATCATGAACAATGAAGAATTGAGAAATACTGGGATCTTTCCAAAAATAAAACAAGGATTTCAAAATGCTTTTTCTGCAAAATACTTGATCTTGCTTAAGCCTTACCTTGACTACCTAAGCCTCTCATTCTTGAGTCTTCTCCCTTTTTTCTTAGTCGGGTAAGTCTTGTTGAGTACCCCAGTACTCAGGGTTTGTTAACCCTGTTGCAGGTATGGCTGAGACCCCGATGTGTCTTGCGCCCTGCTGCTTGACCGTTGTCCAGGAAGAGGCCGATGAGGCCGAAGAATAGTTGTGCACCCTCGGGCTGGGTGATTGCAAGTATCTTATTTTGTTGTACTCCGCTACGTTGCCTATTTCTATTATCCGAACTTGGTTTGTAATAACTGCACATTTAATCTTATTTGGAACCTCGGTTTGTAAAACTAATGTTATTTAAGTCTTCCGCTCTGTATTCCAATGTTATTTGTAAAAGTATCCAGTGCTGTAACCGAATGGTGAGATGATTCTGCGGACGTTGGGCGCTGATGCAGCCCGGTGACGAACAGTCTTGGTCACACGGAACATCAGTTCGGCTGTCAGTGGATGACAGGGACCGGTGGGCCATGGGATTAGGACCGTTCCGCCACACATAAGTACCCCCCTAGGTCCCTTAGGCTATAAATAGGACTCCCCGAGCTCATTTGTACTCAGACCTCACCTCATCAGTCCCACTCTCTTGTAAGCGAAGCTCTGGTGAAGGAACACTCTAGTTGAGAGACTTAGAGTGAGAGCGAGAGTGAAGAAGAGAAGAGATGGTTGTAATAGAGGATCTTCAAGTCTCTGGTATAATTCCAAGTCTTTCTTCATTTATCTCAGTGTTCTTCTACTTTCAGCATTTACTTTAAGTTCTTTACTTATTGTTCTTGTTGAGTGCTTTCGATCATAGATAACTTAGTATTTAGTTTGTATCTAGTTTGGGTTCTTCGCTGAGTATCAGTGCTCTAGTTGGACGCAGATTAGAGTAGTATATATTAGTGTAAGCGCGTGCTTAGACTAGTTATACCTTAGTTTGTGGCTAGCCCCCCGGATAGCTGTGGTAGCAAACAGGTGGTGACAGCCCTGTGTTGACGAAAGTTATAGCATGTTTTACCTTATCAAAACACCGTCAACAGGCCTCGGTTTCAAAGAAGAATAGCATATGATGAGCATATTTATCACTAATAAGTTCCACTTGTACTCTTAGCTTGTGAACTTGTAGGAGATGGCAAAATGAACAAAATGAGGCCAGGTGGGCCCACCAAGGGGGTCGGGCGACCCCACCTTTGGGCCACCTCGGCCATGGTGACATGGCATGATCCAAGAGGAGCATGTTCAAGCCAATATCAACCATTGGATCAAGCATGTGCTTTTGCTCAATGGTGCAAGATGAGAAGCACATGGATTCATGGGTCCACACCGAAAACCAAATGCAACCAACTTCACAAGACTTGCTCCATGACATGTGGGGTCACCAAGGGAGAGAAGAAGGTGGGCCAGCCCTGTCATAGGGGGGTCGGCCGACCCCCCTTGGTGGGACCCAACAACACTATTCATCAGGATGACATCAGCACCTTCTAGAAGGTGTACCCCGGGCCCACATGTCAGGGACAGGGGTCGGCCGACCCCATGGTGACCCTCATCCAAGTCGGTGGCAAAGTGCATGTTTCACACGTGAAGAATATCCAAGCCATTCATCCAAGTCGGTTGTCATGGCGGTGGATCCAAGGGTGAAGAGAGGTGGATCACGCGGATCGCTGACGTGGCACCTGAGTAGCCCCTACTCCACCTCCACTATAAATAGAGGCCTCCACCCTCTCATTCACACATCTCATATATCTCACACATCTCCACTCTCAAGTGAGATCAAGCAAGAGTAGTAGTAGTTAGTCTAGAGTGGGAGTTAGAGTCGAGTCGGGCGAAGCTCGGGTCTCCGGAGTCGTCTTCTGGGAGTCTGGTATAGCCCTTGTATCTTTCTTCTTTTGTAAGACTTTATTGTTTAATATATTATTCTTTCTTTACTTTACTTTGCATTTACTTAGTATTTACTTTCCAAGTATTTATTTAAGTATTTACTTAGTGCAAGTCTATATTTATATAGTCTTGTTGTGTGCTTATCTTAGTTCTATAGTTGTCTTAGTTAGATTGATTTCCTTTAAATAGCTTCTTGTGTGTGCGTCATCGTCCTATCTTAGGATAGGGGCTTTAGCTATTTTGATCGATAGCTAAAGGTGTAGATAAGTGTGAGCGTGGTGCTCATACTTTATCATATCTTTGACTACCGCCTTTGCACAGACAGTAGGGGCGCATGGGCAAAAGGTGACAGATTTTGCCTGGCTACCTAGATCCCCTCATGTGAAATCAGGCTAGTTCTTAAAAGGTAAGGCGTCCATAAGCCAAATATCCGCTTGAGTACTGGGTTAGGTGAACAACCTTCTATCGCTTTACTCTCTCGTTTATCCCTCTCACACAAGTAGCAAGGCATCAATCTAGTTAAGTCATCTATTTAATTAGGATTAGTTCATAGGAGTAAAGGTAGAAACATAGGAGTACTTTATACTCACTCGTTGTCCTCCCACCTAGCTAACTCTACTAAAGCTATCTTTCATATCATATACTCTTTGCTTAACTTATTTATCTTATCTGTCTATCCTCCATTATATCCACTTATACCCTTTTGCTTCTCTAATTGATAATAGATTATAGTAAGACTAAAGGATCTATCTTTCCTCTCTCTACATCTTTCCTAGCTTGCTTCCTTTGGGATAAAATAAATAACGATACCTTGGAATACTCCCGGGTGAAGTGCTACATCGGTATTTCTGTGCGCTTGCGGAACTATCCAATAGTCAATAGTTTTACCACCAAGACACTTCTGGCGCCGTTGCTGGGGTTAGGCTCCATAGTCTAGTTCTAGTGGTTGCGCTAAGAAGTGTCAACAAGCGTTTCTGGCGCCGTTGCCGGGGATAGATTAAAACTCTATTCTTAGTAGCGACGCTAAGAAATAGCAAAAAGCATTTCTGGCGCCATTGCCGGGGAAAGCAATAGCCTAGGAGTTTAGAGAGAGTGAATCTGGAGTCTGCTATATATTAGTTATCAATTAGTATAGGGGCTAACCCCTCACCTGTCTAGTTTCTTTTCGTTATCGTGAAACTAGTAGGTGTATGAGCGGTTTCCAACTACCGTCAAACTTCGTTGAAAATCCCGAGCAGTTGTTGAGGAGGACTAGACTTCGTCAAGTTCCACCTCAGAGGTTCATCTCGAACCAGAATCCGTTCGAGGAGGAAGTTTTCTGCACCAGCTAGAAGAGAAGCCATGGCCCAAAAGACCATCTCCGAGTACTCTGCGTCGTCGGCCGACAATGTCGCCAGGGTCCGCAGCTTAACTTGGGGATGCGACTTTCGAGCTCAAGCCGCTCTCATCAACATGGTGCAAGCCAATCCATTCTGTGGGAAGCCGCATGAGGACGCCAACGCCCATCTCCAACACTTCTGGAGGTATGTGGTACCTTCACTATGAAGAATGTCTCTGCAGACGCCATCCGTCTTCGTCTTTTCCCATTCTCGTTATTGGGAAAGGCGAAGCAATGGTTCTACGCCAACAAGAGTGAAGCCAACACTTGGGAGGAGTGCGCCAATGCGTTTCTCAAGAAGTTCTTCCCGATGGGCAAGACCAGCGCCCTTCGTGGAAAGATTTCCAGCTTCCAGCAACAAGCTGATGAGACGATTCCCGAAGCATGGGAACGTCTACAAGAGTACATTCGCGCCTGTCCTCATCATGGGATAGAGGAGTGGCTCATTATCCAAGGTTTCTACCATGGCCTGACCAGTATGGCCCGTAGTCACCTAGATGCAGCCGCTGGAGGGGCATTCTTACAACACAATGTGAGAGATGCCAAGGACTCATAGAGAAGATGGTTACCAACCAAGGTTGGAATGAGGAACGTCTTCAGCCGAAGAGAGGTGTTCATGCTCTCAATGAGGTGGACATGCTCTGCACGAAGATGGACCTCTTGATGAAGAAAGTAGAAGAAAGTTCCAAGAGGGAACTAGAGGTCGTTCAACCTTATGCAACCGCACGAGCCATCGAAGCCGACCAATGGTGCGAGGTATGCGGAGGCAATGACCATTTGGGAAATAATTGTCCCGAGACGAAGGAGGAAGTGAGCTTCATCAACAACGCCAACAACAACGGGTACCGGCCCCAACAACAACAACAAGGATGGAACTCGCGCCCCTTCTACCAAAATCAAGGTAATGGTTATAGCAATAATTTCAATAATTCTTATAATAACCAACCTTCTTTAAGAGATCTTGTCTTAGGCCAATCTAAAATAAATGATAGTATTAATAAAAAGATGATGGCTAATGATAAGACTCTTGAAAATATAAATGAGAAAATGGATAGCTTTAATTCTGCTATGAAAAATCAATTGAGTTTTAATAAAATGCTAGAAACACAACTAGCTCAATTAGCAGCAGCTGTCCCATCCTACGAGCCCCAGGGAAACCTGAGGATCCAATAGAGGGTGTTAAATTAGTCAATACGAGGTACGGTAAGCCTCTGCTCCGGTCAAACTGGGGTTATCTACTTGATCCACCCTTCATCACCAAGAAGGAAGATCCAGGCCTGCCGACCATCACCTGCCAGATTGGACCACAAGTCTTCCACGACGCTTCTGCGACCTTGGATCGAGTGTCAACATCATGTCCAAGGTAACATATGATAACTTACTAAGGGGACCTTTGCTCCCTACATTTGTTCGTTTGCAGCTGGCCGATCAGACGCTACGGTTCCCCGAGGGACTAGCAACGGACATCCTCATCAAAGTCCAAAATAGCTACGTCCCCGTCGATTTCCTTATATTGGACATGGGATCCAATGAAGACGTCGCGATCATCCTGGGAAGGCCGTTCCTTAATACGGTTAACGCCGTCATTTACGTGGGATCCGACCAACTTCACCTCCAATTCCCGGAATATAAGGTAAAGTGTCCATTCAACGGTTATAAAGCTAACATGCAGGTGAAGGACAAAGAACCTCGAGACAACAAACATCATCGTCGTCACCCACACCATAGGAACAAGAAAAAGAGCGAGTCGGCCAACAAGGCGGAAGTAAAAGAAGAACTCGCCGACGAGGTGCAACCACGGTCTCCATCTCCGGGACCGACCGAAGCACCCAATGAATGACAAGACGGAGAAGTCCTGCTCTACGGACCTGAAACATGGAGCCCTTGCTGATAAGGTAAATCAGTAGTTATCTCATATTTAACTTTTCATGCATTTCAATTCTTGCATTCTCCTTCAATTGCATACTTAGTTTAATTCTGCATATTTCATTTCAACAAAATAAATTTCCATGCTAGTAACACCTTGACAATAACTTGCAACACTTTGAGCCGTGGGACCACCCCAAGGTGGGGTCGGCCGACCCCACCAGTGGGCCCACTGGCACATGTTCTATCTTGGCTTAGTACCCTGAGTATGACACGACACTTTGGTGCTCAAGGAGCATCCAAGGTGGGATCGGCCGATCCCACCATGGTGCCCTCCTGCACCTGCTGCATTCCACTCAATATGCTCATAAACATCATGCATATCAACAAAGCCAACATCTGAAAAGAAATGGTCCTTTGCTTTACTCTTTAAGCATGAGATGTTCCTCTTTATGTTGGATGCTCATGGGGACCACAACAACCAGCCAAAGGCATGTCTTAGTGCTCTCATGGTCCATGGGGATCACTTTAGACATGTCTCCACTTTGGCCATTCATCTTTTCTCTTTCACCAAACACTAAGCAAGGGAATCTCTGAAATTTGTGTCAACTTTGGACCAAACATAGTTACATCTTTGCTAGACACATGATGACACAAAGTTTAAGGTTGAGGGGACACGTAGGGGGTCGGCCGACCCATGTGTTGGCCATCCTGAAAAGATGTTTTCTCACTTTAGACATGTCCCCTGGCTAAAGCAAAAGCAAATTTGAAAGTGCCAGAAGGGGGTCGGCCGATCCATGTGGGTGGACACCAAGATGCCCTTCTCCCCCTATATATACCCTTGCATTGTGAGCTCAACTCCACACCAAAACCACCAGAACCATCTCGAGCTCACAAGTTCTTCCTTTCCTTCCTTAGTTGCAAGTTCATTCTCAAGCTTAGCTTAGTAGTAGCCATCCAAAAACCAAAACCCAAAATAGTCCCCATTTCATAGTAGTGGTAGAAGCTTGGTAGCTTATCTTGTAGTAAGATGAAGAAGTTGCTTGCCTCCCGTTTCAAAAAGTCCAACAAGGGTGAGAGTTCTTCCCAAGAACCTCACCATGCTAGTGCTCATGAGAGGAGAGAGGTGGAAAGAAGTGAGCTAGTACCCTTCATTCCCCCGGCTAGAGTAATGGAGACGAGAGTGGCCTCAGGCTAAATGCCAAAGAGATGGGAAATTCTTCACTCTTAGTGAGTGTAGTTTCTCACACACAAGTATCATTGATCCGGCCCTCTTGCAAGAAACAGGTATGGATTCAGAATTTTATGCTATTTTCAATACCATTGGTTGGGGAGGATTCTTTGAAATTCTTGAATTTGGCATAGAGAACCTAACCATTGAGTTTTTATGCACGCTAAAAGTGAATAATGATGGGATAGCATTTCGAATGTTTGGGATGGAATATGACTTGACTTGGAGCACATTAAACACTGCTTTAGGATTTGATCACTCTTGCCATCTTGATGTAGACCATGCTTTTCATTATGACAAGAATGCTTTCTGGTATGCCATTACTGGCTCTAGTGATTGTTCCAACCCCTCACCACACAAAATTCATAACCCAACCTTACGTTTCATGCACTACTGGCTGTTCACCACTCTTTTCCCTGGCATGAGAGGAGCTTTGGTAAGTGATGATGAGCTGAAACTACTTTATGCCATGGTTAGCAAGGTTAAAGTTTCACCTGTTAAAATGCTAGTGAACTATTGGCTTAGCTACATAAAGCCTAGGAAACCCATATACTTCACATCATTCATCACACGTATAGCCGAAGCTTTGGGTGCACTAGAATCCCAAACTTTTGAGTACATTAAAACCGTGAGAGATGTTTTGGAAGAAAATGTATTTATTGGTTGCGATGTACTCAAAAGGGGTCCCAAGGGTGAACTAATAATGATTTATCCAGGCCATACAGTCGAAATCACTCTCCCTTGTGAGGGACTTCGATTGTATGCGCTTCGTACGCTAACCTTTGATTTGGACCCCGAGGAAAGAGCCCCAAAAGTTGCAGGTACTAGCAGGAGGACAAGGAGAGCGTCTCGTGCTACTCGAATGGAACAAGGCAGACCTTCACATCAGGCTGAAGAAGTTGAGGAGGGAGATGAGGCAGCTCCTATGGACATTTCAGGGTCCTTGGGGAGGCCTCCTCGCTCTCAAGACACTCCTCGCCCACGGTGTAGAGGAAGGCAACATCAAAGGAGGCCGATGGACGAGCTCATAGACAACATGGGTGCGATGAACATCGAACAAGAGGCAACATTGCTTCTTGCACAACAAAACGCCCAACTCCAAGGCCATTCAAGAAGAAGAAGCACGACGTTGGGCCGGGTGGTACCAGCATTATCCACCACCACAGTAGGCAAGAACCAAGCTTGGGGGAGATCCTCTCCCCCACCAAGGTAAGTCCTGTATCTTAAGTTATTTACGTTTCAATTAGTTTTCTCATTGCATTTTTAAAAAAAAAAAAAATATTTGCTTAGTATTCCCCTTAGCACATATGTCTCATATATGTCTATCTTCCCCATGGAAATGATGACTAGTTGCCTTGCTAATGTTTCTCTAGTGCCTAGTTTACAACTTAGTATTTCTCTAAGTATGGATTACTTAGCTCATTTAAACCATCATGAACCTGAAAACTTTGTGGGTTGCAAGTGCTAGAACTAAGTCTAAGTTGTTGGGAGACATGATATAGTGAGACAAGAGCTGCTATAATATTGTTCTAAGCATGATAGATTACCGGAGAATTTATTCTTAAAATGATCAAAATCTTAATTGTTCCTCAATGGTGATAAATTCCTACCACAGCCATATATGCTTTACATGTTTACAAACCTTCTACATAGGCTATTTGCTTTGTATTGAGTGTTGTCAAGTCTTGTTGACCCTTGTTAAGAGACTTTTCATGCTCCTAAGATCAAGATCACGTACACACCTCATATACATGCTGCTTCTACACTGGAAGTACGCAAAAACATGCCTTTCATTTCCACCAAATAGGTTGCTTCATACTCCAAGTGTTAGGAAATCTCTCTCAATTATTTAGTAGATGAGACTCAAAAGGCTAGGCAAAATAAAGATGAAAAAAAGAGATGGACAAGTGAAAGTCCATGAAAAAACAAAAAGAAGAAGAAAAAAATGCTAGCCATGTCTCATTAGAAAGAGAAAAAAAGAAAAATGTATAGAGAGATAGATCTTATCAAATAAAGAAGCAATCTAGTCCACATACACCACACACTTGCACATCTTGATCTGGGAGTATGACACTTCTCTTCAAGGATCCGAGCTTTGACTTCGCAACAAAATGCAAGTAAGTATGCCATCTTCTTTCATCTCTACCTTGAGCTACACATAAGCCTGTTTAGAAGTAGGATGAAATAAAGAAGGCAACACTTATCATATGCCTTGGTGAGGAATCATACACCATTTGAGCGACATGAGAGAACCATATGAGGAACATTAAGTCTTTCTTTTGAAAAATATTGCAAAACCTCCGGTATGAAACTTGCTAAAAACAAGAAAGTTAGTGCTCAAGTCAAACTGTTCTATCTTTCAACCACCTAAGACAAAGGAAAAGCCATAAGCCCCATAGAGTACTAAGGTAATATGGCTGATTTACATAGCTAATTTTTCCATTCAAAGAGAAGAACTTTGTTGTGCACATGGTACTCTTGAAATGTGATGCATAGTAACAATACTGATCCACCGAGGCCAAGTTTGATTGTTTGCTCGGGACGAGCAAAGGTTAAGCTTGGGGATCTTGTTGACGGAAGTTATAGCATGTTTTACCTTATCAAAACACCGTCAACAGGCCTCGGTTTCAAAGAAGAATAGCATATCATGAGCATATTTATCACTAATAAGTTCCACTTGTACTCTTAGCTTGTGAACTTGTAGGAGATGGCAAAATGAACAAAATGAGGCCAGGTGGGCCCACCAAGGGGGTCGGGCGACCCCACCTTTGGGCCACCTCGGCCATGGTGACATGGCATGATCCAAGAGAAGCATGTTCAAGCCAATATCAACCATTGGATCAAGCATGTGCTTTTGCTCAATGGTGCAAGATGAGAAGCACATGGATTCATGGGTCCACACCGAAAACCAAATGCAACCAACTTCACAAGACTTGCTCCATGACATGTGGGGTCACCAAGGGAGAAAGAAGGTGGGCCAGCCCTGTCATAGGGGGGGTCGGCCGACCCCCCCTTGGTGGGACCCAACAACACTATTCATCAGGATGACATCAGCACCTTCTAGAAGGTGTACCCGGGCCCACATGTCAGGGACAGGGGTCGGCCGACCCATGGTGACCCTCATCCAAGTCGGTGGCAAAGTGCATGTTTCACACGTGAAAATATCCAAGCCATTCATCCAAGTCGGTTGTCATGGCGGTGGATCCAAGGGTGAAGAGAGGTGATCACGCGGATCGCTGACGTGGCACCGGAGTAGCCCCTACTCCACCTCCACTATAAATAGAGGCCTCCACCCTCTCATTCACACATCTCATATATCTCACAATCTCCACTCTCAAGTGAGATCAAGCAAGAGTAGTAGTAGTTAGTCTAGAGTGGGAGTTAGAGTCGAGTCGGGCGAAGCTCGGGTCTCCGGAGTCGTCTTCTGGGAGTCTGGTATAGCCCTTGTATCTTTCTTCTTTTGTAAGACTTTATTTGTTAATATATTATTCTTTCTTTACTTTACTTTGCATTTACTTAAGTATTTACTTTCCAAGTATTTATTTAAGTATTTACTTAGTGCAAGTCTATATTATATAGTCTTGTTGTGTGCTTATCTTAGTTCTATAGTTGTCTTAGTTAGATTGATTTCCTTTAAATAGCTTCTTGTGTGTGCGTCATCGTCCTATCTTAGGATAGGGGCTTTAGCTATTTTGATCGATAGCTAAAGGTGTAGATAAGTGTGAGCGTGGTGCTCATACTTTATCTTATCTTTGACTACCGCTGGCTTGCACGGACAGTAGGGGCGCATGGGCAAAAGGTGACAGATTTTGCCTGGCTACCTAGATCCCCTCACGTGAACTCAGGCTAGTTCTTAAAAGGTAAGGCGTCCATAAGCCAAATATCCGCTTGAGTACTGGGTTAGGTGAACAACCTTCTATCGCTTTACTCTCTCGTTTATCCCTCTCACACAAGTAGCAAGGCATCAATCTAGTTAAGTCATCTATTTAATTAGGATTAGTTCATAGGAGTAAAGGTAGAAACATAGGAGTACTTTATACTCACTCGTTGTCCTCCCACCTAGCTAACTCTACTAAGCTATCTTTCATATCATATACTCTTTGCTTAACTTATTTATCTTATCTATCTATCCTCCATTATATCCACTTATACCCTTTTGCTTCTCTAATTGATAATAGATTATAGTAAGACTAAAGGATCTATCTTTCCTCTCTCTACATCTTTCCTAGCTTGCTTTCCTTTGGGATAAAATAAATAACGATACCTTGGAATACTCCCGGGTGAAGTGCTACATCGGTATTTTCTGTGCGCTTGCGGAACTATCCAATAGTCAATAGTTTTACCATCAAGACACTTCTGGCGCCGTTGCTGGGGTTAGGCTCCATAGTCTAGTTCTAGTGGTTGCGCTAAGAAGTGTCAACAAGCGTTTCTGGCGCCGTTGCCGGGGATAGATGAAAACTCTATTCTTAGTAGCGACGCTAAGAAATACCAACACCCTGGGAGCCTTGAATTCCACCACGTAGTTGGGTTAGTTCTTAAATCATAAACCTCGTTGTGCACGTCTGAGGTAATAGTCCAGAGGGTTGTGTACGGTTCGAAGAACTAGATAGAACCTTTATTGCTAAGATAGTTGTGTTCGTAAGTGTGTAGGAAAACATTAATCTGTTCATCGGCCAGACCCCGCCGATTTAGTAGTAGTTAGTCTTTCTTTCTTTTCTTTTTAGTAGTAGTAGAAACCAACCCCCATTCATACATTTCGATCAACTTGCTAGAATTACTACTTGTTCAGCAGTCCAGTGTTAGTTCTGCCATAGTAGCTTCCCTGTGGAATATAAATATGATACTCGGTTACTCCGGGTGAAGTGCTACAATTGACTTATTCTGTGCGCTTGCGGAATTTACCAATAGTCATAAGAATAGTTAGTTATACTTCTTACATTAAGAAGTACCAACAAGCCTTTCTGGCGCCGTTGTCGGGGATAGATTCCATAGTCTACTTCTAGTGACGACGTTAGCAAGAGTGGAGAGACTATTCTTTTCTGTAGCAAGATTTCCAACTTTGGACACGGAGACGAAGAAACAATCACTGAAGCTTGGGAGAGACTACAAGAGTATGTTGAAAACTGTCCCCACCATGGTATGCAAGACTGGTACTTGATCCAGAGCTTCTACCATGGGCTCCAGCAAGAATCTCGACAACACATTGATGCTGCCGTCGGAGGTGCATACCTCTCTCTCACTATAGAGAAGGCAACCAAACTGATCGAGACAATGGTGGTGAATCAAGGATGGATAGAAAAACGTGCTAAAGGTATGTCTGAAATTAAGCAAGTTGATTATGTTACCCTGCAAACTTTGGTAAAATTGCTAGAGCAAAGAATAAATGAGAAGAGAGATCGTGCTGCAAAGAGTACTACGCCAAGCAAAGAGCCGCTTCGTCAAGTGAAGGCCAAGAAGAAATTAAGAAAGAGGATGCAAAATCCCTTCTTAATAATGGTGGCTACGAAGAACCTCCAATTCCAATGATCCAACAATGGAATAATAAAGGTATGCCTCAAACCTTCGTATTTAATTCTCCTATTGGAAAATTAGTTTCTAATCAAGGTAGAATTAATCAAGGTAGAATTAATGATAGCATAAATAATAAATTAATTGAACATGATAAAATGTTAGAAGGAATTTATGCTAAACTGAATGATTTTTCTGAAGCATTTAAGGAACAAATTAATTTTAATAAGAGATTAGAGCAAAAGTAGATAACATTAAATCTCAAATTAAATACTATGAGGAGGTAAAAGCTGTAACCACGAGAGGTGGTAAATCCACTCGTGATCCACCTCATCCTAATTTGGTTCCTAGTAGTAATTCTGTTGTAAGAAAAATATTATTAATGTTGAAGAAGACGAAGAAGAAGAGACCCCAGCTGAACCTTCATCTAAGGTACGAACTGCTCCTCATGAATTCTATGATACACATGTATTACCTTTTCTAGATCGAAACAGAAATCCGACGGAAGACGACCAATTCAAGAAATTCATCGAGGTAATTCAAAAATTATATATACATGTGACATTTATTGACGCTATGCAGGTTCCAACTTATGCAAAATATTTGAGAGACATGCTCAATAAGAAGAAACCAATTCCAAGTAGGGATGTGGTTAATTGACCGAAGATTGCAGTGCGGTCATTTTAAACCAACTCCCAGAAAAGAAGAAGGACCCAGGAAACCCAACGATCGCATGTTCAATTGGAGAGCAACACTTCGAGCATGCACTTTGTGATCTGGGAGCAAGCGTCAGCGTCATGCCCAAGGTAATATATGATAAATTAAATCATCATACCTTGTCCCCTACTTCTATGTGTTTGCAGCTAGCCGATCAATCGCTCCGATATCCCGCGGGAATAGCAGAGAATATTCCGGTGAAAATCCGGAATCTCTTTGTCCCGGTGGATTTTGTGGTTTTGGATATTAATCCCGACCACCGGACACCATTGATCTTGGGACGGCCATTTCTGAACACTGCAAAAGCCACCATTGATGTACGAGCTGGAGAAATTCAGCTCCACATCAGTGGAAAGGAGGAGAAATTCCAGTTCACACCGCGACCGGAAAAACACCCGTCATCAAAGTTCGTCGGTGCCTACATTCATCCACAACCACCGTGAAGGTGACACTAATCGGGAATCCAAAGCGGCTAACCAAGGTAAGTTAGGCTAAGGTAAGTCTTTATCCCTCATTTAAATTTTTGTTTTTACTTAAGCAAGTTAATTTTCTGCAAAATAGATGCTTAGTAGGGAGGTTAGGTGAAGCCTAGGGGGCTTAGGGCAGCCTTAGGGGTGGCGCCCGCCACCCCATGCTGGCGCCCGCCACCCCATTTGGCCCTTTTCCACTTAGCCAATCAACTAGACTATCATCCCTAGCTCATAGACTCAAATAACACCAGGAGAGACCCATGCCTTTGCTTTTTTCAATGCACTCATTCATTCCCATGGCTCCTCCTCTCTCTTCATCTTCACTCCAACTTTTGGACACTTCTCCACTTAAAAATTCTGGTGAGGAGTGATGAGGAAAGCACAAGGTGAGAAAAGGAGTGGCTCTGAGTGGAAATTTCCCACAAATGGGTGGCGCCCGCCACCACAATTTCCACATTTCAGCATGAAACTGCTCCCGAGTAAGTTTCCCACCATCTTTGGTATAAAGTATGACTAAGAGGAAGAAGTGGTCTTTGAAATTTTTAGCCCACTTGCCCCATTTAGGAGGTTACACTCTTTTCACTTTGCACCGACCCTACCACTTTATTCCCCACTTGGAATTTCAGTGGACATTACGAGGGAAACCTCATGTGTCGGTTGCAGACAAATTTGGGCAAGGTGGGGTGGCGCCCGCCACTTATTCTTGGCGCCTGCCAGGTGGGAGGGGCTCTCAGCCTTCCCCCTTCCATCCTCAGCCTATAAATACTACCCACACCCTCATGCAAGTTCCTACACCACACTCAAAACACAAAAACACCAGCCACCTTGAGCACTAGCAAGGAAGTCATGGGCCCTCTCAAAACTTCTTCACCGGCAAGAAGAAGAAGAGTAAGGGTGAGGGAAGTTCGTCGAGGGCAAACACTCACATTCGCTTTGCTGGGAGTGATGAGGAGAGCGCCGGGTGGGGTACTCCATCCACCAACGAAATGTCGGTGGATCAGAACTCTCCGTCCACACACCAGGCCGGACCGACCATCCGCGTCCTGAACTCCGTCAATGATATCATCTGGCAGAGTGATCGGGAACGGCAGGCCCGGAACATCCTCATTGAGAGGGAGTTCGTTCACACCCGCCACATCGACAACGACTTGCTAAGCCGCACTGGTATGGATAATGAGTTTCTCTATATTTTTCGAACCTTGGGATGAGAAGATGCATGGAAGGTTAATGAGGAGGGGATCATGCCCCTCACAATGGAATTTCTGGCCACAATGCAAATATCTGCTAATCACATAAATTTTCGACTTTTTAATGAAGAACATACTTTAACATGGAGGCAGTTCAGCAAGAATCTAAACTTTGATGATTCATGCTTGCTGAGCTTGGAATCTACTTGTACGGGATTTAATAGAAATAAATTTTGGAAAAGTATTGTTGGGAACAGACACCCAGGCTTGCCCCGTACAAGTAATATCCACAACCCCACGCTCAGGTTCTTTCACAAATATATTAGTATCACACTCTTTCCAAGACCTGACTTGAGACCAATTAAAAAGCCCGAAATGTTGTTGCTTTATGCTCTAGTAAACCACATAAAAGTATCACCCGCCAAGGCCATGGTGGACTACTGGTCTAAATTTAATCAACGCACTGAAAATATTGAAATGACATCATGGATAACTAGACTGACTTTTAACATGGGTCTGCTGAACACCGCTATATACTCTTACATTCCTAGTGACTGAGACCTTTTGACCATGGAACACTTCTCGCAAGGACACCTCTTGCATGAGAACCAGAGACCGATGAGATTCACATGATCTACCAAGATTATGTGAATAAAATCGCTCTTCCTGACATGTCACTTTGGTTGGTGAATGCACCCACGTTACTTTTGGCCCTGGAAACCGAGGCAGAACAAAACCGCAGGTTGGCTCGAGAGAACACCATGCAGGTTCCCAGGAGGAGGACACAGGCGCAGACCCGTGCAGCAGAAGAGGCCGCAAGAGCCGCAGCGGCGGCACAGGAGTTTGACCCTTTTCATGCAGGGCAGTATGGAGGAGCAGCACATTATGGTCATTTGACACCCCCTGGCTCACACCAAGCAGGGGGGTCGAACTGGCAGCAACCGCAACATCCGCAGTGGGGATACGGCCATGAGGCGTCCATTTAGTCATCCCAGTTGGGGAGTTCATCCCACTCTTTGGGAGGATCCACCCGGTACACTGGTCGTCGTGATGAGTTCTTCCACAGGGGAATCTCGCCACAGGCCGCTCGCCATTCGTCCTTTCATCAGGACGAGTGGATGCGCGATATGGGATATCTTCAGCACCAAATGAATGGACTCACCATGGATACTGCTGAAATCCGTCAGGACTTGAGCGAACTGAACCAAAATTTCCAGGAATTCCGCCAGGAAACTGGTGGAGAACTGGGTAATATTTCTTCTCTCCTGCAGCAGAACCAGCAAAACTGGGACGACATGTACCGTCGTGAGGGATGGATGTAACCCAACCACGCCAGCCAGTCAGGGGGAGGTCCCCCGTCAAAGAGGTAAGTATCACTACTGTCTTTATTTCTGTCAGTTTTTTTTTTTCAGTAATTTAAATTGAGTTTTATCTTAGTTAACTTTCAGCTCAATTAATTAAAAAAAATAATAAATAATAATAAATAAATAGTAATAAATGAAACGCTCTCATCGTAAGTTTTCTAATAATAAAAATGTATGTCATGCATTAGAGTCATCATGGGAGAACGTATGCTAGAACTAAACTTGAGACATGAGCTTTAGACTAAGCAAAGGGGAAGTAAGTTTCTACTTTGACTTGAGCAAGTAAGTTTGTGGAGTAGTTATTTTGAAAAAAAATTAAAACTTGCTCTAAGTACTTCTGTGGCAAAGAAAGTCCTACCAAAGCCAAATAATTTTTACTCTTAGAGTAGGAGCTTCCACTTGCTGCATGTTAGTGTTGAGCTAGTTAGACCTTTGTTGATAGACATGGTAGAGAAACTTGTCATATCTTTAGACCAAGGAATTCACTTGCACCCACCTATATAGTGCTTTTCTTACACTGAGAATACGCACACAACATGCCTTTATTTCCATTCATTGTTAGGAATACTCCATGGCAAAATATCATGCTCCATAATGGAATCTCAGGGACATGGCTATAGTAATTAAAAGAAAGAGCAACTGCTCTAGAAAGAAATTCAAAAGAGCAAATGCTCTCATTCATAGTCATGATCCCACAAATGAGATAAAAAGGAGAAGTGCCATGAAAGTTTTTGCCACAATAAATACCACACACTTGCACATTCCTGGTCTGAACCTATGACTTGTTGCTCCTTTGCTCCATTTGTCTAACTTAGCAAAATTATGCTAGCATTGCATGCTCACTTTTATCCTACCCATTAAACCCACAAAAAGTCTTAGTGAGAGGATAATTCTTCCATTTCCACATACAAATATGAGTGATTGAGTGAGCCACAGAAGTTGCTAAGCATGCTTTCTTTTTGAACAAAACTTGCAAAAACTCCACATATCTTGATTAGCAAAATAGGCAAGGGAAAGACAAACCTTCTTTCTTGCTGGTCTTTTGCTCTAATCTTGAGTGCAGTGAAGGCTACCAATTCCATGGCGATGAAAATAATATGGGCATACACAACAAAAACACAGAGTTTCCAAATTTAAGTTCATGCTTGCTCGAGGACGAGCAAGAGGTAAGCTTGGGGGAGCTTGTTGATGCTCACTAAGTGTCATATTCTTATCATCAACAAGGTCATATAACACAACACAAGGGCCTAAAATCAACCAAAAACCTTTTATAAACTAACGATTTCCACTTGTCCTTGAAGTTTATTTGAATGTAGGAAATTGCAGGGTTTTTGAGCAAAATGACCAAAAGGACCCACCAGAGGCGAGCACACTCACCTGGGCTCACTTTGGGCCAAGGTAGGGTGGGCCCGCCACCCCTCACTGGCGGCCGCCAGGGGAGTGCGGCCCAAACTCCTCCCCTGCCACGTCACTGATCCAGGGGAGGCGTGTCACACTCATTTGCAGCCATTGATCACTTAGCTCATTGCATCCAAGGGCCAAGAAGGGATGTCACATGGATCATGACCCAATTGCCCATGTGACGGTTATTTGGACATGCAACCGACCTTGGAACCGCCTCCCTGGAGCTCCTGGATGTCGTTGAAGCAAGGTCGGTGGATCCAACGGCCTGGGGGGTGGCGGCCGCCACCTAGGGCTGCCGCCCGCCACCACACTCACCCCCCTGACCTAACCCTAGGTCCATAAGTACCCTCTAGGTCCCTTAGGCTATAAATAGGACCCTCCGAGCACATTTGTACTCAGACCTCACCTCATTAGTCCCACTCTCTTGTGAGCGAAGCTCTGGTGAAGGAACACTCTAGTTGAGAGACTTAGACAGAGAGCGTGAGTGAAGAAGAGAAGAACTGGAGTTGTAATAGAGGATCTTCCAAGTCTCTTGTATAATTCCAAGTCTTTCTTCATTTATCTTAGTGTTCTTCTACTTTCAGCATTTACTTTAAGTTCTTTACTTATTGTTCTTGTTGAGTGCTTTCGATCATAGATAACTTAGTATTTAGTTTGTATCTAGTTTAGGTTCTTCGCTGAGTAATCAGTGCTCTAGTTTTGGACGCAAGATTAGAGTAGTATATATTAGTGTAAGCGCGGTGCTTAGACTAGTTATACCTTAGTTTGTGCTAGCCCCCCGATAGCTGTGGTAACAAACAGGTGGTGACAGCCCTGGGAGCCTTGAATTCCACCACGTAGTTGAGTTAGTTCTTAAATCATAAAACATCGTTGTGCACGTCTGAGGTAATAGTCCAGGGTGTGTACGGTTCGAAGAACTAGATAGAACCTTTATTGCTAAGATAGTTTGTGTTTCGTAAGTGTGTAGGAAAATATTAATCTGTTCATCGGCCAGACCCCCACCGATTTAGTAGTAGTTAGTCTTTCTTTCTTTTTCTTTTTAGTAGTAGTAGAAACCAACCCTCATTCTATATTTCGATCAACCTGGCTAGAATCACTAGTTGTTCATAGTAGTCCTAGTATTAGTTCTGCCATAGTAGCTTCCCTGTGAAAAAATACGATACTCGGTTACTCTCCCGGTGAAGTGCTACAATTGACTTATTCTGTGCGCTTGCGGAATTTACCAATAGTCATAAGAATAGTTAGTTATACTTCTTACATTAAGAAGTACCAAGAAGCTTTTCTGGCGCCGTTGCCGGGGATAGATTCCATAGTCTACTCCTAGTGACGACGTTAGCAAGAGTCAACAACCGTCAGAATCCTAGCAGGTCATTACTATGGATTTCATTGAAGGACTGCCTCGCTCGGGCCATGCCAATTGTATTCTGGTGATTGTCGATAAATTCAGCAAATATGCTCATTTCATTCCGCTGCTCCATCCTTTCACGGCCTCTCAAGTGGCGCAGCTCTTCCTCGACCACATTTACAAGCTTCACGGTATGCCAACACACATTGTTTCTGACCGTGATCGTATTTTCAGCAGCTTGTTTTGGAAGGAGCTGTTTCGCCTGGCCAGAACACAGTTGTGTATGAGCTCGGCCTACCACCCTCAATCTGATGGCCAGACGGAACGTGTCAATCAGTGCCTGGAAACTTTTCTGAGATGTTTTGTGCACTATTCCCCACGACAGTGGATTCGTTGGCTCAGTTTGGCTGAATATTGGTATAATACAAGCTGGCACTCCTCCCTTAACAGATCCTTCGAGGTCCTGTATGGTCAAGCTCCACGCCACTTCGGTATATCGCTCCACGCCACTTCGGTATATCTCATCCTGAAGCTTCTTCCGTACCAGATGTCAGCGATTTGCTCGCTGATCGTGCCACTATGACTGCTCTTGTTCGTCAACACCTTATCCGAGCCCAACAACGCATGAAACAACAAGCTGATAAGAAGCGTTCAGAGCGTGTCTTTGCTGTTGGCGACTACGTGTATCTGAAGCTCCAGCCATACCTTCAGGCTTCCCTGGCGCCTCGAGCGCATCAGAAGTTGGCGTTCCGATACTTCGGTCCATATATACTTCGGGCGCATGAGAAGTTGGCGTTCCGATACTTCGCTGACAGGAGGATGCATCGATCGATCGATGAACTGACGAATCTCACCGTGTCACCGTCACCGCAAGTGGAGACAACTCACCAGACCATGACCGCGGACGGCACGGCGAGCTTCAGGAAGTCGTGGACGCCGCGGAACGCCTCGGCGGAGAACCCCGTCCAGCTGCACTTGCAGGCCGGCGAGAGGCGGACGTAGAGCGCCAGGAGGCAGAGGTTGCCGAGGTAGGAGATGGCATTGGCCAGCGCGGCGCCGCTGCTGCCCAGCCCGAGCGCGCGCACCAGCACCCAGCAGACGGCCGGGTGGAGCACGGCGGTGGCGCCGGAGCTCAGCATCACGGGCACCACCAGGTTCTGCGTCTGCAGGAACCGCACGTGGCACTGCAGCGCCCCGTACACGAACAGCGCCGGGATCATCCACCGGATGTAGACCCCTGCCGCCGCCGCGATCTCCGGGTCCTGCCCGCACCAGCCCAGGATCTCGCCGGTGTAGGCCCACGCCACCGACACCGGCACGCTCACCAGAGCCAGGACCACCATATATGGCCCGCTGCTTGTACACGCTCAGCTGGTAGTACTGCTTCGCCCCGAACGCTTGGCCGCACAGCGTGTCAAGGCTGCACGCCATGCCAGTCTGCCAATTAAGCACGGACGGCATGCACAAGTATATATGGTCAGTGAAGTGCACCGGATGGACAGAACAGAAACGACCTTGGATGTGAATATGTGATGTTCACCGCACCAGCAAGCTGAAGCCGGTGACGCCGGCGAAGGAGGTGGCCAGGGACGCGCTGGCTAGCGCGAGCTCGCCGAGGTGGCCGACGAACATCACCGGCACCATCTGAACCAGGTTCTGCAGGAGGAACCCGACGACGAGCGGCCCCGCGAGGTACAGCTGCTGCTTCGTCTCGTGCACCGCCAACGCCAAGCTCTCCTCCTCCTCGCCACTTCCTCCTCCGTCAAGCTTTCCCGTGCTCGGCGCTGTGCTCAGAAGCGGTTCCTCCATGCTTGCCCTCTCTTGGTTCACAGTCACAGTGACTCAGTGAGTGACAAAAGTCGATCGAGAAGAAAGCAATGGAGATCCAGCCGGACTGACGGCACTCATCTGTGTTACCTTGTTATATACTGATACTGTAAGGATCGAGCTCACTGGCTAGCTAGTTTGGAGTATTACTAGAAAAACAGGCCCGTGCGTTGTAACGAGAGAAAAATTTGTTATGTTGTCGGTGATATATATTAGCGTGATTTTACAGTGAAATCGTATATGTGCATAACGGCCATAAAAACATAAACGCCTAGTGTCACCATCGAACAATTTAGGACGTTGTTGCGCTAGCCACCAACAAGATATGGGTTAGAAGTGCGCCATTATGGGGCAGCATATGACTCCCATGGAGGCATAGCTCTAGTGGTGGTTGACGTGGTTATACCTGTAGCAGCAAAGATCTAATTTTTTATAATTTGACATTTTCTAAAAAAATTAAGAGTTTCTCCTTGTCTTACACGTAAATAGAAACATAATATAACACAATAGTCAGAGATTACCTTGGCTTGCTACTTTTTCCATGCTGAGGCATCGTACCCTACCCTTATATAATAGAAAAAAAATAAATCACTTCAAACACTAAGCAAGAACGTACGTAGGGTTGCAAAATAGACATGAGAGCAGGACGGACCAGCCCGAGGCCCGCATCGCATCATTGTTGTGGCGGCGGTGACAACGCTCGACGTTGACGCTAGAGACGACGGAGCAGTCACCGGCCGGCTGGGTGGAGCCAACTCAAGGTATCACCGACCGACGGCGTGGAGAGGCGGAGCACGCTGGCGAGTGGAGTAGGCAAACACGCCAGCGAAGCTCTCGGGGATGGCACGCTCGCTTCCGAGCCGTGGCCACGCGAATGAGAAGAGCCAACAGTGCCTCGGTGCCTCTCGAGTCTCGTGGGCGAGCGGAGGAGACAACGATAAACGAAGAGAGATGTCCCGATGTCATGTGTCCGCGCGAGGACTCCGAGAAGGAGAGGGCGTCTACGTGAGGAAACGACGCCGAGGACGCAAGGAAAGGGGTTGTCTGCTGCCACAAAGCGTGGGGAGAGGCGCGAGTGCGGCGGCCGTCTAGGAATGAAGGGGAAATAACGTCGTGAGAAGGGGCATGAGTGTCGTCGCGGTGCTTCTTCTGGAGCTTGCTCAAGCCGCAGATCTCGATGACGTGCGTGGCGAAGCCCGTCACCGTCACCTGAACTGTAGGGTGTTCCGCAATGTCAATGTCATTTCATACGCTCTTATTAGTTTTGATCTAGCTCTTGGTCTTGGAATTATATTACGACGTTACAATACCCTGATTGCGTGCATATATATGTTGGGATGGGTTGATGATACCGTGTCATAATCCAATCCTCCTTAGAATTAGACAATACAATACTATTGTTACTCCGACTCTAATTCAGATTTTTTTGTTCCCCACGTTCATACTCTAGCCGGATGAGAGTTATAATCCGATTCTCTTTTGAATTCAATTAATTATTGCTAAGACTTAATTTGTTATTGGACAAAATTAATTTTTGGTAAATTAAAATAAACATGATATTTTTTTTGTGTGTAAAACTATTTTTAAATACGCTTAGTACCATATACGTTTAAAATTTGTTTCAAATTTTATTTGTATTATATTTAAATGATTAAAACTCCCTTGAACTTAATCTTCACTCCTAGCCCAAATGTACTCTCTGCCTTTTCTTTACCCAGCTAGGATGTAGCCCACCACAGGCCCACCTCTCTCCTTTGCTTGGACCAACCCACCCGGCTTCCTCTCTTCCTTGTCTTCTCTCCTTTCTCTTCCCGAAGGTTGAAGAAGCCGCCGCCGCCGCTCAGACTACGCAGTCGCAGCAGGCCAGCAGTTGGGGCCTAAGTGGAGGCGTAGATCGGTGCGGTGGAGGTTGGGCGGAGCGCCGGAGCGGCGCGCCCATGGACCGGTGGCTGCAGACGATTGAGCATCGCCACATCGGCCATTTGGGGATGTGATCCCTGCTCCTCTCATCCATCTGTGAGTGTGATCTCTGCTCCTCTCTTCCATTGGTGGACGGACCAGACCTCGTCAAGCCACGTGGAGGCAGCGGCGCGCGCAAAGGAGGCGATGGCGCGAGCACCGTGGCCGGTGAGTGCAAATGCAGTGGCGTAGGGTGGCTGGCGGTGCGGGCAACTTGGAGGAGCAACCCAGTTCTTTGATTTTGTGGATTTGATTTTTTTTTCTTTGATTTCTCTTAGATCTATTCTTGTATGGATAGAGAAGAAAACATTTTTTTGGCGATTGCTCTGTAGGTCAGCAGAAGAATCAACAAAATTATTGATTTGATTTTGTAAGTTGCTGTCCTTTTATAGTTAGTCTAGTTTGAGTTTGGATTTTGATCGATGTGGTGGTTTTAATTCGGTCTCGGTTTGGTCTCTTCACATGATTTCTGATTTAGAAATTGCCCTGTAGAAATCTAGTATTGGAGATGGTTCCAGATGAATATGGATACAGATCTATTTGGTATGTGATTTTTGGAATCTGGATTTAGCTTTAGTTTGCATAATTTGTTGCATAGTAAGGTCCGTGTTTTGTGCACGCTGGATTCTGGATAGCCTATCTTTGCATCTTGTCGTGTATTGCTGATTTGGAGATGTTCTCCAGGCTGTGTCGGTCTCCAACTCGTGCTCATATCGATTTCTACCGTAGCATCGCAGGAGGCCAGACGAAAAAAAATTCCAGACCAAAAAATTTAGCTGAAATTTTGCCTCTTTATTATTAGGTATAGATATAGATGTCGTGTATTGCTGATTTGGAGATGTTCTCCAGGCCGTGTCGGTCTCCAACTCGTGCTCATATCGATTTCTACCGTAGCATCGCAGGAGGCCAGACGAAAAAAAATTCCAGACCAAAAAATTTAGCTGAAATTTTGCCTCTTTATTAGGTATAGATATAGATATAGATAGATATATAGTTGTAATAAATTAATAATCAGGAAATAAAAAGGCTGCTCCAAGCGCCGAAAGGAAACTGCTTGCGTTAAAGAAAAATACAAAATTTTCTTCGCTGTGTTACGACGATCCTTTGCGAAGAAGGCCCGCTTGCAGAGCTCCTCTTCGAGCCACTTCTTCGTTTCCCACTCGATCACGAAACGGCTCTAGTTCTCATTAGAAGATTACTCTTATGACCCGTTTGGATACCTAAAATTGAATTCATTTTAAGAATTATAATTTAGATATATTTTAGTTAAGCTAATATAATTATATATATATTATATTTGTATATTATTGTTACCTATATGAGAGAGAAATCCATGTGTTGCATTTATACAATGAGGAAATGAGATGTAGAGAATATTATAAATTGAAAATTAGAAATATAACATGGTGATCTCTAGAATCCATTTCTCTCTTCCAACCTATGAATTTGAGGCAGACTTATATGTAGACCTGAGAAAGTGGTGAAATGTTAAATTTCAAGCCAAATAACATAATTTATTGAGTGAATTCTAATTCCTCTAAAATGAAGTGATCCAAACGGCCCCTCTCAAAGGTATTTGGTACTTTCATAATGCTTGCTGTTGCTGAAGGCAGAACTAGAGCAGTGCCAAACAGACCCGAACCTTGTTATGGTACCGACAAAAGTTCGATGAGATGAAGTTTGGTCCGAGTGCTCTGATGTTTGGTCCGATTTATATGGGAAAGCCAGTTAAAAACTCTATTCACCTGTGAAGCTTTGGAGCGTTAGCTGGCCGCGCGGTATACAATGGGCAAAGTTCGATTTTCTATGCTCACAGTTTGACTTCTCCAATCTCCACACACTGGAGCTGCCAGGTGTGAGCCGTAGAAACCTTGATACGAGCTGTGAAAATAATGATCTTGATTTTTTTTTTTTTTTTTTTTTTTTTTGCAAATTGTTTGGTTCAGACATACCGTCTTTCTCCATCTCTCTTAAAACAGCCATGAAGCATCTCTCTATTTCCATCTATTTTGAAAGGCACAAACCTAAAAACTAAAAGCAAGAACCAAGGTGCTAGAAAAATAAAAATCAATGATTTTTGAAAAAAAAATTAAGTATAAGTTCCACGCATTTGATTGCCTTTCTAGATTTTGGTAGTACAACCAAACAAAGCCGGACATCGAAGGAAAAACTATTAACTAATAATAAATCTATATAGCTAGTTTTAAAGAGTTAAACTTTCTTGCTTTTAGAAAGTCACATCACACCCATCCTCCACACATGACAATAATATATATACCTAGTCCAGTCTAATACAACAACCTTGCACTTACGCTCTCTGTGTCACTTATGTAACACATACTTACAATATCTGTTCATATGAGCTAGAACCAATATGAAGTACGATTCTAGGACATATGAGTTCTTTTAATTTGCAACGCATATGCATATTTGCTACTTTGCTAGTAGTAATGTAAAAAGCCCAAACGACATGAACATATAGACACACAAACAAATCAAGTTGAAGGATCTATATATGAAAA
Organism: Coix lacryma-jobi var. lacryma-jobi; assembly: GCA_009763385.1. NCBI lineage: Eukaryota > Viridiplantae > Streptophyta > Magnoliopsida > Poales > Poaceae > Coix > Coix lacryma-jobi. The sequence continues at coordinate 141,363,891 of CM019822.1, read as the reverse complement.
ATATGCCAGAGTTCAAAATTTATGCAGTCTTCTAAAATTTTTCGTGACAAAAATATACAATATTATTTAATAAAAAACAAATGTTTCAATGTATTTTTTTGTAGTATACATGACCAATATTTGAGAATTCTAATTGTTAGCAACATGAGCAGATAGTTGGGCATGCTATAACTCTAATGAGCAGATAGTTGGGCATGCTATAACTCTAATGAGCAGATAGTTGGACATGCTATAGCTCTAATTATTACGTCTAACATCGTCCTAACAAATTCCTGTACTGTGGCCATATAACAAATAAGCTGCCAACTACGCCCAACAAATTATAAAACAACCACAAAACAACGAAAAACATAACAAAACAAACCGACACTCAAAGCATTCTTATTAGAGCTATGGTGCATGTCCTTGTTACCGGTTTGTGTTACAAACTGGCAATAGAAATCACTTTCACCAATGGTTTGATTTACGCTTCAACCACTGTTCACTTAAACGGCCGTTTAGCCCGTTTACACACTGTTTAAATGCTACCAATGGTACACCGTTTCCGTTTAATCGACCATTTTTACCGTTTAAATGACTATTTTGCCCGTTCAAACGCCCGTTTTGGCCTGAATAGTGGCTAAACGGCAGTTGATCGACTGTTTACCGTTTAGGATAACATCAGCTACAATACAATAAAATTTATAACTTTTTTAAACAGTTGGATGAAAACAAACTTTATAATAAAGTTGTAGATCTTGACAAGATATACAAAACTGTAGATCTTGACAAGATATACACCTTTTTAGTTGATGACTTCTTTTATTTAAAATCATTTGTGGTCCTAGAATTTTATTTGAAGCTCTCAAGTTTTCAAATCAAAATTTTTGAATTGTTGTACAAACAACTTCAGATGGAAAAAGCAACAAAAATCAAAGTTGTAGATCTTGATGTGATCTACAACTTTGCAGTTGTTAACGTTTTCATTAGAAATCATTTATGGTCTAAAATTTGTATATAAAGTTTAAGAACTTAGAAATTCAAAATTTTCAAACAACCACAGATGGAAAATCGATCAAAACCAATGTTGTAGATCTCTATGTGATCTACAACTTTATATTCAATGATTTTTTATTTGAAATCATTTGAGGTCCCAAAACTATGGTTGAAGTTCTCACAATTTGAAATTCAAATCCTTCATACGACCTCAGATAGCAAAACAATCAAAACAAATTTTATAGATCTCGATGAGAGCAACAACTTTATAGTTAATGTTTTTTTTTCTTTTGAAGTCACTTAGGGTTCCACATACCCATTTTAAAATCCCGAGAAGTGAATATACTAGAGAATGAATATGCAACAAGTGACTTGCGGGTGGAGTGGCTAGAGCAACTATGCGTGAGGCCACTTGTCTTAAGTTCCAATCACATCGCATGCAGTTGTTGAAGATCACTATTGCAAATATAAAATCAATATAACCTTCATAAATACTTAATTCCATCACCAAACATAGGTCTAAGAGTTTAAACTAATGAATTCAATGAGCTTTGGTGAATATTTATAAGCAGAAGGATTTATCCAGAAAACAATCCAGTAAGCTAGTGCCAAAAGCTCTGCTTAGTGTGTTTCTAAAAATTTCATTTGGTGCCTTGTAGAAATTTGAATAGGCTATTTACCCCTAGCCATTTATTCAACAATTTTTGTCCTAATAATTCTATGGCACTCAAGCAAATTAGAGATACACAAGATATATAGACAAGACAAACTTATTCTAGCAAAACTATGGAAGAGACTAGCTCAACAAAATAAAGAACAACAAATGAAAAGTGCTAGAGATGGAGAATTTCACCGAGCCTTCAGGATCGCCAATGAAGTGCCAATCATTGGTGAAATCCATGTGTAGTCTCAATCACCAAGATAGCCATGAGATAACCAAACACCAAAGAGGCAATTACGCAAAAGAGATACAATGCTTTTTATTTCGAGGTTTACGTGCTTGTCGGCACACTAGTCCCCGTTGTGTCGACCACCTCTTGGTGATTCGGTGGCTAATAGGCACCACGTCTAGCTCTTACTAGAGTACCACAAGAATCTACCACAAGAGAGGTAACTCAATGACACGAGCAATTCGCTAGAGGTGTTTTTGTCGCTCCAGTGAGGAAAAATCCCAAGAACCCTGTAAGGAAAATGGACCTCAGACCATTTAACTTCGGATTTTGGTGTTTTGATGAACAACATAACCAAATTGGACTAATGCGTTTGCAAGTGTTTGTTTTGTAGTCCAATAGGGTGCAAATGTGACTTGGACAAAGACTACGTGATGATCTAGTGATCAACACCTCAAGCAAGTCATTAGAAGCTCAATAGAAGACCCTCAAGATAAAGCAAAGTCCAAGGCACAAGACTGGAACCAAGACGACGCAAGAAATCATGAAGAAACGAACAAAAAGGGACATCGGACGCTGGCTACGCAAGCGTCGAACGCACTGATGGCAAACCCCAGCAGAGACATCGGACGCGTTGTTGTTTCCACATCGGACGCTGCGGTTACACTGTGCAAGCCTGCACAGCGTACATCGGACGCGCCGTTGTACATTGGACGCTACAGGACCCTACGTTCGATGTCTATGCAGAGAGGTTCCAGAGAGGCTCTGAAGACATCAGACGCGTCAGATGGTTGAGCATCGGACGCTGGAGTATCCGTTGTGACTCAGTGCCAGGCTGGCAACTAGCCGTTAAAGGAGCATCGGACGTGCGTCCGATGGTCACGACTTCAGCGTCCGATGCTATGCTGTGAAGTCCAAGACATTCTCCAACGGCTCTATTTGGTTGGGGCTCTATATATACCCCCATGGCCGGCCAAAACAATAAGGTTGGAGCTCAAGAAAGTGTACCAAGTGTATAGACACATATTTAGTTGCTCTAGCCACCAAAGTGCTTAAGTGATATACTAGGTGATTAGTGTAGGTGCTTTGCGAAGTGCTTAAACTAGTTAGACCACCGCTTTGCGCTTGCTCTAGGTGTTAGGCCTAGTGTTTAGTGAGGTTTAAACACCTCTTGTCTACCGGTGCTTGCGCGCACCATTGTTGTACTCGGAGGGACTTGTAGTCTTGCGAGATCACACCAACCGCGTTTGTGGTGTGGCCGCCACCGTGTACCGAAGGGAACAAGGCCCGCGGAGGTTCGGCCGAAAGCTTGATAGTGAAGACGACGGGAAGCGGTCCGAGAGAGGCTTTGCCATGTGTGGCTTAACCTGAGACCCACTTGCGCGTGGGGAAGGCCCAAAGCTATCCACGGAGTTACCCAACCGGGAGCTTGGCCCTTGCGAGCGGCTCCAATGAGGACTAGGGGGAAGCTTGCACGCTTCTCGATACCTCGGTAAAAATACCGACATCGTCGATGGGAGTTTGCATCTCTACCTCACTCTTTAGCTTCCGCATTTACTTGCTTCCTTTTTTATGTGCTTTACCTTTCCTAGCTTAGTTGATAGGCTAGTTGATAGGTTTGGATCATAGGTTGCATAACTCCTTTTGCAGTAGAGATGGCAAACACACCTAGCAAAACCTTAGTTGCACTTTAGATAGTTTACCTTCTTGCATAGGTTTTGACTAGGTGGTAATTAGAGGCCATAGTTTAGAGTAAAAGTTTTAAGTTGCCTAATTCACCCCCCTCTTAGCCGTCACAGTCCTTTCAATTGGTATCAAATCCGGTTGGCTCATTTGTGGACTCTTGGCTTCACCGCCTTCGAGCCGACGCCCCTAAGAGTTGTTGGGATGGATACCTCTAGGCCTCCGCACTTTGACGGCACTAACTTCCCCTACTATAGTGCTAGAATGGCTTGCTACCTAGAAGCAGTTGATCTAGGTGTCTAAAGAGTCACCCGCGATGGGATGAGACCCCCTAAAAATCCCATCAAGTTAACTGCGGGTGATGAAAAAGAAATTCATCTAAATGCTAGAGCTAAAAATTGCTTGTTTGAATCTATTAGCATGGATGCCTTTAACCAAGTTTTTACTTTACAAACATCTCATGAAATTTGGTTAAAGCTACATGAGATCCATGATGGTACAAGTAATGTACGTGAGCAAAACATCACCTAGCTAAATCAAGTTATGATTCTCTTAAAATGAATGAAAATGAGCTTGTTCGTGATATGTATTCTCGTTTGAATCTAATTATCAATGAGCTCAATTCTATTGGAATTACCAAGCTAGGTGATGCAGACATTGTGAGGAAGATCATCTCTTTGCTTCCAAAGAACAAGTATGCAACCATCATCACCATCCTCCACAACTGGAGGACTTGAGCACCATGACCCCGGCCATTGTCATTGGCAAATTGGTGGCATTTGAAATGCCACGCAAGATGGATCAAGAAGAAGCCACTTCATCAAGCAAAGGCATAGCTCTCACATGTGATGAGCACAAGAAGATAAAGGGCAAGAAGCAAATTGAGACATGCTCAAGATCAAGCTCCTCAAGTGAAGACGAGGAAGAAGAAGAGGATGATGATGATGAATCAAGTGATGATGATCGAGCCTCCACCTCATCCAACTCCTCCCTAGATGAAGAATAAACAATCAAGCTAGTTCGAGGAGTGGAGAGAATGATCCGCAAGCTCAATGTCAAGGGTGTGCCCATCACCATTGAAGATTGCCTCTTCACCAATCAAAGAAGAGAGCAAAGAAAGAATGGATGCTATGGATGTGGCAAGAGAGGGCATTATATGGAAGATTGTCCAAAACAAAAGCCCACACCCAAGGACAAGAAAAAGAAGGGATGCAAGGCCAAAGCCCTCACCACCATCAAGACATGGAATGATTCTAGTGAAGATGAAACCCATCACAAGAGGCATGGCCGCAAGCACTCATCATCAAGCTCCTCACGCATGTGCCTTATGGCACGAGGTAACACAAACTCTATCTCTAGTGATAGTGATAGTGATAGTGATGATGAGCTACCTTCTTATAATGAACTTGTGCAAGATAATCTCAAATATTCTAAAGCTTGCACTAGCCAACAAAAGAAAATTAGTACTTTAAAAGAAAAATTAGATAGCTCTCAACAAGCTTACAATGCCATGCTTGATCAATATGAAACTTTTTCAAACTTAATTGTTGAGCTATCTAATAAAATTGAGAAACTTGAGGCTAGTGTAAGCACAAGTAGTAGCACAAGTAATGATGAGCAACTTGTAAAGAAAAATGAAAAACTAAAAGCAAAGTTAGCTAGCACAAAAGATGCTTACAAAAGTTTGCTTGCTAAAATGGAAATCATGTGCAAACATTGTGATGAGCTAACTAACAAAGTTGCTAATCTTGAAACCATCGGAGCAAACCCCATAGAGGCACCTAAAACCGAAAAATCAATCCTTGATATGCCTAAAAAGAATGCCTCTATTTCTTGCATTGATTTACTTGATTTAGACTCACCCATGTGCAAACAAGCTCGTGTTGAGAATGTGATTGTAGATACATGTACACAAGAAGTTGCAATGGAGAATGAGCTATGTAACACCTCTGGTGTTTAATATGTAATTAACCTAACATGTCATCATCTTTAGTCTTTAATCATTCTTGCCATGCATTTATGTTTGCCTAATACTTGTTTTGCTTTTACCTTTTTCTGAGGTGACTTGCGTAGTGATCTCTTTTTCAAAAAAAAACCCTAAAGGCCCAAATCTTCTTCCTATAAGGGCAAAATGGTAATTTCATCTCTGTGTTTAGCTTTGTGTAAATCTAGTTCAGTTGAGTGTCTTGATGTTTGTTGTTGTGTTGACCAAAGTTCAAAATCAGATTTGGAATTGAAATTCCTTTTGAAAAACCCTAAATTTCCAAACTCTAGTTTTACCCTTTTTTTCTAATTCAAAAACTATTAAAATTTGAAGTTGGCCCTTTTAGTAAAGTTGTAGATCTTGTCAAGAGAAACAACTTTGGTGTTTACAGATTTTCAAGTTTCAATATAAAATCAGAAGTAATTTCAAATTCTTTCAAACTTCAATTTTGTCCCCTTTTCGGTTTTCAAAATTATCTCAAAACTATTGAGTTTCAGAAAAAGTTTATGTTGACAAAGTTGTAGGTCTCAAAGTTTGAGCAACTTTGGTGTTTTGAGTTTTCTTTGTGTAGTTCAAGTTTTGGGAGTAATTTTAAATTTCAGAAAGGGGAGAAATGTGACGTCTCTGTGCGAGCTTTAAAGCAAGGGGGCCCCGGCCGACGGCGGCGCAGCCTCAGCCTCGCCGAAGCCCGGCTGACCCGCGTCCGTGTCGCCCGAGGCCAGCGCTAAGCGCTCGACCTCTCCGGTCCCCTACCTACCTCCGCCTCGCCATCCCCTACCCTCCTCCTCTTTCCCCTGGCCGCGGACAGCGGGCAGCTGTCGGCCGCCGGCAAGCCGCCGCGCCGCGCGCGAGCTCCCGCCCACGTCGCGCCGCCCTACCCTGCTCCCTACCTCCTTTAGTGCCGCGCGAATGCTCCTCACCCCTCGCCCGGACCCCCAAGCGCCGCCCCGAGGCTATAAAAGCCGCCGAGCTCCGCCATTCCTCCGCCATCGGCGAGCTCCGTGAACCCGAGCCACCGAGCCTCCCCAGAGCCAGCCGAGCCCGCCGCTGCCTTCGCCTTGAGCTTCTCCACCTTCCCGAGCAACTAATTCCACCCCTCTGTCCCTCCTTTCGCCGGCGCGAGCGATTCTTCTCCAACTCCGGCGAACGGCCGCACGTCGGTTAAGCGTGAAATTCGTCGCCGTGAGTGTTCCTCCCATCCCTCCGACCCCCGTCCTCTTTTCCTCACCTCGGTGCGCTCCTAACCGCACCCTCGGCGACCTCTTTTGGTGGACAGAGCCGCCGGATGCCGGTCGCCGCCGAAGAGATCCGCCACCACCGTCGGACTCCCTCCTCCGACCATTGCACCGCCTCGCCGAGCCTCGCTCCCGACTCACGGTGAGCCCGCGAAGCTTCCCCCACCCTCTGCTTTCCCAGCGCAAGGCCCGAGCGGCCGGTCCGCCGTGCGCCTCGCCTGCGATTCGCCCGAGCCCTCGTGGAAGATGCGCAGTGCATTTTTCCTTTTTCAGTTTTAAATAAATAGTGTTCAGTTTTCATCTTTTTGTGTGATTTTCTGTATGGTTCCAAAAATTCTGAAAAATTCGTGGTAGAATCTTTATACCTTGAAGTATTTTATAAAAATATAAAACTTGACTTTTCTGCAAGAATTTGGAAATGTAAAATCCCTCTTTTAATTAATAAATGGATGGTTTTGGTTTTTAGAAAATCATTTATAACTCCAAAAATCATGAGATAAATTTTTGTGAGTTTCCTATGCCATGTTTAGTCTCTGGTGAAATTTTGAAGTCTTTTGGAGCAAGTTGATTTTTGAGCATTATTTAAATGTTGAATAGTGCTTTTTGTTAATAAATGTTTGATTTTTGTGAGCACCTTAATGACCTCCAAAAATTATGAAATTGTTTTGCCATCTTTTTATACCATAATGAACTTATGAGATTAATTTGGTAATTTTTGGAGCAACTCATAAAATGACCTTTTTAAATAATTAGGAAAAATAGAAAATCAAGTAGGGTTCATGTTGTATGCCCTGTGGTGTGACTTTTGGGATTGTTTGCTGTTCATAGACCCCCACCCATTTGGTCTATGATGTTTGTGATGCCATGCATGATTTGTGTTTAGGTCGGATAAATGATGCTTAATAGGTTGATTAATTTTGCTTAGGGATAAAGATAAGTAACTTTATGTCCACACTAAAAAGTTACTTACGCGATGGAAAGTGTACTCTAGAATCAGTAGGTTTTGTCCTGCGTTTTAGCAAGCCTTTGGTTCATGTCAGCATCCTCATAAGCATACATCATTGCATCCGTATAGTGACCGAAGGAGAAAACGTCAAAGTCGAAGCAGCCGCTGACGGACCTACCCCTGAGGCGACCCCGAGCTCCGACACCTGCACTGCCGACCCCGAGCCTGACCTCTTTGCTCTTCAAGGCAAGCCCCGGTGCATTTTAACCCTTCCTTGTTTTTATAAAAGGTTTACTTAAAATGTCTTTGAGTTAAACTACTGCATTAGGTTATAGGAGTTGTGTGATGACCTATTACCTGCATTGTTTACCTCCACCAGAAGATCCACCTGCCCTGTTTTAAAAACTATTTGCAAAATGCTTAGTGATGCTATACAATAGATTTGCAATAATAAAATGCCATTTTCAAAAGTGTGAGCACTTGAAGAATCTTTATGGGATTTTGGCTTTACTCCCCGACTGTTGGCTAAGTATCTGATCCGTACCTAGTCAACAGCGAGGAGAGGTTGTCTGAGCATACGGTGCCGTCATGTTGTAGTCCGGGACTCAACAGTTGACACCGACCGGGACAGGGTTGAAAAACTGACAGGACTATTACGCTTGGGTGAGATATAACCAAGGTATAGTTCTGGCAGAAAAATTAGGGACCATCCGTATGGGGGCCTGGTGGTCAAGACTTGTAACTATTCACATACTTCGGAAAGCTCTGGCTCCGAGGAATCCTTTATTGGACCGACAACCGCGCACTGGGAGTGGAGAGATGGCGGAAGTAGCATGTACCCACGTGGTCGTCGTACCTGGTGGATAGGAGTGGTGTACTGTACTTCGGGTGGCGTAGGACCGGGCCCAATCTTGGAGGAATCGTGGTAGACGAGTTGGCATATGCAAGCTTGGGTGCTACATATGTAGTGTGGATAGGGATCCTCAGCTCAATATTATTTATCCGGATTAACGTTGCTCCTCGGTTATGGAGACTTGGTCACTGACTGTCAACGGAGAGTGGTTCTCAACTAGGAATGTTTTGAAAGGTAAAAAGAATCATGAGCAATGAAGAATTGAGAAATACTGGAATCTTTCCAAAAATAAAACAAGGATTTCAAAATGCTTTTTCTGCAAAATACTTGATCTTGCTTAAGCCTTACCTTGACTACCTAAGCCTCTCATTCTTGAGTCTTCTCCCCTTTTTCTTTAGTCGGGTAAGTCTTGTTGAGTACCCCAGTACTCAGGGTTTGTTACCCATGCTGCAGGTATGGCTGAGTCCCCGATGTGTCTTGCGCCCTGCTGCATGACCATCGACCAGGAAGAGGCCGATGAGGCCGAAGAATAGTTGTGCACCCTCGGGCTGGGTGATTACAAGTATCTTATTTTGTTGTACTCCGCTACGTTGCCTATTTCTATTACCCGAACATGGTTTGTAATAACTGCACCTTTAATTTATTTGGAACCTCGGTTTGTAAAACTAATGTTATTTAAGTCTTCCGCTCTGTGTTCCGATGTTATTTGTAAAAGTATCCAGTGCTGTGACCGAATGGTGAGATGATCCTGCGGACGATGGGCGCCGATGCAGCCCAGTGACGATCAGTCTTAATCGCGTGGAACATAGGTTCGGTTGTCAGAGGCTGACGGGGACCTGTGGGCCATGGGATTGGGACCGTTCCGCCACAAGCTACTAAGGCAAGAAGTGACTCTCCTCACCATGGACTTGACTCAAGTAAAAGGCAAGGCAAAGCAAACCCGAACTCATCAAGATAACACCATCAAGAGAGTGAAGAAGCTTGATGAGAAGCAAACCGTGGTTTGCTATGTTTGCCACATGGAAGGTCACAAGTCCTATGAGTGCAAGGTGAAGCACGGGGGAGAGAAAAAGAAGAAAGAGAAAAACAAAAAGGAAACAAGCAAGCTCTCCAACACCTACACCAACAAGGTGAACAAGAAGGCTACCACACCTTATCTCTCTTGAAGAAGAAGAATGACAAGGTGGTGGCCATCAAGGTGAACAAGCAAGCCAACAATTGGGCCAAACACATTTGGGTGCCTAAAGACATCATCTCAACCATGAAAAGCACAAAAAGGTTTGGGTCCCAAAAGGGAAGTGAGTAGTCAAGTGGACTACGGGGAATTTGGAGACTTGGCAAAGTTTTGGGTGCATATCTTGGGGTGCATCACATTGGATCATGTCATTGCCAAGTGTATTAGTGATTACTATAGACCCAAATTCCCCTACACATGATAGGTAACTAGATTTAAATTCTTGCAATTTCTTTTAGCATCTAGTTCCTTCTATTGCCTAGGTTTGCATTTGCATGTTTAAATCCTCTGTCATTCATACACTAGGCTTATCATATGGTAGGATTGCTCGATTCCACTCACATTTTTAGAGCAAACCAACATGGTTTAAATTGTTTAGGAGCACGGCACATAGCTTCTTTTACTTTGTATTTATCTTATATGTGCCATGGTCCAAATTATAGATAAACTACCCCAATTACCATCTTCAATTGGTGTCACATTTCTAGTGATGTCAACTTGCAAAATGGTAGTTTGACCTTACAATTCAATGTGCATGTCTCCTACAAGTATTTCAAACTTGTATGCACACTATTAGGGGGAGTTTACTCTACAATTTGGAAGCTTTGAGACTAACAGTACTTTCAAGTTTATCATGTGTGTAGTAGTCTCATTGCAAGGAAAATGGAGTTTTTGGAGACAAGCATCATGTGTGACGATAATTCATTTGGTATCTACATGTGGTATTCCTAACCGATATCATTATGTTGATTTCACTTTAATTCTCTTATATGCTTTCTCCATGCATTATATAGAGTAAACTCATTTGTGCTCAAAATTGCCCGTTATGCATATGCTTTGCCTTACACCATATGTATGCATATACTTAGGGGGAGTTTAGCCTATATAATGTTTCCTCCCTTGTGCTTTTAATGTCTTCCTTTTTGGTGTTTGATTCCAAAGGGGGAGAATGTGAAGGGACCAAAAGCAAGCCCAAACTTTCAAAATTTTATGGTTATCTCTTTGGGAATGGTCCAAAAATGGAGAAAGTGGATTATGGAGTTAGGGGGAAAACTAATCCATAAAGCCACTAAAGGGAACTCAATGGCAAGGGCAACATATGTTATAATAAGTATGTTTCAATTTGGTTTCTATTAAACATCATATGATCTTGCCTTTGCATTGCATCCTAGCAAGTATATTGCATTTTAAATTTTGTATCTATTATTTGCTTGCTTTGGTTGTGTTATCATCAATCACCAAAAAGGGGGAGATTGTAAGGAAAATGGACCTCGACCTATTTAACTTTGGATTTTGGTGTTTTGATGAACAACATAACCAAATTGGACTAATGTGTTTGCAAGTGTTTGTTTTGTAGTTCAATAGGGTGCAAATGTGACTTGGACAAAGGCTACGTGATGATCCAATGATCAACACCTCGAGCAAGTCATTAGAAGCTCAGTAGAAGACCCTCAAGATCAAGCAAAGTCCAAGGCACAAGACTGGAACCAAGACGGTGCAAGAAATCACGAAGAAACGAAGAAAAAGGGACATCAGACGCTGCATCGGACGCTGCCTACGCAAGCGTCAGACGCACCGATGGCAAACCCTAGCTCATGTCGGCGCTAGCAGAGACATCAGACGGGCCGTTGTTGCCACATCGGACGCTGCGGTTACACTGTGCAAGCCTGCACAGCGTACATCAGATGCACCGTTGTACATTGGACGCTGAACGCATCTTGGCCCCTAGTGGGTTTCGGTGATTGGATGAAACACAAGATTACTATGACTAACGTGTGTTTTACAGAAACATGGATGAGTTAGGTCATGGTAACGGCGACGATACGGGCATATGGCGTCCATGTCCCCTAGCGATGAAAATCATTTCGGTTTTTAAAGGACGGATGACGAAGATGGTGGTAGACTAGGCTAAGTGTCATATGGTGTTGGAGGACACTTAGGTAGTCTTAGGTCTTTATTTTTTCCTTTGGCCGTACTATAAAGGGGAGCGTGAATCAGTAGCTTGACCTAGATGAGTCTATTGAGGTACGTGTGGTGCACACTTGTTATTTCAAAGCCCTAAGTAGCTTTGAGAGAGCCCTTATGTCGTGAGGATAAAAAGTCGTTAAGGCAGCGTCGCGATCTGAAGTCGTTTCGGCCCTGAAATGGGCATCAGACGCTGGCCTTAGTGGCATCGGACGCTCGTCCAATGTCCACCAGACTTGTGTGTGCTGGCGTCGTGGCATCAGACGCTCCGATGTTGTCACATCGGACGCGCCTGTGCCACTATTCCTGAGAGAGTGCCCTGAGGGGCACATCGGACGATGAGGGCCAGCGTCCGATGTCCATGCAAAGAGGTTCCAGAGAGGTCAGATTCGCATCGGACGCGTCCTATGTGATGGCATTAGACGCTGTCCAGCGTCCGATGCTCCTTTAAATAGTCTGACAGAAAGTACAGTTGACTGTTGGGTCGAGGGCATCAGCGCGTCCGATGCCCCCGAAAAACGTGTTGTGCAGTGCTCTTTTGGATGGCCGGTTGGGGGGATTATTTATACTCCTCCCCCTCCTCCATTAGAGTGTTCTTGCCATTTCATTCTTGTGAGAAACACCTTGAGAGAGCAAGAGCCCTAGTGTGGTTAAGAGATTTCCTAATCGTGAGAATTAGTGACCTCATTAGTGAAAGAGAGTAGCAAGTGTGCATCCATCCATCTCTTTGGCCTTGTCTTGGTCAAGTGAGAGTTCTAGCTTGTTACTCTTTGTGATCGGCATCACCTAGACGGCTTGGTGGTGATCGTGAAGCTTGGAGAGCATCCGGAGGCATTGTGGATGACCCAAGCAAGATTGTGACTGGTAATGAGGGATTCACCGGGCTGGAGTGGCGAAGAATCAGATCATAGTGAGCACTTGATCCTTGCGCGGATCAAGGGGGAGCGATACCCTTGCGCGGGTGCTCCAACGAGGACTAGGGGGTGTGCCGACACCTCGATACCTTGGCAAAAAGATCGTCAAGTCATCTCTACTCTCTTTACTTATGCATTTACATTTGAGCAATTCAATTCCGCAATTTACTTGTTGTTCATCCATACTTGAATTGTTATGCTAGAGTAGAGATGGTTTAGTGATAGTCTTTTGTGCGGTAGAGTTTAGAGAAACACACTTCTAGGCACAAGGGGTTAATTGGGCTTGATAGGTTTTAATTGTTGCAAGAATTTTTAGAAAAGCCAATTCACCCCCCCCCCTCTTGGGCATCTTGATCCTTTCAGACGCTACAAGACCCTGCGTCCGATGCCTATGCAGAGAGGTTCCAAAGAGGCTCTGAAGACATCAGACACGTCAGATGGTTGAGCATCGGACGCTGGAGTATCCGTTGTGACTCAGTGCTAGGCTGGCAACTAGCCGTTAAAGGAGCATCGGACGCGGGTCTGATGGTCACGACTTCAGCGTCCGATGCTACGCTGTGAAGTCCAAGACATTCTCCAACGGCTCTATTTTGTTGGGGCTCTATATATAACCCCATGGCCGGCCAAAACAATAAGGTTGGAGCTCAAGGAAGTGTACCAAGTTTATAGACACATATTTAGTTGCTCTAGCCACCAAAGTGCTTAAGTGATATACTAGGTGATTAGTGTAGGTGCTTTGCGAAGTGCTTAAGCTAGTTAGACCACCGCTTTGCGCTTGCTCTAGGTGTTAGGCCTAGTGTTTAGTGAGATTTTAACACCTCTTATCTACCGGTGCTTGCGCGCACTGTTGTTGTACTCGGAGGGGCTTGTAGTCTTGCGAGATCACACCAACCACGTTTGTGGTGTGGCCGCCACCGTGTACTGAAAGGAACAAGGCCCGCGGCGGTTCGGTCAAAAGCTTGATAGTGAAGACGGCGGGGAGCGGTCCGGGAGAGGCTTTGCCACGAGTGGCTTAACCGGAGACCCACTTGCGTGTGGGGAAGATCCGAAGCTATACACAGAGTTACCCGACCGGGAGCTTGACCCTTGCGAGGGATTCCTTGCGAGGAGCTCCAACGAGGACTAGGGGGAAGCTTGCGCCCTTCTCGATACCTTGGTAAAAATACCGGCGTCGTCGACGGGAGTTTGCATCTCTACCTCACTCTTTAGCTTCCGCATTTACTTGCTACCTTGTTTATGTGCTTTACCTTTCCTAGCTTAGTTGATAGGCTAGTTGATAGGTTTGGATCATAGGTTGCATAACTCCTTTTGCGGTAGAGATAGCAAACACACCTAGCAAAACCTTAGTTGCACTTTAGATAGTTTACCTTCTTGCATAGGTTTTGACTAGGTGGTAATTAGAGGCCATAGTTTAGAGTAAAAGTTTTAAGTTGCTTAATTCACCCCCTCTTAGGTGTCACGGTCCTTTCAAACCCCTTACAATCCGCGATCGATGGTGCCCAAGAACAATCACCAACTCTTGCCAACTTCATCAAGCTGCTTCAAGCTGCCTAGGCACCGACAAGTGCCAAGAGTAACAAGGAAACCACAGCCAATAGAAGAACTAGTGCCACTAGGATGAAGTCTTAATCCAAGCACGATCACTCAATCTCACTTGGGATAAACAAATCAAGTCAAGAGATGAGTGGGAGGGACTAACTGAGCTCACAAGGATGCCAAATGATCAAAATATGCAAGAGAGCTCTCCGTAAGCTAGCCACTCCACTTTTAAATAGCCCTCACAAGAGAGGGTTGGGCTCAAAACAGCCACATCGGGCATGCCTTTCGGGAGCACCGGACGCATGGCTCCAGCATCCGGTGCCCCAATCACTGCCATGTTCACTTGTGAGATTCCAACGACTATCTCAAATTTGTGCGATTAATGTTGCACAGGACGTGTATATCCAAATGATCGGATTTGTCCCGTGTTGAGCTCGATCCAATGCCGAACTTCGCACCTCGTCTGAGTCACCCATCAGATGCGCTGCTAGCCATGTATGATGTCCATGCAGAGAGCTCCAATATGCATCAAACACATCTTGTCACCTCTCATCAGACGTGCCATGGTGTCCGGTGCTCACTGCACAGTTAGCTTCACCATGTCACCTGCACTGGACACACCAACGTCACGTCCGATGCACACAGAGTGCTTTGCTACTCCTAGGGTTTGCCACCAGATGTGTCCAGTGCCTCCCAAGGCAGTATCCGGTGCATGGAAAACACCTCCTTTCAACTCCTTTCTGTCACCCTTGCTTTCATGTACCAACACCAAAATGTGTCACCACTTTGTGCACATGTGTTAGCATTTTCCAAGGGTCTGTTAGTTCACTTACTAAGATCCAATGCATCTATAAGTTAGAGAACACCTAGTGGCACTTAAACACTGCATTAAGCCATGATTTATCCCCTCTTGATAGTATGACTATCTATCCTAAATGTGATCACACTCACTAAGAGTTGGTGTATGCATCAATGCACATTTAGCTTCACTATAAAGCAGTTTCAGTCCACTGTTTTTTATTCGGAGCAAAAGTGCTTATTGTTTAAAGTTTGAGTACTGTCATTACAAGGAACTATAAGTTCTCTATAAAGGTTTTGACTCTTGATGTTTCAGTACTGTAGTACCAATCTTATTTGAACTATGCAGGAGTTGATATTGTTTTCTGCTTCACTGTAAGTTCTAGTTCCCTATTTTAGGTTCAGAGACATGGTGCTTATACAGTAAAAGTAATGCATATGACACTTTTGAAATCAATGTGGGTAAAAAAAGAAATTATAGTTATTAAAGCAATATTTAGATCTAGATTCTTACTGCATTAGGCCATCAAAACACATGAATATATGTACAAATTTGGCAGCTGATTGAAATTTTTTGTTTTACTTGACAAATAATCATGTACTGATCTTTTCTGTTAGATTACTTGCAACTTTTTGATACCAAATAATGGCTTATGATGTTTGCTTTACATGCTAGGGGGATTCCATTACACCAAATGCAAAAAGGAAAAAAATTGAAAGGCCAAGAGGGATTCTCTGACACTTCAAATAAATGTGGGTAAAAAAATGATAGTAGTGATATTTAGATAATGATTCAGACTGCATCAAGCCATTATAACCCATGAATAGATGTCATTTGGAAGAAAATAACTTCTTGTATTGACAGATGGTACAAAGGGCATGAAGGATGCCGTGACTACATGAGAAAAATATAAAATTGTCAAAGATACTACCGTGTATATCTGTTCGCTTGAGCTATAATCCGACTTTAATCCGTACAAATCAGCCGTGGAATAGTATTTTCCTTTCACAAGAAATCAACTGTTTCAGCTTATCAACGACTTATAAGTCCTGCCGAACAGCTGCTAAGTTATCGTCATGTCATTTAAAGATAGAACAATGAGATCAACTGGTCATGGATCTCTTAGGACACCGTATTGTCCATGGTCTTGTTATTAGAAAAAAACATGATTTTTTTGCCCTTTTATACATTAAAAACATTTCTTTTTATGGTATTACGATTTTATAATTTAAAATAACAGTTGGATTTAGAAAAATTATTATTATTCGTCTATTACAAAAAAAATAGACACATGTGACACACGAGCATGTCCACTAGTGTAACAAAACTGCTGATGCTATATCAGCTTAGGTTACTCACAATGCAGACTCTACCATAGAGCCTAAGCTTATTTATTATCTCGAAGATATCATAGATTTAGAGTTTTAATAAGACTAGGAGTCTTAGTTTTTCTTCCTCTTTATTTAATAAATATACTGTCACATCAGTAAAATAATATAAATATAAGGATAATAAATATATTTAGAAGACTCTATGATAGAGTTTGTATTATGAGTACCCTTATGGGTCTAGGAGTTGTACTGGTTCCCGTGTCTTGTGGGAAGTTGTACCTCAGTTCATAGAGACTTTGGTAATCAGCGATTTGGCTAAATCATGTTAGAGCAAGTTTAATAAGCTTAGCTGTAAACGAAGCCAAGTGAGCAACATAGTAGTACTCCATCCGTACTCATAAAAAATATCGTTTATGATAGCGACACAGTCTCCAAAATATAACTTTGATCTCTTGTTTTTTATAAAAATATTTGTAGAAGTGATATATGTATATTTTTATAAAAGTATTTTTCAAGACAAATCTATTTATATAATTTTCACATTTTCAAACTCAACAACTGTTGGCGCGTGAAATTGATCCACGCAACAACACGGTAAGTGCCGTACCTTCACGACGACGAGTGATTGCTTTCCAGGCAAAGCAACAAAGAATCCTCACTTTCGTGGAGGGAAGCCGACCGTTTTTTAGCGCAAAACGGCAAAGATGATCCAATCCCCAATGCAGCTAGGGCTCGGCAAGAATTAGTATGAAAAAGCAGAACGTAAATAAAAGTAGATGTATTTTTGTTTGTGTCGATTGATCTAATTTCTAATCGGCCATAGCCTATTAAATAGGCAGCTGGTCTTTGCCGTACAAAATTAGGAGTCTAGTAAATACTCCCTCCGCCCACGAAAGAATCAATTCCTAGAGTTATCTTAAGTCAAACTTTTTAAACTTTGACCGAATTTCTAGAAAATACTATCAAGTTTGATGGTACCAAATTTACATCATTAGATACATCTTCGAATATATTTTTATAATATATCTATTTTATATTATAGATGTTATTATTTTTATAAAATTAGTCAAAGTTAAAAAAGTTTGACTGACACGGATTTTAGGAATTGATTTTTTTATGGACGAGGGAGTACGTTACTATGCATACATCTTAAATAAAATATTCTATTAATCCTCCGGTGTGTTTGAGTTGCACTTGCAGATACGTATCAAATATTGCCTCCGTCCAGTCAATCCGAGCAGGACTCATACCTTCCATAATTAGTTGGTGCAAAATCCTTCTCTCATCTCCTTTTCTGAGTCTTTCGTGGTCCTCTCCATACGTGAGGTCTAGCCGCATACTCCCTTCTTATCGTTTTTAGACGACGTTTTGAACAAGCTTTGAGTCAAACATTGGGAATATAAATCATGAATAACTTTTAAATTATTGAGTTTAAAGATATAAAAATTATATAAATAAATTTGTCTTGAAAAATACTTTCATAAAAGTATACATATATCATTTTACAATAAATATTTTAAAAATACAAGTAGTCAAAGTTGTACTTTGAAGACCGTATCGCTGTCCTAAACATCATCTAAATGCGATACGGAGGGAGTATATCTAGTTGGCGCTGAACCTTCGTATTGGACATCTCCTGTCTACGTTGTTTACCAGCGCTATCCTTAATCAACACATGATATCTCGTTCTGTCATATGATGCCCAGCTCGACACGGCAACACTAAGTCCCTAGCTTGTGCTAACTCCGAAGAATTTTATATCCGTATCTTCATAAATCCTGCCGCTTGAGTAGCCAACAGATCAATCAAAACACTTGTTAATGACCGATTTATTCTGCTCACGAATTAAATCGGTCAGTGGAAATATTATAATGGCACAAGAATAAGTCATCGCTAAGAACCATTAATAACAAACCCGGTCAACCAAATTATGCTATCAACAACAACTAAAAACCCAATGTTTGATATAAATCTTGTCCAAAACGACATCTTTTACGAGTACAGAGAGAGTATCATAGACACTATTCAAATATTTTTTTTATTAGGTGGGTCTCACCTACTTTCCCATCACACCTTCATTTACATGCTTAAAACGAAGGAAAATTCAATTCTGCAGGGTTCAAGCTAGTTGCTAGCCAAGCAGCTTCTCTCTCTGCCCGCTGTTCCCGCTGGGACTGACGATTATTCCCACGTTTGGCTTCCCTCTCCAGTTTAAAACCTTTGCAACGTTGTTGCTATATCTATGACAGTACCGATATGACTGTGGGGGATATCAGTATATCTCATGGATTACAGTTTTTAACGCCCGGCAGCATGAACAGGTGTCTTGCAATCCTCGAGAGGATGTCATGTTTCCATGTCTACCGGAAGAGCAGCACTGAAAACTCTGTTCTTCGCCTTCAGTGCCTGGAGACCCAAGAGCAACATTCAGAACACAAAGAGGATGAAACAACTAATGACAGCACGTATGGAACCTTAACTAAACTCGTGCTTACTTCCTTGTTCCAGTTGGTGCATAAGGTAATAGAGAGCAGCGAGAGCATCTGCACCACCAGGCCGCACAAGATCCCAAACCAGAGACCCTGCACGTTCGTTCAGAGTTGGAACAAGAACTCGTTCAACTGAAGAAGGAAGCCAACTTTATTCCCAACTGAACTTGTAAAGAGAGCAGAAGAGTATGTAGTACCCTACCATTCCCCCGAGACGGCAGACGAAGGCGAAGACGAACGCGGCAGGAATACCAGCGAGGTACTCCAGTAGGCAGCCAGGTTGATGAAAGCGCCGGTCTTTTGGCGGCCACTGCCCCTGACAGCACCTGGTACGGTCCAGCAATTGAGGATGTGCATCTCGAGTTCAAGTTTACCAATTACTCGCTCATACATACAGTGTTTCTTCAGTAAGTAGGTAGCGCAGTACCTGAAAGCACACACTGCTGGCTGTCGAGCATGACGGACACGGCGAGGACCGGCATCATCGTGGCGGTGTACCTGGTCACTTCCGCCTCGTTGCTGTACGCGTACCCCCACAGATCGCGTACCAGCACTATGATCAGGCCTTCCGACATGCCCACAATGAGCGCCAGGAGCACGACCACCCGCACCGCCCGTCGGGCCGCCCTGCTCCAAGCTCGTTCGACACTCGCGTGCTGCGCGGTGCCCAACGACATCATCCAGATTATATTCCAGCAGAGAATAATCATCAGGATTCAGAAATGAATTATCTGCTTGTTTGGTCTTTGGTCTCGACCTTATGGCAGCACCAAGCCCAAGCGGGGCCATGAAAGCCAGCGAGCTAGTGTTCAAGCTGCAGCAAGAATCACACAGAAATGGGCATGAGATCGGGCACAACAGAAGCGTCAAGGTAAAAGCTGCAGGCAAGTGTAGAATGATTGATCTTCATTCATCTTCACCAGATGGACAGCACAGCCGTCTCCAGCTTGGGGTTAGGGAGCAGTCCCGACAGCAGCACCAGGAGCTCGAAGGACCACCACTCCATGCTGCACCCAGATGAGAGATCACTCGCGCGTCCGCCGAGCTCGGAACGGCGGCATTGAATTGAATATAATCTGTCGATTGCAATTGCATGGAGAAATTGGAAGTACAGAATGCAACAATGCATTATTACCACACCAAAACAGCCGACGGCACGGCGAGCCTCAGGAAATCGGGGACGCCGCGGAACGCCTCGGCCGAGAAGCCCGTCCAGGTGGTCTCGCAGGCCGGCGACGCCCGGACATAGACGGCCAAGAAGGAGAGGTTGGCGAGGTAGGAGATGGCGTTGGCCAGCGCGGCGCCGTTGCGGCCCAGCCCGAGCCCGCGCACCAGCACCCAGCAGACGGCCGGGTGGCACAGCGCGGTGGCGCCGGAGCTCAGCATCACGGGCATCACCAGGTTCTGCGTCTGCAGGAACCGCACGTGGCACTGCAGCGCCCCGTACACGAACAGCGCCGGGATCAGCCACCGGATGTAGCTGCCGGCCCCCGCCGCGATCTCCGGGTCCTGCCCGCACCACGTCAGGATCTCGCCGGTGTAGGCCCACACCGCCGCCACCGGGACGCTCGCGAGGGCAAGCACCAGCATGGCCCGCTGCTTGTAGACGCCCAGCTGGTGGTGCTGCCGCGCGCCGAAGGCCTGCCCGCACAGCGTGTCCAGGCTGCACGCCATGCCTGCCTGACAAATCACAGATGTATCTGCAGCTGCAGTAGCACACTGGGGAAGGGGACAACAAGCCAGGAGAAGCCGGTGTGCGGTTACCAGCAAACTGAAGCCGGTGACGCCGGCGAAGGAGGTGGCCAGGGAAGCGCTGGCTAGCGCGAGCTCGCCGAGGTGGCCGACGAACATGACGGACACCATCTGGACCATGTTCTGCAGGAGGCGGAACCCGACGACGAGCGGTCCGGCGAGGTACAGCTGCTTTTTAATCTCGCACACCACAGCGCTCTCCTCGTTGGCACCATGCTTCGCAGTGCCTGTGGCATCGAGGGGCGCCGCCTCCATTCCTGATGACCTCGTGCTGCTTCCCTGAGCGAGAAGCTAGACAAGAATGGGAGCAAATAAGACGTCCCTGGAGTCCTGGACCTGGACCCTGATCTCACTGTTTTATTATACTATACTATAGTACTACATGATTGAGCAATTTTATTTATATATACTATATATAATACATGGTGACCGGTGATGGTGGGAAAGAGATTTTTTTTAAGCTTGGGAAAGAGAATTTTGGCTGATGCAGCAATCGCACCAACGCAAACGACAAATAGTGAACTTCAGCAAGGTTCAAATACTCATCATCGTAGAGTCTAAGCCTATTTAATACGTCAAAAATATTATAAGACTGTCCACAGCGTTGTCGGTGCTTAAAAAATATTTAATCCTGTCATTGACACGATGCTTCATGTCCTCAGCCCCCACAACGTCGGCACCGATGTGTGTGGACCCAAGCACAGACACATCTCTTTCCTTCTCGATTATATCAGACGTGCGAGGGACTTTTCCTCTTTCGTCTCCCGCAGATCTCTCTGTCTCTGCCCAAATCACCACCAATAAATCCCATGAATCGATCTCTCCATCCTGAAATCAAGCCTGCTTTCCTCCAAATCGCGACAGCTCTGCACTAGTTGGCGGATCTGGTTACAGTATTTCGCGTCGCCGGTGCGGCCGCCAGGCACGCGGCGATTCGCCGTCACCGGCCACGCTACGGAGGTGCGGGTAGCCAGACCACGAGGCCAGCATCAGCCGCATGGCCGGGGGCGCTGCTAGCCAAGCGCGGGGCCCGAGCCCGACATCAGCCGCGCGGCAGGGAGCGCTGCCAGCCACCCAGGCGCACATGCCCAACATCAGCTACGCGGCAAGGGGCGCCGCCAGCCACGTAGTGGGTCTGGCATCAGCTGCACGCAGAGGTGACCGCAAGCCCCATCGCGATGGCAGGCACCCGTCGAAGCTCAGCCGCGAGGACCGACAACAGTGGCGACAGCTCTCTACGATGCTCGGGTGTGAGCCACATTCAACTGAGCCCAGCTCCAGGTGTGTCCTGCAACTAATCCCTTTCGTGTTGATGAAAAGTCTTGGTGATATTACAAATTAAAAGTGGAGAAGCATAATGGTTTTATGTTGCGATGGATCTGAAGGGTCGAGACGGTGGACTAAAGGGGTGAATAGTTCTTTCTAAAATAATCTCACCGGCTAACCGAAACAAATGTGGAATAAAAACTATCGATCTAGCCAAGACTACACCCCTCTACCTAAGTTCACGAACATCTTGCAAAGATCCTAATTAAGCAACAAAGGTGTCGGGCTAGCTAGAGCTCACCTAATCAATCTAGCTTGCAAGGTCACACAAACCTATGCAACTAGTACTCTTAATCAAGCAGGGGAGCTCCTAACCAATCTAGTGATGCAAAGCCACAAAGCCTAAGCTCACTAATAATGCTCAATAACAAGGCTACACAAGCCAAATTAGAGAGCTCAAATTACATAGCTACACAAACTAAGAAATGTGACTAACAAGGCTACTAAAGACAGTTAGTCATGCAAGAGAGCTACTTCTGTGCTACACAAGCAAGAAAGGTAACTAGCAAGCTATACAAACTAACTAATTACAAGAGCAACTACACAAGCACAATATATATGAAAGTAAATACAAGCTTGTGTAAGGGGAATGCAAACCAACGGGATGAACAAGGTTGACACGGTGATTTTATCCCGAGGTTCACTTGGTTGCCACCAAGCTAGTCCCCGTTGAGACAAGCTCAAGGTTGTCGTCGGTCCTCTTGCTAGTGGTAACTACACTAGTCACACTCTCCCACAAGGAGTGCTTACCACAAGCTCTAGCACTTGACCCGGCCGGACCACTTGACGCTCTTCACGTCTCTCTTTTACTAGAGTTGCTCATCGCGATCTTTCGCGGGGCGAGCACAATGCCCCTCACAATCCTTCTTTGGAGCCACGCACAATCTTCTTGCGGGCTTCACGACGGAGATACAACCACCAAACCGTCTAGGAGGTGGCAACCTCCAGGAGTAACAAGCACCACCGGCTGGCAACACGAACACCTAGTGTCACTCGATGCAATCTCTCAATACAACGCACTAGCGATCACTCACTCACAATTGATTCGCACACTAGCAAGCACAAGTGAGTTAGAGGGTTTCCTAGCACTCCCCAAGCATGGACACCAAGTCTCAAGGGTGCTAAGCACCAGCCAAGGCCGGCCACACACTATTTATAGCCCCAAGGGCTAAACTAGCCGTTACCCCCTTCACTCGGCACTTTTCATACTGACGGACTCACTACAGGGTGATCAGTCCTGTCACTAGAGTCCGGTCGTTCGTCCCCAACGGCTAGTTTTCGCGTGCGTTCAGCCTTCTACTGACCGGACGCGTCAGGTCATAACGATCGGACGTGCCTATGTCTGAGTCCGGTTGCAAACAGAGAGGTTATTTTGGGGTTGTTTTCAGTGCACCGAACGCATTTGGACACTATTGACCGGACTCCGCGAGCGTCTTGTCAATATACCTCAATTCAGCCCTCAATTTAACCCTGACCGGACTCTGTGATCGGACTTGACTCTACTGACCGGACACGTCCTGTCAGTGAGTCCAGTCACTGACCTTTCAACGCTCAAACAACTATAACTCTTAGCTCCGAACTCCGATTTTCATAATCTTAGATATTTTGGAAAGCTAACTCAGAGGGCTACACAACCCACGTACAGAGATGATCCATATCACAAAGGATTAATACAAAATTCTAATCCAAAAGCCATCCTAGAGTCCGGAACACATCGAAAAGCCTTCTTCTCTTCTCCGAGTTGATCCAATTCAACTCCAACAACTTATCCTTTGCAAATGTGCCAACACCACCAAGTGTACACCACCTTGTGCATGTGTGTTACCATTTTCACAAACATTTTTCAAAGGATTAGCACTTGCACTTACCACGCCACTCGATCCTAGCAACATTGCAATGTTAGATCGCTCAAGTGGCACTAGATGACCGATATGCAAACAAGTTTGCTCCTCTTAATAGTACAACCATCTATCCTAAACCCGGTCATAAACTTCTCTACACACCTATGACCGGTGAAATGAAATGCCCTATAAATATACCTTTGCCTTGCTCATTCCATTCCATCTCCTTCGGTTGTTGATGCAACACATACATCAACCTATCATCAAGTGATATGAGCCACTTCATATCATCATATGGCCTCCATGGTCCATCGATCTTGACCTCACTTTCTCTTCGCCATTGCTTTGGTCCTTCGGCGCCAAATCTTTGCTCAAGCCTCCCGACACTCGGTACCAAAGCTTTCAAAGCCTCCAACTTGCCCTTCACCTTCGCAATCGTCCATCAAGCCAAGTCTTGCCTTGATCTTCACCATCTTAGCCACATGGCTCCTTCTTCACATTTGTGCCTGTGGACTAATCTCCTGTGTATCTCACATAAACGCATATTAGTCCACCTAAAGTTGTCACTCAATTACCAAAACTAAACTAGGACATTTCAGGATTTAAAATTGAGGATTGAAATTAATAAACAACACTGATTATAGAGCATGATAATACAAACATTACATCGATTGGAGTATGATAATACAAACATTACAACCAGAAATTACATAATATACTAAGCTTGATTTTGCCCAAATTGCTGCCATATATGCTCAACTAAGTTATCTTTTAGCTGACGATGCATATTTCGGTTCCTAATATCTTCTTCTACCTCCAGCAGCGTTGAAAATCCGTGAATAGGCCCGTGTCCAAATCCAGCCAATGTCGATGAAGAGTTGGGTTGGTCATATACACTCTCATAGTTGTCGTCATAGCGAACTCTAAAAGAATCCCTCTCATCTTCCACAATTATGTTATGTAATATAATACATGCATACATGATTTCAGCAAGTGAGTTCATTTGCCACATTCGTGATGGGTTACGTATAATAGCAAAGTGAGCTTGCAAAACACCAAATGCACGCTCAACATCTTTTCTTGCTCCCTCTTGATGCTCTGCATACAGTTTGTATTTCTCACACTGTGGCAATGGTATTGTTTTTACAAATGTTGCCCACTCGGGATAAATGCCATCTGCTAGGTAGTACCCCATGTTGTACTCAGTTCCATTGATCGTAAAATTAACTTCTGGGGCTCTTCCTTGAAGTACTTCAGTGAACAAAGGTGACCGGTTTAGGACGTTGATGTCATTATTAGACCCAGCAACACCAAAAAATGCATGTCATATCCAAAGATCTTGTTAGGCAACAGATCTTGTTACGCAACAGCTTCTAGCATGACACTAGGATGCTTTATGTCACCGCGTGTATACTTCCCCCGCCATGCCTTTACCTATATATGAAGTAAACGTTGAATATCTTCTCTAGTTGGCCTCCTTAGGTATTTCTCACCAAAATTTGCAATCACACCCTTGACAGAATTTCTTCATGCACTCAATAGTTGTGGTTTCACCTATTCTGAAATTTTCATCCCACATGTCAACCGGTGTACCATATGCTAACATGCGCATAGCAACTGTGCATTTGTACAATGGTGAAAATCCCACCTTCCCAAATGCATCGTTCCTTTGACAAAAATATGGAGACCATGTACTTAAGGTATGCACAATTTGCAGGAATAGGTGACGTTTCATACGGTACCTACGCCAAAACTGAACATCATTGTACACTGGATTTTCTGAAAAATAGTCTGCAAACAGCCTATCACTAGCAGCTTCACGATTTCTTTCTATATGCCTTCTAGGAAATTGTGGGGGTATAAACCCAGGTACCCTCACGGCTAGACTTGGGCTGCTTCATGAAGGCCGGCCCAACTCACTGCGAAGGATCATGTCTATAAAGCCCAGCTGGTCGGGCAAACGGCCCAGCTGGTCGGATGATGGCACGGGAGCCTTCTCAGGCAAGGAAGCGTAGTCGGTTAGGAAAGATATCGTGTCCCCCACGATACGAGATTGTAATCGACTAGGTTTCCTTATTCTACTGTTAGATCCGATCTATTAGGATCTGTACCCTGCTCCACGGATATATAAGGCGAGCAGGGACCCCTCTCAAAAACACTCATCAATACTACATACAGAGTAGACAACTCGACACAGGACGTAGGGTATTACGCTGAACTCGGCGGCCCGAACCTGGATAAACCCTGGTGTTCATCTAGATTCGTTCCTGTGTCACGTCCGGATCGTCGTTCCACGCGCCTTCCCCGCTAATCTACCACCTTGGGCATACCCCTAGGTGGGCTATCGACCATATTTCGTCGACAGCTGGCGCCCACCGTGGGGAGTGTGCGTGCGGACGTCATGACGACTCGGATGGTTTCTTTCCCGGCTTCCATGGATCTTCCGGCGGGCTTGACGTTCACCGTCGGGTCTTTTTCATGGGTTACCGGAGGTGACCCAGTTGTCGGGAGCATGGAGACGCCCCAAGCATCTCGGCTACCGGGAGCCCCGACGTCGAGATCGGAGCACCTAAGCAAAACGGCGCTTCCTCGCTACCAAGGACGGCGCCTTGATAACTCTGACCTGATCGAATCCATCGATCGGGTCACGGCGGGCATCGCCGAAACTCTTGCTTTGGCAGACTCGATCGGAGATCGTCCGCCTCAGCGTGAGTATGACGAAGGAGAATGGCAACAACCCCGACGACCGGCTCGTGCTAAGAGACACGCACAACTTCAAACCGGTCTGGTCATCACTTCCACTCCTATGAGTCGCTCTGTCCTGTTTTGCCCTCCCCAGAAGTCTGAACCGAGCAGGTCGAAACGTAGCTTTTTCGCTCCTCACGGATTGACAAACTCGGCCTCGACATATGAGGAACAAGTCATGGGCCTCTTCCAGGATAATACCAAGAACCTGCGCACTCCTAAGGAGCAGCCATCTAACTTCAAGCAATCTGGTGCCAATGCTTGCCTGGCAATTGCCTCTGTCGCAACCACCGCCTCGGCATCAAGCGCCGGATCGACCAGGTCCAACTCACCAGATCAGACGCCGGATTATCCCCCAGGCTTCGGGCCCCTACCGCGCTATGGGGGCTCGGTATTCGCTATCAGTCATGATGAGCCGGCAGTGGACGGGGAAACAACGAGGCCAAAGCTCAGCGTTTAGCCAGAAACGCTGACAGAGCTACTCGGAGAGTAGCTGAGGCTAATGGTGGACAGCGCATACAACGCAACCTCGATGACGCATTCGACATGTGCGATAACCGTCAAGTCCACAGAACCCCTCAAGCTAATCTCGCCATGGCAATGAACCTGGTCGAGAATCTTCCGGTAACACCTCAGCTCGAGCAGCTCGGAGCGTATCTAAGGCATCCCTGGTACAAGTCCAGGACCAGGCGATAGGACCGTCTCACGCCGCACCCACCGGATCCAGAAGAAGCCGCAGGGACCCGGACCCTCACCCAGAGTCTAGCAGTAATCAGGATCGCCACAACGATCGCAATAATCGCAGAGGCGGCCAGGACGACGGAGCCGACCAGCGTGCCAGGAATAATCTAAGTGTTGGGCCCCGGGACCTGCGCGACCACATCACTGAAAAATCCGATCTACGCAACCACATTGAGGGTTCTAAGGACACAAGACTCCGTCAAGAGATGGAAAGACGAAACGCATGGGATCGCGAACACGGCCTCCTAGATCAAACCCTTACTGGTCCAAGACAATTTACGAGAAGGCTCCGGTCTGTCGTCTGGCCAAGAGGTTTCAAGATCCACGACCTGAGGTCGTACGATGGAAAGGCAGATCCTCGTCAGTGGATTATGCTGTACGAAACGGCAGTAAGGGCAGCCGGCGGAGGAGGGGATGTCATGGCCAACTATTTGCCCGTGGTCCTTAATCAAGCTGCAAGCCAGTGGCTTCTGAGCCTCCCTTCCGATTCCATTGACAGTTGGCCCGACCTGAAAAAGGCATTCATATCTAACTTCAAAGCCACTTGTCAACAGCCTGCCAGCAATATGATCTCGAGCGCGTCAAAGACCGCCCTGGCGAACTATTACGCGAATACATCCGCCGTTTCTCTGATGCCCGAATCCGGGTAGCCAACGTCACCGATGATGAATCTATCTCAGCTTTCATCAGAGGATTACATCATCATGAAGGGCTCAGGAATAAGCTATTGCAAGGAACCGAGAACGGTCGAAGAACTACTTAACATAGCCCAGAGCTGGGCTCGGGCAGAAGAATATAACACACAGCTTGCGGACGATCGCCGAGACCAGAGGCCTCGGCACGATGATCGCCAGCGAAACGAGTACATGGTGACCGGCGCGACGACGCCCACGACGATCATCGCGAAAGGTTCAGGGATAATCGCCGCCCTAACCGAAGGTTCGACAGCCGGGATGAAAGACGAAGACAGCCAAACCTCGGTCGAGCACCGGGTAATGAAGTTAATAACACCAAGGCTGGAGGCAAACGCAATTATGATTCAGCGTACTCCAAGATTCTGAAGCAAGATTGCCCGGCGCACCCTGGCGTAGGACACACAATGGAGGAGTGCAGGGGATTTAAAGCCATATTTCGCAATGGCTCGAAGAAACAACGCCCCGACACCGAAGACGACCCTCCGAAGCGACGCGAGGGAAAAGGTCCTCCAGAAGATGATGACGACGACCAGGACCCAAGACGGAACCCGAAGCACGGAGGCTTCAGAGAAGCCAAAAGTCCGTGCGAACCATATTCGGCGGGAAGGCAATCCTGGCCGATAAAAGAGTACGCAAGCTAATCGAGCGTGCAGTCTACTCCGTCGACCGAGTTGACGAGAGGATATCCGACCCCAACTACTTGGCCTGGTCACACCAGGAAATTTCTTTCAGCAGAGCTGATCAGTGGGCCAGGGTTCCTGAACCCGGTCGTTTTCCGCTTGTCGTTGACCCGACTATCGACGGGGTACGGTTCGAAAGAGTGTTGATCGACGGTGGCAGCGCCCTCGACATATTATTCAAGCACGCGCTGCCAGAACTCGGCATCAAGTCAAGTGACCTGGAACCCTATGATGCTCCTTTCTGGGGCATCCTCCCGTCCCAAGCTTCTCAGCCTTTGGGGCAAATCACCCTACCAGTCCAGTTTGGCACAAAGGAACGCCACCGCATCTGCTACGTTAATTTTATCGTAGCAGACTTTGAAGGGTCCTATCACGCACTGTTAGGGAGACCGGCCCTGACAAAGTTCATGGCGGTTCCACACTACACCTACTTACTGCTGAAAATGCCGTCTGAGAACGGCGTCTTAAGCATAAAGGGAAGTATCTCCACGGCATACGAATGTGAGAAGGAAAGTTTCGCTACTGCCCAAGCTCATGACCTCTCAATCCGCATGGAGGAGACACGCGTGGACGCGGTGAAAGTGGCTCCAGAGGACCAGCCTATCCCAATCAAGGAAGCTAAGCGCGCGGCGACCAGAAGCAAGGACTTCAAGGAGGTGGAGCTGATCGAAGGAGATGCAAGCAAATGGCACGAATCGGGGTCGACCTCGACCCCAAATAGGAAGACGCGCTCGTCAGCTTCCTGAGGGAGAACGTAGGCGTTTTCGCGTGGAAACCCGCGGACATGCCCGGTGTACCTCGAGAGCTGGTCGAGCACTCCTTAGATGTTTCGAAGACCGCCAAGCCAATCAAGCAGAAGTTACGACGGTTCGCTCGCGACAAAAAGGAGGCTATTAGGGTAGAAATCACCCGGCTTTTAGCTGCCGGATTTATAAAAGAAGTGTATCATCCGGAGTGGCTTGCCAACCCGGTTTTAGTCCAAAAGAAGAATAAAGAATGGAGAATGTGCGTTGATTATACCGATCTTAACAAACACTGCCCTAAAGACTCCTTCGCTTTGCCCCGCATCGACGAACTCGTCGACTCTACGGCTGGATGCGAGCTCCTGTCCTTCCTAGATTGCTATTCCGGATACCACCAAATTTCTCTGAGAGAAGAAGATCAGCCCAAAACATCGTTCATCACCCCCTTTGGGACATATTGCTATACAACGATGTCTTTCGGTCTCAAAAATGCAGGGGCCACATACCAAAGGGCGATCCAGAAATGCTTAGATGAGGAAATTCGAGCAGAGCTCGTAGCAGCTTACGTTGATGATATTGTTGTAAAAACAAAGCTGGCTCCTACATTAGTAGATGATCTACGCGCAACTTTTGCGGCTCTAAACAAATTTCGATGGAAACTTAACCCTAAAAAGTGTACTTTCGGGGTCCCTTCCGGCATCTTGCTTGGCAATATAGTAAGTAAAGACGGCCTGAGGCCAAATCCGGAAAAATCCAATCCATAAAGATGAAACCTCCAAAAAGTGTAAAAGATGTCCAGAAGTTGACCGGGTGTATGGCTGCTCTAAGTCGTTACATCTCACGTCTCGGAGAAAAAGGCCTCCCGTTTTTTAGGTTACTCAAAGCTTCCGAGAAGTTTGAGTGGTCCGAAGACGCTGAAGTCGCCTTTCAAGAACTCAAGCAGCTTCTAACAACACCACCCTTATTAGCCGCACCAAAGGATGGTGAAACCCTGCTCATTTATATAGCGGCTACTGATCGGGTTGTAAGTACCGTCGTGGTCGTAGAGCGCGAAGAAGAAGGGCAAGCCTACAAGGTGCAACGTCCGGTCTATTACATCAGCGAAGTACTCAACGACTCGAAATCAAGGTACCCCCAGGTGCAAAAACTGTTATATGCAATACTAATCACATCTCGCAAACTGCGACATTATTTCGACTATTACTCTATTGCGGTGGTTACCGAGTATCCACTAGGAGATATTCTGCGCAACAAGGACGCCAATGGTCGCATAATAAAATGGGCTCTGGAGCTAGCCCCCTTCTCCCTTGAGTTTCGCAGTCGTACTTCCATTAAGTCTCAAGCTCTAGTTGATTTCGTGGTCGAATGGACCGATATGACTACACCAGTCCCTCCGACCAGCACCGAGCACTGGATAATGTATTTTGATGGATCATTGAATCTCGAAGGCGCAGGAGCTGGAGTACACTTTATCTCACCTTCCGGAGACAAGCTGAGCTATGTCCTCCGGATCCATTTCAGGGCATCCAACAACGCAGCCGAATACGAAGCCTGCTTGCACGGCCTTCGGATCGCGATCGAGCTCGGAGTTAAAAGGCTAGAGGTTTTCGGCGATTCTGCTCTAGTCATAAACCAAGTTAACAAAGACTGGGATGCCACCAACGAGAAGATGGACGCCTACGTCGCCCAGATAAGAAAACTCGAGGGCAAGTTTTACGGTCTTCAATTCCAGCACGTCGTAAGAGCCGACAATCAAGCCGCCGACGCTCTCTCCAAAATAGGATCATCCAGGGCTCAGATCCCTCACGGCGTGTTTGTCCAGGACCTGGTCAAGCCATCCATCGAGCAGGAGATGTTAGGGACTCCCGAACAGGCCCCGACCGACCAGACAGTCGGCTTAGTACAACAAACAGTTGACGATTGGAGGGAGCAGTTTATTCAGTACCTCACCAAGGCGGACGTTCCTCAGGATAAGATTGAAGCCGAACGACTCATTCGGCGCAGTAAGCAGTACATTTTGGTAGAAGGAAAGCTTATGCGCAAAAATGCAAAAGAAGAACTACTCCTGAAGTGTGTTTCTCAAGAAGAAGGCACTCGTATTTTAGCAGACATTCATGCCGGCATATGTGGTAACCATGCTGCTTCCCGAACCCTGGTCGGGAAAGCGTTTCGGGCAGGTTTCTATTGGCCCTCTGCCGTTGCAGATGCAGAAAAGCTGGTCAAATATTGCGAAGGGTGCCAATTCTTTGCCAAACAAATACATGTCCCGGCACACGATCTCCAGGCCATACCAGCTTCATGGCCATTTTCGTGCTGGGGTCTAGACATGATCGGGCCATTCAAAACAGCACCTGGCGGTTTCAGATACGTCTACGTCATAATCGACAAGTTCTCCAAATGGATCGAGTACAAACGTTGGTCAAATCTACAGCCCAAAAGGCAGCAGAGCTGCTAGATGATGTTATACATCGTTTTGGTCTACCTAACTGTATTATTACCGACCTCGGCTCAACGTTCACCGGCTCGGATTTTTGGGACTTCTGCGACGAAAGAAGCATAGTCGTCAAGTATGTCTCCGTAGCTCACCCAAGAGCCAACGGCCAGGTGGAGAGAGCAAATGGAATGATCCTCGACGCACTAAAGAAAAGATTATTCAAAGCCAACGAACAGGACCAAAAGGCTGGTCGATGGTTGAAAGAACTACCAGCGGTAGTATGGGGCCTCCGAACGCAACCCAGCAGAAACACGGGCGTTTCGCCGTACTATTTGGTATTCGGAGCTGAAGCAGTCCTACCAGCAGATATCGCGTTCAGGTCACCCAAAGTAGAGCAATATGACGAGGACAGGTCCAACCAGGCCAGAGAAGTAGAAGTCAACTGCATCGAGGAACGAAGAATGGACTCGTGCGTCCGAACCGCAAAATACATCGAAGGGCTACGAAGATACTTCAACCGAAACGTCAAAGAAAGATTCTTCGCCGTCGGAGACCTGGTTCTGCGAAGAATACAAAATACCGCCGGACTACACAAACTCTCATCCCACTGGGAGGGCCCCTACCTCGTCAAACAGGTTACAAGACCTACCTCCTACAGGTTAACTGACCTAAACGGGACAGACGTCCCAAACTCTTGGCATATCGACCAGCTCCGGCGTTTCTACGCATAGCTACATGGGGATTAAAAGATATGTACTCACCTCTGTACTTTCATAACATATTATGAATAAACATCATCGTCTTTTTGCCCTAAGTTTCTGTTTTTTCTCCGTCACGCGCTAACTCAGCAAACAAAATAAAGTTCAAACATACCAAGATACATCCCAACGTTTGGTTGTTTACAAAAACTAATCTAACACATTCATGGTTCTATGGAGCGCTGGGCTCCCCGGGCTCCTCGAACAGGTCCAGGTCCTTAACAAGAGTGACGGCCGTCTCCCGGGATTCTTCATTCAGCTCCGACGCCTGGGCTTCCGAAGTATTCCGGGGAAAGCCACTTTCCAATCTCTTCACGTCAATCCCTGGATAATGGGCCCGCGTGACAGCCAGGACATAGGCAGCAACCTGCTCGCCAGCATCAGTCACAAATTTCTTCATGGCCGCCCACGATCCAGCACACTGCTCCAGCATACCATCTGGTCGGGGCAGGAGGCCTCCGGTCCGACTAGCCCCATATACGGCATTCAGAACCGGAGTAATCCCTCGTACCATGGCATGGCATCGCGCCTCCCAGGTCTTCACGTCTTGGCAAACCATTGCAATTTGGTTTTGCCAAGAACGGCGCCTCCCTACAACAAATCAACAATAATAACAGGTCACGGACACCGGCAGGCAATACGCACTGAAACAAAAGGATTCAACGGCAACCTTCAAGCTCCTTCTCCAGCTCATCCGCTCGCGTCTTCTCCCTGGCAGCCACAGCCTCGCCATCCAGTACCTTGAGCTTCTCCACAGCGACCTGCGAGGCAAGCTCTGTTCCAACAAAGTTTGTCAAGCAGTCAAGCACAAGTCATTCAAAAAAAAGAGGGGTTTTGTGGTTCTCACCCTCATTTTCACGACGAAGCCGCGCGATCTCGGACGCCTGCCTCTCTGCAGCTTCACGCAGCTCGACCTCAGTTTGCCGAGCACTGTCAAGGTCCGCCCGGTATCGCGTGCTTCCTCAAGTTTTTCCTTGGCATCGAGCAAAGGGCCGACGGACTCAAGCATTTACGGCGCTCCTCCGACAAATCGATAACCCCTGCAAGTCAACATAAGTACTCGACATTCAAATTCACGCGAATCGTCTTCACAGCGTCACATATTTCGGAGAATTACCTGTGCATTTTATGAAGTTGACTAAGCATCCGGTCAAAGTTCTTCATCGGACGATTGTCGGTGTTTTCCTCATGGAACACCCACTCGCCAGCTCGCTGGCGTGCCACTCTGATTATCCGCTCGGGAGATCTAGGAGGGCGAGGAATCTCCACGACATCATCTTCGGGTGCCACAGGCACTTCTTCAGCCCCCACCGGATCTGTAGCACGCCCAACTGCGCCAAGCGCGCTTACCTCCGGACGAGGAAGCGGTGCATCCGGGGCGCTTGGGCTGAGTCAGATGGCTCTTGACCACTCAGCGACCCCAGGTTGGGGGACCTCCCGCTACCCGACCTGGTCTCCTGAGCGCCCGCCGATGTTGGCTGCTCATCAGCTCCTCCACCCGGCGCCCCGTCCACGGGCAGTCCTCCCGTAGCTGCTCGGACTCCGTATCTGGGGCACTGGTCGGCTCGGGGGCCCTGTCATCTTCTACAGCTTCAACCTCTGGCACGGGATCGCTGACATGAACAAAGCAAAAGAAGTCAAGAACATGGTGGTAGCCATAAACTTGTGACAAAGGCAGCCGAATACTTACAGGTCGCTGACCCGCAGACCACCCTTCAGCTTCAGCCCCTTGGGCTTTTGCGAGGTCTGAACGGTCCTGGTCGGCTCCTCGACCCGGACGCGTTTAGGCACCGGCGGCTCTTCATCGTCATCATCATCATCCCAGTCACGAATGGACCCGGAGTATTGGAAGCCGCTCCGCCCGGAATCTCCAAAGGGCCTTCAGCCCGCGTCGACGACCTGTGGCCGCCCTCCGACCAGAAGCCACGCGCTTGCCCGCAGCTCTCGCAGCTCGGGTTCGTCGCGTCCACAGCTCCCTTATCCTTTCCGTCTTTTCAGTGGCTGCTTCATCAGCTTGGGAGTGTGGAGGACGGCCGGTCGGAGACCTCGTATCCACACCTTCCGGCCACTCGGCCGACGACACGCTTGAGACATACACACTAGAGCGATCCTACAAAACAACCCAGACCAGCATCATGAACACTGCAACAGGACGCAATCAGCAAAACAAATTAAGAGACAACTCACATCTTTAACAGGCCGCGCCAGGCTGAATGGTTGCGTAATCTTCTTTGGCGCTTTCCAATCAGAGAATTGGAGCACCACGTGAACACGCCTTTCCAGCTCCTTAGATTCCAAATCTTCGGCGCGCTCACGGGTCGCGTCAGACCGACCAGCATATTCAAAGCCAGGATGCACCCTCTCCTTGCACGGCTGTACCCGACGGTGCATAAAATTGGCGGTAATCTGGATTCCATCAGAAGTTATCTCCTTCATTAAACTAAGCAGCTCCTGGACCTGCTCCATGTCACTTGACGAAGGCCTCGACGACCAGGTCCAACTAGAATCAACCACCTTCCCCACGTCACAGCTTAGAGCGGGAGTCTGGCATTGCGTCATGTAGAACCATTTCTCTTGCCAGCCGCTCACATTACTCTGCAGAGGAACGGTGATGTACTCGGACGCCATCCCCTCGCGCAGCAGGATGTATGCGCTACCCGCAATGCGTGAACCACGGCTATTCTTCTTCAGTTGAAAGAAATAGCGAAACAAATTGAAATGCGGCTGTATTCCAAGAAACGCCTCACAAAGGTGGATGAAGATGGCTACAGACAAGATGGAGTTTGGCCCGAGATTGCAAAGTCCAATCCCCCAAATTCAAGCAAACCACGGAGGAAAGCATGGCATGGCAGACCAATCCTCTAATAAAATAATCCTCGAAGACGACTATTTCATCAGCATTGGGTCGAGGATAAGTCTCACCAGTCGGCGCTCTCCAACCGCCGGTCGCCTTGTCCGGCAGAAGTCCGCCGGCGGCAAGACGGCCGATACTCTCCTCTGTACTCCTGGACGGAACCCATTCTTGATCCAATCTCACAGCCGTCGCCGCCGCAGTCTTTCTCGTCCTCCGCGCCATCGGCTTCGCCGGAAAAATGCAAGCTTCGCCGCCGACTCTGCGTTTCTGGATCTAGGGCTACAGTGCAAGGTTCGGCGGAAGGAAAGGAAATGGGGAATGGCAACGGTCAGGGTAAGTTTTGACTATGCGGCGCTTATCTTTATAACCTAGTGCGCGACCCTTCGGAAATTTCGTCCGCCGCGAAAAAGGCTATTTGTACCACAACAATCACTACGGCCCATTTTACCGGCCCAATAGTTGAGCCTTCTACGAATCAACAAAATTTATCCTTTTATATAATACCGCCAGCCTTCTCAGCAAAGCTGGGGACTGGTCAGATGGCCAGTTACAGGCACACACGTGGCAGAGCTGCGTTGGCTCCACGACCAGCTCCACCAGTCATACTGGGGACTGGTCGGCTTCTTCGCCAGCCTTCTCAGCAAAGCTGGGGACTGGTCAGATGACCAGTTACAGGCACACACGTGGCAGAGCTGCGTTGGCTTCACGACCAGCTCCACCAGTCATACTGGGGACTGGTCGGCTTCTTCGCCAGCCTTCTCAGCAAAGCTGGGGACTGGTCAGATGGCCAGTTACAGGCACACACGTGGCAGAGCTGCGTTGGCTTCACGACCAGCTCCACCAGTCATACTGGGACTGGTCGGCTTCTTCGCCAGCCTTCTCAGCAAAGCTGGGGACTGGTCAGATGACCAGTTACAGGCACACACATGGCAGAGCTGCGTTGGCTCCATGACCAGCTCCACCAGTCATACTGGGGACTGGTCGGCTTCTTCGCCAGCCTTCTCAGCAAAGCTGGGGACTGGTCAGATGGCCAGTTACAGGCACACACGTGGCAGAGCTGCGTTGGCTTCACGACCAGCTCCACCAGTCATACTGGGGACTGGTCGGTTTCTTCGCCAGCCTTCTCAGCAAAGCTGGGGACTGGTCAGATGACCAGTTACAGGCACACACGTGGCAGAGCTGCGTTGGCTCCACGACCAGCTCCACCAGTCATACTGGGGACTGGTCGGCTTCTTCGCCAGCCTTCTCAGCAAAGCTGGGGACTGGTCAGATGACCAGTTACAGGCACACACGTGGCAGAGGGGATCTGGCTGTTTGCTCCATGACCAGCTCCACGTCATACTGGGGACTGGTCGTTTCTTTGCGCCAACACCCTCAGCAAAGCTGAAGACTGTTCAAACTACCAGTTACAAAAATTACAACATAGATATATGGAAACATCTTGACATATAGCAATCACCAGTACAAGTACATTCAGGATGTAAATGTTCTCTAGTACAATCAAGGTACAAATCTTGATGCATAATGCACCAAGAACTGGGTACAGTGAGACGCAGCAAAGCAGATACAGAACCTTGGGTAGACAGACATGAGCTTTTCAGTTCGCCCCAAGGCGGGTCTCAGGCACCGCCCCAATGCTCAAGGAACTCCGGGCAAGACCATCACCCTCGCCCCCTTTTGACAACCTGTGACTCCGAGGTTATCTACGAGTGGTAGTCACAAGAGTTCTTCTAGGCGCACCTCTGTATCCCTCTGCTACCGACTACTTAGAAACCATCCTAACGGATGATCCATTCACAAGAGTTCTTCTAGACACCTCATTTATCTTATAAAAGCAAGATACCCGGGGATTTGGCCATCTCTACCAAAGGTATTATAATCGGACTAAGGGAAGTCATATGCTAAAGAAGGCGTGAGTTCTCTGCTCTTCAGGCAGGGTATTTATAGGCGGTTCCTTCTTGGTCCATAGACATTGTCATCTACGAATAAAGTGACTGGGGGATCAATATTCAACCTATAACTGTGTCACATGTGAAGTCTGCTATTGGTGAGGATTTGATTCTCATACGTGCTTCACGAGGACAACGACAAAACTTGCATTGCAGAAAACAACAAAAGTTCATAGTCAAGACGTACAAGCTCGTGGGCCATGACCATCAATAAGGCAGACCATATTATGTCACGGGTTCAACAGAGTAAAGGCTACTGAATGTGATGG
This sequence comes from Coix lacryma-jobi var. lacryma-jobi, assembly GCA_009763385.1. NCBI lineage: Eukaryota > Viridiplantae > Streptophyta > Magnoliopsida > Poales > Poaceae > Coix > Coix lacryma-jobi. Next base: position 141,326,267 of record CM019822.1, on the reverse strand, counting down.
CGTACGGAGAAATTTGAAGAAAGGCCAGGAAAGGTACACTTTAAAGAAAAGTCATAGTCAGTATAAAGTTGATGCTCTTGTCTGCATATGGTGCGGTTATTCTGTCACGGATCTACAGTTTATTTCATGACCTTGGCATCACATGACCGAGTCATCTATTGCCAAGCTCGGGGACTACCGTGTATACATGGCGCTTGGTCGCTCATGTATATTTTTTCTTGTTTTTTCTAACCTTGGCATCACATGAGCGAGTCATCTATTGCCAAGCTCGGGGACTACCATGTATACATGGCGCTTGGTCGTGCATGTATATTTTTTTTTGTTTTTTCTGACCTTGGCATCACATGACTGAGTCATCTATTGCCAAGCTCGGGGACTACCGTGTATACATGGCGCTTGGTCGCGCATGTATATTTTTTCTTGTTTTTTCTGACCTTGGCATCACATGACCGAGTCATCTATTGCCAAGCTCGGGGACTAAGTGGGCACACTTCACCTGGTCGGTGAGTATGCAGATAAACTTCAGCATGGTCGATCTAGAGACTGGACAGTTGTTGCTCTTATGTAACCATAAAGTGGGCACACTTCACCAGACTTCCAGAAGTCATTTTTTCTTTTTTAAGAGCACATCGCATCTTGTGGGTTCATGGTATAGTAGTCAACAGAATATAACTTGATCGGAGATCAGGTTTTGATGTATATATGAAGCTGCTCGGAGATGTTGTCAAGATCTTTTTTAACCACTTCAAGATTCAATGTGCTCGGGGACTAGCTGTGGGGGTATAAACCCAGGTACCCTCAGGGCTAGACTTGGGCTGCTTCATGAAGGCCGGCCCAACTCACTACGAAGGATCGTGTCGATAAAGCCCAGCTGGTCGAGCAAACGGCCCAGCTGGTCGGATGATGGCACGAGAGCCTTCTCAAGCAAGGAAGCGTAGTCGGTTAGGAAAGATATCGTGTCCCCCACGATACGAGATTGTAATCGACTAGGTTTCCTTATTCTTCTATTATATCCGATCTATTAGGATCTGTAACCCTGCTCCCCACGGATATATAAGGCGAGCAGGGACCCCCTCTCAAAAACACGTTCATCAATATACAGAGTAGACAACTCGACGCAGGACGTAGGGTATTACGCTGAACTCGGCGGCCCGAACCTGGATAAACCCTGGTGTTCATCTAGATTCGTTCCTGTGTCACGTCCGGATCGTCGTTCCACGCGCCTTCCCCGCTAATCTACCACCTTGGGCATAACCCTAGGTGGGCTATCGACCATATTTCGTCGACAGAAATTGACGATGGTCATTGGACATACCTCCTAGTTGAGCCTCAATCTGACCTTGAAACTTTGCCTCGATCTGAGCTTCCACTGGATCATTCATGAACTCCCAAAAAATTGTTGGATGTTAATCATGTTTGTTGGTTCTTCAGGAGAACTTGTTGCAGGCTCATATGCATCTGATTATATTCCCTCGGTCCCTAGATGAGAGTGTGTTGGGAGGTGTGTACTGGTTTGTTGTGTGAATTGTTCTGAGAGCATCACCTTCTATTTATTAGGAAAAGCTGGTCATGTTTCCAATGGCTAGATTCCAAATGTGCTGCAACAGCTAGATTCCAAATGTGCTGCAACAGCTAAATTCTAACACTGGAACTGGAATTGCAGCTTTTTACAACAACTAGATTCCAATGGAATAAATTAAATAGGTGAGCTATAAAATAAATATTTGTACTGTTGGCTGCTACAATGTGCTTAATAAAAGTTCTAAATACACTATAAATTGTCATAACAAGACAATACATAACTAGGAAACAAGATACATTATGAAAATTACATGATAAGCTACTTCTAGAAACACAGTGAGAAGCTACTTGTACAAACATAGTGGATAATAAAGGTACAAATTGAGTTTCTCAAGGGAAAAGCTCTGAAGCTAGGTAGTCCAAGACTTGTTTATGTCTTCCTAAGGCATCCTCATCATAACATGAAGTATCCTTGTTAAATAGCTCTATATATGTTGCAAGTTTGTCTAACTTGTTCCTCTCCTTGTTATTTTCAGCATTTTTGTCATCAGCTGCAGCTTGAGCTAATGCTGCTTCAGCCATTTTTTCAGCAGCCATAGACTTCCGTAGTTGCAGTTCATTGAACTTCTGCATGCTTTCCTCTGTAAAAAGACTTCCTTCAGAACACTTTTGTTTTCCTTTCTTGTTCTTCTCTGATTTGGCCGCATCTCTCCCTTGCGGTCGTTGTGATTCAACAGATGCACCATCTGTGTCTTGAGCTGAAGAAGAGGTGTAAGCACCAGATGAATTCAACTTAATCCTCTTTTGCACTTCATGAATTGGTTAAGCTCTAGCCCATTTAGGTTGGTCCTTCACTGTCGCCCACCAATATTCCAATGGGAATGGTCGTTTCTTTTTCATAAGTCCCTTCCACTTCGTACGAACCTCCTCCATAACCTGATCATCAGATTGACCACTTGCATTTCTGTTCTTCACATCATTGTACACTCCATTGAACTTGTTGATGATAGGCATATTCTTGTGCCAATGTTCTTTGGACTGATTTATTGTTCTTCTTTGCTGCTTCGGAGCATGGTTGTTATATTCAGCTGCATTTTCCTTCCAAAAGCGATCTTGAGGCTTTCCGTTGCCATCGATTGGATCATTTAAATTCTTGAGCCAGGAACTTACTAGGTGTAGATTCTCCTCTTCATGCCAAAGTTTGTGACCACCTTGCTTTGCACCATCATCTGTGCTGCTCTCACTGTCTTCTTCAATGTGAATAGGTACTGACTCCATTGGAGGGGCTCTGGATGCTGAAGAAGATGAAGCAGCAATTGGGTTGCTCTCATCACCCCTTGAGTTGCTGCCACCACTAGGTCCAAAGAAGGGCACCAATCCAATCAGAGATGCTGGAACATTGTCATGGTAACCTCCATGTAAGGCTGGTGGTGGGAAAGGAAAGTGCTGGAAACTTGATGGTCCTCCAAAGGGATTGTTGATATTTTGTGGGTAGAGACCATGCAAATTGGTGGATGGATAGGGTAGTGTTGTTGCTGATGGAAGTTTTGGAAGTTTTGATATTGCTGTGTGTTTGGATTTGGTGCTTATTGACTAATGTGTGAGTTGAGAAGATTTGAGAAACCAGAAGAGGAAGAGTTGTCCATCTTTGGACTTCTACTTTTTTTTTGAATTTTTTGCTTTGGATATACGTCTGGTGCGTGTTTGTTGAACTAGTTTGTGTGTGTGTGTATATATATATATATATATATATATATATATATATATATAGCAAGCAGCAACGGCTATGAGCAACGGTCGGGACCAACGTTCGGTTGAGATATAATATTTTAATCATCTTAGGACAACAACCGGCTGAGAAATCATATTTTAATTTTTTAGGCACCGGTGAATGAACATGCCACGACTCAACAATATTTGAACTTGGCATTGATAGCTGCAATGGCTGGCACCGGTGCTGAAACGTTCTCTTTCCTCTTTTAGCACCGCAAAAAGATACATTGTGGCCAGTCTAAGACTTGGAGTTTTGTTTTTTCACTCTCTCTTCAATAAATATACTGTCACATCAGCAAAATACAATAAATAGGAGGGTAATAAATAGGCTTGAACTCTACGATAGAGTCTGCATTGTGAGTGACCTCATAACCATGAAAAACACCGATCCAATCTCGGTCAGATGCTCAGGATAATAAAACTGAATATGATAATATATGTCATGGCTGTAAAGCGTAAGCCTGAAACATTATCCTATCTTATGATATTATTCCTATGTAGTTTAACAATATTGATAATCTTGATGTATCAGACGTTTTCAAGGTACTCCGTACTGTTTTAAAGCAGTGTGTTCAGACACGGTACACTACTCGAAACGTGGTTGTTGTCACGTGCCAGAGGCTTTGCCGATGACCAAACATCGGACACTCGATAAAGACGTGGTTTGTCGAGTGCCTGGCTCTCGGCAAAGCGTGACACTAGGCAAAATACCTCTTTGCTGAGAGTCTGACACTCAAAAAAATCAAACACTTGGCAAACTTTCTCTTTGCTGAATGTCAAACCCTCGACAAAGTATGACACTCGGTAAAAGGTCCACTTTGTCAAATGTCAAACCCTCGACAAAGTGTGACACTCGATAAAAGGCGTCAGCGGGTAACCTCTTTGTCAAATGTCAAACCCTCGACAAAATGCGACACTCAGTAAAAGGTCCTCTTTGTTGAATGTCAAACCCTCAATAAAGTGTGACACTCGACAAAAGGCACCAACGGGTAACAGTTGTCGCCTATCGTTGATCTTTGCCGAGTGTCATACGTCGACACTCGGTAAAGACGAGCTTTGCCGAGTGTCATTCCTTGACACACGGCAAAACTTTTTTTTTCTTTTTTGCCTCCAAACTTTTTTTTTGTCCTCCTACAGTACTCGAGACTACATGTTCAAATTTAGCACATTATTTTTCGCTGTGTTTGCTATATATTTTTTAATTTTTTTCATTTAATTGATTTTTTTCTAGAAAAGGTAAATTTGAACCGCAAGTGCTTCAAATAATGGAATTCAAAGAATAGAAAAATGATATTCATATTATTGAATGTAATGTAAAACTTTCTCTTTATCGAGTGTGAAAGGCCCTTTGCCAAGTGATGGACCAAATGTTTGAGGCACTCCGTAAAGTTCATATTTTCAGTAGTGGTATTAAGTGTAATCCTAAGATAAGTCAGAATATAGATTGTTTATGTGGTTCGTTAATCTCTTGCGTGCCTGTATAAATTAGACCAATGTATCCAGGCACAATTTAATGTTCAATGCCAAAACAAATTAAAATGCATGACACAATATTTAGATAAATCTACAAACCTCACGTGCCTATAAGTTAGGTTAGCGTGTGTTTCAACATGGTATAGATTTTGATCACAAGATATTTTTTGGATAAGGAATAAAGTTTCGATAATCTGGCGTTGATACGTACTATTTGTTGAACCAAAGCTATAATTTAGGCTTGCACTCCACGCACATGAGATAGAAACACAAGAAGGTTTAGCCCAGCTATTAGAACGCAAGCCACAAGTCGTTCAAGTAACCATATAATCAGTTTGTTCGCTGCTTGAGCTTATTAGCCAGAATCAGCCTAACTTTTCAGTCATAGAACAATGTTTTTTTATGTCATACAAATCAGCTGAAATAATGTTTTTCAACCGCAGAAATCATTAGCCAAACATGTCTAATTATTCACCGTCATAATCTAGGCTGGGTACAACTGATATGTGTATGTGTGTGCTGGGCCTTTGAGCTATAGTCATGTATGGGCTAAGCCTAAGTTAAGGAGCCGGCGTGACATATATATACGCTAAGATTGTCCTTATATAGGGCATCGATGAATTGAACTGTTGTAATCCTTAACTTGTCTTCTACCTCTGTCCTGTCTATCTGTTCTTGCTCTCGAGTACTCCTGTTCTTCTTGCTAATCCTAGTCTAAATTCATCTAATTCTTTCTGGATCTACCCTGAATTCCTTCCCTAGCTACCTAGGTCCATGAAATTCACATTTTGTACTATTTGTTGGTCATGTTAAAATTTAGAATATTTGTTGGTGATGTTAAAATTTATAACACATGTTGCACGTGAATTGCTACATAGTGTTGGTATCTTGAGAAGTTGCCCATGCTACCTAGTGTCGAGTGTTGACTGCCACTTCGCCTGTGGCGTTCACGTAACAATATTGACAGCAAACTCTGCCAATAACAATGTGGCAAGGTAGCTCTGACAATGACTTATAAGGTAACTCTAAGTATTTTATTTTATATTTTAATATAAAAGCTATCTCTTGATCGAGAGATAGTTTCATACATTTATAAATTGCACGTACCATACAACAACTTCAAAGGTGGGTGCAGATAAAGATCCAATAACTTCTAAAATTCTTAATTAATTTTATACAATAACTTGGCAAGTGTATGCATATTAATCCAACAACTTATAAAATACCTAATTTAGTGCAACAACTTGTTAAATTGGTACATCTATAGTTCAAACATTACAAACAATGATGTATTCAATCAAGAGATGTATATTCGTATCGAAACAAGTAATAGATAATTATGTGCCCATTGATATTCACATCGCAATGATGATATAATTGTCCAAGATAGGAATCTTTATTTTAAATTTCAAAAATTCACATAAAAATGAGATATTTTGTGTCTACATACAAAATTAGTTTAGTCTGATTTTGGCTTAACAAACAATGTCTATGAGTACATGAGTTTGTAAAACATTATGAGTTAGCATAATAACAAACAGTGTCTATGAAACATTAGAGGCCTGATTTACATTTGTTTATATATTTTAAGTATGCACAGAAGCAATACTTTTCTTCAATTTAAATTATAATTAAAATTCTAACTGGTATCTTAAGTTTTAATAAGTTAAAGACATCAATTAATTCATAAGGGTATGTTTACACCATGTGTTAATATGCAGTTGTGAGTAGAATATTCCTTCAAAAAAATTATTATTTATTTCAAGTAATTTTAGTTTTTAATAGTTTTTAAAATATTACGAAGTGGTAAGATGAAAATAAAAATAAAAAAGTAAGTATGAAAAAAACAAAAAACATTACAAACAATTTAATAAAGATGGCATAACCCAAAATTCATTTTGGCCATAACAAAACAATCATGAAGTAAGACAATACATGCCAAATATATCGTTTTTATAACGTTTGGACCGTAAATGCACCGGTTTACCAAGTTGTTGCACTAAATGAGCATTTTTTACAAGTTGTTGGACCAATTTGGACCCACATGCCAATAGAATGATGAATGAAGCTTGGGGGAGACTTAAATATTACTGAGGCCTTTATTTGTTTCCATCTTTACAGCCAGGAGTACGTGATCTCTACTCCCATTTGCTCTCCTAACTTTCGTCTCTTAGGGTTAGTGTCGGTCCAGCAGAGTGTTTTAGCCGTTGGTGTTCTTTTTGATCTTAATGTATTTCACCGCTCCAACAAAAATTATCTCTGCTCCTACTATACAAGCAGCGCCAGAGGCGAAGGTAGCAACCGAGAACAGAACCAGAGGCGAAGGTAGCAACCGATAACATGGTGACGACTCAAAGGGAAGACCGCCATGCAGTTAAAGCAAGCTAAAAAGCCAACTCAAACTTATAACAAATAGCAGTGGAAGCAAAAGATCTCATAATTATCATGTCACATTTGTAGTCTCTTGTTTTGGATGCTTGCCACATATATAAATGTTTTTAAAATTATTTCGGCATAGGCCATGCCTTGACTCTTGCCTTGTTATATTTAATATAAAACGGAAATCATCTGTAGATTTACGTTTGAAATGATGATTCAGACAAAATTGGACATGAAACTATTTTTTTTACTTTACTTGGAGCACCTGGGCATGAATATTCTTTTCTCGCAATAGCAAAAGTTCTGGACCCGGAAAAGCTCTGTTTGTTTGGGCTTGAGCTTTTGGCTTTGGTTTATTTAAAAGCTGGCTTGTGCAAAAGCTTAGGTTGTTTTCCTCCACATCTAGTTTTCATAGGTTCCCGTTCAAGATGGGTAATAGTGTTAGGTCGTGGTGGGAGAGCTACACGGCGTGCTGGGACACAACGGGTGCAGGCTAGTGCGAGCGTCTGGAAAGAAACGGTGGTGGCTTCTTCATGATCAGAAACTTGTGCGGCTCCTCCAAAGCCGGGGCTGCGATAGCTTCTACCGAGAGGACCGGGGTGGTGACAGTTTCTGACGAGTAGGTGATGGAGACTAAGGTCGTGACATCTTGCCCATGCTGCCAAGGACTTCAGGTAGCGGCGGCTAGGGTTTGTGAATGACAACACGTGGAGAGTGGATGTAATTGCGCAAGCGTTGCAACAGGAAGACACGGACCCTCGAGCGAGATATCATGCATGGGGGAGAAAGAAGTCTGAAGAAAAATGATTGGGCAACATAACTAGTGGCAGGTTGTGAGTTCTTGTGAGCTTTTAGACTTCCTGTGTTATGGTGGCTTTTGTGGGCTTCCTGGCTTGTGAAAGCTGAAACAAAAAAGCCATGTATTTGTTTGGGCTTCTAGCTTCTGACTTCTGAGAACTAAAAGCTGGTAGAAAGGCCAAACAACAAACCGCCCGGGCCAAAAGACGCTGGCGCAGCAAAACCGTGAACGCATGATATTGAGATGATTGCTTCATCACAAGGTTGGTGGCAAGTACTGAAGCAGTAGCACAACGCTTTGATGGAGTCAGGGATATGCGTTCCAAGTCATCAACCTATACTTTTTTATATACTTTTATCATGTGATAACCGTTTTTTTTTTAAAAAAAAACGAGACAGCAGAGCTATCGGTTTATATTTTGAAAAGAAAAATCCCTAGGTAGAGGTGACAGACTGACTTTGGACTTAGAGCAAGGCCAATAAGCTTGGCTATAAGCCAAGTCCATGTCATCCTGAGCCAACTTAAGAGCCAACTTAAGGGACAAGTGATACAACAGCTTGGCTGTTAGTTTGGCTGCACAATAAATACTCATATATTAAAGTCACTATAGTGCATCTAGGACATGGTGATCAACACTAAACACATCTATGTAGCCACTCGTGTTGCTGGCTAACATTCACAGGTCATAGGCATATTCACAAGTAAATCAAACATATTGTCGACTGAAGCAATAAGCAATAATATTGTTCATTGGTAAAATATAATGGCTGATACATCAAGTTCACAGCATAAGATAGACCAAACGGACACACACAAATTTAAAAGCTTAAGGAATAAAACATCATCTGCAGTGCAACTGAAACCTGGTAAACAAAAGAAGGCTACTACCATGAGCAGCTAGCTATTACACTAATGACTTGGAAATATATCTAGCATCCAGAGTCACAATTTATTTAGCCATATCTCCAACTGAAACCAGATAAACAAAAGAAGGCTACTACCATGAGCAGCTGTTACACTGTGACTTGGAAATACATCTAGCATCCACAGTCTCAATTTTTTGAGCCATATCACTTGATGACCAGCAGCCGTCGATGATACTCAGGTCTTCAGGAAGAATCCCCAACAGGAACCTGTAAAAAATTGATAAGTATATTAATGATTGGTACGACAGATAATAATAAACCTAATGAAATGTTATTATATCTCACATTTTAAAGAAAGAAGATACTGCACACACAACTAATTATTTCTCCTATTGGCAAACTTTTGCCAAATATGCTCAATTAAGTCTTTTTTCAGTTGTTTATGTGTTGGTTGATGATGGATTTATGCTCTTCTACGTAAAATTTCAGAGAAAATTGGGCCTCCACCCCTTTGTACTTCTGGAGGTAGAGCAATTGATGATCCACCTTGCTCATTCAAGTCAATAGGAAATTTCACCATCTCTTTCTCATCTTCGACTATCATATTATGGAGTATGACACAAGCTTTCATTATTCTCCCAATACTCTTCCTTTTCCACAGCCGTGATGGACGACGCACAATATTAAAACGTGACTGCAAAACTCCAAAAGCACGCTCAATATCTTTCCTACACCCTTCTTGATTCAATGCATACAACTGGTGTTTCTCCAGCTGATGTGCTTTTATTGACTTCACAAAGGCTGCCCATTCTGGGTATATTCCATCAGCAAGATAGTAGCCTGTGTTATACTGCCTCCCATTAACAGAAAACTGAACTTTAGGTGCTTGACCTTTCAATGCTTCAATGAATAATGGGGACTGATTCAACACATTGATGTCATTATTAGAACCAGGCACACCAAAGAAAGCATGCCATATCCTAAGATCCTTATCAGTAACTGGTTCCAGGATGATCGTTGGGACTCCATAGTCGCCACGGGTAAATTGCCCCTTCCAAGCCACAGGACAATTTTCCCACCTCCAATGCATGTAATCGATGCTTCCCAACATACCTGGAAAGCCACGAGACTCATTGACCTGAAGTATACGCTGCACATCTTCAACTCTGGGAGCACGCATATACTCCCCTGAGAACACCTCAATCACACCTTGTGCAAACTTGTCTAAGCACTCCAATGCAGTGCTCTTCCCAATCTTCAGGTACTCATCAAGGGCATCAGCAGGTGTGCCATATGCAAGCATGCGAATTGCCGATGTGCACTTCTGCAGAGGCGAGAGCCCTTGGCGATTTGCACAATCTGCCCTCAGAGTGAAGTATGGAGACCATTCACTCAGGGCATTGATGATGCGCAAAAAGAGATGCTTTGTCATCCTAAATCTAGTACGAAACATTCTTTCAGGGTAGAGGGGATTTTCAGCAAAGTAGTCAGCTACAAGACGTTGGTGAGCACCTTCATGGTCCCTTTGGATACACTTCCTTGGACCACTCAGGCGATGAGAAGGCCCTGAGTTGTAGGTGTCTAGCAGCTGTTTAGCAATGGATCCTAGGATATTTTGTTGGGCAATATACTCTTCCATAAGATTGGCTGGATCTAATTCATCAGAATCACCATTAGAATAGGAAGAAGATGAGTCAGACATAGCTAGTTTGGGAGAGTTGTTTGAGATGGAAAGAAGATGAGTTTTAGATGAGATGAGAGGAGAGGGGAGGAGAGAGCAATATATATAGATGGAACAGGAAGCTGATTTACTACTATTGATTGCATGATTATCACTAGTACTAATTTCTAGCATAAGAATAGGAAGCTGATTACTACGTTTGACTGCATGATTATCAGCAGTACTAATTTCTATGCATAAGAATAGGAAGCTGATTACTACGTTTGACTGCATAACTATCAGCAGTACCAACTCCATGATTATCAGGAGTACTAATTGCACGTTGACTATCAGGAAGCTGATTATCAGGAAGCTGATTTCAAAAAAAAAGGTTTGAAATAGCAGTTCATAGGATTAATACCTGATTCTCTTTAAGAGCAACCAGTTGCATCTGTAAAAAGGAAAAAACATGACATCAGCAAAGTACAACAAAAATTATGTAACAAAAATATCAGTTTTTAGAATTAATACCTGATTCAGGTTTGCCAAATATACTCTCCCTTACACATCTCATAAATGCCAAGTGCTCAGCTCTAACATCATCAGGCATTGCACTTGTATCTTTCATTGTGAGTGCTCTGTACGTCTCCAGCATAGCCGATTTAACATTTTCTTTGGCAGCAAGATGATTAAGTCTAGACGATTCAAGCTTCTCGCTTGAAACGTGTTTCTGGGTTTCCAACATCTTTTCTCGACTTTCATTTGTGCCCTGAAGTTTTGTAAGCTGCTGTAGGACATCATCCATCTGTGAAGGACATTTCTTGGCGTCTCTCTTTAATTCTTTCTTTGCCTTCTTGTTGCCTATTGGACGATCTTCAGATTGTGCCAAATTGGGCATGAACTCTCCTACACTCCCTTCAGTGTCCAAATTCCTTTTATTTGACTGCTCCCCTTCCTCTAGTAGCACTTGAAACTTTGGTTCCTCACGTAGAATCTTCCAACAATGCTTCAACATAAATTTACCATCTTTGTATTGCTCATAGATAGCTTCAGCCTTCTCCATTATCTGGTCATCAGAATGACCACTAGGCCAAATTGATGTAGCCTCTTTCCATGAGCTGCAAAACAAAGTGACTTTTTTCTTAATTTTCAGAAAGTGGTCCTTCAACTGTTTTGATGTCCTTCTTCTATCTGGGGGCGTGGTACTATTATACTCATCAGCAACATCTCCCCAATACCGATCAGTCTTCTTGCAGTTGCCATTGATTGGATCATTTGAATTATTACACCATGCAACCACCTACAGTGCAAGCAAGTTTAGTGTTGTTAGCCATGCAAACGTAAATGCAAAATACGAGATAAATATATATAATGCAACTCACCAAGCGCACTTCCTCTGGCTTCGTATATTTTAGCCGTATGTCAATCCTAGCACCATTTGCATTATCCTCATCATTGTCTAAATTGATCAAGGGCCGGCGTCGCCGATGAGACTCGGAAACTAACACTGTCGGGCTCCCTTTCCCTCTATTTCCATCAACTAAATGTGGTGGGGTCGGCTGGGGAAGTGACTGACTCCATGGGGGATTGAAATAGCTGAGGAAACCACCAGGTGGGCGATTATCCACACCCCTGCAACTAGATAAATAAATCCATATGACTAAAACAACTCTAAAAGGGACAAAGTCAACTATGGCATTTTATTGCATTGCATTTTCATATAAAATTAGAGTAGTCCATACAGGCGTACTAGTAATGATTACTGTAGCTTACTAGAATGAATGAACAAGTATATGCAGTTCATAAAGGCATACTAAAACTAGAATACTGTAGTACTAGAATGAATGAACATGCACAATATATGCATTACAGAGACTAGCGTACTAGTAATGAGAGGATCTCCCAACTTTTCACTAATCCATCTTATATGAAAAATAAGAGATTCAAAAATGTGCGCTGCGGGAAGTACTTGCCATTCCTTTGGATCAGAGTTGAAGTCATCTTTCTGGATCGATTGGGAAGACGACGCAGCGGCACCACCACCGCAGCTAGGTGCAGGCCACCACGACATACCTTGCTGGGGCACCGGCGGCCCGCACCACCAAGGGCCAGGAGCTGCAGACCCCATCGTGGTGTTCATGGAAGCTGGTGGCGTAGGGAAACACCCAGGCCCGGAGGACTCTGGTCGTGCCGCGGGCGTCATGGGGACGGGCGGAGAGGAAATCTGAGGCGGCGGCGCCATCTCTCTCTTCGACCGGCGAGACATCGGATTCCAGGGCTAGGGTTACGACAGATGGAAAATCATAGAACAAATTGTGGGGGGAACTTAAATCGTCATTGAAAGAAGATGATTTGGCGCCTGGTGGAGAGGATTTGGCGCGAAGGGGAAATTGCCGCGGGCTGAGCGCGCGCTCGAGGAAAATCGCGGCGGGGGAAGCAGGCAAGCACACAGGATCAAGAAAAAAATTGAAAGGGCGGGCCGCCTCTGTAATCGCCGAACTCGGCGCTAAACCGGCTCTGCCGCCTTGTTACTCGCGCCGGAGCTCGGCGCAGGATGTGACGCCAAGCTCGTTCTCTCTCTTCTTTTCTCTCTCATCCACGTAGGATTTTGCTGAGGTGTCTTGGCTATAAGCCAAGCTGACATGGCTTATTGTACCTGCTCTTATGTGAAGAAGACATGCAGATTCTGGGGCTGTAGTGTTCACACGTGGGTTGGGTTGTGCCAATTTGAAAACATCAAAACATGCATGTGAACTCTGTGTATTTCCAAAGCAGGGGAAGACCCTACCTAAAGTTTTAGACATTTAGCTATAACTTATATTTAGACTATGTTTTTCTTTTTCTAACCACATTTTGGAAGAAGTAGGGTGATCAGACCAAAATAATCATAAGAATTCAACTCAGAAATGTGGACACAATCAACAAAGCAGTGCCAAAAAAAATCGACACGATAAATTTATATATATATGTCCTATAAAAGCAAATACAACTAGTGTAACAGCAACTCCAACGGTTTTGCAAATGGACTTTGCATTCTTATTTTAGCAAAAAAGTCTACAAAACTCATATCCAACGGTTTGGCAAATGAGTTTTGCATTTTTGTTAACTTGGCAAAATCCTGAGATGGATTGACATATATGCAAGCTCGCGATCGGCTTGACATTCCGTCTCGTGTACTACTCCCGCGTGCGCTCTTCCGTCCCGCGCCGCCGGGTTTCCTTTTTTAGATTTTGGCAAGTCAATTTTGCCAAACCGTTGGAGATAACCTTTTTTTCTCTTCCTCATATTGATTTGAGAGTTGGCAAATTTCATGTTTTGTCAAATAAAAAATACAAAACCGTTGGAGTTGCTCTAACTACCTCTTGATGCAGAGTATCCGTACTAGTTAGCCACATCATTTAATGCTTTTAGCCATACAAATTAACGAGTTATGTCATCCACTAACATTCAATTATCATAGTCCATCCATTTACGCAACATGTCCATAATAATAAGCAACATAAGCAAAATAATTATAGGTCGTCTAATTTTTATTCCAAACCATTTGTGATCCTCCGAACAACATATAGGACATCCTTCTAGTACTCCCTCTATTCTCGAATAAATAATCTTCTAAAGGTGCTTTAAGCCAAATATTTTTAAGATTGATTCTATTTATACAAAAAACAATATTTATGATATCAGATTATTATCATTAGATATTATATGAAATATATTTTTATAGTATGCTTATTTAGTATTATAAATAGTATTTTAAAAATTCAATAAAAAATAAAAAATGACTTAAGACACTTCTAGACATTGATTTGTTTGGAGATGGAGCGAATAATAATAAGTTTTTTTTACTTTTTTGGCGAAGGCGGCCCCTGGTCATTTGTCTTGATGGAACGACCTAAGTTTGTGTTTTCTAAAGACAGTATATATTCTTATATACAGGACCATGTTTGAAGGGGCTTCTTACGGCTTGATCTGGCACTATATAGCAAGAAAAAAGTTCAAATACACAACTCTTTTTTGGCTCTTTCTTTTATACTTTATGTTTAGACAAAGTAGGAGCCGTTTTTTGGGCGCTACAAATCCATAGTCTAAGAGCATCTCCAGCAGTTTTATGAATCAACTTGCTATCCTTGATATTTTGGCAAAACCATAAAAATCTTTCTCCAACAGTTCCTCAAAACACGTTGCTATCTTTGGCAACTTGGCATCAAGGGGGCTCGCGCGCATATATCTCCGCGCGCGGAGAACTTCCCTATCGCGATTTTTTTCCTTCGACGTCGCGATTTTTTTTCTCCGTCTTCTCTCTCGGCCTGGCGTCGCTCTTCCCCGTCATGGCGTCGCTCTTCCCCGTCATGGCCTGGGCGTGGCGCGAAGTGCCCGTCTCCTTCCCCGGCGGGGCGACCGCGACGTGTTGCGTCGACGCCGGCCTCGTCACCATCGACGGCGCCATGTACTGGGTCACCAAGGACGGCGGGAGGGTCGCGTCCTTCAACCACGAGGACGAGCTTGTTGCGCTTGCCGCGCCGCTGCCGGTGGTCGACGGGCCTGGCAGTGGCTACGACCTCCGCCTGGCCGAGGTCCGCGGCAGGCTGGGCTCGCCGTCTATGCCGACTGACGGGCACCGGCGAAGATTGAGGTACAGCGTGCAGGTGATGCCAAGGGGCTGGAGAGGTCGAGCACCAGCGTGTGCCAGTCCTTGAGCGGCGTCGTGTAGAGGGAGGTGGAGCCGGTTGCCATGCATGGCGACGAGAAGGAGATCCTGGCCGATTGGATTTAGTACTCTATGGGCCTACTTTTTTAATTTTACCAAGTTGGAATAGCAAACTATTGGAGAGAGTTCTTTTTTCTACTTGCTATATAATTTAGCAACTTGCCAAATCACAAGATATACCAAGTAAATTTTACCAAACTGCTGGAGTTGCTCTACCAGGATCTTATTTTATATTGCCGGCCTCCATCCCATGTAAATCTTACTTTTTCAGGTAAGATTAGTGTAGGTGTAAAATTACGAATTTGCCCCTCCTCTATCATTCTGCTCATATAGTAGTGTGTGATCCGAATTGGTGTTAGCAGGTTCTATGAAGTGGTACATATTCATAACAGAAATGTTTCTGAAAAGAATCTTAGATCCAAAACGTTTCTACAAGAATCTAGAACCCTACAAACACCCCTAATTAAGGTACTCTCGCTTATCTAGGGGGTCTTTCTTACAGCTTCGGTCGGCTCCTTGTTACAGCACAAAACATTGTTTTGCACATAAGAGCAGATTTTCTCATGGCAACTCACTCATTCTCATATTTCTATTATATAACATGTTTCATACCAACAGAAATCCCAAATATATATAATCGCCACCTTCTTTATATAGGGCATATTTGCATTGGATTCATTAGCACCATTTAATTTGGAGATCCACCTGCTAATAAGTAGTTAGATAGTGAGTTGAGGTACATATAAACTATTAGCACCTATTAGCAACTCCAAACCGGTCTGCTAATGGAACTAATAGTTAGCAACCGTCTAGCTAATAACTAACATGTTATTAGCAGGTCTATTTGGATCCACTGTTATAATTAGTTGCTAGTTTTTAGTGCTAACGGATCCAAACAGACCTATAATCTTATCATTTATTTATGATACAAAATAATAAATAGAGAACAACCTCTATCATATATAAAAAAAAATCTACTCCTAATTAAGCTTTGAGATATAAGGAATATGAGATACGAAATTCAACATAGAAGGTGCGAGGTGGTGACATGTCCTATCGATAATGAGACGTTTGTAGCAATTGTGTGTGTTGAGGTGGGGGTAGGGGGACGTGGAACGTGCAACTTTTTGGACCGGTGTCTTTGTACAATAATTCCGGGGATTTCCGGGCCACCATACTTTATATATGTGTGCGTCTTCATAGTTCACACTTGACATACATATAAAAAAAATTAAGTCTTGTTTAGATGTCTATAAATTCCACATCAATTATTCATCCTACTACTATATATAGATTGAGTTGGATATATGTACATCTAAACGAGTTGTCTTTAGATGTCTGGTTTATGTGAGGATGTCATGGATCCTATGCATACACATAGAAAACATATGGTGGTTTCAAAACATCGAGGACTCGAGGTCTACCGAGCTAAATGGCCGTTGCACGCGGCCTTCTCGGTTTTCTCATTCACGTGGCTATGCATAGTCATTGGTATAGTGTCATGTTCCATGTATTGGGAATGTGCGTTTTTGTTCTAGGAATATAAATTATTTTTATCTCGATAGTAGAAAATTTTTTGTTAGTAAGTGTTTCACGTCCCACGTTCCACATAGAGCAAAATTCGCATTTGGTCCCTGAACTTGACCGGAAGTGTCATCTAGGTCCCTAAACTTTGAAAGTGATATGTGTGGGTCCTTAAACATGACAAATAGTATTACCTAGGTCCCTGAACTTTCAAGGTGATCACCGTAGGTCCCTAAATTTGGTTGGTGGTGTCATTCTGGTCACTGAACTTTTAACGTAATCACCACAGACTTGTAAACTTAGTCAGCGGTGTCATTCCGGTCCAAATATGGTCTAACCTACCGCATAAAAGGGTGTAATACGCTGACTATACGCATGGTATTAGAAGTTACTTCAAGTTTTATAGTATTATTTAAAAGTTCTAAAATAATATTAAAATTCCTATAGTATTCAAGTTTTCTCTATTAAATTATTTTGATACTTTAATTTTCTTAATATTAAAATTTCTACAAATTAAAGTTTTAAAATAATATTCAAATTCCAAAATATTAAAAGTTGTAAATTATTTTAATACTTTAATTCATTTTTGCTAATGTAATTTATTTATATAACTTATAGTTTTATAATAAATATTATATAAATAATGATTGATTAATTGACACATGTTGGATTCATGTCTAACGTACAGTCAACGTACCACTCCAGCTTACAGAGTGGGTTCTATTTGGACTATGATGACACCGTCGAGCAAGCTTAGGGACATGCGGTGATCATATGAAAGTTCAGAGACCTGAATGACACCGTCGACCAAGTTTAGGGACCTGCAGTGATCACCTAGAAAGTTCAGAGACCTAAATGACATCGTTTGTCAAGTTTACGGATCTATTGATATCACTTTCAAAGTTTAGGGACCTAGATGACACGCATCCGATCAAATTGAGAGACCAAAGGTGAATTTTGCTCTTCCTCGTATGTACGTTCCGGAGATTTTTGTGACCTAAATTGAGAGACCAAAGTCAAGAAGCAGCTGCATCTCACTTGTTGGCAAGAAAAAAAAAAAAGAAGCAGCTGCACCAGGCCGGCCCTTTATTTGTGGAGCTCCCTCTCTCGCCAGCGCTTCGTCCGGAAGGAGAACGACATCGGGTGCGGTTGCTGCAGCAGGAGAACGTCGTCGTGACGGCGAAAGAAAGTAGCACTGTAGAACGGTAGAATACATCCATGCATGCAATTTTTGGATTAAAAAAATCAACTCTTAATGATAAACTGGTCTGCTAGGATCTAGTATAATTTTAGAGGTCCACCAGCTGGGTACCGCTATGGCCGGCTGATATATATTTTTTATAACAATGATGACGACTCGGGAGGGTTTGGTTTCATGAGCATGTCACGGACTTGTGTCATGTTTGTTCTGTTGAGATAAAGAAACCTGGTACTGCTACGGCCGGTTAGCGGTGCAAGGTGGGTGTGCGACATTGCGACAATGATGACACGGACACCTATTAGTGTTTCCTGCCTACTCTACTGCTTGCTCCGTTCGAAATTATATGAATCCTAAAGAATCATTTTTTTTTATTTTAACCAAATTTATATAATAAACTAATAATATTTATGATACAAGCTACTCCCTCCGTCCCTTTTTAAGTGTCGTCCGGAAAGCGTGTCTGTGAGGGAAACACGGATTTCTAGAGACACTTATTTTGAGACGGAGGGAGTAGGTATCATTAAACTATTAATTAGTATATTTTTATAGTATATCTATATAATATCATAAATTTTTATATATCTCTATAGTATTTCTAAGATTCTTAAAATGACTTATAATTTGGGAGGAGGAGAGTACTAGTCATGCTGACACGCGACGTGACAAGTCACCCAAATTAAACGTTGTACGTACGTACTCCACAAGTCAATCATCACACCTTTAACCTTTTGTGTCGTTATCGTTGGCCGGCGGCAGCTCTGACTTCCAACTCCAAGAGAGGAATCCAAGGATGCTTTTGACTCTTGTTCTTGTCCAGTTGTCCTCCATTTTCTTTTCGATCGATCACCAACGCCCAACGCACATTGAATCGACGTCGATGGATCATCAGTGAGGTCCAGCTCGGTCGAGCATGGAGAATCACGCGGCGGTCGTACGGGGTGGTGAGTTGTGGAGCGAGGCGAAGCAGCAGGTGCGCCTGGCCGCGCCGCTCGCCGCGGGGTTCCTCCTGCAGAAGGTGATCCAGACCATCTCCATCATGTTCGTGGGCCGCCTCGGCGAGCTCCCTCTCGCCAGCGCCTCCCTGGCCACCTCCTTCGCAAGCGTCACCGGCTTCAGCCTGCTGGTACGGTACGGTGGTAGTCGGCACTCGGCAGGCACGCATCTCGCTCGATCTGCTTGCTGGTTTTGACCCCGGCCTGTTGCTGGCAGACCAGACAGGCCTGGCGAGCAGCCTGGACACGCTGTGCGGGCAGGCGTTCGGCGCGGCGCAGCACCACCTGGTGGGCGTCCACAAGCAGCGCGCGATGGTGGTGGCCGCGGCGGCGAGCGTCCCCGTGGCGCTGGTATTGGCCTGCGCGGGCCACATCCTGGCGGTGTGGTTCCGGCAGGACCGGGAGATCGCGGCGGGCGCCGGCAGCTACGTCCGGCGCATGATCCCGGCGCTGTTCCTGTTCGGGCAGCTGCAGTGCCACGTGCGGTTCCTGCAGCCGCAGAACGTGGTGGTGCCCGTGATGCTGAGCGCCGGCGCCACCGTGGCCGTGCACGTGGCCGCCTGCTGGCTGCTGGTGCGCGGGCTGCGCCTGGGAGCCGACGGCGCCGCGCTGGCCACCGCCGTCTCCAACCTCGCCAACCTCGCCGCCCTGGCGCTCTACGTCAGGCTCTCGCCGTCCTGCAGGGACACCTGGACGGGCTTCTCCCGCGACGCGTTCGCGTTCCGAGGCATCCTCGGATTCGTCAAGCTCGCCGTGCCTTCGGCGGCCATGGTCTGGTGAGCAGCGAGCAGGAGCACGCGCGTACTCGTCTCGATGCCATTTGTTTGGTTGAGGTACATGATGACTAGTTCCCATATATGCCATTTGCAGTATGGAGTGGTGGTCCTTCGAGCTCCTGGTTCTGCTTTCCGGCCTGCTCCCCAACCCCAAGCTTGAGACCGCCGTGATGTCCATCTGGTGTGATGGTTTGCATTATTATATACTGTAGTATATTACAGCACTCTCTGTCTCTGATTGATCCCGGCCGGACTGGGCTTACTAATTTTGTGATTCTTGTAGCTTCAACACTTACGTCTTCGCATTCATGTTCCCAATGGGACTTGGTGCTGCAGCAAGGTCAGTACAGTGTTATATACGATGCTCATGCTCCTGTTGTAGATATATATACAATTAATTAATTAGCATACTTACCATGCGCAGCATACGCGTCTCAAACGAGCTTGGTGCAGGACGGCCCGCCTCGGCCCGCCTGGCGACTCGGGTGGTCATGCTCTTGGCCTTGTCCCTGGGCGCATCGGAAGGTCTCGTCATGGTGCTGGCGCGCAGCCTGCTCGGCTACGCCTACACCAACGACACGGAAGTGGCCTTGTACACCGCTCGATTGATGCCCATCCTCGCGGCCTCCACCTTATTGGACTGCCTCCAGTGCGTTCTCTCAGGTACTCCGTACGTAGCAAGTGATATGGTAGGTATACCACCCATATTACTGTTAGTAATAATTACAGAGTCATCATATATAAGCCTCCATACTAAGAGAGTGTGTTCGGATCACCCAGACTAAACTTTAGCTCAAAGTCATACCAAATGTTTCATACCAGTTACGAGTATAAAACATAGACCAACTACAAAACTAATTGTATAAATAGAGGCTAATTTGCAAGACGAATCTATTAAACATAATTTGCCCATGTAATGATGCTACAATAAATATATACTAATCATTGATTAATTAGTCAGGCTTAATAAATTTATCTCATAAATTGCTGTTTTGACAGAGAGAAGCTGTTTTTGTAGAGTTTTTTGGCTTAATAAATATATACGAATCCGTTAAACGTAATTTGTCTATGATTTACCCATTAGACGAATCCATTAAGCGAACCAAGAGAAGCTGTTTTTTCGGCTTCGGACCTTCTAGATCATTTCTGATATCCGCTTCACAAAATTAGCATATTGCTTTGCAGAGTTTTTCCTACATTATATTAGGCCTATAAGATAATCTAAAAGCTCTGCTAAACAAGGCCTTAGAGGCTTAGATATTCAACATTCTAGGAGAGGCTCTTGCTATTTTCCTGCATTGATAGGCAATATAAACAGCTTTCATTAGAAATTTACATATCCTCCATACTTGATGTGCAGGTGTTGTTAGGGGTTGTGGCCGACAAAAGATTGGTGCCTTTATCAACCTTACTGCATTCTATATCGTCGGCATCCCTGTGGCGTCCATTTTCGCCTTTGTTTGTCATCTCGGTGGAAAGGTACGATGCCTTCTCGTCAATCTCTTTTGGAACTAGTAGTTAATTTATTTCTTGTTAGTTTCATAGTTAAAAGTACTCTAAAAGAAAGTTCTTGTATGAACTGAACACAGGGTCTTTGGTTTGGCATCTTGATCGGAGTAGCAGTGCAGATGATCTTGCTTCTAATTTGCATCACCTTATACACCAACTGGAACAAAGAAGTAAGCTGATCTTAGAGCTTGAGTGCATTTAATTCAGGTTTTTTTTTTCATATATCTCCAAGTTGCTTGTTGGGTTTCCAGGTATTGAAGGCAAATGACAGAGTTTTCAGTTGTTCTCTTCCTGTCGACGACACGGTAACAACAGGTCGTAGCGAGCAGGGAAATGGATGTAGTTTTGTTGGGAATAAGGATGATGCTAATGGAGCCATTGAGCGGACAAAGGGTTTGAACAGAGGTTGATGGCAACAATCCTGGTTTTCTAGTCTATTAAGATTGGTAGGCTTGTAAGTAGCATAAAGTGGAATGTAATCACTAAGCTTCTCAAAAGAAGTCACTAAACTTTGATACTTAACTCTACCAACACATAGATAGTATACATTTGCGAGTAAATAATTTAGTGCCCTACAACGAAAGGAAAAAAATCCTATCAAGGTTGTAATTTAATTCAATACAGAATCGATACAATATTGTCATATTATTACCAATATTAACTTATATCATATGGATACAAATCTCATCATACAATAAAATATAGCTTCTAAATTTTTATAAAAAGAATAATAAATAAATATTTAATATATTGTCATCATGTGTTATATTAATAGTTATAGTTGTTGCAGTCGTTGCAGTTATACAGCCGGACAAATCGAATGTTTGACAGTTTTTTTCTTCCGTTGCAATGTACGGATATTTTTGCTAGTAAAAAAATAAAAGAAGAAATACATCTAGAATACAATTATATAGTTTACGGCCAACAACCGTGAACCGTCCATCTCTTTTTGTTTGTGAACTAATTGAACATGCCAATATATGAAACCTGCAATTAAACATAAATATTTCAATCATATTTGATTTATCGGTTTAAAGACATGAAATATATTACATTACATTATATATATATATGATTTTATTTTGAAAGATTTGTTTTGCATCGATTAGCAAAGCTTATATAGCAATGATATTTATGGTTGGTCATGGCTAAATACAAATTACAAATATTAAAGGATTTGTACACTGTCAAATAGACATCAGTTGTTGTGAGTTATACGAGCTGTCTATTTAATGATATGTGTTGCAAATTTCAAAAACCTATAGACAACCACTTTTTGTCTTGTACGTGCCCTAATTGCTCCCCGTTCATTTCCAGACCGATCGAACTGCATGCATCTAGGGATGGATCTGTCAAAAGGGGCTGCAAGGGGCTGCCAGCCCCCCCCCCCCCCCCCCCCACCCCCACCACACCCACGGCGGTCACATCCATAGAGTCCCTTCTTAGTCTCTTGATAAATTTTTAGTTGTAAAATAAAATTAAGAAGAGTTTAAGGTGAAAAATGATAGTGTAAAAAAGAGATAAAATAATTTAAACTTTATTAGTCTCTCTTAAACTTTTATCCTAGATCCACCTATGCATGCATCCATTAGAGAAAAGAAAAAACATAAATTCAAAATGCGTTTGGTAGGCACCCGCCCGGCCGAGGTTGACAAAAATTCCGGTGCTATATCAAACGCAAGACGTCGTTTTTAGACACAGGCGATCATCTCCTGTAGATGTAATAAGCGTACTTAAAATTGTATTCCTGTCCTAATTGTCTACTACTACTGTATAGTTTTATATTTATTTATGGAAGAAGATATAGATAGATAAATGTGTCTACACAACTTGGATTTGGATATTGGCAGGTGAGGGGTGATGGATTTAGATGTGCGGATCTGTATCTCGTTGCCAGAGGAACCGGGTATGCCGGTCAACGCTTGCCCAGCCTGTCGACACTACACTAGTAATGTTTCTCTACTACAGGCGCCTGCTTGGCTCTTTACCATATACATACGTCGTCCATTGCACCGGCGGCGGCGGCTGCCACAAATTAAATCAATCGGGGCTCCACGCTCCCTCCTCTTGTCTGTCTGTCTTCGCTGAGCGGTGAGCCGCCTAACTGTTTTCTTTGTTTGGAAGACTTGCCTTTTTGTCTTTCCCCTGGAACTTGCTGGCCTGTCTTTTTGGGTTGTTCTTGTTGCTGATGCCATTGTTCTTCAGAGAGTTGGTTTGCATGGGGTGTGCGTCCTCCAAGGAGTCCAAACGACGACCTCCAGGATATGAGGATCCCAACACCTTGGCCAAAGAGACTACGTGTAAGAATCTGAACACTTGCATCTCAAGAAGGAAGGGATAACCGAATGAATAACCCGGCCTTGTGCTTTCTCTGTTTGCCTCTTCTTCATACCTGCTGCAGTTTCTGTCAATGAAGTGGAGGTGCGGATACATGGGTGTATGCCGAGTCTCTGAGTGATGAGTGATTATCAACGGGTTTGATCGCATGTTCTTTGGCTTGTGTTGTGCAGGTGTCGAGCACGGATGCAGTGATCGAAGACAGGTGAAGGTCAAGTTGAAAAGTGCTGCGCCGACGGACCGGGTGCGGTGAAGGATGGGCGTGCCGTACGACGGACGTGCCATGCCGAGGTACTGAGCGGTGAAGGGCGGACGTGAGGCTTGGACTGAGGGACCAGAGGCCTGAGGATCAGCTGTGGTAGCTGGCAGCCTGCGACGACGACAAGTGAAGAAGTGCGGTCATGTGTTGCCTGAGTCGTGCACTCGGGGACACGTGTCGGTGGATGGGGTGCACGGGAGGTGCATCCCCTCTACGACGACGGTTTGATGGTAGAGCCAGAGAAAAACCATCGGATGGACGGTTTCCAGGTTTGGGCCTCAAAACCTGGGCGTGGACGGTTTCCGAGTTTGGCCACAAAACTCGGGCTGAGGACGGTTTCCAGGTTTGGGCCTCAAAACCTGGGCGCTGAGGGTTTGCTGAGTTTGGCCTCAAAACTCAGATGCTGGAAAAGGCTGGTTTCCCGGTTTGGGCCACAAAACCGGGGGTGCAGAGCGAGGGCGGCACGTGGCGGCAATCGGAAGGTTGCGTGGAGGCAACGCGGACGACTTGTGCGGGCGTGGCCGTCGGATTCACCTACCACCGAGTTGGTCCAGAATAACCCTAGGGTTTAGCTGGTTCGCTCTGTAATTAGAATAGAGAGGGGTAGAGTAGGAAATAGACTTAGGCTAGTAGTAGGATAAGTAGTTGGGAGACACCCTCCTCTCATCTATCTCAGTTTTAGCCATCTCATTCGCTCTCTCGCACTTAGACTTCCTGCTCTCCCTATTTCCTGCTGTAGCTTGCTGAGATCCGCAGAGAGACTTGACTCTGTGTACTGTTGATTTTGAGGAAAGGAGGCCGTAACCTCTTTGTCGTAGCGTGTGGTTGCGCTTCGGCTGCAAGATCGTGTGTCAATTCGCGTTTTGATTCAAGTTCATCGCTGTTCTTCGCGGATTGCTTTTTGCTACGATTTTCCCGTCACTCGATCTCCCTCTCCGATGCATCTTTGCAAAATCCGTTTGAATCAACTTGTTCGTATTTGAAAGGAGAACATTTCCACCAAAGGAATTCATCTATCTCCCTACGAACAAGTAGATCGGGTTGATTTCGTTTTCGGATCACTTTTTCGTTCATCCACCTTCCCTTTTGATTTCCCGTTGATTTAGTCGATTTGAGCGGATGATTTCTTGGGGATAGTCTCCTAACTACCCCATGATCATCTTCTCTAAGTTTGGGGAACTTGGATTTTGATTTGGATCGGATTCAGAGGGATTTGAGAGAAGGGCGATCAAAATCGCCTTCTCTAGACACCCAGGCGCGGACAGTCCGGCTCGCGTCCCTCGAGCGAGCCGAGGCCACCCTCGGACTGTGACCCTCGAGGACGCCGAGGCCTTTCCGTGACCCTCGGACTGTAACCCTCGAGGACGCCGAGGCCTGTCTCGAGCAGCTTCCCTCAAGCGAGCCGAGGCCACCCTCGAAGACACCGAGGCCTTTCCGTGAGCCTCGGGTCAGAGTCTTTCTTCAGTTCAGTCGAACTTTTCCCCAGGGCTGAGGCTACCCTCGAGCCTCGGGCGAATCGGAGATTTTCCCGAGGCCCTTCCGTGAGCCTCGGGTCAAAGTGCAGTTTCGTCCGCGGTTTGCTCGTTTGTTGCCAGATTTGGTTTCCGTCTTTTGTGTTGGCTGTCTAGAGTTGTGTAGTGTTCCGCTGTGCTTCTTGGAAGCATCCACCCTACATCTAGGGTCGTGGACACTTGCAAGCTCTAGGGTTTGTTCTTGGGGTTGATTTTCGGGACAATGGCTCTAGTTTCCGTAAGGAAAATTTGAAGCTCCCATTCACCCCCCCCTCTGGTCGCTTTCTAGTTGCATTCTCGGTCCTTCAATTGGTATCGGAGCAGGTTAAGGATCTTCCACCTTAGCCGGTTCCAGATCCACAGAAGGCGACATGGATCGCGGCGTGGGCAAACCGCCGTTTTTCGATGGGACGAACTATGCGTATTGGAAGATACGCATGTCGGCCTATCTGCAGAGTTTGGGTGCTTCCATCTGGGACATTTGCAATTCTGCTGATTACGTGGTCTTGGCTGCTCGTGTCACTCAGCAACAGATCGATGAGCACGATGCCAATAGCCGAGCCCGTAATGCTCTCTTTTCCTGTTTGAGCATGGGTGAGTTTGATCGCGTTTCTCACCTCGCTACGGCTCGGGAGATCTGGGACACCCTCATGCGTTTCCATGAGGGCACCTCTCAAGTCAAAACCCGACTCTACGAGTCGTTCAAGCGTGAGTATGAGAACTTTCGACATCAGCCTGGCGAGAGCATAGAAAGTTTATTCGCCCGCTTTCAGGTGATTGTCAACAGGATGAGGGCCAACAAGGAGCAGTTGCCTTTTGACGATCATGAGCGTGCTTTGAAGCTTTTGCACACTCTTGATCGGTCGGTGTGGGATTCCAAGGTTCAGGCGATCATCGAATCGCCTAACTATGAGACCCTCACCTGCGACGAGCTCTTTAGTAAGCTCAAGTCCAGTGAGATTGACGCCATGTCGAGGGCTTCTTATGCGAATCCTTCTGGCCCGACTATGGCTTTGGTTTCTGGCTCTTCTGCTAACCTCTCTGCTGGCTTTGCACTTTCATCTCTCTTTTCTGTCACAAAGGACCAGCTGGAGTCTTTGGGGGATGATGAGTTGGCCTTGCTTGCCAACCGGTTCTCGCGGTTTCACAACAACCGCATGAACCATCGCCGCGGAGGAGGACGCTCAGGATGCTATGAGTGCGGCGACCCCGACCACTTCATCGCCAACTGCCCCAAGAAGAACAAGCATTCGGGGAAGGGCGATCATGGGCACAAGTACGACTCCGGCAAGCGCAAGGAGAAGTACGTCCCCGCGAGGCACAAGCGGAGGGGTGGCTTCGACAAGGAGTACATCAAGAAGAAGTACTTGGAGAAGGCCCAGGCTGAGCAGCGCGCGTTCTTCGCCACGCTCAGCGACGTCGACGGCTCGGATGACGACTCCGCTTGCTCAAGCGATGGCGAGTCCGAGAAGAAGAAGAGGATCGAGGACAAGCTGAACGGCCTCTGCTTCTTCGCCGACGACGACGACTTCTGCACCATGGCGCTTGGTGATGAGGTCGACGGCAAGCTGGAGCACACCCCTCGGGACGACGACGACGACGACACCTCCCAGGTATCCCTCACCCATGACGAGCTTTCTGCTGAGGTTGAGAAGCTTACTGCCGCGCTCCTTAGTCAGGACAAGTTGCTTAGGCGTGCCGCTAGAGAGCGCAAGGAGTTTAGGCAGAAGTGGGAGGACACGGTGAGAGAGCTTGAGTTTGCCAAGTCCACCGTGGTTGTGTCGGAGGAGGTTGAGTGTGAGATGTGCACCACGCACATGACTGACCTTCTCACTTTGAGAGGTAAGTATGCTGCGTTGGTAGGAGAGGTGGATGAGTTGAAGGCTAGACCTTCTCTGTTGGGTGCGTGCAAGACTTGTCCTGTCTTGCAATCTGAGTTGGCAGAGAAGAATGCCAAGATTGTGTCTCTTGATGAGGCCAACTCAGGTAGCACTAGTGTGGCTAGGTGTGCTTTGTGTGAGGGTTTGGAGATGGAGATTGCGAATGTCAAGCATGGCAAGATGCAAACCGAGGAGGAAAACACATACCTTCGGACCATCTTGTCATGGGTCTCTTGTAGTGAGCCGCAGCTCGGGATGATGATCTCCCAATTTAAGCGAGCTGCTAGAGGTTCTGGTGTAGGTCTTGCTCAAGGTGTTGATCTTTCTGCTTTTGGAAAGATTGGAGAGTCGAGTGGTCTGAATCCTAGTGAGAAGCCCAACTCCACCACTACTCCCAAACTGACCAAGCTTCCATCCAAAGAGCCGGTCATGCCTATCACCAAGGATGGGGTGTTTGAGGAACCTCCGAGAGCTCCACCCAAGAACCAAGTGTGGCATCCCAAACCCAACCACCTAAAGAACAAGCTGGATACAATGCCACCTATCCAGGAGGAGTTGCCACAGAAGGGCAAAGTGATCCACACTCACAGCCATGAGTACCAACAACCCCCTTTGCGTGCGGTGAGGTACCATTGCGATTTCTGTGGGAGAGATGGACACTTGAGCGAGTTCTGCTTTAGGCGCAAGAGAAAGGCGCGTCGTGCTCAGGAGATGGACAACCCGGACATGTACCATCCTTTCCATGGTGTGCATGTGCCGAACGTCCAGAGGAGAGCTGCTAGGCCCAGAGGTCCAGAACCTCAAGTTCCCAGGCCTAGGCAGAGGAGAGCTCCGAGGAGAGAGGCTAGGCCTAGAGGTCCTGAACCTCAAGTTCCTAGGCGTAGGCCTCGTAGAGAGCGTGCCCGGCGGGAGCCTGCAGTTGTAGGCTATGGACCCCGTGGCGGAGGCTTTGTAGTTGAGCGCTTTCCCCCACCGCGTTTTGAGTATCGCGGTGAGCGCTTCTTCCCTAGCGGACCACGTTTTCCTGTGCGTGGTGATCGCTACCCTCGTAAACGTACTAGGAATGGTTTTTCTGCTAACCGTTCTTTTGAGCAGCCGGCCCAACACTGGTATTCCCCTTACTTCACTAACCCCAGTGTTGGACCGTTTGCTCACCCTATGTCCTTTTATTGATGTAGGTAAAACGGTTGGAGGACATTTGGTTGGTGGATTCCGGTTGCTCGAGGCACATGACCGGAAACGCCAAGTGGTTCTCCAGCCTTAGCCCTGTTGCTGGAAAGGAGTACATAACCTTCGGCGACAATAGCAAAGGTAAGGTATTGTCTCGTGGGTCGGTGCGAGTTAATGAGCACTTTGTGTTGCGCGATGTTGCTCTTGTTTCTAACTTGCATTTTAACCTTCTTTCTGTTTCGCAACTCTTTGACGACGACTATGAGATTCGTTTTAAACCGAATCTCAGTCGTATTTTGGATCCTCAGGGCAATCTTGTGTGTTTGATTTCGCCCTTTGGAAAAGTCTTTCGTGCGAATTTCTCGGAGTCTTTTGGCACTTCTCGTTGTCTTGTGGCTGGACCTTCCTCCTCTGATCTTTGGAAGTGGCATAGGAGACTTGGACATTTGAGCTTCGACTTGCTTGCAAGGCTTAGTTCACTTGGCCTAATCCGAGGATTGCCCAAGTTGCATATGGAGAAGGATCTTGTTTGCCACTCTTGTAGACACGGGAAGATGGTTGCTGCTCCCCACCATCCAGTGACTCAGGTCATGACCAAGCGCCCTGGAGAGCTTTTGCACATGGACCTTGTTGGTCCGGCTCGGGTGAGCTCAGTCGGGGGGAAGTGGTATGTGCTTGTTGTTGTTGATGACTTTTCGAGATATTCGTGGGTCTTCTTTTTAGCTGAGAAGACCGAGACTTTCTCCTTTGCTCGCAATCTGATTTTGCGTCTTCAGAACGAGTTCCCTTTGAACTCGATGCGAGCAATTCGGAGTGATAATGGTTCCGAATTTAAAAATTCGGATTTTGAGAAGTTTTGTAACTCTTTGGGTTTAGAGCATCAGTTTTCTTCCCTCTACACACCGCCCCAAAATGGTGTTGTAGAGAGGAAGAATCGGACCCTTGTTGAGATGGCCAGGATGATGCTCGATGAGCATAGGACTCCTAGGCGCTATTGGGCCGAAGCTATGAACACTGCATGCTACATTTCAAATCGCATTTTTCTGAGAGCTTTCTTGAAAAAGACTTCTTATCAGTTGCGTTTTGGAAAACTGCCCAAGGTGAGTTATTTTCGAGTTTTTGGTTGCCATTGTTTTATACTCAAAAAGGGCAACTTGGACAAGTTTGAGTCTCGTTCTTCTGACGGTGTGTTTTTGGGTTATGGCACTCACACTCGAGCTTATCGTGTACTTAACCTTGACACTAACCGAGTCATGGAGACATCCGATGTCACCTTCGACGAGACCATGGTTTGTCCTTCTTCTCGCTTTGAGCGTGCAGGTGATCATGAGGTTGGCGAGCCTCTTTTTGATGACGATGAAGAAGGTGCTGAAGGGATAGATGACCCAGCACCTCCTCCACCTGCAGTGCCGCAAAGAGCGGCTTCTACGACGACTCACGGCCCTGACACCTCCTCTTCCTGGGGGCCGTGGGATCCGCCACCCCGAACTGTACCATTTGTACCCGGGGAGGCACCAGCTGCTGTTGAGGGGGAGGCCACTTCGGCGAGGGAGGCGCCACAACATATCCAGCGCCGGCACCCGCCTCAGCAGATGATCGGCAACATCGACGACCGTGTCACTCGGTCCAGGTCACAGCAAATCTCGCACTTCGCTCATTCTGCTTTTGTTGCTAATTTTGAACCCCGAGATGTTGGACACGCTTTGACGGATCCGGATTGGGTCAATGCCATGCATGAGGAGTTAGAAAATTTTGAGAGAAATCGGGTTTGGGTTCTAGTTCCACCTCCTCCAGACTGTAAGCCTATTGGGACAAAATGGGTTTTCAAAAACAAGCAAGGAGAGGATGGCCACGTTGTTAGAAACAAGGCCAGGCTTGTAGCGAAGGGTTACAGTCAGAAGGAGGGGATAGACTATGAGGAGACGTTTGCTCCTGTAGCTCGTTTGGAGGCTATTAGGATACTCTTGGCTTTTGCTGCATCCAAAGGTTTTAAACTCTTTCAAATGGATGTCAAGAGTGCCTTCTTAAACGGCTACATAGAAGAAGAGGTTTATGTTGAGCAACCCCCCGGTTTTGAAAATCCCAAGTTTCCAAACCATGTTTTTAAACTTTACAAAGCTTTATATGGTTTGAAACAAGCCCCTAGAGCCTGGTATGATAGGTTGAAAACCTTTTTGCTTGCTAAGGGTTTTAAAATGGGATGTGTAGATAAAACGCTTTTTCTCCTCAGGCAAGGCAAAGACACACTCTTGGTCCAGATTTACGTGGATGATATCATTTTCGGTGGTTCTTCTCACGCTTTGGTTGCCAAGTTTGCAGATACTATGAGCAAGGAGTTCGAGATGAGCATGATGGGCGAGCTGACATTCTTTCTCGGGTTGCAAATTAAGCAATCCCGAGAGGGGACGTTTGTGCACCAGGGCAAGTACACCAAAGACTTGCTGAAGCGGTTCGATATGGGTGAGGCCAAGCCTCTTCCAACACCCATGTCAACGACGACTGCCCTGGATGCGGATGTGGATGGAGAAGCAGTGGACCAGAAGGAATACCGCAGCATGATTGGATCGCTGCTCTACCTGACGGCGACACGCCCGGACATCCAGTTCGCGGTGTGTCTGTGCGCGCGCTTTCAGGCGTCGCCGCGCACTTCTCACCGTCAGGCGGTGAAGCGCATTTTCAGGTACCTTCGTTTCACTCCTGAGTTCGGGATTTGGTATTCTGCTTCCTCCACCCTCTCGCTTTGCGGTTATTCCGATGCCGATTTTGCTGGTTGTCGCATAGAGCGCAAGTCTACTTCTGGGACTTGCCAGTTTATTGGATCTTCTCTTGTGTCATGGTCTTCTCGCAAGCAGTCTAGTGTCGCCCAGTCTACCACGGAGGCTGAGTATGTTGCTGCGGCTAGCTGCTGTTCCCAGTTACTCTGGATGGTGGCCACTTTGCGTGATTTTGGTTTGAGCTTTTCTCGCGTGCCTTTGCTTTGTGACAGCACGAGTGCTATTAGCGTTGCTAAGAACCCCGTGCTTCACTCGAAAACCAAACACATTGATGTGCGCTTTCATTTCTTGCGAGACCACCAGGAGAAGGGTGATATCGACCTTCGCCATGTCGATACTCATCACCAACTGGCTGATATTTTCACCAAGCCTTTAGACGAATCAACCTTTAATCGGTTGAGGGGTGAGCCTGGTGTGTGTTTCCCCTTTTAGATGGGGGAAACATTTTGGATCTTGTATAGATTGCCTTTTTTTCGTTTGTCTTTCTTTCCTTTTGCATTTTGGCATACGCATTTACATTCTGAGCTTCATGTTTATAATCACTAGAATGTAACTATGCTCTGTTTTAGTATGCTCTGATGCTTATGTTGATACTTGTAGCTTATGCTCCTTCTGATCACTAGTACATGTTATGAGCTGAGCTATTTTGGAATGGTGAATTTTGCTTAATGTATATAAAATCTGAAAATGTTCACCATTGAGATATGCAACTAGCATGTGTAGGGCGTGTTGAGTCCTTTCCTGCTTTTCATATATGCTAGGTTGCTATGTCTCTAGTTCTGAGTCATTCACTTGCTTGGTCTGCTCATATCATGTTTAAAATTGGAACCAAGTTTTAGTGAATTGAAAAGATCGAGATGGGATTGCTTGTCAACACCTCACGGTATCGAGACTGTTTCTCATTGCACTTTGAGTTAAACTTGAGCTGTGTAGTGTATGACCGAAACCGTAGCTTTAAGCTTCTGATTGCATCGGCATAGGCTTCGCTCGGTTGAAAAGTTAGGCAATGACAAGCTTTCAACCTCTCGCAATCACATGCTAAATAATTAAACTTGTGAATTCTTTACCGCTGCAACTCCGACATAGAACTGAAATCACAAGTTTATGCTTCATTCCTATGCATGATGATTGAACTTTGCTAGGGGTAGTTCACCTTGTATATATGTTTAAGCACTTGTCTGGATTCCTTCTATACATGTCCAGTGCTATTTTGATGGTGACTATCTTTTTGGCTAAAAACTGCTCACTTGCTCATATGCTTCATATTTCGTATGTGTGATCAGTTTGAGCCTTCGCTATTCGAGTGCTTAGTTGTGTCATTGGAGCTATACCGATTAGAGCATTTTTGCACTCTTTTGATTATATGCCTGAAACTCCTAACTTGCATTTCTGACTTCATATGCATTTTTGAAGGGGGAGTTGTGTTGGTTCAGGGCAAGAGTTTGTGCTTGATAAGTGCATTTTCAACTAAGGGGGAGAGTTATGACAAATCATGGTGTGCTCACTCTGTTCGGTTCTGTTCGGTTGACTGAGGGGTGCTCTGTTCGGCTGAGGGGTGCTCTGGTCGGTTGACTGGTGCTTTGACTGGTGCTCTGTTCGGCTGAGGGGTGCTCTGTTCGGTTGACTGGTGCTCTGTTCGGTTCTGTTCGGTTGACTGAGGGGGAGCTTTCATCCGAGGCTCCGGGTGTTCATCCGAGGGGGAGATTTTCAAATCTTTTTGCTCCTCTCATGTTGGACCAAAGGGGGTTTCCCTAGTTGCTTGCACTTGTCGAGAGGGAGCTTGCTAGTTGTGTTGAGCCGTTGCCTCTGTCTTGAGGGTCTAGCAA
This sequence comes from Coix lacryma-jobi var. lacryma-jobi, assembly GCA_009763385.1. Classification (NCBI taxonomy): domain Eukaryota; kingdom Viridiplantae; phylum Streptophyta; class Magnoliopsida; order Poales; family Poaceae; genus Coix; species Coix lacryma-jobi. The sequence goes on along the minus strand of CM019822.1, from coordinate 141,293,329 downwards.
ACATTTCCCTCAATTGGTGTCGAGTTTGATTTCATTTGGTTCGGAGTGGTTTACGTGCTAGTTGTGTTGAGCCTCTGTGCCTCTATCTTGAGGGACTAGCATTTTGCCATTTTATGCTCCGATTTTCGATTGGCTTTTGCTAGCGGTGTTGAGCCTGTTCTACCTCTTCTTGAGGGCTAGCTTTGCTTTGCTTGGTTGCGTCGAGCCGTTGCCTATGTCTTTGGGGACCAAGTTGTTTTGCTTCTTCCACTTGACCTTTTTTGGCTTTGTTATGCTTTTTGGTCATTTGGTCGAGTTTTCTCCTCTCCTTCCTCCTACCTTCTTTCTGTTCATTATGATTTGTGTGTGTAGTTGACAATGCACTCATCAAGGGGGAGATTGCGGATACATGGGTGTATGCCGAGTCTCTGAGTGATGAGTGATTGTCAACGGGTTTGATCGCATGTTCTTTGGCTTGTGTTGTGCAGGTGTCGAGCACGGATGCAGTGATCGAAGGCAGGTGAAGGTCAAGTTGAGACGTGCTGCGCCGACGGACCGGGTGCGGTGAAGGATGGGCGTGCCGTGCGACGGACGTGCCATGCCGAGGTACTGAGCGGTGAAGGGCGGACGTGAGGCTTGGACTGAGGGACCAGAGGCCTGAGGATCAGCTGTGGTAGCTGGCAGCCTGCGACGACGACAAGTGAAGAAGTGCGGTCATGTGTTGCCTGAGTCGTGCACTCGGGGACACGTGTCGGTGGATGGGGTGCACGGGAGGTGCATCCCCTCTACGACGACGGTTTGATGGTAGAGCCAGAGAAAAACCATCGGATGGACGGTTTCCATGTTTGGGCCTCAAAACCTGGGCGTGGACGGTTTCCGAGTTTGGCCACAAAACTCGGGCTGAGGACGGTTTCCAGGTTTGGGCCTCAAAACCTGGGTGCTGAGGGTTTGCTGAGTTTGGCCTCAAAACTCAGATGCTGGAAAAGGCTGGTTTCCCGGTTTGGGCCACAAAACCGGGGGTGCAGAGCGAGGGCGGCACGTGGCGGCAATCGGAAGGTTGCGTGGAGGCAACGCGGACGACTTGTGCGGGCGTGGCCGTCGGATTCACCTACCACCGAGTTGGTCCAGAATAACCCTAGGGTTTAGCTGGTTCGCTCTGTAATTAGAATAGAGAGGGGTAGAGTAGGAAATAGACTTAGGCTAGTAGTAGGATAAGTAGTTGGGAGGCACCCTCCTCTCATCTATCTCAGTTTTAGCCATCTCATTCGCTCTCTCGCACTTAGACTTCCTGCTCTCCCTATTCCCTGCTGTAGCTTGCTGAGATCCGCAGAGAGACTTGACTCTGTGTACTGTTGATTTTGAGGAAAGGAGGCCGTAACCTCTTTGTCGTAGCGTGTGGTTGCGCTTCGGCTGCAAGATCGTGTGTCAATTCGCGTTTTGATTCAAGTTCATCGCTGTTCTTCGCGGATTGCTTTTTGCTACGATTTTCCCGTCACTCGATCTCCCTCTCCGATGCATCTTTGCGAAATCCGTTTGAATCAACTTGTTCGTATTTGAAAGGAGAACATTTCCACCAAAGGAATTCATCTATCTCCCTATGAACAAGTAGATCGGGTTGATTTCGTTTTCGGATCACTTTTTCGTTCATCCACCTTCCCTTTTGATTTCCCGTTGATTTAGTCGATTTGAGCGGATGATTTCTTGGAGATAGTCTCCTAACTACCCCGTGATCATCTTCTCTAAGTTTGGGGAACTTGGATTTTGATTTGGATCGGATTCAGAGGGATTTGAGAGAAGGGCGATCAAAATCGCCTTCTCTGGACACCCAGGCGCGGACAGTCCGGCTCGCGTCCCTCGAGCGAGCCGAGGCCACCCTCGGACTGTGACCCTCGAGGACGCCGAGGCCTTTCCGTGACCCTCGGGCGAATCGGAGTTTGACGCCGAGGCCTACCCTCGAGCCTCGAGGTCACATAACCCTCGAGGACGTCGAGGCCTGTCTCGAGCAGCTTCCCTCAAGCGAGCCGAGGCCACCCTCGAAGACACCGAGGCCTTTCCGTGAGCCTCGGGTCGGAGTCTTTCTTCAGTTCAGTCGAACTTTTCCCCAGGGCTGAGGCTACCCTCGAGCCTCGGGCGAATCGGAGATTTTCCCGAGGCCCTTCCGTGAGCCTCGGGTCGAAGTGCAGTTTCGTCCGCGGTTTGCTCGTTTGTTGCCAGATTTGGTTTCCGTCTTTTGCGTTGGCTGTCTAGAGTTGTGTAGTGTTCCGCTGTGCTTCTTGGAAGCATCCACCCTACATCTAGGGTCATGGACACTTGCAAGCTCTAGGGTTTGTTCTTGGGGTTGATTTTCGGGACAATGGCTCTAGTTTCCGTAAGGAAAATTTGAAGCTCCCATTCACCCCCCTCTGGTCGCTTTCTAGTTGCATTCTCGGTCCTTTAGGAGGCCCTCTATGAGCTCTACAAGAAGATAAGCTATTCCGTATTCAAAGATGGCCTGGTTCACAAGGTACTACTGCCTGGCTGCTGCCTGCATCAAACACTTCTGTGCTGGAATGTGATTCTGAATATCTAGAGCTGCATTTCCATTGAATAGGAGGAGTTCCAGCTTGCTCTCTTCAGGAACAGCAATAAGAATAACCTTTTCGCCGATCGGGTCAGTTCCTAGTTTAGGCTACTCCAATATGTAGCAGTTATCTGTAGGATTATTTGCTTTCGTTTATTTTTGGGATTGTAATACCAAATGATTCTGACCTGGAAACTTTGTGTCTCACAAACTGTAAATTATGTTCTTACATGTGAGCTGAGACTTCATTATACTGTTCTATAATATATGTACAGATATTTGATCTGTTGATCTGAAGCGCAACAGAGTGATTGAATTCGGGGAGTTCATTCGATCCCTCAACATTTTCCACCCAGATACGCCGATGGCAGAAAAAATCGCCTGTAAGAAGAAAAAAAATTCCTATTCTAACTCCCATCTCCCGATGTAACTTGTCTGACGTAATTTTAAGATTACTCTGCTGTAGTGCTTCAGGATGAAAATTGGGTAAAGTTCAACATGTAGTTTTGCAAATTATTTTTCTCACTTTTTCTCTCACAAAAATGTACAGCACAACCATGGCTTCTGAGCAGGGTTTTTTTTATTAGCCGAAATGTACTGATATTTCCAAAATTTCTTTTCTATCTGTAAGGTCCGATAAAAACTGATGTAGAGGAATTCTTCCTTTCAGTTGCATTTCGGCTATATGATCTGAGAGGTACAGGATTCATTGAACGAGAAGAGGTTTGTTTCATTAATCTTCTTTGAATCACTTAATGTTCTTTTTGCCACATATTGCACTTCCAAATTCCGATACATAACCAAGACTTCATTGTTCAGTAATGCAGTACCTTTGAGAAATGGTAGCCTATTATGTTGGATTTTGGAAATAAAAATCCCATATTGCTCCAAATGAATGTTTTATATATGCACTAATAGTGGTTCGCAAACTGTTTTAACCTTGATTAACTCTGAAAAGCCTATGCTGACTGAGTCTTTTTCTCTACAAACATTTGTGCAGTTGAAGGAAATGGTGCTTGCCATTCTGAATGAATCAGAATTACTTCTTTCTGATGACGCTGTCGAACAAATTGTGGATCAGGTACAATGCTTCAATACAAACCGTTACTTTCATCTCGTTCATACCGCCTGTTGCATGGTCCACCACTGAGCTTAATAAAGCCTTCAAAGTGTATTGTGACACATCTCTTTGCTCTAAATTTCCATCCACTCTCCCTTCACTTTATTGATGCCAAAGCAAAGTGCCTAGTAGGTTTCAGCCAAATTCAGTAACCACACCCTAGCCAGCCTAAGGTCTGCAAAAATTCCTTCACGAACTTTTTCTATATTTGTCAATTTTTCAATTCAACTCCTGTGGCGCTAGAAGCACCACATCGCAAATAAAGCCCCCAGCCAACAAGATCGACGTGGATTTTTATGGCGTGCTAACCTGTGAGTTTTGGCAGACTTTCAAGCAAGCAGACATGAACGACGATGGGAAGATAGATCCTGATGAATGGAAGGTGTTCGCAAGTAAAAACCCAACTCTTCTAAAGAACATGACACTTCCATATCTAAAGTAAGTCTACCATATACGTTTTCATGTCGTAAAAAAACGTGTGGTGTTTGGCTGAAAAACTTACATGCATGCTAACAGTCCAATGCAATTACCCGCACATCACATGACGACTGCATCTTGTATACAGGGACATAACCATGGCATTTCCCAGCTTTGTTCTGAACTCTGGAGCCAGTGATGAAGAGTTGTAGCACCTGGCAAGTGCCCCATGCTCTTCCGTATATTTCTCAGCGTGAGAGCATGGCCAAGCTGCGAGGAAGGAAGGAACACTGGTCACTCAGTTGACTCAAGTTTCAGACATACAACAGCAACAACCTCCTGAAGGTTCAGTGTGGCAAGCTAGAGGCAACGCACTGAAAAAGACGAGTGGTCAAACTTGGTGTCAAAAAAGTCAAACGTCTTATAATTTGGGATGGATTTTAATTTGTAAGCAGGAGGTTCACTTGAAGGGATGGTTGTAAGGGACAAAATGATGAGGGCTAAGCCTTCCTATTTTTTGGTTTTGCTTTACTTCACGAAGCTGTAAACTGGTGTGTGAAGTGGCTGATCATTAACTGATGATGCTGCAGCACTAGCTTGTAACCAACCACCTGTAAGCACTGAAGTCCCATGGTCAACTTATGTTGACTTGTACAAGGTTCTATATTTTCGACTCATGTTTCCTGCAGAATAGTATGGACAACAGTTTTGTCAGAATGTACTTAGAAACAAACATTTCAGGTACAATCTCAAATGAACTTTCTGTCATCCAAGTTATTCATCACTCATTAGCACCTGTGCTTGACAGAATATGTTCTCTAGAAATTACAATGCATCTACATACGAAGGACACAACATTGTACTTTCATGTAACCAGAGCTATCTAAACCTGACAAGTCTATCGTTGTGAGTGTTTGTAATTCACAATTCTAAACATTTCAATTCGGCTTGTCACCTCTTATAGGTTCAGTCAGTCCAGATTGGTTCTACAGCTTTAGTTTTACCATCTGTTGCAAGTCCAAAGGATAGCACATCTTTGTGTTGTGTGCTGACTGGACCACATATTATATGCCAGGATGCGGTTGACAACCTCTGTTGGGTGGAATTCATCCCACCATACAAGCATCGCTCGAAAGTGTCGCAATAACTGATCATGGAATCTGGATGCTGGCTGATGAACTCGTTAGACATGTGTCTCAGGGCATAGTTGAACTCGATCACGACATTGTTGATATAATAGATGCATTCCCCGGTTTGACTGCCATACTCGAGGAAATGAGGTGCACAACCAACAGGAGGTATGTAGGCCCATCAATATGACTTTGCAAACATTGATAGAGCAAGGGATATACAACTTGATTACTCCATATAGCAAGGTGCACGGCTAATTTGACAATAACGAATATATGAAAAAGAAACATAATACAACATCCTATTAGACTCCAGGATCGCTAGCAGTAGATCTAGTTGGGGCTCTATCCGATTCGGGTAAGAAACATGGGAGTAGTGATGAACTACCAGAGAGGAACAGAGAGTTAGGGTTCAGTACCTTCGAGGGGTTGAATGATCCGGCCGTCACTGCTTCGTTGACGGAGGCTGCACACGGGCATCGACGGTCGGTGTAGAGGCAGAAGTCCGGCGACGGCGACCGTGCAGTGGCGGTGTGGAGACGCTGGTGGCGCTTCCCCCCGCTGGTAGTGCCACCCTCGGGATCGGATTAGGGTTAGGAAAGTGGGGCTGTAGCAGCGGCTGTCTACCTCGTGTCTAGAGCCCTGCCCCTACCTCCTCTTTATAGGCACTGTGCGACGGGGGCCCACCAGCCTGTTAATGGGCTGGGTTTCCCCGATCAGGACGCAGATCAGGGTCCAGTTAGATCGTTGGACCTAACTAGTGGAGATCAATCTAACACATCCTAGTTAATACTTCTTTTTCTCGAACATGCAGGTGTTGGTGTGTGTGCGGGTTTTGGGTCCACGTATGACTCTCTTATACATAGTATAGAAACCTTCTATACGTAAAATTAGCACATATCAATGCAGGGTGCACTGATAAAATGCTAGTCACCGTCGGACATGGGAGTGGGAAAATTGAATGAATATACTTCCAAACCAACTGGTCCTTTTGCATTATTTTGGACTTGGCAGAGACGTCAACAACAGTGGTGCTACGGTACCCGTGTATACTTCGAATTAATGGAAATGGACCATTCATGGGGCCCAGTTGATCCTAGGCCATGACAAATTCACTTCAGAAATATGAAAGTGAGCATATAATTGAATCAAATATAAATTCACTCTAAGAAATAATTAATATCAATTATAGCCGATTTTTCGTTGCCTCCTTATCCTTGGCACACTCAGGATAGATGTGCTAAATTTAGTATTTCATCAAAATGCTGCAACTAACATCAATTTTGAAATTTAGATTGCAATAGGTATTCAATTGTCAAAGAACTAAAGATGAACATACATATGTTAGAAGTAAAGGCAATTTTCATGTCATTTTAATTCCATAAATTAACCTTATGATGATGACATATGTGAGATAATAAACTAGTAATTTCATGATTTGCGCATATGACCATAACAGTATGACACATATGTGAAATAGCCATTAGCATATAAATAATAATAAAACATAATATATTATTTACAACTGAACAACATGTGAAACAACGTAACAGACTTATTGAAACATATATGCAGCAGCTACTAAAACAACGAAACAGAGCTACTGTAACGTACAAAAAAATATATAACAGACAACAACCCAGGATATATAGGAGACAACAGTACTTGATAACTTATGAAACAACATGACAGAACTATTGCAACATGTTCAACACTACTACTGAAACAACATGACGGAACAATATTCTGAAATACGAAAAATAGAGAGGAGACGAGAAATTCATACCCTCCCATCCTTAGAGAATTCAAAGATCCAGATCCTTGTCCACCTTTCATGTCGATGGAGAAGAAGAAGACAGCGAAGTCTCTAGGAAGAAGATGAACGCAGAATCTTCGTCGTGAAAGAAGACGACGAACGACGGCGATGTTTCTTCGGGAAGAAGATGAACGACAGCAACGATGGATCGAGCAGTCGCGTAGTCGCTCCCCAAAAACCTAATTGCCGATCCCCCGTGTAAGGTCTCGAACGGCACCGGATGCACCTGCCCTCTCGCTCCTACGTGCCCGCGGAGTTACGAGATGGAGACACCGACTCATAGTGGAATTAGAATTCTGGAAGTGTTTTTGTTCTTGGGAAAGAGAAGAGAAGACCCTGGAAGACAGGAGGCGCTGCTCCTTTATTCAGTCGTTCGTTCTCGCGGGGAGGTGAGGAGGACACAGAAGATGAAAGGCCAGGAGTCAGGCAGACAAAGAGTTGGTAACTCCCGTGATTAGTGCGCATTGAAACAAAATTAACACGCCACGCCTGCCTGCCTGCCTGCCTCGCCACGCCCACGGCCACGGCCCGGCCCGAGCCCGACTCGGCCGGCGGCAGCGCCGCCGCGCGCGCGTGGCTGCCTTTGTCCGTTTCTTAACTTCTCAAATTAAATAGAATAATTCCCACCATATAAGTTGAGTCAACGTTCCTTTAACTTCTAATCTGGTACAAACATTAATTCTCACTGTTACACGTCATAGAGATATTGATTTATTAAATATATTAATGGGCTTGGCCCATAATAAATCTAATAATCTCCACCAAACTCTAGGGTTTGTAGTTGTGAAGTTCCATAATCTCAATTCTTTGATATACCAGTATTTCAATGGGGATTGTTAAGTTGAACATCCACCTAGAATAAGAATTTCACTCAGTCACAACTGAACAATGGACTATGCCTTGAATTGACAGTTTTGCGTGAGGTGAGATTCACTCAAGTCCTTTGCTGGTACTAGGCTGCAACAGGCATCCCCACTGTTTGAAGCATATAAGTCACATTTCAGTGCCTTTCATGAGTATTTAGGGACCACCCAAATCTCATAGACTGTGACCAGCAGTCTGAATTACATTTTTGAAAGCTGCTTTGACCCTGCTTTTGGCTTTTGGCTTTCAGCTTTTCAAAATAGGTGAAATAAAAAATGTTTTCATATATTTAAAAAAACAAAACTAGAAGATATACTTTATACTTGTTTAACCAAACAACTTTCACTTTTTCTACAGCTCACAACCCACAACAGTTTTTCCACAGCCCACAGCCACAACAGCTTTTCCCCACAACCACAGCTCAACCAAACAGGGCCTGACTCATATAGGTGTACTCATAAAATGTTATGTAGGACAACATCTCATCTTTATAAGATACATTAAGGTAAATACCATCCTGCCTTATAGAAGGAAAGTTATGCATCAGAGATAGGTTCAAAGGGGAACTTTCCTCTCAACCTACTCATAGCTTGTTTCACCACTCTACTTCACGGGATCTCCAATCATATAGAGCAGGTTACCACTATAGTAGATTTTTACATGGGTCTCATACCCATCTCTCTCGATGCATTTTCTATCACATTTCGTGATAATCCCTTAGTGAATTGATCTGCCAGATTATTCGACGTGTGGACATAATCCACCGTTATAACTCCGGAGGTTTTCAGCTTTCTAACAGATTTCAATCTTCTCTTAACATGCCTTGTAGACTTCATGTTACTCCTGGAACTGTTGACCTTTGCAATCACAGTTTGATTGTCACAGTTCATGGAAATAGCCGTTATTGGTTTTTCAACCACCGGTAAATCCAACAGGAGTTCACGAAGCCACTCGGCCTCAGCCCCAGCAGTGTCTAACGCTGTGAGTTCTGCTTCCATGGTAGACTTCGTAATGAGAGTCTGCTTGCAAGACTTCTAGGAAATAGCGCCACCTCCAAGCAGGAACACATATCCGCTTGTGGCTCTAAGCTCATCAGCATCAGAAATCCTGTTGGCATCACAATAGCCTTCCAGCACTTTTGGGTGTCCGGTATAATGAATACCGTAAGTCATAGTACCTTTCAGGTACCGCAACACTCTCTCAAGAGCACGCCAGTGATCATCTCCAGGTTCGGACACAAACCTGTTCAGCTTGCTCACAACATATATATGAGATGTCAGGCCTTGTTGCACTCGCAAGGTACATGAGCGAGCCAATGATCTGAGAGTATGTCAATTGATCCCTTGCTATTCTTCGATTTCTCCTCAATAGCACGCTAGGGTCATAAGGTGTAGGAGTAGGGTTACAGTCACTATAACCAAAGCGACTTAACACCTTTTCCACATAATGGGATTGTAACAAAGTTACCCCACCATCACCTTCTCTAATTAGCTTGATGTTTAGAATGATATCAGCTTCTCCCAAATCTTTCATGTCAAAGTTACTTGACAAAAGTTTCTTTACTTCCTCAATCACATTGAGATTTGATCCAAAGATCAGTATGTCATCAACATAAAAGCGCAGCATAACAGCCTCACCCCCACCATACTGATAATACACACATGTGTCAGCTTCGTTCACAACAAAGCCAACAGCAAGTAGAGTGTTATGAAATTTTTCATGTCATTGCTTAGGTGCTTGTTTTAGGCCATATAATGACTTTAACAACATGCACACCTTGTTCTCTTGACCATCCACAATGAAGCCCTCTGGCTGATCCATATAGATCTCCTCATCCAACTCTCCATTTAGGAAAGCTGTCTTAACATCCATCTGATGAATGACAAGATCATATGAGGCTGCCACGACAATCAATGTGTGAATTGTAGTCAAACGAGCAACGGGTGAATAGGTGTCAAAGAAATCTTCACCCTCCTTTTGGGTGTATCCTTTGGCCACAAGTCTTGCCTTGTACCTCTCAACGGTACCATCAGGCCTAAGCTTTTTCTTGAATATCCATTTGCAACCTATAGGTTGACAACCATAAGGACGGTCAATGACCTCCCACGTTCCATTAGACATAATAGATTCCATCTCACTCCTTACTGCTTCCTTCCACAAGTTAGCATCAGGAGAGGAATATGCCTGTCTAATGGTAGTTGGTGTGCCTTCCACAAGGTACACTATATAGTCATCACCAAAGGATTTTGCAACCCTTTGTCTCTTACTCTTTCGAGTGACTATAGTGTCATCCTCCTTAGGGATGTGCACATGAGTATCCTCAGCATGATCTATTCTAGCTCATGGGGAATTATAGTTTCATGACTTGTTTCACTAGGTGTATTCTTCATTGGAAATTCATTCTCAAAAAATGTTGCGTCTCTTGATTCCATGATTGTATCAACATACACATCAGGAACATCATATTTAATAATTAAGAACCTATACCCAACGCTATGAAAAGCATAACCTAGGAAAATACAGTCAACAGTTTTAGGCCCAAGTTTATGCTTCTTGTTGATTGACACATTCACCTTAGCCAAACAACCCCAAGTGCGTAAATATGAGAGATTTAATCTTCTCTTTTCTCATTCCTCGAATGGTGTGATCTCTTTGTTCTTTGTTGGAACTCTGTTCAGGATATGACACGCTGTCAAAATCGCCTCACCCCACCATTGATAATCCCGCTGTACTCAACATGGCATTCACCAGCTCTGTTAAAGTGCGGTTTTTCCTTTCAGCAATCCCATTGGATTGTGGTGAGTATGGCAATGTCCTCTCATGAACAATGCCATGTTCCACACAGAACTCATCGAACACACTAGAGAAATACTCTCCACCTCGATCGGACCTTAAACGTTTTATTTTCCTCTCAAGTTGGTTCTCGACTTCAGCTTTATAGGCCTTAAAATAATTAAACGCTTCATCTTTTGTTTTTAAGAGATACACATAGAAAAACCTAGTGGAGTCATCTATAAAGGTGAGAAAGTGTTTTTTACCAACTTTAGTCAAAATTCCATTCATCTCGCATAGATCAAAATGCACAAGCTCTAGAGGTTCCAAGTTCCTCGCCTCAGCAACCTTGTTTGGCTTGCGGGGTTGTTTCGATTCAACACACACATGGCACTTAGACTTTTTGATCAAGTTAAAATTAGGAATTAAATTCAGATTTACTAACCGCATTAAACAGCCAAAACTTGCATGACAAAAAACATGAATGCCATAAATCTGACTCATCAGAAATATTAACAGAATTTACCAGTTTATTACACACATCATGCAATGATAAACGGAACAAACCTCCGCAATCATATCCTTTACCAATAAATGAACTATGTTTCGACACAACACATTTATTAGATTCAAGAACAACTTTGTAGCCATCTCGGCACAACCTAGACGCACTAACAAGATTCTTCTTGATGGAGGGCACATGTTGCACGCTCTTCAATGGCACCGTCTTTCTCGAAGTAAACTTCAGAATGACTGTACCAAGACCAAGAACATGAGCACGCGACCCATTTCCCATCAACAAGGCGCCAGACCTCCCGACCTGGCAGGAGGAAAATAGAGATACATCAGCACACACATGTATATTTGCACCACTGTCCATCCACCACTCAGGTGAATTACAAACGAAAAGAACGAATGGTAAAGAATTACCATACCCAGATGTTCCTTCTCCATTGTCAGTAGTCACAACATGTGCTGATTTGTTGTCCTGCTGGTATTTGCGATCAGGACACTCACTTGCCTAATGATCCTCACTACCACAGACAAAGCATCCTCCCTTCTTCTTCTTCTTCTTCTTCTTCTTCTTCTTGTTGTTGTTGTTCTTTTTCTTAAATTGTGTTGTGTGATTGGTTTTAGGAATATTCTGTTCCTTGTTTTGGTTTTTCTTCTTCTTGTACTTGCGGAATTTAGAGTTCCTCTTCTGCACCACATTGGTAGTAGAGGTCTCAACACCTTTTTCATTGTCCTTTGCTCTCGCCCTTTCCTCAACATCAAGAGTACCAATGAGCTCTTCCACATTGAACTCTTGTCTCTTATGTTTGAGGGAGGTAGCAAAGTCCTTCCATGACGGTGGTAGCTTAGCGATAATATCGCCAGCCACAAACTTGTCAGGAAAGGGACAAGGAAAAAGCTCAAGTTCCTTTGCTAGTGCCTGAATCTCATGAGCCTGTTCCACTACAGATCGGTTCTCAACCATCTTGTAGTCATACAGTTGTTCCATAAGATACAGCTCGCTACCAGCATCGGTAACTCTAAATTTTCCCACAAGTGCATCCCACAGCTCTTTACCTGTCGGAAGTATGATGTAGCTTTTCTGCAATTTAGGATTGTGAGCATCTAGGCCCCCAGTGGGGTTTCGGTGATTGGATGACAACGGTAAATTACTATGACTAACGTGTGTTTTGCATAAACAGTTGAGTTAGGTCATGGTAATGATGATCGTGAGGACACTATGGTATTCATGTCCCCTTAATGATGGAATTCGTTCGGTTTTCAAAGGATGGACGACGAAGACGGTGATAGGCTAGTTCTAAGTGTCATTTAGTGTTGAAGGACACTTACAGTAGCATAGATCTTTGTTTTATCTTTGGCCGTACTATTAAGGGGGGTTTGAATGGGTAGCTTGACCTAGGTGAGACTTTTTGAGTTAGGTGTGGTGCACACTTGTTAACCAAAGCCCTAAGTAGCTTAGAAAGGTCCCTAAGATCATAAGGAAGAAAGTTCGTGAAGGGAGCATCACAAACCGAAGTTGTTTTGGACTTCAAATTGCGACCGGACGCTGGAACCCTTGGGACCGGACACTAGGTATGCGTTCGGTCAGTTGTGCTCGCTGAGGGGCAAGTCTGGCTGTGACCGGACGCACCCTCAGCAATGGACCGGATGCATCAAGGGATGAGTCCGGTCCAACTCAGAGAGGTTCCAGAGAGTGAAATTCTGGATCGGACGCGTCCGGTCAGTGGTGATCGGACGCATGGGAGCGTCCGATCAACGTTTCATACGAGTGTCAGTGCTAACGTCAGTTAACCGTTGGGCACTGACCGGACGCGTCCGGTCACCCCGACAGGTGCGTCTGGTCAGTGTGTAACTGGCTGGACTTACCCCTTCGTGCATGTTTTGAGTTGGGGGGTATAAATATGCCTCCCCCTCATTCATGTTGTCTCTCTTGCTCATTTGAAAGGTTGCCAAACACATTGTGATTGCAAGTGAGTGCAAGAGGCCTAGTGAGGTTGAGAGATTTGATAATTGAGTGATCAAACACCTCATTAGTGAAGAGAGAGTAGCAAGTGTGCATCCACCCATCTCATTAGCCTTGCGTTGGTCAAGTGAGAGTTCTTGCTTGTTACTCTTGGTGATCGACATCACCTAGACGGCTTGGTGGCAATCGGAGAGCTTGGTGATCATCCGGAGGCACTGTGGATGACCCAAGCCAAGTTGTGACCGGTAGCGAACGATTCACCGGGCCAGAGTGGCGAAGAATCAGCTCGTAGTGAGCACTTGATCCTTGCGCGGATCAAGGGGGAGCGATACCCTTGCGCGGGTGCTCCAATGAGGACTAGGGGGTGTGCCGACACCTCGATACCTCGGCAAAATGATCGTCGTGTCATCTCTACTCTCTTTACTTAAGCATTTACATTTGAGCAATTCAATTCCGCAATTTACTTGTTGTTCTTCTATATTTGAATTGCCATGGTAGAGTAGAAATGTCATAGTGTTGATCTTTTGTGCGGTTGATTCTAGAGAAACACACTTCTACGCACTAGGGGGTTGATTGGGCTTGTTAGGTTTTAATTATTGCAAAAAGTTTTAGAAAAGCCCAATTCACCCCCCTCTTGGGCATCTTGATCCTTTCAAGGATCAAGTGCGCTAATCACTGCTCCTCGAAAGAGGTTGTCATCAGCCTTAAACTTAGCCTCATCCTCAGGAGACAAGTTAGCAGGCTTGCCCTCAGCGACATGATAACATCACATAGCAGTTAGCCACAATTCTATTTTAGGACGCCATACCAAGAAGTTTTTACCATCAAAAGCATCAGGCTTTAAAACGGCAGCAAAACCACTGATAGAAAAATATCTATAATTAGGTTTTTGGATTGTTAGAAATAAAGACAATTTCCATGTCATTTTAATTTCATAATTAACCTTATGATGATGACATATGTGAGATAATAAACTAGTAATTTCATGATTTCGCATATGACCATAACAGTATGGCACATATATGAAATAACCATCAGCATATAAATAATAATAAAATATAATATATTATTTACAACTGAATAGCATGTGAAACAACGTAACAGACTTATTGAAACATATATGCAACAAATACTGAAACAACGAAACAGAGCTACTGCAACATACAGAAAATATATAACAGACAGCAACCCAGAATATATAGCAGACAACAGTACTGGATAACTTATGAAACAAAATGACAGAACTATTGCAACATGTTCAACACTACTACTGAAACAACATGACGGAACAATATTCTGAAATACGAAAAATAGAGAGGAGATGAGAAATTCATACCCTCCCATCCTTAGAGAATTCAAAGATCCAGATCCTTGTCCACCTTCCATGTCGATGGAGAAGAAGAAGACAGCGAAGTCTCTAGGAAGAAGATGAACGCAGAATCTTCGTCGTGAAAGAAGACGACGAACGACGACGATGTTTCTTCGGGAAGAAGACGAACGACAGCAACGATGGATCGAGCAGTCGCGTAGTCGCTCCCCAAAAACCTAATTGCCGATCCCCCGTGCAAGGTCTTGGACGGCACCGGAGGCACCTGCCCTCTTGCTCTGGAGACACCGACTAAGGCCAGGAGTCAGGCAGACGAAGAGTCGGTAACTCCCGTGGTTAGTGCGCATTGAAACAAAATTAACACGCCATGCCACGCCTGCCTGCCACCGCCATCGCCCTAGCCCCAGCCCCAGCCCCAGCCCTAGCGCAGCCGCCGGCGGCGGCGGCGGCGGCACGTGCGCGCGTGTGGCTGCCTTTGTCCGTTTCTCAACTTCTCAAATTAGATGGAATAATTCTCACCATATAAGTTGAGTCAATGTCCCTTTAACTTCCAATCCGGTACAAACATTAATTCTCACCATTACACACCATAGAACTATTGATTTATTAAATATATTAATGGGCTTGGCCCATAATAAATCTAACAACATATAGAAAACCAATGCATTAATTTCTTTAGCAGCAACCCACATTTGAAACTAACAGCCAACGATATATCCAACTAAGCCAATTTGTAAAAGTCTTACATCCCAGAACTGCCATAATTAAGGTTATCTGAATAACTATTAGGTTACTCCCATTCATTTGTTCAGATCAGTTAGCTTTCGGAACTACAAATGTTAGACAAATATGATCAACCTTGAACTCAGAGTTTAAAATTCAGAACACTCAACAGCAACAAACAAAAAGACTGTAGCATCAACCCCTTAAGTTATGGTATCATTTATGCCAATTGCAAGTGAAATAGTTCGGGCATAGAAAATCCCCAACTATTTTGTCAAAGAACCATACTATAAATAATTAAATAGAATAGCAGCACAAAGTTGAACCATACAAGTATCACAACTGATGCTCGCATGGGCACATGGCTAACAACCATGGTTTTAAATAGCGGGCTAAGCCATTTAGCTATCTATGTCCCAAAACAAGCTATAATCGACTGTAGGATATAGCGACAGCTAAGAGCTAATTTGTACATGAAAAATCTTAGTTAAATCCTTCTCAAACAGCTATAGCCAGAAATAGCGGAAGCTATAGCCGAAGATTTAAAACCTTGGATATCATGAAGATCAGATGGCCTGCTTAAACATCAGCACCAGGCTCACCAGCATAGCGGAAGATCAAACTGCCCTCAGGCAGGGACAATATGAACAACAACAATGGAATGCTAAGGTTGGAGCCACTGTCAAAAATCTCCAACAAGATCGAGACAGGGTCAATTAGCACTGGGATGCTTTCTAATTCATTCCCTAGTACTACCCATACCGGCCACCGCCACGGAAAAAATCAGCTTGGGAGAGGAGCCCCCGTACTCTGCACCGCGAGAAGAGCCCCGACACATTAGGTAACCTCCTACCTGACAGTTATCCTTTTATGTATCTATATACTTAGTTTACTTATATGTAGTTTGCTGCTAGTTAGTATGTTTCTATTTAAAAAACAACACACAACAAAAACCAAGAAATCAAATAAAAAGTGTGCTTTGTTTTCTACCTTGAATAAAATAATTAGAACCCTAAAACTTGAAGTAGAAGTCATGATGGCAATGATGAATAGTTGCTCTGCCGTAATACTTTTCAAAAGCCTAGTGTTGAATTTTGAATTCTCCTGAGTTTTGGATAACTGATTTAATCTAGAATTTACTCTGAATCGAAACTTGTGGATAATAATTGTTGAATCTAATTCTAGGTGATTGACAGATATGATATGAAAAGATTTGCGCTGCTATTTGTCTTATTCCTAAAGATACTGGAATTCTAAAGATTTATATTTTTGAAAAACTTAAAATACTACATGATGAGTTCCTGTATGATGATAGTATTGAATTCCTACTACAGCCAAATATATATTCGAATAGGAATCTTTGCTCCATTTATATTTATAGTGCTTATTTACATTGAGTTTAGTCAAGCTTTGTTGATACCTTATGAGAGATTTGTCATGCTTTTAAAATGAAGATCACGTACACCCACATATACTTGCTGCTTCTACACTAGAAATACACACAAACATGTCTTTCTCCACCAAAAATGTTTTACTCCTACACTAGGAGAAAACACTGTAAGGAAAATGGACCTCGGCCCATTTAACTTTGGATTTTGTTGTTTGATATTCAACATAACCAAATTGGACTAATGTGTTTGCAAGTGTTTATTTTGTAGTCCAATAGGATGCACATGTGACTTGGACGAAGGCAATATGGTGATCAAATGATCAACACCTCAAGAAAGACCCTACAAGATGTATTGAAGAATTACAAAGATGAAGCAAAGTCCAAGACACAAGAAACAGAGGCCCGAACGCAAATAAAGTTGAGCATAGGACGGTCCGATGCCGAGCATAGGACGCGAGTCCGATGCTCTACAGAAAGCTGTTTTAGCCCCCCCCCAATGGCTCTATTTGGTTGGGGGCCTATATATACCACCTCTAACCGACCAAAAGAGGTGTGGAGGAGTGAGGAAACATACCAAGGGTATTGCTACACCATATTAGTGGCTCCATATGCGTAGTGCCTAGTGATTCACATGGTGATTAGTGTAGGTGCTTTGCGAAGTGCTTAGGCTAGTTAGACCACCGCTCATGCGCTTGCTCTAGGTTTAGGCCTAGTGTTTAGTGAGGTTTGCATACCTCTTGCTACTCGGTGCTTGCGCGCACCATTGTTGTACATCGGAGGGGCTTATAGTCTTGCGAGACCACACCAACCGCGTTTGTGGTGTGGCCGCCACCGTGTACCGAAGGGAACAAGGCCCGTGGCGGATCGGCCGGAAGCTTGATAGTGGAGACGGCGGGGAGCATCCGGGAGAGGCTTTACCACGAGTGGCTTAACCGGAGACCCACTTGCGCGTGGGGAAGGCCCGGAGCTATCCACGGAGTTACCTGACCGGGAGCTTGGCCCTTGCGAGGGATTCCT
The DNA here is from genome assembly GCA_009763385.1 of Coix lacryma-jobi var. lacryma-jobi. Lineage (NCBI taxonomy): Eukaryota > Viridiplantae > Streptophyta > Magnoliopsida > Poales > Poaceae > Coix > Coix lacryma-jobi. The sequence goes on along the minus strand of CM019822.1, from coordinate 141,275,738 downwards.
TGTGAGGGGCTCCAACGAGGACTAGGGGGGAGCTTGCGTGCTTCTCGATACCTCGGTAAAAATACCAGAGTCATCGATGAGAGTTTGCATCTCTACCTTGCTCTTTAGCTTCCGCATTTACCTTGCTACCTTAATTATGTGTTTTACCTTTCCTAGCTTAGTTGATAGGATTGGAACCTAGGTCACATAACTCTTTTGCATTAGAGATAGCAACACACCTAGCAAAACCATAGTTACACTTTTATATAGTTTACTTTCTTGCATAGGTTTTGACTAGGTGGTAATTAGAGGCCATGGTTAGAGTAAAGTTTTTAGTTGCCTAATTCACCCCCCTCTTAGGCGTCATGGTCCTTTCATTTGGTATCAGAGTCGGTTGGCTCATTTTTGTACCCTTGGCTTCACCGCTGTTGAGCCGATGCTATTGAGAGTGGTTGGGATGGATACCTCTAGGCCTCCGCACTTTGACGACACAAACTTTCCCTACTATAGTGCTAGAATGGCTTGCTACCTAGAAGCAGTTGATCTAAGTGTTTGGAGAGTCACCCGCGACAGGATGAAACCCCTTAAGAATCCCGAGAAGCCTACCGCGGGTGATGAAAAAGAGCTTCATTTTAATGCTAGAGCTAAAAATTGCTTGTTTGAATCTTTTAGCATGGATGTGTTTAATCAAGTTTTTACTTTACAAACATCTCATGAAATTTGGCTAAAACTCCATGAGCTTCATGATGGCACAAGTAATGTTAGAGAGCAAAAACATCACCTAGCTAAATCAAGTTATGATTCTTTTAAAATGAATGAAAATGAGCTTGTTCGTGATATGTGTTCGTTTGAATCTAATTATCAATGAGCTTAATTCTATTGGAATTACAAAGCTAGGTGATGCGGATATTGTGAGGAAGATCATCTCCGTGCTTCCAAAGAACAAGTATGCAACCATCATCACCATCCTCCACAACATGGAAGACTTAAGCACAATGACCCTGACCATTGTCATTGGCAAATTGGTGGCATTTGAGATGTCACACAAGATGGGTCAAGAAGAAGCCACTTCATCAAGCAAAGGCATAGCTCTCACATGTGATGAGCACAAGAAGATGAAGGGCAAGAAGAAAATTGAGACAAGCTCAAGCTCAAGCTCCTCAAGTGAAGATGAGGAAGAAAAAAGAGGATGATGAAGATGAATAATCAAGTGATGATGATCGAGCCTCCACCTCATCCAACTCCTCCTTAGATGAAGAAGAAACAATCAAGCTAGTGCAAGGAGTGAAGAGGATGATCTGCAAGCTCAATGTCAAGGGTGTGCCCATCACAATTGAAGATTGCCTCTTCACCAATCAAAGAAGAGAGCAAAGGGAAAAAATGGATGTTATGGATGTGGCAAGAGAGGGCACTTTGTGGAAGATTGTCCAAAGCAAAAGCCCACACCCAAGGACAAGAAAAAGAAGGGATGCAAGGCCAAAGCCCTCACAACCATCAAGACATGGGATGATTCAAGTGAAGATGAAACCCAACACAAGAGGCGTGGCCGCAAGCACTCATCATCAAGCTCCTCACATGTGTGCCTTATGGCACGAGATAACACGAATTCTATCTCTAGTGATAGTGATAGTGATGATGAGTTACTTTCTTATGATCAACTTATGCTAGATAATCTCAACTATGTTAAGGCTTGCACTAGTCAACAAAAGAAAATAAATGCTTTGAAAGAAAAACTAGATAGTCTCAACAAGCATATAAAACTTTGGTTGACCAATATGAAACTTTTGCTAATCTCAATGTTGAGCTATCTAGTAAAATTGAAAAACTAGAAGCTAGTGAAAGCATAAGTGATAGCACAAATAATGATGAGCAACTTGTTAAGAAAATGAAAAACTAAAAGCAAAGTTAGCTAGCATACAAGATGCTTACAAAAGTTTGCTTACTAAAATGGAAATCATGTGCAAACATTGTGATGAGCTAACTAATAAAGTTGCTAATCTAGAAGCCATCGGAGCAAACCCCACCGAGGCATCTAAAATTGAAAAATTAGTCTTTGACATGCCTAAAAAGGATGTCTCTACTTCTTGCATTGATTTACTAGATTTAGATTCACCCATGTGCAAACAAGCTTGTGTTGAGGATGTGATTGTAGAAACATGTACACAAGAAGTTGCAATGGAGAATGAACTACTAAGACAAGAAGTGGCTCGCCTCACCATGAACTTGACTCAAGCAAAAGGCAAGACAAAGCAAACCCAAACTCATCAAGATAACACCATCAAGGGAGTGAAGAAGCTTGATGAGGAGCAAACCGTGGTTTGTTATGTTTGCCACAAGGAAGGCCACAAGTCCTATGAGTGCAAGGTGAAGCATGGGGGAGAGAAAAAGGAGAAAGAGAAGAAAAATCAAACAAGAAAGCTCTCCAACACCTACACCAACAAGGTGAACAAGAAGGCCTCCACACCTTACCTTTTGAAGAAGAAGAAGAATGACAAGATGGTGGCCATCAAGGTGAACAAACAAGTCAACAATGGAGCCAAACACATTTGGGTGCCTAAGAACATTATCTCAACCATGAAGAGTACCAAAAAGGTTTGGATCCAGAAAGGGAAGTGAGTAGCCAAATTGGCTATGGGGAATTTGGAGACTTGGCAAAGGTCGGGTGCATATCATGGGATGCATCACGTTGGATCATGTCATTGCCAAGTATGTTAGTGGCTACTATGGACCCGAGTTCCCCTTCCCATGTTAGGTAACTAGATTTAAATTCTTGCAATTACTTTTAGCATCTAGTTCCTTCCATTGCCTAGGTTTGCATTTGCATATTTAAATCCTTTGTCATGCATACACTAGGCTTATCATATGGTAGTTTTGCTCGGTATCACTCTCATCCTTGGAGCAAACCTACATGGTTTAATTTGCTTAGGAGCACGACACATAGCTTCACTTACTTGTATTCATCTTATATGTGTCAAAGTCCAAATAGTAGATAAACTACCCCGATTACCATCTTCAATTGGTGTCACATTTTTAGTGATGTCAACTTGCAAAATGGTAGTTTGACCTTACAAGCAATGTGCATGTCTCCTACAAGTATTTCAAACTTGTATGCACACTTTTAGGGGAGTTTAATCTACAATTTGGAAGCTATGAGACTAACACTACTTTCAAGTTTATCATGGTTGTAGTAGTCTCATTGCAAGGAAAATGGAGTCCCTGGAGACAAGCATCGTGTGTGGCGATAATCCAATTGGTATCTACATGTGGTATTCCTAACCGATATCGTTATGTTGATTTCAATCTGATACTCTTATATGCTTTTTCCATGCATTATATAGATTAAACTCCTTTGTGCATTAGTTTGTTGATTATGCATATGCTTTGCCATACACCATATGTATGCATACACTTAGGGTAGTTTAGTTTATATAATGTGAGAGTCAAGTTTTATGATCAATTTCACTCCACATAAAAAGGATCACAAAATTTGACCCTCCCTTGTGCCACTAATGTCTTCCTTTTCGGTGTTTGATTCCAAAGGGGGAGAATTTGAAGGACCAAAAGCAAGCCCAACTCAACATAAATAACCAAAACCAAATTCAAAATTTTTGTGGTTATCAATTTGGGAAGTTTCATATTTTGGGGATGGTCCTAGAAAGGGAGGAAGTGGATTATGGAGTTAGGGGGAGACTTAAATCCATAATGCCACAAACGAACTCTATGGCAAAGGCAAGATAAGTTATAGAAGTCTTTTCATTTTGGTATCTTTTAGCATCATATGATCTTGTCTTTGCATTGCATCCTAGCAAGTAGATTGCATTTTAAAATTATGTATCTATTAATTACTTGCTTTGGTTGTGTTGTCATCAATCACCAAAAAGGGAGAGATTGTAATGAAAATGGACCTCGGCCCATTTAGCTTTGGATTTTGGTGTTTGATGTTCAACATAACCAAATTGGACTAATGTGTTTGCAAGTGTTTGTTTTGTAGTCCAATAGGATGCACATGTGACTTGAACGAAAGCAATATGGTGATCAAATGATCAACACCTCAAGCAAGACCCTACAAGATGTATTGAAGAATTACAAAGATCAAGCAAAGTCCAAGACAGAAGAAATAGAGGCCCGAACACAAACAAAGTTGAGCCGCTCAAGCCGAGACAAGAGCTGATTGAATTGGAACTGTCTCATGATTTTTGATTTGCTCAAATTGGCATGACACAAGTATAAAGCTGTAGAGATTTTCATTAGCTTTCTGAAAAATCCAAGATCATCAAAATCAGAGTTCGGAGCTAAGAGTTATGCCCAAAATATGAAAGTCTGAGGAGCATAGGCCGCGAGTCCGATGCCGAGCATAGGATGCGAGTCCGATGCAGAGTCCGATAGTGTTAAGCCTTAAAGTCTAACCCCTGAGTAGCTAACAAGGACAGAGAATCTAGAAGTATAGAGGGGATCATTAAGGCTGTCTAATTCGAATTTAAGAGTGATATGTTTATATTATTCTTAGAGGGGAAGTTGCCATAAAAGGTCACAAACAGAGTATGAGTCTTTTATGCAAATGTATAATCCTACCGAGCCTACACACGGGTAAGTGGACTATAGAAGAATCAACAAGGCTATAAGAGTCACCCTTGCGAACAACCACTACTACCGGCGTTATAGGAGGCATTTATGAGCTATCAAGTCTAACCACCACGCTTACACTATCCAACTACTCTAACTCTAGCGCATCTAGAATTAAAGTACTCAAAAGAGAGTCATAAACCTTAAGAATAATAAGAACAATGGCTCAAACTTAAATATAGACGTTGATTACCGAAACAATCGCTGAAGCAAGTTGAAGATGAACTTGAATCTACAGGTACAAGATGAAGAAGTTGATCCGACAGGCCGGAGCTCCTTCTTGATCTCTTCCTCTCTCTCTCTCTCTCTCTCTCTCTCTCTCTTCTAGTTCTAGTATAATAATAGGTTCTAAACCTAAACTAGAGGGGTATCTAGTCTTTTACTTGAAAGCGGGCTCTTGAAGTCTTCTTCTAGGGTTTCTGAATGAGGCGTAGACTTTTCTGAAGAGAGACTTGTTCTACCCTGGGGCCTGGGGGCCTGTTTATATAGCCCTGAGGGATCAACCGCGGCCGTTAGATCAAACCGACTTCAGGGACGGTGGAGATGCATCCTAGGAGGCGGTGGAAGAAGGTTCCGGAAGGCGGAGGCCATCGGGCCCAGGGGGTGACCGACCGGTCATAGGGTGGGACCGGTCGGTCCCACCTGGCGGCCTCTCGGGGTGTCCCGCCTCGTGGTGTCCTCTAGGTCCTTCTGGAGTATTCCTGACGTGCCGGTTCCGTAATCTTCCGTTGGTTTCCTTCTAGGAGAAGTAATCAGTGCTGGTATTCCGGTTTAGTCCCTATAGAATCACAATCCACCAAAACTTGTGGAATATTGTCAATTAAAACCCTAAACCTTTATTGGTGATTGAATCCATGCCCTTTTTAGATTTATTTATCCTTTAATTTTGATAGATAACTAGTGTCAACAACTCCCCCAAGCTTACCTTTTGCTAGTCCCTTAGCAAAACCAAAAATTAACAATGGATCAGGTGTTGCTACAATATCTTCACTTCCAACAAGTATACCTGCTGTTAAGCAAAAATTCTCCAAAATATATTATGTTATTCTTCATGGGGCTTATTACTTTTACCTTAGATCTTGAGTAATTGAAATATTGAACGATCAAATCAAGCACTATGTCTCTAGTTCCTTCACTTCTCCTTTATCCCAAGTTTTAATTAATTTTTTTAAAAGCTTTAATACATATGTTGTCAAATTAAACAATGGATCCAAAGAGAAAGTCAACCAACCATTGAATAAAGAAGTGCATGTGTATGGAAAAATGGAGTCGGATGCTCTTTTGAATATATTCACTCTCTTCTGTTTATCAGAGACATATGGCTATTAAGCTAATTCTACTGTCGGGCACGTGCCCATTTTTTTCTGATATATATATATATTTACGAGGTTCGAGACACTTGTCCCTTTTTATTTCCTCGGGATCTATTTTTTTGAGGTTTCGGACACTTGTCCCTTTTTATTTCCTCGGATCTTTCTCTTTTTTTTCTTTATTTTTTTAATAGCCACATGCTTCCAACAAACTTCTAAGAGGGTAGCAACATATAGTTATGAGCATTTATGCAGAAAATGGATGAAATGTGTAAGTGATCTCAATTCAATGGCATGATAAACTACTCATAGGGTCAACAAAGCTTAATTTAACTCAATGCAATTATTAGTCATGTTTATATTTAGAAATCTCCGGAACTCTAGTGTGGTTTAGAACAAGATAATAGCAGCTTAGATCATCACATGTCATATCCCAATTACCTAGACCTTAGATTAAGTATTTGCCAACCATGCATTCAATTTTATTTAAGGCATCATTATTAATTAGGAGAACTCATGCTTTGAAGACTAGGTACTTGAAAGAAATTAGATAGAACAACTATTCATCATTTCCATGCAAAAGATTAGAGAGAGAGGGTTCTCTTTTAGTCATCAACTTCTTAAAACACACTATTTTATTTATTTAATCTAACACACTTTAAGATATAATATAAAAGCTAATAATAATAGTAGTAGTAATAATAAAAAGACATACCTGAATCGCGAAGATAACGGGGGTGCGTCTCTCCCAAGCTGGTTCCCTTAATAGCGTTGAGCCTTCACGTGCCCATATATTTTTGTCTCTTTTTTAATTAATGGTGAGCCTTCATGTGCTCACATTTTTTTGTTCTTTTTAGTTAATGGTGAGCCTTCATGTGCTCAGATATTTTTGTTCTTTTCTTTTTAGAGGTGAGCCTTCATGTGCTCATATTTTTTTTTGAATTTGTTTATAGAATAAAAAACTTAAAAGGATAAAGATACTTACGTGGATACATGGGGGTGCCTTCCCCCAAGCTGAATGTTGACGTAGTCGTTCGATCTTGCAATGTAGCAGACTGGCACTGGATATGTCCTTCCTCTATTAGAGCTTTGATTGATGTTGATGTTTGTTGAGACAGTGCTCCAACAGTGGATGGAGCATTCGCTTACTCATCAGCTTTTCTTGGCCTTTCAAATCCTGTGAAACTCAAATAGACAACAAAACTTGTGGAACAGATTAAGCGTTAGTGGTTGGCCACTTAAGCCTTAGTTGTCTAGAATTTCAGTAAGGTCTCTTTCTCAATATTTTTTTATTTTTATTATTTTTATGATGCAAGAGAAAATGCAACGGGGTGAACGCATGCATATTTTATTTTTATTTTTTATGCCACCACGGTGAATATCCTTGCGGGTTTTTACACACCATAGAATTATTCACATGAGGCTTTATGGTTTATGATGTAGTGTGACAAATGTAATATTTTTATTTTCTTTTCTAATGCAATGCAGAAATTAAAATGTTTGTGAATTAAATATGATGATGCAAGAAATGGTTATGGATTAAATATGAGAAATATGCAGCAAAGTAAAGATAACTACCGATTTTTACCTTTTGGCGAAGATTCGGATATTTAGGTCCGATGAACCAGACCTTCCCTTGGTTCAGACCTTCTAAGGTATGTCAGACATTTGGAAAGTTGTTATTGATTATACCTCTTAGGTGCAGACATTTTCTCTCATACTTTTTTGGTTTGAGTCTTCACTTCCTGTGGTTCACTGTCTTGAGGTTTCTCTCCTTTGTTTTCTGGGACAGTGTCAATAGCTTCTTCTTCGTGATTGGCCTCTCTATTCTTGATAGTTTGTCTTCTTTGGCTTTGAGAGCGGTGTCTTTCACTTCTATTCTTCTTGGGTGCTTCATTAGGCATTTAGTTGATGAAGTTGCGTCGTGCCTTTTCTCCAGGAAAGTGAAAATGGATTTCCTCTTGTAAATGATTGTACTTGTAGCGTAGAGGAATGGTCTTCCTAGGATGAGGTGGACATCATCGTCTTCTCATCTCAAGGATCAAGAAGTCTGTGGGGACTTCATGACCTCTAATTCTGACTACGACGTCTTCCGTCATTCCTTCTTGTTTATGCCTCTTTATATGGTGTCACTCATGTCATTTGTTCGTCCAGCAGTTTGAAGTGAAGCGTTAATTGTGGACGCTGGCAGCATCCTGCTCAGTGTGCATGTTCTTGTAGATCTAGGACCTTCACTCTGTAGAATTTGGGAGTGACTTCTCCATGTTTTGCTCAAGAGTGTGTCCTGCTCATAAAGACAAGGTAGAGATCAAGTGCATGGGCTCTGTTGGTGGAAAAACACCAACGGAACCAAAAGTTTTGTTTATTCTCCTCTAACCTTAGGTACATTGCACAAGACAAACTTGTTGTTTATGTATTCGATCTTAACATGAGTGATAGGATCAGAGGATGAGTTAGTAGCATCTTAAAATATTTAACAGATCAAATTACTTAACCCAAGGAAGGATAATCTACGCATAAAGTGTCGATCTTTTCATGATTGAGATATATCATCTTCCAAAGGTTAGATGCAAAACATCATTTAGTTAAGACAGTGAGATTCAAGAGAGTAAAGCTAGGAACAAAGATCAAAGGGCTAAACATGTTGAGTTGATTAGGTTGGATCAAGTGAGGTGCAACTTAAACATGTTTTGTTCTTTATTTATGTTCATACTAGAATCAAGAAGAAGTTTTTAAAGTGATGGTCACTTACCTTGAAATGTTACTTTGTCATTGAAGAGTGATGTGTCGAACCACCTTGTGGAAGCTTCTCTTGTCTAGCTGGCTTGTCTTCTCTTTCTTATCTCACATTGTGCTTGAGAGGAGGAAGATCACAGTGGAATCATCTTTAGAGGTATTGACCTTCCTTCTCTTGTGTCGACTTATCAGTGAAGGCGCATTGTTCCTCAAGTATGCTGACTAGGATCCTCTCTTTTTCTTGTATTAATTTTGTACTATGAGGATGTAGGGACAGTTTCGCATTCTTCTCTTGTCAACCTTTCTTGTTTTCCTTTAATCATTGGGTTGGCAAGAGACTTGAATTTAGAGCTGCTACTCGAGTGCCTCCATGAGAGTCTTTTGTCTTGTAATGTCACAACTGAGACTTGTCCTCTCAACAGTGTCTAGATGATGGAGATCTTATCGGCCGTTCTTCCTGATTTGCTGGCTGAGGTATTATCTCTCCATCTTCTAACTCATGTGGTGCAGTGGCTTCATCCTTCATGATGCCCTCCTCAATTCTTGGCAGTTGGTTCTCCCTTCGATGTCTTCTCTTGGTTCTCTTTGGCTGCTCATAAGTGATGTAGATGTTGAAGATGCAGCGAAAGATCCAAAAGTTGACTTCTCCAGGTCCGACAAAGAAGATAACATTGATGGTGTTGAAGAACGATCTTCCAAGAATGAGTGGTGGATCATACTCCTCTTCTTGACTGAGGCAACATCTAGTGGTTTGTACTGATCAAAGTGGTGAGTAAGAGATCAATATGTCTTGAAGCTAAGTTTCTCCTTCCTCCCTTTGATTGTGAAACACATCTAGACAACATAATTCTCTCCTAGGCTGGCTTGTGATGCAGATGGATTCCCAAACATGTTCATGTGTTGGATTTGCAGATCTTGTTATTGTTGTAGTGGTACCATCTTATCTCCCAAGCTAGCTCTTGATTAGAAGAGAAGATACCTCCCCACTTCTTGTCTTGATGTCTTGGACAATGATGGTTGCAGGCATAGGTTGTCTCATACGAGGTAAGTTGCATCCTGTTTGTTATCAGTGCCCAAGCAACACTCAAAGCTAGGCTAGCACCATTTGTGATCTGAAAGTAGGTTTGTGTGTCTATGGTTTGAGTTTTGGATCTTCAATGTTCAGACCAAACCATGGATGAACAAAATCTCTCTCTTGCGTAATGTTAGTGGACATATACCCGAAGGATTGCAAGAATTTGAAGCATGGGTTATTATCCACAACTTATGTATTTTGCATCTATGCTCATAAAAAGATGTTTTAAGGATTATTTTAGCATAGACTAGTATTTTATGTGTTGGCTGCACTTTAACATGATTCAAGGCAAAAGATAACTTGCAGTAGAAGACAAAATTAATAAACTTTGATACTCACAGTTCTTTCATCCATGATGAATGAGCTGAGTCTTCATTATGCAAAGTTGTTGAAGTTCATTGTACACCTTGCTTCATCTCCAGTGTGAGTTCATCTCAGGACTTTCCCAAATTAATATTGAAAGTTTCCTACAGGGGTTAGTCTAACAAAATATCCAACATCCACTATAGCATACTATCGGCTCAAAAATCAACCTAGACACCATGTCTAATTTGATCTAGGAAGGCATTTTAACTTAATTGCTTAAATTAAAAGCCTTTGAAAGCAAGATCACCACTCCTAAACTAGGCACCATACTTAATTTAAGAGATGTATGAAAGTACTCCAAACTTAAACATATAATATAGTGAATGAGGGTAGCATAAAAGTATTATAGAGATTTATTCAGATGGTGATGATTAGTATATGAGCATATCTTAAAGGTAGGGACAACCAATATAGCAACACGGCCAGAGATGCTCTTAGAAAGTCTATTCCCCAAGCTTGGATTTTGCACAAATCAAGATTGGATGAATGTAATTCAATGTTACATGGTGATTGGTTGGGCATACCTTGTGTTTGTTGTTCCTTCGTTCTTTTCTGCTCTAGACCTGGAAAGGTTAGTGACAAGAATACCCGAAGGAATAATTTCATAATTATATTTCTATGCTCATTATAGAAGGAAGTGCAGCGGAAAGGTAGGCGTAGCTAATAACCAGATGTTATGATAGGGTGTAAGGAGTCTACTGGTTATAGCTTGCGCTCATGGGGTGGTGTTAGATAAGAGTGGAATTCAAAAACAACATTCATAAGAATGAACACAAAAATTATGAAAAGACTGGGACAAAAAATAAAAAGATAAAAGTATGATCACAAGGTTAAACTAAGACTTAAGATGATCTACCGTTCCCCGGCAACGGCGCCAGAAATGCTTGTTAGTATAAATTAACGCACACTCTACTTTATCCGCAAGCGCACAGATAAAATCTACCAATGTAGCACTTCACCGGAGTAACCCAGTTTCAAATATCGAACCCAAAGGAACGGATAGTGTTAAGCCTTAAAGTCTAACCCCTGAGTAGCTAACAAGGACGGAGAATCTAGAAGTATAGAGGGGATCATTAAGGTTGTCTAATTCCAATTTAAGAGTGATATGTTTATATTATTTTTAGTGGGGAAGTTGCCATAAAAGGTCACAAAGAGAGTGTTAGTCTTTTATGCAAATGTATAATCCTACCGAGCCTACACACGGGTAAGTGGACTATAGAAGAATCAACAAATCTATAAGAGTCACCCTTGCGAACAACCACTACTACCGGCGTTATAGGAGGCATTTATGAGCCGTCAAGTCTAAGCACCATGCTTACACTATCCAACTACTCTAACTCTAGCGCATCTAGAATTAAAGTACTCAAAAGAGAGTCATAAACCTTAAGAATAATAAAAACAATGGCTCAAACTTAAATATAGACGTTGATTACCAAAACAATCGCTGAAGCAAGTTGAAGATGAACTTGAATCCGCAGGTACAAGATGAAGAAGTTGATCCGACAGGCTGGAGCTCCTTCTTGATCTCTTCCTCTCTCTCTCTCTTCTAGTTCTAGTATAAGACTAGGTTCTAAACCTAAACTAGAGGGGTATCTAGTCTTCTACTTGAAAGCTGGCTCTTTAAGTCTTCTTCTAGGGTTTCTGAATGAGGCGTAGACTTTTCTGAAGCGAGACTTGTTCTACCCTGGGGCCTGTTTATATAGCCCTGAGGGATCAACCGCGACCGTTAGATCAAACCGACTTCAGGGACGATGGAGATGCATTCTAGGAGGCGGTGGAAGATGGTTCCGGAAGGCGGAGGCCATCGGGCCCAGGGTGTGACCGACCGGTCATAGGGTGGGACCGGTCGGTCCCACCTGGCGGCCTCTCGGGGTGCCCGCCTCGTGGTGTCCTCTAGGTCCTTCTGGAGTATTCCTGATGTGCCGGTTCAGTAATCTTCCGTTGGTTTCCTTCTAGGAGAAGTAATCACTGCTGGTTTTCCTGTTTAGTCCCCGCAGAATCACAATCCACCAAAACTCGTGGGATATTGTCAATTAAAACCCAAAACCTTTATTGGTGATTGAATTCATGCCCTTTTCAGATTTATTTATCCTTTAATTTTGATAGATAACTAGTGTCAACAATAGTGGAGACAGCGGGGAGCATCCGGGAGAGGCTTTGCCACGAGTGGCTAAACCAGAGACCCACTTGCGCATGGGGAAGGCCTGGAGCTATCCACGGAGTTACCCGGCCGGGAGTTTGGCCCTTGCGAGGGATTCCTTGTGAGGGGCTCCAACGAGGACTAGGGGAAGCTTGCGTGCTTCTCGATACCTCGGTAAAAATACCGGAGTCATCGACGGGAGTTTGCATCTCTACCTTGCTCTTTAGCTTCCGCATTTACCTTGCTACCTTAATTATGTGCTTTACCTTTCCTAGCTTAGTTGATAGGCTAGTTGATAGGATTGGAACCTAGGTCGCATACCTCTTTTGCGGTAGAGATAGCAACACACCTAGCAAAACCATAGTTGCACTTTTATATAGTTTACTTTCTTGCATAGGTTTTGACTAGGTGGTAATTAGAGGCCATAGTTAGAGTAAAGTTTTTAGTTGCCTAATTCACCCCCCCTCGTAGGCGTCACGGTCCTTTCAAACACCAAAAATATTCCCATCATAGGTATTAGGAGAAAAAAAGCTTTATTATCCCGTTCTATCCTCTCCAAAAACTTTGTTGCAGAAAGAAGCATGGGAGATGCAAAAAGAAAAATAAAAAATGGGAGAAAGAGATGCAGAAATAGAAAAGTGTACGATAGTAGAATTATGGGTATTTTGATACCCACCTGAAAAAAGAGAGAGAGAAAAATAAGATAGCCCATGTTTTCTCAAGCAACAGGTTGTAAGAGAGAGATAAGTTCAAGGAGCATAGTAGAATTAGGATTAGCCACCATATATATTCACGATATTCTACACACATGCACATCTTGGTTTGATAATATGACTCAACTCTCTTTGGATCCATTGTTGAAGGACCGAGAATGCTACCGAAGGCGACCAGAGGAGGGGTGAATGGGAGCCTAAAAATTTCTTTTGAAACTCTGGCCTCTGTTCTAGGAAATCAACCCCCAAAAGCAAAGCTGACAAGCGTGATGTCCACGACCCAAGATATTGGGTGGATGTTCCCAGGGAACATAGCGGGACACCACAAAAGCTCACTCGTTCAACTAGTGACAGGATGAACTTTGGGTAACCTCAACCTCCCCTGAGCAACGCGAGGGGGATTCAGGCTATTTTGCAAAGCAAGGAGCTCGATTTCTGTAGAGCACGAAGTCGGAAATCCATCGCAAAAACCCAAACCCAAATCCGAAGTCAAACGGTCAGCGTCCGATGGTCAACGGAGCATCCGATGGTCAGCATCCGTTGCTTCTTCAAAAACTCTGTCAGGTGACACGTGGCGTCTGAGCGTCCGATGTGACGAACTCAACGTCCGATGCCCCCGACCCGAGCGTCTGATGCCCCCGAAACTGTACTGTTCTTCTGCGAATTCAACCCGATCTCCTCCGAATCAAAAGCACTAAGGCTTAGACTCGGTATGAGGAGTCCCAAAAAGGTTAGTGAGCTATCTCTAAGAGATCATGGCTCGAACCTAACTCCAAATCGGTAAATCGGAAGAATTGGGGACAAAAGGGAGAAAAACGATCCAAACACGAAAACCGATCGATCTACTTTCTCGTGAGGTTTGAGTTGAATTCCTTCAGTGGAAATGATCCCCTCATAGTAAAGAACAAGTTGATTCAAACGGTTTTGCAAACGAAGCGATGTGGAGAGAGATCGATCGACGGGAAACTTGAGGAGAAAAGCAAAACGCGAAGAACAACACAAGAACGCGAATCACAACCTCAATTTCTAGCCAAAATTCGTCCCCACGAGGAGACAACGGGAATCCGGTCCCGTTTCCGCAAAATCCAAAGACACAGAGGTATGATTAAGCCGTCTCTACGGATCTCAGTAACTACAACAGGGAATGGGAAGCAGGAAACCCTAGAATGAAAATAGCAATGACTGAGATAGGATGGGAGGTGGGTGTCTCCCTCTACTTATCCTAATTCTAGTTCCCACTCTACCCCTAACTAATTACAGAGTGAACCAGCTAAACCCTAGGGTTATTCTGGACCAACTCGAAGTAGATGGTGATCCGACGGCCACGCCCGCACAACCGGTAGCTTCGCCTCGACGCGACCTCACCGATTGCCGCCACGTGCCGCCACCGCTCTACTCGTCCTTTTCACGGACCTTGCCCCCGGTTTTGAGGCCGAAACCGGGAAACCAGCCTTCATGTCCTCCCTCGGTTTTGAGGCCGAAACCAGGAAACCTGTCGTCCATCGGCTGAGTTTTGTGGCCCAAACTCAGAAACCCGCCAGCGCCCAGGTTTTAAGGCCCAAACCTGGAAACTGTCCTCCGCCCGAGTTTTGTGGCCCAAACTCGGAAACCGACCGCACCCAGGTTTTGAGGCCCAAACCTGGAAACCGTCCACCGATGGTTTTTCTGTGGCTCAACCACCAAACTGACCCGTAGAGGGGATGCACCGCCCGTGCACCCCGTCCACCGACACGTGTCCCTAGGTCCTCGACCCGAGCAACACAGTGCCCCGCAAGTCTCCACTCATCGCTGTCCCAGGCTGTCAGCCACCACAGCTGATCCTCAGGCCACCGGTCCCTCAGTCCAAGCCTCACGTTCGCCCTTCACCGCTCCAGGTCCATCGGCACGACACGTCTCTGCTTGACCTTCACCTTGCCTTCGATCACTGTATCCGTGCTCGACACCTGCACAACTGTTGACGCTCACTAATGCTCATAATTAACCATCAACTATTGCATGAAATGACACTAAATGAATTACAAAGCATAGTTGTAGGGTTTGAATCTAACAAGTTCCACGAGTTTTGGTGCTCTCACTTGTTTTGTAGGACACCAATATTTCACCATATAAAAGTATCTCAAGTGATGAATTGGAGTGCACCATTGCGAAGGGCTCGTCGAGACGATTGAAACGGACATATCATTTGCTATATTTGAAGTCCCGGATGAAAAGATATTAATTTCGCAACGAAATCTGCAAAAGAAGGATCTAGAAGACACACGAGGCGGCCCACCACATGGGCCCATTGGGCCAGACCGACCGGTCCCACTTGGAGACCGACCGGTCGGCCACGGAGGCCGTTTCGCCTCCGCCTTCTAGAACCTTCTTCCACCGCCTCCTAGGATGCATCTCCACCGTCCCTGAAGTCGGTTTGATCCAACGGTGGGCGATAAACGTGACGCGGATCGATGACATGGCGATTCCTTGCCCCCTACTCTAACTCGGGCTATATAAGCAACCCCAGACCCCCCTCTCCAGGCATCTCCCTCTTCATTATTGATCTCCACATCAGAAACTAGGGTTCCAATGTAGAAGTATAGGTCCCTCTAGATGAATCTCTTCTAGTTCATCTAGATTTAGATCTAGTTCGTCTAGTTCTAGTTCTAGTTGTCTAGTTCATCTAGTTGTAATTAGAGATCCAATTAGAAGAGGAGAAGGAGAGATTAGAGAGGAGCTACGCTCTAATTCCAGAGGAGTCTTCAGAGATTTGGTATGCTTTTGTATCTTTTCTTATAAGACTTGTGCCTTAATATATTTATCTTCTCTAATTACTTTATGCTTTATTATATGATTAGTATAGTTGTTATATCTTGGCATGGGATCTTTGTTCGTATTGAGTGCTCTAGTTATCCTAGGTAATTAGAGTAGTAATCGATAGATTAGACATGGTGTTTAGTCTATAGGTTACCTGAGGTTGGCTCAATCCCACGGAATAGTTGTGGTAGCCCCAGGGGTGACAACTCTGTTAGGCCTTCGTAGTCCACCACGTTCGGATTGATGTTTCGTAGAGCTTTTGATAGCCTTCTCCCAACTACCTTTTTTCCAATCTTCTTCGAGAGTTGGAAAGGACCTGCTGCTCCAAAGTGCCAATGTGTATAACTGCTATATCTTTTCATCTTTGTTGCCTTAGAACCCAAGTAATAGAGAAGTACATAGGAACCTTGATCAATCTCGTTGTCCTCCCACTATAGTTATCAATACAATTATCATTTAATTATCTTTGATGTGCTTTCATTCATTATCATATCATATATCATTCACTCTTGCTTTAGTCTATTTAGTACTCTGAGTTAGTAGATGCATGATAGTGAGTTATCAGATTCTTGACCCTTGCTTCCCTGTGGTAAAATATAAATAACGATCCTGGAATACTCCTGATAAAATGCTACAATGGTGTTCTGTGCGCTTGCGGAATCTTTCATATTCTATTTGCACTAACAAATGTCAACAAGCATTTTTGGCGCCGTTGCCGGGGAAGCAATTGGTGTAAAGATTTTGATAATGATCTTGATGTCTGCTAATTTAGTGTACCACTTGCTTTAGTAGGATTACCCCTTGTTCTGTTGAGTATGGAATTGTAACACTCTGGTGTTAAGCAGACTAAAACCTAACATGTCATCATATGCACTGGCATTTCATTTGAGTTGATAACCTAATTATGCATTCACTAAAAACAAGTTTTATTCTTTATGCTTGTGCTTAGTGGATAAGGAGTGCTTAAGTTGAAATCCTAGTTTATGGTTTATTACGTGGTGTTTAGTGCTTTTATGCTATATAAGGGTATTATGGTAATTTCTTATATAGTAATTGAATTTTGGACCAAACCTTGGTATTTTGTCTCAAAGGTGTAATTGGAACATGTTTCAAGTCACCATTGAGGTATAATTCAAATTTGGTTAAAATTCAGATAAATAGTTTAATTAATTTAACAATCCTGTTTTATCCCCTTTCTTATCAATCAAAATCTAAAAAGAATTTGAGTATGCTTCAAAAAGCAAAGTTGCTCCATTTTTGATAAGGATCAACTTTGGTGTATAAAGTTTCTTTTTTCAAGTTTTCATACGAAATCATAAGTAATTGTGAAAATACCCTTTTGCCCTTTTTGTCCCCTTTTGATTTTCAAACCCTAATTCAAAATCTAAGCATATTTTGCTTATGTTGCAAAAATAAAAGATGTTTAGTATTGAATTCTGAGCATTTGATATTTTAGCATATTTTCAACTTATATTCAAAAATCCAAAGTAATTTCTAAATTTTTGAAAGGGTATAAAGGAGAAGGGGGGATAAGATCTTTCTTCTGTTCATGGCGGTGGACAACCGAGCTTGGGTCGCTCACGCCAGCGCGAAAGGCGTCAACCTCTCTCGATTGAGCTCGCAACTGAGTCCGTGGCAAAGTCAAGCAGCTGCTGGCGCTCTCCCTCGCTCCGTGGCATCTTCTCCTGCGCTCGCCGTCGCCGTTTTGACACCAAGGCACCGACGGGCATCACTCCGACCCAATCCCAAATTTACCGCACCCGAGCGTCCTCATCCAAAATTGACCGCGGCTATAACCTCTTTACTTCCTTGCGCATCTCCAGAACCCATCTCTTCGACCTCTACTGCCTCAGAGAGCTCGTGCTCGCCGATCTTCTTCCCGCCGGGCGAAATCGCCGCCGAGCTCGATCTCGCTGTGGTCCGCTCAACCGGGCACTCCTCTACTCTCCCTGTCTCGCGTTTCTGTTTCATCTTGAACCCAGGAGTCTCATCGGCTTGATAGTTCTCTGTTTGGTGCTCAGGTCTAGCCGGAACATCGTTGTCTTCGCCGGAGCTCGCCGCCGCAAGCCACTGCTCCGTGGACCTTTCCTCTCCGCTCATCCTCCGCTCAAACCAGCTACACAGCCAGTAACAGGGTAAGCTACTGAAGCTTCCTAGCCCCTTCGTTCTACTGCTACCGGCCTAAGTACGCCGGAACAGCTCCGCCGTGATCCGGTCCGCCGCCGTGCGTGGCCAAACCTCACCGGGGCAGTAGCGTTTAAGGTTAGAGGCTCTATCGACTGCGGGCAACTTGCCGGTGTTGGTGCTCGCGCCCGTTAGGTCTCTAATGGCCGGAGTTGACCGGCGTAAGGCTCGCCGGCGCTCGGTACGCCGCCGTCCGCTCTGGCCATGGTCGGGGACTTCACGTTTGTGAAGATGGGAAAAGGCAGGGTGTTGGTTGCAAAGTCCATGACTCTTATAAATAGTGTTCTGGACTGTGGGTTGTTTCTTTAGAAGCCGAAGGTTTTTTCTGCAAAAGCGCCGAGGCGCGCGGGCGGGAGCCAGGCCGGGCCGGTTTCCACGCGCGTTGGGCCGCGCTGGAGCGGGTCGAAAGCCCAGTTTGGGCCAGATTTGAGTTTTTCTTTTTCTAGTTTTATGCACAGTAACTAGTTTTGTTATTTTTGCTATAATTTTTCTATAGCTCTGTTAATTGTGAAATTTGACATGTTAGATGATAGCATGTCTGTGCTAATATAAAAATTATAAAACTTGTGTTTTGAGTACCTTTACTATGACAATTAAATCTGTACTTTAATTAATAAATGCAACTTTGATGAATTATGTGATTTTCTGTGTTTCTCCAAAAATCATGAAATTTGACACGTGAGTTTATGTCACTGATATCTACCTTCATGTTTAATTTCAGCTCTGTTTGAATAAGTATGATTTGTTCATAAGTAAAAGCTAATTAAAATGACTTATAAAATAAATAGAATTTGTTAATCCCTTTTAGATTTGTATGATTTTTGGTTTTGTTTGACAATCAGGGGATTAGTAGCATGATTTGCTCCCTGGTTATGGATTCCTTTATGTAAATGGTCTTTTGTTACTTGATTAGTTACATAACCTTGCTTAATAGAGATAATAAAATTTGCTTAGTAATAATATATAGTTTAATATCTAAGTTGGTTTTGTTGGTTTGCAACTATACCGTGATGAAAGATTGTACAAATAAATGTCTACAACTTAGAAAATTTCCATCTTTACCATGATCATGTCATAAGCATCCCATTGATCATGCATATGCACTTCTACGTGTAGATCTCGTTTCGGAAGGACCTGATCCTCAGTGGGTTTCTCCTGAGTGTGTGGATCCTTCTGATTTTTTCAGAATCTCCGGACTTCGCTGATCACCAAGGCAAGCCCCGGACATTAACCCTATTCTTGTATTTTTATAAAGTTATTAATATCACTTGAGTTAATATGATGCATTGGGTAAATAGGAGTTGGGTGAATCCTAGTTGATGCATTACCAACCTTGATGATTCCAATACTTAACCTTGATACCCGTTTTATGAAAATACTTAGTATGCTTAGCCATGCTTTACTACTTCATTATAGTAGGTGCTTTTAAAAATGGTTGCTATGTTATGGAAATCATGAATCTTAAGATAACATGATAACGATAGTAACTTACATCAAGAATGGAGTCTTGTTGTAGTGTTACTCAACATAGGACCTTATCGTTGTTGGCCTGCTGTGATTGAGACCTTTGAGTACAGCCCACATGCGGTGGTAAGCCTCGTCTATAGCCATTCCGATACTTGAGAACGGATAACCGCGTACTGGGAGTGGAGAGATGGCGGGAGTAGCGTGTACCCTCGGGGCTATGAGATAGTCGGGTTCGAGGTGTACTGTACTCTCGGGTGACGCTGGACCCGTTCTTGTATGGGAGGATCTATAGATAGGGTTGACATATGCAAGATTAAGATCTACATATGTCGTGTGGTACTGAATCCCCAGCTGGGTTTAAACGATTCGAATCGCCGTGTTTCCTCGGATATGGAGCCTCAATCCACTGACCCTCACCGTAGTAATGAATGGGATCTTTATGAGATGAGAACTAAAGATGTGATATTCATATGAAGGTTTGAGAATCTTTGGATAGTTATAAAGTTTAATCTTGAGTTAAAACTTGAAAATAGGCTTTACTATTAGTAAGCTTTTATGCAAAAGAAATATTTTGATCATGCTAAAACCTTACCTTGAATTCCTATAGCCTTCATACCTGAGTCTTCTCCTCTTTTCTAGACGGTTAAGTCTTGTTGAGTACTTTTGTACTCAGGGTTTGTTAACCTTTGTTGCAGGTAAGTTCATTGGTCATCCTTTTGGTGGTCAATGTTTCTTCACTCTTGTGGAGGAGAGTGATGATGACACTGATGTTTGACCTTGGGCAAGTAACAAAAGTTGTGTGGTATATGTAATATAAAGTTCCGAACCTTTTATGTATCAAGTACTTATGGATTGTAAACCTTTAAACCTAAGTTTCGATCTATGTTATATAACCTTTCCGCTTTTACTCTGATTTACCTTATCTATAAAACTGTTGTAATACTGTGATGCTTAACGAGGGAATTCCTGAAAAGAATGTAACGTGGATGATTCGGGTCTCTGAGGACACCCGACAGATCTCTTGAGTCATTTGGAACTCGTGCACACTAATCAAAAGTCCTTAGGACAATGATGGGTGCATGTGGGCCACTTAATTCAGGAGGTTCTGCCACAGGAATAGACAGGAGCTGACCGCACGGTTGCAGCCAGAACCTGCTACGCCACCTACTCCTGAAAATGAATCTGAGGTGGAAGCAGAGGAAGAAGAAGATGAGGAGTTAGAGCCGGTGGAGTATGAGGTCTTCTCTGGGGAAGAGTGATAGATCTAGAGGTTGAGTAGACATGAGATGTATCATAGTATGATCTTTCTGACTTTGTAATCTAGTTAGTCAGAAAACCTCTAGTATGGTCAGTGTGTAAGATAGTGGTTTCAGTAGTCCTGCCCAAGAGCGGACTTGTTTGATATATAAGTTGAGCATGGTATGCATGTTATGATGTATAAATATGAATGTTAATCAAAGTATGGTTTGTTTTAAATAGATGCCTGTTAACACACGTGGCGCTAGTGCTTCCCATGGTGGGGATGATATCCCTAATGCACCACCAGTTCCACCCTCTTTAGCTGATGCAATTGCAGCATTGGTCAATGCAACAACTCTGTTAGCACAAAATCAGAATGTTGGTCAACGTGGTCGTGGCCGTAACAACAGAGAAGAGACAACATATGTTGATTTCACTGATACCCGTCCTCTAGTGTTCATTAAAGCTGATGAACCTCTTGAAGCTGATGATTGGCTCCGCACCATGGAACAAAAATTCAGTCTTATCAACTGCACTGAAGTCCAGAAGCCAGCATTTGCAGCTCAGCAACTTCGAGGAGCCGCAGGGGTTTGGTGGGCAAATTTACTAGCTGTTCAACCAGCCGATCACCGAATCACTTGGACTGAATTCAAGGAGGCCTTCAGGGCTCATTATATTCCAGATGGAGTTATGAAGATAAAGCTTGAAGAGTTCTTAGCTCTCCGTCAGGGAGATGAGCCAGTTATGCAGTACATTGGGAAGTTTAATCATCTGTCCCAATATGCCTTTGACCAGGTCAACACTGATGAGAAGAAGAAGGCATGTTTCATGAGAGGATTGAATACAAAGCTTCAGTCTATGATGACAACTTGTGGCAATATAAATTATCATGAGACAGTGAATGTTGCTATATCTAGTGAAGAAAAGAACCGCAAGCATAAGGAGGCTAAGAAGAAGAAGGGAGTTGTGTCAGGGTCTGGATCATATGGCGGCAACAAGAAGCGTCAGAGGCTCGTATATCATCCAGTCCAGCAGTTCCGCCCATCTTATCGTCCACCTTACCGTCCGCCTCAGCAGCAGAATTCTCAGAGTACTTTTGCAAGGCCTGTTATGCCTTTCAATGTTCAACGTCAGCCGAATGTTCCTGCTATTCGTTCATCAGTGCCACAAGCTACAAATTATCCATGCTACAATTGTGGAAAGGTTGGACATTTCTCTCGTGAATGTCCTTATCCAAGGCAGAATGTTCCCAATGTCAATGTACCAAGGCCAGCGGGAAATCAACAAGCAAACCAGAACAAGGGAAATGCACAAAATAATCAGAAGGGTAAGGGTACTCAGAAAACAGGAAAGGTTTTCCATACTCAGATAGAAGCTATTCCTGAAGGAGAACCTGTTATGCTTGGTATGTTCCCTGTTGCTCAACACCCAACACTTACACTTTTTGATTCTGGTGCATCACATACTTTCATGAATAAAACATTTGCGGAGAAGCATAATATACCTATTGGTGAAACCAAAGATGAATTCTTTATACAGTCGCCTGGGGGTCGACTATGTACTAAGGAAATGGTACATCAGGTACCTATAGATCTGGGTGGAAATATATTTCCAACATCCATGATAGTTTTAAAAGATCCAAGTATAGATGTGATCTTGGGTATGAACTGGATGAACCAAAGAGGTGCAGTGATAGACACCTTGAATAGAACCATCAAGCTCAACTTACCTAATAGCAAGTCTCAACTTCTTGTCCATCTTCCTACTCTTAAGAGGGCAATTGAGCGAGTGTGTGCTACCTCTGTCAAGGAAATCCAAGACATTCCCGTGGTCTGTGAATTTCCTGATGTGTTCCTAGAAGATTTACCTGGTCTGCCACCTGATCGTGATGTGGAGTTTGAAATAGAACTCAAACCAGGAACAACACCAATAGCCAGAAGAGCTTATAGAATGCCACCAAAAGAGTTAGCAGAGTTGAAAGCTCAGTTACAAGATTTGCTAGATAAAGGTTTCATTCGACCCAGTTCATCACCATGGGGTTGTCCAGCAATCTTTATGAAGAAGAAGGACCACACCTTGAGGCTATGTGTTGATTATCGTCCCTTAAATGAAGTGACAATCAAGAACAAGTATCCTTTGCCCCGAATTGATCTTCTCTTTGATCGACTTGCTGGTGCGAAGGTATTCTCGAAGATAGATTTGAGATCGGGGTATCATCAGATCAAGATCAAACCAGAAGATGTTCCGATAACAGCATTCACTACCAGATATGGTCTGTATGAATATTTAGTCATGTCCTTTGGTCTGACCAATGCCCCAGCACACTTCATGTATTTGATGAATTCAGTGTTTATGCCAGAGCTAGATAAGTTCGTAGTTGTGTTTATTGATGATATTCTCATCTATTCTAAAACCAAAGAGGAGCATGCAGAACATCTCAGGATAGTGTTGACTCGCCTGAGAGAACATCTGTTATATGCTAAATTTAGTAAATGTGAGTTCTGGATAGATGAAGTTCAATTCTTGGGTCATGTTCTGTCAGGTGAAGGTGTTGCAGTAGATCCAAGTAAAGTCCAAGAAGTTCTTGACTGGAAGTCACCAACGTCAGTACATCAAGTTCGGAGTTTCTTAGGATTAGCAGGGTATTATCGTAGATTTATCCCTGACTTCTCCAAGATCTCTAAACCAATGACAACACTGCTAAAGAATGACACCAAGTTTGTGTGGTCATCGGAATGTGAAGAAGCTTTTCAGACTTTGAAAAAGTTATTGACAACTGCACCAGTATTAGCTCAGCCAGACATTGAAAAATCCTTTGATGTTTATTGTGATGCTTCAGGCAAAGGCATTGGGTGTGTACTGATGCAAGAAGGCAGAGTCATTGCCTATGCTTCACGACAGCTTAAGCGGCACGAAGAACATTATCCAACACATGATCTACAGTTGGCAGCTGTAGTCCATGCTCTGAAGATCTGGCGACATTATTTGTTGGGTAATATTTGTCACATATATACTGATCATAAAAGCTTGAGATACATCTTCACTCAGTCTGAATTGAATATGCGTCAGAGAAGATGGTTAGAACTGATAAAAGATTATGATATTGAAGTACACTATCACCCAGGTAAAGCCAATGTAGTGGCAGATGCACTCAGTCGAAAGGACCATTGCAATTGTCTGGAAGTCAAGCCAATAGATATTACCTTGTGCCATGAGTTTGAAAGGTTAAGCCTTGAAATGATTCCACAAGGAAATCTTGCAAATGTGACCGTTCAATCATCCATTAAAGATCAGATCATTGCAGCCCAGAAAGAAAGCAAGGGTATGATCCATCTGAAAGAAAAGATTCACTCTGAGCAAAATTCCAATTTCAAAATAGATGAAGCTGGAGTGATTTGGTTTAAGGATCGGTTAGTGGTTCCAAAGGTTCCTGAACTCAGAAAACAGATTCTTGATGAAGCTCATGCAACAAGATTTTCAGTACATCCAGGCAGTAATAAGATGTATCATGATCTGAAACAGAGATTCTGGTGGACTAAGATGAAACTTGAAATTGCTAGTTATGTAGCTAAATGTGATACTTGTCAGAAAGTGAAGGCAGTTCATCTTAGGTCTGCTGGAGAACTGCAACCATTGCCAATTCCATCTTGGAAGTGGGATGACATTAGTATGGACTTTATAGTGGGTCTGCCCAGGACATCAAAAGGGTTTGATTCCATATGGGTCATTGTTGATCGTCTGACCAAATCAGCTCATTTTATATCTGTTAAGACAGCATATCCAGCATCTAGCTATGCCAAGATATATTTTGACAGAATTGTAAGTCTGCATGGTGTTCCAAAGACTATTGTGTCTGATAGAGGGACACAGTTTGTCAATGTTTTCTGGAGGCACTTACATAAGTCCTTGGGTACCGAGCTTTTGCATAGTACAGCTTATCATCCACAGACTGGGGGCCAAACTGAAAGAGTTAATCAGATCTTAGAAGATATGTTAAGATCCTGTGTACTCAATTATTCAGAGAAATGGGATGAATGTTTACCTTTAGCAGAGTTTTCTTACAATAATAGTTATCAAGAGAGCATTAAGATGGCACCATTTGAAGCTCTGTATGGCAGAAGATGCAGAACACCGTTAAGTTGGTCTGAACCTGGAGAACGTAGTCTCTTTGGGGTTGACTTAGTTAAAGAAGCTGAAGAGAAAGTCAAATTGATTCGAGAGAACATGAAGATAGCACAATCCAGGCAAAAGAGTTATGCCGATAAGAGACGTCGGTCTCTTACCTTTAAAGTTGGTGATTATGTCTATCTCAAGGTATCACCAATGAAAGGAGTTACTCGATTTGGAATCAAAAGAAAGTTGGCACCACGATATATAGGTCCCTATCAGATCCTTAAAAGATGTGGAAAGGTGGCATATCAACTTGATTTACCGCCACAGTTATCATTAGTTCATAATGTGTTCCATGTCTCTCAGTTAAAGAAATGTCTTCGAGTGCCTGATCATATCATTCATGTTGAAGAGATTGAATTAGAGCCTGATCTGACATACTCAGAGTATCCTATCAAGATTCTTGACCAGAAGGATCGAGTTACTCGAAAAAGAACTGTCAAGTTCTATAAGGTTCAATGGAATCAACATACTGAAGATGAAGCCACGTGGGAGTCAGAAGAATTCCTCTTAGAAAGTTTTCCTGAGTTTCTTTCTTCTGTCTAGTCCCTGTAATCTAGAATATGATGACTTATCCCCTGCTTTGTGTAAAGGTTAGTAATGGAAGTGCCTGACACATTTCCTTTTCCATTAGTTAGCCTACAAGTTAAATCTCGGGACGAGATTTCTTTAAGGGGGAAAGAGCTGTAACACTCTGGTGTTAAGCAGACTAAAACCTAACATGTCATCATATGCACTGGCATTTCATTTGAGTTGATAACCTAATTATGCATTCACTAAAAACAAGTTTTATTCTTTATGCTTGTGCTTAGTGGATAAGGAGTGCTTAAGTTGAAATCCTAGTTTATGGTTTCTTATGTGGTGTTTAGTGCTTTTATGCTATATAAGGGTATTATGGTAATTTCTTATATAGTAATTGAATTTTGGACCAAACCTTGGTATTTTGTCTCAAAGGTGTAATTGGAACATGTTTCAAGTCACCATTGAGGTATAATTCAAATTTGGTTAAAACTCAGATAAATAGTTTAATTAATTTAACAATCCTGTTTTATCCCCTTTCTTATCAATCAAAATCTAAAAAGAATTTGAGTATGCTTCAAAAAGCAAAGTTGCTCCATTTTTGATAAGGATCAACTTTGGTGTATAAAGTTTTTTTTTCAAGTTTTCATACGAAATCATAAGTAATTGTGAAAATACCCTTTTGCCCTTTTTGTCCCCTTTTGATTTTCAAACCCTAATTCAAAATCTAAGCATATTTTGCTATGTTGCAAAAATAAAAGATGTTCAGTATTGAATTCTGAGCATTTGATATTTTAGCATATTTTCAACTTATATTCAAAAATCCAAAGTAATTTCTAAATTTTTGAAAGGGTATAAAGGAGAAGGGGGGATAAGATCTTTCTTCTGTTCATGGCGGTGGACAGCCGAGCTTGGGTCGCTCACGCCAGCGCGAAAGGCGTCGACCTCTCTCGATTGAGCTCGCAACTGAGTCCGTGGCAAAGTCAAGCAGCTGCTAGCGCTCTCCCTCGCTCCGTGGCATCTTCTCCTGCGCTCGCCGTCGCCGTTTTGACACCAAGGCACCGACGGGCATCACTCCGACCCAATCCCAAATTTACCGCACCCGAGCGTCCTCATCCAAAATTGACCGCGGCTATAACCTCTTTACTTCCTTGCGCATCTCCAGAACCCATCTCTTCGACCTCTACTGCCTCAGAGAGCTCGTGCTCGCCGATCTTCTTCCCGCCGGGCGAAATCGCCGCCGAGCTCGATCTCGCCGTGGTCCGCTCAACCGGGCACTCCTCTACTCTCCTTGTCTCGCGTTTCTGTTTCATGTTGAACCCAGGAGTCTCATCGGCTTGATAGTTCTCTGTTTGGTGCTCAGGTCTAGCCAGAACATCGTTGTCTTCGCCGGAGCTCGCCGCCGCAAGCCACTGCTCCGTGGACCTTTCCTCTCCGCTCATCCTCCGCTCAAACCAGCTACACAGCCAGTAACAGGGTAAGCTACTGAAGCTTCCTAGCCCCTTCGTTCTACTGCTACCGGCCTAAGTACGCCGGAACAGCTCCGCCGTGATCCGGTCCGCCGCCGTGCGTGGCCAAACCTCACCGGGGCAGTAGCGTTTAAGGTTAGAGGCTCTATCGACTGCGGGCAACTTGCCGGTGTTGGTGCTCGCGCCCGTTAGGTCTCTAATGGCCGGAGTTGACCGGCGTAAGGCTCGCCGGCGCTCGGTACGCCGCCGTCCGCTCTGGCCATGGTCGGGGACTTCACGTTTGTGAAGATGGGAAAAGGCAGGGTGTTGGTTGCAAAGTCCATGACTCTTATAAATAGTGTTCTGGACTGCGGGTTGTTTCTTTAGAAGCCAAAGGTTTTTTCTGCAAAAGCGCCGAGGCGCGCGGGCGGGAGCCAGGCCGGGCCGGTTTCCACGCGCGTTGGGCCGCGCTGGAGCGGGTCGAAAGCCCAGTTTGGGCCAGATTTGAGTTTTTCTTTTTCTAGTTTTATGCACAGTAACTAGTTTTGTTATTTTTGCTATAATTTTTCTATAGCTCTGTTAATTGTGAAATTTTACATGTTAGATGATAGCATGTCTGTGCTAATATAAAAATTATAAAACTTGTGTTTTGAGTAATTTTACTATGACAATTAAATCTGTACTTTAATTAATAAATGCAACTTTGATGAATTATGTGATTTTCTGCGTTTCTCCAAAAATCATGAAATTTGACATGTGAGTTTATGTCACTGATATCTACCTTCATGTTTAATTTCAGCTCTGTTTGAATAAGTATGATTTGTTCATAAGTAAAAGCTAATTAAAATGACTTATAAAATAAATAGAATTTGTTAATCCCTTTTAGATTTGTATGATTTTTGGTTTTGTTTGACAATCAGGGGATTAGTAGCATGATTTGCTCCCTGGTTATGGATTCCTTTATGTAAATGGTCTTTTGTTACTTAATTAGTTATATAACCTTGCTTAATAGAGATAATAAAATTTGCTTAGTAATAATATATAGTTTAAGAGCTAAGTTAGTTTTGTTGGTTTGCAACTATACCGTGATGAAAGATTGTACAAATAAATGTCTACAGCTTAGAAAATTTCCATCTTTACCATGATCATGTCATAAGCATCCCATTGATCATGCATATGCACTTCTACGTGTAGATCTCGTTTCGGAAGGACCTGATCCTCAGTGGGTTTCTCCTGAGTGTGTGGATCCTTCTGATTTTTTCAGAATCTCCGGACTTCGCTGATCACCAAGGCAAGCCCCGGACATTAACCCTATTCTTGTATTTTTATAAAGTTATTAATATCACTTGAGTTAATATGATGCATTGGGTAAATAGGAGTTGGGTGAATCCTAGTTGATGCATTACCAACCTTGATGATTCCAATACTTAACCTTGATACCCGTTTTATGAAAATACTTAGTATGCTTAGCCATGCTTTACTACTTCATTATAGTAGGTGCTTTTAAAAATGGTTGCTATGTTATGGAAATCATGAATCTTAAGATAACATGATAACGATAGTAACTTACATCAAGAATGGAGTCTTGTTGTAGTGTTACTCAACATAGGACCTTATCGTTGTTGGCCTGCTGTGATTGAGACCTTTGAGTACAGCCCACATGCGGTGGTAAGCCTCGTCTATAGCCATTCCGATACTTGAGAACGGATAACCGCGTACTGGGAGTGGAGAGATGGCGGGAGTAGCGTGTACCCTCGGGGCTATGAGATAGTCGGGTTCGAGGTGTACTGTACTCTCGGGTGACGCTGGACCCGTTCTTGTATGGGAGGATCTATAGATAGGGTTGACATATGCAAGATTAAGATCTACATATGTCGTGTGGTACTGAATCCCCAGCTGGGTTTAAACGATTTGAATCGCCGTGTTTCCTCGGATATGGAGCCTCAATCCACTGACCCTCACCGTAGTAATGAATGGGATCTTTATGAGATGAGAACTAAAGATGTGATATTCATATGAAGGTTTGAGAATCTTTGGATAGTTATAAAGTTTAATCTTGAGTTAAAACTTGAAAATAGGCTTTACTATTAGTAAGCTTTTATGCAAAAGAAATATTTTGATCTTGCTAAAACCTTACCTTGAATTCCTATAGCCTTCATACCTGAGTCTTCTCCTCTTTTCTAGACGGTTAAGTCTTGTTGAGTACTTTTGTACTTAGGGTTTGTTAACCTTTGTTGCAGGTAAGTTCATTGATCATCCTTTTGGTGGTCAATGTTTCTTCACTCTTGTGGAGGAGAGTGATGATGACACTGATGTTTGACCTTGGGCAAGTAACAAAAGTTGTGTGGTATATGTAATATAAAGTTCCGAACCTTTTATGTATCAAGTACTTATGGATTGTAAACCTTTAAACCTAAGTTTCGATCTATGTTATATAACCTTTCCGCTTTTACTCTGATTTACCTTATCTATAAAACTGTTGTAATACTGTGATGCTTAACGAGGGAATTCCTGAAAAGAATGTAACGTGGATGATTCGGGTCTCTGAGGACACCCGACAGATCTCTTGAGTCATTTGGAACTCGTGCACACTAATCAAAAGTCCTTAGGACAATGATGGGTGCATGTGGGCCACTTAATTCAGGAGGTTCTGCCACAGAAATAGACAGGACATCAGACACCGTTTTGACCTTATGGCGAGCTTCCACAAGAATGAAGAACCCAGGGTGCCTGAACATTCAAGATCCATCATTAATTCTGGAACCCTGCCATCTCATAGGTTTGTGTATACATATATATTATTCTAACCATGTGTAGATTGGAGAAAAGGTCGTCGTCACAACAATTCAACTCTCATTCCATGTGACAGATAGTTACGCTGCGCCACTCACAAGTCCCAGTTGTGAGTCATGGTAAGTATGATCAAGGTGAGACCGTCTTGCTCATGGACTTTAAACTTTATGAGTAGTTATCTTTTTAATTTCTTGCATACCACTGCATGTTTACTTTTAATCATTCATCCACTCCATTTAGTTTAAGTTTTGTTTTATCAAGTCCACATCATGTTTAGTTTCTTGTATGCATTCATGTCATCTGCAACTAAGAAAAGAAAAATAAAATTCCTCACTGTGATCATACTCTGGCATCTCTTTTTGAATAAATCTCTTTCATGCTCTCATTCTACCTGTGTTTGCTATAGTATGCTTTGGTTTGGTTGTGCTTTTCGAGAGTACTTTCAAAGGATTTTAAATTAAGCGTGGTGCTTAGGTTAAAATGCCTTCCTTAATCCAATTAGACATGGTGTCTAGTTTGATTATTGAACTGAAAATTGCTAGTGTAGACATTAGATATTTTGTTGGACTAACCCCTACAGAGAACTCTAAATACACTTTGGGGAAGTCCTGAGATGAATTCACATCAGAGATGAAGCAAGGCATACGGTGAACTGCATAATGAAGACTCAGCTCATTCATCATTGATGAAAGAACTGTGAGTATTAAAGTTTATTTAAATTTATCTTCTACTGCAAGTTATTTTTTGCCTTGAACCATGTTAAAATGCAGCCAACACATAAAACACTAGTCTATGCTAAAGTAATACTAAAATCATCTTTTCATTAGCATGGATGAATAACACATAAGTTGTGGATAACAACCCATGTTTCAAATTCAGTGCAATCCTTCGGGTATGTGTCCACTAACATTTTGTAGGAGATGAGATTTGCTTGTTCATGGTGTGAACTTAAAGATCCAAAATCCAACCCGTGGATAGACAAAACTCATCATTAGACAAGTCACTAGTGATGTCGAAGGCAACCAAGCTTTGAGTCATCCCAAGGCCTAAGCCAGGACACTGATGACGAGCAGGATGCAACTCACCCCGTATGGGTCAATCTATGCCTACGCTCATCATTGTCGAAGACATCAACATTGACACCAACAACAAATATCAGGGCGACGATATGCCACTACATTATAACATGCATCTGTGTGTCATCCAAAGGAAGTCTGTTGGTGGTTCACTATGAAGACAAGCAGTGGAAGTTCTCGTCACTACTAATCAATGCAACACAAGAGCTAGTTTGGGGGACGAGGTGGTACGACTTCAACAACAACAAGGTCTACAAATTCAACACATGAACATGTTGTTGAACAAATTTGAGCATCCACCTACTTCACAAGCCAGCTTGGGGGAGACACAATTTCGTTGTCTAGATTTGTTTCATGATCAAGGGTAGGAAGGAGAAATCCAGCTTCAAAACACTTTGACCTCCTTCTCACCACTTTGATCAGTACAAGCCACTAGACGCTGCCCCAGCCAAAAAGAAGAATATGATCCATCACTCATTCTTGAAAGATCGTTCTTGAACACCACCAATGTTGTCATCTATGTCAGACCTAGAGACGTCCACTTTTGGATCTTCGATCAAAAGTTCGCTGCTTCTTTAACAACTACACCACTTATGAGCAGCCGAAGAAAACCAAGAGAAGATGTTGACTTAACCGATAAAGGAAGAACCAACTGCCAGGAATTGAGGGTTACATCATGAAGGATGAAGCCACTGCACTGCAAGAATTCAAAGATGGAGAGATAGTACCTGGGCCTAAAAATCAAGAGAATAGTTGACCAAGTCTCCATCATCTGGACCTGTTGAGAACAAGACTCAGCCGACCCACTATGAGATAGGCAAGAGAAGACAAGCCATTCATGAACAACAACTAGCTAGACAAGAGAAGCTTTCACAAGGTGGATCGACACGATCACTCTTCAATGATAAAGCAACATTTCAAGGTAAGTGACCATCACTTTAAAAGCTTCTCCTTGTTTCTGGTTTGCGTATACATAAAGAACCAAACATGTTTAAGTTGCACCTCGCTTGATCCAACCTAATCAACTCAACATGTTCAATTCTTTACTCTTTGTTCTTAGCTTTACTGTCTTGAATCTCACTATCTTAATTAAATGTGCTAAAACGTTGTGCATCCAACCTTTGGAAGATGATATATCACAATCATCAACACATTATGCATAGATTATCCTTCCTTGGGTTAAGTAATCTGATATGTTAAATATTTTAAGATGCTACTTTCATGCTCATCTTCTGATCCTATCACTCATGTTAAGTTTGAATAGAACACATAGACAACAAGTTTATCTTGTGCATGTGCCTAAGGTTAGAGAGGAATGAACAAAACTTTTGGTTTTGTTGGTGTTTTTCCACCAAAAGAGCCCATGCACTTGATCTCTACCTTGTCTTTATGAGCAGGACACACTCTTGAGCAAAACATAGAGGAGTTTGTCAACTCCCAAATTCTACAGAGTGAAAGTCCTGGATCTACAAGAACATGCACACTGAGCAAAATGCTGCCAGCTTCCACAACTAATGCTTCACTTCGAATTGCTGGACGAACGAAGAACATGAGTGACACCATATCGAGAGGTGTAGTTATCAAGGTCTACATATCAGGATCAAATGATGCACCTCAGGAATGAACATGATGAGAAGTCCTGTTCAGAGGACTTAAAACATTGAACCCTCGCTGAAAGGGAATCGGTAGTTATCTATATTTATCTTTTCTGCATTAGTTTCCATTTTGCATATTTACTTTCCATCATCATTTCTCCATAGCATATTTACTTTTCTACATTAGCACTGCATAAAAAAGAAAATAAAAATATTTTACTTTTTGCACTGCATCATAAAACTTAAAGCCCCATGTGAATAATTTTGTGGTGTGTAAAAACCCACATGAAATATTCACTGTGGTGGCATAAAAACAAAAACAAATATGCATACATTCATCCTGTTGTATTTTCTCTTGCATCATAAAAAAATATTAAATATAAAGATATTGAGAAAGAGATCTTACTAAAACTCTAGACAACTAAGGCTTAAGTGGCCAACCACTGACGCTTAATCTATTCCACAAGTTTTGTTGTCTATTTGAGTTTCACAAGATTGAATGACCAAGAAAAGCTGACGAGCAAGTGGATGTTCCATCCACTGTTAGAGCACTATTTCAATAACCATCAACATCGATCAATGCTCCGATGGAGGAAGAACATTTTCACTGTCAGTCCGGTACATTACAAGATCAAACGACTACATCAACATTCAGCTTGGGGGAAAGCACCCCCGTGTATCCAGGTAAGTATCCTTATCCTCTTAAGTTTTCGTTCTATACATAAATCTAAAAAAAATATACAAATAAAAAAATGTGGGCACATGAAGGCTCACCATTAATTAAAAAGAAAAAAATATATATGCACATGAAGGCTCAATGCTATTAAAGGAACCGGCTTGGGGGAGACGCACCCCCGTTATCTTCGTAATCCAGGTATGTCTTTTTCACTATCTTAGTTATTTATAATAAGTGTGTGTTAGGTTAAATAAATAGTGTGTTAAGTTTGTTTTAAGAAGTTAATAATAAAAGAAGAACTCTCTCTCTAATCTTTTACATGGAAATGATGAATAGTTGCTCTATCTAATTTCTTTCAAGTACCTAGCCTTCAAAGCATGAGTTCTCCTGATTAATAATGATGCTTAAAAATAAAATATATGGGTAGCAAATGCTTGATCCAGAGTCTAGGTAATTGACAGATATGATATGTTATGATCTGAGCTACTGTTATCTTGTTCTAAAACAACACTAGAGTTCCAGAGAGTTTCCAATATTAATATGACTAATAATGGCATTGAGTTAAATTAAGCTTTGTTGACCCTATGAGAAGAAGTTATCATGCTATTGAATTGAGATCACTTACACATTTCATCCATCCTCCGTATAAATGCTCATCTATTGTTATCCTCTCAAAAGTTTGTTGGAAGCATGTGGCTATTGAAAGAAAAGAGAGAAATATATATATATATATATATCCGAGGAAATAAAAGGGACAAGTGTCCGAAACCTCAAAAAAATAGATCCCGAGGAAATAAAAAGGGACAAGTGTCCGGAACCTCAAAAAAAAAAGAGAATATCAGAAAAAATGGGCACGTGCCCGTCAGTAGAATTAGCTTAGCCTGATAGCCATGTGTCTCTGATAAACAGAAGAGAGTGATATATTCAAAAGAGCATCCACCTCCATTTTCCATACACATGCACTTCTCGATTCAATGGCGTGGTTGACTTTCTCTTTGGATCCATTGTTTAAATTGGCAACATGTGTTTTTAATCTTTTCTGAAAATTTATAAAACTCCGGGATAATGGTGAAGTGACAGAGCAAGAGACATAATGCTTGATTTGATCATTCTATCTTTCAATTACTCAGGATTCAAGGTAAAGTACTAAGCCCTGTGATGAATAATATGATACTTTTTTCTATTCCATATGAGAACTTTTGTTTGAATACATGTGTACTTGTTGGAAGTGAAGATATTGCAGCAACTCTTGATCCATTGTTGAGATTGGCTTTGCTTGGGACTAGCAAAGGGTAAGCTTGGGGGAACTTGTTGACGCTCACTAATGCTCATAATTAACCATCAACTATTGCATGGAATGACACTAAATGAATTACAAAGCATAGTTGTAGGGTTTGAATCTAACAAGTTCCACGAGTTTTGGTGCTCTCACTTGTTTTGTAGGACATCAATATTTCACCATATAAAAGTATCTCAAGTGATGAATTGGAGTGCACCATTGCGAAGGGCTCATCGAGACGATCGAAACAGACATATCATTTGCTATATTCGGAGTCCCGGATGAAAAGATATTAATTTCGCAACGAAATCTGCAAAAGAAGGATCTAGAAGACACCAGAAGACACCACGAGGCGGCCCACCACGTGGGCCCACTGGGCCAGACCGACCGGTCCCACTTGGAGACCGACCGGTCGGCCACGGAGGCTGTTTCGCCTCCGCCTTCTGGAACCTTCTTCCACCGCCTCCTAGGATGCATCTCCACCGTCCCTGAAGTCGGTTTGATCCAAAGGTGGGCGATAAACGTGACGCGGATCGATGACATGGCGATTCCTTGCCCCCTACTCCACCTCGGGCTATATAAGCAACCCCAGACCCCCCCTCTCCAGGCATCTCCCTCTTCATTATTCATCTCCACATCAGAAACTAGGGTTCCAATGTAGAAGTAGAGGTCCCTCTGGATGAATCTCTTCTAGTTCATCTAGATTTAGATCTAGTTCGTCTAGTTCTAGTTCTAGTTGTCTAGTTCATCTAGTTGTAATTAGAGATCCAATTAGAAGAGGAGAAGGAGAGATTAGAGAGGAGCTACGCTCTAATTCCAGAGGAGTCTTCAGAGATTTGGTATGCTTTTGTATCTTTTCTAATAAGACTTGTGCCTTAATATATTTATCTTCTCTAAGTACTTTATGCTTTATTATATGATTAGTATAGTTGTTATATCTTGGCATGGGATCTTTGTTCGTATTGAGTGCTCTAGGTATCCTAGGTAATTAGAGTAGTAATCGATAGATTAGACATGGTGTTTAGTCTATAGGTTACCTGAGGTTGCGCTCAATCCCACAGAATAGTTATGGTAGCCCCAGGGGTGACAGCTCTGTTAGGCCTTCGTAGTCCACCACATTCGGATTGATGTTTTGTAGAGCTTTTGGCAGCCTTCTCCCAACTACCTTTTTCCCAGTCTTCTTCGAGGGTTGGAAAGGACCTGCTGCTCCAAAGTGCCAATGCGTATAACTGCTATATCTTTTCATCTTTGTTGCCTTAGAACCCAAGTAATAGAGAAGTACATAGGAACCTTGATCTTTCTCGTTGTCCTCCCACTATAGTTATCAATACAGTTATCATTTAATTATCTTTGATGTGCTTTCATTCATTATCATATCATATATCATTCACTCTTGCTTTAGTCTATTTAGTACTCTGAGTTAGTAGATGCATGATAGTGAGTTATCAGATTCTTGACCCTTGCTTCTCTGTGGTAAAATATAAATAACGGTCCTGGAATACTCCCGATAAAATGCTACGATGGTGTTCTGTGCACTTGCGGAATCTTTCATATTCTATTTGCACTAACAAACGTCAACAACAACACAAGCCAAAGAACATGCGCATCAAACCAGTTGACAATCACTCATCACTCAAGATCCGACATACACCCATGTATCCGCAATTGTTTGACTTCACAATACATGTATTTCAAGTATGTTTACTCACAATGTCCCCTCACCTATGAGCTCCACATAAGCCTATTAGTATAAGGTGTGAGAGAGAGAGAGATAAGGTACATATCACTTTGCATATTGCCAAAAATACCACATATGAGAGATTTGAAAGGATCATGCAAAGGAATTTCTGTGTTTTATATTTAAAATTAGCAATAAAACTCCAAAAAGAAGGTTGATCAAAGAAGTACAACATAATGCTTGACTTAAGTGTTCTTTCTTTCAATCACTCAAAGACTCAAGTGAAGGTAATAAACTCCAAGGTTGAAGGTAATATGAGTAGACTTGAAGGTTGGAATAGTTTACCCTAATTCGGATGAAGGATTCTCATTTTAACACATGTATATTTTTGAAGTATGAAAGCATTTCAGCAACTCATGATCTATCATAATTGTTTCCTAAGGGACTAGCAAAGGTTAAGCTTGGGGGAGCTTGTTAACGGTCCTTAACGCCAACATTATACCATCAACTAGAGCATAAAATGGCATCAAAAGAGTTATAAATGCATAGTTGTAGGGTTTGATCCTAACAAGTTCCACGAGTTGTGTTATTCTCACTTGTTTTATAGAATTATCAATATTTCATGTATAAAAGTACCTCAAGTGATGAAACAGAACACACCATTGTGAAGAGCTCATCAAGACAATCGAAACGGATATAGAGTTTGCACATTTTGAGTCTCGATGAGAGAGTCCTATATACATCCGACTTGGAATATTCTAGAACAACCCGGAACCATCACCAAACAACTAGACCGAGGGTTTAAACTGACAAATTCCATAGTATTGGTAAATTGTGATTTTTCTAGGGAGTCCTACAGGAGCTAAAAAAAGAGGAGAATCCTATCTCGATACGATTACTTGCGCAAATGGGTCAAACAAGGACACTAGAAGGACGTGGAAGACGTACTCCAGAAGACACCAGAACAAAGCGGGAGGTTGGCGGCAGCCAGGGGAGGCCGGTCGGCTTCAACCCTAGGTCGGCCGGCCTGGGCCCACATGGAAGTGGCCTCTCCTTTGTGTGGCATATTCCAATCAAACTCTACTATGCATCTCGACCATTGTTTGAAGTCGGTTTGATCCAAGGGCTGCGGTTCATTCCTCCGAGCTATAAAACCAGACTCAGACCCCCAGGAGGCAGATCTCTCCTTCAGAAAGCAAAGCAAGATTAGAAATTAGGGTTAGAGATTAGAGAGAATTAGAGCTATACTTCAAGTCTAGGGTTAGGGTTTAGCTAGATACAAGTAGAGTTGAGCGCGACTTAGGATTCTAGATCGACGTCATGAGATTTGGTAATTCTACCTTTGTATATCGTTATTGACTTTATTCTACTTCAATATATCATTATGTTTCTATTTATTTCATTCTTAGCTTATTCTAGTTCTATGTTTGGTATAGTTATGATTGATAACAAGTTTATTCATAAGTTCGTAAAGCGCTTAGTTCAATTTCAGATTGGATTAGGTGGTCGACTTAATGTAGGCATGGCGCCTGGATTAGGTTTACCTATGAATGTGCCCTATATGCTAGGCCACAAAGTGGTAGCTCGTGAAGGTGACTTTTATAGCTTCGTTGAATCCTCTGTAGTCCACTCCCCGTATATAGGCCGAGTAGAACCTAGTTGCAACGAAAGGATTGCTCTGTTCCTGAATTTCCTTCGTAATGTTTCTTATGAGTAGATGGAAGAATAATTATGCTATATATGATAATGTATATTAAGGTTTTGCTTAGACTTGATAGATGTAATATAACTTAGGAATCTAATCTCTTGATGTGTCGCTTTATCTTGTATCCTACTTCTCTCTCTAATTATGGAATACCTGATATTACCTTATTTACCCTTATTTATAATTTTCTCCTTATCCCCTGTAAAGATAGAAATGGTGATTAGATTTATATCTAGAGTATGTTTTTGCAATCCTTTATAGCCATACCATTTTTACTTTAATCTTGTCAAGCTCCCAATGGTAAAAATATAAATAATGATACTTGGAACTTTCCTGGGTGAAATGCTACAATGGGAGTATTTTATCTGTGTGCTTGCGGATAACTTTATTTAATATTTTCTAAGTGCATGATCATAAGTACAACCACATTTCTAGCTCCGTGTTGGGGATGACAACCTAACTTAAGCGACGCTAAGAGATGTCAACACTTGCTAACCGAGCGTCTAAATCTAGGTAATTCTAACAGCGGGGATCGGACAAAACCGCTATAGCCATAATGGAACTCCTAGAAAAGATCAACAAACCTTAAACATTAATATAAATGTATTCCTTGAATGCGTACCATGTGAGACATAAGATTGAAATAAAATAGTCGATCTAGCAGGCTTAATCATCATGTAAATAAACATAAGCATGGATAAGCTTAGCAAATGATCAAGCAAAAGAGTTTAAGACCGATCTACTTCAAACTTAGCCAAGATATAATGTTATAATTAATAAAATACTAATTATAACAATATCGATAACTGAGCCTACCCAAGATGGCAAAGCAAACTTCATCAATTTGGATAAATTCGATAACTATTAATAATACATTAAGCAAAAGATTGTTTAACACATGATCAATGATAACTAGCTCATATCAAAGCATCATAAGAGATCGGACAAAGCCGTTGTAGCCTTATAAAACTATAACATAAGTCATGACAATACTTACAACAAACTAGAGATTGAACGGAGTCGCTGAATCTATGATACTCCTACACCTAGGGTTTTTGGTGTGAAGCCGATTATATTGATTGATTGTGTGTTTTTTATAATAACCGGGGTTGATATTTATACCTAGACTTGAGTCCTATCTTTACAAATTCTGATTACAAAACCAAAAAGGAAACAAAACTTCTACTATTATAGATAACTTAGACTCCACTCTTTCCTTTCTCGGCGAAGTTTGACACATCTGGTCTTTCCCTAGGTCATATGCATCATACGCATTAATCCTGAGCTGTTGATCTCGATCAAAACTTTAAATGGCAACTGATTCAACATATTGCCAATCTAGGCGATAAAAATAGTTGATCCTCTGTAATCAGCCGATACCGACTCCATCAAGTGGCATTTTTAGCACACTACCGTATCCCTGCGTCCAGGCTAAAATCTGGTGCAAACAGGTCGAGATTAGAAACTTCCCCGAAGGGGTATGCACCGGGTCCATGGCGTGGTTAACACAGTCTACCACACTTGCGCCCGCAATGACCACTTCACAATGCATACACCACACCAACCACGCGACGACACGTGTCGCACGCGACAGCACCGCGCTAGCAACCCTACCATTTTGCAAAACAGTCATCCATGTTTTCCTAAATCAACTCATCGTCCTTGGTTACTATTTGTCGAGTCATGGTTTTCTTCTATTTTAGCCCCTAAGATTTTCAAGAAATGGGGAACGGTCCAAACCATTTTAATATTAGTTTTGATTTATTTTAAATACAAAAATGAGTCCAGCTTATTTATTGTTTCGTCACCCAACTTCAAAAGCCCATACTTTCACGTTTTAGCTCTGAGACCCATTCAAGTTGAGTTAGATTCGTATCAATGAGTATTACACGTTATTGTACTTTATAGCATGTTTTTATACTGCTTAGTGTACTATTTCTTATTATGTTTTGTGGGCCATGTTTGATGTTTGTCAGCAAACGACGTTGATTGCGAGAACTTCCAGGACCAGCAGTTTGAGATCCTAGATCAATCCCGATATGAAGGCAAGTGTCCTTGACCATATTTGCTCCTACATTTATTTTATTTTGAGTTAGAGTAGTTAGATCCTTAGTTGCATGCAGAGTCTTAAATTTGAATCCTATATAGCGTTTACTAGTACTTGTCATATTATCATTGTAACCAGGTTTTGGAGAATAGGTAGATGTCATGCTTAGCATTGCAGTCATGGGTTGGGATGATTATAATTTAATATTGATTAATGACCTATGCAACATGTGTGTTGGTAATATTTTAAGCAACATGGTAACTAGAAAATCCTGCTGGATGGACAGTTTTGGTGGAGGTTGGTTTGCCATGGATTTGGCGGTTGATGTTGGTAGTTTGGGTTTGTGCTAGTATCCTGCCTGGATCCCTAGGACCCGGTTCTTAGATAAGTAACTCAGCTTCAACAACCCAAACATGAGGTCTGGATGGGCTGGACTTGGCTAATTAATTAGTGTCCTCCAAGTTTTGGTTTACATGGGGTTGGTTTGTATGACACAATTGAGGGATTTTGCAGTGGTGTTAGTACCCAGTAATAGTGGTGAAACCTTAGTGAAGTGAACATATAAAATAATCTTGGGGGCCTTTGTAAAGGCCTTGTAGTGTGACCTCGTTAGGCACCTAGGCAGTGTTTAGCGTGACGGGGAAAAGCGCATGACTCGTGGGTAAAGATGTGCAACCTCTGCATAATGTAAAACTGATATATCAACCATGCTCATGGTCATGAACGAGATTGGACTTCTTCGAGATTAGTTGGCTCTGGTTTTTTTGGGTCGCTTGGATGGCATTTAGGTGTGGTTGCTTGGTGGATTCCATGTGTCGGTTGCTCAGTGGACTCCAAGTGTGGGTTTGCTCGGTGAATTTCGAGTGTTGGTTTCTTTGAGGAAAATGTTGTTTAACCTAGTAATTAGGTACATATGATTTAGAACTTATAGGATGTGAGGTGCTGATGTCAAACAAAGTAGCTTATCCCTTGTTATAAGCCTCATGTCATATACTTCCTACACTTGCAATGCTACCATACCTTAACGCTGGAGATGACGAGCAGGAATACATAAAAGATGATGACTTTTGACTCTGATGACTTGTACTAGGCTGGTGCTGCCCCCGATCGACCTTCCTGTGAAGATAGCATCTCGTTCCGCTAGATTAATAAGAGTTGATGTACTTTTCTTTTGGACCTGAGGGTCATTTTTGTAGTAATGTTTTCAATTATATAATCAACATTGATTTTGATACTATTATGACATTGATATATGTATGAAATTGATCCTGACATACATATATTGTGCATTCGATTTTGTCCTTAAAATTGGGTGTGACAATGTAAAGTAACCAGGGTTTGTTCACCTCTGTTGAAGGTGAAGCCTAGATGGAGTTGCTCTTGTGTTGGAGGATCCTTTTGGTGGGCACAACAGAGATTCATGTATCGCTACCGCTAGTTATTTTCTGTTCCAATGTTTGTTTCCACACTCTGGTTTGTAATAATAAATGAATTTCAAACTACTAGTATTTTATGAAATGGACTAAATGTTGTAAGTTCTTATTATTGTTGGATTCTAGATGTAAACGTGGATCGTTTCAAGTTGTCCCTTGAGGTGGGATCGATAGAGTTTCATGATCTAACTCATTCTCTAGTGTACTTAGTGTCTAATGGAAGACGAGTACC
The DNA here is from genome assembly GCA_009763385.1 of Coix lacryma-jobi var. lacryma-jobi. Taxonomy (NCBI): domain Eukaryota; kingdom Viridiplantae; phylum Streptophyta; class Magnoliopsida; order Poales; family Poaceae; genus Coix; species Coix lacryma-jobi. The sequence continues at coordinate 141,234,462 of CM019822.1, read as the reverse complement.
TTTGGGAGTTAGTTAAATCAGTCAGTTCTACCACAGTGATCATCTAGCGGAGCTTGTGGATGACCCATCTCATGTTGTGACCGGTTGTGGGTGATTCACCGGACTAGAGAGGCAAAGAATTAGCCTGAAGTGAGCACTTCGTCCTTACGCAAACCAAGGGGGAGCGGTACCCTTATGTGGGTGCTCCAACAAGGACTAGGGGGTTGTGTCAATACCTCAGGAAAACATCGTCATGTTCCTTCCTCTCTTTACATTCTATATTTACTTTAAGCAATTTAATTCATGTCATTTATATTCCTAGAATTGCCATGATAGAGTAGGATTAGAACTTAGGTTGCTAAACTTTTGTGTGTTTGAGACAAAGAACACACAATTAAACACTAGGGGTGGAAATGGGCTAAGCAGTAGGTTTAGTTTGTTGCGAGAAATTTTAGATTAGCGGATTAGCTCAATTCACCTCCTCTTGGGCATCTTGATTCTTTTAGATGGCAAGGACAACTCCCACTCGCTAGTACCTTGCCTCAATGGCTAATAGCCGGATCCTGATCCAAACCTAGGGGGCAGAGATGAAAGACACCTCTCACTAGTCAAGTGAAGTGATAACATAGGAAAGGTCCATAACCGTAAAGTGAACAACTATATGTATCTGCGGTGTCGTGGAGGCGGGGGTTGATGTTAGCTTGAGAAGCCGATCCAAGCTACACATTGACATGGATATTAGGGAGATGAATGGAAGATCTTGGTGGTTTACATGAGTATATGGAGAGTCTCATAGTGACTAAAAATAACACATGTGGGATATGTTGAGGGGGCTAACATCTCCAGGTGATTGTCCATGGTTGTTTGCAGGAGACTCCAACGTGATCCTCTATAACCATGAGGAAAGGAGGGTGGGATAAGTCGACTGCAATCATGTATGGATGCTTTCAAAGAGGTGTTGCATGTCTGTGATTTGTAGGGATTTGGTTTTTATGGGGATATATTCACTTGGAGGAACCAAAATCTCCGAGTAGAGGGTTATATAAGAGAGCGTCTTGATAGGGTTGTAGAAAATTCACAGTGGATGAGTTTGTTCCGAGTGGCTCGGGTCTTTAATGGGGATCCTAGACATTCCAACCACATGCTGATAGTCAACATATCACTATAGAAAGGGTTGGAAGATCATGGCTTTTTTTAGATAATGGAATAAACATCCGGCTTCATCCTCACACAAAAGTGAGAAATCAGACCACATTATTACAAATCGAAGCTCAAACTTATGTTCAAAGCAGACTCACAAAAAAGATAGAAAATCAATTCGCAATTCTAGACACATTGGGCCATCCATAAGAGGAAAAAAAAGGCTAAAGCCAATGTCTCTAGGGTCTGACAAGCTTTGTAGATATATTCTTTCTATTCTTCACTTTGCTGCAACTGACCCCAAAATCGGAGCCAATGTGTTCCCCTGAATAAGACCTGCAAAAATGTTTTAGGATTGCACTTGTCAAAAACACTACCATTTATAGTGAGCCATAAGGACCAACAGAAGGCAGCCGCCCCTGCTAGTAATAACAAACTTGAATCTTTTCCACACTGCTTATACCAATTCTAAAAAGATTTACTGTAGTACTTGGTGGGGTAATACCAAACACTATATGCAACACACACCATAGAAATTTAGCATATTTACACTCAAAAAACAGATGTTGAATAGTCTCAAAATTACTGCAAAAGCAACAATATTTGCTTCCTTGCCATTTTCTTTTAGCTAGGTCATCTTTAGTTAGTATTACACCCTTTTTTAAGAACCAAAGAAAAATCTTAATTTTAAGTGGCAGTTTTGCACGCCAAATTTCCTGTGTTACCATGATATCATTAGTGATTAGGTATCTATACATCGACCTAAACGTGAAGTTACCACTTTTACTTAAGGTCCATGTGATAGTATCCTTCCCTGCTTGAAGATTAACATTCGCAATGGTTGCAATCGGATTATTCCACTCTAGCAATTTATTTCCAATTAGTGCCCTCCTAAAAGAGACATTAAGAGGAATAGTGTTGAAAACTTCAGCTACTGTTGCATGTTTTTTGCGAGGTATGTTAAACAAGTTTGAGAATCTAAAACTTAAGGATTGGTTCCCTAACCAGATATCTTCCTGGAACCTGAGAACCATCCCTTAAGTTGAACCTCACCATATTAAAAAATTGATCTTTCACTGTCATTAAGCCCATCCAAAAATAGGAATCGCCAGCTTTCTTGGTAACTTGGGATAGAGTTTTATTTCTTAGGTACTTATTGCGTAAAAGTTTCTGCCACATTCCATCTTCGTTACACAGTTTGAATAATCATTTACTTAGAAGACACTTATTCTGTAAATTGAGATTTTGAATACCCAACCCTCCTTGTTCCCTAGGTTGGCACGTTAGACCCCATTTTACATGTCTATATTTTTTTCTTATGCTGATCATGGCTGGATAGGAGTGTCCGGGGTTTTAAATTTGAAGCGTGCTAGCTTGAGGAGGATGATTTTAGAAAGGTCGTCGAGGAGGCTTGGAAGCAAGGAAATAAGTTACAAATCTCGGGAGTGTCTGGTGCTTTAAAACATGTGGGTGCTGGTCTCAGTTCATGGAGTAAAAATGTGATTGGTGTTTAATTCTTTATTAAGTATATTTTCATAGTGTACCTATTTAAATATCATAAACTGTAATTCTCTCTATGATTTTGGTCAGACTTAAGATGATTTGACTCTCAAGAAAGTTGGATTGACATATAATATAGAATAAAAGGAGTAACTAGAAACAGTATTCTATAGGTCAGGCTTGAGCCAAGAAAAAATATTCTGAGCAGCAGGATCTATGTCCAGACCCTGTCTAGTAAAGTCTGTGGGCGAGCCAAAACCCTCGGGCTCGGGCCACACGCACATCTGGTTCAATTTGCTTAGCTCTAGCTAGCACCTTCAAAACCACTTTATAAAAGACTACCTAAGCAAATAGGGCATAGATCAAGAAGTTGAGAGAGAGTTAGAAAGATGTCAAGTAGGTCATTTGAGTAGGGAAGCTATACATAAAGAGGAGGCTTTGCACTTCAAATTGACTTGGCTTGAGGAACAACTAGATATATGTATTGGAGGAAGGGAGCACACGTCAAATGGCTGGACTGCTGGAGAAGGGAGATAAACACACGGGTTTCTTCGATGCTACGTGTTCGGAGAAGAGGGGAGGGAGTCAGGTTGGCAGGATGAAAAACGAGGTGGGAGGAAACGGAGGAGGGGAAGATGGCGATGGTCACTAATTATTTTAATAATTTTTTAGGTCTTCAATTATAAATGGGGCGGCATAGAAGCTCCTGCATGCTATTGCACGCACCAACAGTGACCACCGTAATGAACGAGAGGTTGTGTACACCGTTCTTGGTTAAGGAAGTGAAGCTAGCAATGTATTGTACAGTATAGGGATGTGAAGGCTCCAGTCTTAACGGTATGCCATCTGCTTTCTACAAGAACTAGGTACATTCCCCGCGCGTTGCCGTGGGTTTGACGAATACTTCTTCGTATCACCGTTGTCTCTTCGTGGCATCTATTTGCCTTAAATGAATACTTTGAGCCTTAATTTTTTGGGTACCTAGGAATTATGGGTATGAAGGAGTGGCTTCATTGTAGTCCTCGTTAGAGGGTCATCGTAAACCTTAGTGGCTTCGAAGCATTTCACCCTAGGTCTCACTTAATCGAACCCTCTCCCCCTAATATACCCGAGGCGCATACCCCCTCCCAGAAGTTCTGGCAGTTCTGTGTATGGCTCCTTTAGGCATTTTGGAAGACCTCAGAAAATCTATGTGATATACAATTTTACCATGTTTTTACACAAAAATACTAGTTTTGGCCCTAGAGGTACGAAGGAGTGGCTTCACTGCAGTCCTCGTTAGAGGGTCATCGTAAACCTTAGTGGTTTCGAAACATTTCAACCGAGGTCTCACTCAACCGAACTCTGTCCCCCTAATATACCCGAGGCGCATATCCCCTCCCAGGAGTTCTGGCAATTCTGTGTATGGTTACTACAAGAAATGGTTGGCTTTGTGACATAAAATCCATTTGTGATACTGGCTTTGTGACATTAATTATGATATAGTTTATGACATAATACATTAGTTATGACATGAGTTTATGTCATAATACGTTGGTTATGACATGAGTTGAAGGGCAATCATCTTTTGACATTGCACTTTTGTCATAATACACATAACTGATGTCATAATTCACATAACTAATGTCACAATCCACATAACTATGTCATAATTAACGTCATAAAACCAGTGTCACAAATAGATTTTATGTCAAAAAGCCAACCATTTCTTGTATTTCTTCAGGCATTTTGGAGGACCTAAAAAAATCTATGTGATATGCAGTTTTGCCACGTTTTTATTCAGAAACAGTGATTTGGGCCTAGGAGGCGCACAAGAGTCATTGTTTATCGCGGATGGACCGAAATATATCCATGTGGGGTCTTGTTTTGAAGAGTTTATTGCGAGAAACACCATACTGCAATTGGATTTTAACTACGACGTACTTGGTTTAGGTGCTATGACTTTTTTCTATTTTAAGTGCATACATGAGTGAGCAGCGGTGGGTACTTAATTGCATATGCATGACGTCATGACACCTGGGATGACATCACTAGAGATGATGTGGAAGAAGGATATGTTAGAGAAATAGGCTAGTGAGGCTTTGCTTTATAGGGGCTATAGATTGTTGGGATATGATGGGAAATAAAATCACAAAAGAGGTTCTAGGATTGTTAGCAGATGAGGGGATTACAGAATGGCTGGAATGACACCACAATCGCTCTTATACCAAAATTCCAGAATCCGGAGTATGTGAAAGATCTATGTGCTATTAGCTTATGTAATGTCTTGTATAAAGTGGTTCAAAGGTGCTAGCTAGACCTGAGCAAATTGAGCCTAGCCTGTGGGCACGGCCGAGTCCGATGGGTTTTGACTTGTCTACAAATCTTATTGGACAAGGCTTGAGCACAGGTCCTGATGCTTAGAAAATTTTTCTTGACCTGAGACTGACCTAAAATAGTGTTTTTAGCTACTCCCCTCATTCTAAATTATAAGTCATTCCAACTTTCTTGAGAATCAAAGCATCTTAAGTTTGATCAAAATTATAGAGAGAATTACAAAGATTTATAATATTAAATAGGTATACTATAAAAATATACTTAATAAAAAAACTAATGATACTTATTTGACATCATAAATCTTATTATTTTATTATATAAATTTGGTCAAACTTAAGTTTCTTTTGTCTAGAAGAAAGTTAGAATGACATATAATTTGGGGTGGAGGGAGTATTTCATAGTGTAAAATACGCGAGCGGCCTGTCCAGGCCCCGACCCAAGACAAACCTAAAAAATTAGGCGAGACTTGCCTAGTGGGACGATTATGGGTGAGACTTTTTTTGCACAAAATAACTAGGTTTTGTTTGATCTGGTCCATACCTGGCCCGCCCTGCAAAATGCTCACATATAGTGCCATCGAATAGGTTGAAGGTTGTCCTTGGTGAGATTATATCCTCTTCACAAAGTGCTTTTATACCCGGTTGACTGATCTTAGATAACACTTTTGTGGCTTATGAGATACTTGCATTATATGTGCAACAAAAGGAGAGGAAATGTTGAGTATGTTGTTGTTAAACTTGATATGAGTAAAACTTATGACCGAGTGGAATTATTATTTTTTAGCGATATGATGATTAGAATGGGTTTTTTTTTCTCAAACTTAGGTGCAGCTCATCATGAATGTGTTTGTACAATTAAATACAAGACCTCTTACTGAAGAGATTGAAAGGATCAAGATGCCCAAGAGGGGGGGGTGAATTGGGCTTTTCTAAAACTTCTTGCAAGAATTAAAACCTATCAAGCTCCAATTAACCCCCTAGTGCCTAGAAGTGTGTTTGACAAGAATCAACCGCACAAAAGATTATCGCTAAACCAATTCTACTCTAGCATGGCAATTCAACTTATGAAAGAACAACAAGTAAATGCGGAATTGAATTGCTCAAAGGTAAATGCGTAGTAAAGAGAGTAGAGATGACACGACGATCTTTTTGCCGAGGTATCGAGGTGTCGGCACACCCCCCCTAGTCCTCGTTGGAGCACCCGCGCAAGGGTATCTAAAGCCCTTGAATATCACTTGTGTATCATCTTTCTTGGTCACAACCACTTCCTTGTCGGTGAACAAACATTGAAAGCCAAGATCACATAGTTGCTCAACGGATAGCAAGTTGAAGCTCAACGATGCAACTAGAAGCACATTGGAGATGGTATGATCATTTGATATTGCCACTTTGCCCAATCCCTTGACATTGCCCTTTGAGTTGTCACCAAATGTTATCTTTTCTTGGTCATTGACATTCTCTTCAAGTGAGGTGAACATCCGGGGATCACCGGTCATATGCTGTGTGCAACCACTATCAATCACCCAATGAGATCCACCGGTCTTGTAGTTCACCTACATACACAAGAAATCAAGCTTGAGCTTTTGGGACCCAAACTTGTTGAGGTCCCTTAACCTTCTCTACTAGTGACTTTGCAACCCAAATTTGCTTTGGCCTATTCTTGTTAGGAGGCCCCATGAACATAACTTTCATCTTGCCACTAGAATCTTGTCTAAGCATGTAGTGAGCATTGAAAGCAAAGGGCCTAGCATGCTTGGGCAAGGGTGTAGGTTTAGGCTCTTCACAATCATGAGCAAAGTGTCCTTCCTTTCCACACTCATAGCATCTTCCAATCTTCTTCTTCTTTGGCTTAGTGATGCTTTTGCGTTGCTTCATCTTCTCTTCAAGGAAGCCAATACCATTTCTATTTGTCTTCATCACGGTGTTCATGAGTAGCTCACTTTGAAGACATTGCCCCTTGGTGAATTTCTTCAACCCGGTGGTAAGGTGCTCCTTCTCTCTTTTGAGCTTGTCATTCTCTTGTTGGAGCTCTAATTGAGATGGTGTCATCTTGTAATCTCTCTCCATCTTCAATCTATTGTTCTCTTCTTTTAGCATGTCTAGCTCAAGTGACATGCTATAATCATCATCTTGGGTCTCAACAATGACTTGCTTTGTGGTTGCAAGCTTCTCTAGATCAACCTTGAGCTTTGCATTCTCATTCTTGATCTTGACATAATCATCATAGTGATCGGCCACAACCACATTCTTGCCCTTGCCACTAGCTCTTTGCTCATCATGCTCACTAACCAAGTCCTCACAAGATGTTGCTATGTCACACTTAACAACAAGGTTAGGAGCATCATGTGTCTCATGTGAAAGCATATCATAAGCAACGGTGAGAGCATCATAGTCAACTTTCACTTGAGTGTATTGTTCTTTGAGCAAAGTATAACTAGTGGTAAAGTCACTATGCATCTTATCAAGTTTTTCATTTTTAGCTTTGAGCTCTTTGTTAGAGGACTTGAGCTCCTTGATAGTGGATGACATAGTAGCAAGTTCATCTTTTAGCTCATCACTAGCATGAATAGCATGATCATATTTCTCAACAAGAGATTCATTTTCATCAACAAGCTTTTCATTTTTAGCTCTAGTCTTTCTTATGATTTTAGAGTAGTTGTTTAGCAATTTAACAAGCTCATCATAAGTGGGTGACTCAAATTCACCATCATTATCACTATCACTAGAGTCATCATCGCTTTGTACCTTTCGATCACCTTTAGCCATGAGGCATAGGTGTGTAGATGATGATGGTGACGGTGGTGGTGGTGGTGTAGAGGAGCCAATGACTAGAGCGGCCACCTTCTCCTTCTCATCATCACTATATTCACCGGATGAGCCACCGGAGGAGTCAATGTCGGTGAGCCAATCACCAACAATGTATGCTTTACCACCTTTCTTGTGGTATTGCTTCTTCTTGCCATCTTTCTTCTTGTAGGGCTTGTCATTCTTCTTCTCATCTTCACTTGATGAGTCATACTTCTTGCCCTTGTTCTTGTTCTTGTAGTTGTCCTTATTGGGCTTGGTGCATTGGTGGGCAAGATGGCCAAGCTCTCCACAATTGTAGCAATCCATTTCGGAGATTGGCCTCCTCTTGCTACTTGTGAAGAACTTCTTCTTTCTTGAGTCAAAGTTGACTCCATTCTTGTGAAGCTTCTTCAACATCTTGGTGGTTCTTCTCACCATGAGAGCGATATTGGAATCATCCTCTTCATCACTTGAGCTCTCATTATGCACCTCAATAGCCTTTGACTTGCCTTTCTTGTCATGGCTTGCTTTGAAGGCCAAGTCCTTCTTCTTGTCGGTGGAAGAGCCACCACTTGGTGTGATGTGCATGTACATCTCATGCGCATTGATCTTTCCCAAGATTTGAGTTGGTGTAGCGGTGGAAAGATCACCTTGATGTAGCACCGTCACAATGTGTCCATACTTCTCAATTGGAAGGACACAAAGAATCTTCCTCACAACATCGGATGGTTGCATTTGTGTGAGGCCAAGTCCATTGAGTTCTTCTACAAGGACATTCAAGCGTGAGTACATTTCATTTGCACTTTCATTAGCATGCATGTCAAAAGAATGAAGCTTTTGCATAACTAAATGATATCTCTCCTCACGCTCGCTCTTGGTCCCCTCATGGAGAGCACAAATGTTATCCCATAGATCATGGGCATCCTTGTGGTTTCGGACGCGGTTAAACACATCCTTGCAAATGCCTCTAAAAAGAATGTTTTCACTTCTCATTTTCTTCCTCATGTGGCGTGAGGCAAGTGCCCTCCTTGGGTTTGGGGAACCCGGTGATCGCGGCATTGCGGCATTTGACATCAACCGCTTCTAGGTACGATTCCATACGGATTTTCCAATATGGAAAGTCATCTCCCTCAAACATGGGAGGTGGTCCATCACCTCCGGACATCTTAACTCTAGGCGGTTAAGCCTAAATCGAGAGCACGAGGCTCCGATACCAATTGAAAGGATCAAGATGCCCAAGAGGGGGGGGGTGAATTGGGCTTTTCTAAAACTTCTTGCAAGAATTAAAACGTATCAAGCTCCAATTAACCCCCTAGTGTCTAGAAGTGTGTTTGACAAGAATCAACCGCACAAAAGATTATCGCTAAACCAATTCTACTCTAGCATGGCAATTCAACTTATGAAATAACAACAAGAAAATGCGGAATTGAATTGCTCAAAGGTAAATGCGTAGTAAAGAGAGTAGAGATGACACGACGATCTTTTTGCCGAGGTATCGAGGTGTCGGCACACCCCCCTAGTCCTCGTTGGAGCACCCGCGCAAGGGTATCGCTCCCCCTTGATCCGCGCAAGGATCAAGTGCTCACTACGAGCTGATTCTTCGCCACTCCGGCCCGGTGAATCGCTCGCTACCGGTCACAACTTGGCTTGGGTCATCCACAATGCCTCCGGATGATCACCAAGCTCTCCGATCGCCACCAAGCCGTCTAGGTGATGCTGATCACCAAGAGTAACAAGCAAGAACTCTCACTTGACCAATGCAAGGCTAATGAGATGGGTGGATGCACACTTGCTACTCTCTATTCACTAATGAGGTGTTTGATCACTCAATTATCAAATCTCTCAACCTCACTAGGCCTCTTGCACTCACTTGCAATCTCTATGTGTTTGTCAACCTTTCAAATGAGCAAGAGAGACACCATGAATGAGGGGGAGGCATATTTATACCCCCCAACTCAAATCATGCACGAAGGGGTAAGTCCAGCCAGTTTACGCACTGACCGGACGCACTGTGGGGTGACCGGACGCGTCCGGTCAGAGCCCAATGGCTACGTGACGTCTAGCCTGACACCTGTACGAAGCACTGACCGGACGCATCCATGCGTCCGATCACCACTGACCGGACGCGTCCGGTCATCAAATTTCCTCTCTGGAACCTCTCTGGACACGACCGGACTCACCCTCCTGGTGCGTCCGATCGATTGCCGAGGGTGAGTCCGGTCGCAACCAGACTTACCCCTCAGCGAGAGCTACTGACCGGACGCATGACCCAGCGTCCGGTCCCTAGGGTTCCAGCGTCCGGTCGCTATTTGAAGTCCAAAACGACTTCGGTTTGCGACGCTCCCTTCACGAACTTTCTTCCTTATGATCTTAGGGACCTTTCTAAGCTACCTAGGGCTTTGGTTAACAAGTGTGCACCACACCTAACTCAAAAGTCTCACCTAGGTCAAGCTACCCATTCAAACCCCTCTTTATAGTACGGCCAAAGGTAAAACAAAGACCTATGCTACTCTAAGTGTCCTTCAACACCAAATGACACTTAGAACTAGCCTATCACAGTCTTCGTCGTCCATCCTTTGAAAACCGAACGAATTCCATCAATAAGGGGACATGAATACCATAGTGTCCTCATGATCATCATTACCATGACCTAACTCAACTGTTTCTGCAAAACACACGTTAGTCATAGTAATTTACCGTTGTCATCCAATCACCGAAATTCACTGGGGGCCTAGATGCTCACAATCTCCCCCTTTTTGGTGATTGATGACAACCTCAAGTATGTTTGAAAGAGAGGTGAGGTTTTCAATAGCTTGGTTCATATAAGCATGTGACAATAAGATCAAAAGGGGTTAGGCATGCTTATACAAACCAAGTCCACATAAGTACTCAGCATAATAAGAATTAACACAAGCACTTATGAACAAGCTCATTTATCGGAGTATAAGTGCGGAAGCAAAGTAAATGAGCATAATCAAGTGACATGTAGAAAATAACGAGTGAAGCATAACATGTCATAACTGAGCATAAACGAGTGACATGGAGTATATAACAAGTGAAGCATAACATGTCACATCCAAAAGACATACACATATCGTACAAGTGCCAAAAGATAAACATGTATGCATATGAGTGCAAGATCACACAAAAGAACCGAGATCCTCTCACAGGCTCCCCCTATGTCTAACATACGCTCTCTCCCCCTTTGACATCAAGGACCAAAAACTAAGGGTCGGAAGGCGGGACGGGAGCAGACGAGTCGGGCGACGAGGTGCGCGGAAGAGTCTCAAACTGAGCAAGGTAAGCCTCCTCGTCGGACGACGAACTGTGAGCTGGCTGACCCTCGGACACTGAACGTGTAGGTGAAGCAGTCTGGGTCTGCTTAGCTGACTCTGGAGCGGCCTCTAGCGCTGGAAGCTCTGGCCGTGGAGGCTCTGTCTCTGGGAGAGGGTCCACGGTCTCGGTCGCGGCCACTGACACGGTCATCGAAGGCTCAGGCGCTGAAGTGACTGGCAAAGTCGAACTCTGAGAGACCGGTGGCTCGGACGACGCTACTGAGGAAGGGAATGTCTCTGTGGTACCAGTAGCGGGAGCAGGAGCTGGAGCTGAGGTCACCGGCAAGTGGAACTGAGGCGGGGTAGGCAGGCCGGTGAGCTCACTGAAAGAAGCCTCCAAACTCCTCGGGGTTGTTGGGTATTTTAAACGCACACAGAAAAATCCGCAAGCGCACGGATACCGATGTAGCTTTCACCCGAGAGTATTCCAGGGTATCGATTTCCACGGGGAACGTGAAGTGTACTAGAAGAATCAAGAACGTCCAAGAAAAGAATGATAATCTGGGTAGAGAGAGATCTTAGGGTTTTGTAAGGAGGTCTATCTAATTAAAGACTCACTATACTTTACTTACTTCAGGACATCAGAACACTAGCCACAGAAAGGGACGAGAAAGGGGCTAGGAAGCTCCGACTACGGTCCTACAAACACCAACCCGAACGTGGTGGACTACGTCGGCCGTCAGGGCTGTCACCACCTGGGGCTACCACAACTATCCGTGGGGCTGGGTGCAAACTCAGGTAAACCCTAGTCTAGACACCACGTCTAAACTAATGTCTACTACTCTAATTACATATGATAATTAGAGCACTCGATACGAGCGGAGGTCCAGTAAATAAAATAAAGCAAGAACTGAAATTAAATATAATACTTAGAAATAGTAAATGAGGAACCTGGAGATTACTTGAAGACGAACTAGATGCTGCACCAATACAATGTTGAGGAAGATCCGACAGCTCCGGTTCCTCCTCAGCTCTCTCCTTCTCCTCTCTCTAATCCGATCTCTAATTACAACTAGATGAACTAGACAACTAGAACTAGAACTAGAACTTGAAGAACTAGAACTAGATCTAATTCTAGATGAACTAGAAGAGATTCATCTAGAGGGACCTCTACTTCTAATTGAAACCCTAGTTTCTGATGTGGAGATGAATAATGAAGATGGAGATGCCTAGAGAGGGGGGTCTGGGGTTGCTTATATAGCCCGAGGTGGAGTAGGGGGCAAGGAATCGCCATGTCATCGATCCGCATCACGTTTATCGCCCAACGTTGGATCAAACCGACTTCGGGGACGGTGGAGATGCATCCTAGGAGGCGGTGGAAGAATGTTCCAGAAGGCAGAGGCGAAACGGGCTCTGTGGCCGACCGGTCGGTCTCCATGTGGGACCGGTCGGTCTGGCCCAGTGGGCCCACGTGGTGGCCCACCTCGTGGTGTCTTCTGGTGTCTTCTAGATCCTTCTTTTGCAGATTTCGATGCGAAATTAATATCTTTTCATCCGGGACTCTGAATATAGCAAATGATATGTCCGTTTCGATCGTCTCGACGAGCCCTTCGCAATGGTGCACTCCAATTCATCACTTGAGCTACTTTTATATGGTGAAATATTGATGTCCTACAAAACAAGTGAGAGCACCAAAACTCGTGGAACTTATTAGTTTCAAACCCTACAACTATGCTTTGTGATTCATTTAGTGCCATTTCATGCAATAGTTGATGGTTAATTATGAGCATTAGTGAGCGTCAACAAGTTCCCCCAAGCTTAACCTTTGCTAGTCCCAAGCAAAGCCAATCTCAACAATGGATCAGGAGTTGCTGCAATATCTGTATTTCTTAATAAGCACACAAGCATTTAAACAAAAGTTCTCATTTGGATTAGAAAAAGATATCATATTATTCATCACGGGGCTTAGTACTTTACCTTGAATCCTGAGTAATTGAAAGATAGAATGATCGAATCAAGCACTATGTCTCTTGCTCTGTTACTTCACCTTTATCCCGGAGTTTTATGAATTTTCAGAAAAGATTAAAAACATATGTTGTCAAATTAAACAATGGATCCAAAGAGAAAGTCAACCATACCATTGAATCGAGAAGTGCATGTGTATGGAAAATGGAGTCGGATGCTCTTTTGAAATATATCACTCTCTTCTGTTTATTAGAAACACATGGCTATCAGGCTAATTCTACTGACGGGCACATGCCCATTTTTTTCTGATATTCTCTTTTTTTGAGGTTCCAGACACTTGTCCCTTTTTATTTCCTCAGGATCTATCTTTTTGAGGTTTCAGACACTTGTCCCTTTTTATTTCCTCGTATATATATATATATATATATCTTTTCTTTCAATAGCCACATGCTTCCAACAAACTTTTGAGAGGATAACAATAGATAATCATGAGCATTTATATGGAGGATGGATGAAATGTGTAAGTGATCTCAATTCAATAGCATGATAACTTCTCATAGGGTCAACAAAGCTTAATTTAAGTCAATGCCATTATTAGTCATATTAATATTGGAAACTCTCCGGAACTCTAGTGTTGTTTTAGAACAAGATAATAGTAGCTCAGATCATCACATATCATATCTGTCAATTACCTAGACTCTGGATCAAGCATTTGCTACCCATATATTTAATTTTTTTTTAAGCATCATTATTAATCAGGAGAACTCATGCTTTGAAGGCTAGGTACTTGAAAGGAATTAGATAGAGCAACTATTCATCATTTCCATGTAAAAGATTAGAGAGAGAGTTCTTCTTTTATTATTAACTTCTTAAAACACACTTATTACAAATAACTAAGATAGTGAATAAGACATACCTGGATTACGAAGATAACAGAGGTGCGTCTCCCCAAGCCGGTTCCCTTAATAGCGTTGAGCCTTCATGTGCCCATATATATTTTTTTTCTTTTTAATTAATGGTGAGCCTTCATGTGCTCACATTTTTTTTGTATATTTTTTTAGATTTATGTATAGAAAGAAAACTTAAGAGGATACTTACTTGGATACATGTGAGGGTGCCTCACCCAAGCTGGATGTTGACATAGTCGTTCGATCTTGTAATGCAGCGGACTGGTGGTGGAAATGTGTTTCCTCTGTCGGAGCTTTGATTGATGTTGATGGTTGTGGAAACAGTGCTCCAACAGTGGATAGAACATCCACTTGCTCGTCAACTTTTCTTGGTCTTTCAATCCTGTGAAACTCAAATAGACAACAAGACTTGTGGAACAGATTAAGCGTTAGTGGTTGGCCACTTAGGCCTTAGTTGTCTAGAATTTCAGTAAGATCTCTTTCTCAATATTTTTGTATTTTATATTTTTATGATGCAAGAGAAAATGCACAGGATGAATGCATGCATATTTATTTTTATTATTTTTATGCCACCATGATGAACATTCCCGTGGGTTTTTACACACCATAGAATTATTCACATGGGGCTTCATAGTTTATGATGTAGTGTAACAAATGCAATATTTTTATTTTCCTTTCTAATGCAATGTAGAAATTAAAATGTTTGTGAATTAAATATGATGATGCAATGATTAAATATGATGATGCAATAAATAACTAAGAATTAAATATGAGAAATATGCAGGAAAATAAATATGAGGATAACTACCAATTTTTACCTTTTGGCGAAGGTTCGGATATTTAGGTCCGACGAACCGGACCTTCCCTTGGTTCAGACCTCCCAAGGTATGTCAGGCGTTTGGAAAGTTGTTATTGATTGTACCTCTGAGGTGCAGACTTTTTCTTCCATACTTTCTTGGTCTGAGTCTTCACTTCCTGTGGTTCACTGTCTTGAGGTTTTTCTTCTTTCTTTTCTGGGACAGTGTCGATAGCTTCTTCTTCGTGATTGGCCTCTCTATTGTTGATAGGTTGTCTTCTTTGGCATTGAGAGTGGCGTCTTTCACTTCTGTTCTTCTTAGGTGCTTCATTGGGCATGTAGCTGATGAAGTTGTATCGTGCCTTTTCTCCAGGAAAGTGAAAATGGATTTCCTCTTGTAGATGATTGTACTTGTAGCGTAGAGGAATGGTCTTCCTTGGATGAGGTGGACATCATCGTCTTCTCATGTCGAGGATCAAGAAGTCTGTGGGGACTTCATGACCTCTAATTCTGACTACGACGTCTTTCATCATTCCTTCTTGTTTATACCTCTTGATATGGTGTCACTCCTGTTATTTGTTCGTCCAGTAGTTTGAAATGAAGCGTTAATTGTGGACGCTGGCAGCATCATGCTCAGTGTGCATGTTCTTATAGATCTAGGACCTTCACTCTGTAGAATTTGGGAGTGACAAACTTCTCCATGTTTTGCTGAAGAGTGTGTCCTGCTCATAAAGTCAAGGTAGAGATCAAGTGCATGGGCTCTGTTGGTGGAAAAACACCAACAAAACCAAAAGTTTTGTTTATTCCCCTCTAACCTTAGGCACATTGCATAAGACAAACTTGTTGTTTATGTGTCCTCTTCAATCTTAACATGAGTGATAGGATCAGAGGATGAGCATGAAAGTAGCATCTTAAAATATTTAACAGATCAGATTGTTTAACCCAAGGAAGGATAATCTATGCATAATGTGTCGATATTTTCATGATTGTAATATATCATCTTCCAAAGGTTATATGCATAACATTTTTGCTCATTGGTTAAGAGAGTAAAGCTAGGAACAAAGAGTAAAGAACTGAACATGTTGAGTTGATTAGGTTGGATCAATTAATGTGCTACTAAAACATGTTTGGTTCTTATTTATGCACATACCAGAATTAAGGAGAAGCTTTTAAAGTGATGGTCACATACCTTGAGATGTTACCTTTATCATTGAAGAGTGATGTGTCGAACCACCTTGTGGAAGCTTCTCTTGTCTGGCTGGATGTTCTTCATGAATAGCTTGTCTTCTCTTGCTTATCTCATAGTGAGCCAGCTGAGTCTTGTCCTCAACAGATCCAAATGATGGAGACTTTGTCAACTATTTTCTTGATTTGTAGGCTTAGGTACTGTCTCTCCATCTTCTACTTCTTGTGGTGCAGTGGCTTCATCCTTTATGATATCCCCTTAATTCCTGGCAGTTGGTTCTTCCTTTGTCGATTGAGTCAACGTCTTCTCTTGGTTTTCTTTGGCTGTTCATAAATGGTGTAATTGTTGAAGAGGTAGTAAACCTTTTGGTCAAAGATCCAAAAGTGGATTTCTCTAGTTCCGACATAGATGACAACATTGAAGGTTTTCAAGAACGATCTTCCAAGAATGAGTGGTGGATCATATTCTTCTTCTTGATTGGGATAGCGTCCAGTGGCCTGTACTGATCAAAGTGTTGAAGCTGGATTTCTCCGTCCTCCCCTTTAAGCAGATCTAGACAACGGAATTGTGTCTCCCCCAAGCTGGCTTGTGAGGAAGGTGGATGCCCAAATTTCTTTAACAACATGTTCATGTGTTGAATTTGTAGACCTTGGTGTTGTTGAAGTTGTTCCACTTCATCCCCCAAACTAGCTCTTGTGTTAGAAGACAAGATAAGTTCTCACTGCTTGTGTTTGTACTGTTTGATTTGAGGGTTCAGAGACGAGTGCCCCCAATGATGGTCTCTGTCTTCTAGTGGCCCAACTTAGACTTGTTCATCTATTTCCATGGAGTGAGTGCTTTGATTGTAGGTATTGTTTTGTGGCACTCATCTTTTGTCTTGTTCTACGGATCTCATTTCTATGTCTCCCTTGCGCAAGTTATTGAAATTCATGTGTCTCTTCTTCTCCAAAGTGAGTTCATCTCAGGACTATCCCAAATTGGTATTGAAAGTTTTCCTGCAGGGGTTAGTCCAACAAAATATCCAACATCCACTATAGCATACTATCGGCTCAAAAACCAACCTAGACACCACGTCTAATTTGATTTAGGAAGGCGTTTCAACCTAAGCACCATGCTTAATTTAAAAGCCTTTGAACGCAAGATCATCACTCCTAAACTAGGCACCACGCTTAATTTAAGAGATGTATGAAAGTACTTCAAACCTAAACATATATTATAGCAAATGAGAGTAGCATTAAAGCATTAAAGAGATTTACTCAAATGGTGATGAGAGAACATGATTAGTGTATAGCACATGAGCATGTCTTAAAGGTAGGGGCAACCAACATAGCAACATGGTAAGAGATGTTCTTACAAAGTGTATCCCCAAGCTTAGATTTGTAAAAATCAAGATTGGATGAATGTAATTCAATGTTGCATGATGATTAGTTGGACATACCTTGTGTTTGTCGTTCCTTCGAACATTTTCGCTCCAAACCTGCAAAGGTTAGTGACAAGAATACCCGAAGGAATATTTTAACAATTATATCCCTATGCTCATTACACAAGTGCAACAGAAAGGTGAACACTGATCTGAAAAGAATGCTTGTTTTAGGACACTGAGCTTGTCTTTTGGGAAACCTTCAAGGTGTGATTTTTGGTGAAGTGGTTTCCCCTCCAACACCAACTTTAAGAGCACAACGAGATCTACAACATTTGTGAAAAACATATGCATCTACAACCACCCTTTTGAAGTTTTTGTAAATAGAAAGTGTGAGGGGGTTGAATATCTCGAGTGTGGCAATGTTAGACAGACCAATTGAATCAGGAGATGTCTCATATGAGCATGGATTTAAAGAGGTGTTTATGAAGTAGCTTCCATGCTCTTTGATATCATCTTCCTTGATTTCAGAGAAGAACACCAAAGGATGGGGTTTATCATTTTCTAAAATGTGGGGTGTTTTCTCTAGAGAAGGTTCTATGACAACCAAATTATTAGAAGGATTTGAAGGAATTTCAAATTTGGTCGTGTGTTCCTCCTCGTGTTGGTCGGGGTTAGGCTTGACTTCGTCTTCGGGGAATTCATCAAAAATGCTAGTGTATGTGGTGTTTTCAAGGATTTTCTCAAGGATGGCTTTCCCTTCACTAACAGTTTTATGAGTGAATGATCCTCCCGAAGAGGTATCAAGAAAAAGGGTAACTTCTTTGCTAAGACCATAATGAAAATGTTGTAAAATAACGTCCTCAGTCAAAGAAAGATCTGGGCCAGTGTTGACAAGGCTCATAAATCTAGCCCAGGCTGCTCCTAGTGTCTCCTTCTCTTTTTGTTTAAAGGTAAGAATTTCTATTTGAAGGGCAGTGGTTCGAGACAGAGGGAAGAAAGCAAGACAAAATTTGTCTCGAAGTTCATCCCAGTTTCCATCTACTCCTCTTATGTTATGAGCATACCACTGTTTCGCTCTTCCAAAAAGGGAGAACGGAAACAATTTCCATTTAATGGTCTCTTGTGTCATGCCAGCAATAAACAAGCAAGAACACAATTGCTCAAATTCACGAAGGTGGGTGTAAGGATTCTCGTCTTCTAGCCCAGAGAAGGGTTGCTCCCGAACCATGGCTATAAAGTAGGGACGAATTTGGTAGCCATCAGTAAGAATAGGATGTGATGATGGTGGTGGCTCCAACAATTCGCCCTTTGGAGCGGAGTATTTATAGATAGGAGTGGAATTCATGTGGTAAGAAGTGCGGTGGTGAGGTAAAGGCGGTGGTAAGAGAAAAAGGTGGTAAAAGAAAAGAAACACGGACGACTTGGTGCGGATACATGGGTGTATGCCGAGTCTCTGAGTGATGAGTGATTGTCAACTGGGATGATGCGCATGTTCTTTGGCTTGTGTTGTGCAGGTGTCGAGCACGGAAGCAGTGATCAAAGGCGAGGTGAAGGTCAAGTAGAGACGTGCCGTGCCGATGGACCGGGAGTGGCGAAGGGCGGACGTGAGGCTTGGACTGAGGGACCAGAGGCCCGAGGATCAGCTGTGGTGGCTGACAGCCTGTGGCAGCGACGAGCAAAGACTTGCGGTCATGTGTTGCCTGAGTCGTGGACTTGGGGACACGTGTCGGTGGACGGGGTGCAAGGGAGGTGCATCCCATCTACGATGTCGGTTTGGTGGTAGAGCCAGGGAAAAACCATCGGGTGGACGGTTTCCAGGTTTGGGCCTCAAAACCTGGGTGCGGATGGTTTCCGAGTTTGGCCACAAAACTTGGGCTGAGGACAGTTTCCAGGTTTGGGCCTCAAAACCTGGGCGCTGAGGGTTTGCTGAGTTTGGCCTCAAAACTCAGATGCTTGGTGGGCTGGTTTCCCGGTTTGGGCCTCAAAACTGGGGGTTGGCTAGAAAAGGCTGGTTTCCCGGTTTGGGCCACAAAACCGGGGGTGCAGAGCGAGGGCGGCACGTGGTGGCAATCGGGAGGTTGCGTCGAGGCAACGCTACGAGTTGTGCGGGCGTGGCCGTCGGATACACCTACCACCGAGTTGGTCCAGAATAACCTTAGGGTTTAGCTGGTTCGCTCTGTAAGTAGTTAGGGGTAGAGTGGGAATTAGGAATAGGTTAGAATTAAGATAAATAGGGGGAGACACCCACCTCCCCATTCATCTCAGTTAGTCATTTGCTCTTTGCTTCTAGGGTTTCCTGCTCTCCCAATCCCCTACTGTAGCTAGCTGAGATCCGCAGAGAACCATACCTCTGTGTACTGGAGATTTTGAGGAAGTGAGGCCGTAACCTCACTGTTGTAGCGTGTGGTAGCCACACGGTTGCAGATCGATGTGTTGATTCGCGTTTTGATTCGTGTTCTTCGCGTTCTTCGTTTCTCCGCAATTTTCCCGTCACTCGATCTCCCTCTCTAGTGCGTCTTTGCGAAATCCGTTTGAATCAACTTGTTCGTATTTGAAAGGAGATCATTTCCACCGAAGGAATTTATCTATCTCCTTACGAACAAGTAGATCGAGTTGATTTCGTTTTCATGGCGCTTTTTGGTTCATCCTCTTCCCTTTTTGATTTCCCGGTGATTGACTCGATTTGAGCGGATGATTTCTTGGGGATAGTCTCCTAACTACTCCGTGATCATCCTCTCCAAGTTTGGGAACGTGGGATTGTGAGTTGATTCGATTTGGGATTGATTTGGGTGAAGGGCGAACAAAATCGCCCTCCCTGAGTGACCGCAGACAGTCCGCCACTCAGGGCGCGGACAGTCCGCGCATCGGGATTCAGCCGAGCAGTGGCTGCGTGTCTCGGTGAACAGTGCTGAAACTTGACCGGCGGACAGTCCGCCGTTGTGTTTGGTGGACAGTCCGGGAACGTCCAGGGACGTTGCAGCAACCTTGCTATTTGGCGAGTTTTGCCGGCGGACAGTCCGCCACTCGCTCGCGGACAGTCCGGGACCGTACCGGCGGACAGTCCGGGAGTTGGCTGTGTCTTCCGGCTTAG
This sequence comes from Coix lacryma-jobi var. lacryma-jobi, assembly GCA_009763385.1. Lineage (NCBI taxonomy): Eukaryota > Viridiplantae > Streptophyta > Magnoliopsida > Poales > Poaceae > Coix > Coix lacryma-jobi. The sequence goes on along the minus strand of CM019822.1, from coordinate 141,214,157 downwards.
TGCATTTGCTCTCCCACCTTGTTCGTTTGGTTTCCGGACTTCACGTTTGACCCTAGAGTTGACCAAGGAACCTCTCTAGGTATCTTTGCTACTTGTTAGCATAGGTATTTAGGAGTTTCTCGACGTAGCCGACAATCTACGTTCGGGACTTGGTTTTTGGGGTTGTGTTCGAGCCGGAGCTTTTGACATTTGGTTTGCTATCTTCTTGTGGTGTCTCGCTGTGATCCTAGGGATCATCCACCCTCTTCCAAGGGTCGTGGGCATCACGGTTTCGGTCGCAGTTTCTCGGGGTTGATTTTGGGACATTTGGCCAAAGTTTCGAGAGAAATTTTTGAGCTCCCATTCACCCCCCCCCCCCCTCTGGTCGCCTTGCTAGTGCTTCTCGGTCCTTCAATTGGTATCGGAGCGGGTTAAGGATCTTCCACCTTAGCCGGTTCCAGATCCACAGAAGGCGACATGGATCGCGGCGTGGGCAAACCGCCGTTTTTCGATGGGACAAACTATGCGTATTGGAAGATACGCATGTCGGCCTATCTGTAGAGTTTGGGTGCTTCCATCTGGGATATTTGCAACTCTGCCGATTACGTGGTCTTGGCTGCTCCTGTCTCTCAGCTTCAGATCGATGAGCACGATGCCAATAGCCGAGCCCGTAATGCTCTTTTCTCATGCTTGAGCATGAGTGAGTTTGATCGTGTTTCTCACCTCGCTACGGCTCGGGAGATTTGGGCTACCCTCATGCGTTTCCATGAGGGAACCTCTCAAGTCAAAACCTGACTCTACGAGTCATTTAAGCGAGAGTATGAGAACTTTAGACATATGCCTGGCGAGAGCATAGAAAGTTTATTCGCTCGCTTTCAGGTGATTGTCAACAGGATGAGGGCTAACAAGGAGTTGTTGCCTTTCGACGATCATGAGAGGGCTTTGAAGCTTTTGCATACTCTTGATCGGTCGGTGTGGGACTCCAAAGTTCAGGCGATCATCGAATCACCGAACTATGAGACCCTCACTTGCGACGAGCTCTTCAGTAAGCTCAAGTCCAGTGAGATTGATGCCATGGCGAGGGCTTCTTATGAAAATCCTTCTGGCCCGTCGATGGCTTTGGTTTCTGGCTCTTCTGCTAACCCCTCTGGAGGTTTTGCTCTTTCGTCTCTCTTTTCTGTCATAGAGGACCAGCTGGAGTCTTTGGGGGATGACGAGTTGGCAATGCTCGCCAACCGGTTCTCGCGGTTTCACAACAACCGCATGAACCGTCGCCGCGGAGGAGGACGCTCAGGATGCTATGAGTGCGGCGACCCCGATCACTTCATCGCCAACTGTCCCAAGAAGAAGCATTCATCTGGGAAGGGCGATCATGGGCACAAGTACGACTCCGGCAAGCGCAAGGAGAAGTACGTCCCCGCGAGGCACAAGCGGAGGGGCGGCTTCGACAAGGAGTACATCAAGAAGAAGTACTTGGAGAAGGCCCAAGCTGAGCAGCGTGCGTTCTTCGCCACGCTCAGCGACGTCGACGGCTCGGATGACGACTCCGCTTGCTCAAGCGACGACGAGTCCGAGAAGAAGAAGAGGATCGAGGACAAGCTGAACGGCCTCTGCTTCTTCGCCGACGACGACGGCTTCTGCACCATGGCTCTCGACGGCGAGCTGGTGAACTCCCCTCAGAACGACAACGACGACGACGACACCTCCCAGGTATCTCTCACCCACGATGAGCTTTTTGCTGAGGTTGAGAAGCTTACTGCCGCCTTGCTTAGTCAGGATAAGCTGCTTAGGCGTGCCGCTAGAGAGCGCAAGGAGTTTAGGCAGAAGTGGGATGATACGGTGAAGGAGCTTGATTCTGTCAAGTCCACCGTAGTTGTTACAGATGAGGAGGAGTGCGAGGCGTGCACCACGCACATGACTGATCTTCTCACTTTGAGAAGTAAGTATGTTGCGTTGGTAGGAGAGGTGGATGAGCTCCGGGCTAGGCCCATGCTGTTGGGTGCGTGCAAGACTTGTCCTGTCTTGCAATCCGAGTTGGCAGAGAAGAATGCCAAGATTGTGTCTCTTGAGGAGGCCAGCTCGGGTAGCACTTGTGTGACTAGGTGCGCTTTGTGCGAGGGTTTGGAGATGGAGATTGCCAATGTGAAGCATGACAAGATGCAAACCGAGGAGGAAAACACATACCTTCGGACCATCTTGTCATGGGTGTCTTGTGGTGAGCCACAGCTCGGGATGATGATCTCCCAATTCAAGCGAGCTGCTGGAGGTCCCGGTGTAGGTTTTGCTCCGGGTGTTGATGTCTCTGCTTTTGGGAAGATTGGAGAGTCGAGTGGTTTGAACCCGAGTGAGAAGCCAAACTCCACCACTACTCCCAAACTAACCAAGCTTCCACCCAAAGAGCCTCTCAAGCCTAACACCAAGGATGGGGTGTTTGAGGAACCTCCGAGAGCTCCAACCAAGAACCAAGTGTGGCATCCCAAACCCAACCACCTGAAAAACAAGCTTGATGCTATGCCACCTATCCAGGAGGAATTGCCACAGAAGGGCAAGGTGATCCACACCCACAACCGTGAGTACCAACAACCCCCTTTGAGAGCGGTGAGGTACCACTGTGAGCACTGTGGGAGAGATGGACACTTGAGCGAGTTCTGCTTTAGGCGCAAGAGAGAGGCGCGCCGTGCTAGGGAGATGAACAACCCGGACATGTACCATCTTTTCCATGATGTACATGCGCTGAATGTTCAGAGGAGAGCACCGAGACGTGCTGCTAGGCACAGAGGTCCAGAACCTCAAGTTCCCAGACCTAGGCAGCAGAGAGCTCCGAGGAGAGACGCTAGGCCTAGAGGTGTTGAGCCTCAAGTCCCTAGGCGTAGGCCTCGTAGAGAGCGTGCCCGGCGGGAGCCTGCAATTGTAGGCTATGGACCCCGTGGCGGTGGCTTTGTAGTTGAGCGTTTTCCCCCACCGCATTTTGAGTATCGCGATGGACACTCCTCCCTTAGCGGACCACGTTTTCCTCAACGTGGTGATCGCTCCTCCCGTAGGCGTGCTAGGAATGGTTTTTCTGCTAACCGTTCTTTTGAGCAGCCGGCCCAACACTGGTATTCCCCTTACTTCACTAACCCCAGTGTTGGACCGTATGCTCACCCTATGTCTTTTTATTGATGTAGGTAAAATGATTGGAGAACGTTTGGTTGGTGGATTCCGGGTGTTCGAGGCACATGACCGGAAACGCCAAGTGGTTCTCCAGTCTTAGTCCGGTCACCGGAAAGGAGTATATCACCTTCGGCGACAACAGCAAAGGTAAGGTGCTGTCTCGTGGGTCTGTGCGAGTTAATGAGCACTTTGTGTTGCGCAATGTTGCTCTTGTTTCTAACTTGCATTTTAACCTTCTTTCTGTTTCGCAACTCTTTGACGACGACTATGAGATTCATTTTAAACCGAATCTCAGTCGCATTTTGGATCCTCAGGGCAATCTTGTTTGTGTGATTTCGCCCTTTGGAAAAGTCTTTCGTGCGGATTTCTCGGAGTCGTTTGGAATTTCTCGTTGTCTTTTGGCTGGACCCTCCTCCTCTGATCTTTGGAAGTGGCATAGGAGACTAGGTCACCTGAGCTTCGACTTGCTTGCAAGGCTTAGTTCACTTGGCTTAATCCGAGGATTGCCCAAGTTATCCATGGAGAAGGATCTTGTTTGCCATTCTTGTAGACATGGGAAGATGGTAGCCGCTCCCCACCATCCAGTGACTCAGGTCATGACTAAGCGCCCTGGAGAGCTTTTACACATGGACCTTGTTGGTCCAGCTCGGGTGAGCTCGGTTGGGGGGAAGTGGTATGTGCTTGTTGTTGTCGACGATTTTTCGAGATATTCGTGGGTTTTCTTTTTAGCTGAGAAAACTGAGACTTTCTCCTTTGCTCGCAATCTGATTTTGCGTCTTCAGAATGAGTTCCCTTTGAACTCTATGCGAGCAATTCGGAGTGATAATGGTTCCGAATTCAAGAATTCGGATTTTGAGAAGTTTTGTGACTCTTTTGGGTTAGAGCATCAGTTTTCTTCCCCCTACACACCGCCTCAGAATGGTGTTGTAGAGAGGAAGAATTGGACCCTTGTAGAGATGGCCAGGACGATGCTCGATGAGCATAGGACTCCTAGGCGATATTGGGCCGAAGCTATGAACACTGCATGCTATATTTCCAATCGCATTTTTCTTCGAGCTTTCTTGAAAAAGACCTCTTATGAGTTGCGTTTTGGAAAACTGCCCAAGGTGAGTTATTTTCGAGTTTTTGGTTGCCATTGTTTTATACTCAAAAAGCGCAACCTGGACAAGTTTGAGTCTCGTTCTTCTGACGGTGTGTTTTTGGGTTATGGCACTCACACTCGAGCTTATCGTGTACTTAACCTTGACACTAACCGAGTCATGGAGACATCCGATGTCACCTTCGACGAGACCATGGTTTGTCCTTCTTCTCGTTTTGAGCGTGCAGGTGATCATGAGGTTGGCGAACCTCTTTTCGATGATGAAGAAGAAGGTGCTGAAGGGATAGCGGACCCAACACCTCCTCCACCTGCTGTGCCGCAAAGAGCGGCCTCTACGACGACTCATGGCCCCGACACATCGTCTTCCTGGGGGCCATGGGATCTGCCACCCCGAGCGGTACCCTTTGTACCCGGGGAGGCACCAGCTGCTGTTGAGGGGGAAGCCACTTCGGCAAGGGAGGCGCCATGACACATTCAGCGCCAGCACCCGCCTCAGCAGATGATCGGCAGCATCGATGAACGCGTCACCCGGTCAAGGCAAATCTCTCACTTTGCTCATTCTGCATTTGTTGCTGATTTTGAACCCCGGGATGTTGGACACGCTTTGACGGATCCTGATTGGGTCAATGCCATGCATGAGGAGCTTGAGAACTTTGAGAGAAATCGGGTTTGGGTTCTAGTGTCTCCACCTTCTGAGTGTCATCCAATTGGGACAAAATGGGTTTTCAAAAACAAACAGGGAGAAGATGGCCATGTTGTGAGAAACAAGGCCAGACTCGTAGCCCAGGGATATAGTCAGAAGGAGGGGATAGACTATGAGGAGACATTTGCTCCTGTAGCACGTTTGGAGGCTATTAGGATACTCTTGGCTTTTGCTGCATCCAAAGGTTTCAAACTTTTTCAAATGGATGTCAAGAGTGCCTTCTTAAACGGCTACATAGAAGAGGAGGTGTATGTTAGACAACCCCCCGGTTTCGAAAATCCCAAGTTTCCAAACCATGTCTTTAAACTTCACAAAGCTTTGTATGGTTTGAAACAAGCCCCTAGAGCCTGGTATGATAGGTTGAAAACCTTTTTGCTTGCTAAGGGTTTTAAAATGGGATGTGTAGATAAAACGCTCTTTCTCCTCAAGCAAGGCAGTGATACTCTCTTGGTCCAAATTTACGTGGATGATATCATTTTCGGTGGTTCTTCTCACGCTTTGGTTGCCAAGTTCGCAGATACTATGAGCAGGGAGTTCGAGATGAGCATGATGGGCGAGTTGACGTTTTTCCTCGGGTTGCAAATCAAGCAAACCCGGGAAGGAACGTTTGTGCACCAGGGCAAGTACACCAGAGACATCCTGAAGAAGTTCGACATGGGTGAGGCCAAGCCTCTTCCAACACCCATGGCGACCACGACGGCCCTGGATGCGGAGAAGGAGGGAGAAGCAGTGGACCAGAAGGAGTACCGGAGTATGATCGGGTTGCTGCTGTACCTGACGGCGACACGCTCGGACATCCAGTTCGCGGTGTGCCTCTGCGCGCGCTTTCAGGCGTCGCCGCGCACCTCTCACCGTCAGGCGGTCAAGCGCATTATGAGGTACTTATCCTTTTCTCCAGAATTCAGGATTTGGTATTCTGCTTCCTCCACTCTTTCCCTTTGCAGTTATTCCGATGCCGATTTTGCTGGTTGCCGTATTGATCGCAAGTCCACTTCTGGGACTTGCCAGTTTATTGGTTCTTCTCTTGTTTCGTGGTCTTCTCGCAAGCAGTCTAGCGTCGCCCAGTCTACCACGGAGGCTGAGTATGTTGCTGCGGCTAGCTGCTGTTCCCAGATACTCTGGATGATGGCCACTTTGCGTGATTTTGGTCTGAGCTTTTCTCGTGTTCCATTGCTTTGTGACAGCACGAGTGCGATTAGCGTTGCTAAGAACCCCGTGCTTCACTCGAAGACAAAACACATTGATGTGCGCTTTCATTTTCTGCGAGACCACTATGAGAAGGGTGATATCGACCTTCGCCATGTCGATACTCATCATCAGCTTGCTGATATTTTTACCAAACCTTTGGACCAATCAACCTTTAATCGGTTGAGAGGTGAGCTTGGTGTGTGTTTCCCCTTTCCCCTTTTAGATGGGGGAAACACTTTGGATTTTGTATGATACACTGACTTTTTGATTTCAGTTGTTTTTGCTTCTTTTTGATTTCTTCGTGCATCTTTTGCATCTCAGCATACGCTTTTACATTCTGAGCTTCATGTGTATAATCTGAAGAATGTAACTATGCTCTGTGTAGTTTTTGCTCCAATGCTTTATGTTGATGTTGTAGCTTATGCTCCTTCTGATCACTAGTGCATACTATGAGCTGAGCTATTTTTGAATGGTGAATTTGATAATGAACTTAAAACTTGAAAATGTTCACCATTGAGATATGCAACGAGCATGTGTAGGATGTGTTGAAGTCACATGTGCTTTTCATATATGCTAGGTTGCTATGTCTCTAGTGTTGAGTCATTCACTTGCTTGGTATGTCATATTCTGTTTAAAATCTGAACCAAGTTAAGTGAATTGGAAAGATCGAGATGGGTTTGCTTGTTAACACCTCACAGTTTCGAGACTGTTTCTCATTGCACTTTGAGTTAAACTTGAGCTGTGTAGTGTATGACCGAAACTGTTGCTTTAAGCTTCTGATTGCTTATGCATAGGCTTCGCACAGTTGGAAAGTTAGGCAATAACAAGCATTCAACCTCTCGCAGTCACATGCTGTTTTCTGAACTTGTGTAATTTCACCGCTGCAACTCCGATTAAAATCTGAAATCACAAGTATATGCCTAGATTGATATCTGTAACACCCTAAAAATTTTCTCCAAAACAAAATAGGTGGAAAATGATTTAATTAGGTTTTTGTGAGCATTTAACCTAGGGGTTAAATAATTTTTGTTGAATTAAAAATTAATGTGGCAACAAGTTTTGCATTCATGCTGGTGCATTATATTTATTGAAGTGACTGTGTTTTGTCAAAATTTAGTTTGAATTCAAACTCCTTTTGGAAATGTTTTGAAAAGCCTTGAAATAAATTGAAAAGCTCTTTCTTTTTCTCCCTCCTTCCCTCCCTCGTTTCGGCCCAGGCGGCCTGGCGGCCCAACCGCCGGCGCGCCCCTCCTTTTCCCCTCTCCTCCCCGCGCTGGGCCGCTCCGTCCCCTTCTCTTCGCTGCGCGGCCCGTGGGCCGGCCTGCTCGCCGCGCCCGCGCAACCGTCGGCCCGCGCGCGCGCTCCCTCCCCTCCTCTCTCTGACGCCGCTGCCCCACGCGTCAGTCCCCTTCTCTTCCCCTCCGCGCGTCCCGCGCTGCGGCGTGCAACCGCCTGCCCCGCTCGCCCCGCTCCTCGTCGTGCCCCGCGCCCACGACCCCGTCTCCGCCCGAGCATATAGCGGACGCGCCCGCACCCGCTCCTCCTGTTCCCCCCTCCCTCGCTCGCACCCGCTTGCACGCGCAGCAGAACCAGAGCACCAGCGCCGCCACATCTTGCCATCGCCCGCCGCCGTCGACCGTCGTTTTGGCGCCGTTCCGGCCGGTTTCATCTTCCCCCGAGCTTCGCCGCGTCGTGGTGAAGCCTCCGAACCTTCTCCCTCTCTCTTTAGTGCTCAGTTTCGCCCTAACCGCCGTACTCCGCGAGCAGGTGCCGTGTCGGTCGCCGTGCTCCGCCGTTCGCCGCGGACCGCCTCCCCAGAGCCGTCTCCGCCACTTCGTTCCGCCTCGGTGAGATCCCCTTGCACTCCGCTACCCCTCCGACCGCTTGGTTTGGTCTGTGATGGAATCTATGCCCGAGTCCGTGAGCTCGGTTGCTCCGGCCATGGCGTGTGCGCGCCCGGCGTCGCGACGCGACTGCGACGTCGCGGCCAGTGCGCGCCGTCGGCACCCGCTGTGGCCTTGCTGGCCGGAACCTAATCCCGTCCGCCAACGCTCGATCCAACGGCCCTGGATGGTCGATACCCCTTCGGGGTGATCTTTGCTAAAGAGACCCCGAGGAAAACAGGAATCAACCCGCACTCCCTTTTCCACTATTCCCTGTGCCTTATAAAACTTGTAACCAGGCCCCTGTGTTTCGGTGAAAATGAGGCGCAGTCCAGCCGCCGGCTGGATTTGTTTTAAATTCAATTTAATTTCGGTTTTAAATTCTATTGCAATTCAGTCTATTTACAGAAATGCCACTGTTTTGTTTTGCTTATAAAATTCACGTTTTAGCTCCGATTTGATCCGTTCAAATTGCGTTAGCTTCGTAATTTAGTGCTCTATCCGTTTATGTCCCTGTTGGTCGGTTTTGGACAGTTTAGATGTAGGGTCCAAGTTAATCTTGTTTAGGGCTTTATATATACCGTTTCGGCCGTATCTTTCACGCCGTAACTCCGTTTTCGATGAACCAAAACTTGTTGTGATCGTAGAGATGTGTACTTCTGTTTTATCAAAGTTTTATTTCAGTTTAATACTGTTTGGTGTATTGTTCTAATAATAGCTCTGTTTGCATCGTGTATGTTTGCACCTGTAATGCGTGGTGATGTTGTGATCGAGTAGACGGTGAGTCGGTGTGGTACGACCAGGACCCCTCGTTCAGTGACCAGCAGGAAGATCAACCTTTCGACAACCAAGGCAAGTTAGCATGGGATCTCCTTGTTTACCTATACACTTTACTTTAATCACTCATTTATGCATGTGTTCAAATGAGCAACCTTAGAAAACCCACTTAGCTTTTTGATCTGTGATGCTCTTGTTCCCGTGGGATATATGCATGTGGGTAGTTTTGCTAGTGCTAACTGACTTATAAACTATCCAGTCTAATGATGAATATGTTCCCATGATGATACATGTTAAACGGTTAATAAAACTTGCTGTTAGCAAAAGCTGGGATTGACAGTGCTACCATGAGTGCTATATGGCTCTGGTTTTAGCTCAGTAAACTGGACCTTGTCTAATATGGCAGCGGTGACCCGAAAGGGCGCAAAAGGGGCTTGCCACTTTGGGTGTAGGGCTGCTCCTGTTTCTATGTGTATAGCTGCGATGGCCTTGTGCCATAGAAAAGGGGGGTTGCTACATCTGCCTGCCAAGGAAACCTAGCGGCCCTGACCTGTTAGACGAACCAGCGAAAGGCTTCATAGTGTGCCCTGCCGATCTACCTCGGAAGTGGATCAAGAGGTTGGCCGCCTCGGGCACAAGGGTAACACGGCTTGTGGGTAAAGATGCACCACCTCTGCAGAGTGTAAAACTGTTATAACAGCCGTGCTCACGGTCACGAGCGGCCCGGAAAACTAGCGGAACTATGAAACTTAACAATTGTTACTTATGTTGTTGGTACATTATGATGTCATATCTTACCTTTGTTGGACGAATGGATCATGGGTTAAGGGTTGAGCATAATATTCGTTTACCTTAATGTTAAAACTTGGCCAACTTAAAAGCTATCTGCAGTCAGACAGCGTCCGCCTTTTTGAGCCTCATGAACCCTGTGTTAGCTTGCTAAGTACGTGGAGTACTTACGCTTGTTGTTTATCTTCTTTTTGGGCAAAATCCCGGATGGGTAACAGACGAAGGTGCAGTTGGCGACTTTCCTGAAGACTTCTAGGCTAGCTGTTTCCCCCAGTTGACGTTTCCCTGTGGCTTAGTCTGTGTACCAGTTCAGTGATCTGTGGTTCAGTATGTTGTAAGACTCTGTTTTAGTACTATCGTGATGTATAAACACTGTGATGATGCCACTCTTGTAATTTGTCTACTTATGTGTGTGATTGTTTCCTGGGCACACATGAGTTTTTTTCCGCCCCAGTTTTATCCTTAAAATTGGGGTGTGACAAATTGGTATCAGAGCTTTGTTGACTGTAGGACGCAAGCCTAGCTAGGAAATGGACGTCTAACACCTTTTTGTTACCTGCTCATGCTTATTTTATAAACTTGTTACTTTATTAAAATTTATACCTGCTTCTTATTCTTATTCTATTGCATAAAACTAATTGTTTCCGCTTATCTTATCTTGTTTTATAACGTCAGGATGCCTCGCATGAACACCCGTGCCTACCGTGCTCTTTTCACCAGCCAGCCTGCCCCCCCTGTGGTTCACATCCCCGACAGTGATGGTTCTTCCAGCTCCTCCAACGCCGTCTTCATGGAGGACGAAGAGTTGACCGTTACTCCAGCAGTTTCTGAGGAGCTAGCGGCACCACCACCGCCCCCTGCAGCAGTTCCCGAGTCTCCAGCTCCGGAGGTGCCTGCTCCGGAGGTGCCAGTCCCAGTGGAGCCTGTGCCTGAGGCGCCAGCGCCTGAGGTCCCTGCTCCAGAGGCACCCGCTCCTGCAGCACCTGACGCTCCACCAGCCCCTGCGGCACCAGCCTTCGTGCCAGTGTACCCTGTGGTACACTCTCCCGCCGCCTCGTCAGCTTCGGCACCAGCACCCCCTGCCTCTCCAGCAGCGCAGGTGGTGGAAGACCTTGGTTGGGATCGTCGCTTCATGTTCAAGAAGCCCGACGAGACAGCATACTATCATAGTATGCTGGTTCGTCTGCTGGAGGAGTACTACCCTGAGATGGAGGCTAAGCTCCAGTACCACTGCGGCGAGTATACCCACCCTTTGGAGGCTACATACTGGAAGTCCGACCTGATGGTTACAGGTTGGAAGGCTGCTGATCAAGCCCATGTTATAGAGTCAGCTCACAGGACTACCACCAGGCGTGGTGATGCCCTCGCAAGTATGGAGGACGCGGCGCAGGATGCTTACCTGCACTACCATGGCCTTCGCTTCCAGATGATGAGGAATGATCGCTACCGCTACCTGCCCCAAAGTGACATGGAGGGCTCGTGGCGAACCCTGCTTCCTCCAGTGGAGTACCCGGTTCTGGTCTCTACTGCTCAGCATGCCTACGAGGTGCATAGGAAGGCCGACAAGGTGCAAGATGACCTGCGTGCGGCTCAGAAGGTGATAAGGCGTTTGGAGCGCGAAGTGGATTACCTTCGCGGTGAGCTAGACTATGCAGCCATTTACAAGAAGAAGTACAGAGCCAACGACGCCCCCGGTGGAGCCCAGTAGCTTGTCTTCTATGATCAGTTATCTCGTGTAGACACGTTGTTTTAAGTTCAGTTTGTGTTATGTGAACCTGTGGTGTTTGTGTTACTTATGTTGGTGAACTATGTTTGTTTGGATCTTTGTCTGTGTGTGGTAAAGTACAAGTTATGTTGTGCTTCTCCAAGTTAAACACCTTCTTGTGGCATATAAAGTTGTTTACCTCTTTTCTGTGTTGCTGTTTTCTGGAGCAGCCTGTGTTTAAAGCTGTGTATCTCTTAATCCGTGACCCCAAAAATTGTGAAATTTTTGTGGGAGTATCTAGACTGATGTACCTTTCAAACAAATCTGGAACCAAGTCTTTATCTGTTCGGATCTAGGAGATAAGCCTGTTTAAAGTCGATGTTTCTGCGCAGTCTGTCATCCAGAACAGGTCCTGTTCAATGCTGTTTTCGACCCAGAATCTGGACGAATCTGAAAAAGTGTTCTATACGAAAGTTGTAGCTGGTTTCTTAAGCTTTCCAACGATGTCTGGTTCATCCCGGTTGGATTTCTGTAACTCAAGTTATGCCCGTTTTAGTGTGCTGCTGTCGACAAGGATGTGCACCGAAAATTTCAGCAATGTTCATTTATGTTCATATATACTTTCTATGTTGGATATAAAGGTCTAACTCTTGCGCATTTGTTGGTGAACAGATGGCAGCAAGGGGTGGACGCGGGAGAGGCCGTGGCCGTGGGCGTGGTGCTCCTATGGACCCGCCACCGCCACCGCCGCCAGTGACCATCGAGCAGTTGATGGCCACGCAGAATCAACTTATGCATGCCATGATGAACCGCCTGGATCAGGCGCCCGCTGCCGCACCTCAACCTCTTCAAGTCAGGGACCGTCGAGGAGAGTTCCTGAAGGGCCATCCACCTGTGTTCACTCACGCCTCTGAACCTCTGGAGGCGGATGACTGGCTCCGTGCAGTTGAAAAACAGCTGAACATCGCCCAGTGCACCGATTATGAGAAGGTGCTCTACGCTTCTGGGCAACTGCAGGGAGCTGCACAGGACTGGTGGGATGCGTTCATGTTCGGCCGTCCCCAAGATGCCCCCGTTGTTACATGGCAGGAGTTCAAGGAGAACTTCCGATCCTATCACATCCCAGATGGTCTCGTGGAACTGAAGCAAGAGGAGTTCCGCTCTCTGAAGCAAGGGTCCATGTCAGTGGCGCAGTACCGCGACAAGTTTGCACAGCTATCGCGTTATGCCCCTCAGGATGTGGCCAATGACAAGGACAAACAGCGCCGTTTCCTGAATGGTCTGTATGATGGGTTGCAACTCCAGTTGATGTCCAACACCTACCCGAACTATCAGGCCCTGGTCAATAGGGCGATAGTTATTGACAACAAGAGGAAGGAAATGGAGGCAAAGAAAAGAAGCTTCCAAGGCCAGTCATCGGGGAGCAACACTCGTCCCCGAACCAACCCTCAGCAAGGCTACCCCCAGAGGAGTCAAGGCAACCAGTGGAACAGGGGACAGTACCCCCAGGGCAACCAGAACCAGCAGCGCCTTTCATACCAACAGCAGTCAGGTGGTCAGCGCTACCAGCAGCAGCCAGGAGGACAGGGGTACCAGCAACAGCAGAGCAGCCAAGCATCACGCCAGGGAGCACCCAACTCCGCTCCCACGAAGAATGCAGCTCAGCAGAACCCCAACGCTTGCTACCGTTGCGGGGAGTCAGGACACTACGCTCACCAGTGCCCCAAGAAGCAGAACCCCCAGGCCCCACAGAACCAGGCAGGAGCTCAGAAGCAGAATGCTCGCCCACCTCACACTGGACGGGTGAATCATGTAGCTGCCGAGAGTGCCCTGGATGCACCGGATGTTATGATGGGTACGTTCAGCATCAACTCAATCCCAGCAACCATACTTTTTGATTCTGGTGCTTCGCATTCTTTCATTTCACAGTCGTTTGTTAGAATGCATGGTGTGCCTTTATGTGCGATGAAAGAAACAATCATAGTAAACTCACCAGGGGGTAGTATGCCTGCAAATTTTTGGAGCCCCACCTCTAGTGTCAACCTAAGGGGGGTAGACTTTAAAGTAAAGCCTATAGTGCTAAGAACAGCAGGTATAGATCTCATCTTGGGTATGGACTGGATGAAGCAACATGGGGCTATCATTCAGTGCCAAGAGAGGTCAGTTGTTGTAACTACACCTAAGGGAGACAGAATCTGTGTGCAAGTGGTGTTAAAAGAGCAGCCAACTGCCACGGTCAACCAGATGGATGCGAGTGGTGCAGAGCAAGATCGGGTGGTGGACGAGTTCCCTGATGTCTTTCCGGATGATCTGCCAGGTATGCCACCTGATCGCGATGTTGAGTTCATTATTGAATTACTGCCTGGAACTGCACCAATATCTAAAAGACCTTATAGAATGGGGGTAAATGAATTAGAAGAACTTAAGAAACAGCTTAAGGAGTTGCTAGAGAAAGGGTATATACGTCCTAGTGCTTCTCCTTGGGGAGCACCAGTGATCTTTGTGGATAAGAAAGATGGTAGCCAGAGGATGTGTGTGGACTATAGGTCTTTAAATGAGGTTACCATTAAGAACAAATACCCTCTACCCCGGATAGACGATTTATTTGACCAGCTTAGAGGAGCATGTGTGTTCTCTAAAATAGATCTCAGATCTGGGTATCACCAGTTGAAAATCCGGAACTCAGACATTCCTAAGACCGCCTTCACCACGCGGTATGGACTGTATGAGTATACAGTGATGTCTTTTGGACTGACCAATGCCCCAGCCTACTTCATGTATCTGATGAATAAAGTGTTCATGGAATACCTAGATAAGTTTGTGGTGGTATTCATAGACGATATTCTAGTGTTCTCTAAAACAGAGGAGGAACACGCGGAACATCTGAGAATGGTTCTGCAGAAGTTAAGAGAGCATCAACTCTATGCCAAGAGGAGCAAGTGTGAATTTTGGCTGAAAGAAGTCTCTTTCTTAGGGCATGTTGTCTCTAACGGAGGTATATCCGTTGATCCTAGCAAGGTGCAAGATGTGTTGGATTGGAACCCGCCAACTAATGCCAGTGAAATCCGAAGTTTCCTGGGTTTGGCCGGGTATTATAGGAGGTTCATTGAAGGATTCTCCAAGCTCGCAAAGCCTATGACTGCCTTGTTGGAAAAGAATGCTAAGTTTGTGTGGTCTGATAAATGCCAAGCAAGCTTTGAAGAGTTAAAGAAGAGATTGACCTCAGCGCCAGTCCTAGTTCTGCCAGACTTGAACAAAAGCTTCTCCATCTATTGTGATGCATCTCGTCTTGGACTTGGATGTGTTCTAATGCAAGAAGGAAGAGTAGTGGCCTACGCATCTAGACAGCTGAGGAAGCACGAGGTGAACTATCCAACTCATGATTTGGAGTTAGCAGCTGTGGTCCATGCTCTGAAAATATGGAGACATTATCTAGTTGGGCATAAGTGTGACGTGTATACGGATCATAAAAGTCTGAAGTATATATTTACTCAGTCAGATCTGAACTTGAGGCAACGCCGTTGGCTAGAATTGATCAAAGACTATGACCTAGAGGTACATTATCACCCAGGAAAGGCCAATGTCGTGGCCGATGCCTTGAGCAGAAAAACCTACGCAAACGGTCTGCAAGTGGAACGCATGTCAGCAGAGTTGAGAGCTGAAATGGCATGCCTTAATCTATGTTTTGCCAACAATGTGGTGGAAATGTCAGTTGAACCTACCTTGGAGAAAGAAATCCGTGAGGGTCAGTTGAAAGATGAGAAGTTGAAAGAGATAGCAGAAAACATAGTGCTTGGAAAGGCACCAGGATTCCGGATGGATGATAATGGGACTCTTTGGTTTGGAAAGAGGATTTGTGTGCCTGATGTGAAGGCTATCCGTGATGCCATTTTGCGGGATGCACATGAATCGGCCTACTCCATTCACCCCGGTAGCACCAAAATGTACTTGGATCTGAAAGAAAAATACTGGTGGTATGGTATGAAACGAGATGTAGCAGAATATGTGGCTCTATGTGACACCTGTCAGAAGGTCAAAGCTGAACATCAAAGACCAGCAGGATTGTTACAGCCTATGCAGATACCCGAGTGGAAATGGGAAGGAGTGGGAATGGACTTTATTACTGGTTTACCTCGCACACAAAGAGGCTATGACTCTATATGGGTAATAGTCGACCGTCTCACTAAGGTCGCTCACTTCTTACCAGTAAAGACCACCTATTCTGGAGCAAGGTTAGCAGAACTGTACATGGAGAGGATTGTGTCTCTGCATGGTGTTCCAAAGAAAATAGTGTCTGACAGAGGGACACAATTCACTTCTCACTTTTGGCATCAGGTACATCAATCCTTGGGAACTGAACTGACTTTCAGTTCTGCATATCACCCACAAACAGATGGGCAGACTGAAAGGATAAACCAGATCTTGGAGGACATGTTGAGAGCATGTGCCCTTCAGCATGGGACTAGTTGGGATAAAAGCCTGCCATATGCTGAATTCTCTTACAACAACAGTCACCAGAAGAGTCTGAAAATGGCTCCTTTCGAAGCTTTGTATGGACGGAAGTGTAGAACTCCCTTGTTCTGGAATCAGACAGGAGAAACTCAAGTGTTCGGACCGGATGTGCTTAGAAATGCTGAAGAACAAGTAAGGATGATCCGAGATAACCTAAGGATAGCTCAATCCCGGCAGAAGAGTTATGCAGATACTCGCAGGAGGGATTTAGTTTTCAAAGTGGGAGACTATGTGTATTTGAAAGTGTCACCCATGAGAAGCGTAAGGAGGTTTAACATGAAAGGAAAGTTGGCACCCAGATACATAGGCCCTTTCCGGATCTTAGCCAGACGTGGAGAAGTGGCCTATCAGCTCGAGTTACCTGAAAAGTTGTCAGGTGTGCATGATGTGTTCCATGTTTCTCAGCTAAAGAAATGCCTGAGAGTGCCTGAAGAGCAAGTTCCCCTGGAAGAGATCAAGATAGGAGAGGATCTCACTTACGAAGAGTACCCTGTCAAGATCTTAGAGACAGCAGAAAGAGTTACCAGGAGCCGAGTTATCAAGATGTGCAAGGTTCAGTGGAACCGATATACAGAAGAAGAAGCTACCTGGGAAAGAGAAGAAGATCTTCGGAAGTCTTATCCCCAGTTGTTTGAGTAAGCTCCAGTCGAATCTCGAGGACGAGATTCATCTTAAGGGGGGTAGAGTTGTAACACCCTAAAAATTTTCTCCAAAACAAAATAGGTGGAAAATGATTTAATTAGGTTTTTGTGAGCATTTAACCTAGGGGTTAAATAATTTTTGTTGAATTAAAAATTAATGTGGCAACAAGTTTTGCATTCATGCTGGTGCATTATATTTATTGAAGTGACTGTGTTTTGTCAAAATTTAGTTTGAATTCAAACTCCTTTTGGAAATGTTTTGAAAAGCCTTGAAATAAATTGAAAAGCTCTTTCTTTTTCTCCCTCCTTCCCTCCCTCGTTTCGGCCCAGGCGGCCTGGCGGCCCAACCGCCGGCGCGCCCCTCCTTTTCCCCTCTCCTCCCCGCGCTGGGCCGCTCCGTCCCCTTCTCTTCGCTGCGCGGCCCGTGGGCCGGCCTGCTCGCCGCGCCCGCGCAACCGTCGGCCCGCGCGCGCTCCCTCCCCTCCTCTCTCTGACGCCGCTGCCCCACGCGTCAGTCCCCTTCTCTTCCCCTCCGCGCGTCCCGCGCTGCGGCGTGCAACCGCCTGCCCCGCTCGCCCCGCTCCTCGTCGTGCCCCGCGCCCACGACCCCGTCTCCGCCCGAGCATATAGCGGACGCGCCCGCACCCGCTCCTCCTGTTCCCCCCTCCCTCGCTCGCACCCGCTTGCACGCGCAGCAGAACCAGAGCACCAGCGCCGCCACATCTTGCCATCGCCCGCCGCCGTCGACCGTCGTTTTGGCGCCGTTCCGGCCGGTTTCATCTTCCCCCGAGCTTCGCCGCGTCGTGGTGAAGCCTCCGAACCTTCTCCCTCTCTCTTTAGTGCTCAGTTTCGCCCTAACCGCCGTACTCCGCGAGCAGGTGCCGTGTCGGTCGCCGTGCTCCGCCGTTCGCCGCGGACCGCCTCCCCAGAGCCGTCTCCGCCACTTCGTTCCGCCTCGGTGAGATCCCCTTGCACTCCGCTACCCCTCCGACCGCTTGGTTTGGTCTGTGATGGAATCTATGCCCGAGTCCGTGAGCTCGGTTGCTCCGGCCATGGCGTGTGCGCGCCCGGCGTCGCGACGCGACTGCGACGTCGCGGCCAGTGCGCGCCGTCGGCACCCGCTGTGGCCTTGCTGGCCGGAACCTAATCCCGTCCGCCAACGCTCGATCCAACGGCCCTGGATGGTCGATACCCCTTCGGGGTGATCTTTGCTAAAGAGACCCCGAGGAAAACAGGAATCAACCCGCACTCCCTTTTCCACTATTCCCTGTGCCTTATAAAACTTGTAACCAGGCCCCTGTGTTTCGGTGAAAATGAGGCGCAGTCCAGCCGCCGGCTGGATTTGTTTTAAATTCAATTTAATTTCGGTTTTAAATTCTATTGCAATTCAGTCTATTTACAGAAATGCCACTGTTTTGTTTTGCTTATAAAATTCACGTTTTAGCTCCGATTTGATCCGTTCAAATTGCGTTAGCTTCGTAATTTAGTGCTCTATCCGTTTATGTCCCTGTTGGTCGGTTTTGGACAGTTTAGATGTAGGGTCCAAGTTAATCTTGTTTAGGGCTTTATATATACCGTTTCGGCCGTATCTTTCACGCCGTAACTCCGTTTTCGATGAACCAAAACTTGTTGTGATCGTAGAGATGTGTACTTCTGTTTTATCAAAGTTTTATTTCAGTTTAATACTGTTTGGTGTATTGTTCTAATAATAGCTCTGTTTGCATCGTGTATGTTTGCACCTGTAATGCGTGGTGATGTTGTGATCGAGTAGACGGTGAGTCGGTGTGGTACGACCAGGACCCCTCGTTCAGTGACCAGCAGGAAGATCAACCTTTCGACAACCAAGGCAAGTTAGCATGGGATCTCCTTGTTTACCTATACACTTTACTTTAATCACTCATTTATGCATGTGTTCAAATGAGCAACCTTAGAAAACCCACTTAGCTTTTTGATCTGTGATGCTCTTGTTCCCGTGGGATATATGCATGTGGGTAGTTTTGCTAGTGCTAACTGACTTATAAACGATCCAGTCTAATGATGAATATGTTCCCATGATGATACATGTTAAACGGTTAATAAAACTTGCTGTTAGCAAAAGCTGGGATTGACAGTGCTACCATGAGTGCTATATGGCTCTGGTTTTAGCTCAGTAAACTGGACCTTGTCTAATATGGCAGCGGTGACCCGAAAGGGCGCAAAAGGGGCTTGCCACTTTGGGTGTAGGGCTGCTCCTGTTTCTATGTGTATAGCTGCGATGGCCTTGTGCCATAGAAAAGGGGGGTTGCTACATCTGCCTGCCAAGGAAACCTAGCGGCCCTGACCTGTTAGACGAACCAGCGAAAGGCTTCATAGTGTGCCCTGCCGATCTACCTCGGAAGTGGATCAAGAGGTTGGCCGCCTCGGGCACAAGGGTAACACGGCTTGTGGGTAAAGATGCACCACCTCTGCAGAGTGTAAAACTGTTATAACAGCCGTGCTCACGGTCACGAGCGGCCCGGAAAACTAGCGGAACTATGAAACTTAACAATTGTTACTTATGTTGTTGGTACATTATGATGTCATATCTTACCTTTGTTGGACGAATGGATCATGGGTTAAGGGTTGAGCATAATATTCGTTTACCTTAATGTTAAAACTTGGCCAACTTAAAAGCTATCTGCAGTCAGACAGCGTCCGCCTTTTTGAGCCTCATGAACCCTGTGTTAGCTTGCTAAGTACGTGGAGTACTTACGCTTGTTGTTTATCTTCTTTTTGGGCAAAATCCCGGATGGGTAACAGACGAAGGTGCAGTTGGCGACTTTCCTGAAGACTTCTAGGCTAGCTGTTTCCCCCAGTTGACGTTTCCCTGTGGCTTAGTCTGTGTACCAGTTCAGTGATCTGTGGTTCAGTATGTTGTAAGACTCTGTTTTAGTACTATCGTGATGTATAAACACTGTGATGATGCCACTCTTGTAATTTGTCTACTTATGTGTGTGATTGTTTCCTGGGCACACATGAGTTTTTTTCCGCCCCAGTTTTATCCTTAAAATTGGGGTGTGACAATATCAGCATGATGTTTCAACTGTGCTAGGGGTAGTTCACTTGGTATACATGCTTAGCACATTTGACTTCCTGTCCATACATGTCTTGTGCTATTTTGATGGTGAATACCTTTTTTGGCTTAAAACCGCTCACATGTTCATATTTCATTCTTAGTGATCAGCTTGAGCCTTTGCTAGCATTCTGTGCATTTTTCTGAGTCATCGGATTTGAACTCTATAGAGCATCTTTGCACTCTCTTGAGTATACTTTTGAAGCTCCTAACTTGCATTTTTGACTCATATGCATTTTAGAAGGGGGAGAACCTCTCTTGTTGGCACTTTTTGTTGGTGCATTTTCTGAGGGGGAGCCTTATTTCTTGATAAGTGCATTTTCAACTAAGGGGGAGAAATTGCAAATCATTACCCTCCGTTTCAGCTAAGGGGGAGCCTTCCTGGTTGTTTGCACTTTTCGAGGGGGAGTTTTTCTTGCTTCCTGTTGGCCATAAGGCTTCGGTATCGAGCTTTCTTTGCTAGTTGTGTTGAGCCTCTGTGCCTCTATCTTGAGGGACTAGCATTTTGCTTCGATATTTTCGATTGGTTTTTGCTAGCGGTGTTGAGCCTGTTCTACCTCTTCTTGAGGGCTAGCTTTGCTTTGCTTGGTTGCGTCGAGCCGTTGCCCATGTCTTTGGGGACCAAATTCTTTCGCTCTTTCCACTTGACCTTCTTCGGCTTTGCTATGCTTTTGGGTCATTTGGTCGAGTTCTCTTCTTCTCCTTCTTCCTTCTTCTCTTTCTATTATGATTTGTGTTGTTAGTTGACAATGCACTCATCAAGGGGGAGATTGCGGATACATGGGTGTATGTCGAGTCTCTGAGTGATGAGTGATTGTCAACTGGGATGATGCGCATGTTCTTTGGCTTGTGTTGTGCAGGTGTCGAGCACGGATGCAGTGATCAAAGGCGAGGTGAAGGTCAAGTAGAGACGTGCCGTGCCGATGGACCGGGAGTGGCGAAGGGCGGACGTGAGGCTTGGACTGAGGGACCAGAGGCCCGATGATCAGCTGTGGTGGCTGACAGCCTGTGGCAGCGACGAGCGAAGACTTGCGGTCATGTGTTGCCTGAGTCGTGGACTTGGGGACACGTGTCGGTGGACGGGGTGCACGGGAGTTGCATCCCATCTACGACGTCGGTTTGGTGGTAGAGCCAGGGAAAAACCATCGGGTGGACGGTTTCCAGGTTTGGGCCTCAAAACCTGGGTGCGGATGGTTTCCGAGTTTGGCCACAAAACTCGGGCTGAGGACGGTTTCCAGGTTTGGGCCTCAAAACCTGGGCGCTGAGGGTTTGCTGAGTTTGGCCTCAAAACTCAGATGCTTGGTGGGCTGGTTTCCCGGTTTGGGCCTCAAAACCTGGGGTTGGCTGGAAAAGGCTGGTTTCCCGGTTTGGGCCACAAAACCGGGGGTGCAGAGCAAGGGCGGCACGTGGCGGCAATCGGGAGGTTGCGTCGAGGCAACGCTACGAGTTATGCGAGCGTGGCCGTCGGATACACCTACCACCGAGTTGGTCCAGAATAACCTTAGGGTTTAGCTGGTTCGCTCTGTAAGTAGTTAGGGGTAGAGTGGGAATTAGGAATAGGTTAGAATTAGGATAAATAGGGGGAGACACCCACCTCCCCATTCATCTCAGTTAGTCATTTGCTCTTTGCTTCTAGGGTTTCCTGCTCTCCCAATCCCCTGCTGTAGCTAGCTGAGATCCGCAGAGAACCATACCTCTGTGTACTGGAGATTTTGAGGAAGTGAGGCCGTAACCTCACTGTTGCAGCGTGTGGTAGCCACACGGTTGCAGATCGATGTGTTGATTCGCGTTTTGATTCGTGTTCTTCGCGTTCTTCGTTTCTCCGTGATTTTCCCGTCACTCGATCTCCCTCTCTAGTGTGTCTTTGCGAAATCCGTTTGAATCAACTTGTTCGTATTTGAAAGGAGATCATTTCCACCGAAGGAATTTATCTATCTCCTTACGAACAAGTAGATCGAGTTGATTTCGTTTTCGTGGCGCTTTTTGGTTCATCCTCTTCCCTTTTTGATTTCCTGGTGATTGACTCGATTTGAGCGGATGATTTCTTGGGGAAAGTCTCCTAACTACTCCGTGATCATCCTCTCCAAGTTTGGGAACGTGGGATTGTGAGTTGATTCGATTTGGGATTGATTTGGGAACGTGGGATTGTGGGTGATTTGGGTGACCGCGGACAGTCCGCCACTCAGGGCGCGGACAGTCCGCGCATCGGGATTCAGCCGAGCAGTGGCTGCGTGTCTCGGTGAACAGTGCTGAAACTTGACCGGCGGACAGTCCGGGAACGTCCAGGGACGTTGCAACAACCTTGCTGTTTGGCGAGTTTTGCCGGCGGACAGTCCGCCACTCGCCCGCGGACAGTCCGGCACTACCGCGGACAGTCCGGGACCGTACCGGCGGACAGTCCGGGAGTTGGCTGTGTCTTCCGGCTTAGTGCATTTGCTCTCCCGGCTTGTTCGTTTGGTTTCCGGACTTCACGTTTGACCCTAGAGTTGACCAAGGAACCTCTCTAGGTATCTTTGCTACTTGTTAGCATAGGTATTTAGGAGTTTCTCGACGTAGCCGACAATCTACGTTCGGGACTTGGTTTTTGGGGTTGTGTTCGAGCCGGAGCTTTTGACATTTGGTTTGCTATCTTCTTGTGGTGTCTCGCTGTGATCCTAGGGATCATCCACCCTCTTCCAAGGGTCGTGGGCATCACGGTTTCGGTCGCAGTTTCTCGGGGTTGATTTTGGGACATTTGGCCAAAGTTTCGAGAGAAACTTTTGAGCTCCCATTCACCCCCCCCCCCCCCTCTGGTCGCCTTGCTAGTGCTTTCTCGGTCCTTCAATTGGTTCGAAACTAGCACAGCTACCGTTCCCCGGCAACGGCGCCAAAAAGCTTGTTGGGTATTTTAAACGCACACAAAAAAATCTGCAAGTGCACGGATACCGATGTAGCTTTCACCCGAGAGTATTCCAGGGTATCGATTTCCATGGGGAACGTGAAGTGTACTAGAAGAATCAAGAACGTCCAAGAAAAGAATGATAATCTGGGTAGAGAGAGATCTTAGGGTTTTGTAAGGAGGTCTATCTAATTAAAGACTCACTATACTTTACTTACTTCAGGACATCAGAACACTAGCCACAGAGGGATGAGAAAGGGGCTAGGAAGCTCCGACTACGGTCCTACAAACACCAACCCGAACGTGGTGGACTACGTCGGCCGTCAGGGCTGTCACCACCTGGGGCTACCACAACTATCCGTGGGGCTGGGTGCAAACTCAGGTAAACCCTAGTCTAGACACCACGTCTAAACTAATGTCTACTACTCTAATTACATATGATAATTAGAGCACTCGATACGAGCGGAGGTCCAGTAAATAAAATAAAGCAAGAACTGAAATTAAATATAATACTTAGAAATAGTAAATGAGGAACCTGGAGATTACTTGAAGACGAACTAGATGCTGCACCAATACAATGTTGAGGAAGATCCGACAGCTCCGGTTCCTCCTCAGCTCTCTCCTTCTCCTCTCTCTAATCCGATCTCTAATTACAACTAGATGAACTAGACAACTAGAACTAGAACTAGAACTTGAAGAACTAGAACTAGATCTAATTCTAGATGAACTAGAAGAGATTCATCTAGAGGGACCTCTACTTCTAATTGAAACCCTAGTTTCTGATGTGGAGATGAATAATGAAGATGGAGATGCCTAGAGAGGGGGGTCTGGGGTTGCTTATATAGCCCGAGGTGGAGTAGGGGGCAAGGAATCGCCATGTCATCGATCCGCGTCACGTTTATCGCCCACCGTTGGATCAAACCGACTTCGGGGACGGTGGAGATGCATCCTAGGAGGCGGTGGAAGAATGTTCCAGAAGGCGGAGGCGAAACGGGCTTCGTGGCCGACTGGTCGGTCTCCATGTGGGACCGGTCGGTCGGGCCCAGTGGGCCCACGTGGTGGCCCGCCTCGTGGTGTCTTCTGGTGTCTTCTAGATCCTTCTTTTGCAGATTTCGATGCGAAATTAATATCTTTTCATCCGGGACTCCGAATATACACTACTAGGGATGTGATCATCAGTGACGTAGTTCTTTCGTCATTGTAGATGAGCAAACCGTCACCAAGTTTAATCTGTGACGTTTTTGTGACGAAAACTATATCGTCATTGGGGTCGCGTCACATTTGTTCTGTTGTGACGAAATGTTAATTTTCGTCACAGATGTGCTTCCATGTTGTGACGAAATGGATGTGGTCACGGATGTGATACCATTCTGTGACGATCAGGTGTGGTCAAGGATGGGTCCAGTTCTTTGTCATAATCCACCGTCTGACCTCGCGCCGTAACAACGTCGTTAACGGCGTTTGTAACCTGTGACGACCCGTTTTGGTCACAGATTGAACTCTGTTTTCGTCATAATGGTCCGTTTGGAAGCCCCGACGGCGCTTGCTACGTAGGATGCTGACATGGCTGATGACGTCATCGATGACGTGTCACGTGACGTCATCGATGACGTGTCACGTGACGTGGCGATGACGTCATCGATGACGTGTCACGCGATGTGGCGATGACGTCATAGCTAGCCCGGTTGCTGCCTTTGTTGCCACGTGGACGAATCATATTCTGCCACGTGGCTTGGTTTGATTGGTTCTTATTTCGTCATAGATTGCGGTTTGAAATCGCCAGTGAAGATGAAAGAGTTTGGTCACAGATGGCTACTTGAAATCGTCACTGAAGATGACACAGTTTTGGTCACATATTGTGATTTGTAATCGTCACTGAAGATGACACAGTTTTGGTCACATATTATGATTTGTAATCGTCACTGAAGATGACACATTTTTGGTCACATATTGCGATTTGTAATCGTCACTGAAGACGCCATCATTTTCGTCAGAGAAAATGCAGATAATAATTTAATTGCAATTTGGAAATGATACTAGAAAGACCAAACAATTCCATACTTAATAAAACAACATTCCAACGAGCATACAGCTCAGTTCACATCAACACCAACATTACTGCATATAATTAAAAGTTGCCAACCAACATTACAGCATTTAATGTATATGTTGCCAACCACAAGCAATTTAAGTTTGACTTCCTAAAATGAACAACCCAAACACAGGAGCACTGACCACGAGCCCTCATGTCGACAAAGAAGGATTACCATGCAAGGATAACAGCTTCTTGATCAGCGCATTGGTCTCCTCCATCTCCTTGTTGTTCTTCTCGGTCAGCATCTTGTACTCCTGCATCTCTTTTTGTGTCCTCGCCAGCTTTTCTTCAGCTTCTTCACTTTTCTTCTTGAGCTCATCGAGTTCACCTTGAATAGCAGCCGCCGCTTCAGCTGCAAGTTGTTCCCGAAGCTCGCTTTCATGTGACTTGGAGGATGTCGGTGTTTTCATGCCAACACTCTTCAGGAAATGATTTGAGCTGGTCTAGGAGAGCACCTTGGACACGAGCTCCACACTTGATGGTTCCGTCCCATCTTCATCAACAGGTTCATCCCTCAAAGCTTCAATATCAAGCTAAAATATCATGGACATAAAATAATTACATGTTCATGCTACTTACGAACAACAAGATGAGAGTTGTTAATTATTGCAATAATTTGAGGAAGACATGTCACAGAAGATGAACATAGCAAGCAAAGGAACTTACAAGTGCTTCTCTTGTAGCTTGACTGAGGCCAGGTTTGGAGCTGGTATGGCAGGTCTCAAAGGCCTCCACCGCATCTAGTTCTTCATTCAGATTTGTGCTGGGTTCTTCTCTATTTCTCTTCTTCTTCTATTTCGTGGATAAACAATCACAACAAAAATTGACTCAGATTACATGCAAGAGAATTTGATATGTTCAAATGTGTATGGAGACTAGTACAAGGTACTTTGAGCTTACATATTCATGCAAGTGTGCGACATAGGAGCGAGAACCCGTAGCCTGATGATACTTGACTTTACTGCGGTTCTGCTTGTTCTTTTCACACGTTT
This sequence comes from Coix lacryma-jobi var. lacryma-jobi, assembly GCA_009763385.1. Classification (NCBI taxonomy): domain Eukaryota; kingdom Viridiplantae; phylum Streptophyta; class Magnoliopsida; order Poales; family Poaceae; genus Coix; species Coix lacryma-jobi. The sequence continues at coordinate 141,188,672 of CM019822.1, read as the reverse complement.
CCTACAAGAGAATTAACATGTCAGATGAGATTATAGGTTCAATAAGAGAAGAGCCTTTGCAAAATGATTGTGAAAGAAGCATATATGGTAAGATATCCATACCATGTTCTTTGGATCAGACCACTTTGCAACTAGTGCCCTCCACTGTTCATCAGACATGTAAGAAACAGGTGAAGTTGTCCTAATCTCATTTGCAGGAACACCATTGAAGTATTTCTGCTTCAGCCGATAACGCATTTGTTTTACCGTAGAGCGCATCATATCTTTGCAAGCTTCTTGTGTTGGCCCGTTTTTTGTGTTAATTGCCAAGCGTCCCTAGGTAAATTACAGTTCCATAGTTAGTTGGTCAATTCAGGTTAATCATGTATACAAGTTAACCATAAAAACAATAATGCACTTACATTTAGCTGATTTACAAAACTCTTGTAGTATTTCTCATCTTTCTTGTAATCTTTCCAATGAGGTAGGACAGACATGTTTTCCCGAACAATGATGCCAGCCTCTGATGCAAACTTGGCAGCTTGAACAGGTTCATGAGGCCTTTTATTGCCTTCATCAACAAGTATGGGCAATCTCCTTCCCATAGCTTTAGTCATCTTGTCCAGCTGTTTTCCCTTAGTTGGTTGCCTAGGTCTCCTTGGAGCTCGCTCTGCAGTAGCTACAAAATAGAAGCAGCATTTAATGAAATGTTTTAGTTTCATGTAAATCAGCAAAAGAGATGTCATATTGTACTGACAAAATTACTATAACTTGCCTTCAGTTTGTTCACCTCCATCTACATTGCCTTCATCAGCACCTGTAGTGTCAAGATCAGCAGCTCCACTGTCTTCCTCTGGAGGTAGTCTCTCATGATCACTAGGTCCAGGTGTAGTATACCTGTCTGATATGTCATCATAACCATCTGTAGGAGCCTCTACATTGTCCCCATTTGTATCTGCACTATTAAGCCTTTTTGTTGATCTTGTTTGGGCTCCAGAATGCTGCACCTGTGATTCTTCAGATGCCCTCACTCTCTTGCTCCTAGTTCCTAGAGCCATGTTAGGATCTCTCTTCTTAGAAGCGAGGGTTTTCCTTCTAGCACTTGGAGGATACTGTAAAAAAAAGTCAGCCATGTGCTACTTCAGATATTATAGATATGTGCTTACAGGTATGAAAAAAACATGATGAATCTGAAAGTAGGATCATATATTATAGATGAGATTGAAAACATTCAAATGCAATTCAAATACTCCCCATCCACTACTTGGAAGGTTAAAGAAGCACCTTAATTGCTAGGGGTTCTGGATGCTCTTCAGATTCAGTGTCGTCATCATCACTATCTCCTTGATCATCTTCACCAAGGAGATACTCTGATGAATCCGAATCTGAACTATTGGTTTTCTTGTTTGTTGTTTTTTCCCCCTTTGTTGATGCAGGTTGTGGTAAAGAATTATTAAAACTGGCACATAGATTGTGCAGTCCCAATTCTTCCATCCTCTTTAAATTGTTCGCCACATGTCTATCCCGGTTCCTCTCATAATCGGTTATTGGAGGTTGTATTACTTGCAACATAGCACAATGTGTGTATTAGTTCATGTGAAGGAGATTACTAGGAACTAGGAGGTAATACTAATTGGCACAGAGAAAAGAGGTAAGAGCAAGTATTGCCTACTATAGAGCAAACAGAAAAGAGGTGATAGGTTATAGATTAGAGCGAAGAAAGACTAGAGGTGATATGTTCCATAACAGTAGTTCATGGATTACTACATTGAAGTGAGATTGGGGGCATATATATTCCACATCTGTATATACATTATTAAATTGCAAGGCGTATGGAAAGCTGAAGGGCAGTACCAACTTAAAAGCCCATGCATACAGGTGGATTACCTTCTTCTTGTGCAGGTTGCTTGTTCCGTTGCCCCCTAGTTGCCACCATCGAGGTCGTCAAAGGGGAAGCAGAGCTGCTGCGGTGAACCCTAGTCGACGACGAAGCAGATCCAGTGAAAAGTCCACGGCGATGACCCAAATCCTGCGATGGTTAGGGTTAGGTCGTTGCGAGCGAAGTAGTCGGTGACGACGCAGGTCGTCGCCGGCTGTGGTCCCCCCGGGGGTGGCGGTTTGGTGGGGGTGGAATTTAGGTGGAAAGGGGGAGGAACAGCTCATCGATGGCGGCTGTGTTCCGTCTTGGCGATGAGGTACCTGGTCGTCGTGATCGAGGAAGCAGCTCGTCGACGGCGGTTGAGTCCAGGCGGCGGCGGCTAGGGTAGAAGAAATGGGGGATGGAGGGAATGAATTAATAAGGGGATAAATATGTGATTAGTGGCGGGATCAATTTTCGGGACGACGCCTGTTTTGGCGCTCTTATTTTTCGGCCACAAGCTGGGGTATGTCGTCATTAAACTAAACCGCATCGAAAGGTTATCGAAATTATTTGAATAGCACAGTGGTAAGGTAGGCTGATTTTGGTGCATTGGTCACTGGTTCGAATCCGTCAAAAGGCATTTTTTTGTTTTTTCTAAATTTTTGTGATCTTCACTAGTTTTGTTTTCCTATTGATCTTTGAATATATTTTTGGTACAATTTTTTTTTTGAGTTTTAGCACTGACATGTTTTGGTGTATGGTCATCCCAAAAAAGATTCAAATTAAATGATTCGGAGAAAGTGGTACTTCATATTTCCCAGAAGGATGAACATCTCTCACTTAGTAACAAGGGTATGTGTGATGTGCATCACAACTTTCTCAGAATCAGTTGAAACTTTTTTTGTCAACACTATACACCTAAATGAGGTGTCCATGCAAGTTTTGAGTTTTTTGTAGGTAGCTTAGGATATTTTACCATTTATCCTAGGGAAAATCAACAAATAATTACAGTAATAGGTAAACTTGGTCTCAAAATTGAACAAATGCACACACCATCATGGGACACCTACATAAGCATCCCAAAAAAATTTCGAATGATTTGGTGAAAGTTGTACTACACATCCCCAAACGGATGAGCATCTCTCACTTACTCACATGGTCATGTGTAAGAGATGTGTGCCCTTGTAATCATATATATGCATCACAACTTTCTCAGAATCAGTTGAAACTTTTTTTGTCAACACTATACACCTAAATGAGGTGTCCATGCAAGTTTTGAGTTTTTTTGTAGGTAGCTTAGGATATTTTACCATTTATCCATGGGAAAATCAACAAATAATTACAGTAATAGGTAAACTTGGTCTCAAAATTGAACAAATGCACACACCATCATGGGACACCTACATAAGCATCCCAAAAAAATTTCAAATGATTTGGTGAAAGTTGTACTACACATCCCCAAACGGATGAGCATCTCTCACTTACTCACATGGTCATGTGTAAGAGATGTGTGCCCTTGTAATCGTATATATGCATCACAACTTTCTCAGAATCAGTTGAAACTTTTTTTGTCAACACTATACACCTAAATGAGGTGTCCATGCAAGTTTTGAGTTTTTTTTAGGTAGCTTAGGATATTTTACCATTTATCCATGGGAAAATCAACAAATAATTACAGTAATAGGTAAACTTGGTCTCAAAATTGAACAAATGCACATACCATCATGGGACACCTACATAAGCATCCCAAAAAAATTTTGAATGATTTGGTGAAAGTTGTACTACACATCCCCAAACGGATGAGCATCTCTCACTTACTCACATGGTCATGTGTAAGAGATGTGTGCCCTTGTAATCGTATATATGCATCACAACTTTCTCAGAATCAGTTGAAACTTTTTTGTCAACACTATACACCTAAATGAGGTGTCCATGCAAGTTTTGAGTTTTTTGTAGGTAGCTTAGGATATTTTACCATTTATCCTTGGGAAAATCAACAAATAATTACAGTAATAGGTAAACTTGGTCTTAAAATTGAACAAATGCACACACCATCATGGGACACCTACATAAGCATCCCAAAAAATTTTCGAATGATTTGGTGAAAGTTGTACTACACATCCCCAAACGGATGAGCATCTCTCACTTACTCACATGGTCATGTGTAAGAGATGTGTGCCCTTGTAATCATATATATGCATCACAACTTTCTCAGAATCAGTTAAAACTTTTTTTGTCAACACTATACACCTAAATGAGGTGTCCAGCTTAGGATATTTTACAATTTATCCTTGGGAAAATCAACAAATATTTACAGTAATAGGTAAACTTGGTCTCAAAATTGAACAAATGCACACACCATCATGGGAAACCTACATAAGCATCCCAAAAAAAATTCGAATGATTTGGTGAAAGTTGTACTACACATCCCCAAACGGATGAGCATCTCTCACTTACTCACATGGTCATGTGTAAGAGATGTGTGCCCTTGTAATCGTATATATGCATCACAACTTTCTCAGAATCAGTTGAAACTTTTTTTGTCAACACTATACACTTAAATGAGGTGTCCATGCAAGTTTTGAGTTTTATGTAGGTAGCTTAGGATATTTTACCATTTATCCTTGGGAAAATCAACAAAAATTACTTTAAGGACGGAGGGAGTACTCAGTGGGACCTACTCTGTGTGAACTCCATATTAAGCACGGCGGCCTACTCGGTGTGGTTTCCTCGGCTTTTTTTAGTCTCTTCTTCTTCCACAATCGGCGGGTCTCTTCTTCTTCCAGAGTCGGTGAGGCGAGGGGCGGTTTCAAGGCGGATTGCATGGCGGCGAGGCTTGGAGATGGAGCGCGGAACCCATGGCGACGGCGGCGAGGGCCGCACTGGCCAGAAGAGGCGCCCTCACGATGCGGAGGAGGTGGTGAAGAAGCCAAGGCGCCACACCAACTCTTCCTTGGGTGGCGGCTCGTCCTATGCTGATTCCATGGAGTCGGCGTTCACCTTCCCATGCCCAGCCGCCGACAAGGAGAAGACGGTCATCGGCGAGGACAAGGTATGCTCCACCGCGACGTCGCCCAATCCGAAGGGGCTAGGGTTTATTTCTGTACGGATTCAAAAAATTAGTGCTGTTAATTAGGTTCATTAGGGTTCAAATTGAGATTATGGGTTCATATATATATAGATCATATGTTTGGCCTGCTGATTTAAGTTTTTGCTAACATTATTGAAGTGATTATTAGTGTTGTAAATTATTTATGCATTAATGATCATATGTTTGGCCTACATGCATTGTTCTTTTAATAAAAGTTTTGCCTTATCTATATGTTTACAGCCCTGATGCTTTAATTGATTAGGTTAAAATCAAATAAATTGAAATGAAGATTGTTGTTGTACATGCTTTGAGAGGTTATCAGTAAAAAAAATAAAAAAAATGAAATGGGTTTATCATATATGTTTGTTTGTCCAGTTTAGACGTATTTACTTTTTGTTTATCATAAGTTTGTTGCATTAGAAATTCTGATAATTCAACATATCATCAATGTTAGTTTTGCATGGTCTGATTTAGTTTGCTGTCAGGTTTCATAATTTTGTTGGTAATCCGAAGTTTACTGGATAATCATGTATACACCACATCACAGCAGCGCGAAGCTTGAACTTCTTATATGTACATGCATATAAGGTACTGACACCCTTCCATAGCTCGAGCAGTTCTTCGATTAGGGGCTCAAGGAACAAATCAAAATCCTTTCCTGGAGATCTTGGACCTGGGATGAGTAAAGACATAAAGCAGTTTGCTGGATTTATGCATTTCCATGGTGGGAGATTCAGCGATGTCAAAAGCACTGGCCACATACTGTACTGTGTACTCATGTTGCCAAATGGATTGAATCCGTCGGTAGCTAAGGCAAGCCTCAGCTTCCTCGGATCATTTGCAAAAGCTGGTTCCCTCCTGTCAAAGTCCTTCCATGCTTCCCCATCAGCTGGATGGCTCATCACATTGGCGACTGGCTTCCTCACTTTCTTGTGCCACTATGTTTCCTCCGAAGTTCGTTTCGAAGCATAAATTCTTTTCAACCTTGGCAAGAGTGGAAAATGCTTCAAAACCTTATGTGGAACCCTCTTCGTCCCTGTTTCGTCTTTCCATCTAGACTCCTTGCATACTGGGCACGCATCCTTTTCAGCATAATCCTTACGAAACAACACACAATTGTTCTTGCACACATGGATGTTTTCGAATGCAAGGCCCAATTCTTTAAGATATTTCTTGGCCTCGTTATATGATTTTGGCAACTCACTCTGAGGGTATGCATCTGACATCAGCTTCATCATTGCGGTAAATGCTGTATTGGCGATTCGATAACGAGACTTCATATACAACATCCTCACCATAAAGGAAAATTTTGAATGGCTAGAACCCGGGCTAAGCGCCTTCTTCGCATCTTCAAGAACTCTTGCAAAACTTGGCTTTTCTCCATCAGCCTCTGCGGCTGCATACAGTTCGCCTATCATTTCTGGTACTCCATGATCATCATCGTAAACATCATCGTCCCCATCCACATGTATCCCAAAGTCATGATCATATTCTTCGACCTCCTGATCTATACCCTCATCAATTACAACATTTGCAGGCTCCCCATGATGAATCCACCTGGTGTATGTAGGTGAAATTCTATAAATGTGTATATGGGTTTCTACTTCAGTCTGATGTAACAGCCTTTGATTATGACAATTAATGCACGGACAACGAATGTGTTCATCTTCGGGGTATCTTTCACTAACAAATTTCATAAACTCTTCAACTCCCTTCACATATGCAGGTGTGAATTGTTTCCCATAAACCCAACTTCTATCCATCTGTTGTGACAATAAAAGAAACCTTGTATTAACTCCCTAACTGTGATTGCACTAAACACACATCGAACACATGCTATATCAACCAAAATTCGAACACAAAATCAAACCTTTCCCTGCGCAACGAAGGTCGGCGCTGTTCTTCAGTCCTCACGGAGGCCGATGCCCTCGATCCCAATGCCAGTTCTGCTTCGCCGCCGCGTCGTCGATGGGGGGATTAGGTCGACGAACAGTTGCCCGATCATGGGTCTGTGGCCCGATCAGGTTTAGTTAAGAGACTCACCATTCAATTATCATGTTGATACCTAACAAATAGAGTAACTTTCTTTTTTTTACAAGAAAGGTCGTGTAGCCCAGTGGTAAGGCTATTTCTTGCCTGACGCCAGGGCGCGAGATCAAACCCCGACCATCGCAATTTTTTTGCCAAAAAAAGGCTTTGATGAGATTAATAAACAAGATTAAATCCCTATCCTTCTCGCTTCTGGCCCGATCCAGCCCATCCGGCCCGTTTCCCCCTGGTTGGTCGTGTCGGCCCGTTTCCCCCTGGTTGGTCGTGCGCATTCAATACGGAGTAGCATTCAATATGGAGTACTCCGTAGACGCGTAGACGCAAGGGTTTTCTTCTCGATTTCGTCGTCGTCCCTTCGCTTCCCTCGATTTCTTGGGCGACTAAATCTATCGCCGGTGCGGGGATTTAATCCCAATCTTTTCTTTCCTTCCGGACCTTACGCTGCGTTCAATCTTTGATCCCAAGCGCCATGGCGGCGAGGCGATACCCGCTGGCTCTCCCGGACGACATGTTGGTCGAGATCGTCAGGAGCATCGCCGAGACGTCCACGCATCCGATGGAGGACATCTGCAACCTACGAGCGACGTAAGTGCGTGACACCAGTACACCAACTATGCAACCTTGAACTCGATGATGAACTGCATTTGTGTTTCTTGCATTTGTGTTTCTTGCAGATGCCAGGACATGTGCATGGCGTGCAAGGATGCCTCCGTCGGGAGGCGCTGGGCGCTGGAGCGAGAGGAATCCATTAGGTGGTTCCAGAACGACCGCTACCTCGCTCTTGTCGACAACTTGGCCGCCGCCAACAACCCGGAGGCCTGCTTCGTCCTTGGCGTCATGTTCGTTTTCGTGAAACGGTGCACGCCGCTCTGCACTCAGTGGCTCCAACGGGCGGCAGACGTCGGGCACAAGGCGGCGGCTTACGTTCTCGGCATCCATCACCACGGTTGCAAGGAGAAGGAAGAAGCCGAGCGCTACATTAGGCAGGTCGAGGACGAGGGCGGCGTCGTCGTCGGATGTAAGCAGGCGAGCCGCATGACCAACCGGGAGTGCGCCAGGTACCGCGCGCACGCCGTCAAGGTGGTCCATGATGTGACATGGAAAGTGGCCGAAACAGCCCCATTGGGGGCACTGCCGCCCGTACCACCGGCGGACGAGGACGGACAAGGTTGCGGTGCCAGCGGATGTGGCGTGTCGGAAGGCTGGGCTAATGACTATGCCTTCTTTTGTAGCGAAGGCTGTAGGATTAGGCATGAGTACTCTACGTTCTTTTCGCGTGTCTCTTTACCTCTTCATTAGAAGAACAAGTTTGGTAGCTAATCCGCAGCCAATGGTTTGACTATAACCTATGAAGTGCTTTTGGAAGCTGGTGAAATCGAAATGTTCCTAAGTACTAAATGAATAATCTTTGCTTTGGTCTATGTATGCGATGGATTTACAAGTGCTTGCATTATGGATTAGTAAAAGTACTTTGTTATGCGATTACTTTGGTTTTCTTCAGGATTTTGTGTTGTTAGGCGATTGCATGCGTGTCCTCCTGTTTTACAAATCAATCAGAGGATATAACATCAGTGACGGGTGCTTGCTCAATGGTTGTGTTTAGTAGCCAGTTTTCAAGAGAACCAATAATACTCATGTCCGGGGCTTGGTTTCATATCTGCTCACTAGGTACAGATGACAAATCTCAGTCTATGGCCCAGGACCTGTGATATAAAGAGTTAAGACAACCACCATTCAATTATCATGTTGATACCTTATAAATAAAGTAACTTTGTTTTTTTCACAAGAAAATAGTTGAGTAGCTCAGTGGTAAGGTTGTTACTCGCCTAACGGCAGGTCGCGAGATCAAAGCTCCACCAGCGCAATTTTTTTGCCATAAATTGTCCAGCCTACTGTGTGCACCTGTGGCCTAATATGAAAAAAGGTCGACCGACGGCCCACGCATCCAATATGATAAAAAGGTCAACCGGGCCGTCTGGCCCAATCATCTAACGTCGTCAAGTGGTACAGGCGGGGGCAAACTAGACACTTAACTATGACGTTAGGGAAAATGGTCTGTGACCAATTCGTTTCATCACTACGTTGGCCACACGAGGCAAATTATCTATGACCATATCGAAATATAATCTGTGACGAATATTTTCATCATTACAATATAGCACACCGACAATATGATCTATGACGATTCCATTTGGTAATCGATGACGTTCCTCTCATTTTCGTCATTGAAAGTGAAGCCAAAACATCGTCACTTGTACCTTGTGACGAAAACAAAAAATTCGTCATTGAAAGGTATCATTCAGTGACGAAACTTACCAGCGTCACTGATGATCATATTTCTAGTAGTGATAGCAAATGATATGTCTATTTCGATCGTCTCGACGAGCCCTTCGCAATGGTGCACTCCAATTCATCACTTGAGATACTTTTATATGGTGAAATATTGATGTCCTACAAAACAAGTGAGAGCACCAAAACTCGTGGAACTTATTAGTTTCAAACCCTACAACTATGCTTTGTGATTCATTTAGTGCCATTTCATGCAATAGTTGATGGTTAATTATGAGCATTAGTGAGCGTCAACAGGGGTCACTAGAACCGACTCCGTCTGAGTAGGAGTGAAGCCTGAGTGGATCGGCGTGAACCCTGGCTGCTGCCCTGGCAGAGGTGAGGAGAAGGGCGAGACCGTCGACGAAGGAACAGACGTGTAGTACGAGGTCGACGGTCCGGGCTGCTGCAGCTGAAACTGAGGCGGTGGCGGAGGTAACTGAGGAAGAGCTGCCATCCTCTCCATGAAAGCCAAGGTCTGAGTCTGTAGCTGTATCATCTGTCGCTGAAGAGCGTCCTGGCGCTCCTGTGCCTGTGCTGTTGCCTCTGCCAGTCTGGCCTGCTCCTGAGCCTGTCGTCGCTGCTCCTCAGCCTGATGCTGAACCTCCTCAGATAGTCTAGACTGGTGCTGCTCCATCCGAGAGAGAATAGCCAGGAGTGCTGGATCGGAGCCGACCATGCGCGAGGAGGAGGCCTCTGAGTCGTGAGCTGCCGGTGGACGCATCCTCGGAAGAGGAGCGTAGTCGTCGTCGGTGTGTCAGACGGAACCTCAAGGTCAGGGTCCTCTCCCTCTGCCTCAAGCTCTGCAAGCTCAGCCTCTGCCAACTGACGAACAGCTTCATCCTGCTGTGCCTCTGACTCTGTGACAACCGGCCTTTGACGCTGACCCCTAGGACGAGTGTCTGGATGATCCCCGGCAATCTGGCGAGTGTCATACACGGGGAACTCTGTCGGGGACTGAAGAAGCTCTGGAAGCAGTGCCGGAATCATCCTCCTCAAAATGAAACAAATCAGGTGAGCATAAGGAAGCTACCGGTGACCCTTGAAGCCCTCTGCCAGTGTGTCCTCCATCTCAGAGATAATCACGTCCCAAATGTCGAACTCAAGCTGGGAGACCAAGTGGTGAACTAGTCAAATCTGAATCCTGGTCAACCCCTCCCTGTAGCCTGTCCGGGAAGAAGAGTACGCCTCATTACCTCGTTCACGAGACGGGCCGTCGGCGTCAAGTCACGAGGACACCGGCTGGACCCCTCGCCGAACGGCTCCCGGAAGCAGGCACGAACCAAGTCTGCTGGGGGAATCTCTCCTGCGTGTGGTCGACGGGGTGGCTCGGTGTCTCCATAGCACACTATGTGGACCATGGTCGCATAAGCTGTCAGACCAAGGTACTCTCTGGCACGGGCACTATAGAGCCTGTAGGACCTCCCCCCAGAAGGCAAAGTGGAGGAACCGGTGATCCGGGGAGATCCACAGGGACGCGTAAAACTGACGCACCCAGTCCTCAACGTACTGACCACTCCGTCCAAGAAGATCTGCTAATCCATGTAGATATGATAGCATAGGACGGATGGCCTCCCCAGCAACTGCAACTATCGTCTCCAGCGGGCAAACTCTGTGAGGACGGATGTGGACGCCGCTGTTGACATATGCTCGGTAGAAATCCTCCTGAATAACAGTGTAGAAGCCCTCGGAGGCCTGAGGGTGCCGGGCAGCTGGAAACCACTCCTCGTATGGGATCAGACGCAAGGCCTGCACCTGACGTGATGTCGCAGCCCGCAGGTCCAAGTGCTCCACAGGTGGGGGTCCCTGTGGCCTCGGAGGGGGTCGACCACCCCGCCTCTGCCCCTCAGGTCTGGGAGACACCTGAGTGTGAGTACGGGTGGACCGACGGACTGGCGGCTGAACTGGCTGCTCCTCCTCTGGCTGCCCCTCTGCTTGGGTCTCTGTAGCTGAACTGGGCTCTGGAGCTGACCCACTGGCTGTGGCTGCTGCAAGGGCTGAGGCTGCCTCTGACGGAAACTGGAAGTCAGGAGGAAGGACCTCAGCTGGGTCGTCGAGAGAGTACTCGTGACCCTGAACGCGGACAACGCCTCCCTCAGTCTGAAGCAGAGCCTGCACCTGCTGCTCTGTGAGAAGGTCGCGAACCCGCTGACCACCCTGCTGACCGCTGCCCTGACTCTCCTGAGCTGAAGCGGGGTCTCGAATACGAAGACCTCCTGCCTGACCACCCTGCTCGGCTCGCTCGGCTGCGCGAGCTGCGGCTAGTGCCATCTCTGAATCCCGATCAAGTCTCTTGCGCTTCTTGGAGATGAGCTTCTGCGGCCTCTTCCCCTTGTCACCAGAGGGAGGACGTGGGGGAGGAGGATCTGCCCCGGGACCTTCGCCGACGTTCTTGCAACGAGCCATCGCTACAAGAACAGAACCACTGCCACTGAGAGCAACTGCCACTGAGAGACACGACCACTGAAGACCACTGAGAGACATGGCCACTGAAGACCACTGAGAAACACTGCCACTGAAAACCACTGCCAAACAAAACCAGAGGACTGGACTGAACCTCAGAGGTTTGGCCTCGTTCCGTATCCGCGAGCTTGGCCCCGGATTAAGCTGTCACTGTCAAACGGCTCACTGACACGGTCCCCACTCGCTGCAATAGATAGATAGGGATATATATAAGCATATAATCTAGAGAGAAGAAGTCCCTATTGGAAGCAAAGCACAGGAGATGAGAAGAGAGGCATGGCTTTGCTACCTGACGAGACGCGACGACCTGACCAAGCAAAGGAAAGGAACCGACACGTTCGGACACCATGACAGCTCTCCGGAAGGATCTGCGCGAGAATTAGGGCGAAAACGTGGTTAGATTTGCATGAACAGGTGGTTGAGGCATTGCGTCGAACACGTGGCATGCGCAGTTTATGGAACGAGGTGGGGAGCTCACTGGAGCGAGGCTGCTGGCCGAGGGGGAGGTCGCCGGAGTGGAGAACAACCATGGGGACGAACGCCGACGACGGGAGGCTCCGGCGAGGTGAGCTCCGGTGAGGTGGGGCTGTGGCTCGGGGGCAGCGTGCGGCGGCGCTAGCGCGGTGAGGAGGCGGCGCGGGCGCGGGCGCGGCGGTGCGGGCGAGAGGGAGGGCGGCGTCGTGGGGTTAGGGTTGGCGCGGCGAAGAGCGACGGGTCGGGCTCGGGCGCGGGTGAAAGGTCCAAATTGGCTAGAGGGGGGTGAATAGCCTAATTAAAAACTCTACAAAATTACTTAGGCAAACACTATTAGTATAACAAATGGCGAAGCTTTTTGCACTAGCCTAATAGTGTGTTGCAAGCCACCTATCCAACAATTCTACCTAATATATCTATGTCACACAAGCAATTAGAGCTAATATCTAATGCGGAATAAAACTAACCAGCTCTAGTACAAGTATGATATACAAAATGTATATGAGACAAGTGTGTGCAATAGATAGACTAAGCAAGCTAATCACAACTAGCTACACAAGGAATATAACAAGAGATATACAACAAGTGATAGTATCTACATAAGAGAAATAGCTTAATGTAAATACACAAAGTAAATGAGCTAGATAGAGGTGGTTTCACCGAGCCTTTGGGATCGCCTAGTAGAGAGCCAATCACCGGAGAAATCCACTCGTGATGCCAATCACCAAGATGTGAATATGAAGACCAATCACCAAGATGTGCAAGCAATCACAATAAGCACACGGGACACCAAGATTTATCCCGAGGTTCACGTGCTTGCCGGCACGCTACTCCCCGTTGTGTCGACCAACACTAGGTGACCCGGTGGCTAATCAGCGCAAAGCCAAGCTCACTAAGAGCGCCACAAGAATCTACCACTAGTGAGGTAGCTCAATGACACGAGCAATCCACTAAGGATGCCTCTTGCTGCTCCGGCGAGGTGAGGCTCCAAAACCTCTCACAAACTCGAACGGTGTTGGCCAAGAACAATCACCAATCTTGCCAACAACCACCTCAACACCTCCAAGCCGTCTAGGCACCGGCAAATGCCAATACTAACAAGAGAACTCAATGCCGATGCGAAGAACTAGTGCCACTAGATTGAACTCTATCAAATCACGCACTAGATCACTCAATCTCACTTGGTTTGATCAAATCAACTTGGGAGATGAGTTGGGAGGCTTGCCAAAGCTCACTAGAATGCTTAGGAATCAGAATGTGCAAGAGAGATACCAAGTGAGCCGCCCAAGCCCCTTAAATAGGCCACCCAAGTTGGCCTAGCCGTTGGGCTGAAATCGCGACCATCGGACGCTCCGATGCGCTACCATCGGACGCTGCCCCAGCGTCCGATGCTCCAGATGGATTCATGTGTCCCTCTGATATGAATTCAGCCCGTTAGATCCCAACGGTCATATTCCTTCGCGCCACGGTTAATGTGACATCGGACGCGCCGATGCCAGGCATCGGACGCTCCGATGCCACTGCTCGATTCAGCTCTTTTCTACGCCACATCGGACGCGCCAGAACGTTAGCATCGGACGCTCAACCCCTGCGTCCGATGACACAACAGAAAGGTTCTAGAATGCTCCAAACCACATTGGACGCGTCCGATGGATTGGCATCGGACGCAGCCCAGCGTCCGATGCTCCCTGGAAAGCACGCTCGCGCCACGTCACCTGCATCGGACTCTGCAATAGTGTTTTGCCAGCGTCCGTTGCCAGCATCTGATGCTCCCTCAACAAATGTCAGTGGTTAGGGTTTGCCACCGGACGCTTAGCCCAGCGTCCGATGCTGCCGCCAGCAGCGTCCGATGCCCCTAATACAGCACCTTTCAATTTCTAACTTCTACCCTTGCTTCCATGTGCCAACACCAAAGTGTTTCATCACTTGTGTACGTGTGTTAGCATTTTGCAAAGCATTTTCCAAGGGTTTTGTTAGTCACTCACTAGGTCTATAGCATCGATAAGTTAGAGAACACCTAGTGGCACTTGAACACCGCATAAGCCGTGAATAATCTCCTCTTAATAGTATGGCTATGTATCCTAAATGTGATCACACTCGCTAAGTGTCTTGATCACCAAAACAAAGAGCCCTATAGGTTATACCTTTGCCTTCGAGCTTCTTTGCTCCATCTCTTCTCTTCTTCTTGCAATTCACCAACAGTAGAGCACTTGATCACTTGAGTTGCATATGGCCAACACCATCCTCCATGGTTGCCATCTTTGCTAGCTCCACCACTTGGCTTGGTCACAATCCTTTCTTATAAGCTACACACATGCTTAGCAATAGGATTAGACCAAATAGGTTTCATCAATTAACCAAAATCAAACTAGGGCTTTCAATCTCCCCCTTTTTGGTAATTGATGACAACCTATACAAAGATATGTGATTTAAATTTAAGTAACCACATTGATAGTATTAGCTCCCCCTACATATGTGCTATAGAGTTTGGTTCTAAATTTGGCACATATGTATGGATATGAAAAGTGGATGAGCAATACTACCAATGATGATGCTAAGGCATAAGAATAGACCTTTGAAGCGTGATACCAATCGGAGTGCATATGTTAAACCATCCTTAGCACCATTTGTCACTAGACATACATCAATAATCAAGAACCCTATGAGATCAACATTATAAAAGGGGCTCTTGAACCACTTGAAAAACAAGTATGTCTAGTTATCATCCTATTCATGCTAGTGGGTCATGTCATCAATCATGTTCTAATACTAGCATTCTCCACCATAAGCATGAATATCAAAATAAGTAGCTTATGCATTGCAATCAAACATATGAATATGCACATTTCAAATGCAACATACATGTTTATGAGCTTACTCCCCCTATATGTATGCGTTGATCCCATTTGAAGGTTTACTTGACATGTCTCTTTTTTTTATCTTTAGCAATTCTCTTTCTCCTTCATATCTTTATCTTTAGCAATTCTCTTTCTCCTTCATATCTTTGTCATCATTTTCTCCCCCTTTGTCAACAATTATCATAAAAGTGGGGCAAGTTGTAATGAAAGGAGACAATTTTTGCATTATGAGATTCATATGTGGCGATCAAACTAGTGTCAAGTTGTGGCTTAATCTAGCTCATAAGCATAGGATATTTAACACGGTTTGCTCTAGAGTAAGCTTCTTCACACATCTTACAATGGTTATCTTACTCACGTTGGTTAAACACCGATTGCTCACTTACTAGATCAAACACTAGAGTTACAAGCTCACAAACAAGTTATATGCTACCACTAGATCAAGTCAATCATAGAAGCAATAGTGGTACCATATACACTTCAAAGTCATTTGATTTACCATGAATGAGCCTAAATAAGCAATGTGATGGCTATATGAACTAGATCACAACCTAATAAGAATGAATGCACATGCCAAACAATTTCACCTTTGCTTTCTTGGAGGAGAGGCATGTCATAAGTGGGGGTGCATTCAACTCATGTTGGAGAAGTCTAGGATATTCAATTCATTCCTTAGTTTGCAAAACCTTCTCTCATCTAGTGGCTTGGTGAAGATATCGGCAAGTTGATCATCGGTGCCCACACTTTCAATAGATATATCTTTCTTGGCTTGATGGTCTCTAATGAAGTGATGCCTTATATCAATGTGCTTTGTCCTTGAGTGTTGAACCGGGTTGGTGGCTATTTTGACGGCGCTCTCATTATCACATAGCAATGGTACTTGTCCAAACTTGATTCCATAATCTTGCAATGTAGCTTTTATCCATAACAATTGTGCACAACAACTACCCGCGGATATGTATTCGGCTTCGGCGGTAGACAGTGCAACACTATTTTGCTTCTTTGATGACCATGAGACAAGTGATCTTCCAAGCAATTGACAAGTGCCTGATGTGCTCTTCCTATCCACCTTGCATCCCGCATAATCGGAATCCGAGTATCCAATCAATTCAAATTGAGAGCCCTTGGGATACCATAGTCCAACATTAGGAGTGTGCTTCAAATATATCAATACTCTTTTGGTTGCCTTCAAATGACTTTCTCTTGGTGAAGCTTGGAACCTTGCACACATGCACACACTAAACATGACATCTGGCCTTGATGCGGTCACATAGAGTAGGCTTCCAATCATTGACCGATATAGCTTTTGATCCACCATGTCACCACTAGAGTCACTATCCAAATGTCCATTTGTGCCCATTGGAGTGGTTATTGCCTTTGCTTCATCTAACCCAAACTTCTTGAGCATGTCCTTGATGTACTTGCCTTGACTAACAAATGTGCCTTTCTTCATTTGCTTTATTTGTAGACCAAGGAAGTAACTAAGCTCTCCAATCATAGACATCTCAAACTCTTTAGCCATCATTTCTCCAAACTCTTCACAAAAGTCTTGGTTGGTTGATCCAAATATGATGTCATCCACATAGATTTGCAACACAAACAAGTCACTTCCAATTTTCTTAGTGAAGAGAGTGGTGTCAACCTTTCCAATTTTGAACCCTTTGGCTAACAAGAAATCCCTCAATTTTTCATACCATGCTCTTGGTGCTTGTTTCAACCCATAAAGTGCCTTCTTGAGCTTGTACACATGGTTGGGCTTCTTCAATTCTTCAAATCTGGGAGGTTGTTCAACATACACTAGCTCATTGATGAATCCATTGAGAAAAGCACTCTTCACATCCATTTGATAGAGCTTGATGTTGTGAGAACAAGCATATGCAAGAAGAATTCTTATGGCCTCCAATCTAGCAACCGGTGCATAGGTTTCTCCAAAGTCAATACCTTCCATTTGAGTGTACTCTTGTGCAACCAATCTTGCTTTGTTCCTTATAACAATGCCATCTTCATCTTGCTTGTTCCGGAAGACCCATCTTGTGCCAATCACATTTGTATTCTTTGGTCTTTCCACTAACTCCCAAACATTATTGCGGGTAAAGTTATTCAACTCTTCATGCATTGCATTTACCCAATCAACATCCATCAAAGCTTCATCAATCTTTGTTGGCTCAATAGATGATACAAATGAGTAGTGTTCACAAAATGAAGCCAATCTTGATCTTGTTTGCACACCTCTCCTTATGTCACCAACAATTTGATCTAAAGGATGATCTCTTGCAATATGTGTTGGTTGGAGCACTTGTTCCGGTTGAGCACTTGCACTTGTACTAGCATCTTGTTGATCTTGAGAACCACTAGAGCTTGCAATGTCATTGTCATTCATGGTTGGAGGAGAGAGCACTTGATCTTTGTCATCTTCAATGTCAATCACTTGCTTTGGCCTTATATCACCAATGTCCATGTTCTTCATAGCTTCTACCAATTGTGTTCCTCTCACATCATCTAGATTATCTTGTTCTTCATGAGAACCATTGGTTTCATCAAACTCAACATCATGGACTTCTTCAACTATTCTTGATATGTTGTTCCACACTCTATATGCCTTGCTTGTAGTGGAGTAACCAAGTAGGAATCCTTCATCACATTTCTTTTCAAATTTTCCAAGTCTTGTGCCCTTTTTCAATATGTAGCACTTGCACCCAAAGACCCGAAAATATGCAATGTTGGGCTTTCTATCATTGAGGAGCTCATATGGTGTCTTCTTCAATAGAGGATGACAATAGAGCCGGTTGCTATAATAGCAAACCGTGTTGATTGCTTCGGCCCAAAAAGAATCACTCACATTGTATTCACTAAGCATAGATCTTGACATATCAATGAGTGTCCTATTCTTCCTTTCAACTATCCCATTGGATTGAGGTGTATACTTGGCCGAGAATTGATGTTTGATTCCAAGTTCATCACATAGCTCATCAACTCTTGTGTTTCTAAACTCACTTCCATTGTCACTTCTCACTTTCTTGATTCTTCTATCAAACTCATTTTGGCTTCTCTTGACAAAGGTTTTGAATACTCCAAACACTTCATTTTTGTCAACAAGAAAGAAGACCCATGTGTATCTTGTATAGTCATCCACTATCACAAAGCCATACTTGTTTCCCCCAATACTTGTATATGTAGTTGGTCCAAACAAGTCCATGTGCAACAACTCAAGTGCATGTGTAGTGCTCATCATTCCTTTGTTAGGATGGGTGTTTCCAACTTGCTTTCCCATTTGACATGCACTACATAGCTTGTCCTTTTCAAAGTGAACATCTTTTAGTCCTCTAACCATGTCATGCTTCACTAGCCTCTTTAGTTGCTTCATTCCAACATGTCCCAAGCGCCTATGCCATAGCCAACCCATACTTGATTTGGTGAATAAGCATGTTGTCAATTGAGCTTCACTAGCATCAAAGTCCACCAAATAAAGATTCTCATATCTAAATCCTTTGAAGACCAAATCACTTCCATCAACACTAACTATCTCCACATCATCAACACCAAATATGCATTTGAATCCCAAATCACATAATTGTGCCACGGACAACAAGTTGAAGTTGAGAGATTCCACTAATAGCACATTGGAGATGCTCAAGTCATTGGATATTGCAATCTTGCCCAAGCCTTTAACCTTGCCTTTCTTGTTGTCACCAAATGTGATAGCATCCGCATGATCATTGCCACTAGTGTTGATTGATTTGAACATTCTTCCATCTCCGGTCATGTGTTGAGTGCACCCACTATCAAGCACCCAATGCATTCCTCCCGCTTTATAGTTTACCTACAAAAGAGATCAATTCTTTTTAGGTACCCAAACCTTTTTGGGTCCTCCAAGGTTAGTCACCAAGCTCTTGGGCACCCAAATTGCCTTCTTCTTTGGGCCAACCATGGGTGCACCAATATACTTAGCCTTCACACCATTAGTGCCCTTTGTAGGCATATAACAAGAATCAAGTCTAATAGATGAAATATGAGCATTGTTCTTGTTCTTGTTCTTGTTAAAGCAATTTTGCTCTATGTGCCCGGATTGCTTGCAATTATAGCAATACCGACCATTGCTCTTCACAAAACTAGTCTTGTGAGTAGCAAAGGCGGCCTTGCCCTTCTTGGGGGTATAGCCAAGTCCCTCCTTGTTGAGTGGACATCTTTGGCTACCCAAGCACTTAAGCAAGCGGGCATCTCCACCATAGGCATTGCCTAAAGCATGAGTGGGCTCATACACTTTGTTCTTAAGGTTCTCATTTTCTACCACTAATGATGAATCACATGTAGTAGAAGTAAGCAATTTAGTTGAGCTAGATGATGATGCATTGGTGGGAGCAACAATAATAGGAGCATAAAAAGATTCATCAAGGATATCACATGTAACTCCTATGTTGCATGTCTCTACAACATCCTCAATCTTACTTTGATCAAGGAGGGAGGAGTGGGCTTCCTTAAGCCTAGTGTGAGCTTGGTCAAGCTTCTCATGGGCTTCCTCTAGCCTCTCATGAGTGGACTTGAGCTCATCAAAGGATTGCTCAAGAGCCTTGTTGGCCTTGCGCAATTCTTTGCACTCCTTCCTCTTAGTCTCAATGTAAGAGTGAGCATCTTGTAGCATGCTCATGAGGTCCTCCTTTGAGTACTCCTCATCATCATCACTCTCACTCTCACTTTCACTCTCATCGGATGATACCTTAGTGGCCTTTGCCATGAAGCATGTCGATGGAGTGTTGAAGATAGATGGCTTGCTTGAGATAGCAACACTAGCCATAGCCTTCTTCTTGGTGGTCTTCCTTTCATCATCACTAGAATCATCATCACTTGAGGAAGCATCACTATCCCATGTCACAACATAGGAACCACCCTTCTTCTTTCCCGTCTTCTTCTCTTTCTTTTCTTTCTTTTCTTTCTTGTCCTTCTTCTTGCTCTTCTTGCGGTCATCATCATCTTCATCACTAGAATAAGGACAATCCGCAATGAAGTGATCCTTGCTCTTGCATCTATAGCATCTCTTGGTCGTGCTCCTGGTTGTATCCCTTCTCTTTCTTGCTCCATAGCCCTTCTTCTTCATGAATTTGCCAAACCTTTTCACAAAGAGAGCCATTTCTTCATCATCTATCTCACAACCACTTGAGCTTGCTTCATCATCACTTTCCTCCTTCTTTGCTTTGCCCTTGCTCTTGCTCTTGGAGGATGAAGCCTTGAATGCAATAGTTTTCTTCTTCTTTTCTTCCTCTTGGGCTCCCCCATCCCGTTCCACACGGTATGTGTCGTGTGACCACATCACCTAGTACTTGGTTTGGGGTTACCGTGTCCAATCCTTCTCTCACTAAGATAGTCACCAAAGTATCAAACCTTGGTGGCAAGCATCTCAAGAACTTGTGAGAAAAGTCCTTGTCCTCTACCTTCTCTCCCAAGGCCTTCAAGTCATTGATAATGACTTGCAACCGGTGAAACATCTCTGGTATGCTTTCATCATCTTGCATCTTGAACATGGCGAGCTTGTCCTTGAGAATGTATAGCTTGGCACCCTTGACCGCCTTGGTGCCCTCATATGTTTCTTCCAATCTTTCCCATATTTCATTTGCTCTTTCAAGGTCCTTGATTTGCTCAAACACCTTTGTGTCAAATGCTTCATAAAATAAGTTGATTGCCACATCATTCCATTGAAGCTTCTCTTCTTCTCTTGGAGTGGTACTTGCGGGGTCAATTACCGCAAAATCATTCTCAATCACTTCCCAAATCTTTCTATTCATTCCTCTTGTGAATGCACACATCTTCCTCTTCCAACAATCAAAGTTGGTGTCGTCAAAATGTGGTGGCTTCCCCATATAGTTGATTTGAGCCATTTTAACACCGGAGGATGTTAAGCCTCAAAACAAACGGTGACCACGGCTCCGATACCACTTGAAAGGTCCAAATTGGCTAGAGGGGGGGTGAATAGCCTAATTAAAAACTCTACAAAATTACTTAGGCAAACACTATTAGTATAACAAATGGCGAAGCTTTTTGCACTAGCCTAATAGTGTGTTGCAAGCCACCTATCCAACAATTCTACCTAATATATCTATGTCACACAAGCAATTAGAGCTAATATCTAATGCGGAATAAAACTAACCAGCTCTAGTACAAGTATGATATACAAAATGTATATGAGACAAGTGTGTGCAATAGATAGACTAAGCAAGCTAATCACAACTAGCTACACAAGGAATATAACAAGAGATATACAACAAGTGATAGTATCTACATAAGAGAAATAGCTTAATGTAAATACACAAAGTAAATGAGCTAGATAGAGGTGGTTTCACCGAGCCTTTGGGATCGCCTAGTAGAGAGCCAATCACCGGAGAAATCCACTCGTGATGCCAATCACCAAGATGTGAATATGAAGACCAATCACCAAGATGTGCAAGCAATCACAATAAGCACACGGGACACCAAGATTTATCCCGAGGTTCACGTGCTTGCCGGCACGCTACTCCCCGTTGTGTCGACCAACACTAGGTGACCCGGTGGCTAATCAGCGCAAAGCCAAGCTCACTAAGAGCGCCACAAGAATCTACCACTAGTGAGGTAGCTCAATGACACGAGCAATCCACTAAGGATGCCTCTTGCCGCTCCGGCGAGGTGAGGCTCCAAAACCTCTCACAAACTCGAACGGTGTTGGCCAAGAACAATCACCAATCTTGCCAACAACCACCTCAACACCTCCAAGCCGTCTAGGCACCGGCAAATGCCAATACTAACAAGAGAACTCAATGCCGATGCGAAGAACTAGTGCCACTAGATTGAACTCTATCAAATCACGCACTAGATCACTCAATCTCACTTGGTTTGATCAAATCAACTTGGGAGATGAGTTGGGAGGCTTGCCAAAGCTCACTAGAATGCTTAGGAATCAGAATGTGCAAGAGAGATACCAAGTGAGCCGCCCAAGCCCCTTAAATAGGCCACCCAAGTTGGCCTAGCCGTTGGGCTGAAATCGCGACCATCGGACGCTCCGATGCGCGACCATCGGACGCTGCCCCAGCGTCCGATGCTCCAGATGGAGCCATGTGTCCCTCTGATATGAATTCAGCCCGTTAGATCCCAACGGTCATATTCCTTCGCGCCACGGTTAATGTGACATCGGACGCGCCGATGCCAGGCATCGGACGCTCCGATGCCACTGCTCGATTCAGCTCTTTTCTACGCCACATCGGACGCGCCGGAACGTTAGCATCGGACGCTCAACCCCTGCGTCCGATGACACAACAGAAAGGTTCCAGAATGCTCCAAACCACATTGAACGCGTCCGATGGATTGGCTTCGGACGCAGCCCAGCGTCCGATGCTCCCTGGAAAGCACGCTCGCGCCACGTCACCTGCATCGGACTCTGCAACAGTGTTTTGCCAGCGTCTGTTGCCAGCGTCCGATGCTCCCTCAACAAATGTCAGTGGTTAGGGTTTGCCACCGGACGCTCGGCCTAGCGTCCGATGCTGCCGCCAGCAGCGTCCGATGCCCCTAATACAGCACCTTTCAATTTCTAACTTCTACCCTTGCTTCCATGTGCCAACACCAAAGTGTTTCATCACTTGTGTACGTGTGTTAGCATTTTGCAAAGCAATTTCCAAGGGTTTTGTTAGTCACTCACTAGGTCTATAGCATCGATAAGTTAGAGAACACCTAGTGGCACTTGAACACCGCATAAGCCATGAATAATCTCCTCTTAATAGTATGGCTATGTATCCTAAATGTGATCACACTCGCTAAGTGTCTTGATCACCAAAACAAAGAGCCTTATAGGTTATACCTTTGCCTTCAGGCTTCTTTGCTCCATCTCTTCTCTTCTTCTTGCAATTCACCAACAGTAGAGCACTTGATCACTTGAGTTGCATATGGCCAACACCATCCTCCATGGTTGCCATATTTGCTAGCTCCACCACTTGGCTTGGTCACAATCCTTTCTTATAAGATACTGAGAACACAAGGTTGATATGTGCCCTTGTGGTTCCCTTCCTGAGTGATGTGTGATCGATCAACGGGCAACATGTCTCTTGGCTGTGTTGATGTGCAGGTGCGGAGCTCGGAGACAGTGGTCAAAGGTGAGGTGAAGGTCAAGCGGGACGTGTCGTGCCGACGGACCGGGAGCGGTGAAGGGCGAACGTGGAGCTTGGACTGACGGACCGGGAGACCTGAGGACTAGCTGTGGTAGCTGGCACGTGACGTCGACAAGCAAGAAGACATGGGGATGTGTGGTGCATCGGCCGAGTCGGGAGGAAGGTGATGGCGTCGTGACACTTGGCGGGAGGCCGAGAAGGATGGCGAATGCACTGTGCCCGGCGTGGAGGCTGGACATGCTCCGGCATCGGTGCTGGAACTCGGGGTGTGCGAACCACATCCCGTCTACGGCGCGGGTTCGGTAGCTGAGCCTCAAAAAGCTACCATCGACGGTTTCCGAGTTTGGGCCACAAAACTCGGGGTGGCCGGTTTCCGAGTTTGGGCCTCAAAACTCGGCGAGGACGGTTTCCAGGTTTGGGCCTCAAAACCTGGGCGCGCGGGTTTCTGAGTTTGGGCCACAAAACTCAGTCGGAGGACAGGTTTCCCGGTTTCAGCCTCAAAACCGGGGGAAGGCCCAGGTTTCCCGGTTTCGGCCTCAAAACCGGGGGGAGGTCCGCAAAAAGGACGGTCGACACGTGGCGGTGTGGAGAGGCTGGCGCGGCGGCGTAGCTATCCACAAGGAAGGCGCGGTAGTCGGCAGGGCGGCACGTGGCGGCATCCTGAGGCTTGCGTCGAGACGAAGCTAAGGGTGAGGAAGGCGCGGGGCCGTCGGATCGACATCAAGCAGAGTTGGATCGGGATACCCCTAGGGTTGGCCGTTTCGCTCACCTACCTAGGGTTAGAAGGGGATTATTGTTTAGGCTATAAATAAGAGAGGCACCCCTCCTCTCCTCTCATCCTGTCAGCCATTTGTTCTAAGCACTTCTTCTCTAGTCCTTAGCTTAGACTCTAATCATACCTGGTTGTAGAGGATCCACAGAGAAGACTCAATCATGCCTCTGTGTTTTTGGGAAGTTTAGGAAGTGAGACCATAATCTCACGTTTGTAGCGTGTGTTCGCCACACGGTTGCAATTTCCGGCTTGAGATTCGCGTTTTGGTTGTGTTCTTCGCGGATTGCTTTTTGGTCCTATTTTCCCGTCGCTTGATCTCTTTGCTTGGTACGTCTTTTGCAAATCCACTTGAACCAAGTTGTTCTAGATCGTGAGGCAATCCTTTCCACCAAAGGAATTGATCTCAAACCTCACGGTCTAGGAGATCGAACGATTTTTAGTTTGGATCACGTTCTTGCTCCCTTGCCCCGAATTCTCTCGATTCACCGATTTGGAGTTAGGTTCGAGCCATGATCTCTTAGGAGTAGCTCACTAACATCCTTGTGACTCCTCAGATCGAAT
This sequence comes from Coix lacryma-jobi var. lacryma-jobi, assembly GCA_009763385.1. NCBI lineage: Eukaryota > Viridiplantae > Streptophyta > Magnoliopsida > Poales > Poaceae > Coix > Coix lacryma-jobi. The sequence goes on along the minus strand of CM019822.1, from coordinate 141,164,113 downwards.
CCTAGGCCTAGAGCACTTGATTCGGAGGAGATCAAACTGAATCACCGAAGAACTGCACAGAAATCGGGGGCATCGGACGCTCGGCACCGGAGCATCGGACGCTGCAGTCATAGCATCGGACGCTCCGGTGACATGTGTCAATCTGGGTGTTTTTGAGTGGGCATCGGACGCAGGGCATGGGACGCTCCTGTCCTGACCATCGGACGCTCCGTTGTCCATCGGACGCATCCGAAGGTTGAGCATCGGACGCTGGGTGATCACTGTTCACAGCGTCCGATGACTATGCAGTAGGGTTCCCGAGAGGCACTGTTTGCATCAGACGCTGCAGAGGTTTTGGCATCGGACGCTCATCAGCATCCGATGCTACTGTGACTGCACAGTTTCGTTCGCTGTTCGTTCGTATGACTTCGGATTTGATTTCCGGTTTTTGCGTTGGGTCCCTAGAGTCGTATAGTGTCTCGCTGTGCTTCTTGGAAGCATCCACCCTACATCTAGGGTCGTAGACATTATCCGAGTTCTAGACTTGCCTCTGGGGTGACTTCTGGGACAGTGGCTAAGAGTTTCTGAGAAGAAATTTTAAAGCTCCCATTCACCCCCCCTCTGGTCGCTTTTCGGTCCTTCAATTGGTATCGGAGCCGGTTAAGGATCTCTTCTACCTTAATCGGTTTCGGATCCTAAGGGCGACATGGATCGAGGGAATGGCAAGGCTCCCTACTTCGATGGGACGAACTATCCCTATTGGAAGATTCGGATGCGTGCTTATCTTTGCAGCATCAGTTCTTCCGTTTGGGAAATATGCGAGGATGCTGATTATGTGGTTCTTGCGGCTCGAGTTGGTCAGCACCAGATTGACCAACACGAGGCTAACTCTAAGGCCCGTAATGCGCTTTTGGCCAACCTCTCTCTTCCTGAGTTCGAGCGTGTCTCTGAGCTTGAGACGGCACGAGAGATCTGGGTGAAGCTTCAAAGCTATCACGAGGGGACCGCTCAGGTCAAGACCAGACTCTTCGAGACGTACAAGCGCGAGTACGAGAACTTTGTTCAGTTGGAGGGAGAGACGATTGACGCTATGTTCGCTCGTTTTCAAACGATTGTGAACAAGATGCGTGCCAATCGGGCTAACCTACCCTATGACGATCATGAGAGGGCACTCAAGTTGCTATACGCCCTGGATCGGAGGGTATGGGAGGTGAAGGTGTCGACTATCATTGAGTCTGCTTCCTACGACACCCTCACCGTGGACGAGCTTTTCAGCAAGCTCAAGTCCACCGAGATCGATCACTTGACTCAGGCCAAGCTGAAGAACCCATCTTCACATTCCATGGCTTTGGTCTCAGGCAAGGGTGGATCGACTCTTTCCGCTGACGCTTCACCACCTTCCTTTGCTTTGTCTTCTTTGCTTTCAGTGACTGAGGAGCAGGTGGAGGCGTTGGACGATGACGAGCTCGCCCTCATCATCACCCGGTTCTCGCGGTTTCACAACAACCGCCTGAATCGCCGGCGTGGTGGCGCACGTGAGGGCTGCTACGGATGTGGAGATCCGAATCACTTCGTCGCGAACTGCCCCAAGCGCGACAAGTCCTTCCCCGGCAAGAACCGCGACTCCAGGCGCAAGGGCAAGCCGGAGAACAAGGCCGGGAAGAAGAAGAAGGGCGGCTACCGCCGAGAGGACGTGGAGAAGGCTTTCGACGCTGGCAAGAAGGCTTTTGTTGCCGGCAAGCGCGCTTTCCTCGCCAACCTCAGCGATGGCGAGAAGTCTTCCGACGGCGACTCCAGCGACGATGGGTCCGAGCACAAGACTGAAGAACGCTTCAACGGACTCTGCTTCTTCGGTGATTCCTCCAAGAACCTCTGCACCATGGCCTTGGATGGAGAGGACTGCAAGTGCCAGGACAAGGACGACGACACCGACGACGACGACGCTTCCGAGGTATCATCCTCTTCTCTTATCGATCGTCTTACCGGTGAGCGTGATTCTCTTGCTGAGATAGTCCTAGGTCAGGATAAGACCCTCAAGCGAGCTATCCGTGAGCGAAATGAGTTTAAGGCTAAGATGAATGATGCGCTTAAGGAGTTGAATTCGCCAAGTCTGAGGTGAAGGTGACAGATAAGGAGGAGTGTGAGGAGTGCACGATGCATATGACAAACTTTGCCACCCTGCAAACCAAGTATGCCTCTTTGATTGAGGTGTATGATGAACTGAAGAGTAGGCTAGACTTGGTGGGTGATTGCAAGGAGTGTCCCTCCCTGAAGAAGGAGCTGGAGGAGGTGAAGGCAAGGCCTTCTTTGTTGGGTGCATGCAAGCTTTGTCCTAGCTTGCGAACTGAGTTGGCAGAAGTTAGTGCCAAGCTTGCTGAAGCCATGAAGGCCAGCTCAGTTAGCACCTTGTCCGCTCCATGTGAGCGATGCGTGGGGATGGAGCTTGAGATTGCCAACTGCCGGCATACCAGGATGCAAACCGAGGAAGAAAACACATACCTTCGGTCCATCCTGAGTTGGGTGTCATGCAGTGAGCCGCAGTTGGGCATGATGATCAGTCAGTTCAAGAGGGGAACTGATTGCTCGGGAGTAGGATTTACCTTAGGTGGGAAGGGCGCTAGTACCTTTGGTAAGATCGGTGAGTTTAGCGGAGTGAATTCAAGTGAGAAACCATCCGCTATCCCTAAGCTCACCAAGATCACCCCACCTGAGCCTCCCAAGCCTATCACCAAGGATGGCATCCTTGATGAACATCCCAAGGCTCCACCTCGCAAGCAAGTGTGGGTTCCCAAACCTAACCATCTTAGGAACACACTTGACACCCTTCCTGACGTCTCTAGTGATCCCCTTCCGAAGGGCAAGAAGCCGGCTAGGATGAACAACCCTCGCAACCAAAGAAACCAACAACCCAAGAAAGTGGTGAGGTTTGAGTGCGATTACTGTCACCGTGAGGGTCACCTAGCTGAGTTTTGCTTTCGGAGGAAGAGAGACGCTAGGAAGGAGTTGGAGCTGAACAACCAGGCCAGGCACCACCCTCTCCATGGTGTGCAGGGTCGGGGAGTTCAGAGGCAGGGCGCTAGGCCTGGAGGTGCACCCCCTCAGGTTGCTAGGCTCCAGGCAGCTAGACCACGGGGTGGTGGTCCTGCCCATCTCGGTTCCGGTCGTCCTCTATACGATCGCGAGCCGAGTGTAAGAGGCTTTGCTGCTCAGTCCCATAGCGAACCACCTTTTCAGTATGGTGGTGATCGCTTTGCTCAGATGGGACAGGTAGGTCAGTTTGGAGTTTTTCCGTTCCATAGCGGACCACCCTTTCAGGTTGATGGTGACCGCTATCCACCCATGGGACGAGGACAGCTTGGTGTTGCTACTAACACTTTTCTGGGCCTATGACATAGCACTGGTATCCTTCTCAGTATACTAACCCCAGTGTTGTGCCATACGCTCATTTCCTGCCTTTCTATTGATGCAGGAACTTCGGTTGGAGAACATGTGGCTCATGGATTCCGGGTGTTCGCGCCACATGACCGGAAGGAAGGAATGGTTCTCCAGCCTTAGCCCCGTGATGCACAAGGAGTACGTCACCTTTGGGGATAATAGTAGAGGTAAGGTTGTCTCTCATGGGGCTATTCGGCTCAATGAGAGCTTTGTTCTCAAGGATGTTGCTTTGGTTTCTAACTTGCACTATAATTTGCTTTCTGTTTCGCAACTTCTTGAGGATGATTTTGAAGTGCGCTTTAAGAAGGGTCTAAGTCGCGTTCTAGACCCTCGGGGAGATCTTGTTTGTTGGATTGTTCCCTTTGGTCGTGTTTTCAGAGCCGATTTTTCTCGTTCTTTCGGCTCTGCTAGATGTTTGATGGCTGGTCCTTCTTCTGATTTGTGGAAGTGGCATAGGAGGCTCGGTCACTTGAGTTTTGACTTGCTTGCAAGACTTAGCTCACTTGGCCTAATCCAAGGATTGCCCAAGCTTAAGTTTCAGAAGGACCTTGTTTGCCATCCCTGTCGTCACGGGAAGATGGTTGCTGCTTCTCACCCACCTGTCAATCAGGTGATGACCAAGCGACCCGGTGAGCTTTTACATATGGACACAGTTGGTCCAGCTCGGGTTTGCTCAGCGGGTGGGAAGTGGTACGTTCTAGTGATCGTTGACGATTTTTCGAGTTACTCTTGGGTATTTTTCTTGGAGGGTAAGGATGAAGTTTTTCCTTTTGCTCGTGATTTGATTTTGAAGTTGAAAACTGAGTTTCCCCCTAATACCATTAGAGCTATTCGTAGTGATAATGGTACTGAGTTTGATAACTCCCAGTTTGCCTCCTTCTGTTCTTCTAATGGAATCGAGCATCAGTTTTCTTCTCCTTATGTCCCTCAGCAAAACGGTGTTGTTGAGCGAAAGAACCGGACCCTTGTTGAGATGGCCAGGACGATGCTCGATGAGCATAGGACTCCTAGGCGGTTTTGGGCCGAGGCAATCAACACCGCTTGCCATGTTTCAAATTGCATCTTTCTTCGAGCTTTCATGAAGAAAACTTCTTATGAGCTGCGTTTTGGACGTGTACCCAAGGTGTCTCATTTTCGGGTGTTTGGTTGTAAGTGCTTTATCCTGAAACAAGGCAATTTGGACAAGTTTGAATCTCGCTCTACTGATGGCGTGTTTCTTGGTTATGCTTCGCATTCGCGCGCTTATCGAGTTCTTAACCTTGAAACTAACCGGATAGTGGAGACCTGCGAGGTCACATTCGACGAGACTATGCCTTGTGTCTCTTCTGTTTTTGATGTTGCAGGAGAACAGGAGCTGGGAGAGACTATCTTTGTGGAGAAGGAGCAGGAGAATGCCGATTGGGGTGATCCCGAGCCAACTCCACTGGCTGCCCCCGTCGACCCTGCGACGACTACATCAGCTCGAGGACCCGATCCCACGACTTCTTCTTCTTGGGGTCCTCTGGAGCCACCTCTCCAGCAAGCACCGGTTGATCATGAGAGAGCGACAGCATCTGGCGAGGGGGAGGCTACTTCGGCGAGGCAAGCGCCCCGAAGCATTCAGCATGCCCATCCCCCACAGCAGATGATCGGCGGCATCGACCAGCGAGTCACGCGGTCGCGAGCGTATGAAATCTCCCACTTCGCTCATTCTGCTTTCGTTGCTTCTTTTGAGCCCAAAGATGTTGGACACGCTCTTTCCGATTCTAACTGGGTCAATGCCATGCATGAGGAGTTAGAAAACTTTGAGCGAAACCAAGTTTGGACCCTAGTTCCTCCACCACCAGAATGCCACCCTATAGGTACCAAATGGGTTTTCAAGAACAAAGAGGGTGAGGATGGGATGGTAGTAAGGAACAAGGCTAGGCTAGTGGCCCAGAGTTTTTGCCAAAAAGAGGGGATAGATTATGAGGAAACCTTTGCCCCTGTAGCCCGTTTAGAAGCCATCAGAATCCTTCTAGCCTTTGCTGCTTCGAAGGGTTTTAAGCTGTATCAGATGGATGTTAAGAGTGCTTTTCTGAATGGGTATATAGAGGAAGAGGTTTATGTTAGGCAACCCCCAGGTTTCGAGGATCCCAAGTTTCCAAACCATGTTTATAAACTTTCAAAAGCTTTGTATGGTTTGAAACAAGCCCCGAGAGCATGGTACGATCGTTTGAAAACCTTCTTACTCTCCAAGGGTTTTAAAATGGGACGGGTCGATAGAACTTTGTTTCTCCTCAAGCAAGGCAACGATATCCTGTTAGTCCAGATTTACGTGGATGACATCATCTTTGGTGGCTCTTCTCATGCTCTTGTTGCAAAGTTTTCAGATACTATGAGCAAGGAGTTCGAGATGAGTATGATGGGCGAGTTGACTTTCTTCCTCGGGTTGCAAATTAAGCAAACCCGGGACGGGACGTTTGTACATCAAGGCAAATACACAAAAGACATCCTGAAGAAATTCGACATGGGCGAGGCCAAGCCTCTTACGACGCCCATGCCGACGACTGCGGCGATGGACGCGGACCAAGACGGAGAGCCGGTTGACCAGAAGGAGTACAGGAGCATGATTGGCTCGCTCTTGTACCTGACGGCGACGAGGCCAGATATACAGTTCGCTGTGTGTCTGTGCGCTCGTTTTCAGGCGTCTCCTCGGACTTCCCACAAGCAAGCAGTCAAGCGCATCATGAGGTACCTCCGATACACTCCTGAGTTCGGACTTTGGTACTCTTCTTCTTCGTCTCTTTCGCTTTGTGGGTATTCCGATGCGGATTTTGCTGGCTGTCGGATTGAGCGCAAGTCTACTTCTGGGACTTGTCAGTTTCTTGGTTCTTCCTTGGTTTCGTGGTCTTCTCGCAAGCAGTCGAACGTAGCCCAGTCTACTACAGAAGCCGAGTATGTAGCCGCTGCCTCTTGTGCTTCGCAGCTTTTATGGATGGTTGCTACATTGCGTGATTTTGGTCTAGATTTCAGTCGGGTCCCTTTGCTTTGCGATAGCACCTCTGCCATTAGTGTAGCAAAGAACCCAGTTCTTCACTCCAAGACCAAACACATCGATGTTCGCTTTCATTTTCTTCGTGACCACTATGAGAAAGGCGACATTGACCTTAGGCATGTAGACACCCATAACCAGGTTGCTGATATTTTCACCAAGCTTTTGGATCTCTCAACTTTTGCTAGGTTGAGGGGTGAGCTTGGTGTATGTTTCCCCTTTTAGATGGGGGAAGCATTTTGTTCATGTACCATAGACTAACTTTTTGATCCTTTTGTTTTTGGGTCTTGAGTCTTTTTAGTTTAGTTTTGGCTCCGATTCTGACTTCATCATGTATACATCTTGCATTTTCAAGCTTCATGTCTATATTCTTGAGAATGAATTCATGTTCTGATGAGTGTATGCTTCGATGATATATGATGATGCTTGTAACTTAGGCTCTTGTTGATCACTGATACATATTGTGAGCTAAGCTATTTTTCAGAATGATGAACATGATTAATAAACTTAATATTTGATATATGTTCACCATTGAGATTGGCAACTAGCATGTGTAGGATGTGTTGAGGTCTCTTGAGCTATTTCATATATGCTAGGTTGCTATGTCTCTAGTTCTGAGTCATTCACTTGCTTGGATTGATCATATTCTGCTTAAAATGAACCAAGTTATAGTGAATTGAAAAGATCGAGATGGGATTGCTTTGTCAACACATCACGGTATCGAGACAGTTTCTCATTGCACCTTGAGTTAAACTTGAGCCGTGTAGTGTAAGACCGAAACCGATGCTTTAAGCTTCTGATTGCATATGCATAGGCTTAGCACGGTTGAAAAGTTAGGCAATGACAAGCTTTCAACCTCTCGCAATCACATGCTAATTTTGAACTTGTATTAATAACCGCTGCAAATTCTCTGATAAAATCTGAAAATCACAAGTCTATGTTTCATTCTATAGCCTGATGGTTGAACTTTGCTAGGGGTAGTTCACCTTGTATACATGTTTTAGCACTTGTTTGACTTCCTGTCTACACATGTGTAGTGCTATTTTAATGGTGAAACCTCTTTCAGAATGGCTTAAAACTGCTCACTTGGCTTATGTTTTCATATCTTGTATTTAGTGATCAGTTTGAGCCTTTGCTAGCACTTGTGTATGTTACTATGTAGTCGGATCAGCACTCATTAGAGCATTTATTCACTCTTTCGAGTATATATTTGAAGCTGCTAACATGTTTTTTTTAACTCTTATGCATGAGTTTAACTCCGATAGGCATGACCTTAGCTTCGTTTGACTTACTTGAGCTCTTTTTCCCTTGTTCTTTTGATTGCAAATTGCCCCCAAGGGGGAGAAAATTTTGTGGTGTCAATTTGCAATTTCTGCTTCGCTTGTTGAGGAGGAGTCTTTGAGTAAGGGGGAGTTCTGGATGTGCTTTTCATTGGATATCGATCTTTTCAGCTAGTTGTGTCGAGCCCTTGTGCCTCTGTCTTGAGGAACTAGCTATCTTCATCCTTTTGTGAAGATTCTTGATTGGTATCGTGTCTACTGCTGGTTGTGTTGAGCCTCTGTGCCTCTATCTTGAGGGACTAGCAGTAGCTGCTTTCTTTTGCAGTCTTCAGTTGGTATTCGAGCTTTCAGCTAGCGGTGTTGAGCCCTTTCTGCCTCTTCTTGAGGACTAGCTTGTCTTTGACTTGGTTGCGTCGAGCCGTTGCCCATGTCTTTGGGAACCAAGTCTTGTGCTCTGATTTTGATCGAGCTTTGCTCCTTGATGAGTTGTTCCGATCTCTTGCTTGGTTGTGTCGAACCTTTGCCCATGTCTTTGGGAACCAAGCTTTGCTTATCTTGAGCTGTTCGTCTTCAGCCTTTTCTTTGGCTTTTGGACATCTCAAGTGAGTTTTTATCCTTCTACCTACTTCTGCTTCCTTTTATCTTTGGTTACGGGTACTATGAGTTGACGATGCACTCATCAAGGGGGAGATTGAGAACACAAGGTTGATATGTGCCCTTGTGGTTCCCTTCCTGAGTGATGAGTGATCGATCAACGGGCAACATGTCTCTTGGCTGTGTTGATGTGCAGGTGCGGAGCTCGGAGACAGTGGTCAAAGGTGAGGTGAAGGTCAAGCGGGACGTGTCGTGCCGACGGACCGGGAGCGGTGAAGGGCGAACGTAGAGCTTGGACTGACGGACCGAGAGACCTGAGGACCAGCTGTGGTAGCTGGCACGTGACGTCGACAAGCAAGAAGACATGGGGATGTGTGGTGCATCGGCCGAGTCGGGAGGAAGGTGATGGCGTCGTGACACTTGGCGGGAGGCCGAGAAGGATGGCGAATGCACTGTGCCCGGCGTGGAGGCTGGACATGCTCCGGCATCGGTGCTGGAACTCGGGGTGTGCGAACCACATCCCGTCTACGGCGCGGGTTCGGTAGCTGAGCCTCAAAAAGCTACCATCGACGGTTTCCGAGTTTGGGCCACAAAACTCGGGGTGGCCGGTTTCCGAGTTTGGGCCTCAAAACTCGGCGAGGACGGTTTCCAGGTTTGGGCCTCAAAACCTGGGCGCGCGGGTTTCTGAGTTTGGGCCACAAAACTCAGCCGGAGGACAGGTTTCCCGGTTTCAGCCTCAAAACCGGGGGAAGGCCCAGGTTTCCCGGTTTCGGCCTCAAAACCGGGGGGAGGTCCGCAAAAAGGACGGTCGACACGTGGCGGTGTGGAGAGGCTGGCGCGGCGGCGTAGCTATCCACAAGGAAGGCGCGGTAGTCGGCAGGGCGGCACGTGGCGGCATCCTGAGGCTTGCGTCGAGACGAAGCTAAGGGTGAGGAAGGCGCGGGGCCGTCGGATCGACATCAAGCAGAGTTGGATCGGGATACCCCTAGGGTTGGCCGTTTCGCTCACCTACCTAGGGTTAGAAGGGGATTATTGTTTAGGCTATAAATAAGAGAGGCACCCCTCCTCTCCTCTCATCCTGTCAGCCATTTGTTCTAAGCACTTCTTCTCTAGTCCTTAGCTTAGACTCTAATCATACCTGGTTGTAGAGGATCCACAGAGAAGACTCAATCATGCCTCTGTGTTTTTGGGAAGTTTAGGAAGTGAGACCATAATCTCACGTTTGTAGCGTGTGTTCGCCACACGGTTGCAATTTTCGGCTTGAGATTCGCGTTTTGGTTGTGTTCTTCGCGGATTGCTTTTTGGTCCTATTTTCCCGTCGCTTGATCTCTTTGCTTGGTGCGTCTTTTGCAAATCCACTTGAACCAAGTTGTTCTAGATCGTGAGGCAATCCTTTCCACCAAAGGAATTGATCTCAAACCTCACGGTCTAGGAGATCGAACGATTTTTAGTTTGGATCACGTTCTTGCTCCCTTGCCCCGAATTCTCTCGATTCACTGATTTGGAGTTAGGTTCGAGCCATGATCTCTTAGGAGTAGCTCACTAACATCCTTGTGACTCCTCAGATCGAATCCTAGGCCTAGAGCACTTGATTTGGAGGAGATCGAACTGAATCACCGAAGAACTGCACAGAAATCGGGGGCATCGGACGCTCGGCACCGGAGCATCGGACGCTGCAGTCATAGCATCGGACGCTCCGGTGACACGTGTCAATCTGGGTGTTTTTGAGTGGGCATCGGACGCAGGGCATCGGACGCTCCTGTCCTGACCATCGGACGCTCCGTTGTCCATCGGACGCATCCGAAGGTTGAGCATCGGACGCTGGGTGATCACTGTTCACAGCTGAAAGGTCCTTGTTTGGTTTTGGTAATTGAGTGACAACTTAGGTGGACTAATATGTGTTTAAAGTGAATTACACAGGTGATTAGTCCACAGGTGATCATGTGTGAGCAACATACGCCACAGAGGAGAAATGGCTTGGAATATGTTGCAACGCTCACACATGTGAAGAAGGAGCTTAATGCACATGAAACATGACATGTGGTCATGTGGCTAAGATGGTGAAGATCAAGGCAAGACTTGGCTTGATGGACCGGTTGCGAAGGTGAAGGGCAAGTTGAGGCTTTGAAGCCGTTGGTACCGAGTGTCGGGAGGCTTAAGCAAGACTTGGCGCCGAAGGACCGAAGCGATGGTGAAGAGCAAGTGATGTCAAGATCGATGGACCATGGAGGCTATGTGATGATATGAAGTGGATCATATCATTTGATGAAGAGGTTGGTGCATGTGTTGCATCAACACCGGAGGAGATGGAATGGAATGCGCAAGGCAAAGGTATAATTGTAGGGCATTTCATTTCACCGGTCATAGGTGTGTAGAGAAGTTTATGACCGGGTTTAGGATAGATGGCCGCACTATTAAGAGGAGCAAACTTGTTTGCATATCGGTCATCTAGTGCCACTTGAGCGATCTAACTTTGCGATGTTACTAGGATCGAGTGGCGTGGTGAGTGCAAGTGCTAATCCTTTGGAAAATGATTGTGAAAATGCTAACACACATACACATGATGTTGTACACTTAGTGGTGTTGGCATATTTGCAAAGGAGAAGTTGTTGGAGAAGAAGTTGTGTTGAAAGGAGGCATGGAGAAGTGGGAGAAACTAGTGTATAGTCCCTCTCCCTCCTGCCGAGCTTGCGAGGCAGGATTCAGCGGTTTTCGGAGGAGATGTGAAGTGCTCTGGGAGCATCGGACGCTGGTCCGAGGGGCATCGGACGCTGGGCCGAGCGTCCGATGGCAAACCCTAGTTTCAGTCTGTTGCAGTGGGAGCATCGGACGCTGCATCGGACGCTGGTCCGAGCGTCCGATGGCAGTGACGTGGCGCGAGCAAGTTTAGCTGGGAGCATCGGACGCTGGCCTGCGTCCGATGTGGACCCATCTGACGCGTCCGATGTAGAATGGTGCTCTCGGGGAGCTCTCTGCATAGACATCGGACGCTGGCCCTTAGCGTCCGATGCTGGGGGGCCGGCGCGTTCGATGTGAGGCAGTTTTGCGCAGAATCGAGCAGAGGCATCGGAGCGTCCGATGCTAGGCATCGGCGCGTCCGATGCCACTTTAACTGGCGCGGGAAGTGATATAGCCGTTGGGATCGCTCGGCCGAAGTTGAACGTGGGGGACACGTGGCGAGCATCCAAGCATCGGACGCTGGCCTCAGCGTCCGATGGTCCCGATCCGGAGCGTCCGATGCTAGCGCAGTTTGCCCAGTGAAGGGGCAACGGCTAGTTAGCCTTTGGGGCTATATATAGCGTTGGTAACCAGCCTTGGGATGGTGGCTGAGCACTCTAGAGCCTTTGTGGCTTGTGTGGATGTGCTTGGGAGCCCTCTAACTCGCTTGTGCTTGCTAGTGTGCGAATCGATAGCGAGTGAGTGATCGCTAGTGCGGTGCATTGAGAGATTGCTTCGAGTGGCACTAGGTGATCGTGTTGCAAGCCGGTGGTGCTTGTTACTCTTGGAGGTTGCCACCTCCTAGACGGCTTGGTGATCGTGTCTCCGTCGTGAAGCCCGCAAGAAGATTGTGCGTGGCTCCGGAGAAGGCTTTGTGAGGGGCATTGTGCTCGCCCCGCGGGGATCACGAAGAGCAACTCTAGTGGATTGCGTGTGTCATTGAGTTACCCTCACTTGTGGGTGAGTTCTTGCGGCGCTCGAGTGTCGAGCTAGGTGTGGTGCCTATTAGCCGCCGAACTACCAAAGTGTGTGGTCGACACAACGGGGACTAGCTTGGTGGCAACCAAGTGAACCTCGGGATAAAATCACCGTGTCAACATTGTCTACATCTTCTCGGTGGTTTGCTATCTCCATACACAAGCTTGTTTTTACTTTCATATATATTGTGCTTGTGTAGTTTCTCTTGTAATTAGTTAGCTTGTGTAGCTTGCTAGTTATCTTCCTTGCTTGTGTAGCATAGAAGTTGATCCCGTGAGTGACTAGTTGACTTGTAGTCTTGCTAGTCACATTGCTTAGTTTGTGTAGCTAAGTTGAGCTCTCTAATTTGGCTTGTGTAGCCTTGTTATTGAGCATTGCTAGTGAGCTTAGGCTTTGTGCTTTTTGCTTAGTGGCATGTGTAGGAGCTCCCCGGTTGATTGAGTACTAGTTGCTTAGGTTTGTGTAACCTTGCAAGCTAGAATTGTTTAGGTGAGCTCTAGCTAGCCCGACACCTTATTTGCTTTGTTTAGGTTCTTTTGTAAGGTGTCATAGAGTATAAGTAGAGGGGTGTAGTCTTGGCTAGACCGATAGTTTTAAATTCCGCATTTGTTTCGGTTAGCCGCTCCGATTATGTTTAAGTTTAAAAAAGGACTATTCACCCCCCCTCTAGTCCGCCATCTCGACCCTTCAACAGCGTCCGATGACTATGCAGTAGGGTTCCCGAGAGGCACTGTTTGCATCGGACGCTGCAGAGGTTTTGGCATCGGACGCTCATCAGCATCCGATGCTACTGTGACTGCACAGTTTCGTTCGCTGTTCGTTCGTATGACTTCGGATTTGATTTCCGGTTTTTGCGTTGGGTCCCTAGAGTCGTATAGTGTCTTGCTGTGCTTCTTGGAAGCATCCACCCTACATCTAGGGTCGTAGACATTATCCGAGTTCTAGACTTGCCTCTGGGGTAAATTCTGGGACAGTGGCTAAGAGTTTCTGAGAAGAAATTTTAAAGCTCCCATTCACCCCCCCTCTGGTCGCTTTTCGGTCCTTCAGATACACACATGCTTAGCAATAGGATTAGACCAAATAGGTTTCATCAATTAACCAAAATCAAACTAGGGCTTTCAGCGGGCGAGGATGAAGATGAGTGGGGGCCCACGTGTCGGTTAGAATAGTTCATTGCGCACCTTAAGTGATGACCGGACGCACCGAGGTGTGACCGGACTCACGAGGCCCCAGCGTCCGGTCACGAACAGAGAGCTCCCGAAACGTGTTTTCTGCGATCGGACACGTCCTGTCGCACGCGACCGGACGCACCGAGCGTCTGATCACACGGCTGAAATCGACCGGACGCACGCGCAAACTCATGACCGGACGCGCCAATGACACTGTTCATCCGCGCGACGGATGCAATGACCGGACGCACCTGGTGAGTCCGGTCGCAGCGTCCGGTCACAGGGAAAACTCTGTTTTGACACGATTTTTTTTCGCGCCGAGTTCTCCAACCAAGTTCCAACTCAAATAAGACGCAAATAAACACCAGTTGGAACCTAGAGGAGTGACCTCTCTCAAACCCTCAAATTTTTCAAATATTTTGCCATAGGCTAAATTAGTTTTCTAGATAAAATAGGCAATAAAACTCAAGGAGACAACATGTGGCCACCAAAACTAGGGGTCTCAACCATTAGGAGCCTCAAATGCTCCCCCTAGCGGTGGACGAACACAACGGTTGCTCAAAGCATAACCAAAAAGAAACGACAAAGCAACACACATGCATATGCAATGCAATACGGAATTTGAATCTAGGTTGCTTGTCAAGTTTGCTCATGGGTAAGCTTCTTCACACGCTTTTTAGGGCGGTTATCTTAACCACGTCTGACAAGCCTATGTGCATAGCATAATTTAAACATGGCATATGATACAATGTAATGCAAAGACAACCCCCTTTCACCTTTTGACAAAGTTACTTAGATCAAGCACATTAAGCTCACTTCGCAATCTACAAAGAGTGTTCTCATCTAGGGGTTTTGTGAAGATATCCGCCAATTGATCTTCGGTTCTAACTCCCTCTAAGGATATGTCTTTCTTGGAAACATGGTCTCTAAGAAAATGATGGCGAATATTTATGTGCTTTGTGCAAGAGTGTTGAACCGGGTTGTTAGCAAGCTTAATCGCGCTCTCATTGTCACACAACAAAGGTACCCTTTCTAGAACTACACCATAGTCTAAAAGGGTTTGTTTCATGTAAAGGATTTGTGCACAACAAGCACCTACGGCTATTTATTCCGCCTCGGCGGTAGACAAGGCCACACTATTTTGCTTCTTTGAACTCCATGAAACTAGTGATCTCCCAAGCAAATGGCACCCTCCGGATGTGCTTTTTCTATCTACTTTACAACCCGCGTAATCCGAATCGGAATACCCAACAGTTGGAAGTTAGCTCCTTTGGGATACCAAAGGCCAATGCTTGGGGTGTGCTTTAGGTACCTAAGGATTCTCTTCACCGCTATGAGATGTGATTCCCTAGGATCGGCTTGAAAGCGAGCACACATGCACACACTAAACATGATGTCGGGCCTAGATGCGGTCAAATATAACAAGCTACCAATCATAGAATGGTAGAGAGTTTGATCAACCGGGTTACCTCCCACATCTAGGTCGAGATGTCCGTTTGTTGGCATTGGAGTCTTGATAGGCTTGCAATCATCCATGTTGAAGCACTTGAGGAGGTCTTTTGTATACTTCTCTTGAGATATGAAAGTCCCCTCCTTCAATTGCTTGACTTGGAAGCCTAGGAAGAATGTGAGCTCACCAATCATGGACATTTTGAACTCCTTCGACATCAAGTCACCAAATTCCTTGCAATAGGCTTCATTTGTTGACCCGAAGATGATATCATCAACGTAGACTTGACAAATGAAGATCTCTCCATCAAGCTTCTTGGTGAATAGTGTCGTGTCGACCTTCCCAATGGTGAAGCCCTTCTCAATGAGGAAGTCCCGGAGGCGCTCGTACCATGCTCTTGGGGCTTGCTTGAGCCCATATAGCGCCTTGGACAACCTATAAACATGATTAGGATATCTAGGGTCTTCAAACCTGGGAGGTTGATCAACATAGACTGGTTCATTTATGAAGCCATTTAAAAATACACTTTTCACATCCATTTGATATAATTTAATGTCATGATGTGATGCATATGCAAGGAGGATACGAATGGCTTCGAGTCTTGCAACCGGTGCAAAGGTCTCTCCAAAATCCAAACCTTCAACTTGAGAGAACCCCTTTGCCACTAGCCTTGCCTTGTTTCTAACAACCTTGCCTTGATCATCTTGCTTGTTCCTAAACACCCATTTTGTTCCAATGACTCTTGCGCCTTTGGGTCGCTCTTCAAGTGTCCAAACTTGGTTGCGGGTGAAGTTGTTTAATTCTTCATGCATAGCATTCACCCAATCCGGATCATCTAGAGCTTCATCTACAATGGTAGGCTCAACAAGAGACACAAAGGAGTGATGTTCAATAAATAAAGCAAGTTTTTGAGATCGAGTCATTACACCCCTTGTTGGACTCCCTATGATGAGATCTTGAGGATGAGCTTGTAGTAGAGGAGTAGTTCTTTGATCAACCACTTGAGGGGCCGCTTGTGGAGCATCAACATCTTGAGCTTGTACCACCATTTGATCATGGGAGACATGAGTATCTTCAAATGGATCCCTCCCATCTTTGTCATCAACATGTGGTACATTGGATGATGATGGCTTGTCAAGGACTTGCACATCATCATCGTCATCTTTAGGCTTGATGGCTCCAACCGGCATGTTCTTCATTGCTTCCCTCAATGGTTCATCACCTACATCATCAAGATTTTCATGCTCTCCTTGAGAGCCATTAGATTCATCGAATTCCACATAATATGTTTCTTCTACCATCCCGATGGCATGGTTGAATACTCGATATGCTTTGGACTTCAATGAGTAACCAACAAGAAAACCAATATCACATCGGCGTTGGAACTTCGCTAGGTGTTGGCGCTTCTTGTAGATGTAACATTTGCACCCAAACACTCTAAAGAATGATATATCCGGCTTCTTGTTGTTGAGTAGCTCATAGGGGGTCTTGCCAAGGAGACGATGGGGGAACAACCGGTTTGATGCATAGCAAGCGGTGTTGATCGCTTCCGCCCAAAATCTTTCCGGTGTAGTGTACTCATCTAGCATTGTCCTTGCTAGGGTGATTGGTGTCCGGTTCTTTCTCTCAACTACCCCATTTTGTTGTGGTGTATATGCTGCGGAGACTTCATGCTTGATCCCAACTTCATCACAATACTCTTCAATATGGGTGTTGTCAAATTCTCTTCCATTATCACTTCTAATCTTTTTGATCTTCAACTTAAACTCATTTTGGGCTCTCTTGGCAAACTTCTTGAATGAAGGGGTTGCTTCGGATTTGTCATGAAGAAAGAATACCCAAGTGTATCTTGAATAGTCATCAACAATCACTAGGCAATAGAGATTTCCACCCAAGCTAGCATATGTTGTTGGCCCAAATAGATCCATGTGAAGTAGCTCTAACTCTCTTGATGTTGATACAAAGGCTTTGGTTGGATGAGTGTTTGCAACTTGCTTGCCGGCTTGACATGCACTACACAATTTGTCCTTCTCAAATTTGACATCATTCAAGCCTCTAACCAAATCCTTCTTCAATAGCTTGTTGAGAGTATTCATTCCCACATGAGCCAATCTTCTATGCCATAGCCAACCAAGTGACTGCTTAGTGAACAAACATGTCTTCAACTTGGCATCTTCGGAGGTGAAATCCACTAGATAGAGATTGTTGTATCTAAAGCCCTTGAATATCACTTGTGTATCATCTTTCTTGGTCACAACCACTTCCTTGTCGGTGAACAAACATTGAAAGCCAAGATCACATAGTTGCTCAACGGATAGCAAGTTGAAGCTCAACGATGCAACTAGAAGCACATTGGAGATGGTATGATCATTTGATATTGCCACTTTGCCCAATCCCTTGACATTGCCCTTTGAGTTGTCACCAAATGTTATCTTTTCTTGGTCATTGACATTCTCTTCAAGTGAGGTGAACATCCGGGGATCACCGGTCATATGTTGTGTGCAACCACTATCAATCACCCAATGAGATCCACCGGTCTTGTAGTTCACCTACATACACAAGAAATCAAGCTTGAGCTTTTGGGACCCAAACTTGTTGAGGTCCCTTAACCTTCTCTACTAGTGACTTTGCAACCCAAATTTGCTTTGGCCTATTCTTGTTAGGAGGCCCCATGAACATAACTTTCATCTTGCCACTAGAATCTTGTCTAAGCATGTAGTGAGCATTGAAAGCAAAGGGCCTAGCATGCTTGGGCAAGGGTGTAGGTTTAGGCTCTTCACAATCATGAGCAAAGTGTCCTTCCTTTCCACACTCATAGCATCTTCCAATCTTCTTCTTCTTTGGCTTAGTGATGCTTTTGCGTTGCTTCATCTTCTCTTCAAGGAAGCCAATACCATTTCTATTTGTCTTCATCACGGTGTTCATGAGTAGCTCACTTTGAAGACATTGCCCCTTGGTGAATTTCTTCAACCCGGTGGTAAGGTGCTCCTTCTCTCTTTTGAGCTTGTCATTCTCTTGTTGGAGCTCTAATTGAGATGGTGTCATCTTGTAATCTCTCTCCATCTTCAATCTATTGTTCTCTTCTTTTAGCATGTCTAGCTCAAGTGACATGCTATAATCATCATCTTGGGTCTCAACAATGACTTGCTTTGTGGTTGCAAGCTTCTCTAGATCAACCTTGAGCTTTGCATTCTCATTCTTGATCTTGACATAATCATCATAGTGATCGGCCACAACCACATTCTTGCCCTTGCCACTAGCTCTTTGCTCATCATGCTCACTAACCAAGTCCTCACAAGATGTTGCTATGTCACACTTAACAACAAGGTTAGGAGCATCATGTGTCTCATGTGAAAGCATATCATAAGCAACGGTGAGAGCATCATAGTCAACTTTCACTTGAGTGTATTGTTCTTTGAGCAAAGTATAACTAGTGGTAAAGTCACTATGCATCTTATCAAGTTTTTCATTTTTAGCTTTGAGCTCTTTGTTAGAGGACTTGAGCTCCTTGATAGTGGATGACATAGTAGCAAGTTCATCTTTTAGCTCATCACTAGCATGAATAGCATGATCATATTTCTCAACAAGAGATTCATTTTCATCAACAAGCTTTTCATTTTTAGCTCTAGTCTTTCTTATGATTTTAGAGTAGTTGTTTAGCAATTTAACAAGCTCATCATAAGTGGGTGACTCAAATTCACCATCACTATCACTATCACTAGAGTCATCGTCGCTTTGTACCTTTCGATCACCTTTAGCCATGAGGCATAGGTGTGTAGATGATGATGGTGACGGTGGTGGTGGTGGTGTAGAGGAGCCAATGACTAGAGCGGCCACCTTCTCCTTCTCATCATCACTATATTCACCGGATGAGCCACCGGAGGAGTCAATGTCGGTGAGCCAATCACCAACAATGTATGCTTTACCACCTTTCTTGTGGTATTGCTTCTTCTTGCCATCTTTCTTCTTGTAGGGCTTGTCATTCTTCTTCTCATCTTCACTTGATGAGTCATACTTCTTGCCCTTGTTCTTGTTCTTGTAGTTGTCCTTATTGGGCTTGGTGCATTGGTGGGCAAGATGGCCAAGCTCTCCGCAATTGTAGCAATCCATTTCGGAGATTGGCCTCCTCTTGCTACTTGTGAAGAACTTCTTCTTTCTTGAGTCAAAGTTGACTCCATTCTTGTGAAGCTTCTTCAACATCTTGGTGGTTCTTCTCACCATGAGAGCGATGTTGGAATCATCCTCTTCATCACTTGAGCTCTCATTATGCACCTCAATAGCCTTTGACTTGCCTTTCTTGTCATGGCTTGCTTTGAAGGCCAAGTCCTTCTTCTTGTCGGTGGAAGAGCCACCACTTGGTGTGATGTGCATGTACATCTCATGCGCATTGATCTTTCCCAAGATTTGAGTTGGTGTAGCGGTGGAAAGATCACCTTGATGTAGCACCGTCACAATGTGTCCATACTTCTTAATTGGAAGGACACAAAGAATCTTCCTCACAACATCGGATGGTTGCATTTGTGTGAGGCCAAGTCCATTGAGTTCTTCTACAAGGACATTCAAGCGTGAGTACATTTCATTTGCACTTTCATTAGCATGCATGTCAAAAGAATGAAGCTTTTGCATAACTAAATGATATCTCTCCTCACGCTCGCTCTTGGTCCCCTCATGGAGAGCACAAATGTTATCCCATAGATCATGGGCATCCTTGTGGTTTCGGACGCGGTTAAACACATCCTTGCAAATGCCTCTAAAAAGAATGTTTTCACTTCTCATTTTCTTCCTCATGTGGCGTGAGGCAAGTGCCCTCCTTGGGTTTGGGGAACCCGGTGATCGCGGCATTGCGGCATTTGACATCAACCGCTTCTAGGTACGACTCCATACGGATTTTCCAATATGGAAAGTCATCTCCCTCAAACATGGGAGGTGGTCCATCACCTCCGGACATCTTAACTCTAGGCGGTTAAGCCTAAATCGAGAGCACGAGGCTCCGATACCAATTGAAAGGATCAAGATGCCCAAGAGGGGGGGGGTGAATTGGGCTTTTCTAAAACTTCTTGCAAGAATTAAAACGTATCAAGCTCCAATTAACCCCCTAGTGTCTAGAAGTGTGTTTGACAAGAATCAACCGCACAAAAGATTATCGCTAAACCAATTCTACTCTAGCATGGCAATTCAACTTATGAAATAACAACAAGAAAATGCGGAATTGAATTGCTCAAAGGTAAATGCGTAGTAAAGAGAGTAGAGATGACATGACGATCTTTTTGCCGAGGTATCGAGGTGTCGGCACACCCCCCTAGTCCTCGTTGGAGCACCCGCGCAAGGGTATCGCTCCCCCTTGATCCGCGCAAGGATCAAGTGCTCACTACGAGTTGATTCTTCGCCACTCCGGCCCGGTGAATCGCTCGCTACCGGTCACAACTTGGCTTGGGTCATCCACAATGCCTCCGGATGATCACCAAGCTCTCCGATCGCCACCAAGCCGTCTAGGTGATGCCGATCACCAAGAGTAACAAGCAAGAACTCTCACTTGACCAATGCAAGGCTAATGAGATGGGTGGATGCACACTTGCTACTCTCTATTCACTAATGAGGTGTTTGATCACTCAATTATCAAATCTCTCAACCTCACTAGGCCTCTTGCACTCACTTGCAATCTCTATGTGTTTGGCAACCTTTCAAATGAGCAAGAGAGACAACATGAATGAGGGGGAGGCATATTTATACCCCCCAACTCAAATCATGCACGAAGGGGTAAGTCCAGCCAGTTTACGCACTGACCGGACGCACTGTGGGGTGACCGGACGCGTCCGGTCAGAGCCCAATGGCTACGTGACGTCTAGCCTGACACCTGTACGAAGCACTGACCGGACGCATCCATGCGTCCGATCACCACTGACCGGACGCGTCCGGTCATCGAATTTCCTCTCTGGAACCTCTCTGGACGCGACCGGACTCACCCTCCTGGTGCGTCCGATCGATTGCCGAGGGTGAGTCCGGTCGCAACCAGACTTACCCCTCAGCGAGAGCTACTGACCGGACGCATGACCCAGCGTCCGGTCCCTAGGGTTCCAGCGTCCGGTCGCTATTTGAAGTCCAAAACGACTTCGGTTTGCGACGCTCCCTTCACCAACTTTCTTCCTTATGATCTTAGGGACCTTTCTAAGCTACCTAGGGCTTTGGTTAACAAGTGTGCACCACACCTAACTCAAAAGTCTCACCTAGGTCAAGCTACCCATTCAAACCCCTCTTTATAGTACGGCCAAAGGTAAAACAAAGACCTATGCTACTCTAAGTGTCCTTCAACACCAAATGACACTTAGAACTAGCCTATCACAGTCTTCGTCGTCCATCCTTTGAAAACCGAACGAATTCCATCAATAAGGGGACATGAATACCATAGTGTCCTCATGATCATCATTACCATGACCTAACTCAACTGTTTCTGCAAAACACACGTTAGTCATAGTAATTTACCGTTGTCATCCAATCACCGAAATTCACTGGGGGCCTAGATGCTCACAGAGATAGTTCCAAGAGAGGGCTAAGACAATGTGACCCATTATCACCTTATCTTTTTCTGATGTGTGTCGAAGGCTTTTCAGCTTTGCTGCAAAAGGCTAAATTAAAGGGCAAGATTGGAGGGGTGAAAGTCTGTCACGGAGCTCCAAGCATCTCTCACCTACTATTTGTCGATGATTCATTGATCCTGGTTCAAGAAAATGGGGAAGATGTAGCAAAACTTTAGGATATCCTAGATTTATATGTGGAGTGTTCAAAACAAACGATCAACAAGGAGAAGTCTGTGACAATGTTCAGCAAGAACACCAGCAGCGGGTGCAAGTCGGTAATGATGCAACAACTAGGTATTAATGGAGAATCTTTCAATGACAAGTATTTAGGGATGCCAATTCATGTGGGCAATACTAAGGCATAGATATTCAACTATTTAAAAGACAAGGTCTGCCAAAGAATTCAAGGGTGGAAGGAGAAATTATTGTCAAATGCGGGGAAAGAAATTATGATAAAAGTTGTAGTGCAAGCGATCCCCACTTATATCATGGGGTGTTTTGATATTACCAAGGAGGTAAGTGACCAAATTAGCAGGCAAGTTTGCATATATTGGTGGAGCCAAAATGATAAAGAAAACAAGATGCATTGGTTAAGTTGGAAAAACCTAAAAAATAAAGAACTAAGGTGAGCTTGGATTTAAAGACGCTCATGCTTTCAACATGCTATCAAAGCAACTTTGGATATTGATTCAGAGCCCAAACTCCCTGTGTGCAAAAGTTAAGCAAAGTATTTCAGTAATGGAGATTTATTGAGAGCTAAATCTAGGTAGGAAATTTCTTATACATGGAGGAGCATCCTTAAAGGTCTAGAATTACTCAAGAAAGGAGTTACATGGCGGGTAGGCAATGGAGAGAGCATTAAAATTTGGGAAGATCCATAGCTACCTCGTGGGATTACTCGAAGACTAGTAAAAACACCGAGGAGAGGAATTCTCCTATCCAAAGTTAGTTATCTAATTGGTCTATGGATGAGCACCTAGAACCAGGAGTTAATCCAGTTCACTTTTTTATCGGAAAATAATGTCTAAATTTATTACTATCTCAATGCACTTAGGATGGAGGGAGTATTATTAAGGACTGAAAAGGATGACCAAAGGGGTGAATGTGAGCCTCAATTTTTTTTAAAATAGAGAGCCTCTGTCCTAAATTCAAACCCTAAAAGCAAGAGCCGCTCAGCGTGATGTCTACGACCCAAATGATTGGGTGGATGTTCCCTTGGAACACAACGGGACACCACAAAACTTCCCAGCACTTAGTTCACGCAAGTCAACTAATGACTAGATGAACTTTGAGTAACCTCAAACTCCCTCGAGCAACGCGAGGGGGATTCAGACCTTTTGGCAAAGCAGGAAGCCCAATTTCTATAGAGCACGATAGCCGGGAATCCAACGCAAAAGCCGAAATACAAATCCAAAAGCCGAACGAACAAGCTACAGACAAATCAGTGCAGTTCCAGGACCATCGGACGCTGGCAGCGTCCGATGCCAGTACGTCGGACGCGTCCGATGTGATCTGGACTTCTCTGGAACCTTCCTTTATGGACATCAGACGCATGAACATTGTTTCTTCAGCGTCTAATGCAACGTCTGATGCTCGGTAAAAGACCGTCAGACTCGGTCAGCATCCGATGCTTGCCTTCCTGACGCGTTCGATGCCAAATGAGGCCTTCTGGAACCTCACTGCATGGCCATCAAATGCTGGACTATAGCGTCCGATGCCACGTACAGAACTGGACAGTATGTGGCAGGCGTCGGAAGCGCGAACGATGCCTAGAACAGGTGCGTCCGATGCCACGACACAACTGTGTTCTTTCACCGATTTGACCCGATTTCCCTCAAATCAAAAGTACTTTGGCTTAAACTTTGTGTGAGGGGTCACAAGTAGGTTAGTGAGCTACTCCTAAGAGATCATGGCTCGAACCTAACCACAAATCGGTGAATTGAAGAAATTTAGTGGAAAGAGGCAAGAACGAGATCCAAAACAAAATCTGTCTGATCTGTGTGCTCATGAGGAATTAGAGAAAATCCTTCGGTAGAAAAATAACTCTCACGATGCAGCACAAGATGGTTCAAACAGATTTTCAATTCATCCCTTGAAACTCAAGATCTCATGAGAAAGCTAAAGGGAGAAAACAAAGAACGCAAAGAATAAAACGCGAACTCAAAGATTTGAGCCAAATCTCCAACAAGGATACAAACAGATTACAGTTTCCTTTCCTAAAATAAAAATACACAGAGAAATGATTGTCGTCTCTGCGGATCGCATGCAGCTAGAGAGTGGAGCCCTAACAGATGAATTATAGGAGTCTAAAATGAAATGTTGCAAGGATGAATGAGATGAGGGTGTCATCTCTTATTTATAGCCTATTACACAATACCCCTTCTACTCCTAGATACAAGAGCAAACTAGCTAGCCCTAGGGGCATTCTAGTCTAACTTTGTTAGAATTCCTCTTCGACGGTCACACACCTTCCTCATCGATCGCTTCGCCGCAACGCAAGCTCCCTGATGCCACCATGTGCCGTCCCAACGACCGCCACGTCTTCTCACCGCTAGCTTCGCCTCGACGCAAGCCTCGCGGTTCCGCCACGCGTCGTCTCATTCCGTACAGGAACCTCCGCCGGATTTTGAGGCCCAAACCGACAAACCTGCCATCCTGAGTTTTGAGGCCCAAACTCAAAAACCGGCCACCCTAGGTTTTGAGGTCCAAATTAAACCTAGAAACCGCTGGTGTAGTTTTGTGAGGCTCGACTACCAAACCCACGCCGAAGATGGAGCGTGGATCTCACGCCCGGCCGCCGACACCGATATCGATGCATGTTAGTCTTCGCCGAGCACAACGCTTTTGCCTTCCTTCCTGTCTCGACTGACGACACTTGCCCATGCAAACCCGTGTCCGGCCTCCGCCAGGTGCCACGACACCATCGTCTTCCGTCTCGACTTGACTGATGCTGTCGCACATCTCATGTACTCTTGCTTGTTGCCGCCAAGTGCCAGCTACCACAACTGATCCTCCGACCTTCCAGTCCGTCAGTCCAAGCCTTACGTCCGCCCTTCGCCACTCCCGGTCCATCGGCACGACACGTCTCTACTTGACCTTCACCTCACCATTGATCATTGCCTCCGAGCTCAACAAGTGTCAGCTACCACAACTGATCCTCCGACCTTCCAGTCCGTCAGTCCAAGCCTTACGTCCGCCCTTCGCCACTCCCGGTCCATCAGCACGACACATCTCTACTTGACCTTCACCTCATCATTGATCATTGCCTCCGAGCTCAACAAGTGCCAGCTACCACAACTGATCCTCCGACCTTCCAGTCCGTCAGTCCAAGCCTTACGTCCGCCCTTCGCCACTCCCGGTCCATCGGCACGACACGTCTCTACTTGACCTTCACCTCACCATTGATCATTGCCTCCGAGCTCAACACCTATACACCAACACAGTCAAGAGACATGTCGCTTGTGTTCGCAACATCGTTAAATCTATTTTTATAATAATTTTTTAGAGATATAAATATTGTTAATATTTTCTATAAACTTAAACGAATTCTTCCATGGAGTAGATATCAGATAGATATATACATAGATAGATAGGATGATGGGATGGAGACAAACCGAGTCAAGCAGCCAAGGACCAACGGCAACAAAAACTGGAGAGAAGAAATTAGAAAAACGGCCGTAGCCCTAGCCTAGCAAAATAAATCTTAACAAACTTCCAAATCCTCCTTGGAACAGTCAACAACACAAACCCGCTCTCATCCGGTCATCCCATCCCATCCCAGAGCGGCGGCTTCCGATCCCTTCTCTTCCCTTCCCCCGCCGGAAAGATCCCAGCTTTCTTGGTTCCACGGCGAGGGATAGGCCCCGAGAAGGGGGAGGGGCCTCCCGGCGGCAGCCTTGCGGTCGATGCGATCGGTTGACGCGGCGGGGGCGGAGAGCTCGGATCACCACAACCGCAAGAAGCCTCGCCTGGAGCCCAGGACCAAGATGCCGCTCGCGGATGCCGTTGCGGCCGGTGACAGCGGCGGGGGTGTGGATGCTGCCGCGGCGGGCGCCGACTTCTCTGGCATGACGGTCGAGGAGATCGTGCAGCACCCGCTGCCGGGCTACGGGGCGCCGTCGGTGCTTAGCTTCAGCCCCGACGACCGCCGGGTCGCCTACCTGTACAGCCCCGACGGCACGCTCCACCGGAAGGTGTTCACCTTCGACACCGCGCAGCGCTGCCAGGAGCTGCTCTTCGGCCCCCCCGACGGTGGCGGGCTCGAGGAGGGGAACCTCTCCGCAGAGGAGCGCCTGCGGCGCGAGCGCGCACGGGAGCGCGGCCTCGGGGTCACCCGCTACGAGTGGCGCGCTCGCCATTCTGGTGAATCCTCCTCTCGCGCCGGCATTGTCGTGCCGCTCCCATCCGGGGTAACTAAATTAAAGTTTAAAGTTCTCCCTCGTGTCAATTTACTGGAACAAATCTGCTTGATCGATTAAAATATATTTGCACTAGACTACTTGAATGAGTATTTGTTGTTTGCAATAGAAATTTGTTTTTGGACATCCATTGGATTGAGCAGGTTGAAATTAGTTATACTTTAGTAGTTCAATGGTGGGGATCATAATGTGGCAAGATGCTTTTCAAGATGATAGTTGAACTTTGATCACAAATCACACTTTCATGGGTTAATACACTTAGGTTCAAAGCTCCCTCTTTTTTCTGTGTTTTTCTGTGTTGATTTAACGGAAGCTTACAGTTGGTTTCGTTGAGCAGATTTAGCACATGGGATGTTTTCAGAAAATGAAGTTTAACAGGACATACTGTAGCACAAGATCTGAACCCTTTGAAAAAATTATATATATGTTGTTTTAGACTTAAATTTCAATTGTAGTTTAAATTGCAAAGTACATTTTGAATTAAGGTATGTCTAAACTGTCACAATGTAAATACGAAACTATCATTATAGTTTATGATAACAAATGCATTCATTTTCTTTGGTTAATCTTTCCTGAGCACCCATGTTGTTATTAATTCAGTTTTTTATGCAATACTTTCCTTAGTTGTACTCCCTCCGTCCCTAAATAACTGTCTCTAGAAATCCGTGTTTCCCTCACAGACACGCTTTCCGGACGACAAATAAAACGGGACAGAGGGAGTATGTTGTAACTCCTGTCTGCTGATGCTATTAACTATTTCTTTTCTAATTTTAGGAAAACGAAATTTGGAATATGTGTTGTTTGTTTTCATCTGTGGTTAGTTTATGTTAATGTGCTTGTTTCCAGGAAATTATGATGCTGAAACTGTGTTAGGTATTTCTGAAAATCAGTTTGATATGCTGTTTCATCAGAGTAATATTTGACTGTACTTTCTACATCAACAGGTTTACTTCCAGGATTTATCTGGCTCCGAACCAGTGCTAAAACTACAAAGTTCTCCCACATCTCCGATAATTGATCCATATCTATCTCCAAATGGAAGCATAATTGCATACGTTAGGGATGACGAGCTGCATACCTTGGGGTTTTCCAGTGGAGAAACTAGGCAATTAACTTTCGGTGCAAGAGAAAGTAGGAAGGTAACTCCTTACATTATCATAATAGAACAATGTTATTAAAAATCATCTAGTGTTAGCCAGAATTTTGCAAAATAACATATCGTGTTGACTTCTTAGAAGCATCAGAGTGCTTTCTTAGCATGTCCAATGTCACTGTGCTTCAAAATGCAATTTTTTTTGATATTTATCTTAACATGCATAATGCATTGTATCAATCTCTAGGTAGTATTTTGGAATTAAACCATTCAGAGAACTGTGGCACTGGTGCTGACTATCACAAGTTTATTTGATCATGTTTAATCTTAGTTCGCCATTGAAATAAGCATTTGTGTGTGTGTGTGTGTCTTTTGTCTTGTAGTGCTTAGATAAGTTTTAAAGATTTGACAAGGACACAACAGCCTTCGAGGGTATTCTAGGTTTTTAGGAGTTGCTTTGTAACCGTATATGTAATGAATGAATAAGTTATTGTATATGATATAAGCTGCTAAATTGGCCTATATCATCCTTGCACAATAATGTATTTTCTTTATTAAACATAACTATCCTATGCAACATGCATGTTCTTATGCTAGTCCATTCCTATAACTGCTAAAACAACAGATGAGTTGTTTATTTTAGTTGTTTATTTTAGTTGTTGGTTGTATATAAAAGTTCATGTTATATGTTATTGTTCTTGCTGCTTTAGAAGTTGACATCTTTTTTTTTTTTAATATTTTCAGGTCCACGGGCTTGCCGAGTATATTGCACAGGTGCCCATGATGATCCATTCATCCATCAGCATTTGTTTTAAAGTTGTGTTAGCTAGTAGCTAATATTTGCATTTATCTCATTTTAGGAAGAGATGGAAAGGAAGATGGGATTTTGGTGGTCTCCTGACAGCAAGCACCTTGCATTTACTGAAGTGGATTCAACTGAGATTCCATTGTATAGAATTATGCATCAGGGCAAAAGTTCTGTTGGTCTAGATGCTCAAGAAGACCATGCATACCCTTTCGCAGGAGCAGCTAATGTGAAAGTGCGACTTGGTGTTGTTCCTTCCTATGGAGGGGAAGTAACTTGGATGGATCTCTTCTGTGGAGATCCAAGTGGTTCCCATAGTGACGAAGAATATTTAGCTAGAGTCAACTGGATGCATAATAGTGCTCTTGCTGTTCAAGTTATCAACAGATCTCATACGAAACTTAAATTACTGAAGTTTGATATTGCTACAGGTAAAAGAGAAGTCTTACTAGAAGAGCAGCATGATATATGGATCACATTGCATGATTGCTTCACTCCACTAGACAAAGGAGTGAATAGTAAACATCCAGGTGGCTTTATTTGGGCCAGTGAAAAAACAGGATTCAGGCACTTATATGTTCATGGCAATGATGGAGCATGCTTAGGACCTCTCACACAAGGTGAGTGGATGGTTGAGCACATTGCTGGTGTCAATGAGAGTAATGGACTTATATATTTCACTGGCACGTTGGATGGACCATTGGAGACAAATCTCTACCACACTAATCTCTTTCCAGATTGGAGCCTTCCCTTGCAAACCCCTAAAAGGCTGACTCGTGGAACTGGCCGGCATTCAGTAATTCTTGATCATCAGTTGCTGAAGTTTATTGATGTGTACGATACAGTAAAATCTCCACCTGTGATCTTGCTGTGCTCTTTGCTTGATGGAAGTGTAATTATGCCCCTGTTTGAGCAGCCATTGACAATTCCGCCACTTAAAAAATTCCAGCAGCTGTCACCAGAGATAGTTGAAATTACAGCAAAGGATGGGACCAATTTATATGGCGCTCTCTACCTTCCTGACGAGAGAAAATATGGGCCACCTCCCTACAAAACACTGATTAATGTTTATGGTGGCCCCAGTGTCCAGCTTGTTAGTGATTCATGGATGTGTACAGTTGACATGAGGGCTCAATATCTACGAAGTAAGGGTATATTAGTTTGGAAGGTAAAATATTTTATTCTTGTTTCTTTTGGTAGTTGGGCATAAATTTTCTTTTGGAGATCGTGTGTTTGTTTTATGTTAATTTGTAAGTTCGCCTATGAGAATTGCATGGCAATACATTACTTTAGAGAGTTGCTAAGAGTTGTAGTTGGGCCAAGTGACATTCCAAAGTAAATTGTCAGCTATTGAGGAGTTGATAAATGCCACCACCTCAATTAGTATAATTTCCTTGATCTTTTTTCTTGACTAGATATGTAATGTTCTACTGAACTGATAAGATTTTGCCTTGCAGTTCTAAGTCCCATATGTGGAATAACCAATTTTTGCATTAACTGAAAGTAGGTACCTATACGCTAAGAAATATATATATACTCAGATGTCAATGAGTTGGGTATGAAACAATAATCTAATTTTTCTCCTTTCCTACTTTTTGAGTTGGGTATGAAACAAATGTAATCTAAATTCTCCTTTCCTACTTTTGCAAGCTGTATGTGCACAACTGTCAGTGAAGCTGTTTAAGTAAAAAATGTTTGCAGCTGTAATGCAAGTGTAGTCACTTGTATCTTTCATCTTTAGTACACATAATATAATATGACTTCTGGCATTTAGTTGGGTGGTGTATGCTGAGTTCATGACAACAATTTTGTTGAGTATTTAATAGCTGACTCTGTTTTTTCTCACAGATGGATAATCGAGGATCAGCAAGGCGAGGACTGCATTTTGAGGGACAACTGAAGTACAACATTGGCCGCGTTGATGCTGAAGATCAATTAGCAGGGGCTGAGTGGTTAATAGAGAAGGGCCTTGCAAAACCTGGCCATATTGGTATCTACGGCTGGAGCTACGGAGGATTTCTCTCAGCGATGTGCCTCACAAGGTTTCCAGACACGTTCTGTTGTGCAGTGTCTGGTGCTCCGGTGACAGCTTGGGATGGTTACGACACCTTTTACACGGAGAAGTACTTGGGTCTGCCTGCGGAGCATCCGGATGCTTATGAGTATGGGTCAATTATGCACCACGCAAAGAACCTGAAAGGGAAGCTGCTCCTCATCCATGGGATGATTGACGAGAACGTGCATTTCAGGCACACGGCAAGGCTCGTCAACTCGCTGATGGCAGAGGGCAAGCCCTATGAAATCCTCCTTTTCCCTGACGAGAGGCACATGCCGCGACGGCTTGGTGACCGGATCTACATGGAGGAGAGGATCTGGGATTTTGTCGAGAGGAGCCTTTGAGAAGGCGTTTGTATAAATTTGTTGCCCCCATGTGGGCTGTGACTGGGATGTTTTTGGCTCATGAATTCAGGTTTTCTCATTCACACCTGTATTTATCACTAGTGCAGTTATTTTTTATTTTGTCTGTCTTGGATGGTTATCAGCTGTTTGGCTGCGTTTACAGGTTTCAGAATAATAAAAAACTTCATATCACTGTGGTACCTCTGATGGAATTTATTTTGTCTGGTAAAAAGGTAGTAGAGTCTATGATCCCCGTTTATCTTTAATTTATATTTAACTAGCGAATATATCCATGTGTTATAACATGAGAGGAAAAACTATCAAATGTTCATGAAAAATAACGGTGGAATGGTATATTATTTAGAGAAAAGACCAAAATACTACCCTCAAGTATGTCCCATGTCCATAAACTATCATTTGGTTCGGTTTACTTCCCTTAATTATTTCAATTGATCCAATTTACCTCAACATGATTTGTCTTTTTTATTTCTCCATATTCAAGATGGTTTTCAATTGCAAATTATGTGTGAGGATAGCTAGCACCATCTTTATGTTTTGAAAACGTATCACAAATATTTATCATGTTTTGATTGGTCGGGACATAATAATAAAGTAACATTAAAAATACAAAACTACATTAAACATTACAGTATAAAATTCATAAAATATTTTTAAAAATAATTTATGATGTCCACTGTCACATCACAAAAATTGAAATTAAAACTCAAATTGTACATACAGAAATAAATACAACAAATCTTGTTAAGAAGTAAATTGAACTGACAAAATAGTTAAGGAGAGTAAATTAGACCAAATATTAATAGTTAAGGAGAGTAAATTAAACCAAATATTAGTTTAGGGGTTTATCTGAATATAAGCAATATTTCAAGGTAGTAATTTGGACTTTTTCCATATATTTATGTTTTGCCCTTTCTATAAAATTTAACATCTATAATTTGACACTCATGATATAATAAGTTCATGAAAAATAGGGGTGGAATGGTATATATTTATGTTTTGCCCTATCTATGAAATATAACATCTATAATTTGACATCCATAATATAAGTTAATATTAGTAATAATACAATAATATTCTATTAAGCATGTATCAATTAAAAATACAATTTTAATAAATTTTTTCTGTTATAAAGCATATCAATATATAGATGAAATATATATCTTAAATTGCTACCATTGAATATGGAGTTTTGTTACTTTTCTTTAATATAAGAATTCATAAAATATATAATTCTAATATTTGGTTAAGTAAGAAGTTGTCGACCTGTAAAGGGTATGATGTGTCTACATCAAGGTCAAGTTACTTGCTAATGTGTGTGGCGGAGCTAGCGGACTTAGAGCGTCTCCAATAGTTTGGAAAAATGACTTGCTATCCTTGTTTTATTGAGAAAAGAAAAAAAAAGTTCTCCAACAGATTGGTATATGACTTGCTAAATTTTTCCAAGTTGGAATCGGAGGCCATCTACTTGCTATATTTACCAAGTCAGCTTCACTTGCTATCCGGCGTTTCTATGTTATTTTTACCAAGTTGGAATCCGCCGCCACTTCTCCCGCGCCTATTTTCTATGTTATTTTTACCAAACTATTGGATATACATAAAAAAAATTACTTGCCAAAAGTTTTAGCACGTTGCTAAATTGAACGCATCTTGGCCCCTAGTGGGTTTCGGTGATCGGATGAAACACAAGATTACTGTGACTAACGTGTGTTTTGCAGAAACAGGGATGAGTTAGGTCACGGTAGTGGCGACGATACGGGCATATGGAGTTCAGGTCCCCTGGCGATGGAAATCGTTTCAGTTTTCAAAGGGCGAACGGCGAAGACGGTGGTAGACTAGGCTAAGTGTCATATGGTGTTGGAGGACACTTAGGTAGTCTTAGGTCTTTGTTTTTCCTTTGGCCGTATTATAAAGGGGAGCGTGAATCAGTAGCTTGACCTAGATAAGTCTATTGAGGTAGGTGTGGTGCACACTTGTTATTTCATAGCCCTAGGTAGCTCAGAGAGATGCCTTATGTCGTGAGGATAAAAAGTCGCTAAGGCCGCGTCGCGATCCGAGTGAGTTTTGGTGAGCATCGCGTTCGATGCTCACTCAGACTAGGGTTTAGTCTGGTGCGTGGCATCGGGCGCTCCGGTGTTGCCACATCGGACACGCCCGTGCCACTGTTCACTTGCGAGTGAACTTGGGCTTGCATCGGACGCTGAGGGCCAGCGTCTGATGTCCATGCAGAGAGGTTCCAGAGAGGGTAAAATCACAACGGACGCATCCGTTGTGATGGCATCGGATGCTGCCCAGCGTCCGATACTCCTTTAACTTGTCTGACATGTTGTACAGTCGACTGTTGGTCGAGGTCATCGGAGCGTCCGATGTCAGACATAAGAGCGTCCGATGCCCCCGCAGAAACACCTCTTCAGTGCTCTATTGGATGGCCGGTTGGGGGAGTATTTATACTCCTCCCCCTTCCTCTATTAGAGTGTTCTTGCCACTTTCCTCTGCTGAGAAACACATTGTGACTGTGAGAAAGAGCAAGAGCCCTAGTGAGGTTGAGAGATTTGCTAATTGAGAGAATTAGTGACCTCCTGGTGAGAATTGAGTAGCAAGTGTGCATCCATCCATCTCTTTGGCCTTGTCTTGGTCAAGTGAGAGTTCTAGCTTGTTACTCTTGGTGATCGGCATCACCTAGACGGCTTGGTGGTGATCGGAGAGATTGGTGATCATCCGGAGGCTTTGTGGATGACCCAAGCCAAGTTGTGACCGGTAGCGAGCGATTCATCGGGCCGGAGTGGCGAAGAATCAGCTCGTAGTGAGCACTTGATCCTTGCGCGGATCAAGGGGGAGCAATACCCTTGCGCGGGTGCTCCAACGAGGACTAGGGGGGGTGTGCCGACACCTCGATACCTCGGGAAAAAGATCGTCGTGTCATCTCTACTCTCTTTACATACGCATTTACTTTTGAGCAATTCAATTCCGCAATTTTCTTGTTGTTCTTTCATAAGTTGAATTCCCATGCTAGAGTAGAAATGATTTAGCGAAAGTCTTTTGTGCGGTAGAGTTTAGAGAAACACACTTCTAGGCACTAGGGTGTTAATTGGGCTTGTTAGGATTTAATTATTGCAAAAGTTTTAGAAAAGCCCAATTCACCCCCCCTCTTGGGCATCTTGATCCTTTCAATTGGTATCAGAGCCTCGTGCTCTCGATTTAGGCTTAACCGCCTAGAGTTAAGATGTCCGGAGGTGATGGACCACCTCCCATGTTCGAGGGAGACGACTTCCCATATTGGAAAATCCGTATGGAGTCGTACCTAGAAGCGGTTGATGTAAAATGCCGCGAAGCCGCGATCACCGGCTTTGCCAAGCCCAAGGAAGGCACAAGCCTTACTCCTAATGAGGAGGAAAATGAGAAATGGAACGCAAAAGCCAAAAACATCCTTTTTAGAGGCATTTGCAAGGATGTGTTTAACCGCGCCCGGATGCCCATGATCTATGGGAAAACATTTGTGCGCTCCATGAGGGAACCAAGAGTGAGCGTGAGGAGCGTTATCATTTGGTTATGCAAAAGTTACATTCGTTTGATATGCTTGCTCATGAAAGTGCAAATGAAATGTACTCACGCTTGAATGTTCTTGTAGAAGAGCTAAATGGACTTGGGCTCACACAAATGCAACCATCCGATGTTGTGAGGAAGATTCTTTATGTTCTTCCAATTGAGAAGTATGGACACATTGTGACCATGCTACATCAAAGTGATCTTTCCACCGCTACACTGTTGGTAGTTCTTAGCTACACCTAGGATAGGGTAACTAAAGTAGCTATCTACTAATGCCAAGCGGGGTTGTCAGTCCCGACACTAGTAGGAGCTAGCTAGCGAGAATGCAATCTACCAGGAGGAGATTCTGCAAGCGCACAGAACTATCGTAGTAGCACTTCGCCTAGGAGTACCAGGTGTCGATTTATTTGATCCCAAGGGAAGGCTAGGGTGGTGTATGAGTTGAGTCAAGGAGGGGATGAGAGTCGAAGAAAAGAGAAAAGGGAAAAGGGGAGAAGAGAGGCTAGAAAGAATATATGGATGGCTAGGTAAGGATGAAGTTGATGGCTAAGGTAAGGTGGATGGATAGGTAGATGGTAAATAAGGGTAGCTAAGGATAACTAAACTACTAACTACTGACTATTCCTAGATAACTACAAAGCAAGATAACTACGAAGCAAGATAGTTTCGAAGCAAGGCAGGCAAAAGACAATAAAGCAACTAAGTTGAGTAAAGTTTTATTCCTATCTTGTCAAGTATCGAGGCGTACTAGCCTTTACCACTTACTTAGGTTGAACGCTAGCACAACGAGCCTTACTATTAAACTGGGCCAACTACGTGGTGGAATTCAAGGCGCACAGGGCTGTCACCACCTGCTTGCTACCACAGCTATCCGGGGGTCCAGCCGTATCTGAAGGTAAGTCTATAACTAAGCACCACGCTTAACTATATTCTAACTATCTCTACCCTAGCTTTGAATAGAGACACCCTTGCAGACGTCAGAGCAAACACTTGACTTAATAAGATAAACACTAAACTAAGCAACCTATTGGCAAAGATCAAACACTAAGCTCACTAGAGATTAACTACTATGGCTAAGTGAATTGAACTGTAGGATAGCTAGGCACTCAAGCAATCAATCAAGTATACCACTCAATACTGATAAGTAGAATAAAGTAATACTTGAAATGATGAACTAGAATATAGTAAATGCTTGAGTAACAAGAGCAAAACCTGAACTGGAGATGAAGGAAGACTCTTCCCAGCTCCAGAACCGATCACTCGCACGCCTCTACTCTTGAGCTAAGCCTTGAGCAGCGCTACCACGAGGGCGAAGATGCCTTGGTCTACTAGCTACCTACTTGCCTAAGCTCTCTAAGCTTCTAACCTAACTCTCACTTGCTTCTCTTGCTTTGCTTCTCTTGGAAGTGTTGGATATGGAGGTGTGTGATGGTACGAATGAAGAGGTGCCTCCAGGGGGGTATTTATAGCCCAAATGAGTGAGGGGGGTTCTTATAGTGGGCAGCCAACCGACCTAGGGTTAGGTCAGGTGGCGGGCGCCA
This sequence comes from Coix lacryma-jobi var. lacryma-jobi, assembly GCA_009763385.1. Classification (NCBI taxonomy): domain Eukaryota; kingdom Viridiplantae; phylum Streptophyta; class Magnoliopsida; order Poales; family Poaceae; genus Coix; species Coix lacryma-jobi. The sequence goes on along the minus strand of CM019822.1, from coordinate 141,129,101 downwards.
CCCCCTATTGGCGGCCGCCAGCTCCCTGGCCGTTGGATGAACCGCCTCTGCTTCAATGGCATCCAGGTGGTTGTCCAAGGCGGTTTGGAGGTCGGTTGCATGTCCTAGCAACCGACATTCAGCCTTGATCCACGCCACTTCATCCTGAGCCGTCCGATGCCACTGACCTAGTGACCAAGGGCCAAGATTTGGCCCTGGGGAGGTCACACGGATCGGTGATGTGGCAAGGAGGCCAACCCAAGTGGCGGGCGCCACTTAGAGGTGGCGGGCGCCACCTAGGGGTGGCGGGCGCCACCCCCCTTAGGCCCATTTGGGCCCTGCTGAGTGGGCTTGGCCTCTGGTGGGTCCATATGTCCAAATTTGGTTCAAATCCTGCATTCAAATAAAATTCTATGGACATGTGGAATTTGGTTAGTTTGAAACCTATTTGACTACATTTCATGCCTTTTTGGTGGACTTTAGGGTCAAATGTTGATGGTAAAACAGGTGTTTAAGGACCGTCAACATACACCAACACAAATCTTGGGAAAGATCAATGCGCATGAGATGTACATGCAGATCACACCAAGTGGTGGCTCCTCCACCGACAAGAAGAAAGACTTGGCCTTCAAAGCAAGCCATGACAAGAAGGGCAAGTCCAAGACAATTGAGGTACACCATGAGAGCTCAAGTGATGAGAAATATGATACAAACATTTCTCTCATAGTGAGAAGAACCACAAAGATGTTGAAGAAGCTTCACAAGAATGGAGTCAACTTTGACTCAAGAAAGAAGAAATTCTTCACAAGTAGCAAGAGAAGGCCAATCTCCGAAATGGATTGCTACAATTGCGGTGAACTTGGCCATCTTGCTCACCAATGCACCAAGCCCAAGAAAGACAACTACAAGAACAAGAACAAGGGCAAGAAATATGACTCATCAAGCGAAGATGAGAAGAAGAGTGAGAAGCCCTACAAGAAGGATGGCAAGAAGAAGAAGCAATACCACAAGAAAGGTGGCAAAGCTTACATTGTTGGTGATTGGCTCACCGACATTGACTCCTCCGGTGGCTCATCCAATGAAGATAGTGATGATGAGAAGGAGAAGGTGGCCGCTCTAGTGATTGGGACTTCTACTCCACCACCACCACCGTCGCCATCATCCACTACACACCTATGCCTCATGGGCAAGGGTGACCGGAAGGTACATAGTGATGATGACTCTAGTGATGATGAGAGTGATGGAGAATTCAAAGCTCCCTCTTATGATGAACTCGTTGATTTGCTAAACAACTATTCTAGAATCATAAGAAAGACTAGAGCTAAAAATGAGAAGCTTGTTGATGAAAATGAATCTCTTGTTGAAAAGTATGATCATGCTATACATGCTAGTAATGAGCAACAAAATGAACTTGCTACTATGTCATCATCTATCAAGGAGCTCAAGTCTTCTAACAAAGAGCTCAAAGCTAAAAATGAAAAACTTGATAAGATGCATAGTGCCCTTAACTCTAGCTATGCTTTGCTTAAGGAACAATATACTCAAGTTAAAGTAGATCATGATAAACTTATTGTAGCTTATGATATACTTTATCATGAGACACATGATGCCCCTAACCTTGTTGTTAAGTGTGACATAGCAACATCTTGTGAGGACTTGGTTAGTGAGCATGATGAGCAAAGAGCTAGTGGCAAGGGCAAGAAACTGGTTGTGGCCGATCACTATGATGACTATGTCAAGATCAAGAATGAGAATGCTAAGCTCAAGATTGATCTCGAGAAGCTATCAACCACCAAGCAAGTTGTCATTCAAACTCATGATGATGACTATAGCATCACACTTGAGCTAGATATGCTAAAAGAAGAAAACAAGAGATTGAAGATGAAGAGGGACTACAAGATGACACCATCTCAATTGGAACTCCAACAAGAGAATGACAAGCTCAAGAAAGAGAAGGAGGACCTTACCACCGGGTTGAAGAAATTCACCAAGGGTCAATGTCTTCAAAGTGAGCTTCTCATGAACACCGTAATGAAGACCAATAGAAATGGTATTGGCTTTCTTGAAGAGAAGATGAAGCAACACAAGAGCATCACAAAGCCAAAGAAGAAGAAGATTGGGAGATGCTATGAGTGTGGAAAAGAAGGACACTTTTCTCAAGATTGTGAAGAGCCAAAACCTACACCCTTGCCCAAGCATGCTAGGCCCTTTGCTTTCAATGCTCACTACATGCTTAGACAAGACTCTAGTGGCAAGATGAAAGTCATGTTCATGGGGCCTCCTAACAAGAATAGGCCAAAGCAAATTTGGGTTGCAAAGTCTCTAGTTGAGAAGGTTAAGGGACCTCAACAAGTTTGGGTCCCGAAAGCTCAAGCTTAATTTCTTGTGTGTGTAGGTGAACTACAAGACCGGTGGATCTCATTGGGTGATTGATAGTGGTTGCACACAACATATGACCGGTGATCCCCGGATGTTCACCTCACTAGAAGAGAATGTCAATGACCAAGAAAAGATTACATTTGGTGACAACTCTATGGGCAATGTGAAGGGTTTGGGCAAAGTGGCAATATCAAATGATCATACCATCTCAAATGTGCTTCTAGTTGCTTCATTGAGCTTCAACTTGCTATCCATTGGGGCAACTATGTGATCTTGGCTTTCAATGTTTGTTCACCGACAAAGAAGTGGTTGTGACCAAGAAAGATGATGCACACGTGATATTCAAAGGCTTTAGATACAACAATCTCTATCTAGTTGATTTCTCCTCCGAAGATGCCAAGTTGAAGACATGTTTGTTCACTAAGCAATCACTTGGTTGGCTATGGCATAGAAGATTGGCTCATGTGGGAATGAACACTCTCAACAAGCTATTGAAGAAGGATTTGGTTAGAGGCTTGAAGGATGTCAAATTTGAGAAGGACAAACTGAGCCGGCAAGCAAGTTGCAAATACTCATCCAACCAAAGCCTTTGTGTCAACATCAAGAGAGTTGGAGCTACTTCACATGGATCTATTTGGGCCAACAACATATGCTAGCTTGGGTGGAAATCTCTATTGCCTAGTGATTGTTGATGACTATTCTAGATACACTTGGGTATTCTTTCTTCATGACAAATCTGAAGCAACCCCTTCATTCAAGAAGTTTGCCAAGAGAGCCCAAAATGAATTTGAAGTGAAGATCAAAAAGATTAGAAGTGACAATGGAAAGGAATTTGACAACACCCATATTGAGGAATATTGTGATGAAATTGGGATCAAGCATGAAGTCTTCGCAACCTACACACCACAACAAAATGGTGTAGTTGAGAGGAAGAACCGGACTCTAATCACCCTAGCAAGGACAATGTTAGATGAGTATTCTACACCGGAAAGATTTTGGGCGGAAGCAATCAACACCGCTTCCTATGCATCAAACCGGTTGTTCTCCCATCGTCTCCTTGGCAAGACCCCCTATGAGCTACTCAACAACAAGAAGCCGGATGTATCATTCTTTAGAGTGTTTGGGTGCAAATGCTACATCTACAAGAAGCGCCAACACCTAGGGAAGTTCCAACGCCGATGTGATATTGGTTTTCTTGTTGGTTACTCATTGAAGTCCAAAGCATATCGAGTATTCAACCATGCCACCAGGATGGTAGAAGAAACATATGATGTGGAATTCGATGAATCTAATGGCTCTCAAGGAGAGCATGAGAATCTTGATGATGTAGGTGATGAACAATTGAGGGAAGCAATGAAGAACATGCCGGTTGGAGCCATCAAGCCTAAAGATGATGATGATGATGTGCAAGTTATTGACAAGCCATCCTCATCCAATGTACCACATGATGATGACAAAGATGGGAGGGATCCAAATGAAGACACTCATGTCTCCCAAGATCAAATGGTGGTACAAGCTCAAGATGTTGATGCTCCACAAGCGGCCCCTCAAGTGGTTGATCAAAGGACTACTCCTCTACTACAAGCTCATCCACAAGATCTCATCATAGGAAGTCCAACAAGGGGTGTAATGACTCGATCTCAAAAACTTGCTTTATTTATGGAACATCACTCCTTTGTTTCTCTTGTTGAGCCTACCATTGTAGATGAAGCTCTAGGTGATCCGGATTGGGTGAATGCCATGCATGAAGAACTAAACAACTTCACCCGCAATCAAGTTTGGACACTTGAAGAGCGACCAAAAGGCGCAAGAGTCATAGGAACAAAATGGGTGTTTAGGAACAAGCAAGATGATCAAGGCAAGGTTGTTAGAAACAAGGCAAGGCTAGTGGCACCGGTTGCAAGACTAGAAGCCATCTGTATCCTCCTTGCATATGCATCACATCATGACATTAAATTATATCAAATGGATGTGAAAAGTGCATTTTTAAATGGCTTCATAAATGAACTAGTCTATGTTGATCAACCTCCCAGGTTTGAAGACCCTAGATATCCTAATCATGTTTATAGGTTGTCCAAGGCGCTATATGGGCTCAAGCAAGCCCCAAGATCATGGTACGAGCGCCTCCAGGACTTCCTCATTGAGAAGGGCTTCATCATTGGGAAGGTCGACACCACACTATTCACCAAGAAGCTTGATGGAGAGATCTTCATTTGTCAAGTCTACGTTGATGATATCATCTTCGGGTCAACAAATGAAGCCTATTGCAAGGAATTTGGTGACTTGATGTCGAAGGAGTTTGAAATGTTCATGATTGGCGAGCTCACTTTCTTCCTAGGCTTCCAAGTCAAGCAATTGAAGGAGGGGACTTTTATATCACAAGAGAAGTACCCAAAAGACCACCTCAAGCGCTTCAACATGGATGATTGCAAGCCTATCAAGACTCCAATGCCAACAAATGGACATCTCGACCTAGATGTGGGAGGTAACCCGGTTGATCAAACTCTCTACCGTTCTATGATTGGTAGCTTGTTATATTTGACCGCATCTAGGCCCGACATCATGTTTAGTGTGTGTATGTGTGCTCGTTTTCAAGCCGATCCTAGGGAATCACATCTCATAGCTATGAAGAGAATCCTTAGGTACCTAAAGCACACCCCAAGCATTGGCCTTTGGTATCCCAAAGGAGCTAACTTTCAACTCATTGGGTATTCCGATTTGGATTACGCGGGTTGCAAAGTAGATAGAAAGAGCACATCCAGAGGGTGCCATTTGCTTGGGAAATCACTAGTTTCATGGAGTTCGAAAAAGCAAAATAGTGTGGCCTTGTCTACCGCCGAGGCGGAATACATAGCCACGGGTGCTTATTGTGCACAAATCCTTTACATGAAACAAACCCTTTTAGACTATGGTGTAGTCCTAGAAAGGGTACCTTTGTTGTGTGACAATGAGAGCGTGGTTAAGCTTGCTAACAACCCGGTTCAACACTCTCGCACAAAGCACATAGATATTCGCCATCACTTTCTTAGAGACCATGTTTCAAAGAAAGACATATCCTTAGAGGGAGTTAGAACCGAAGATCAATTGGCGGATATCTTCACAAAACCCCTAGATGAAAACACCCTTTGTAGATTGCGAAGTGAGCTTAATGTGCTTGATCTAAGTAACTTTGTCAAAAGGTGAAATGGGGTTGTATTTGCATTGCATTGTATCATATGCCATGTTTAAATTATGCTATGCACATAGGCTTGTCAGACGTGGTTAAGATAACCGCCCTAAAAATCGTGTGAAGAAGCTTACCCATGAGCAAACTTGACAAGCAACCTAGATTCAAATTCCATATTGCATTGCATATGCATGTTTGTTGCTTTGTCGTTTCTTTTTGGTTAAGTTTTGAGCAACCGCTGTGTTCGTCCACCACTAGGGGGAGCATTTGAGGCGCCTAATGGTTGAGACCCCTAGTTTTGGTGGCCACATGTTGTCTCCTTGGGTTTTATTGCCTATTTTCACTAAAAATGATATATAGCCTATGGCAAAATATTTATAAAATTGTGGGTTTATGCGAGGATGCTCATACTAGATTCCAGCTGGTGTTTATTTGACTCTTATTTGAGTTGGAACTTGGTTGGGAGAGGGAGCTGCAACAGAAAACTTCAAAACAGCCCAAAACAGCCATTTGAGGCTGCCCTAGCGTCTGATGCCTTGCACTGTAGACAGCTTCGGCTGGAACAGTGACAGGGTAGCGTCCGATGTGTCACCATCGGCACGTTCGACACCCCATCGGACGCTGCCCAGCGTCCGATGCCAAGGCAACGGACGCGTCTGATGCCATTTTGGCAGAATTGGAGCTCTCTGCGTGGATATCGGAGCGTCTGTTGATGGTCCTTAAACACTTGTTTTACCATCAACATTTTACCCAAAAATTCACCAAAAAGGCATGAAAAGTAGTCAAATAGGTTTCAAACTAACCAAATTCCACATGTCCATAGATTTTTATTTGAATGCAGGATTTGGACCAAATTTGGAGAATGGACCCACCAGGAGCCGAGACCACTCACCAGGGCCCATTTCGGCCCTAGTGGGGTGGCGCCCGCCACCCCTAGGTGGCGCCCGCCACCTAGGTGGCGCCCAAACTTCTCCCCTGCCATGTCACTAATCCGTGTGACCACCCCAGGGCCAAATCTTAGCCCTCGGTCACTAGGTCGGTGGCATCGGAGGGCTCTGGAAGGAGTGGCGTGGATCATGCATGCCGCCATGCAAAGAAGCACATGTTGAATTAAAGAAGCACATGCTTAATTCTTCTCCACCATTGATCTGAAGGAGGTTACGATCCAAGGGCTCTCATCCATAATCACGCGGATCGATGATGTGGCGGTGGAGTAGCCTCTACTCCACCTCTCTACTATAAATACCCCCCTGGAGGTGTCACTTCATTTCAAGCAAGGAAAGCAAGGAAGAAGCAAAGAGGAAAGCAAGGCTAAAAGCTTAGGATTTAGCCAAGCTTAGGAAAGTAGGTAGCTAGTAGAGCAAGGCATCCTTGCCTCATTGCCCTCGCGGAAGCGCTGCTCAAGGCTTAGCTCAAGAGTAGAAGCGTGCGAGTAATCGGTCCTGGAGTTGGGAAGAGTCTTCCTTCATCTCCAGTTCAGGTTTTGCTCTTGTAACTCAAGCACTTTACTATATTCTAGTTCATCATTTCAAGTATTACTTTATTCTACTTGCCAGTATTGAGTAGTATACTTGATTGATTGCTTGAGTACCTAGCTATCCTACATTTCAATTCACTTAGCCATAGTAGTTAATCTCTAGTGTGCTTAGTGTTTGATCTTTGCCAATAGGTTGCTTAGTTAGTTTAGTGTTTATCTTATTAAGTCAAGTATTTGCTCTGACGTCCGCAAGGGTGTCTCTATTCTAGGCCAGGGTAGAGATAGTTAGAATATAATTAGGCGTGGTGTTTAGTTATAGACTTACCTTCAGATACGGCTAGACCCCCGGATAGCTGTGGTAGCAAGCAGGTGGTGACAGCCCTGTGCGCCTTGAATTCCACCACATAGTTGGTCTAGTTTAACAGTAAGGCTCGTTGTGCTAGCGTTCAACCTAAGTCAGTGGTAAAGGCTAGTACGCCTTGGTACTTGACAAGATAGGAATAAAACTATACTTAACTTGGTTGCTTATTTGGCATTTGCGGATACATGGGTGTATACCGAGTCTCTGAGTGATGAGTGATTGTCAACTGGGATAATGCGCATGTTCTTTGGCTTGTGTTGTGCAGGTGTCGAGCACGGATACAGTGACCAGAGGCAAGGTGAAGGTCAAGTAGAGACGTGTCGTGCCGATGGACCGAGAGTGGCGAAGGGCGGACGTGAGGCTTGGACTGAGGGACCGGTGGCCCGAGGATCAGCTGTGGTGGCTGACAGCCTGGGACAGCGACGAGCGAAGACTTGCGGGCACGGTGTTGCTCGGGTCGAGGACGTGGGAGCACGTGTCGGTGGATGGGGTGCACGGTGAAGGGTCGAGATGGCGGACTAGAGGGGGGGTGAATAGTCCTTTTTAAAAACTTAAACTTAATCGTAGTAGAATGGCTAACCGAAACAAATGCGGAATTAAAAACTATCGGTCTAGCCAAGACTACACCCCTCTACCTATACTCTATGACACCTTACAAAAGATCCTAAACAATGCAAATAAGGTGTCGGGCTAGCTAGAGCTCACCTAAACAATTCTAGCTTGCAAGGTTACACAAACCTAAGCAACTAGTACTCAAACAACCGGGGAGCTCCTACACATGCCACTAAGCAAAAGCGCGAAGCCTAAGCTCACTAGCAATGCTCAATAACAAGGCTACACAAGCCAAATTAGAGAGCTCAACTTAGCTACACAAACTAAGCAATGTGACTAGCAAGACTACAAGTCAACTAGTCACTCATGGGATCAACTCTATGCTACACAAGCAAGATAGCTACACAAGCACAATATGTATGAAAGTAAATACAAGCTTGTGTAAGGAGATTGCAAACCACCGAGAAGAGTAGACAATGTTGACACGGTGATTTTTCCCCGAGGTTCACTTGGTTGCCACCAAGCTAGTCCCCGTTGTGTCGACCACACACTTTGGTAGTTCGGCGGCTAATAGGCACCACACCTAGCTCGACACTCGAGCGCCGCAAGAACTCACCCACAAGTGAGGGTAACTCAATGACACGCGCAATCCACTAGAGTTGCTCTTCGCGATCCCCGCGGGGCGAGCACAATGCCCCTCACAATCCTTCTCCGGAGCCACGCACAATCTTCACGCGGGCTTCACGACGGAGACTCGATCACCAAGCCGTCTAGGAGGTGGCAACCTCCAAGAGTAATAAGCACCACCGGCTTGCAACTCGAACACCTAGTGCCACTCGATGCTATCTCTCAAAGCAACGCACTAGGATCACTCTCTCACACAATCAGATGAGCACTAAAGCATATGTGTGTTAGAGGGCTCCCAAGCACATCCACACAAGCCACCAAGGCTTTGGAGTGCTCCAACCACCGGCCCAAAGCCGGCCTCAACGACTATATATAGCCTCAATGGCCAACTAGCCGTTATGCCCCTTCACTGGGCATTCTGCGCTCCGGTCGGTAGTACCGACCCCTCCTGGGCGGTACTACCGGCTTAGTCAAACTAGCCGTTACCTCACATCGCGCAGATTTAGGCAAACCACCGACCCCTGGTCGGTTCCTCCGAGGTCGGTAGTACCGAGGTCATGGCGGTACTACCGCCAGGCCAAAATCGCCGCGACCAGAGAGCTCTGCGAAAAAAACAGCCACTACCGACCTTGCGTCGGTACCACCGCGGGCGGTAGTACCGAGGTAATGGCGGTACTACCGCCAGGCCATTTTCAACTCAAACCAGAGAGCTCCGCAAACTTGGTTACTACCGGCCATAGGTCGGTACCACCGCGGGCGGTAGTACCGAGGTAATGGCGGTACTACCGGCAAGCTATTTTCGAAAACAACAGAGAGCCTCGCGAGACTCCTCAGGGCCACAGTACCACCGACCATCCGGTCGGTACCACCGCCGGCGGTAGTACCGAGGTAATGGCGGTACCACCGCCAGGCCAAAACCGCTTCGGTCCAGAGAGGTCTGCGCGCTGCATCCTTGGGCGGTACCACCGACAACCCAGGGTCGGTACCACCGACAACACACAGAAAACTTCATTTTCATCTCCGAGTTGATCCAAACCAACTCCAACAACTTCTCCTTTGCAAATGTGCTAACACCAACAAGTGTACAACATCATGTGCATGTGTGTTAGCATTTTCACAAACAATTTTCAAAGGATTTTCACTTGCTCTCACCACGCCACTCGATCTTAGTAACATCGCAAAGTTAGATCGCTCAAGTGGCACTAGATGACCGATATGCAAACAAGTTTGCTCCTCTTAATAGTACGGCCATCTATCCTAAACCCGGTCATAATCTTCTCTACACACCTATGACCGGTGAAATGAAATGCCCTACAAATATACCTTTGCCTTGCGCATTCCATTCCATCTCCTTCGGTGTTGATGCAACACATGCACCAACCTATCTTCAAATGATATGATCCACTTCATATCATCACATGGCCTCCATGGTCCATCGATCTTGACATCACTTGCTCTTCACCATCGCTTCGGTCCTTCGGCGCCAAGTCTTGCTTAAGCCTCCCGACACTCGGTACCAACGGCTTCAAAGCCTCAACTTGCCCTTCACCTTCGCAACCGGTCCATCAAGCCAAGTCTTGCCTTGATCTTCTTCATCTTAGCCATATGACCACATGTCATGTCACATATGCATTAAGCTCCTTCTTCATCTTCATGCATGAGCATTGCAACATCCTCCAAGCCAATTCTCCTCTATGGCATATGTTGCTCACACATGATCACCTATGGACTAATCACCTGTGTAATTTACTTCAAACACATATTAGTCCACCTAAGTTGTCACTCAATTACCAAAACCAAACTAGGACCTTTCAATCTCCCCCTTTTTGGTAATTGATGACAACTCTACAAAGATATGGAAATTAAGCTCTTTGGATTCTATGTTACTTATCCAACGTTAAGACCATATAAGAGAATTTGGATAAGCACCATACAACCCAACTTTGTAGTGTTAACTCCCCCTACATGTGTGCTCAAATGGTTTGGTTTCAAGCTTGCACACATGCATAAATATGAAATTTGTGGGAGTGTTAGCACTACTAAGTGATGCTAAGGTATACATGATGAAATTTTACCTTTGAAGCGTGCATACCACATTTTGATTCATCCTTAGCATCGAAGAGTAGCTAGACATCATAAAAACTAGAAAACCCCGTGAGATCAACATTAATAGCAAGGGTCTAGTTTTGCATTAAAAGCACAAGTCTAGCTATTAACCTATGCATGCTAGTTATCAATTCATCAATTAAATCCTATAACTAGCATACACCACACAAGCATGCATATAAAATTTTAAAACTTATGCAATGCAAGCAAGCACATGATTATGCACATATCAAATGCAACAACCAAGTTCATGAGCTTGCTCCCCCTACTTGTGTGCTCTCATTGTCCAAGAATTTTGATCCTTCAATCTTGCTCCCTCTTGATCCATGTCCATCTTCTTTTCTCCCTCTTTGTCCTTGACATATCATAATTGACATATCCTTTCCATAACTTCTCCCCCTTTGTCATCAATGACCATAAAAGGTATGCTCTTTTCTCACAAAGGGTGACACTAGGGTAGATGGATGATACTTGAGTCTTCATTTTTGATGGACACCACCATATGTGTTGGAATGATACCATGTGTAGGATCTTTGACCTTGATACCAATAGGTGGGGCACCTTCCCTATGTCATAGCATGGGTCATCCACTTGATAAGCTTGAGCTTTTGTTGGTGATGGATCTTTGCTTGATTTGATCACTTAAAGTTGAGGACCACTTGAAGTCTTGTAGGATACCACTTGAATAAAAAGTTTAACTTGATATCCATTTGCATTATTATCTTCTTCTTGAACTCTTGTCGTCTTCATGAGCTTCTCATTTGTGACTTGAACTAGGCAATATTGCATAAGATATCTAACTCGGTTTGCTCTAGAGTAAGCTTCTTCACACATCTTTCAATGGTTATCTTACTCATGTTGAATTAGACACTTGAATGTTCATCTTCTAGATCAAGTACTTGGGTTCACTAGCTCATGAACAAATTCACATACTATCCACTAGATCATATAGTCAATCAAGCAATAGTGGTAGGCTATGAATTTAAACTTTTCAATTGTTATGCATGATCCTATTGAGCATGTACTATATGCACTAACCGCATACTAGTAAGGGATGAATATGATCATGCACATTATAATGATACCTTTGCTATCTTGGAGTAGAGGATAGTCATTTGATTCCAATTAAGCTCCAAATAGCAATGTGAAGTCCATGGTGAAGACCAATATATACCAATTGATAGAACAAATCTTCACTCATATGATTAAGTGCGCTATCTTGTTGTGGTTGGCTTGCTTCTTCATTTGAACATAGCTTGCATATGAATACCACTTGAATTGTCATGATTTGCTTTACTATCTTGCATGTTGCTTGCTTTGCTTGGTCAATCCTTTCATTGCTTCAACTAAGCATCTCAAATATCCTTTGAATCACCACTTCCATATTAGCCTTCCAAGTATCATACTTGGTTAACCTACCAAAGGCGGCAAGCCCCTACAAAAGGGAGAAGTGACCTCTCTCCAAAGAACCATCCTTGATACTCACTTGAATTGACCTTGTTTGATTGATCCAATTAAACTCTTCTTGAAAATGTGACTTTGAATTCCTCTTTGAGTCCTTTTCTTTCTTCCAAATGATCTTCAATTTGATACTAGAGCTTCATCTTTCTCTTCATCTTGATGTTGGTCTTGATCTTCAATTTGAGTACCAAATGTGTGCCAAATACACTTCTTAATCAAATGAACTTGTACTCATCTTTGTCATGCTTCTAGCTAATTTCAAAACCAAACATAGGTCCCTCAACCACTTATAACATGATTCCAACTTGAGGGCCTTTCAATCAAAGTGACTCTATATTAATCCAATATTTGTCACTTTTCTGGCAGATTCTGTCCTTCTCAAAGAAACATGCATATCTCCCAAAATATAAGTCTAATGACTATGAAATTTGGTGGAGATGTGCCTCTCTAAGTGTTCTAGCAGCCATAAAAATTTGAGCTTCATTGGCTTTCTAGATTGCTACCAGATTTCAATTCTTTCCATAGTACTACATGCTGAAAACTGCTGCACAATAGTTGACAAGATCTACTCCAAAACCAAAGTACATCTTATCCAATAATCATGAATTTTGCACAGCAGCTAATATCATAAGTGTAGAGCATGTGTACCAAATTTCAAGCCAATCCAAATAGATTTGATCATTCAAACATGGCTATTATCACAGCTAGCTCAGATTTCAGATTTTTGACAACTTTGAGCAATTGAGCTATACTCTACCAATATGAATCAAACTTGAGCTAACATGTTTGAATACTCTCACAAGACATATATCCATTCAAATCACTTACTAAAAGAAGTCTCATGAACATATCCATTCAAACTAACTCAATTTTGATCACTAAGCAATTTATCCATTCAATCATCTTATAGCAAGCAACATATGCATATATATCCGATTCAATCAACTCATATGCATTTAAAAGAACATGATCAACTAGAGATATACCTTAGTAGCTCATGATCATCAAATAGCAAGCTTCAACTCAATTGTTTGCAAGCCTTCAAATATTTCCAAACAACCACCACAACTTGATCTTTTGCACTTGTTCGTTGTAGCACTTGGACTTCACTTCACTTCACTTGGCATTGGGATGATAATAGCAATAAGCTTCATTTCTTGACTCAATCACATGATGAATAATATGAAATCAATTGAGTCAAGCCTCCAATGCTATGGTACCTACACACATTCATCCACTTTTTGATGGTACCCAAACTAGTTTGGGTCCTCTCAAGTTAGGAGCAACATACTTAGGCATAGCCTTAGTATGAGTAGCGGGATGAGTTGCAATAGTAGCCTTAGAGGTACCATTTTCATCCTTCCTAAGCATAGAATCATTAACAATTGAAATAGGCTTAGGGGTCATACCTAGGGGACATGAATGAGCCATGTGTCCCCTTTCCCGGCATGAGTAGCAAACTCTCTTTGATTGAGCCTTTTCTTCCTTGCTCATGTTTTGCTTCTCATTGCCTTGCTTCTTCTTGTTTGCTTGATCCTTCTTCTCAAGCTTGTTTGGACAACCCGAAGCTAGGTGGCCCAATTCATCACAATTGTAGCACTTGATGTGAGCCAAAACTTTCTTCTTTTCTTCATTCTTGCTCATCATCATTTTGGCATCTTGAATGTGAGTTGGATGCCTTGCTCTTCCGCCCCTTCTTGTTTTCTTCTTCATCATCAAGTCACCATCATGATGGTTGTTCTTGATTTGAACTTGGGGCTTCTTCTTGTTGGGGCAAGCTTTTGCAAGATGTCCCATCTCATGGCATTGATAGCACATGAAATGAGATAGCTTCTTTTCTTCTTGCTTCCTCATTTTCTTGCCCTTGGCATTGCTTTTGTTGAAGCCAATGCCACTCTTGTCACCATAGCTTCTTTGATTCTTCATCATGTGCTCATGGGTGACCTTTGATTTGCACCACCTCTCTAACTTGTTGCTCAAGTTCTTCACTTCACTTTTGAGCTCATTGTTCTCCTTCAAAAGGTTAGTCTCACAAGACATAGAAGTAGAACAAGCATCTAATTGTGAGGAACATGGCATAGATATTAAATCATTGCAAGAGGTGGATACATTCTTCTTGCCTACATCACAAGGGTTAGCACAAATATGTGATTGATCAAATGACCCATGTGATGAGCTCTCACTAGTTTTAATTTGTTCATTAGAAAGTTTACTAGTGAGAAAAGCATGGTCTTGCACCAAGTTATCATGAGCAACACATAGTTCCTCATGAGTCAATTTAAGCTCCTCATGTGAACAACTACTAACATAAAGTAGATGCTTTGTTTGTTCACATGTGTTCTTTAGAAATGAGTTTTCTTTTTCTAATTTTTCATTTTTAGCTAACTCATTTTCTAAGGAAATGGTCATGCTAGCAAGTCTACTAACAAGCTCATCATAGGAATCATGATCAATCACATTGCAATTTGATACCTTAGTGTCACCTTGTGACATGAAGCAATATGATGATGTTGGAGAGCTTGTGGTAGCATCATCATTGGAGCATGTACCATCATTACCATCAAGTGTGCTTGAGGTTGAATCATCACTTGCATCACTTGAGGCATCATCTTCCATCTTGTCAAGTGTGCTTGAAGTATCTTCATTGATTGCATCACTTGAACGTGAGGTGGAGCAATCTTCCATAATCACGGAGTTGTGGTCTTGCTCAACATCCTCATATGCCACCGGTTCATCCTCCTTTATGAACTTGCCATCATCAAACGTGGAGGGATCACCGAAGGTGGTCTTGATGGATTCCCACATCTCATGGGCGGTCCCTTTGGAGTTGATCTTATAAAACAACTCAAAACTCAATGCATCCATTAGATAACAATAAGCATTTGCATCAAGTTCAAAGAGATCCTTTTGAGCTTTGGTGAGATTTCTATGGTCCAAAACATGAGTGAGACCACTAGTGATAATCCACCAAAACTTTGGCCCCTTTGCACGAAAATGATCAAGCATATGGTGTTTCCATTGTGCAAAGTGTGTGCCATCAAAAATATGTGTATCACACACATCATCTAGCCCACTAGACGCCATCCTCTCGGGTCGGTGAAGACCACAAATGAGAGACCTCGCTCTGATACCAATTGAAGGGTCGAGATGGCGGACTAGAGGGGGGGTGAATAGTCCTTTTTAAAAACTTAAACTTAATCGTAGTAGAATGGCTAACCGAAACAAATGCGGAATTAAAAACTATCGGTCTAGCCAAGACTACACCCCTCTACCTATACTCTATGACACCTTACAAAAGATCCTAAACAATGCAAATAAGGTGTCGGGCTAGCTAGAGCTCACCTAAACAATTCTAGCTTGCAAGGTTACACAAACCTAAGCAACTAGTACTCAAACAACCGGGGAGCTCCTACACATGCCACTAAGCAAAAGCGCGAAGCCTAAGCTCACTAGCAATGCTCAATAACAAGGCTACACAAGCCAAATTAGAGAGCTCAACTTAGCTACACAAACTAAGCAATGTGACTAGCAAGACTACAAGTCAACTAGTCACTCATGGGATCAACTCTATGCTACACAAGCAAGATAGCTACACAAGCACAATATGTATGAAAGTAAATACAAGCTTGTGTAAGGAGATTGCAAACCACCGAGAAGAGTAGACAATGTTGACACGGTGATTTTTCCCCGAGGTTCACTTGGTTGCCACCAAGCTAGTCCCCGTTGTGTCGACCACACACTTTGGTAGTTCGGCGGCTAATAGGCACCACACCTAGCTCGACACTCGAGCGCCGCAAGAACTCACCCACAAGTGAGGGTAACTCAATGACACGCGCAATCCACTAGAGTTGCTCTTCGCGATCCCCGCGGGGCGAGCACAATGCCCCTCACAATCCTTCTCCGGAGCCACGCACAATCTTCACGCGGGCTTCACGACGGAGACTCGATCACCAAGCCGTCTAGGAGGTGGCAACCTCCAAGAGTAATAAGCACCACCGGCTTGCAACTCGAACACCTAGTGCCACTCGATGCTATCTCTCAAAGCAACGCACTAGGATCACTCTCTCACACAATCAGATGAGCACTAAAGCATATGTGTGTTAGAGGGCTCCCAAGCACATCCACACAAGCCACCAAGGCTTTGGAGTGCTCCAACCACCGGCCCAAAGCCGGCCTCAACGACTATATATAGCCTCAATGGCCAACTAGCCGTTATGCCCCTTCACTGGGCATTCTGCGCTCCGGTCGGTAGTACCGACCCCTCCTGGGCGGTACTACCGGCTTAGTCAAACTAGCCGTTACCTCACATCGCGCAGATTTAGGCAAACCACCGACCCCTGGTCGGTTCCTCCGAGGTCGGTAGTACCGAGGTCATGGCGGTACTACCGCCAGGCCAAAATCGCCGCGACCAGAGAGCTCTGCGAAAAAAACAGCCACTACCGACCTTGCGTCGGTACCACCGCGGGCGGTAGTACCGAGGTAATGGCGGTACTACCGCCAGGCCATTTTCAACTCAAACCAGAGAGCTCCGCAAACTTGGTTACTACCGGCCATAGGTCGGTACCACCGCGGGCGGTAGTACCGAGGTAATGGCGGTACTACCGGCAAGCTATTTTCGAAAACAACAGAGAGCCTCGCGAGACTCCTCAGGGCCACAGTACCACCGACCATCCGGTCGGTACCACCGCCGGCGGTAGTACCGAGGTAATGGCGGTACCACCGCCAGGCCAAAACCGCTTCGGTCCAGAGAGGTCTGCGCGCTGCATCCTTGGGCGGTACCACCGACAACCCAGGGTCGGTACCACCGACAACACACAGAAAACTTCATTTTCATCTCCGAGTTGATCCAAACCAACTCCAACAACTTCTCCTTTGCAAATGTGCTAACACCAACAAGTGTACAACATCATGTGCATGTGTGTTAGCATTTTCACAAACAATTTTCAAAGGATTTTCACTTGCTCTCACCACGCCACTCGATCTTAGTAACATCGCAAAGTTAGATCGCTCAAGTGGCACTAGATGACCGATATGCAAACAAGTTTGCTCCTCTTAATAGTACGGCCATCTATCCTAAACCCGGTCATAATCTTCTCTACACACCTATGACCGGTGAAATGAAATGCCCTACAAATATACCTTTGCCTTGCGCATTCCATTCCATCTCCTTCGGTGTTGATGCAACACATGCACCAACCTATCTTCAAATGATATGATCCACTTCATATCATCACATGGCCTCCATGGTCCATCGATCTTGACATCACTTGCTCTTCACCATCGCTTCGGTCCTTCGGCGCCAAGTCTTGCTTAAGCCTCCCGACACTCGGTACCAACGGCTTCAAAGCCTCAACTTGCCCTTCACCTTCGCAACCGGTCCATCAAGCCAAGTCTTGCCTTGATCTTCTTCATCTTAGCCATATGACCACATGTCATGTCACATATGCATTAAGCTCCTTCTTCATCTTCATGCATGAGCATTGCAACATCCTCCAAGCCAATTCTCCTCTATGGCATATGTTGCTCACACATGATCACCTATGGACTAATCACCTGTGTAATTTACTTCAAACACATATTAGTCCACCTAAGTTGTCACTCAATTACCAAAACCAAACTAGGACCTTTCACACGGGCGGTGCATCCCCTCTACAGCTTCGGTTTGGTGGTAGAGCCAGAGAAAAACCATTGGGTGGACGGTTTCCAGGTCTGGGCCACAAAACCTGAGCGTGCTGCGGGTTTCCGAGTTTGGGTCACAAAACTCGGGCTGAGGACGGTTTCCAGGTTTGGGCCTCAAAACCTGGGCGCTGGCGGGTTTCCTGGTTTCGGCCTCAAAACCAGGGGATGGACTTGGAGGCTGGTTTCCCGGTTTGGGCCTCAAAACCGAGGGTTGGCTGTGAAGGCTGGTTTCCCGGTTTGAGCCACAAAACCGGGGGCGGAGTCCGTGAAAAGGACGCAGAGCGGTGGCGGTACGTGGCGGCAATCGGTGAGGTTGCGTCGAGGCAACGCTACCTATTGTGCGGGTGTGGCCGTCGGATCACCACCTACCACGAGTTGGTCCAGAATAACCTTAGGGTTTAGCTGGTTCGCTCTGTAAGTAGTTAGGGGTAGAGTGGGAATTAGGAGTAGTTAGAATTAGGATAAGTAGGGGGAGACACCCACCTCCCCATCTATCTCAGTCATTTGCTCTTTGCTCTTAGGGTTTCCTGCTCTCCCAATCCCCTGCTGTAGCTAGCTGAGATCCGCAGAGAACCATACCTCTGTGTACTGGAGATTTTGAGGAAGTGAGGCCGTAACCTCACTGTTGTAGCGTGTGGTAGCCACACGGTTGCAGATCGATGACTTGATTCGCGTTTTGTTCGTGTTCTTCGCGTTCTTCGTTTCTCCGCGATTTTCCCGTCACTCGATCTCCCTCTCTACTGCGTCTTTGCGAAATCCATTTGAATCAACTTGTTCTTTATAGTGAGGAGATCATTTCCACCGAAGGAATTTATCTAACTCCTCACGAACAAGTAGATCGGGTTGATTTCGTTTTCGTGGCGCTTTTTGGTTCATACATCCTCCCCTTTCGATTTCCCGGTGATTGAATCGATTTGAGCGGATGATTTCTTGGGGATAGTCTCCTAACTACCTCGTGATCATCCTCTCCAAGTTTGGGAACGTGGGATTGAGTTTTGATTCGGATTTGGGAAGAGTTGTGTGAAGGGCGACCGAAATCGCCCTCACTGGGAGGTCGCGGACAGTCCGCGGTTTGACCGGCGGACAGTCCGCGCGTCGGGGATCAGCCGGATCAGTGGCTGTGTTCTTCGGACGGGTTACTGTTCTTACACCGGCGGACAGTCCGCAGTGTAAAGTCGCGGACAGTCCGGGAAGGATCCAGGGAACTTCAGCAGCACTGTTGTTTTTCTCTTTTGACCGGCGGACAATCCGCCATTCCCTCGCGGACAGTCCGCAGTAGGGGCGGACAGTCCGGGACCCCAGGGCCGGACAGTCCGCGAATCGGCTGTGTACTCCGATCTTGAGCGTTTGCTCTCCCGGCTTCTTCGCTTGGTTTCCGGAATTCTCGTTTGGCCCTAGAGTTGATCAAGAAACCTCTCTAGGTATCTTTGCTACTTGTTAGCTTAGGTATTTGGGAGTTTCTCGACGTAGCCGTCTATCTACGTTCGAGACATGGTTTTTGAGGGTCGAAACTGCGCCGGCGCCTTTGGTGTTTGGTTCGCTATCGCTTTGTGGTGCCTCGTTGTGATCCAAGGGATCATCCACCCTCTTCCAAGGGTCGTGGGCATCACGTTCTCGGTCGTAGCTTTTGGGGGTTGATTTTGGAACAATCGGCCAAAGTTTTGAAAGAAATTTTTGAGCTCCCATTCACCCCCCCTTTGGTCGCCTTGCTAGTGCATCCTCGGTCCTTCAATTGGTATCGAAGCAGGTTAAGGATCTTCCACCTTAGCCGGTTCCAGATCCACCGAAGGCGACATGGATCGCGGTGTGGGCAAACCGCCGTTTTTCGATGGGACGAACTATGCGTATTGGAAGATACGCATGTCGGCCTATCTGCAGAGTATGGGTGCTTCCATCTGGGATATTTGCAACTCTACTGATTACGTGGTCTTGGCTGCACGTGTGACTCAGCGTCAGATCGATGATCACGATGCCAATAGCCGAGCCCGCAATGCTCTTTTCTCATGCTTGAGCATGACGGAGTTTGATCGTGTTTCTCACCTCGCTATGGCTCGGGAGATTTGGGCATCCCTCATGCGTTTCCATGAGGGAACCTCTCAAGTCAAAACCCGTCTCTACGTGTCGCACAAGCGAGAGTACGAGAACTTTCGACATATGCCTGGCGAGAGTATAAAGAGTTTATTCGCTCGCTTTCAGGTGATTGTCAACAGGATGAGGGCTAACAAGGAGCTGTTGCCTTTCGACGATCATGAGAGAGCTTTGAAGCTTTTGCATACTCTCGATCGGTCGGTGTGGGATTCCAAGGTTCAGGCGACCCTCACGTGCGACGAGCTCTTCAGTAAGCTCAAGTCCAGTGAGATCGATGCCATGGCGAGGGCTTCGTATGAAAATCCTTCTGGCCCGTCGATGGCTTTGCTTTCTGGCTCTTCTGCTAACCCCTCTGGAGGTTTTGCACTCTCTTCTCTCTTTTCTGTCACAGAGGAGCAGCTGGAGTCTTTGGGGGATGACGAGTTGGCTATGCTCGCCAACCGGTTCTCGCGGTTCCACAACAACCGCATGAACCGTCGCCGCGGAGGAGGACGCTCAGGATGCTTTGAGTGCGGCGACCCCAACCACTTCATCGCCAATTGCCCGAAGAAGAACAAGCAGACCTTCGGCAAGGCGGATCATGGGCACAAGTACGACTCCGGCAAGCGCAAGGAGAAGTACGTCCCCACGAAGCACAAGCGGAACGACGGCTTCAACAAGGAGTACATCAAGGCAAAGTACTTGGAGAAGGCCCAGGCTGAGCAGCGTGCATTCTTCGCCACGCTCAGCGACGTCGACGACTCGGACGACGACTCCGCTTCTTCAAGCGACGACGAGTCCGAGAAGAAGAAGAGGATCGAGGACAAGCTCAACGGCCTCTACTTCTTCGCCGACGACGAAGGCTTCTGCACCATGGCCCTCGGCAAGGAGGTCGACGGCGAGCTGGTGGACACTCCTCGGAACGACGACGACGACGACACTTCCCAGGTATCTCAGACCCCCGACGAGCTTTCTGCTGAGGTCGAGAAGCTTACTGCCGCGCTCCTTAGTCAGGATAAGTTGCTTAGGCGTGCTGCTAGAGAGCGCAAGGAGTTTAGGCAGAAGTGGGAGGATACGGTGAAGGAACTTGAATCTGTCAAGTCCACCGTAGTTGTTACCGATGAGGAGGAGTGTGAGATGTGCACCACGCACATGACTGACCTTCTCACTTTGAGAGGTAAGTATGTGGCGTTGGTAGGAGAGGTGGATGAGCTGAAGGCTAGATCCTCGCTGTTGGGTGCGTGCAAGTCTTGTGCTGGCTTGCAAACCGAGTTGGCAGAGAAGAATGCCAAGATTGTGTCTCTTGAGAAGGCCAGCTCGGGTAGCACTTGTGTGTCCAGGTGTGTTTTGTGTGAGGGCCTGGAGATGGAGATAGCCAATGTAAAGCATGACAAGATGCAAACCGAGGAGGAAAACACATACCTTCGGACCATCTTGTCATGGGTGTCTTGTGGTGAGCCACAGCTTGGGATGATGATCTCCCAATTCAAGCGTGCTGCAGGAGGTCCAGGTGTAGGTTTTGCTCAGGGTGTTGATGTTTCATCTTTTGGCAAGATTGGAGAGTCGAGTGGTCTTAACCCATGTGAGAAGCCCAACTCCACCACTACTCCCAAGCTTACAAAGATTCCACCCAAAGAGCCTCTCAAGCCCAACACCAAGGATGGTGTGTTTGTTGAACCTCCGAGAGCTCCACCCAAGAAGCAGACCTGGCATCCCAAGCCCAACCACCTGAAAAACAAGTTGGACACCATGTCACCCATCCAGGAGGAGCTTATGCCACAGAAGGGCAAAGTGATCCATACCCACCACCGTGAGTACCAACAACCCCCTTTGAGAGCAGTGAGGTACCATTGTGAGCACTGTGGGCGAGATGGACACTGCGGATACATGGGTGTATGCCGGGTCTCTGAGTGATGAGTGATTGTCAACTGGAATGATGCGCATGTTCTTTGGCTTGTGTTGTGCAGGTGTCGAGCACGGATACAGTGATCAGAGGCAAGGTGAAGGTCAAGTAGAGACGTGCCGTGCCGATGGACCGAGAGTGGCGAAGGGCGGACGTGAGGCTTGGACTGAGGGACCGGTGGCCCGAGGATCAGCTGTGGTGGCTGGCAGCCTAGGACAGCGACGAGCGAAGACTTGCAGTCATGTGTTGCCTGAGTCGTGGACTTGGGGACACGTGTCGGTGGACGGGGTGCACGGGTGGTGCATCCCATCTACGACGTCGGTTTGGTGGTAGAGCCAGAGAAAAACCATCGGGTGGACGGTTTCCAGGTTTGGGCCTCAAAACCTGGGTGCTGAGGGTTTCCGAGTTTGGCCACAAAACTCAGATGCTGGTGGGCTGGTTTCCCGGTTTGGGCCTCAAAACCGGGGGTTGGCTTGAAAAGGCTGGTTTCCCGGTTTGGGCCACAAAACCGGGGGTGCAGAGCGGTGGCGGCACGTGGCGGCAATCGGGAGGTTGCGTCGAGGCAACGCTACGAGTTGTGCGGGCGTGGCCGTCGGATCCACCTACCACCGAGTTGGTCCAGAATAACCTTAGGGTTTAGCTGGTTCGCTCTGTAAGTAGTTAGGGGTAGAGTGGGAATTAGGAATAGTTAGAATTAGGATAAGTAGGGGGAGACACCCACCTCCCCATCTATCTCAGTCATTTGCTCTTTTGCTTCTAGGTTTTCCAGCTCTCCCTCTCCCCTGCTGTAGCGAACCTGAGATCCACAGAGAAGAGAACAATACCTCTGTGTTCATGAGATTTTGAGGAAGTGAGGCCTTAACCTCACTGTTGTAGCGTGTGGTAGCCACACGGTTGCAATTCGTGGTTGTGATTCACGTTTTGTTCGTATTCTTCGCGGAATCCTTTTTCTCCACGTTTTTCCCGTCGCTCGATCTCTTGGCTCGGTTCATCTTTTGCAAATCCATTTGAACCAAGTTGTCCTAGGTCGTGAGGCACTTCTTTCCACCGAAGGAATTCACCTCTAACCTCACGATCTAGGAGATCGATCGATTTTAGCTTCGGGTCAAGCTTTTCTTCTTTCCCCCGAATTTCTTCGATTCATCGATTTGGAGATAGGTTCGAGCCATGATCTCTTAGAGATAGCTCACTATCTTCCTTGTGACTCCTCTCACCAAGTTTCATCCCTAGAGGATTTGTTTTGGGTGAGATCGAGTTGAATCGGTGGGCGAACAGTTCATTGTCGGGGTGACCGGACGCTTGATTCGTGATGACCGGACGCTAGGGCAGTGCGTCCGGTGGTTGAACACTCTCTGTGTTCATTTTGGTCTTGACCGGACGCACCTCCAGAGTCCGGTCGTTGGATGTTCCTTGCGATTCTTCTCTGCGCGATGACCGGACTCACCCCTGGGTACTGACCGGACGCACAACTGCCACTGTTCATTTGGGTCTTTTGTCAGTTGATCGGACGCACAGGTTGTGACCGGATGCACTGCCTCACAGAGTCCGGTCCAACACAGTAAGGTCCCAAATCAGTTTTCGTGTGACCGGACGCGTCCGGTCCCTGCTGACCGGACGCTGACCAGAGTCCGGTCGTGACTGTTTTGCGCGTACTCACTCGCCGTTTGCTCGTCCGTTGTCGGATTTGATTTCCGTCTTTTGTGTTGGCCTTCTAGAGTTGTGTAGTGTCCCGCTGTGCTTCTTGGAAGCATCCACCCTACATCTAGCGTCGTGGACACTAGCAAGCTCCAGGGTTTGCTTTTGGGGTTGATTATTGGGACAGTGGTCACAAATTTCCGAAAGGAAAATTTGAAGCTCCCATTCACCCCCCCTCTGGTCGCTTTCTGGTTGCTTCTCGGTCCTTCAATTGGTATCGGAGCGGGTTAAGGATCTTCCACCTTAGCCGGTTCCAGATCCACAGAAGGCGACATGGATCGCGGCATGGGCAAACCGCCGTTTTTCGATGGGACGAACTATGCGTATTGGAAGATACGCATGTTGGCCTATCTGCAGAGTTTGGGCGCTTCCATTTGGGACATTTGCAACTCTGCCAATTACGTTGTCTTGGCTGCTCGTGTGACTCAACATCAGATCGATGAGCACGACGCCAATAGCCGAGCACGTAATGCTCTTTTCTCATGCTTGAGCATGAGTGAGTTTGATCGTGTTTCTCACCTCGCTACGGCTCGGGAGATTTGGGCTACCCTCATGCGCTTTCATGAGGGAACCTCTCAAGTCAAAACCCGTCTCTACGAGTCGTTCAAGCGAGAGTATGAGAACTTTTGACATATGCCTGGCGAGAGCATAGAAAGTTTATTCGCTCGCTTTCAGGTGATTGTCAACAGGATGAGGGCTAACAAGGAGCTGTTGCCTTTCGACGATCATGAGAGGGCTCTCAAGCTTTTGCATACCCTTGATCGGTCGGTGTGGGATTCCAAGGTTCAGGCGATCATCGAATCACCTAACTATGAGACCCTCACGTGCGACGAGCTCTTCAGTAAGCTCAAGTCCAGTGAGATTGATGCCATGGCGAGGGCTTCTTATGAAAATCCTTCTGGTCCGTCGATGGCTTTGGTTTCTGGCACTTCTGCGAACCCCTCTGGAGGTTTTGCACTCTCTTCGCTCTTTTCTGTCATAGAGGACCAGCTTGAGTCTTTGGGGGATGACGAGCTAGCCTTGCTCGTCAACCGGTTCTCGCGGTTCCACAACAACCGCATGAACCGTCGCCGCGGAGGAGGACGCTCGGGATGCTACAAGTGCGGCGACCCCGACCACTTCATCGCCAACTGTCCCAAGAAGAACAAGCATTCTGGGAAGGGCGATCATGGGCACAAGTACGACTCCGGCAAGCGCAAGGAGAAGTACGTCCCCGCAAGGCACAAGCGGAGGGGCGGCTTCGACAAGGAGTATATCAAGAAGAAGTACTTGGAGAAGGCCCAGGCTGAGCAGCGTGCGTTCTTCGCCACGCTCAGCGACGTCGACGGCTCGGATGACGACTCCGCTTGCTCAAGCGATGATGAGTCCGAGAAGAAGAAGAGGATCGAGGACAAGCTGAACGGTCTCTGCTTCTTCGCCGATGACGACGGCCTCTGCACCATGGCCCTCGGCAAGGAGGTTGACGGCGAGCTGGTGAACTCTCCTCGGAACGACGACGACGACGACGACACCTCCCAGGTATCTCTGACCCACGATGAGCTTTCCGCTGAGGTCGAGAAACTTACTGCTGCGCTCCTTAGTCAAGATAAGTTGCTTAGGCGAGCCACAAGAGAGCGCAAGGAGTTTAGGCAGAAATGGGAGGATACGGTGAAGGAACTTGATTCTGTCAAGTCCACCGTAGTTGTTACCGATGAGGAGGAGTGCGAGATGTGCACCATGCACATGACTGACCTTCTCACTTTGAGAAGCAAGTATGTTGCGTTGGTAGGAGAGGTGGATGAGCTGAAGGCTAGACCCTCGCTGTTGTGTGCGTGCAAGACTTGTCCTGTCTTGCAATCCGAGTTGGCAGAGAAGAATGCCAAGATTGTGTCTCTTGAGGAGGTCAGCTCGGGTAGCACTTGTGTGACTAGGTGTGCTTTGTGCGAGGGTTTGGAGATGGAGATTGCCAATGTGAAGCATGACAAGATGCAAACCGAGGAAGAAAACACATACCTTCGGACCATCTTATCATGGGTGTCTTGTGGTGAGCCGCAGCTCGGGATGATGATCTCCCAATTCAAGCGAGCTGCTGGAGGTCCCGGTGTAGGTTTTGCTCCGGGTGTTGATCTTTCTGCTTTTGGGAAGATTGGAGAGTCGAGTGGTCTGAACCCATGTGAGAAGCCCAACTCCACCACTACTCCCAAACTTACCAAGCTTCCACCCAAAGAGCCTCTCAAACCTAACACCAAGGATGGAGTGTTTGAAGAACCTCCGAGAGCTCCACCCAAGAACCAAGTGTGGCATCCCAAACCCAATCACTTGAAGAACAAGTTTGATACGATGCCACCTATCCAGGAGGAGTGTTTGCCACAGAAGGGCAAGGTGATCCACACCCACAACCATGTGTACCAACAACCCCCTTTGAGAGCGGTGAGGTACCATTGTGAGCATTGTGGGAGAGATGGACACTTAAGTGAGTTCTGCTTTCGGCGCAAGAGAGAGGCGCGCCGTGCTAGGGAGATGAACAACCCGGACATGTACCATCCTTTCCATGATGTACATGTGCCGAATGTTCAGAGGAGAGATCCGAGGAGAGCTGCTAGGCCCAGAGGTCCAGAACCTCAAGTTCCCAGGCCTAGGCAGAGGAGAGCTCCGAGGAGAGATGCTAGGCCTAGAGGTGTTGAGCCTCAAGTTCCTAAGCGTAGGCCTCGTAGAGAGCGTGCCCGGCGGGAGCCTGCTGTCGTAGGCTATGGACCCCGTGGCGGTGGCTTTGTAGTTGAGCGTTTTCCCCCACCGCGTTTTGAGTATCGCGATGGACGCTCCTCCCTTAGCGGACCACGTTCTTCTAAACGTGGTGATCGCTTCCTTCGTAGGTGTGCTAGGAATGGTTTTTTCGCTAACCGTTCTTTTGAGCAGCCGGCCCAACACTGGTATTCTCCTTACTTCACTAACCCCAGTGTTGGCCCGTATGCCCACCCTATGTCTTTTTATTGATGTAGGTAAAACGATTGGAGAACGTTTGGTTGGTGGATTCCGGGTGTTCGAGGCACATGACCGGAAACACCAAGTGGTTCTCCAGTCTTAGTCCGGTCGCCCGAAAGGAGTATATTACCTTCGGCGACAACAGCAAAGGTAAGGTGCTGTCTCGTGGGTCTGTGTGAGTTAATGAGCACTTTGTGTTGCGCGATGTTGCTCTTGTTTCTAACTTGCATTTTAACCTTCTTTCTGTATCGCAACTTTTCGATGATGACTATGAGATTCGTTTTAAACCGAATCTCAGTCGTATTTTGGACCCTCACGGCAATCTTGTTTGTGTGATTTCGCTCTTTGGAAAAGTCTTTCGTGCGGATTTCTCGGAGTCTTTTGGCATCTCTCGCAGTCTTGTGGCTGGACCTTCCTCTTCTGATCTTTGGAAGTGGCATAGGAGACTTGGACATTTGAGCTTCGATTTGCTTGCAAGACTTAGTTCACTTGACCTAATCCGAGGATTGCCCAAGTTATCTATGGAGAAGGATCTTGTTTGCCACTCTTGTAGACACGGGAAGATGGTTGCCACTCCCCACCGTCCAGTGACTCAGGTCATGACCAAGCGCCCTGGAGAGCTTTTGCACATGGACCTTGTTGGTCCGACTCGGGTGAGCTCGGTTGGTGGGAAGTGGTATGTGCTTGTTGTTGTTGATGACTTTTCGAGATATTCGTGGGTCTTCTTTTTAGCTGAGAAGACCGAGACTTTCTCCTTTGCTCGCAATCTGATTTTGCATCTTCAGAACGAGTTCCCTTTGAACTCAATGCGAGCTATTAGGAGTGATAATGGTTCCAAATTCAAGAATTCGGATTTTGAGAAGTTTTGTAACTCTTTGGGTTTAGAGCATCAGTTTTCTTCCCCCTACACACCCCCTCAGAATGGTGTTGTAGAGAGGAAGAATCGGACCCTTGTAGAGATGGCCAGGACGATGCTCGATGAGCATAGGACTCCGAGGCGATATTGGGCCGAAGCTATGAACACTGCATGCTATATTTCCAATCGCATTTTTCTTCGAGCTATCTTGAAAAATACCTCTTACGAGTTGCGTTTTGGAAAACTCCCCAAGGTGAATTATTTTAGAGTTTTTGGTTGCCATTGTTTTATACTCAAAAAGGGCAACCTGGACAAATTTGAGTCTCGTTCTTCTGACGGTGTGTTTTTGGGTTAAGGCACTCACACTCGAGCTTATCGTGTACTTAACCTTGACACTAACTGTGGGGATATAGACCCCAGGGTACCACATGATGGTACATGGGCCTCACCACGGCGGTCGTCCGGCCCACATGATGAGGACGTGCGGCGCACGACATGCACCGCACGACAGTTGTAATCTAGATATAGTACCAACTCGGATACTGATAATGTAACTCTGTCCCTTCGGAATATATAAGGAGGGGCAGAGGTCCTCCGAGAGGACAAGTGAGATAGGAAACAGATCCTAGGTCACAGGTCACAAGCCAGATCCAATCAATACAACTCGACGCAGGACGTAGGGTATTACGCTAACCTAGCGGCCCGAACCTGGATAAACCTCTGTGTTCATCTACTTTTGCCTTGCGTCAACGTCTGGGTCGTCGTCTTGCGCACCTTCCCCTCTAATCTACCACCTTGGGCATACCCCTAGGTGGACTATCGACCATATTTCGTCGACAGTGGCGCCCACCGTGGGGCATGTGCGTACGGACGCCATGACGACTCAGATGGTTTCCTTCCTCGTTTCCACGACCCTTCCGGAGGCTTCACGTTCGTCGTCAGGTCGTTCTCCTCGACCACCGACGTCGACGGCGCCGCCCGGGGCGTGGAGGCGGTGCAGGCTTCCCCTGTGCCGAATGGATCTGCTTCCACCACTTCGGCGTCGGCGAGACCAGCCTCGACATCTCTTCGAGGTTATCTTCCCCGGCGCTCCGACCACGCTTCCCCGCTATCGGAGACGACGTGTCGACAATACCGATCTGATTGAATCCATCAATCGGGTCACGGCAAGCATCGCCGACACTCTCGCTCTCGTAGATCTGATCAGAGATCGATCTCCCGAGCACAACGCCGCTCGTACCTCTCGCTCCGACCTCTAACCGGGTCGCAATGATGATCGCCGTAATAAGCGGCGCTATGACGATGATGACCGGGAGGAAAGATCGAGGGCCAGGCAACTCCATCACCGTCGACAAGAAGATATCGTTGGCTCGGCTAATCGACTACGACGAGGATTACGAGAAGCTGCTCGACGACCCGTGCCCTACGCTCGCTCTGATCATCTACGAGCCAGAAGCGAGTCATCACGTCGTCGTCGAGCCAAAGACGAGCCACCGGCGAGCCAACGAGCCACCCGCGAGCCTACGAGCCAAAAGCGAGCCATCATGTCATCAACGAGCCACCGTCGAGCCACCAACGAACCTACGAGCCACAAGCGAGTCATCACGTCATCGTCATCGTCTCACCGCCATCCTCGCCGACCGCTCGTTAACGACTCATCGCCGTCCTCGACGCCTCTCGTCGACTACTCCGTTCGGACGACAATCAAGCTAAGTATTATCTTTCACACCAATCAAATATTTCTTCGATCATGATATATCTCTAGATATCATCGTGTGCCTCTGCGGTCACATTATTCTTTACAACGACTTTTCGTTGTTTTTCACCATATATACCATCCTGAGGATGACATATGTGTCTTCCCGAGCAGCCACGTTTACACTCGTGCTTTCCAGAGACGGCCCTGTCTCCGGCTCCTCCCTACACGTGAATGCAGCTCCGCGCTCTGCGTTACGGGTGGTCGGCAGCGGCTCCTCGGTGACGCTGGTGCTCTTACGCGTGCCTGGGCTCCGCGCCTTACGCTCTGGAGTTATCGGCTAGCCGGGGCTGGCGACTCAGTTACAAACAAACTGCTCGGGGGAATTTTATTTAATGCTGAGCGTTCAATCCAGCTGTCTGACCGCTGAGCGGCACATGCTGTTTCTTTATCGCTGTTATTTTCTTCATATTTTATTTATACGTCATGTACTACCGTTCTCCGTATTTATTTTTCAGGGTCGAGGTTTAGTCAACGAGCTTATTCTTTACGCTCGGGGACTGGACCAGTCATGAAGAACAAGAAGATCATCGCTTGGGACCAGCTGGTCGCTTCGCTCGGTGCTCATCACCTGGCGCTCGGACTTCGCCGCCGACTAGCTGGTCGCATCGCTCGGTGCTCACCACCTGGCGATCGGACTTCGCCGCCGACCAGCTCGTCGCTTCACTCGGTGCTCACCACCAGGCGCTCGAACTTCGCTGCTGATCACCTGGTCGGTCGCTCGGTGCCTACCACTTGGCGCTCGGACGTCATCGCCGACCAGCTGGCCGTACTCTTCGACGCTCATCAACGGCTACACCGAGAGCTCACCAGCTGAGCTGGGGACTCCTCGGTGCTCGGGTTCGTCGACCACCTGGTCGCTTCGCTCGGTGCTCACCACCTGGCGCTCGGAATTCGTCGCCGACCAGCTGGTCGTACTCTTTGACACTCATCGACGACTACACCGAGAGCTCACCAGTTGACCTGGGGACTCCTCGGTGTTCAGGTTCTTCACGCCAACATCCTCAGCAGCGCTGGTCGGATCGCTCGGTGCTCACCGCCTAGCGCTCGGACTTCATTGCCGACCAGCTAGCCAAACTCCTCGACGTTCATCGACGGCTACACCGAGGGGTCACCAGCTAACCTGGGGACTGCTCGGTGCTCGGACTCGTCGTTCGGCAACCTGCTCGAACGACATACTGCTTTCACCATAGTGGATTTATCTTTTTTATAAGCCTGCTACAAGATTTATTCTTCATCTTCTAGCAGCCTTGGGGACTACCGTGTATACATGGCGCTCGACCGCACATGTATATAAGTCTGATTATTCTCAAGACTCTGGCACCACGTGACCGAGTCACCTGCTGTCAGGCTCGGGGACTAGCTGTGGGGATATAGACCCCAGGGTACCACACGATGGTACATGGGCCTCACCACGGCGGTCGTCCGGCCCACATGATGAGGACGTGCGGCGCACGACATGCACCGCACGACAGTTGTAATCTAGATATAGTACCAACTCGGATACTGATAATGTAACTCTGTCCCTTCGGAATATATAAGGAGGGGCAGAGGTCCTCCGAGAGGACAAGTGAGATAGGAAACAGATCCTAGGTCACAGGTCACAAGCCAGATCCAATCAATACAACTCGACGCAGGACGTAAGGTATTACGCTAACCTAGCGGCCCGAACCTGGATAAACCTTTGTGTTCATCTACTTTTGCCTTGCGTCAACGTCTGGGTCGTCGTCTTGCGCACCTTCCCCTCTAATCTACCACCTTGGGCATACCCGCGTTTTGAGTATCGCGATGGACGCTCCTCCCTTAGCGGACCACGTTTTCCTGTGCGTGGTGATCGCTTTCCTCGTAGACATGCTAGGAATGGTTTTTCTGCTAACCGTTCTTTTGAGCAGTCAGCCCAACACTGGTATTCCCCTTACTTCACTAACCCCAGTGTTGGACCATTTGCTCACCCTGTCTTTTTATTGATGTAGGTAAAACGATTGGAGAACGTTTGGTTGGTGGATTCCGGTTGCTCGAGGCACATGACCGGAAACGCCAAGTGGTTCTCCAGTCTTAGTCCAGTCGCCGGAAAAGAGTTTATCACCTTCGGCGACAATAGCAAAGGTAAGGTTTTGTCTCGTGGGTCGGTGCGAGTTAATGAGCACTTTGTGTTGCGCAATGTTGCTCTTGTTTCTAACTTGCATTTTAACCTTCTTTCTGTTTCGCAACTCTTTGATGATGACTATGAGATTCATTTTAAACCGAATCTGAGTCGTATTTTGGATCCTCAGGGCAATCTTGTTTGTATGATTTCGCCCTTTGGAAAAGTCTTTCGTGCGAATTTCTTGGAATCTTTTGGCATTTCCCGTTGTCTTGTGGTTGGACCTTCCTCCTCTGATCTTTGGAAGTGGCATAGGAGACTTGGACATTTGAGCTTCGACTTGCTTGCAAGGCTTAGTTCACTTGGCCTAATCCGAGGATTGCCCAAGTTACCCATGGAGAAGGATCTTGTTTGCCATTCTTGTAGACATGGGAAGATGGTTGCCGCTCCCCACCATCCAGTGACTCAGGTCATGACCAAGCGCCCTGGAGAGCTTTTGCACATGGACCTTGTTGGTCCGGCTCGGGTGAGCTCGGTTGGGGGGAAGTGGTATGTGCTTGTTGTTGTTGACGACTTTTCGAGATATTCGTGGGTCTTCTTTTTAGCTGAGAAGACCGAGACTTTCTCCTTTGCTCGCAATCTGATTTTGCGTCTTCAGAATGAGTTCCCTTTGAACTCGATGCGAGCTATTAGGAGTGATAATGGTTCCGAATTCAAGAATTCGGATTTTGAGAAGTTTTGTAACTCTTTGGGTTTAGAGCATCAGTTTTCTTCCCCCTACACACCGCCCCAGAATGGTGTTGTAGAGAGGAAGAATCGGACCCTTGTAGAAATGGCCAGGACGATGCTTGATGAGCATAGGACTCCTAGGCGATATTGGGCCGAAGCTATGAGCACTGCATGCTACATTTCCAATCGCATTTTTCTCCGAGCTTTCTTGAAAAAGACTTCTTATGAGTTGCGTTTTGGAAAACTTCCCAAGGTGAGTTACTTTCAAGTTTTTGGTTGCCATTGTTTTATACTCAAAAAGGGCAACTTGGACAAGTTTGAGTCTCGTTCTTCTGACGGTGTGTTTTTGGGTTATGGCACTCATACTCAAGCTTATCGTGTACTTAACCTTGACACTAACCGAGTCATGGAGACATCAGATGTCACCTTCGACGAGACCATGGTTTGTCATTCTTCCCGTTTTGAGCGTACAGGTGATCATGAGGTTGGTGAGCCTCTTTTTGATGACGAGGATGAGGGTGCTGAAGGTATGGATGATCCAGCACCCCCTCCACCTGCTGTGCCGCAAGGAGCAGCTTCTACTATGACTCACGGCCCCGACACTTCTTCTTCCTGGGGGCCGTGGGATCCGCCACCCCGAGCGGTACCTTTTGTACCCGGGGAGGCACCGGCTGCTGTTGAGGGGGAGATCACTTCTGCATGGGAGGTGCCACGACACATCCAGCGCCAACACCCCCCTCAGCAGATGATCGGCAACATTGACGAACGTGTCACTCGGTCAAGGTCACAACAAATCTCTCACTTTGCTCATTCTGCATTTGTTGCTGATTTTGAACCCCGAGATGTTGGACACGCTTTATCTGATCCAGATTGGGTCAATGCCATGCATGAGGAGTTAGAAAATTTTGAAAGAAATCGGGTTTGGGTTTTGGTTCCTCTTCCTCCTGATTGTCATCCTATTGGGACAAAATGGGTTTTCAAAAACAAACAAGGAGAGGATGGCCATGTTGTGAGAAACAAGGCCAGACTAGTAGCCCAGGGGTATAGTCAGAAGGAGGGGATAGACTATGAGGAGGCTTTTGCTCCTGTAGCTTGTTTAGAGGCAATTAGGATACTCTTGGCTTTTGCTGCATCCAAAGGTTTCAAACTTTTTCAAATGGATGTCAAGAGTGCCTTCTTAAACGGCTACATAGAAGAGGAGGTGTATGTGAGACAACCCCCCGGTTTCGAAAATCCCAAGTTTCCAAACCATGTTTTTAAACTTCACAAAGCTTTATATGGTTTGAAACAAGCCCCTAGAGCCTGGTATGATAGGTTGAATACCTTTTTGCTTGCTAAGGGTTTTAAAATGGGATGTGTGGATAAAACGCTTTTTCTCCTCAAGCAAGGCACTGATTCACTCTTGGTCCAGATTTACGTGGATGATATCATTTTCGGTGGTTCTTCTCACGCTTTGGTTGCCAAGTTTGCAGACACTATGAGCAGGGAGTTTGAGATGAGCATGATGGGCAAGTTGACGTTTTTCCTCGGGTTGCAAATCAAGCAATCTCGGGAAGGGACGTTCGTGCACCAGGGTAAGTATACCAAGGACATCTTGAAGAAATTCAATATGGGTGAGGCCATGCCTCTTCCAACACCCATGTCGACCATGACGGCCCTGGATGCGGATGTGGATGGAGAAGCGGCGGACCAGAAGGAGTACCGGAGTATGATCGGGTCGCTGCTATACCTGACAGCGACACGCCCGGACATTCAGTTCGCCGTGTGTCTTTGCGCGCGATTTCAGTCGTCGCCGCGCACCTCGCACCGTCAGGCGGTCAAGCGCATAATGAGGTACTTATCCTTCACTCCTGAGTTTGGGATCTGGTATTCTGCTTCCTCTACCCTCTCCCTTTGCGGTTATTCCGATGCCGATTTTGCTGGTTGTCGTATTGATCGCAAGTCCACTTCTGGGACTTGCCAGTTTATTGGTTCTTCTCTTGTATCGTGGTCTTCTCGCAAGCAGTCTAGTGTCGCTCAGTCTACCACAGAGGCTGAGTATGTTGCAGCGGCTAGCTGCTGTTCCCAATTGCTTTGGATGATGGCCACTTTGCGTGATTTTGGTCTGAGCTTTTCTCGCGTTCCTTTGCTTTGTGACAGCACGAGTGCTATTAGTGTTGCTAAGAACCCCGTGCTGCACTCGAAGACCAAACACATTGATGTGCGCTTTCATTTCTTGCGAGACCACTATGAGAAGGGTGATATCGACCTTCGCCATGTCGATACTCATCATCAGTTGGCTGATATTTTCACCAAGCCTTTGGACCAATCAACTTTTGCTAGGTTGAGAGGTGAGCTTGGTGTGTGTTTCCCCTTTTAGATGGGGGAAACATTTTTTGGTTCTTGTATCATAAACTGACCATTTTTCGTTTGTCTTGTTTTTCTTTTGGTTTAGTCTTTTTGCATACGCTTTTACATTCTGAGCTTCATGTATATAATCTTTAGAATGTAATTATGCTCTGTTCAGTATGCTTCGATGCTATATGTTGATGCTTGTAGTTTATGCTCTTTCTGATCACTAATACATGTTGTGAGCTGAGCTATTTTTGAATGGTGAACCTACTTAACAAACATAAAACCTGAAAATGTTCACCATTGAGATATGCACCTAGCATGTGTAGGATGTGTTGAATTCACTCGTGCTTTTCATATATGCTAGGTTGCTATGTCTCTAGTTCTGAGTCTGTCACTTGCTTGGTATGTTCATATTCTGTTTAAAATTTGAACCAAGTTAAGTGAATTAGAAAGATCGAGATGGGATTGCTTATCAACACATCACAGTTTCGAGACTGTTTCTCATTGCACTTTGAGTTAAACTCGAGCTGTGTAGTGTATGACCGAAACTGTTGCTTTAAGCTTCTGATTGCTTCTGCATAGGCTTCGCACAGTTGAAAAGTTAGGCAATGACAAGCTTTTAACCTCTCGCAATCACATGCTGAATTTGAACTTGTGTAATTCAACCGCTGCAACTCCGATAAAATCTGGATACACAAGTCTATGTTTCATTCTATAGCATGATGATTGAACTTTGCTAGGGGTAGTTCACCTTGTATACATGTTTAGCACTTGACTGATTTCCTGTCTATACATGTTTTGTGCTATTTTGATGGTGAATACCTTTTTGGCTAAAAACTGCTCACTTTGCTCATATGTTCATAATTCATATTTGGTGATTAGTTTGAGCCTTTGCAAGCTTGTATGCTTTCTAGTGAGTCGTTGGAGCTATACTGTTTAGAGCATCTTTGCATTTTCTTGAGTATATTCCTGGAGCTGCTAACTTGCACTATGACTCATATGCATTTTGGAAGGGGGAGAACTTCTCGTGTTGGCACATTTGATGGTGCATTTTTCCAAGGGGAGACCTTGCTTGAGACTTATTGTTGCATTTTTCACTTGATGGTGCATTTTCAACTAAGGGGGAGAATTTGGACAAATCATGCCTCCCATGTTCAGCTAAGGGGAGAGGAATCGGTTGTGTGCACCATGCAAGGGGGAGTTTGCTCGTGATAAATTTTTGAAATTTCCAATTGGTTCGGAGCGCTTTGCTAGTTGTGTTGAGCTTTTGCCTCTATCTTGAGGGACTAGCAGTCGCATCTTTGCTTCAGTTGATTTCGGGCTTTTCAGTTGATGTCAAGCTTTCTGCTAGTTGTGTTGAGCCTCTGTGCCTCTGTCTTGAGGGATTAGCATTTTGCTTTGATTTTTCAATTGGTATCTGCTAGCGGTGTTGAGCCTATTCTACCTCTTCTTGAGGGCTAGCTTTGCTTTGCTTGGTTGCGTCGAGCCGTTGCCCATGTCTTTGGGGACCAAGTTGTCTTGCTCTTTCCACTTGACCTTCTTCGGCTTTGCTATGCTTTTGGGTCATATGGTCGAGTTCTCTCCTCTCCTTCCTTCCTTCTTCTGGTTCCATTATGATTTGTGTTGGTAGTTGACAATGCACTCATCAAGGGGGAGATTGCGGATACATGGGTGTATACCAAGTCTCTGAGTGATGAGTGATTGTCAACTGGGATAATGCGCATGTTCTTTGGCTTGTGTTGTGCAGGTGTCGAGCACGGATACAGTGATCAGAGGCAAGGTGAAGGTCAAGTAGAGACGTGTCATGCCGATGGACCGAGAGTGGCGAAGGGCGGACGTGAGGCTTGGACTGAGGGACCGATGGCCCGAGGATCATCTGTGGTGGCTGACAGCCTGGGACAGCGACGAGCGAAGACTTGCGGGCATGGTGTTGCTCGGGTCGAGGACCTGGGAGCACGTGTCGGTGGACGGGGTGCACGGGCGGTGCATCCCCTCTACAGCTTCGGTTTGGTGGTAGAGCCAGAGAAAAACCATCGGGTGGACGGTTTCTAGGTTTGGGCCACAAAACCTGGGCGTGCTGCGGGTTTCCGAGTTTGGGCCACAAAACTCGGGCTGAGGACGGTTTCTAGGTTTGGGCCTCAAAACCTAGGCGCTGGCGGGTTTCCTGGTTTCGGCCTCAAAACCAGGGGATGGACTTGGAGGCTGATTTCCCGGTTTGGGCCTCAAAACCGGGGGTTGGCTGTGAAGGCTGGTTTTCCGGTTTGAGCCACAAAACCGGGGGCGGAGTCCGTGAAAAGGACGCAGAGCGGTGGCGGCACGTGGCGGCAATCGGTGAGGTTGCGTCGAGGCAACGCTACCTATTGTGCGGGCGTGGCCGTCGGATCACCACCTACCACGAGTTGGTCCAGAATAACCTTAGGGTTTAGCTGGTTCACTCTGTAAGTAGTTAGGGGTAGAGTGGGAATTAGGAGTAGTTAGAATTAGGATAAGTAGGGGGAGACACCCACCTCCCCATCTATCTCAGTCATTTGCTCTTTGCTCTTAGGGTTTCCTGCTCTCCCAATCCCCTGCTGTAGCTAGCTGAGATCCGCAGAGAACCATACCTCTGTGTACTGGAGATTTTGAGGAAGTGAGGCCGTAACCTCACTGTTGTAGCGTGTGGTAGCCACACGGTTGCAGATCGATGACTTGATTCGCGTTTTGTTCGTGTTCTTCGCGTTCTTCGTTTCTCCGCGATTTTCCCGTCACTCGATCTCCCTCTCTACTGCGTCTTTGTGAAATCCGTTTGAATCAACTTGTTCTTTATAGTGAGGAGATCATTTCCACCGAAGGAATTTATCTAACTCCTCACGAACAAGTAGATCGGGTTGATTTCGTTATCGTGGCGCTTTTTGGTTCATACATCCTCCCCTTTCGATTTCCCGGTGATTGAATCGATTTGAGCGGATGATTTCTTGGGGATAGTCTCCTAACTACCTCGTGATCATCCTCTCCAAGTTTGGGAACGTGGGATTGAGTTTTGATTCGGATTTGGGAAGAGTTGTGTGAAGGGCGACCGAAATCGCCCTCACTGGGAGGTCGCGGACAGTCCGCGGTTTGGCCGGCGGACAGTCCGCGCGTCGGGGATCAGCCGGATCAGTGGCTGTGTTCTTCGGACGGGTTACTGTTCTTACACCGGCGGACAGTCCGCAGTGTAAAGTCGCGGACAGTCCGGGAAGGATCCAGGGAACTTCAGCAGCACTGTTGTTTTTCTCTTTTGACCGGCGGACAGTCCGCCATTCCCTCGCGGACAGTCCGCAGTAGGGGCGGACAGTCCGGGACCCCAGGGCCGGACAGTCCGTGAATCGGTTGTGTACTCCGGTCTTGAGCGTTTGCTCTCCCGGCTTCTTCGCTTGGTTTCTGGACTTCTCGTTTGGCCCTAGAGTTGATCAAGAAACCTCTCTAGGTATCTTTGCTACTTGTTAGCTTAGGTATTTGGGAGTTTCTCGATGTAGCCGTCTATCTACGTTCGAGACTTGGTTTTTGAGGGTCGAACCTGCGCCGGCGCCTTTGGTGTTTGGTTCGCTATCGCTTTGTGGTGCCTCGCTGTGATCCAACGGATCATCCACCCTCTTCCAAGGGTCGTGGGCATCACGTTCTCGGTCGTAGCTTTTGGGGGTTGATTTTGGAACAATCGGCCAAAGTTTCGAAAGAAATTTTTGAGCTCCCATTCACCCCCCCTCTGGTCGCCTTGCTAGTGCATTCTCGGTCCTTCAGCATTTGCCTATCTTGCTTCGTAGTTATCTAGGAGTAGTTATTAGTTATTAGTTAGTTATATTAGTTATCCTTAGTTATATTTTCCCCCTATTTACCTATCCATCCACCTTACCTTAACCATTCATTTCATCCTTACCTATCCACTCATAAATTCTTTCTAGCCTTTCATCTCCTCTCTTCTCTTCTCTCCTTTTCCCTTTCTTATTCTTCGACTCGCATCCCCTCCTTGACTCGACTCATACACCACCCTAGCCTTCCTTTGGGATCAAATAAATCGACACCTGGTACTCCCAAGCGAAGTGCTACTATGATAGTTCTGTGCGCTTGCAGAATCTCCTCTAGGTAGATTGCAATCTCTCTAGCTAGCTCCTACTAGTGTCGGGATTGACAACCCCATTTGACATTAGTAGATAGCTGCTTTAGCCTCACTCCTTTAGGTATAGTGACTGGACTTGCTACAAGCATTTTTGGCGTCATTGCAAGGGATAGATTCCATAGTCTACTCCTAGTAACAACGTTAGCAAGTGTCAACAAGCATTTCTGGGCCGTTATCGGGGATAGTTTCCTAGCTCTATCTTTAGTGAAGTTAAGAACTACCAACAAGCATTTCTGGCGCCATTGCCGGGGAAGGCAATCGGTGTATCCTTCGAGTCCTTGTCGAATTTATCTTCGCTTAAGCTCCCGCTTAGCAAATCCCATCTTTCCCCATTCTTTCTTTCCTTAGTCCTTCTTATCTTTTTCCTTCATCTTCTTCAACTTCTTTCTTTCTTATCTCGTTCTACCTTCACGATGGCCAACAAGACCATTCGTGAGTTTTCTGCTCCTTCTGCCGCCAATGTAGCGACAGGACCAGCCGTGATCGATGCCAACCTCAATTTTGAGTTGAAACCGGCTCTGATCACAATGGTCCAAGCTAGCCCATTCTGTGGCAAAGCTCATGAGGATGCCAATGCTCACCTCCAACAATTTTTGGAGATTTGCGGCACCTTCACCATTAAGGGGATAACCCAAGAAGCCATCCATCTTCGTCTCTTTCCCTTTTCTCTCCTAGGAAAAGCGAAGCAATGGTTCTATACCAATCGCAATGCTGTAGACACATGGGACAAGTGTTCCAATGCTTTTCTCGCCAAATTCTTTCTGATGGGCAAGACGAACGCTCTTCGCAACAAAATCTCCAGCTTTACGCAACAAGCCGAGGAATCTATTCCCGAGGCTTGGGAGAGAATGCAAGAGTACATCACTGCTTGTCCACACCATGGTATGGAGGAGTGGCTGTTGATCCAGAACTTCTACCATGGCCTAACCCCACTCTCTAAAAGCCATTTGGATGCCGCCGCCGGCGGTGCATTCTTTTCTCTGAATGTTGCAGATGCTAAGGCTCTCATAGAGAAGATGGTGTCGAACCAAGGATGGAATGACGAGAGACTGCAGCCCCGTAAGCAAGGTATGCATTCCCTTAAGGAGGCCGACATGATCGTGGCCAAGATGGACCTGCTGGCCAAGAAGCTGGACAGCTGTGAGAAGATGAACCAACAAGAGAGTGTCCAATCTCTGGAATCCTACATGACTTGTGAAGTCTGTGGAGAAACCGGACATTCTGGGAACCACTACCCCGAGTTACATGAAGATTTGAACTTCATCAACAACAACAACAACAATGGTTTCCGTCAACAAGATCAAGGATGGAATCAACACTCCAACTCTCAAGGTAATAATTCATTCCCTCGCTCTAATTTCCAAAGTACTGATAATTTCTCGTTCTTAAAGAATCTAGTCTACTCTCAAGGTAGAACTACTGAATTTTTGAATAAGAAATTAATGTCAAATGATAAAATGCTTGAGAACATAAATGCTAAATTGGAAGATTTCTCATCTGCTCTGAAAAATCAACTTAGATTTAATAAGATGTTAGAAACCCAATTAGCTCAACTTGCTGCGATCATACCATCTTTTGAAACTGGCAAAATTCTGGCTAAACCTAACATGGAAACTGCAAATATGGTTGAAATAAAATATTTTAACTATTATGAAGATCAAACCATGACTGTTAAAAAGGGTGATCCTGGTGGTCCCATAATTAGATGCTCAATCTTTGGTGAAGTCTTTAAAAATGCCATGTGTGATTTAGGATCGAGTGTGAAAATTTTATCTAAGGATTTCTATGAAAACTCGTTCTTTCCACCGATGTCATCCACATCTGCCTATGTCATGCTAGCTGATCAATCAACATGCTATGTAGAAGGAATATTCACTGATTTACCTGTTCATATTAGAGGTTCATATGTTCCTGCTGATTTCATAATACTAGATATGGGAAATAGGAAAGATATGCCTCTAATCTTAGGTAGACCTTTGTTGAACACTGTTGATGCTTGCATATATGTGGGGAGTGGTAAAATGCAAATGACATTAGGAGGGAGGAAGGAAATATTCTCCTTTTCCCGTGGTCCCGCATATGCCGCTAACATGCAGGAAGCAAAACCCGTTCGTACCAAGAAGAGGCGCCCAAGAACAAGGTGGAACAGAAAGAAAGAACCACCTTCTCCTGAGTTGCGTAATTCACATGACAAAGGAGAGGTGCCAAAAGAAGAAGAACCTGATGAAGTACTTAAAAAAGAAGCACCCAAGGAAGAAGATCCACCCAATAAGGATGAAATTCCATGGATCTAAGGTATGGATTTACTTTTAAATTTCCCTTTTTCAAATAAATAATATATGTCATGCATGTAACTAAAAAAAATCAGTTATCATTAGTTATATGCATAAGTATATGTTAACTTAGCTAGAATAATAAAATATCATAATAGGATAGTTTCCCTTTTTCACAACATTAGATAGTTTCCCTTTTAATGAAATAAGAACAAGAGCTCTGACCGAGAAAGATGAAGACCCTTCACCAAGCAAGAAGCCAGCTTGGGGGAGATCCTCGCGCCAATAAGGTATGTTTCAACCTTACTCTTTATGTTCGGTTCTTAAATTCTATATCTTTTGAAATTTTTTGAATGTTATATACTTGCCTAAGTAATTATCCCATGAGTAAAAATGATAAAATCTGCTTAAAAATGTTGGAACCTGAATAAGAAATAAAATATGCCATGCAAATGCTATTGTTATAGTTAGAATAACTAGTTTTATCTAAGTTGTAGCTTTTGTGGGTTGCACATGTTTTAACTAAAATCATGCTTAGTGAATAAAGTTAGTTAGAAATGGAGTAATTCTTTAAACTTGCTAAGGTGAAATTAGGACCAAATCTGGAGGATTTCTTTTAAAAATCATGAAAACCTTGCTAAAAGTTCCTCCTGGATTTTATCCCATCCCACCACTAGCCAAATATTTGTTAGTCAAAACCACAAAGAGCTTTATTTATGTTGAGCTTTGTTAGACCTCATAGATCTTAGTAGAGAAGCTTATCATTTCTTTTGATCAAGATACACACAACCATCATAAATTGCTTACTCTCCACTTTGGAAGTTTGCAACCACCAAATAAATTGCTCATTCTCTACACTGGAGATATGCAATACCTTGCCAAACATTCCATTGCTAGCCTTATGTTATTCCTACACTGGGAATAAGCATTTCTCTCTCTTTCCCCCTTTTCATTTCTAAAATCCTTTCCTATAAACAATCTGGGGAAATCTAGAGCTAAAAAGAGACATATGAAAAAAAGAAAAAAAAGAGAAAGTGAGCAAAGTAGCTCAAGAGAGGACTATGTCCTAAGAAAATGTGAGGACACATTTTTGTCTACTCACTATGTATCAAGTAGAGAGAGAGAGAGAGAGAGTTATCATTAGCTCTAGACCCCAGAAATTAACTAGGAAGGATTATGAAATATCTCTCTATACACTTCCACATAACCACACATGCACATCTTGATCAATATTTATGATTTGATGCTCCTTATGATCTGAGTGTCTAGCTTAGCAATAAACATTATGCAATTTGCTCATGATTCTTAGCCTACCTATAACTCCACATATCATTCTTTAGAAATAGGAGAGGCTACATTTTGGCCTAAGTGAGGATTTAAACACCATTGAGTGATTGAGTCAATCTTGGAGGACTTAAGCAAGTTTTTATCTTTTAAAAACCTTAAAAACCTCCAGACAGAATCCTAGTCAAACCTAAGCAAGATAAAAGTTTCCTATCTACTGCTTTATTTCACTCTTGCATGTTTGAAGTGAAAAGCTATAAGCCCCACATTGCTATGATTAATGATATACACTAAGTTATTTCTCACTATACAATATGCACTTGTATACATCTTAAGTGCTATCTATTTCATGCTCTATGCTTAAACCGCATTGTTGCTCGAGGACGAGCAACAGGTTAGCTTGGGGGAGCTTGTTGATGGTCCTTAAACACTTGTTTTACCATCAACATTTTATCCAAAAATTCACCAAAAAGGCATGAAAAGTAGTCAAATAGGTTTCAAACTAACCAAATTCCATATGTCCATAGATTTTTATTTGAATGCAGGATTTGGACCAAATTTGGAGAATGGACCCACCAGGGGCCGAGACCACTCACCAGGGCCCATTTGGGCCCTAGTGGGGTGGCGCCCGCCACCTAGGTGGCACCCAAACTTCTCCCCTGCCATGTCACTGATCCGTGCGACCACCCCAGGGCCAAATCTTAGCCCTCGGTCACTAGGTCGGTGGCATCAGAGGGCTCAGGAAGGAGTGGCGTGGATCATGCATGCCGCCATGCAAAGAAGCACATGTTGAATTAAAGAAGCACATGCTTAATTCTTCTCCACCATTGATCTGAAGGAGGTTACGATCCAAGGGCTCTCATCCATCATCACGCGGATCGATGATGTGGCGGTGGAGTAGCCCCTACTCCACCTCTCTACTATAAATACCCCCCTGGAGGTGTCACTTCATTTCAAGCAAGGAAAGCAAGGAAGAAGCAAAGAGGAAAGCAAGGCTAAAAGCTTAGGATTTAGCCAAGCTTAGGCAAGTAGGTAGCTAGTAGAGCAAGGCATCCTTGCCTCATTGCCCTCGCGGAAGCGCTGCTCAAGGCTTAGCTCAAGAGTAGAAGCGTGCGAGTAATCGGTCCTGGAGTTGGGAAGAGTCTTCCTTCATCTCCAGTTCAGGTTTTGCTCTTGTAACTCAAGCACTTTACTATATTCTAGTTCATCATTTCAAGTATTACTTTATTCTACTTGCCAGTATTGAGTAGTATACTTGATTGATTGCTTGAGTACCTAGCTATCCTACATTTCAATTCACTTAGCCATAGTAGTTAATCTCTAGTGTGCTTAGTATTTGATCTTTGCCAATAGGTTGCTTAGTTAGTTTAGTGTTTATCTTATTAAGTCAAGTATTTGCTCTGACGTCCGTAAGGGTGTCTCTATTCTAGGCCAGGGTAGAGATAGTTAGAATATAATTAGGCGTGGTGCTTAGTTATAGACTTACCTTCAGATACGGTTAGACCCCCGGATAGCTGTGGTAACAAGCACGTGGTGTCAGCCCTGTGTGCCTTGAATTCCA
The DNA here is from genome assembly GCA_009763385.1 of Coix lacryma-jobi var. lacryma-jobi. NCBI lineage: Eukaryota > Viridiplantae > Streptophyta > Magnoliopsida > Poales > Poaceae > Coix > Coix lacryma-jobi. The sequence continues at coordinate 141,085,680 of CM019822.1, read as the reverse complement.
CCACGTAGTTGGTCTAGTTTAACAGTAAGGCTCGTTGTGCTAGCGTTCAACCTAAGTCAGTGGTAAAGGCTAGTACGCCTCGGTACTTGACAAGATAGGAATAAAACTATACTTAGCTTGGTTGCTTATTTGGCATTTGCCTATCTTGCTTCGTAGTTATCTAGGAGTAGTTATTAGTTATTAGTTAGTTATATTAGTTATCCTTAGTTATATTTTCCCCCTATTTACCTATCCATCCACCTTACCTTAACCATTCATTTCATCCTTACCTATCCACTCATAAATTCTTTCTAGCCTTTCATCTCCTCTCTTCTCTTCTCTCCTTTTCCCTTTCTTATTCTTCGACTCTCAGCCCCTCCTTGACTCGACTCATACACCACCCTAGCCTTCCTTTGGGATCAAATAAATCGACACCTGGTACTCCCAGGTGAAGTGCTACTACGATAGTTCTGTGCGCTTGCAGAATCTCCTCTAGGTAGATTGCAATCTCTCTAGCTAGCTCCTACTAGTGTCGGGATTGACAACCCCATTTGACATTAGTAGATAGCTGCTTTAGCTTCACTCCTTTAGGTATAGTGACTGGACTTGCTACAAGCATTTCTGGCGCCGTTGCCAGGGATAGATTCCATAGTCTACTCCTAGTAACAACATTAGCAAGTGTCAACAAGCATTTTTGGGCCGTTACCGGGGATAGTTGCCCAGCTCTATCTTTAGTGAAGTTAAGAACTACCAACAGTGTCCGATGTGTTTACATCGGTGCATCTGATGCCCCTTTAAGCGGCGCAATGAATTCTTCTATTGACAGACGGGTCCCACGTGTCTTTCTCCATTCTTCGTCTTCCTCCGTGCACCTCAGCCCGAGCTCGCGCCCGCCGCCGCCAAACCCTAGCACGCTGGCCCCGAGCTCACCCCCACCGGCCGCCGTGCTTGCCAGCCTCTCTCTCACCGCCGAGCTCTTGCTCCGCCGCCGCGTCCGCCCCACCCCTCGCTCAAATCAGAAGCGCGCGCCCGTAGAGCCCTCCTCGCCGGAGCACCCTTGCCGGAGCTGCTCGTTGCTCGCCAGCGCTCATCTCCTGGTCGTCGAAGCTCCTCTCTTCGTCCCCGAGCTCTCTCCCTCCGGTGATCTCTTCCCCGGCCAGCAGATCCACCCCGCAGTAAGCTCCCACCCTCCCTCCTCGTTCAGTGCACATCACATGTTCGATGAAATGCCCCAATAGCCGTTCCTCCAGTTTTTAACCCCATTTTCACCCCAATCCTTTGCAGTCCTCCTTGGCGTGATACGTGGGTGCCCGAACGTTGATTCTCATCTTGTGCTTGGGTCGTTTCGTCGCTCGTCAGGTAGCAAAGCCCATTCCTTTCTTGTCTCCATTGCTTTTCTTCCATAGGTCCTCCTCGTCTCTAGAATATATATGTTTCTTATTTATATCCCATCTATTCTATGCAGCGAGTCAGTGGCCGTGATTAGTTGTCAATTGGCAGTGTCAGAGAACCTGGGGCCAAGCCCGCGGGTAAGGATCGAGGCCAAGCCTCGCGAGTGACAGCGGCAGTTGGGTTGTCCATGTCAGGGGGAGTTTCTGTCAGTTGACTTGTCAAGGGATTTCAGTGTCAGTGGTTCTTTCCGTGGTAGTCCAGACTTTCAGTGACAGTGTTTCTTTGTTCTTGTCAGCTATGCGCTACAATAACATTGCTGGTGCTCCCGGGGACTCTCCTCCTCGTCCCCTCCTTCCGGTCAGCGACCTGGGAAGGGGAAGCTCGTCACGCGTAGGAAGCGCACCAGAGAGCAGCGAGAGGCCGATCAGGCCAGGGCAGTTGCAGACGCCGCTGAGCGTGCAGAGTAGGGAGGTCGTGGTGGTGGCCTAAGGGTACAGGACCAGTTGACGCCAGAGAAGAGGCGTGCCGTTGAGGAGGTCGAGAGCTTTCACCATTCGCCGACTGGCACGCTCATGGCTGCCGATCGTCAGACGACCTTCACCTTTCTGGGTGTGGAGCCCTAGAGCTCAGGGCAGGGCCAGGCAGAGGCCAAGACTGCAGAGGCAGAGGCAGAGGCCGAGGCGGAGGTCCAGAGGAGGTGCCCAGGCGCCGGTCGTCTCGTCGCTGGACAGAGGTGCCACCCTGGCCCGATGTCCCTCTGCGGGGTGCACGTGCTCCTTCGAGGCATCCACCCCCGCAGATTCCGCGGCTAGACCTCCGTGTGGCCACGTGCTCGCAGATACAGACGCTCCGGCTCGTTCCTGTGGAGCAGTGGTTCCCCAGGGAGCGGCAGCAGCAGGCAGGGGCAGATTTTTACACGGTGCTGCAGTAGGACTTCTACCGAGGTTACAGGAACGTCGGGATCAGCCTGCGTTCACAGAGGGTCTGCACCCTGGAGGCCCTGGTTTCAGCGTCAGAGCAGCTCCGTCCAGTTCTTACTTACCTGCCTGGTTTGGCAGATCTTCTAGGACGGTCTGGCTCCTACATAGAGGATTGGGTCTTCTAGTTTTACGCTTCACTGTGGGTGCACCCGGACCGCGCGACTATTGAGTTTGCTTTTGGCGGGGAGCACTACAGGCTGTTCACCTCAGGGATCAGAGACTGGTTTGGCCTTCGTCACTCGCAGACTCGGATTCACGACCTATGCTACGACAGGACCGAGCCACCGCGACGCCCTCACGGCAGAGAGCAGCCCCCCACAGACCTGGTGCGCCCGTGTTTCCGTGAGCCCTTTGGGGAGGGTTCGAACCGAGCGCCGAAGGATCTCACTCCTGCGGCTCGGATCCTCCACGAGGTTCTTCGGCGCACCTTACTGCCCCGTGTCAGTTTTAGGGAGGCTATCTCACGACTCCAGCTATGGCTTCTCTTTTATTTGATTCAGCAGAAGGAGTTTGATAATTTGGATGTCATTATCTGTGAGATGGAGGACACCGTGGCAGAGGGCATCAAGGCCCGTAGGCCTTACGCGCACTGGATTTCCTATATTCTTTGGAAGGTAGCTGCCACCACCGGGAGCCGAACAGACCAGTCACTTACAGGCTCCGCGACCGTGTTCCCCCCGTATAACATGAGTCAGCTCTTGGGACACGGTCGGGACCGTAGACAGCGACAGCAGGGGGCACCGTCCAGCTCGAGACAGCGGCCAGAGGTGCCAGAGTTAGCTCAGGAGCAGGACGAGACTGTCCGGGTCCTCGCAGAGCAGGAGCTTGCTGACTTAGAGGGTGAGGACACCTACGTGGCCGAGGACCCCACTGACAGCTCTGATGAGGACTACCACCTCCCGCCTCACTACCAGCCTTGAGCTCACGACTCTCAGGCCGGGACGAGTGGTACTGCTTCCTCCGATCCCGCACTTCTTGCGATTCTCTCTCGGATGGAGGAGCGGCAGCAGACGGTGACACAGGACGTCCAGCGCCTTGCACAGGAGCAGCAGAGGTTAGCCCAGGCTCAGGCCTTAGCTCAGCAGCAGGCTTAGGAGAGGTCCGACGCGCTTTTAGCATCAGATGCTCCAGCTACAGCAGTAGACCTTGTCTTTCATGGAGCGCATCATGGGTGGACCTCCTCAGTGGCAGTGGCAGCAGCCCGCTCCCCAGCAGCAGATCCAGTGGCAGCCTCCTGTTCCACCCCAGCAACAGCTGTTCACTCAGTCGCAGCAGTTTCAGCAGCAGCAGCAGCTCGCGGGTCCCTCCCAGTCCACCTGGTTCTCTACTCCACCAGGAGGGGCCCCGCTCTTCAGTCCTCTGTGCACTGGGTTCACGCCTCGTCCGACGGAGTCCCTCTTCGCGACGACAACGTCTGTGACGCGTGACCTGTCGACCAGCTTCAGCGAGCTCACCGGGATGCCCACGCTAGGCTTTCCCGGTGCAGCTTAGACGGCGACAACTCCTGTGACTTCCACCACAGAGACCTTACCGAGCTCTGTCGCGTCCTCCGAGCTGACCGAGCATGTCCAGTCCAAGACTACCACTACAGCGCAGCCTGAGCTATCTTCTATTCCTGAGCTTCCGCACTCCGAGGCTCAGGCGGCCACAGCTACCCAGACTGAGACAGCGACTGAGCAGGCAGATCCGACCCAGACCGCTTCACCTCCGCGTACAGCTACAAAGGGTCAGACTATCGGGTCCTCCTCTTCAGACTCCGAGGCGCTCCTTCAGCAATTCGAGTTCACTCAGCGCTCTCCAGAGACTGCACCCGACTCGTCTACACCACCTCCGCCCTCCGACGCTTAGTTTGGCGCTTGATGCCAAAGGGGGATAGTGGGTCGAGTATAGCGATAGGGGGAGCGATGTGAGAGGGATTTGCTTCTTTTGTTGTGTTATGTTTCACATACACTCTTTGCTTATCGCATCTTTTGCACGTTGTTTTGTTACATCTTTGTGCTATGGACCTCATGACATGTTTTGTGTTCACTATGATATATTATATGACATGTCATTTCGTTTCACTCGATTACTTGCGCTTAATTCTCACTTGTTATGTATTCGAGCTCTTTACTCTTGCACTTGCTATTCACTCTAATTTGTTGAGTGCAGGATGTTGGCATGATATGTATGAGCTTGCCTCTAATCATTTTCTCTTATTCATCGCAAGTTCATACATGTCATGATTTGAAAACCTCTTCTCTCTATACTCGAGGTCGTGTTGTCATCAATCACCAAAAAGGGGGAGATTGAACGCATCTTGGCCCCTAGTGGGTTTCGGTGATTGGATGAAACACAAGATTACTGTGACTAACGTGTGTTTTGCAGAAACAGGGATGAGTTAGGTCACGGTAATGGCGACGATACGGGCATATGGAGTTCATGTCCCCTAGCGATGGAAATCGTTTTGGTTTTCAAAGGACGGACGACGAAGACGGTGGTAGACTAGGCTAAGTGTCATATGGTGTTGGAGGACACTTAGGTAGTCTTAGGTCTTTGTTTTTCCTTTGGCCGTACTATAAAGGGGAGCGTGAATTAGTAGCTTGACCTAGATAAGTCTATTGAGGTAGGTGTGGTGCACACTTGTTATTTCATAGCCCTAGGTAGCTTAGAGAGATGCCTTATGTCATGAGGATAAAAAGTCGCTAAGGCCGCGTCGCGATCCGAGTGAGTTTTGCCTGTGAAACAGGCATCGGACGTTGGCCTGGCGTCCGATGCTCACTCAGACTAGGGTTTAGTCTGGTGCGTGGCATCAGACGCTCCAGTGTTGCCACATCGGACGCGCCCGTGCCACTGTTCACTTGCGAGTGAACTTGGGCTTGCATCGGACGCTGAGGGCCAGCGTCCGATGTCCATGCAGAGAGGTTCTAGAGAGGGTAAAATCACAACGGACGCGTCCGTGTTGTGATGGCATCGGACGCTGCCCAGCGTCCGATGCTCCTTTTACTTGTCTGACAGGTTGTACAATCGACCGTTGGTCGAGGTCATCGGAGCGTCCGATGCCAGGCATCGGAGCGTCCGATGCCCCCGCAGAAACACTTGTTCAGTGCTCTATTGGATGGCCGGTTGGGGGGAGTATTTATACTCCTCCCCCTCCTCCATTAGAGTGTTCTTGCCACTTTCCTCTGCTGAGAAACACATTGTGAGTGTGAGAAAGAGCAAGAGCCCTAGTGAGGTTGAGAGATTTGCTAATTGAGAGAATTAGTGACCTCCTAGTGAGAATTGAGTAGCAAGTGTGCATCCATCCATCTTTTTGGCCTTGTCTTGGTCAAGTGAGAGTTCTAGCTTGTTACTCTTGGTGATCGGCATCACCTAGACGGCTTGGTGGTGATATGAGAGCTTGGTGATCATCCGGAGGCTTTGTGGATGACCCAAGCCAAGTTGTGACCGGTAGCGAGTGATTCACCGGGCCGGAGTGGCGAAGAATCAGCTCGTAGTGAGCACTTGATCCTTGCGCGGATCAAGGGGGAGCAATACCCTTGCGCGGGTGCTCCAACGAGGACTAGGGGGTGTGCCGACACCTCGATACCTTGGGAAAAAGATCGTCGTGTCATCTCTACTCTCTTTACATACGCATTTACTTTTGAGCAATTCAATTCCGCAATTTTCTTGTTGTTCTTTCATAAGTTGAATTGCCATGCTAGAGTAGAAATGGTTTAGCGAAAGTCTTTTGTGCGGTAGAGTTTAGAGAAACACACTTCTCGGCACTAGGGGTTAATTGGGCTTGTTAGGATTTAATTATTGCAAAAGTTTTAGAAAAGCCCAATTCACCCCCCCTCTTGGGCATCTTTATCCTTTCATAAATGACAATTTTTCCCAAGTCGATTTTTTCAAACAATTGGAGATGCTCTTGGGGTGTTCATTTGCTGGTAAAAAAAATTAGCCCTGTCACATCGAATATTACGACACTAATTTATTCTATTAAAAATAAACAAATTATAAAACTAATTACACCGTCATATGCTAATTAACAAAACGAATCTATTAAGATAAATTAATCCATCATTAACGAATGTTTACTATAGCACCATATTGTCAAATCATGAACTAATTAAGTTTAACAGTTTCGTCTCATCAATTAGTCTCCGGCTGACAAATTAGTTTTTTAATTAGTATATTTTTAATAGACTAAATTGGGGCTGCAATATTCAATGTGACAGGGAAAAAATTCCATGGAAACGAACCCGCCAGACGGCTACGGCCACTATTTAGACATCAACCATCTGAAACTGTCATATTCTGCATAACGATAGTTCACAGAAGACAAAAAATAAACGACACAAAATTAGTATCTCATTAAAGATTGTTAAAATTCCAAACTACCAAGCAGAGAAAGAGAATTAAAGTTTCTTTACTAATTGCTATAAAGTAAACAATTAAAGTATTGAACAATGGAATAGAACAAGAACAAGTGAACAAGTTTTGTAGCTTGCCTTTATGCTATGCGCCTGCTCAAGAATAGATGTGTGGGCTTAACAAAAAAGTTGTGTGCGGCATGTGGCCTATATGACTAGACACGGCAACCTTTTTAAGCGATAAGCGACTGGAGAAAAGCCCAATAGGGGAGAGGATGCCACCCTGATTTGCCCTCTTGTGCGAGCGCAGCGAGCGAAGAAAAGGAGACACAAGCCACACATCCTATCGTACTGGGCTCTAGCTGACCACGATCAAGGGCATGTGGATGTGGATTCTGGGCCACGGTCCTAGTGGCCTTAGGTCTATATCCGCCCTTGGTGTCAAGGCATGATGCCTACATCAAGAGCATTTGGTGGAGAACATGCTGCATTTTAGAGACTTGTTAGTCTTATGGTTTTTGTCAACATCTCTGATGGAGTTATTTTATAGGGAGGCTTCAAGAGTTGTAGTTATTCGCTGGTGGAAAGTTTTTATGGCTCAAGAGAGCATAACGGAGTTTCAGTGACTCGTTGACACTCCAATATAGAATAGGAGTGGGAAAAATCTAGTTATGTCCTTATCATCTTTTCAATTCTCGTGTTTTCATCCTTGTTTTGGCTTTATGCTTGGCTCTTCGTTTGGTTGTAAGAGGTTTCACTCTCCATTCTAGCATGCTCTTCGTCATACGTCTAAATTTCATAACTAGAGCTAGGCTTATGGAAGAGCAGCCCGTGTGACTAAATAGGGACCCCAATTTCCAAGGGCCTATATTTCCATATTTTAGCTCATCAAAAATCTACTTAATCCTTAGTTCAAATCTTCTCTCTCTGTTGAATCATTAAATGTCTAATATCTGCGGCTATATGTGACCTCTTCATATTTGCTTCAACCGTAACTCCTCGACTCGGTATATCCATGACTCAACAGTCTTGTTATCATCGCTATGCGTGGTGCACCGTGGCCTCACCAAGGTCTCTTGCACTAGACGCCGAAGCAGACTGACATCCAACAGCAAGTCTCGATCCATGGTAGTAACAGACAGATACACTATCGTCCTTGGACACAAGGTGAGGATAATCTATGTTCAGGCATCAGGTTCATTTTATTTCTCTTCTGCACTAAATAGTTGTCACGACCTGATCATACCGTGAACTAAGCGTAGCTCAGCTGGTTGGGTTCCTTATGCTGGAACCTAGGTTCATTTTATTTCTCTTCTGCACTAAATAGTTATCACGACCTAATCATACCGCGAACTAAGCGTAGCTCAGCTAGTTGGGTTCCTTATGGTGGAACCTACCCACCCGAGTTAAGTCTTTAATTTGACACGAGTGTTCGTATTTTCCTGAATTTATTTCAGGATTTAACAAGGCTATTCTTCTAGTGATAAGCGACATGCCATCGACAGCGAGGCGTCCGAGTGTTCACATTTTCCTGGATACTCATAGGGATCCGGCTACCACCACTAGATCAACACGATGCAGCCAAAACCGCTTCCAAAGATACAAATGAGTAACCTTCAGAAGAACGGTCCTCCGCCCGCGCGCTGACGTCACGGAGGCCTTCCGCGCCACGACACCGTGCTGTACTGCACGTCGAGCTGGGCCTACCTCCAACCCCCGGGGTCCTGGTTCAGCGCCACGCTGGGGACGGCTGCAGAGGTAGCGAGCATTCACCTGGGCCGCGTACGCCGCCACATCGCCGGCCTCACGATCGCCGCCGTGAGGTTCGTCTCCTCCAACTCCTGTCCCGGGCGATTCGACCTCCGCCTCCACCTCCGCCACGAGGCGCTCAAGACGGAGGAGCAGGCGCGTGTCGTCGAGCTCACCGCCTCTGCAACGCCTGCGCCCGGGCCTAGGCCGACCCCGACCAGTGGCCCGCTGTCGTGCAGGTGCGCCAGCGCGCGTCGTCGTCGTCGTGCCGCCGCACGCTCAGCCACGTCGAGTCGCTGGTCGTCTGGTACTGCACTACTGCGGCAACGACTCGCTCGTTACTCCGCAAGCACTGGGACGCGGACGCCGACATCCTCGACGTGCACCCGTGTCGCGCGCCCACGCCAACCACTTCGTCGCGACCGTTGCGCCCAGCCGTGCCGTCGGCACGGCAGGTCCTCTCGTCGCGCAACGACGAGGGCAGCCCCTACAGCCTTCACGTCATCTCCGTGGACATCTGCCCGGTCTGCGAGGACGACCTCATCCTCGGCGGGCTGGGTCCCCCTCGTAAGACTAGTAGTATATGGAGGCGAAAAGAAGGCCATCCAAGGCTCCAAGCTCCCTCAGTCTCAAAACATAAAGCGTGTATATTTTAGGATTGAGGGAGCAGTTATTAAGGTCCAAACGAAGTTCATTGTTTCTTTTCACATTGTATATCCAATCAGCAATGTTTCATTGAGGACACGAAATTTCAAATGCTTCCCTTTGGCGGTGATTTTGTTTCTAATGAATAAGGGAGACTTGGCAAACCTTTCGCAGAAACCGATTCTCTCTCTGCAGGTCAATCCTGTGTATGATAGGTGCAGCATTTTCACAACACGGTTAACGGAATTCACAAATTCTTCTTTGGTTGACAAAAATACCACAAATCGTGATCCATAAAACCGCAGTTTTTGCTGTGCATAGCAGAGAAACCATAGCTAGAAACAGCCAATGGCACAGGAAGCACAAAGAAAAATGAACAGACCTGCTTATCAGGAAAACAAATTGCATGGGCGATGTGTCCATTCAGCTGTCCATGCGCCCTTACACCCGATGGTTGATGTGTGGCGAGGAAACAAATCAAGCGGTCACAGAGCGAAGCGCTCGCGGACACTTGGCTCTGCTCTCGTCCACGGCTCCGTCTCCTAGTTGGCTCGGTCTGTTTTATCTCGCGGCTCAGAGACACGCACAGCGCAGCACCTGCAACAGATCGAGGGCACAAACAAGCGCCTGCGAACGCCTGGCTCCTGCGTCGATGAAGGAAGCTGGACACTTTGCTATCTACTGCGAGCTTGCGAGTGCTCTGGTGACGACGACGAACCAGGCACCGGTAGAGGACAAGGTGCTCCTTGCTTGGCATTTCGTCGAGCACCAGAAATGTTCTGCATGTTCCTAACTCAGTTCCTCACCATTGGAAGAAGCACGTACAGATAACCATGATGTCCAATGTCCCTACTTAACGGGCGAGCTGCCAATCACTTAGCTGTCATGAACCACCGAGCCGCTTACACCGTTTACCGTATGATGAATTTATCAGAGGAACCAAGAACCAGCGTCTACCATTTTTTCTTACATCTGCTGCTCTGCAGCACCACTCCCATAGATATGAATTGAAGATGAGCTCGCAGACAGCTATGCACCGCCCTGCTCTATGGCCACGGCTACGCACCGACTCTCTTTGGCCACCTCGCGCCATGGCGTGACACTCGGCGTGTGTTATCGACTCAATGTGATGCTGTGCATAGAGCCGAGCCACTGACCGAGCCAACTAGGAGCCAGAGTTAGACGTGCGTGAGTACTTGTTACGAGTCACCGTTCCATGGCCGCTTGATTTGTTTCCTCGCCACGTGTCAACCATCGGGGGACAGCTGAATGGACGCGTCGCCTATGCAATTTTTTTGGGCGTATTAACATGGTTGTGGTATACTACATGATCACATATAAAGATTTGACAGCGGCATGCAAATTAAACCAAGTTTGGCCCAACTGTTGTGGTATACTACATGACCAAATATAAAGATCTGACAGCGAGAGTGCTGTCTTCAACAATGAAACATCCCTTTTTTCATTGTCTTCAATCAGTCCAGCCAGTCGAGAGCGGTTGAGAGGGGCCTTGTGCCGTCTTCCAGGGGCCTAGTGCCGTCTCCTAGTTTCCTCCTCTTCCTCCCAACTTCCTCCCCCACCGCCTCCCCTGCCGGCCCCCTGCCCATCTACCCGGCGACCTCGCCGGAGGTACGGGCAGGCGAGCCGGCCCCCTCCTCCTCCTCTCCATCCTCTCCCTCCTTTTTCCGTTTTTCCTCTCGTTTTTACTTCAATAACGGCGACCTTCTAATCTGGTGAACCCGTGTCCATGTCAAAGCCGCCGGAGCTGCTGCTCCTCCTCCTCTCCCAACTGCTGCTGCTGCATCCGGCGGTGGCGGTTGTCTCCGGCAAGATCACCGCGCACCTGGGCTACCCGCACGCCGAGGAGGCAGAGGCATGCGACAGCGTGGCAGAGACAACATCGGTGCTGGTGCCGGCGGCGGAGCGGCGCGAGGAGTTCGACGGCGGCCGGATCTTGGACATCAGCCACTTCTACCGCGAGGACGTGCCGGCGTGGGAGTCGTCGGAGGGCCGCGCCGTCAAGGACGGCGCCGTGCTCATCGAGACCGATGCGAATCAGCTCCAGGAGGCCATCAACATCGACGCGGACAAGGTGGGGGGCGGTCGCGGAGTTCGTTCTCCTCCACGCCCTCGCGCCTCCAGATCCGCGCGGTCATTGACGCGCTGCCCAGCCACCGTTCGCCGGTCCTGCGCAGAGCTTCTGCGACGAACAAGGGAGAATCGAAAGAGGATGTCCGACTGGGAGCCAACAGCCGGGCGCCCGGCGGAAGAAGCTGCAGCTCGCTACCCATGGCGGCGTACCTATTTCGCTTCGCGCTCTTCTACTTCAACGCCGCGACTGCGACCTGCGAGGCCGCCTCCTTTCCCCTTCCCATGGCAGGACGGCGTCTTCCTCTGCGCCTTCACCGTCCTCTGCAGTCCTGCACGGCCGGGACCTCTTCGTGCTCCGCGGCATCTTCTTCGGCATCACCAACGGATTCGGCGGACCCTCCCACCGCTCCAACTTCGACAACACCCTCAGCTCCATTCCAAACGGGTTTGCGGGTGCAGGCCAACCCGTTTAGGTAACAACTCCAAATGGGTTAGCGGATGCAGGTCTACCCGTTTCCGTAACAGGTCTGGGCATAGCCACTGGGTTTGGGTACAGCGTGGTACCCTCGGAGCTCCAAGTGATGGCCACATCAGCAAAGATCGGCACCAGTGCTTCAACTCTGCTACTCTTCTGAGTCGTCTATCCCCTGCATCAGTGGAATCCATATTTCAGGCTTCGATGAACCATCTGCATCGATCTTCCGCCAAAAGAATTTTTCTGAGCCTGGCGTCGCGTCCTCTACATCTACGGCTCAGTTTTCAACCTCTGCAGCTTCTTTGCTTGCGAGACCCTCGATGGTCCGTGCTTCCAATAACCGGTGTTATCGCTGTGTTCCTTTTGGGGCACGTTATGGATCCATCACCTCTTTTGGATCGATTGAGTGCAGATATCCTATTTAAAACTCCTCGTCCGGATTCTGCTCCTGGAATAGTACCCTTTGAAGTAGATTTTCCTCTTATGGCGCTCTGTGCTGCCTTTCATGTAATTGGGTTATTCTTACCCAATCTCTTGTACTCCGAGACTTAATATAATATTTAAGGTACTTGTCAAAAAAAAAAGAAGATCTGACAGCGACATGCGAATTAAACCAAGTTTGGTCTCTTTATGCACAAAAGTAGGTTTTTTGCCAAAATAACTTTGATGAACAACCGTTTAGGGCCATGAATCATAAACACTGGCGTTGATGTCTAAAACATCTAATAATGCTACACTGAAACATTTGGTTTAAAATTTGAATGCTGTCAAAGCTCTGAGGTGTTGTAGATAAAAAGAAGGCAGTAAATGTAAGATGGAGAATCATGCAATGCTACTAGCTAATTGTACGTAACAAAAAAAACATGATTCCCATGCTTGTTTCAAAAGATCCTCATTGGATGTTCCACTTTTGCTCCAGGGCACTGCATATCTGATTTAAACAGCAGGCGGCACTGAGAGGGTAGTTGCAAACTGCACAAACGGAAGTGGTCACTATGCTTGCAAGGAAAACAGATACAAATAAAAATAATAATATGCAGGCATTGCGGTCTTTACAAAATCTATTCCTTTGTCCAGCAATATAACCATCAAAGTATATAATTTTATAATTTTGGACATTTATATTTGCTAGTTTCTCATTCTCTAAATAGAATGTCGATACCAGCAACTCAATCTAGTCAGAAGCAGGATGATATTTTGACCCAAGTTGGTACCAAGTTAAAGGTCATTTGCTAGATGTGCATGTGGGTACTAATTAACAACCAAACCACGGTGAATGCAAGAAAATATCACCCTGATCTAAATTCCAGCATATTATATTTTTATTGTTTCAACTAAATATCACTTACTTTGTATGTAATCATCTGTGTATTCCTTGTCGATCTTTCCATGGGCCATGGCACCAACCTGGAGATAATGTGCAGACAGTATGGGATTACGTGGAAGCATTAAGGGATCAATATAGCCCAGCTTACAAGCACAGTTACTCACCACAAACACAAGAGGTTCATCTTCACTGGAATTGGCAACATAGTCAAACAAGTTGACTGACTTCTCAGCACTAAATGAAAGGCCTAAGTAAAAAAATGTATCAATTAGCATATCTACCTGAAATGAAATATGTCATTTTAAACAATATAGATTCTCACCAATCTTTCGTGCACCAACAGGTAGATAACGGGTAACAGGATTTTTAACAACATTAAGAAGCTTCTCACGCTTCCCAACTGCCGTAATGCTCAGCTTTTGTAACAATTGTGCTGCCATATTATATAATTAATTGCAATCAGTGCAATTATCAAAATAACAGAAACACATAGGACACAGAAGGTATAAGAGTTATTAGTAACTTACACATTAAACCACAGAAACGTTTAATCGTTCTTGGCATGCGGACATGAGGTTTGATTTCAAACAATACTCCCTTTTCAGTCCTCACATAAACAGCCTGCAGTCTTCCAGCCTTAGTCAGAGGGCTATCAAATATTGCTAGTAGAGCCTGAGAAATATTTTTGAAACAACCTCATCAATGGCAAGTTGGAAAGAATGTCGGTCAGAAAGGAATGAGCTGAATTAATTATGGTTGGGGAGGCCCAATCAACTATTTTTACTAGATCACTGATGCTTTCTTTAAGAAATATCACAGGATGCAGGGGCGATCAATTGTAAAAATGAAATTGCTAAAAGAAAGCACTTCATAATTGGATATAGAATAATTGAGAATCAAATAAAAAAAGAGTGCTTTTTATTAATGTTGCAGCATTTTCAATAGTTTAAGGTAACAAGAAATTTACATTACCTGATGAATTATATCAGGCCTATAATCTGCAGGATTGCGATTCTGCTTCCTCAAATAATTTGCATGATCATCTGAGTTCAAGATTTGCATGGTCTGCACAAAATAGAAAAAGAAACTATCAAGCTAATATCCATGGGGGTGATAATCCCAGATGTTATTCTTGATTTTTTGTTTCTGCAAAGAAATCTGAATCTTTGCAATGATTAAAATTGAAATACTAATAATGGTCAAGGATAACGAATTGGGAAGTACAAATATGTAATTTTACAAGCTAGATAGAAGAATAGACAATAGACCACACCAAGTCTACTGTGAAGTGAACAGTAATGTCTAGTTAACACTTTTTTATATGTAATAAAAATGTCTACTTAACACTTGAATTCAAGATGTGCAAGCAACAATCTTTTGCTGGGAGACTGAAGAATGAAAATGACAAGCCACATATGTGTCATGCAAGCACATGAAAACAATTAGTCCTGTACAAATTGAACTTATGACCATACACGTACAAGATGTTACCAATATCTCAACAACGTCCACTCCAAGCCAACGATAAAATTATCTACTGATCACAAAGATACTGAGCATTCCTAGTACAAGGCATACACTTAATATATTAACCAATGAAATTCTAGAACCCTTGATTTCTTTCATCAATTTCCACATTCTGCGAAATCATCACAGCGAGGTGCACGTTTCAGTTTTATGATAAGGTGAAAATTATAGGCTTTTGCCCTTTTTTCCAACTAAAAACAGTATGAGAACCACCTCAATAAACCAATTGCTTGAAAAAACTCCCCTAAGCTATGGACAGGATTGAACTGGACATGAGTATCCAACAGAGCGAGAATTGAATTTGTCATGAACAGGAATAGTGCAAGGAAAAGGAGGAATTTCTTGCTGCAGCCGAACCACTGTACCTTGCCGACTTTGCCGACCTCGAGGCAGGCTCTCTCTAGCACGAAGATGGCGCCGGGCCGCCGCTTCCCATCAACCATTCTGGGTACGACTGGGAGCCCATCCGCCACAGCGTGCTCCTCCTCCCCAGCCGCTGCCTCGTCCTCCTCGTTGCCCTTCTCCTCACCACCTGCCTCCTCTGGTGGTGGCAGCTCCTCCACCTCTTCAGCGGGTGGGGCAGTATCAGAGGTCGTCGCCTCCTCGAGCTTGCGCTTCTTCTTCCGTCCCTTCACCGCGTAAGGCCGCCCCATCTCTCTGACCCTCTCCTATCTGTAGGCCTGGGGACTCGGTTTCGTCGGTGTTATCACACTTGAACAAGCTTCCGTCGGGGTCTAGCTGTCGTGCTTGCCTCACCGGCCGCCGCCGCCGTCGGGTCTTGGGCAGTTGGGCCTAGGGTTTTGAATGGGAGCAGCCAAGCGGAAGGGGACGAGACTGCGCTGCTGCGGCGGGAGCTTGTGCGGTTTACCCGCTGCCAACTTGCCAAGCCGAGTGTGGATGAGAGAATTGACTAATTGAGCCGTCCGTGCGGACCCTGATGGGGAGGCGGGCTAGAACAAGGGCTTGGCTGGTTGGGCCGCCTAATGGGCTAGGTGGAGCAAGCGGGGTCGAAATAAAAAAAAGGTCATTCAAAATCGAGTCAATTTTATTATTTACAAAATGGGTTCAATCAGAGCGGTTTTAAAAATAAGCCATCTAATCAGCTCGACGAACTTTTTGTTCAGCCAAGAGAATCCTCTTACTTTTAAAATAAGCCATCTGATGGGAAGATATATTATTGCACCTACCCCTAGTGTAGGAGTAGTTCATACGTGAGTGGTGTGTATGTGATCTTGATTTTAAAAGTATGATAAAACTCTCATAAGGGTTACAAAGCTTGATAAAACTCAATGCAATAACAAGCAACATATATGTGGAAGTTTACCTAGCCTAAATAATATGTATGGCTCTGGTGGGAATTCAAGCTTGATACCGAAACTTATCATGTAGCATTTTTATGTTTTTGTAAAGATAAATCTCTAGAACTTTAGTGTCACTTGGAACAAGATAAACAACAGCTCAGACTTTCTCATAACATATCAGTCAATTAGCTGGACTTAGATCAAGCAGATGCTATCCACGAGTTTCAAGTTTAGAGTATATTCTTATATCAAAACATTTTTATCCAAAACTCGAGAGAATTCAAAGTTAAAATTTAGGTACTTAAAAGGAATTAGAACAGAGCAACTATTCATCATTTCCATGTTTAGAGATTATTTCGAGAGTCCTATTTTTATTATCAACTTCATAAGAATAAATTTAAACTAGAGGTTTAGCCCCGACGCTTCGCGCGGGGAACAGATTACATACGCAAAATCAAAAGGGGAGACCCCAAAAAAAGCCTGGTACATTAATGGGCAAAAAAGAAAAGTTTATTATGTTAACGGGCGGTACTGTACACCAGGTGGATTGGAACAGTAGCGGGTTTTACTATAGAACGGGCGGGTTGGAACAGAACGATTAGACTGCAGGTGGTGGATTGCAACAGTAACGGGTGAGACTGTAGAATGAGCGGGCTGGAACATTAGCGTGCGAACTGTAGATGAACATGTGAGAGGGCCTGACCAGTTACTGTTGATTAACGTTACTTTTAGGTTGGAAAAGTAACGGGTGGAACTTTAGATAAACAGGAACATGTGAGAGGGCCTGACCCGTTACTGTTGACCAACAGTACTTTCACCAAGATTAAAGATCTACCAGGAAAACGCCGCGTGCAGTACAAAATACAAAAAGCGTACTGTACTGTACGTAGTTAATTAATTATTTATCAGTTCAGTTGGGCGGTCGGTGGTGCGGAGTGGGCAGGGCTCGTGCTGTTGTGGCAGGACCGCAGATTGGGCCACGTGGTTGGAGAACGCACTGTAGATGAACAGTATAGAATGTGAGTATTTGTAGTTACTGTAGCTAGATCACAAGGAATAAAGATCTATATAGATAAACTAGACACGTCTTTTTATTTTGTTTTCATTATTTTAGACTATTATTACTATATAACAATCAGAAAATTCATAAAGGAAAAATAAAACTAAGGAAAGGAAATACTTACGACGCGTTTGGTTCGAGCAAATGTATCGTGACTTCATTACGGACGGTAACAGATGTTGTTGCTTCTGTTTGTTTCAGCCCACACGTAATCAACTCACGTCGTTATCGGATACCATGCCATACAAAGTTGATATCGTCTCCACCCCAGCGTAATTCAATACCTGTCTATATACATATTGAAAAAAAAGAGAAGCAAATCTGCTATTGTCTCCGCCGCTCAACCTCGCAGAAGGCCGCCCGTCGAGGTAGCCGAGGAGGCTAGGAGTCCGTCCTGGCTCCGCCGCTCAACCTTGCCTGATGTGCTATTCTTTCCCTATTAGTTTATTACCGTTGCAAAGCTCAACCAAACAAATCAAGTAATGGGTTACATTGTTTACGTTAGCACTGTCTTTCCATTCCTTTGACGTTTGCGTTTCCTTTGCACAACCAAACACTACCTTAGTTGGATACACCAGGGTGCCTCTCTTCTAAGCTGGATATTGACGTAGTCGTTCAGTATCATGCAGTCGGTCAGACCAACAGTGGAGAGGTTCCTCTTCTTGCAGAGCATGAATTGATGTTGACGATTGAAAGGTCCTAGTTTGGTTTTGGTAATTGAGTGACAACTTTAGGTGGACTAATATGTGTTTAAGTGAATTACACAGGTAATTAGTCCACAGGTGATCATGTGTGAGCAACATATGCCATAGAGGTAAAATGGCTTGAAGGATGTTGCAAGGCTCACACATGTGATGAAGGAGCTTATTTCATATGTGACATGACATGGAGTCATGTGGCTAAGATGGTGAAGATCAAGGCAAGTCTTGGCTTGATGGACCAGTTGCAAAGGTGAAGGGCAAGTTGGAGGCTTTGAAGCCATTGGTACCGAGTGTCGGGAGGCTTGAGCAAAGACTTGACGCCGAAGGACCGAAGCAATGGTGAAGAGCAAGTGAGGTCAAGATCGATGGACCATGGAGGCCATGTGATGATATGAAGTGGATCATATCATTTGATCTAGGTTGGTGCATGTGTTGCATCAACAATGGAGGTGATGGAATGGAATGCGCAAGGCAAAGGTATATTTGTAGGGTATTTCATTTCACCAGTCATAGGTGTGTAGAGAAGATTATGACCGGGTTTAGGATAGATGACCGTACTATTAAGAGGAGCAAACTTGTTTGCATATCGGTCATCTAGTGCCACTTGAGCGATCTAACATTGTGATGTTGCTAGGATCGAGTGGCGTGGTGAGTGCAAGTGCTAATCCTTTGAAAAATGATTGTGAAAATGCTAACACACATGCACAAGGTGGTATACAGTTGGTGGTGTTGACACATTTGCAAAAGGAGGTGAAAAGGTGTTGTGGAGAAGTGGGAGAAACTAGTGGATAGTCCCTCTCCCTCCTATCAAGCTTGCGAGGCAGGATTCAGTGGTTTTTGGAGATGAAGTAGTGTGCTCTAGGAGCATCAGACGCTGGTCCGAGGGGCATCGGACGCTGGGCCGAGCGTCCGATGGCAGTGACGTGGCGCGAGCTTTCTGTGCTGGGAGCATCGGACGCTCCCTAGCGTCCGATGTGGACCCATCTGACGCGTCCGATGCAGAATGGAGCTCTCGGGGAGCTCTATGCATAGACATCGGACGATGGCCCTTAGCGTTCGGTGTTGAGGGGCTGGCGCGTCCGATGTGAGAGCAGGTTTGCACAGAATCAGGTAGAGGCATCGGAGCGTCCGATGCTTGGCATCGGCGCGTCCGATGCCACTTTTATCTGGCGTGGGAAATGAACTAGCCGTTGGGATCTAACGGATCTATTTCATAGCAAGGGGACGCGTGGTGCTTATTGGAGCATCGGACGCTGGGCAGCGTCTGATGGCCCCGACATCGACGCGTCCGATGCTAGCGCAGAATGTCCAGTGAAGGGGCATAACAACTAGTTAGCCTTTGGGGCTATATATAGCTTTGGTAACCAGCCTTGGGCTGGTTGCTGAGCACTCTAGAGCCTTTGTGGCTTGTGTGGATGTGCTTGGGAGCCCTCTAACTCACTTATGCTTGCTAGTGTGCGAATCAATAGTGAATGAGTGATCGCTAGTTGCATTGTGAGATTGCATCGAGTGGCACTAGGTGATTGTGTTGTAAGCCGGTGGTGCTTGTTACTCTTGGAGGTTGCCACCTCCTAGACGGCTTGGTGATTGAGTCTTCGTCTTGAAGCCCGCGTGAAGATTGTGCGTGGCTCCGGAGAAGGATTATGAGGGGCATTGTGCTCGCCCCGCGGGGATCGCGAAGAGCAACTCTAGTAGAGTGTGTCATTGAGTTACCCTCACTTGTGGGTGAGTTCTTGCGGCGCTCGAGTGTCGAGCTAGGTGTGGTGCCTATTAGCCGCCGAACTACCAAAGTGTGTGGTCGACACAACGAGGACTAGCTTGGTGGCAACCAAGTGAACCTCGGGATAAAATCACTGTGTCAACCTTGTTCTTCCTGTTGGTTTGCATTCCCTTTACACAAGCTTGTATTTACTTTCATATATATTGTGCTTGTGTAGTTGCTCTAGTAATTAGTTTGCTTGTGTAGCTCGCTATCTACCTTCCTTGCTTGTGTAGCATAGAAGTTGATCCCGTGAGTGACTAGTTGACTTGTAGTCTTGCTAGTCACATTGCTTAGTTTGTGTAGCTAAGTTGAGCTCTCTAATTTGGCTTGTGTAGCCTTGTTATTGAGCATTGCTAGTGAGCTTAGGCTTTGTGTTTTTGCTTAGTGGCATGTGTAGGAGCTTCCCGGTTGATTGAGTGCTAGTTGGTTAGGTTTGTGTAACCTTGCAAGCTAGAATTGTTTAGGTGAGCTCTAGCTAGCCCAACACCTTATTTTCTTTATTTAGGATCTTTTGTAAGGTGCCATAGAGTATAAGTAGATGGTGTAGTCTTGGCTAGACCGATAGTTTTAATTCAGCATTTGTTTCAGTTTGCCGGTGCGATTAATTTTAGAAATGGACTATTCACCCCCCTCTAGTCCGCCATCTTGACCATTCAACGATGATTATTGCTCTAGCAATTGGTAGAACATCTTCTGCCTTGTAGCTCCTCTTGATCCTTTAAATCTTGCGTGACTCAAATAGACAACAAAACTTCTGGCCATTTCAAGCCTCAGTTGTCCAAAGCTTTTGAGATTGTTTTTTATTTTTCTTCCAAACAGAGCTTTAGCAGGATGCCTTTCTTGGTGTCACCCATGTTTTTGCTTGTCCAGCAGTTTGAAGTGAAACTTTAATAGTGGAAGCTAGCAACATCTTGCTCAGTGTGCATGTTCATACAACTTTCACTTGTAGAGTTTTGTAGAATCGACGAACTCCTCCACATTTTATTTGAATTGTGTCCTGCTTACAAAAATAAGGTAGAGATCAAGTGCATGAGCTCTATTGGTGGAAAAACACCAACATGACCAAAATTTTTTGTTCTTCTCTAACCTTATGCACATTGAACAATATAAAGTTGATGTGTATATGTTTCGTTCATTTTTAACATGGGTGGTAGGATCAAAAGAATGATCATGGATCATGGCATTTAAAACTTTTGCAGAAAAGATTACATTGTTTAACCTATGGAAGGATTGTCTATCTATGCATAATATATCAACCTTTACATGATTATGACTATCATCTTCCAAAGATAGGATGTGCAACATTTTAGCTCATTTGGTTAAGACTATGAAATCAAGAAAGTGGTGCTAGGAACAAGCTTAAAGAACTAAACATGTTGAGTTAATTTCATTGAATCAAATAAGGTTGTAACTCAAACATGTTTGGCTCTTCATTTGTGTGCATACTAGAATCAAGGAAAAGCTTTTTAAGTGATGACCATTTACCTTAAGATGTTACGTTTGTCATTGGAGCGTGATGGCATCATAGCACCGTGTGGAAGCTCTTTTTTAGCTGGTTGTGTATTTTATTCATGAACAACTTGTCTCCTATGTTGTGCTGCACTCCTTCTTTCTCATCCTTTTGTCATGCCATCACTTTGTCCTTTGATCTTTGGGCACCTTGTTCGACCTTTTGCTTCACTCATTGCTCTATGCCTGCAAAGGATTAGTGGACAACACATACCCAAAATAATATTTTCACAATTATATTTCTATGCTCATTTCACAATGATATTGTAGCAAGAGGTGAAAGCTCATGTTAATTTCTGAAAGTGCTTGTTTTAGGACAAAAGTTTGTCCTTGGGAAACCTTTCAAATCACGCTACAAGTTAGTGAAGTGGTCTCCCCTTCAACACCAACCTTTAAGAGCATATCTCAAGATCTATGACCACAAGATTTGTAATATTTAATATAAAAAATGCATCTATAATCTCCCTTTTGAAAACTTTATGAACAAGATTTTATGTGTAGCAATGTTAGAGGGACTACCATATTCAGGAGATTTATCATATGAGCATGGATTCTATGGGGCATTTATGAAGTAACTTCCATACTCGTTGATGTCATCTTCCTTTTCAAGCTCCAAGGCTGATTCTTCATGATTGTCAATAGGCGGAAACACATTCATTGGATGTTTTATCGTCCGAGAGTTCCCTTGGATTGGTTACTCTTGAATTCATGTTGTCTAAGGCCTCCCCCAAACTTGGATCAGTCATGTTCATTAAGGAAGTTGACTCAAGCTCATCCTCTGGATCAAGTTTGGGTTCTATCCTTAGGGATTTAATCTTGTTCAACCATTCGATAGTGAATAAATTCATGATGTCCTTCAGCCATTGAGATGGCTCTCCTTGGTCTTCTTTGTGGCCTTCATGAATCCTATGCTTTGGGTTTTTAAGTGAATTTATAGGCTCATCATAAGACTTAGGAGAAAGAGCATCAAGGGAGTCATCAGGGTCATAGATGGGTCTCGATAAGATATCTAATGTGAGCATAGAAGAGGAGAGTGAAGGAGTGGATTTTGAAAGGATTTGCTCTCCTTCTATGGGTTCACTAGACATACCATTATTGAATTCTTCCCAATAGGAATGAGGATGCTTTCTAAGAGATCCCTTCTCGAGAGGATTTGAATTATAATCACTCGAAGGTCTCTTGCGGAACTGGAAGCTTTTCCCAAGGTCAGCATTAAAGATGTCAAAAGGAACTTCCAAAGGTTGGATTACTTCTTCCTTTGGAGGATTTTGAGGTATTGATGGTTTGGGATTGATAGCTAAATCTTGAGGTTGGAATGGTTGTGGTTTAGCTACCCAAGCTTCCTCTTCTTGATCGGGAGATGATTTCTTCTCTTCCTCGAGGAGTTCATTATGAATGCTAGAGCAAGGAGTTTCTCCATTGATTTTATCAAGCATAGTCCTTGCTTCCCTAATAGATAAATAAAGAAAAGCTCCTCTAGAGGCTGTATTAAGGGATTGCGCAGAATCCTTGCTAAGAACCATATAAAAATGTTGAAGAAGTATCGAATTTGAAATAGCAAGGTTTGGGACAGTGTTGATAAGACAATTAAAACAATGCCATGATATGACAAGAGATTCTTCTTCTAATTGCTTAAAAGTTAGAACCTCCATTTGAAGGTGAACCACTTTGGAGACAGGAAAGAATTTAAACAAAATTGAGAGCATAATGTTTCCCAATCTCCTTGCACACGTCCTACTATTAGTTTATACCAATATTTAGCTTTTCTCATAAAAAGAAAATGGAAATAGCTTCCATCTTATGGTCTCGTCTGACATGCCAGCGATGTGCAAGCATGCACAGATTTGTTCAATCTCTCGCGGGTGTGAGTGGGTTTTCATTGCCTTCTCCTAGGAAGGATTGTTCCCGAATCATTTGTAAGAAACACGGGTGCAACTCAAACCCAGGTGTTGTGATAGGCTTATTAGATTTTGGTGGATTTACGTTTTCACTCGTGGCTATACCCCATTCAAGGATAGGAATGGAATCCATGGATAAAAGTAAAAATGAAAGAAAGAATAAAAGATTAGAAGAAAGGTTAAGATAGATTCAAGGTTAACTCAACAACCGTTTCCCCGACAGTGGCGCCAGAAAGCTTGTTGGTATAAGTTAACGCACACAGATAATTCCGCAAGCACAAAGATACCATTGCAGCTTTCACCCAGAAATATTCTAAGTATATATTGAATCCACAGGGAAACAATGAGGCTAACTTCGGTCTAACTTAACAATGGGTAGGAATAAGTTTAGAATTTAACAAGGGGTAGCAACAAGCTTGGGATGATTAGGAGCATAGAGAGGATAACTTTGGTATTCTTGTTCTTACTTGGTTAAGCTATGTCCTTTATTGATCATTGGGGGACATTACTAGGGAAATGGACCAACAAAGGATGCTCTCTAGAGTGATTTTTGTCCTACAAGGCCTATAGGTGAGAGGTGGACTATAGAGGATTCGACAAAGCTATAAGAGTCACCTTCGCGAGCTACCACCAATCCAGAATGTAGGGTGCATCCACGATTAACCCTAGTCTAAGCACCACACTTAAACTATTGATTAATACTTTACTCCCTCTAGAACAGGAATAAAGCACTCAAAAGAGAATCATGATCCTCATGAACAATATAAACATAGAACTTACTTGAATCAAAAGTTGATTACCACAGACATCTCAGGAGCAAGCTCAAGTAGAACTTGATCCCGCCAAGGTACAAGCCATGGAGAGGGCACCGACAGGCTGACACCTTGTCGACATTTCTTAGCGCAACCTCCAAAGGATAGGTTAAGATCTATCCTCCGCAATCACGTCAGAAATACCTGCTGACATCTCTTAGCGTCATCACTAGGATAGGTCATCATCCCGGTAACGGCGCCAGGAATGCCTGTTGATATTCCTTAACGACATACACCGAGTATGTTGGTTCCTAGCGAAGCTACCAAAACATGCCAGTGTCAGCCTCAGACACAGTCGCTCTAGCTACACATCCGGTATTGACGCCGAAGTGCGTTGACACTTCATATACCAAGACGTGTGACTTTAGTGATGGCCTGAGAGGCTCTCCTGGTAAACTAATTCGTTTACAGACAGGGTCCCCAAGCGCACGGGGTTACCGTTGTAGCATTTCACCGGGAGTATTCCAGGTATCGTTATTTATATTTTTACCACAGGGAAGGCTAGATGTGAAGGATTCAAGATATACTCATGACAAGAACATAATACTTGCATAGTTGACCAATTAATCATAGCAGGAGGATAAATGGTGGTTTTGATAGTGGGATCATCACACACACATCCTAAGATAAATGGAGCTTCTATAGGGACAGAAGAAAGAATAAAGAATAAAGAATAACCTACGGAGCATAGATCCTAAACAAAGTTATGTCAATGAATTAAGTATACATGTCGTGATCATGTTAGCATTAATTAGGTATTGGATGGATTAGGAGACCCGGGAACACTAGTCTGCCAGCAGGATACATCGAGCAATTTAGACTCCTACCCCAAAGCCGAACGTGGGGGGTTACAAGGGATGGACAGGGCTGTCACCACCTATCGCCTACCACTTCAACCGTGGACTAAGCCAGGCATCCACCCATCTCCATATACCCTAGAACCACTCTCGCGTACATAAAGAACACCTACACCTCCTCGATAAAGATGTAGGTGCACCCGAAGGCACGACAAAACACCACCCAACACTTAACATTAAGCCAACAAGATCTTAACATGTTGAATGAAGAACAATGTCTATGTTCATGATGAACATAGGTCTAAAACTATGAACTAGTTCTAGAACAATGAACAATGAACAATGAACAAGAACATAGCTCTAATTTAAGAACATAACAATGTTGATCATAAGAGAACAAGAACAAGTATGAAATGAGGAACTTAGTATTCATACCAAGTTGATCCTTACAACTTCTCCTCTCTTGCAAGTAGTACTTGCTCCAACTACTGGAGGACTAATCTAAGGTAGAGAGCTCCAAATACAAAGTGGAATGAATGAGATATATGATGATAATCTATCTGAGAGGGAGCTCTACCCCTACTTTTATACTACAAGAGGTCGGTTTTGGGCGATGTAAACATGGAAACCCCAAGGAACCGCCTCTGCATGCCACCATGCAACCACCATAGAAGGTCAGTGGCCTGTGGGGCCAGGGGTGGTGCGCCCGCACCCCTAGTGCAGCCACATCCCTGGTGGGCCCGCTAGCCACCGCCTTTGCGTGGTGGGCCATGGGCTTGGTGCTCATGGTTGCAATGGTGGTTGCTAGCCTAGGTTTGGTCCTTAGGTGGGCTTCTTACTTATTTCTTGATTATACGCTTTGTCAAAAAAGCGTATTCTTCTCTCCTTTTCCACTGTATTCATTTATGTTGCCTGTAAAACAATGATTCTCCAATACAAGTGGAAATAGATCAAGGTGATAACATATGTATGTAAGTGTGCTTTGTTTTGTCCTTGGTTGGTTAATAAAAATTGTCGGTAAGAACCACCAACAAAACCCCCCAAGCTTACCCCTTGCTCGTCCCGAGCAAGTAGTACAACTTTAGGTTGTTGAGCAGGAGTTGCTGCAATGCCGATCATCTTACAAAGTTGCTATGCTTATAATTTAGAATTCTTCTTTGATTTAAATGAATTGGCATTCTACTCACCCTTTTACCTTGTTACCTGTGGGGCGTTGTAGCAATCTCCGAGTCTTTGGAGGTTGCGAGACCGAACGATTTACATAGACCTGCATGTCATTCATTCTTTGATCTACTATCAATTCGAAGGTTTTGAATATTTTGGAATTCAAAAAGGTAGTTCCTCAAATGATACACTCGATCGCTCATTTTGTATTCAATCCTTACCAAAGGCTTTTCGAAGTTGCCTTTCTTTTTCCCTACCAACTATGAAGGCTTATGTGGAGCTTTGGGTAGAGAATAAAGTGAGGCATACTTGTATCACATATGATGCTATGTCAAAGACTAAACCATATGGAGATCCGAGTCATATACCTTGATCGAGATATGCAGGTGTGTGGAAATATTTTTGTTTTGAGCTCCTTTGGTCAATTCTCTCTCTCTCTCTCTCTCTCTCTTTTGGAATCTTGAGAGTATGGGCTATCTTTCTCTCTCTCTCTCTCTCTCTCTCTCTCTCTCTTTTTTCTAGGTGGGTATTGAGCATACCCCTAATTCTATGGCGGGCACTTGCCCATTTTTTCCAACATGCCTTTTTGGCATGGATTTTTTGTCTCATAGCCTTTTGGTATGAATGTTTCTTTTTCATAGCCCGTAACTCTTTTTGGAACTTTTTGTGTGAGAGAGAAGTGACAAGTGGATAGATCTTTATTTGGTGGATGGCATGTGGTGCGTAACTCTTGGTGTAAGAGTTAGCAATGTTTGTGGAGTGTGCGTGAATCTCAGATTATGGGTGCATGACAAGGATCTCAACATAGGTCACAAACAATTTGACAAAGCTCAATATAATAACAAGTATCATATGAGTGGAAGGTTTTTCAAATGAATAACTCATATGGCTCTGGTAGGATATCTGATCATTGACGAACTTACAATTTTAATATTTTGAAAATGAAAACTCCAGATGTCAAGTGTCACTTAGAACAAAGTCATAGCAAAGTCTATTTCATTGTTGACACTTCTTAATGCAATTGTTCATAATAAACTTTAATGAACAGATTCTAGCAAAAGCCCTTAGAAATGTACGGGACACCCCTAGCATCACTTAATGTCAAGTTGTCATCCCCAACATGATACTAGAAATGTAATTCATTTGTGACACTAGCTCAATAAGATATGAACAAATATTTATCCGCAAGCGCACAGATAAATATACCCATTGTAACAGCATTTCACCCAGGTTGTCTAGGTATCGTTATTTATATTTTACCAAGGGAAACAGTGAAGTGGGAAACAATGGGCCACAGTGTGATCTAATGACAGTGGAGATAATTAATACTATTCATTCATTAACTACTCACATGTCTAAACAGGGGTAAGACAAGATAAAGATAAATAGTGAATAATAATGATAATGGGAATTCTAGAGATAGAGCGAACTACATGAATCAAATAGAGCAGTCAGGAGATTAATTAAGAGATTCGAATCCTAAGTTACTTCACATTTACTAAGCCTAGTGATTACTCTAGTTAATATACAATCATTTATAGCTAATTAATCTATCATCCATGATCAAGGGGCATTACTAAATTAGAATCAAGAACAAAGTAATGAATTCTAACTTGCAACCGCGTCCTACTAAGATCTACACTCGGAGGGAGGACTACAAAGGACTCAACAGGACTGTCACTCCTGCGATCTACCTCTCGATCCGGAGCATATGATGTATTCACAGGTAAACTAGGCCTAAACACCATGTCTACACCAGTTTGACCACTTAACTCTATCCGGAATAAAGCTAAGTACTTTACGAACATGATCATAAACTCTATCATAATTAGATCTATATTAAATATATAACTAGAATAAACTCTAGAACTAAATAAACTGAAATATATTAATGTAGCACAAAGTCGAATAAATATACAAATTACCGAGTCTTCGACAGCGATCCGGAGACTCAGACGAAGCTTCTAGCCGGAGATGCCGACGAAGTCACCCGCCTCTACCTAAACCTAGCTAGACTAAACCCTAAACTTGAAGTAGAGCTCTAATTCTCTCTCTCTAGAAACCCTAGTTCTACTCTTGTCGGAAGATCTGAACTTCTCTTCTCTTCTCTATTGTTCTCCTCCCTGGAGGGGGGGTCAGGGGTCCGATTATATAGCCCTGGGTGTGGAACCGTGACCGTTGGATCAAACCGACTTCAGGTACGGTGGAGATGAGTCCTCAGGGTCGGTGGAGGAAGGTTCCAGAAGGAGGAGGCATGGGGGCTCCGGAAGTCGGGGTCTCGGGATGCCCCGCCTGTCGGTCCCACCTGTCGGGGTCTCGAGATGCCCCGCCTCGTGGAGTTCTCTAGCGTCCTCTGGAGTCTTCTGGAGAATTCCTGACTTGGCGGTGGAGTAATCTACGTTGGATTCCTTCCTGGGGAAGCAAGTTAGTCCTGTTTTCCTGTTTAATCTCTGGAAAATATAGAATCACCAAAACTCTTGGAATTTGTCAGTTTAAACCTCCTATTTCTAAGTTGGTAATTCTTTTTGGCATTTATTCAAGTATTGTTGATGGTGGATAATGATAGTTAATAATCGTCAACAAACTCCCCCAAGCTAAACTTTTGCTAGTCCCTTAGCAAACATTGGGTTCTGAGAGTAAATCTGTAATTACTTTAATATCCATCTTAAATACAAGCCATCAACTAAAAACTTTCTTGGAAAGAAGTTAGAAGAATTTTCACATGTTCCCTTATCCAATGAGATCTAACCTTTTACCTTAGCTCAGAATAATTGAAAGTCAGAAACAATCAAGTCAAGCACTATGTCTCAAATTTCTCATCCCAACTTCACTGCAGAGTTTTGTAAGGTTTTCACAATAAAAGCTCAGAGAATCCCTGTATGACAGCTCTCAAATTTTTTTTCTTTGTATATATTTTTTAAGATTAATAGCATACTTTACTAAGTCAAAGTTCAAAGCTTAGGGAGAGGAATGTCATACTCTTAGATCAACTATTTGAAACTTTTAAATTTGTCAACTCTTACTGGCATATTGTAATTAGAGGGACCATGGGCTATCATTCTTTTTCCTTTCATATTTTTATCACAATCCTCTTCTTCTCTCTTTTTTTGAGGTAATCGGACACTTGTCCCTTTTTCTTTCCTCCTTATCATATTTTTGCATAGTCCCATGCCTCTAACACAATACTACTTCACAAGAGTGAATCTTTTATATTTATAGAAGCTTGATCTTAAGAGCATGATAAATCTCTTTACCATAGCTAAAAACTTAGAACAGAGTAAGTAGCCTTAAATTATGAATCATTTATTGTTAGGCTTTAGGTAAGAATAATTATTATGTCATACAGGTTCTCATCAAGTGTTTGAAGTTTTCAAAATTAAATTTCCGGAGATTCAGTGGAACTAAGAACAAGATAAATAGCAGCTCCGACCTTTTTTGTCTCTAATTCTCAACTATCCAAACTTTGGTTAAGATCATTTTTTTTCATTTTATTCTACTTCAAGTTTATTATATTTAAACAAATACTAGCTAACAATACTAGACTCAAACAAATAACAAATAGAGGGGTACAACATACTTACCTCGGGAATAGGGGGTCCTCCCCCAAGATGGCTTCACTCGTACGGTGGTGGCGGCTGTGGTGGAGTAATTCCCATGTGTCCGAAGAGGTTGCAGAAGTTTTCGTTCGTCTGGGCGCCTTGATGATGTATCTCTTCAAGAGTGTGGCGCATGTCTTCATGACCCATCTCAAGATGAGTGAGACGAGTGTCGATGTTCTGAAAGTAGGGCTCTCTGTGGTACGAAGAATGGTGGTATGGCTGATGTTCTGGGTAACCATGGGTGGCATGGTAGGAGTATGGATGATGAGTGGCATCATGAACGCCTCTCCCAGACAAAGACATACGTCCTCCCTAGAAGTCATACATCGTATCCTCTTCGCGTTGTGGTGGAGTGTAGTTGCGAAAGTTTCCTTGTCCCCATGATCCTTGTGGTGTATGTGGCTCGTAGGCGGTAGTGTCTTCCCAGGCTTGATGGTGCGACGTAGATGGTCCAGCTCGTTCTAATCCTTGATAGTGAGTGTAAGCCGATCCAGGTGGTGCAGCATCTTCTCCTTGATATCTTGGGGCAGTGTTTCTGGTGAATCTTGCGGAGGGGCTCCTTCCTACTCCCGCACCAGGTCTCTGCAAGTCTAGCACAAAAGTTTCCACGACATACAGACCAAGTGATCTGTTTGGCAACTCATATTCATTTGTATATCCTTTATATTGCATGTAGAGTTTGTTGTTCCTTTTCTTTATGAGGTGTGCTTGACTAAAGAAGTAGAAACCTATGACTGGTCGTGGTGTGGAGATGTACACAATATTTCCATTTAAGTTTAAATTTCCAGCAAGACGAGTAACCCAAGAAGTGATAGATATGGGGCCCTGTAGAGTGTGGATGTAAAGCCAGTATTCTACCATGAGTTTTACGGGTGAGACTTTAGTTTTCTTGACCATGGCATACATAAGCTTTAATTCCTCAATTCTGACAATACGACCCTCTTGCCTAGAAAAAAGAGTGAAACCTAGCCACTTGTGCATTACTCTTAAAGTGGGGTTGTGTATATCATTAGTGCAAGGGTGATGATCTGTTTTCTTGCTAGTAATGTCCTCCCAAAAGATATCTCTATCAAAGTTTCTCAAGGCAACATCTATGTCTACAGTGTAATTTTCAGGAAAGCCCAAATTTAGACTGAATTGTTTCCATGTGAGAGTGAAAGGTTCATTATACAACCTAAAGTAGACATAAGTGTCGTATGAAGAGAGAGTGCAAAGAAATTCTAGTGTAAGCAATCTACAACCCTCCTCGTTAAGTTCCCAAGTGTTCTCCCACCCAATATTATGAAAGACTAGATCAAACTCAGAATCCATACCCCTGTCTCGAAGAAATTGTGAATCAAAGGTAGGAGTATGGGTGTACTCTTTGTCTCGGTATTGCTTGAGCAGGTCCTTCTCGTAGGTTGTTTGGAGCTTGATGTGCCTCTCGTGAAGAAGATCACGTTGCTCGGACCGTCTCATGGTAGAGGATCGAGGCAGGGATGAAGTATCCATGTCCGAGCCTCCTTGTGATGAGCCAGCTCACGAATGACTTCTCATTGATCGGAACGTGAGCGTGTGCTTCGCCTTTCTCAAAAAGTTGCTCATTTTCGCTGCAAAAACAAGAGAGCACACAGAGAAAAGTAGTGGAACAAGTGAGGGTTAGAGCAAATAAATGTCAGAGAGTCAGTGGTCCAAAAGTCAGTGGTCCAGGAGTTAGTCATTCAAGTTGGCACTTTTATTTCAACTTCTCCTAGTTCATTAGCTAATTGGACAGCACTTCCCCTCTCTTAATCAATTTTCTTGCTTGCTCTAGCTATCCCTTTCTTCTTGCTACTAGCTCGAAATTTCTTCCTCTATTCTCTCGTATCTTCACTCACTCAGAAACTACCCCAAATGAAGTGCTAAGTGAATTCGAAATTGAAATTTCAAATTTCCAAGTGAGACTAGTGTTTCTGAAGAGTGGAGTGTGTGGAGAGTGTGAGGAGTGCTTGACTTTTTATAGGGGGAAGTGAGGATGGCCGGTCGGTCTAGTGGTGGGACCGACCGGTCCCTCCCTGGGCCCAACTCTCTCAAACTTTCTCTCCTACCTAC
Organism: Coix lacryma-jobi var. lacryma-jobi; assembly: GCA_009763385.1. Lineage (NCBI taxonomy): Eukaryota > Viridiplantae > Streptophyta > Magnoliopsida > Poales > Poaceae > Coix > Coix lacryma-jobi. The sequence continues at coordinate 141,054,508 of CM019822.1, read as the reverse complement.
CCTGCCCATTTGCCCATTCTTTGGAGTATATGTCGATGGCTGCATGTGGTGGTAGGTGGATTGAGTGGTTGTGAGTGCATGTGATAATTTGAAGTGATATGATGTGGGTCCTTGGTGTCTGTGCGTCCGCATGTCTCCCGTATTTGTACAATGCAAGTATGCGAAAGAAAATTGCTTTTATGATACTATAGAAAACACGGATTCTAATGATGAATTTCTTATATGTTTTTGTTGCCGTAGTAAATAATACTTACGAGGTTCGTAAATATTAATTACATGGGGCCAATTTATGATGCAATGATGATGCTAATTTTTATTTTGTTTTCCTATGCATGAGTAAATATGAAGTGCAAAAATTAATACTGATAACTACCGAGTTACCTCCGGCGAAGGTTCGGGGTTTAAAGTCCACCAAATTGGACTCTCCAGTCTTCTTTATTCTTCTTGATGGGTCTCCACTTCTGGACTTCTGGAGACAACAGTCATGCTTCTTGTGCTTCATGGTTTTCTAGAGTTGAGCATTGTTCGGGCCGTGGTTTGAATGCGAACTTTTCTTCTTTTCCATTTATGGTGAACTTGATCTCTCCAGGTCCGACATCAATGTGGGCCTTGGCGGTGCTCAAAAATGGTCTTCCCAGAATGAGTGATACTTTTGAAACCGGGTGCATGTCTAGTACCACAAAGTCCACTGGTAAAAGGAACTCTCTAATCTTGACTGGGATGTTTTCAGCAATTCCTACTGGGTATCCGAGTGATTGATCAGCTAGCTGAAGACACATCGGTGTTGGCACAAGTGCTGAGTGGTTGAGCTTATAGTAGACTGATGCAGGCATCACGCTAACACGGGCTCCAAGATCGTACAGTGCGTTGCTAAACCATTGATTTCCAATTGAGCACTCAATAGTGGGGCATCCTGGGTCCTTCTTCTTCTCTGGTGTTTGATTGAGGATAGCCGCACTACACTATTCTGTCAGCTCGATTACTTCAGTGGTTGGCAGTGGTCGTTTGTTGTTAAGTATATCCCTTACATACTTGGCATAGGTGGGTACCTGTAATGCATCTAGCAGAGGAATATTGATATATAATTTCTGAATTACTTCAACAAACTTACTGAACTGCGCATCCAGCTTGATGTTTTGATTTCTGCGTGGAAATGGTAGAACATTGGTGTCTTGAAAATCCATTTGTATCTCTTCATTTTGCACTTGAGTCTTCTGAATTTTGTCATTCCTTTCTTCTGCCCTCGGGGGTGTCACTGGTGCTGACTGTCTTCTTTGTATTCCTTCTGGGTATGGCGGATCTCGAGTGGACTTCCCACGTCTAGTGGTGATCCCCTTAATCTGCTCATGGTTAGTGGTAATAGGCAATGCGACAGCCAATTGTGATAGTTGAGTTTCTATTCTTTTATTGTAATTGAGTTGATCCTTAATGGCAGAAGAAAATTCATCCATCTTAGCATTTATATTTTCAAGAGTCTTATCATTTAAAGCAAGTCTTTTAGTAATGCTATCATTTATTCTAGCTTGTTCTAAAATTAAATCTCTTAAAGTAGATTGCTTAGAACTGGATGAATTGAAATTACTGGTGTACTTATCTGGTTTGGGAGGTTGTTGTTGGCGCCATCCTTGCTTGTGTAGAGTGGTAGAGTTGTTAATAATGTTAGCCTCTTTTTGATCTTCAGGGAATTCCATTCCCAAATACTCTCCACTTCTAGCTTGAGCATTAAATGCGTCTTGAATAGCTTGACGTTCTTCCTTGTAGTCAACTCTTTGAGTGAGCCAATCCATAAGTACATCCATCTTGGTTGACAGTACACACACTTCTTCTGGAACTTCTTCAATCTGGTGACAGCGTTGAGTAGTACCTTGTTTCCAGCCTTGATTCTCAGCTATCTTATCCATTAGGCATTCTGCTTTTCCAAAAGTGAGTGACATGAATGATCCTTCAGCAGTGGCATCAAGTTGCTCACATGTTCTTGGTAATAATCCGTGATAAAACAGTTGCATGAGTAATTCATTCCCTATTCCATGATGTGGGCATCTTAAGATTTGTTCCTGAAAACGCTCACAAGCTTCTGGAATAGTTTCTCCTTTTTGTTGCTAAAAGTTGTAAATCTTTCCCCTTAAGATATTGATTTTGCCAAGTGGGAAAAATCTTGATAGAAAGGCCCCTGAACATTTCTCCCATGTCTTGATGTTGTCCATGTTTGCATAGAACCACTGCTTCGCTTTTCCTTTCAGTGAGAAGGGAAAGAGACAAAGAAGTATGATGTCCTGGGGGAATGTCCTTGATGATGATAGTGCTTCCAATCTCCAAGAAATCTTGTAGATGAGCAGTTGCATCTTCTTCTTCCTTTCCACCAAATGTAGTAGCTTGCACCATGTTGATAAGACTTGGCTTGAGCTCGAACTCAAGGTTGTTCGTCTGGAGTGTAGGTCCGGTACGAATGTTCCTGACACTTGGAGTAGATTACTCTAGCAGAGTCTTGTTGGCCATGGCTTGACTACTGATGTTGATCTTCCACACAGTCTAGTTGATTATTGATTTGTAAGTGACTGAACCTGTGTTACCCTGTATATGATATAAACAAAGAAAAACAAGGGTAAGCCTGCCAAGACAGAGGTACAAGTTAATGAATGAGTAGTTGATTAATCTCCTTTGCCATGTTAGATTCCTAATAGGTTTTATTTACACTAGTTTGTTGAGTGACTCCCAGTTGGTTCCCGGTGGCTTTTGCTGCGATCCCCGGCAACGGCGCCAGAAATGCTTATTGACACTTCTTAATGCAATTGCTCATAATAAACTTTAATGAACTGATTCTAGCAAAAGCCCTCAGAAATGTATGGGACACCCCTAGCATCACTTAGTGTCAACTTGTCATCCCCAACATGATACTAGAAATGTAATTCATTTGTGACACTAGCTCAATAAGATATGAACAAATATTTATCCGCAAGCGCACAGATAAATATATCTATTGTAGCAGCATTTCACCCAGGTTGTCTAGGTATCGTTATTTATATTTTACCAAGGGAAATAGTGAAGTGGAAAACAATGGGCCACAGTGTGATCTAATGACAGTGGAGATAATTAATACTATTCATTCATTAACTACTCACATGTCTAAACATGGGTAAGATAAGATAAAGATAAATAGTGAATAATAATGATAATGAGAATTCTAGAGATAGAGTGAACTACATGAATCAAATAGAGCAGTCAGGAGATTAATTAAGAGATTCGAATCCTAAGTTACTTCGCATTTACTAAGCCTAGTGATTACTCTAGTTAATATACAATCATTTATAGCTAATTAATCTATCATCCATGATCAAGGGACATTACTAAATTAGAATCAAGAACAAAGTAATGAATTCTAACTTGCAACCGCGTCCTACTAAGATCTACACTCGGAGGGAGCACTACAAAGGACTCAACAGGACTGTCACTCCTGCGATCTACCTCTCGACCCGGAGCATAGGATGTATTCGCAGGTAAACTAGGCCTAAACACCGTGTCTACACCAGTTTGACCACTTAACTCTATCCGGAATAAAGCTAAGTACTTTACGAACATGATCATAAACTCTATCATAATTAGATCTATATTAAATATATAACTAGAATAAACTCTAGAACTAAATAAACTGAAATATATTAATGTAGCACAAAGTCGAATAAATATACAAATTACCGAGTCTTCGACAGCGATCCGGAGACTCAAACGAAGCTTCTAGCCGAAGATGCCGACGAAGTCGCCCGCCTCTACCTAAACCTAGTTAGACTAAACCCTAAATTTGAAGTAGAGCTCTAATTCTCTCTCTCTCTCTAGAAACCCTAGTTCTACTCTCGTTGGAAGATCTGAACTTCTCTTCTCTTCTCTGTTGTTCTCCTCCCTAGAGGGGGGGGGTCAGGGGTCTGGTTATATAGCCCTGGGTGTGGAACCGCGACCGTTGGATCAAACCGACTTCAGGTACGGTGGAGATGAGTCCTCAGGGTCGGTGGAGGAAGGTTCCAGAAGAGGAGGCGTGGGGGCTCCAGACCCAACCGACCGGTGGGCCCACCAGACCGGTCGGTCCCACCTGTCGGGGTCTCGGGGTGCCCCGCCTCGTGGAGTTCTCTAGCGTCCTCTGGAGTCTTCTAGAGAATTCCTGACTTGGCGGTGGAGTAATCTACGTCGGATTCCTTCCTGGGGAAGCAAGTTAGTCCCGTTTTCCTGTTTAATCCCTGGAAAATATAGAATCACCAAAACTCATGGAATTTGTCAGTTTAAACCTCCTATTTATAAGTTGGTAATTCTTTTTGGCATTTATTCAAGCATTGTTGACGGTGGATAATGATAGTTAATAATCGTCAACATTCATCAAATCAAGTCAAGCAACAACTTAGACAAGGATCATGCTTATGTTACCCATAAGTTTCAAGTTTCAGGATGAACAGTTTTGGCCAATAAACTTAAATTTCAGGGAATTCAAAATTATAAACTAAGCAAGGTTGAAACATGAAACAGAGCAGCTATTCATCATTTCAACAAGGACATAGCAAAAGCATGCTTAACATACAGATTTGAGTGGAATTATAGATATATTTTTAATTGCAAAATTAAAAATTCAAAATTAAATATGCAATGCAAGATAAAAAGGAAATATGCAATGCAGATACAAGATACAAGGTACTTGGGGGGCTCCTCCCCTAAGCATGTAGCTACGGACCTCGGGGATAGTATCCCAGCGACGCCCAATACGCCAGCTGTTGCTTATGTTGTTGTCGTAGCAGCGCATGAACCTAGAGTATTTCTTCGAGTGATTGTGTTTGTCTGGCGTCGAACTGGTCCTGTCTGGCGTCCCAGTGTTGGTTCCATTGGGCTTGCTCATTCAGGGAGCCCTGAATGTTGTCTGTTTGGATCTCCAGCCCTTCAATCCTTGTGTTCAGGCCTTCCAAAGTGATGGATTGCCTTGGTGGGAATGGAGGTGGTAGCCCCTTAGAATCTGATGACTCGACCCATGTTCCTTGGGCCCAAGCTGCTTGGCTCCCTTCAGGCCACTCTGTCTGGCTAGACTAAGACTGTCGGGATAGGTCGTCCCAGCCTAGCTGATATCTGGGTGCGAACCCAGGTACCTACCCGGCGGGATACCATCCCTGCATGGCCGACTATGGAGTGGGCATCAGTTGTGGTGCCTACGAGCTTGATCCGGTTTCCTGCCTTGTTCTGCTCCTGGTATTCCTGCGAGAAGATGTACTTTTCAGGCTTCTTGCGAAACAAGAGAAAGGGTGAATTCCCGGCATTTATATAAAGCGAGTTTCTGGTTAGGTAACGAATACTCGTTAATAAATCCAGGGATGAAATAGACAATCGTTCCATCTTCTTTGACCTTCAAATTATGTCCTTGTATCAGGTATTCTTCAATGATGATGGTGCACGGGATGGGGATGTATGAAACATCGTGTCCTTCCAACGCACCAACACTCTCGGCAATATGAGTTACAAGTGATGTGCAAGAAATAGAGGTGGATACCCAAAACATCTCTAACATATGTAAAAACATTTCATGGACAGGGGCAATTTTAATTTTGTGGACTATCACAAATAGTAATCTTAATTCATCATTTCTTACAAAGCGAATGTCCTGGCTAGGAAACAGAGTCATTGCTATCCAACGATGTATACACCTCAGAGTAGGATGATGTATTTGCATATTGCGAGGCTGGAACTTGCCAACTACCGTTTGACCAGAAATCTCGCCCCAAAACTTGTGGCGGTTAAAACTGTTGAGTGAGTGGCCAAGATCAGTAGAACACTTTTTATTAAAGACATGAGACATGAAATCCTTCCATGATACTAAATATTCAGTATTAAACATATAGAAGGTAAAGTCGTTCTCTACTTCTACCGCGGTGCATAAAAATTGGATGGTTAGGAAATGAGAACCTTCCTCATAGAGGGGGGTCAATCTTTTCCCAACCAACCGTTTTGAAAATAGCGCGAAATTCGGAATCCATACCTATCTTCTCGTGGAGGTCGGAGTCGAATTGTGGAGTGTGGAAGAAGGTACGATCCCGAAGGATCACGTATGCTTGAAACTCCCATTCTCCCTTGAGGAAGATGTTGGTGTCGTCTGCGCTTGCTGCACTGGCTTGGCTTGTGGTCGGCGGAGAATCTCCTTGCACCGGGCTCTCTTCTTGATCGGTGGAGTAGGGTGCGCTTCGGCTTTCGCGAGCGCTTCACCCTGCCGCCCTCTTCATCGCACCGGAGAGAGCTCTTCCAAAACCCTTCATGATTTTTGTGGAGTGGAGCTAGAGAGGGGTTTTGTGTAAGGTCTTGCCGCTAGTACCTTGGTCAAACTTTGTGGAAGTGGTGTGGAAGTGAAGTATGAAGCTAGGAGATGGAGAGTGAGTTAAAAATGTGAGGAGGTGAGGATGAGATGAGCTCAACCAGCACCCCTTCTATTTGTAGAGCCGGAAACCTGCTGAAGGGGGTCAAGGGCAACGACTAGTAGCAGTTGGAGGAAGGAGGGAGCCGTTGGCCACCCTGGGCCCGGCTCGACCTCCCCTTCAGCTGGCCTCCTTGGTTTCCCACTTTAGAAAAATTGTTTCCTCCCAGTTTTGTAAATTTCCACAAAATTTGATGCTTTTTGAATTTTGTAATTTTTTTTGGAAAAATAAGAAATGGTAATATAGAAATACTTTTATTCAGAAAGTGATTTTTAAATATTTTTCCATGCATTTTGAAAATTGATTCTAGAAACAAATAATTTTATCTTTTGAAATTTTTCTATGCATGGTTGAAATCAAATATGACTTTTGAAAATAATAAAATGAATTTTGAAAATGGATAACTACAATTTTACCTCTGGTTGAGGACATACCATTTATAGCCCGGTAGTAAGGCTATACCTCCTCTACTTTCCCGAAGTAGAACCATCCGACCCAGGAGTTGGAGGTGGTTGCTTGTTCTCCCACCACACTAACCGAGGTTTGGCCGATGGTGGCAGAGTAGGCATGATTGGCTTCAGGTTCTTCACTTTCTATGGCTTCCATGCAGGCTCATGGTGGAAGCAGCCATTATACCGGCATTTGATGATCTTTTCTGGAAGCTAAAAGTGAATCCGTCCTCCGGAGACGAATATCACGGCGTTAGCCGTGTTCAGGAATGGTCGTCCGAGGAGGAGCAGGACGTCGTCATGTTTTCCTGTGTCTAGGATGACGAGGTCGATGGGTATGTAGCAATCTTTGATGCAGATCAAGATGTCCTTAGCTACCCCCTCTCGCCTGCATATCGTGTTGTTGGCCATCTGGAGCATGATGTTGGTGGCCGTCAACGGACCACTAAGGATCTTCTCGTATACTGCCTTGGAGAGGATGTTGACGCTTTCTCCAAGGTTGCAGTACGCATTGCGAAACTTGTGTGCTCCAATGGCACACTCGATGGTTGGTTGGCCTGGATCCTCATTCTTTGCCATGAAGGGTGGATCAAGATAGTAGTGGTAGATGGGCTGCCTTGGGGGCTTACTGTACCTTGCAGTTATGAGCTTGACAGACTCGAGGGGGGTCTCAGGTTGCCCTGAGATCTTCCCTGAGTCGCTAACTGGGATAGCCACCGCAATCTGAGCTAGCTGTGTCTCTATCATCTTGTTGAAGCTCAGTTGGTTCTTCACTGCCGAGGTCAGTCCCTCAATCTTGGAGTTCATGCTCTCCAGGGTCTTGTCATTGTGGGCAAGCTTCTTGGAGATGCTCTCGTCGATCTTTGCTTGCCCTAGCACAAGATCCTTGAATGTAGGTGTGTTCGAGTTGTAGCCCTGGTTACCTCCTTGATATGGAGGCCGATGCTGATTGTTCCACGAGTTTCCGCCCTGCGGGCAAAACCCGTTGTTGATGTATGCAACATTTTTGCGGGTCTCGGGGCAATCATTTCCTGAGTTCCCGGTTTCTCCACACACTTCGCACGTCATGTGTGCGTCCATGGCTTGGACGGTGTTTCTATCTTCTCTATCCGCTGCCTTCTCGTCCAGCCTCTTGAGTAGAAGATCTATTTTTGTGGTAAGCATATCCGTCTCCTTCACGGTATGCATACCTTTTTGTGATTTAGCTTGGGGTCTTCCTCCCCCCCAAGCTTGGTTCACCATAACTTTGTCAATCAGGGCCTTAGCCCCATTGACAGTCAGGGACATGAATGCCCCTCCAGATCTGTTTCACATCAGAGGGCGTTAGGCTGAGTGACATCAAACGCTAGGTGAGTCAGCCACTTTTTGGGCAGGCATCCGACGCTGACATCAGTCACACATGTAGCACTGTTCATGTGTCTGATGCTCATGCAGAGAGATTCCAGAAAGGTCCTATTCACATCAGACGCGTCAGGTGTGTTGGCATCAGACGTGGCCAGAGTTCGATGCGCTTTGTTGCTCTGCTGTTTCGTCCATAGCTTTTGCGTTCGGCTTCTGTTTTGAGATCTGGCTCTTGAGTTGGATTTTCAGCTTCCGTGCTCCACATAAATCTTGCCACTGTTTTGAGAACTTGGGCAAGGGAGTTTTTGTGGTGTCCCACTATGTTCCTAGGGAACATCCACCAAATCACTTGGGTTGTGGACATCACGCGTGTTGGCTTTGCTTTTGAGGTTCAAGTTTGGGATAGTGGCTATCTATTTCTAAAAAGAAATTTGTGGCTCCCATTCACCCCCCTCTGGTCGCTATTTTCGGTTCTTTAATTGGTATCGAAGCAGGTTAAGGATCTTTCCACCTTAACCGGTTTCAAATCCGTGAAGGTGACATGGAGCGTGGTTCAGGCAAGGCACCGTTCTTTGATTGAACAAATTACCCCTATTGGAAGATTCAGATGTATGCTTATCTCAACAACATCGATTCTTCCATGTGGGAGATATGTGAGGATGTGAACTACGAGGTGCTTGCAGCTCATGTGGGTCAGATCTAGATTGACCAGCATAACGCGAATGCCAAGGTCCATAACACGCTTTTGGCCAACATTTCCCTTCCTAAGTTTGAGCGTGTTTCCAAGCTTGAGACTGCTTGAGAGATCTGGATGAAGCTTCAGATCTATCACAAGGGGGCCGTTCAGGTCAAGACTAGACTCTTCGAGACATACAAGTGGGAGTACGAGAACTTCATACAGTTGGAGGGAGAGATGGTTGACAACATGTTCGCTCGTTTCCAAACGATTGTGAACAGGATACGTGCCAAGCGGGCCAACCTACCTTATGACGATCATGAGAGGGCACTCAAGTTACTATATGCCCTTGATCGGAAGGTATGGGAGGTGAAGGTGTCGACTATCATTGAGTCGCCAGGCTATGACACCCTCACCGTGGACGAGCTATCCAGCAAGCTCAAGTCCACCGAGATCGACTTGTAGACCCAGGCCAAGCTGAAGGATGGATGCCATGGCTTTGGTCTCGGGAAAACACGGGTCAACTCTTTCCGCTAACATTTCACCGCCGTCTTTTGCTTTATCTTCTTTGCTTTCAGTGATGAAGGAGCAGGTGTAGGTCTTAGGAGATGACGAGCTCGCGCTCATCATCAACTGGTTTTCGCGGTTTCACAACAACCACTTAAACCGCTAGCATGGTGGCGCAAAGGATGGATGCTTTGAGTGTGACGACCCCGACCACTACGTTGCGAACTGCCCCAAGAAGGACAAGTTCTTCTTCGGCAGGAACAACCACTCTAGGCGCAAGGACAAGCGTGATTACACCACTGGCAAGAAGAAGGCCAAGGGAAAGTTCAACAAGGAGGCCCTCAAGGATAAGTACTACAAGAAGGCCAAGGTGCAAGAACACGCTTTTCTTGTGTCGATTGGTGACCTCGACGATGACTCCGACAATCACACTGCTCGCTCCAGCGACAACGAGTCTAAGAGGAAGACATAGGACCTCTTCAACGACCTATGCTTCTTCAACAACTCCACCTAGGCTTCTACACTATGGCATTGGACGAGGAGGTGAACACATGCGCGAAGGAGCTTCCCTGCGATGATGATACTACTTCTGAGGTATCGACCTCTTCTACCGTCGACTGTCTCTCTACTGAGCTTGTCACGACAAGTTACTTAGATGCGCAACTAGAGAACGTAAGGAGTATAAGGACAAGTAAGCTGTAGGCCTTAAGGACCTTGAGTTTGCTCGTTCTGAGGTGCTTGTCTGTAGCACCCTGGTTTTTATTAATTAAAAATTTAATAGAATTTAATTAGGAAATGACAAAATCTTAGATGGAGGAATTTTTTTTATTAATTGTTTGTTGCATTCATGTCATTGCATATTTTTATTGGGTGAGAAAGAACTTTTATTAAAATCAATTTAGGGCAAATCGACTTTTACTCTATTTATAAAAGAAATAAAAGTTTACAAAAATTAGTTTGATTTCCAAAAACTAGGAAAAATATTTTCAAAATCTTGCAAACTTTTTATGGTTTTCAAAAGAGTTTGCAAAGTTGAAAAAGAAAAAGAGAAAAAATGGCAAAAGGCCAAAACCTCACTCCTCCATTCCCCTTTTCCCCACTGGCCCACCCCCATTCCTTTTCCTCGGCCCAGCCAGCCGCTCCGGCTAGCCCACCCTGCTCCTCCCGTGCAAGCCGCCAGCCCAGCCGCCACTTCTCCCTCTCTCCACTCTCCCCGGCCCACTCTGCACTAAGCCACGTGACCCAGAACAAGCGCACTGCACTCGCCGACCTTTCTGTATGACGGACAGGCCCCATGTTCCATCCCCTCCCTCTCGACGCTAGGTGGACCTGCCGATCAGACTCACCTCTCTCCCCGGCCACCTTCTTCCTTCCGCTCGCAGCAAGCCAGCCAGCTCTACCTCCCGAGCATCCTTCTCCACCACTCGACCAAGTGCGCCCGTGTATGTCGGATCCCCCCGGTGGACAAAGCCTCAATCCATTTCCTCCCTCCGCACTGCGCGCTCCACTCCTCCCTCTTCATCTTACGTTAGACCGAGCCATCGCCATGAACCCTAAGAGCTCAAACTCGGCACCCCACTCCCATTGGTACCAAGCGGGAGGATCCCATTGGTACGACCAGCCCGCACAGCCTGCACCATACTCTCAGTACCCCTAGGGTATGCCTCCGGAGTCATCTCTCCACACGTCTTGGATTGGGAGCTCCACACACACACTCGGATGATCATTTCGATACACTGGCCGATGTGATGATAGCCTGATGAGCTCGATGGATTCTCACCTTTCCAGCCCCATCGTCACTCTACTGCCTACAACTTTGATTTTGAGCGAGAGTTTGGCCTCATCCATCACCAGATGTCTGGCATTCAGCTGGATACCACTCACCTTCGGCAGGAAGTCGGAACACTAAGGCAGGACTTTGGAGCACATACACAGGGATTTCAGGAGTTTTCACAGGAGACAGGAGGCCAGCTAGCGGCTCTTGCCGGATTAACCTATACCAGCACCAGGGGTGGGAGTACCAGCCACCCACACTACTACACAAATCTTTGTTGCAGCGGGCATTTTGGATTAATCGCAGCGGGCAAACGTGTCCGTCACGGTGACAACGTCACGGTAAATCGTGACTCCACTGCAGCGGGCGCCAGTGCCCGCTGCGGTAACTTTATGATGCCCGCCACGGTAAATCTATAGAAAAAACAAAAAAAACCCAAAGCCCACCGGCAAGCCAGTTTCTCGAGCCCACCGGCGAGCCCAATCCCAGCCCGAAACCCTAGCACCACCGAGATCTGAAACCCCAATGAGGTGCCGCGCCACCCCATGACGCTATACCACCGCCGTCGTCATGGATCTGCGAGTCCAAACGCTGGATCGACGAGCCCTGCCACCGGATCGAGTTCGTCGACAGGTCCCTCCACCGGACCGAGCCCACCGTCGCGCTCCTCCACCGTCACCGCTGTCGGGAGGAGGGAGCTGGGTCCGCTGGATCTGGACCTGCCTCTGCCTTGTCGGATCTGGACCGACCTCCACCGTGCGCGCCGGATCTAGCCATGGGAGGTAGGAGGGATGGGATGGAGAGATATGAAGAGGGAGTTGGAGAGAGGAAGAGGGAGATGATCGAAGTACACACCTAGATCCGGCCAGCCTTAGTCTCTGTCGCCCTGCTGCCGCCGCCACCAGGCCACCGACCTCCACCTTGGTCCGCCGGTGAGGAGAGGCCGTGCCACGCCACCTCGCCTACGCCCCCACGGACCCGTCGGTCGGCTGCTTGGACGGGGAGTGGAGGGCGCCCGACGTCCTCAGCACGAGAGAGAGAGAGAGAGAGAGAGAGAGAGAGAGAGAGAGAGAGAGAGATGGAGAGGGAGGACTGACTGCAGCTGCGGAATGTGTGAACAAAATTCTACTCCTTGTATTTGTACGAAGGACAGCTATTGGGCCTCGTCTGGGATCGTCTTAACCGTAGTGGACTGCGGTAAATCGATTTACCGCAGCGGGCATCTTGAGATGTCCGCTGCGGTAAATAGCTATTTTCCGCAGCGGACATGTTAAGAAGCCCATTGCGGTAAATCGATTTACCGCAGCGGGCATCTTAAGATGTCCGCTGCGGTAAATAGCTATTTTCCGCAGCGGACATCTTAAGATGCCCGCTGCGGTAAATCGATTTACCGCAGCGGGCAAAAGCTGGCCGCCACGGTAAATCAAAAGTGTCCGCTACGGTTAATCGTGGGATTTACCGCAACGGACAAAAAAAATGTCCGCCACAGAGACCAAAAGAGCAACGCTGCGGTAATTCATTTTTGTAGTAGTGCCAGTTGAGTTCACCAACATGTTCATAGCCAGCTCGGGGGAGAGCCCCCCCGTTCATTCATCACCAGTATGTTCATAGCCAGCTTGGGGGAGAGCCCCCCGTCTGTTCGTACTGAAGGGTTACGAGGATGCTACGCTAGCCGAAAAACAAAAATTTTCAACCCCATAAACCAGGAACTACTGCTAGTTATAGATCACGGGATTACCACTAGACGCGCAGGTGCAGTGGAAGACGTCTCGGTGTAGACGTGCGCGTCGCAGCGATGCCGTGTAGATGTTCACGTCCGACCTTCACATCTCCACGTGCGGTTCGTCCTTGTGCTCCAGATGCAGCACCTCCGAGGTATCCCACACGTACAGGGAAGAAGCGTCACGCCTCCAGACTGCTAGGTCTGCGAGGAGCAAAAGGCGCGGGCGTGGGTGGGCGACGGCTGTCAAAATTGACGTCGTCAAACCCTGGTCGCCCCACCCCTCTTTATATAGGCGTCCCTAATGAGCCCACCGACCTGGAGGCCCATTAGCAAACCCTAATCCTGGTCTGACTCGAGTCCAACTCGAATCAGGCTTCCAGCCCCTTAAGCATGCGACCCTATGGGTTCACGCACACATAGACACGACCCGAGTACTCCTACTTGCCCGATAGTTGACAGCGGCCTCTAGCAAGACGTGTCAACTCCTATGTATACGCAAAGATCATATCTGACGAACCACCACGATCACATATATGTAATTCCCTTGCCACACAATATTTGGTCCAACTCATAGGTTAACACTTAACCTAAGCACGACCATGCATTTTATGATCCAATCATTTGAGTGGTCCAGTGATATCTCTCTCTCACGGAGAGGGGCAAATCCCATCTTGATCGTCTATGTCTCACAGCATACTTCCTGACAAACCCGAAGACTATCTTTATAACTACCCTGTTATGAAGTAGCGTTTGATAGTCCCTAAGTAAGCCGATTCATATCTTGAGTACATACCACAATCTCAGGTCTAAGGACATAACGTACATGATGTGTAAAGAGATAAGAAGAACATCTCATGTTGGGTTAGTCCAGCCCCATGTCATACATGTGCCCACATTATTAGTTTGACATCTCCATGTCTATGACTTGTGAAACATAGTCATCAACTAATACATGTGCTGATCTAATATTCATGTGTGTCCTCACATGAACTCCGATCAGGGACAACTATTGAATAACCATACAAGTAAAAGAGTCTCACAGACAATTCACATAATTGTCAATCAATACAAGTTGTCTTTAATGGATATTCAATGAACATATAATAAATCATGGATACAATAGAAATATCATCATCTCTATGATTACCTCTAGGGCATATTTCCAACAGTCGCCCACTTGCACTAGAGTTAATCCTTCAGATATCTAATACCCATAGACCTCATGTGTGCCTGATGCTTAGGCTGTGGAAGAGCCTTTGTCAAAGGATCTGCTATATTCAAATCCGTATGTATTTTGCACATCTTAATCTCATCTCTTCCAATGAACTCTCGAATGAGGTGAAATTTCCGCAGTACATGTTTGTTCTTCTGGTGATTCCTTGGCTCCTTAGCCTGCGCAATCGCCCCATTGCTATCACAGTGTAAAGACAATGGGTTGGACGCATTTGGAAACACACCAAGATCAATGAGGAACCTCCTCATCCAAACACCTTCCTTTGCAGCTCCACTAGCTGCAATGTACTTGGCTTCTGCTGTAGAATCAGACACGGTCTCCTGCTTGGAAATTTTCCAACTGACTGCACCACCATTTATTGTGAACACAAAACCTGATTGAGATTGTGAATCATCTGTGTCGGTTTGAAAGCTAGCATCGGTGTAACCATTTACAACGAGCTCCTCCTCACCTCCATAGATTAGGAACACATCTTTAGTCCTTCTCAAGTACTTAAGGATGTTTTTAACAAGTGTCCAGTGACTCTCACCTAGATTAGCTTGATATCTGCTCGCAACACTTAGAGCATATGAGACATCCGGGCGTGTACATATCATGGCATACATGATGGAACCAATAGCCGAAGCATATGGAACCTTACTCATGCGCTCTCGCTCATCAGATGTCGAAGGACACTGTTTCTCGCTAAAGCGCATGCCATGTGACATAGGCAAGAACCCTTTCTTGGACTGTTCCATGTTGAACCGCTTCAACACCTTATCAATGTACGTTTCTTGGCTTAATCCTATTAGCCTCTTTGACCTATCTCTATAGATCTTAATGCCCAGAATATATGTTGCTTCTCCTAAATCCTTCATAGAAAAACTATTATTCAATGAAGTCTTTACGGTTTGCAACATCGGAATGTCATTCCCAATCAACAGTATGTCATCTACATACAAGATTAGAAACACAACAGCGCTCCCACTTTCCTTCTTGTAAACACAAGGTTCTTCTTCACTTTGACGGAAGCCAAACCCTTTGACCACCTCATCAAAGCGAATATTCCAACTCCGAGATGCTTGCTTTAATCCATAAATAGATTTCTTAAGCTTGCATATTTTTCCAGCATTGCTAGGATCAACAAAACCTTCGGGCTGTATCATATACACGTCCTCTTCCAAATTTCCATTTAGAAAGGTTGTTTTAACATCCATCTGCCATATCTCATAGTCATAATAGGCAGCAATTGCTAGAATGATCCGGATAGATTTAAGCATCGCTACCGGCGAGAAAGTCTCGTCGTAGTCAACTCCTTGAACTTGCCGAAAACCTTTTGCGACAAGTCGAGCTTTATAGACTTGGACGTTTCCATCCATATCCTTTTTCCTTTTATAGATCCATTTGCACTCTATGGGTCTTACCCCATCAGGCGGGTCAACCAAGTTCCAAACTTGATTGGCTCCCATGGAATCTATCTCGGATCTCATGGCACTATGCCATTTCTCGGAATCAGGGTCCATCATTGCCTCGGCATAAGTTGCAGGTTCGTCATCGTCTAATAATAACACATCCCCACGCAACTCAAGGATTCTTGCCGACCTTCGTGGTTGGGGCGGGGTGTCTATTGCCACAGGTATCTCAACTTGTTCTGCTACATTAGCATCACTCATGGAGTCAATCCCTGTTGGCTCATCCTAAACTTCTTCAAGATACACCTTCTGCCCTCTCTTGTCTCTTTTGAGAAACTCTTTCTCTAAGAAAACACCGTTTCGAGCAACAAACACTTTGCCCTCTGAGCGGTTGTAGAAGTAATACCCTAAAGTTTCCTTTGGGTATCCCACGAAAAAGCACTTGTCCGACTTGGGTGTTAGTTTATCTGATATAAGTCGTTTGACATAAACTTCACAACCCCAAATCTTTAGAAAAGACAAACTGGGACTCTTACCTGTCCACATCTCATATGGTGTATTAACTACGGACTTAGACAATACCCTATTTAATGTGAAAGCGGCTGTTTCTAGAGCGTTATTGATGCTCACTAATGCTCATAATTAACCATCAACTATTGCATGAAATGACACTAAATGAATTACAAAGCATAGTTGTAGGGTTTGAAACTAACAAGTTCCACGAGTGTTGGTGCTCTCACTTGTTTTGTAGGACATCAATATTTCACCATATAAAAGTACCTCAAGTGATGAATTGGAGTGCACCATTGCGAAGGGCTCGTCGAGACGATCGAAACAGACATATCATTTGCTATATTCGGAGTCCCGGATGAAAAGATATTAATTTCGCGACGAAATCTGCAAAAGAAGGATCTAGAAGACACCACGAGGCGGCCCACCACGTGGGCCCACTAGGCCAGACCAACCGGTCTATGGGGGAGACCGACCGGTCGACCACGGTGCCCGTTTCGGATCTGCCTTCTGGAACCTTCTTCCACCGCCTCCTAGGATGCATCTCCACCGTCCCCGAAGTCGGTTTGATCCAAGGGCTCACGTTCCACGCTCCGGGCTATAAAACCAGACCCAGACCCCCCTCTCCAGGCATCTCCATCTTCATTATTCATCTCCACATCAGAAACTAGGGTTTCAAGTAGAAGTAGAGGTCCCTCTAGATGAATCTCTTCTAGTTCATCTAGATCCAGTTCTAGTTCTCCTAGTTCTAGTTCTTGTTCTAGTTGTCTAGTTCATCTAGTTGTAATTAGAGGTCGGATTAGAGAGAGGAGAAGGAGAGAGCTGAGGAGGAGCCGGATCTGTCGGATCTTCCTCGACATTGTATTGGTGCAGCATCTAGTTCGTCTTCAAGTAATCTCCAGGTTCTTCATTGACTACTTCTAAGTATTCTATTTAATCTCAGTTCTTGCTTTATTTTATTTACTGGATCTCCGCTCGTATTGAGTGCTCTAGTTATCATATGTAATTAGAGTAGTAAGCGTTAGTGTAGACGTGGTGTCTAGACTAGGGTTTACCTGAGTTTGCGCCCAATCCTCCGGATAGTTGTGGTAGCTACAGGGGTGACAGCTTTGTAGATTGTTATAATCCACCATGTTAGGATTGGTGTTTCTGTAGAGCTTTTTGGAAGCCTTCTCTCGGTTACCCTTTTCCCAGTCTTTTTCGAGAATCGGAAAGGTACTGTTGCTCCAAAGTAAGTAAAGTATAGTGAGCCTTTAATTAAATAGACCCGCTTAGAAAACCCTATATCTCTCTCTACCCATATTACCATTCTTTTTCTTGGACGTTCTTAATTCTTCTAGTACACTTCACGTTCCCCGTGGAAATCGATACCCTGGAATACTCTCGGGTGAAAGCTACATCGGTATCCGTGCGCTTGCAGATTATTCTGTGTGCGTTTAAAATACCCAACAAGTTTTCTGGCGCCGTTGCCAGGGAACGGTAGCTGTTCTAGAATCGAACCAGGATCGTCTGTGTTTCTTTTCTTTTACCACCTTTTTCTTTTACCACCACCTTACTTCACCACCACACTTCTTACCACATGGATTTCACTCCTATCTTAAAATTCTTTGCTCCAAAGGGTGACTTGTTGGAGCCTCCACCATCATCACACCCCATTCATATAGATGGCTATGAGCTTCACCCTGCTCTTATAGCCATGGTTCGGGAAAAATCCTTCTCTGGATCAGAAGACGAAGGTCCATACACCCACCTTAGGGAATTTGAGCAACTGTGTTCTTGTCGGACTATTGCTGGCATGACACAAGAGACTATTAAATGGAAACTATTCCCGTTCTCCCTTTTGGGAAGAGCGAGAAAATGGTATGATCATTCCGTAAGGGGCCTAAATGGAAATTGGGATGAACTTTGGGACAACTTTTGTCTTGTTTTCTTCCCTCTTTTTTGAATCGCTGATCTTAGAATCGAAGTTCTTACATTCAAATAAAAAGAGAAGGAGACGCTAGGAGCAGCTTGGGCTAGGTTCAAACACCTTACCAATTCTAGCCCAAACCTTTCCTTGCCAGACCATGTGCTACACTTTCACTTTTATTGTGGTCTTAACAAGGAAGCTGCTCTACATCTCGATTTAGCTTCTGGAGGATCATTCTCACATAAACTTCTTAGTGAAGGAAGAGACATCCTAAATAAAATCCTTGAAAACACTCCTTCCACTGGCATTTTTGACGAATTCCCAGAAGAAGAAGTCGAGCCTAACCCCGACCAACACAAGGAGGAACACACAACCAAATTTGAAATTCCTTCAAATCCTTCTAATAATTTGGTTGTCACAGAACCTTCTCTAGAGAAAACACCCCACACTTTAGACATTTATGAACCCCATCTTTCGGTGTTCTTCTCTGAAATCAAGGAAGATGACATCAAAGAGCATGGAAGCTACTTCATAAACACCTCTTTTAATCCATGCTTAGATGAGACATCTCCTGATTCTATTGGTGTGTCTAACATTGCCACACTCGAGATTTTCAACCCCCTCACACATTCTGTTTACAAAAACTTCAAAAGGGTGGTTGTCGATGCATATGTTTATCACAAATTTTGTAGATCTCGTTGTGTTCTTAAATTGGTATTGGAGGGGAAACCACTTCACCAAATCTCATTTTGAAGGTTTCCCCAGGACAAGCTC
The DNA here is from genome assembly GCA_009763385.1 of Coix lacryma-jobi var. lacryma-jobi. Taxonomy (NCBI): domain Eukaryota; kingdom Viridiplantae; phylum Streptophyta; class Magnoliopsida; order Poales; family Poaceae; genus Coix; species Coix lacryma-jobi. Next base: position 141,035,789 of record CM019822.1, on the reverse strand, counting down.
AGTGTTCTAAAACAAGCATTTTTCAGATCAGTGTTTACCTCCCTGCTACACTGCCCTTGTGTTTTGAGCATAAAGATATAATTGTTAAAATATTCCTTCGGGTATTCTTGTCACTAACCTTTGCAGGTCTGTAGCGAAAAGTTCTAAGGAATGACAAACACAAGGTATGTCCAACCAATCATCATGCAACATTAAATTACAATCATCCAATCTTGATTTTTACAAAATCTAAGCTTAGAGAATACACTTTGTAGGAACATCTCTTACCATGTTGCTATGTTGGTTGCCCCTACCTTTAAGACATGCTCATATGCTATACACTAGTCATGCTCTTTCATCACCATTTGAGTAAATCTCTTTAATGCTTCAATGCTACCTTCATTTGCTATAGTATATGCTTTGGTTTTGAAGTATTCTCATACACCTTTTAAATTAGGCATGGTGCTTAGTTTAAACTGTTTTCATGAATTAAAGTAAGACATGGTGTCTGGTTTGATTCTTGAGCTAAAAGGTGTCCTGATTTTACCTCTAAAGGCTTTTAAATTAAGTATGGTGCTTAGGTTAAAATGCCTTCCTAGATCAAATTAGACATGGTGTCTAGGTTGATTTTTGAGCCAATAGTATACTATTGTGGATGCTAGATATTTTGTTGGACTAACCCCTGTAGGAAAACTTTCAATATCAATTTGGGAAAGTCCTGAGATGAACTCACACTGGAGATGAAGAGACACATGAACCTCAACAACTTGCACAAGGGAGACACAACTCACTGATCATGGAGAAATGAGGTCCATGGAACAAGACAAAAGATGAGTGCCACAAAACAATATCTACAATCAAAGCACTCACTCCATGGAAGTAGGTGAACAAGTCTGAGCTGGGTCACTAGAAGATAAAGACCATCGTGGGAGGAACAACACACCTTCACTGATAGGTTGACACTCAGAGAAGGAAGGTTGATCCCTCTAAAGATGATCCTACTATACCTTCCTCCTCTCAAGCTCCCATCACTCAGGTTCACTATGAGATAAGTAAGAGAAGACAAGCTATTTATGAAGAACAACCAGCCAGACAAGAGAAGCTTCCACAAGGTGGTTCGACACATCACTCTTCAATGATAAAGGTAACATCTCAAGGTATGTGACCATCACTTTAAAAGCTTCTCCTTAATTCTAGTATGTGCATAAATAAGAACCAAACATGTTTCAGTTGCACCTTATTTGATCCAACCTAATCAACTCAACATGTTTAGTTCTTTACTGTTTGTTCCTAGCTTTACTCTCTTGAATCTCACTATCTTAACCAAATGAGCTGAAATGTTATGCATCTAACCTTTGGAAGATGATATATCACAATCATGAAAAGATCGACACATTATACAAAGATTATCCTTCCTTGGGTTAAGCAATCCGATCTGTTAAATATTTTAAGATGCTACTTTCATTTTCTGATCCTATCACTCATGTTAAGATTAAATAGAACACATAAACAACAAGTTTATCTTGCTTGATGTGCCTAAGGTTAGAGAGGAATGAAATAAAACTTTTGGTTCTGTTGGTGTTTTTCCACCAACAGAGCCCATACACTTGATCTCTACCTTGTCTTTATGAGCAGGACATACTCCTAAGCAAAACATGGAGGAGTTTGTCAACTCCCAAATTCTACAGAGTGAAGGTCCTGAATCTACAAGAATACGCGCACTAAGCAAGATGCTGCCCGCTTCCACAACTAATGCTTCACTTCAAATTGCTGGGCAAACGAAGAACATGAGTGACACCATATCAAGAGGTGTAGTTATCAAGGTCTGCCTATCAAGATCAAATGATACACCTCAGGAATGAACATGGTGAGAAGTCCTGTTCAGAGGACTTAAAACATTGAACCCTCGCCGAAAGGTAAAATCGGTAGTTATCCATATTTATCTTTTCTGCATTAATTTCTCTTTTTGCATGTTTACTTTCTATCATTTGCATAATCATTTCTCCATAGCATATTTACTTTTCTACATTAGCATTATAAAAAAAAGAAAATAAAAATGTTACAGTGCATCATAAAACCTAAAAGCCCCATGTGAATAATTCTATGGTGTGTAAAAACCTGTAGGGATATTCACCGTGGTGGCATAAAAATAAAAATGCATTCATTTTGTTAGACTGTCATTGCATCATAAAAATACAAAAATATTGAGAAAGAGATCCTACTGAAACTCTGGACAATTAAGGCTTAAGTGGCCAACCACTAACGTTGAATCTATTCCACAAGTTTTGTTGTCTATTTGAGTTTCACAGGATCTAAAAGACCAAGAAAAGCTGACGAACAAGTGGATGTTCTATCCACTGTTAGAGCACTGCTTCCACAACCATTAACATCAATCAAAGCTCCGATAGAGGAAACACATTTCCACCGCCAGTCCGCTACATTGCAAGATCGAACGACTATGTCAACATTCAGCTTTGGGGGAAAGCACCCCCGTGTATGCAAGTAAGTATCTTTATCCTCTGAAGTTTTCTTTCTATACATAAATCTAAAAAAATATATATACAAAAAAAAATGTGGGCACATGAAGGCTCACCATTAAAAAGAAAGAAAAAAAATATGGGCACATGAAGGCTCAACGCTATTAAGAGAACCGGCTTGGGGGAAACGCACCCCCGTTATCTTCATAATCCAGGTATGTCTTATTCACTATCTTAGTTATTTATAATAAGTATGTGTTAGGTTAAATAAATAGTGTGTTAAGTTTGTTTTAAGAAGTTAATAATAAAATAAGAACTCTCTCTCTCTGATCTTTTACATGGAAATGATGAATAGTTGCTCTATCTAATTTCTTTCAAGTACCTAGCCTTCAAAGCATGAGTTCTCCTGATTAATAATGATGCTTAAAAATGAAATTAAATATATGGGTAGCAAATGCTTGATCCAGAGTCTAGGTAATTGATAGATATGACATGTGATGATCTGAGCTGCTATTATCTTGTTCTAAACAACACTAGAGTTCCGGAGATTTCTCAATATAAATATGACTAATAATGGCATTGAGTTAAATTAAGCTTTGTTGACCCTATGAGAAGTTATCATGTTATTGAATTGAGATCACTTACACATTCTATCCATCTTCCGCATAAATGCTCATGATTATCTATTGTTATCCTCTCAAAAGTTTGTTGGAAGCATGTGGCTATTGAAAAAAAAGAGAAAAAAAATCCGAGGAAATAAAAAGGGACAAGTGTCCGAAACCTCAAAAAGAAAGATCCCGAGGAAATAAAAAGGGACAAGTGTCCGGAACCTTGAAAAAAATAATAATGAAAAAAATGAATATCAGAAAAAATGGGCATGTGCCCGCTAGTAGAATTAGCCTGATAGCCATGTGTCTCTAATAAGCAGAAGAGAGTGATATATTCAAAAGAGCATCCGCCTCCATTTTCCATACACATGCACTTCTCGACTTAATAGTGTGGTTGACTTTCTCTTTGGATCCTTTGTTTAATTTGGCAACATATGTTTTTAAACTTTTGAAAATTCATAAAAACTCCGGAATAATGGTGAAGTGAAAGAACTAGAGACATGGTGCTTGATTTGATCGTTCTATCTTTCAATTACTCAAGATTCAAGGTAAAGTACTAAGCCCCATGATGAATAATATGATACTTTTTTCTATTCCATATGAGAACTTTTGTTTGAATGCATGTGTACTTGTTGGAAGTAAAGATATTGCAGTGACTCCTGATCCATTGTTGAGATTGGTTTTGCTCGGGACTAGCAAAGGTTAAGCTTGGGGGTACTTGTTGACGCTCACTAATGCTCATAATTAACCATCAACTATTGCATGAAATGACACTAAATGAATTACAAAGCATAGTTGTAGGGTTTGAAACTAACAAGTTCCATGAGTTTTGGTGCTCTCACTTGTTTTGTAGGACATCAATATTTCACCATATAAAAGTACCTAAAGTGATGAATTGGAGTGCACCATTGCGAAGGGCTCGTCGAGACGATCGAAACGGACATATCATTTGCTATATTCGGAGTCCCGGATGAAAAGATATTAATTTCGCGACGAAATCTGCAAAAGAAGGATCTAGAAGACACCAGAAGACACCACGAGGCGGCCCACCACGTGGGCCCACTGGGCCAGACCGACCGGTCTATGGGGGAGACCGACCGGTCGGCCACGGAGCCCGTTTCGCCTCCGCCTTCTGGAACCTTCTTCCACCGCCTCCTAGGATGCATCTCCACCATCCCCGAAGTCGGTTTGATCCAAGGGCTCACGTTCCACGCTCCGGGCTATAAAACCAGACCCAGACCCCCCTCTCCAGGCATCTCCATCTTCATTATTCATCTCCACATCAGAAACTAGGGTTTCAAGTAGAAGTAGAGGTCCCTCTAGATGAATCTCTTCTAGTTCATCTAGATCTAGTTCTAGTTCTTCTAGTTCTAGTTCTTGTTCTAGTTGTCTAGTTCATCTAGTTGTAATTAGAGGTCGGATTAGAGAGAGGAGAAGGAGAGAGCTGAGGAGGAGCCGGATCTGTCAGATCTTCCTCGACATTGTATTGGTGCAGCATCTAGTTCGTCTTCAAGTAATTTCCAGGTTCTTCATTTACTACTTCTAAGTATTCTATTCAATCTCAGTTCTTGCTTTATTTTATTTATTGGATCTCCGCTCGTATTGAGTGCTCTAGTTATCATATGTAATTAGAGTAGTAAGCGTTAGTGTAGACGTGGTGTCTAGACTAGGGTTTACCTGAGTTTGCGCCCAATCCTCCGGATAGTTGTGGTAGCTACAGGGGTGACAACTTTGTAGATTGTTATAATCCACCACGTTAGGATTGGTGTTTCCGTAGAGCTTTTTGGCAGCCTTCTCCCGGTTACCCTTTTCCCAGTCTTTTTCGAGAATCGGAAAGGTACTGTTGCTCCAAAGTAAGTAAAGTATAGTGAGCCTTTAATTAAATAGACCCGCTTAGAAAACCCTATATCTCTCTCTACCCATATTACCATTCTTTTTCTTGGACATTCTTAATTCTTCTAGTACACTTCATGTTCCCCGTGGAAATTGATACCCTGGAATACTCTCGGGTGAAAGCTACATCGGTATCCGTGCGCTTGCGGATTATTCTATGTGCGTTTAAAATACCCAACAAGCGTATCCCCAAAACGATAAAGGAAGGTCTGACTGGCTCATCATAGACCGAACCATGTCTAACAAAGTCCGATTACGTCGCTCAGACACGCCGTTTCGCTGAGGCGTTCCAGGTGGCGTAAGCTGTGGAACAATTCCACAACTCTTAAGATGATTGCTAAACTCGTGGCTCAAATATTCACCTCCACGATCAGATCACAAGGCCTTAATTTTCTTGCCACGTTGATTCTCTACCTCATTCTGAAATTCTTTGAACTTTTCAAATGTTTCATATTTATGCTTCATTAGATAGACATAGCCATATCTGCTAAAATCATCAGTGAAGGTTACGAAGTATTGGAATCCGCCTCTAGCTGTCGTACTCATTGGTCCGCATACATCAGTATGTACAAGTTCCAACAAGTCAGACGCCCTCTCAGGAAAACCTGTGAAAGGCGACTTGGTCATCTTGCCCAGCAAACAAGTCTCACATGTCTCGTATGATTCAAAATCAAACGAAGTTAGCAACCCATCAGCATGGAGCTTCTTCATGCGATTCTCACTTATATGACCCAAACGACAATGCCAAATATAGGTAGGGCTTAACTCATTAAGCCGAGGCCTTTTAGCAGTAATATTACAGATAGACATAGGTGCATCATCAAGATTTAAAATAAACAATCCATTCACAATGGATGCAAAAGCCACAAACATATCATTCTTAGAGATTACAGAACCATTGTCTTTACTCGCAAATGAATAGCCATCCTTCATCAAACATGAAGGTGACACAATGTTTCGACTTAAACTTGGAACAAAATAACAATTATTTAACTCCAAAATAAATCCTGATGGGCGGTGGAGTTGCATCGTCCCGACGTTCAACGCAACAACTCTTGCATTATTGCCCACGCGGAAATCAACCTCCCCTTTTCCAACTCTTCTACCTCTTATCATTCCCTGCATCGTATTGCAAATATGAGCAACCGAGCCGGTATCAAATACCCAAGAATTAATATAAGAGTTAGCGAGGAAAATATCTGTAATATAAACAACAAGTGTATGAGCAGCGGGAGTACCTTTACCACCGCCATCCTTCATCAAGGATGCTAAGTACACCTTGCAGTTTCTTTTCCAGTGTCCTTTCCCCTTACAGTGGAAGCACTCAGAATCAGCAGTTGGTCCAGCAGCAGGCGCAGGAGGGTTTGGCTTAGAGATCACATCTTTGGCCTTGCCCTTGCCCTTCCTATTCTTCCAAAAGTTGCCTTTCCTTTTAAAGTTAGGTTTGTTTTGGATCGCCATCACATGGCTGCTGCCAGCACCTTTCTTGATGTCTGCCTCTGCTGTCTTAAGCATGCCACATAGCTCATTCAAGCCCCTCTCCGCACCATGCATATGGTAGTTCGAGATGAAGTTCCCATAGCTAGGTGGGAGAGAAGATAGAATGAAATCAATAGCCAGTTCTGGACCAATTGGGAAGCCTAGCTTCTTCAACCTCTGAGTGTAACCAACCATCTTGATCACATGTGGTCCAACTGCTGCACCCTCTGCTAACTTAGTCTCAGCAAGAGACTTAGAAACATTGAACCTTTCGGTTCTAGCCTGAGTCTGGAACATCTCATCTAGCGCTACGATCATATCGTAGGCTGTATGGTTATTATCAAACTGCATCTGCAGATCTGGTTCCATGCTAGCAAGCATCAGGCATCCCACTTCAAGATCAGTATCACATGCTTTCTTGTAAGCGGTTTTCTCAGTAGCAGGTGCATTATCAGCAGGTTCCTCTAGTAGTGGGGTGTCTAGAATATCTTCCTTTTTCTCAGCCCTGAGAACAATTCTCAGGTTGCAGATCCAATCCGCATAGTTTGTTCCATTCAATTTATCTTTCTCAAGGATTGAACGTAAAGTAAATGGTGGATTGCTAGGTGCCATTGATCTACAACAAAAGTAAATGCAAAATACTAAGACAATGTATCCAAGATAGAGTAAATGATATTAAATCATTAATAAAATCTACTCCCACTGAGATCAATATCCCTCTATTGAATCTCAATGATTCAAGACCCAAACTAACAAGTCTACTAGTGAGCTTTAGCATCACCGCTAGTGGACATGGTAGATCGGTAAGCAACTCTTTGCTAATCATATCACATATGACTCTTGTTGTTGGCCAACATCTCTATGTGTGCTCAACTCCTTATGCTTCAAGGTCCCTAACCGTTAGGATGACCTTGTTTAAGCAACCAACCCTTCTGCAGTAAGTATTCGATACGAACCTGCCTAGTCAAGGAAAATCAGTGATACCCTAATTTCATAGGCGCACCACCGATTGTACAAGATATATGACAGTGCAAGGTTTGGGGAAGCATATGACTTGAACATTACTGAGGGATCGTTCTACACTTTCACTAACGCATGTAGACAATAAACATGAATCATACGTGAAAGTAGAACATAATAAGAGAATAGCATCAACACAGATATGACTTGGTATAGCCCAGTGTCCCTTTGGAGATCTCCATCTCCACCAATCTGTTCACCATGATGATCTCCATCAACATGGTACATGCACGCCATCCTCCAGTGATGAATCCACCAAGACTAGCTACAACTAGCGTAATTAAAACAATTACATAGTCGCGAGTAGGATCATCACAATTTGGCACGCAGGCCATTACATCAAATTGATGACAATATCTATGTGGCTCCTGCCATATTGTCATATTACATGACGTGCAAGCCATGAATAAATACATACATGCATCACATACACATAAGGGCTATACCAGTCATCAATCCCTGCAAAACAGAGTTAAACGTTCCCGACGTCTAACCTTGAATTGCAGAAAACATAATTTTCCTAGCTTTTTTTTGCAAATCTAAATTCGACAAAACCAGCTAGAGCAGGTGAAAAACGGATGTAAAATTTTCTGTAGATCGATTTTCGTTTAAAGATCATCTCAATCCGAGGTCGTATGCAAAAGTTACAGCCGTTTTACCGAACAACGCTCTTTTGCAGATGTCGCGGTACATCTCATGCACCCGGCTCTTGACCTAGATTCGATTCGATCAGTCTAATTGATCTCCATCTTGCCATGATTGGATTTACACGTATCACTTAACTCCGATGGCGGAATTTCGACCGGTAGGAGTAGATCGTTACATGACCATTACGGCAAGATCACGAATCAAGATCAGAAACAGATCTACAACCGTGCATATCTCTATATGCACACAACCGAATCCATAACGAGGCAGTAATGGCTTTGATACCACTGAAGGGTTACGAGGATGCTACGCTAGCCGAAAAAGAAAATTTTTCAACCCCATAAACCAGGAACTACTGCTAGTTATAGATCACGGGATTACCACTAGACGCGCAGGTGCAGCGGAAGACGTCTCGGTGTAGACGTGCGCGTCGCAGCGATGCCGTGTAGATGTTCACGTCCGACCTTCACGTCTCCACGTGCGGTTCGTCCTTGTGCTTCAGATGCAGCACCTCCGAGGTATCCCACACGTACAGGGAGGAAGCGTCACACCTCCAGACTGCTAGGTCTGCGAGGAGCAAAAGGCGCGAGCGTGGGTGGGCGACGGCTGTCAAAATTGACGTCGTCAAACCCTGGTCGCCCCACCCCTCTTTATATAGGCGTCCCTAATGAGCCCACCGACCTGGAGGCCCATTAGCAAACCCTAATCCTGGTCTGACTCGAGTCCAACTCGAATCAGGCTTCCAGCCCCTTAAGCGTGCGACCCTATGGGTTCACGCACACATAGACACGGCCCGAGTACTCCTACTCGCCCGATAGTTGACAGCGGCCTCTAGCAAGACGTGTCAACTCCTATGTATACGCAAAGATCATATCTGACGAACCACCACGATCACATATATGTAATTCCCTTGCCACACAATATTTGGTCCAACTCATAGGTTAACACTTAACCTAAGCACGGCCATGCATTTTATGATCCAATCATTTGAGTGGTCCAGTGATATCTCTCTCTCACGGAGAGGGGCAAATCCCATCTTGATCGTCTATGTCTCACAACATACTTCCTGACAAACCCGAAGACTATGTTTATAACTACCCTGTTACGAAGTAGCATTTGATAGTCCCTAAGTAAGCCGATTCATATCTTGAGTACATACCACAATCTTAGGTCTAAGGACATAACGTACATGATGTGTAAAGAGATAAGAGGAACATCTCATGTTGGGTCAGTCCAGCCCCAAGTCATACATGTGCCCACATTATTAGTTTGACATCTCCATGTCTATGACTTATGAAACATAGTCATCAACTAATACATGTGCTGATCTAATATTCATGTGTGTCCTCACATGAACTCCGATCAGGGACAACTATTGAATAACCATACAAGTAAAAGAGTCTCACAGACAATTCACATAATTGTCAATCAATACAAGTTGTCTTTAATGGATATTCAATGAACATATAATAAATCATGGATACAATAGAAATATATCATCTCTATGATTACCTCTAGGGCATATTTCCAACAGTCTCTGGTCTGGTTTGCTCTCTTGTATCTCAGGTACATTTATCATTATTTCAGTATTACTTTCAGTATTACTTTATCAAGTACCTTGAGTGTGACCTAGTTATCCCTACAGTTCAATTCACTTAGCCATAGTAGTTAATCTCTAGTGTGCTTAGTGATTGATCTTTGCCAATAGGTTGCTTAGTTAGTCTAGCGTTTATCTTATTAAGTCAAGTATTTGCTCTGACATCCGCAAGGGTGTCTCTATTCAAAGCTAGGGTAGAGATACTTAGAATATAATTAAGCGTGGTGCTTAGTTATAGACTTACCTTCAGATACGGCTGGACCCCCGGATAGCTGTGGTAGCAAGCAGGTGGTGACAGCCCTGTGCGCCTTGAATTCCACCAATTAGTTGGCCCAGTTTAACAGTAAGGCTCGTTGTGCTAGCGTTCAACCTAAGTCAGTGGTAAAGGCTAGTACGCCTCCATACTTGATAAGATAGGAATAAAACTATACTTAACTTAGTTGCTTTATTGACATTTGCCTGCCTTGCTTCATAGTTGTCTTGCTTCGTAGCTACCCTGCTTTGTAGTTATCTAGGAGTAGTTATTAGTTATTAGTTAGTTATCTTACTTATCTTTAGTTCCCCTTATCTACCTATCCATCCACCACCTTACCATCCATTTCATCCTTACCTATCCATCCATATATTCTTTCTAGCCTTTCATCCCCTCTTTCCCTTTTCTTATTCTTTGACTCTCATCCCCTCCTTGACTCGACTCATACACCACCCTAGCCTTCCCTTGGGACCAAATAAATCGACTCCTGGTACTCCTAGGTGAAGTGCTACTACGATAGTTCTGTGCGCTTGCAGAATCTCCTCCTGGTAGATTGCATTCTCGCTAGCCAGCTCCTACTAGTGTCGGGATTGACAACCCCATTTGAAATTAGTAGATAGCTTCTTTAGCTTCCTTCCTTTAGGTATAGTGGACCGGACTTGCTACATGCACTTCTAACACCGTTGCCGGGAATAGATTCCATAGTCTACTCCTAGTAACGACGTTAGCTAGTGTCAACAAGCATTTCTGGGCCGTTGCCAGGGATAGTTGCCTAGCTCTATCTCTAGTGAAGCTAAGAACTACCAACAAGCATTTCTGGCGCCGTTGCCGGGGAAGGAAATCGGTGTATCGGTTGAGTCCGCGTTGAATTTATCTTCGCTTAAGCTCCCGCTTAGCGAATCCCATCTTACCCCATTCTTTCTTTCCTTAGTCCTTCTTATCTTTTTCCTTCATCTTCTTCAACTTCTTTCTTTCCTATCTCATTCTATCTTCATGATGGCCAACAAGACCATTCGTGAATTTTCTGCTCCTTCTGCCGCCAATGTAGCGACAGGACCAGACGTGATCGATGCCAACCTCAATTTTGAGTTAAAACTGGCTCTGATCACGATGGTCCAAGCTAGCCCGTTCTGTGGCAAAGCTCATGAGGATGCCAATGCTCACCTCCAACAGTTTTTGGAGATTTGTGGCACCTTCACCATTAAGGGGATAACCCAAGAAGCCATCAGTCTTCGTCTCTTTCCTTTTTCTCTCCTAGGAAAAGCGAAGCAATGGCTCTATACCAATCGCAACGCTGTAGACACATGGGACAAGTGTTCCAATGCTTTTCTCGCCAAATTCTTTCCGATGGGCAAGACGAACGCTCTTCACAACAAATCTCTAGCTTTACGCAACAAGCCGAGGAATCTATTCCTAAGGCTTGGGAGAGAATGCAACAGTACGTCGCTGCTTGTCCGCAACATGGTATGGAGGACTGGCTATTGATCCAGAACTTCTACCATGGCCTAACCCCACTCTCTAGAAGCCATTTGGATGCCGCCGTTGGCGGTGCATTCTTTTCTCTGAATGTTGCAGATGCTAAGGCTCTCATAGAGAAGATAGTGTCGAACCAAGGATGGAATGACGAGAGACTGCAGCCCCGTAAGCGAGGTATGCATTCCCTTAAGGAGGCCGACATGATCGTGGCCAAGATGGACCTGCTGGCAAAGAAGCTGGACAGCTGTGAGAAGATGAACCAACAAGAGAGTGTCCAATCTCTGGAATCCTACATGACTTGTGAAGTCTGTGGAGAAACTGGACATTCTGGGAACCACTGCTCCGAGTTACATGAAGATTTGAACATCATCAACAACAACAACGGTTTCCGCCAACAAAATCAAGGATGGAATCAGCACTCAAATTCTCAAGGTAATAATTCATTCCCTCGCTCTAATTTTCATAATTCGGATGATTTCTCATTCTTAAAGAATCTAGTCTACTCTCAAGGTAGAACTGCTGAATTTTTGAATAACAAATTAATGTCGAATGATAAAACCCTTGAGAATATAAATGCTAAATTGGAAGATTTCTCATCTGCTCTGAAAAATCAATGAAGTTTTAATAAGATGTTAGAAACCCAATTAGCTCAACTTGCTGCTATCATACCATCTTTTGAACCTGGCAAAATTCCTGTTAAACCTAACATGGAAACTGCAAATATGGTTGAAATAAAATATTTTAACTATTATGAAGATCAAACCATGACTGTTAAAAAGGGTGATCCTGGTAGTCCCATAATTAGATGCTCAATCTTTGGTGAAGTCTTTAAAAATGCCATGTGTGATTTAGGATCGAGTGTGAGCATTCTATCTAAAGATTTCTATGAAAACTTATTCTTTCCACCCATGTCATCCACATCTGCCTATGTTGTGCTAGCTGATCAATCCACTTGCTATGTAGAAGGAATAGTTAATGATTTACCTCTTCATATAGAGGTTCATATGTTGCTACTGATTTCATAATACTAGATATGGGAAATAGGAAAGATGTGCCTCTAATCTTAGGTAGACCCTTCTTGAACACTGTTGATGCTTGCATATATGTGGGGAGTGGTAAAATGCAAATGACATTAGGAGGAGGAAGAAATATTCTCCTTTTCCTGGTCCGCATATGCCGCTAGCATGCAGGATGCAAAGCCCGTTCGTACCAATAAGGAGGCGCCGAAGAACAAGGTGGAAAGAAAAGAACCACTCCTCCTGAGTTGTGTAATTCACATAACAAAGGAGAGGTGCCAAAAGAAGAAGAACCTGATGAAGTACTTAAAGAAGAAGCACCCAAGGAAGAAGATCTATCCAATAAGGATGAATTCCATGGATCTAAGGTATGGATTTACTTTTTTTTTTAATTTTTCCTTTCAAATTTCCCTTTTCAAATAAATAAGATATGCCATGCATGTATCTAAAAAAATAGTTATCATTAGTTATATGCATAAGTATATGTTAACTTAGCTAGAATGATAAAATATCATAGGATAGTTTCCCTTTTCACAACATTAGATAGTTTCCTTTTTAATAAAATGAGAACAAGCTCCGACCGAGAAAGATGAAGACCCTTCACCAAGAAAGAAGCCAGCTTGGGGGAGATCCTCGCGCCAATAAGGTATGTTCCAACCTCACTCTTTATGTTCGGTTCTTAAATTCTATATCCTTTGAATGCTATATGCTTGCCTAAGTATCCATTTTATGAATAAAATTGATAAAATCTGCTTAAACATGTTGAAACCTGAATAAGATTTGAAATATGTCATGCAAATGCTATTGCTATGGTTTGAATGACTGGTCTTATCTAAGTTGTAGCTTTTGTGGGTTGCATATGCTTAATTGAAATCATGCTTAGTAATAAAGTTAGTAAGAAATGGAGTAATTCTTTAAACTTGCTAAGGAGAAATTAGGACCTAATCTGGAGGATTTCTTTAAATCTTGAAAACCTTGCTAAAAGTTCCTCCTGGATTTTATCACATCCCACCATTAGCCAAATATTTGTTAGTCAAAACCACAAAGAGCCTTGTCTGTGTTGAGCTTTGTTAGACCTCATAGATCTTAGTAGAGAAGCTTATCATATCTTTTGATCAAGATTCACACACCCACCATAAATTGCCTAGTCTCCACTTTGGAAGTTTGCAACCACCAAATAAATTGCTCATTCTCTACACTGGAGATATGCAATACCTTGTCAAACGTCCCATTGCTAGCCTTATGCTATTCCTACACTGGGAATAAGCATTTCTCTCTCTTCCCCCTTTTCATTTCTAAAACCCTTTCCTATAGACAATCTGGGGAAATCTAGAGCTAAAAAAAAGAGAGATATCAAAAAAAAAGTGAGCAAAGTAGCTCAAGAAAGGACTATGTTCTAAGAAAATGTGGAGCAAAGTAGCTCAAGAAAGAACTATGTCCTAAGAAAATGTGAGGACACATTTTTGTCTACTCACTATGTATTGAAAAAGAGAGAGAGAGAGAGAGAGTTATCATTAGCTCTAGACCCCAGAAATTAACTAGGAAGGATTATGAAATATCTCTCTATACACTTCCACATAACCACACATGCACATCTTGATCAATTTTTATGATTTGCTGCTCCTTATGATCTGAGTGTCTAGCTTAGCAATAAACATTAGGCAATCTGCTCATGATTCTTAGCCTATCTATAACTCCACATATCATTCTTTAGAAGTAGGAGAGCTACATTTTGGCCTAAGTGAGGATTTAAACACCATTGAGTGACTGAGTGAATCTTGGAGGACTTAAGCAAGTTTTTATCTTTTGAAAACCCTAAAAAAACCTCCAGACAGAATCCTAGTCAAACCTAAGCAAGATAAAAGTTTCCTATCTACTACTTTATTTCACTCTTGCATGTCTGAAGTGAAAAGCTATAAGCCCCACATTGCTATGATTAATGATATATACTAAGTTATTTCTCACTATACAATATGCACTTGCATACATCTTAAGTTGCTATCTATTTCATGCTTAATGCTTGAACCGCATTGTTGCTCGAGGACGAGCAACAGGTTAGCTTGGGGGAGCTTGTTGATGGTCCTTAAACACCTATTTTACCATCAACATTTTACCCTAACATTGACCAAAAGGCATGAAATGTAGTCAAATAGGTTTCAAACTAACCGAATTCCACATGTCCATAGATTTTGATTTGAATGCACTATTTGAACCAAATTTGGATATTTGAACCACCAAAGGCCAAGCCCACTCAGCAGCGCCCAATTGGGCCTCAGGGGGGTGGCGCCCGCCACTTGGGTTGGCCCAAGTCCACTCCCTGCCACGTCACCGATCCGTGTGACCTCCCAAGGCCAAATCTTGGCCCTTGGTCACTAGGTCAGTGGCATCGGACGACTCAGGAGGGGAATGGCGTGGATCATGACCAATGACAGTTATCTGGACATGCAACCGACCTTGCAACCGCCTCTCTGGAGCTCCTGGATGCCGTTGAAGCAATGACGGTGCATCCAACGGTGATGGGGGTGGCGGCCCCACCTAGGGCTGGCGCGCGCCACTAGGGTTTGCCCTAGGTAGGTTGGCTGCCCCCTATAAGTACCCCCCCTCACTCCACAAGGCTATAAATACCCCCCTTGAGGTATCACTTCAACACAACCACCACAGACACCAACACAAGCAAGCAAGAGAAGCAAAGCAAGTAGAAGCAAGCAAGTGAGAGCTTAGAGAGCTTAGGCAAGTAGGAAAGCTAGTAGAGAGAGTATAGCTCTAGTGCCCACGCTACAGCGCGGCTATTAGTTTAGCACAGCTCAGCCCTGACTAGTGGCATAGTAGCGTAGAGCTTGCTAAGAGAGAAGCGGGTGCGAGTGACTGGCATCGGAGGTCGGTTGATTTCCCGGCGTCTCTGGTCTGGTTTGTTCTCTTGTATCTCAGGTACATTTATCATTATTTCAGTATTACTTTCAGCATTACTTTCAGTATTACTTTATCAAGTACCTTGAGTGTGACCTAGTTATCCCTACAGTTCAATTCACTTAGCCATAGTAGTTAATCTCTAGTGTGCTTAGTGATTGATCTTTGCCAATAGGTTGCTTAGTTAGTCTAGTGTTTATCTTATTAAGTCAAGTATTTGCTCTGACGTCCGCAAGGGTGTCTCTATTCAAAGCTAGGGTAGAGATAGTTAGAATATAATTAAGCGTGGTGCTTAGTTATAGACTTACCTTCAGATACGGCTAGACCCCCGGATAGCTGTGGTAGCAAGCAGGTGGTGACAGCCCTGTGCGCCTTGAATTCCACCACGTAGTTGGCCCAGTTTAACAGTAAGGCTCGTTGTGCTTGCGTTCAACCTAAGTCAGTGGTAAAGGCTAGTATGCCTTGAGACATGATAAGATAGGAATAAAACTATACTTAACTTAGTTGCTTTATTGACATTTGCCTGCCTTGCTTCATAGTTGTCTTGCTTTGTAGCTACCCTGCTTCATAGTTATCTAGGAGTAGTTATTAGTTATTAGTTAGTTATCTTACTTATCTTTAGTTCCCCTTATCTACCTATCCATCCACCACCTTACCATCCATTTCATCCTTACCTATCCATCCATATATTCTTTCTAGCCTTTCATCCCCTCTTTCCCTTTTCTTATTCTTCGACTGCCATCCCCTCCTTGACTCGACTCATACACCACCCTAGCCTTCCCTTGGGATCAAATAAATCGACACCTGGTACTCCCAGGTGAAGTGCTACTACGATAGTTCTGTGCGCTTGCAGAATCTCCTCCTGGTAGATTGCATTCTCGCTAGCCAGCTCCTACTAGTGTCGGGATTGACAACCCCATTTGACATTAGTAGATAGCTTCTTTAGCTTCATTCCTTTAGGTATAGTGACCGGACTTGCTACAAGCACTTCTGACACCGTTGCCGGGAATAGATTCCATAGTCTACTCCTAGTAACGACGTTAGCTAGTGTCAACAAGCATTTCGAGGCCGTTACTAGGGATTGTTGCCTAGCTCTATCTCTAGTGAAGCTAAGAACTACCAACAGCCTTTGACTTTCTTCATGTTGAGGAACTGGAATGCTTTAGGTGAGCATGCTGTCAGGTAACTCACGGTAGCTTCTTCTTCAGCGCGAGCCCAACTTTGATCGGCAAATCTTCTCCCTTGCCGATTTTTGGAATTACCTATTTTTAAGCGCCGATCGTCCTCAGGGATTCGCATCCCAAGCCTTTCATGGACCGAACGGCGGTTGACTCGAGACTGCCTATACTCAGAATATTGATCACTACATTCAGGGCAGTTGTTCTTAGCAGGCAGCTTCAAGCCTTCATTCCAACAATATTTGAAAAACGAGCACCCCCAATGAGATTGCTCTTGCTCTCTCATATATTCTCGTTCTTCCCGGTACATCTCCTCTTCGTACCTCCGTTTCTTCTCTATGAACTTTTGTTCTTCATAAAACTTTTGCTTCTGGTACCGTTCTTGCCCCCGACGCCACTTGTTCAACAAAATGTGTGTCGTGACCCTGGACCTGGAAGTTTCACCCTTTCAGTTCGGCTATTCTGGAAATGAATTTGCTGCCGATGTTCTTCATTTGTGATCTGCCGATCGGGGTCAACAACACCGGTCTCTCTCGCTCTATCAGAGGTTAACACCTTCATCTTGCTTTTACCCCTGGGGTCATCTGCATTGACCATGTTAACAGAGAAAGATACGGTATTCTGTCCAAAAGGGCTACCATCAATTTTCATCTTTCCGTCAAACTTCAAATGCCGTTCCTGGATAGCCTTCTGGATCCGTACTCTGAACACTCGGCAATCATTTATAGAGTGAGATTTGGTGTTATGGAAACCACAATACTTCCTGTCTTTAACTCCTTCAGGGTGCAGCATGGGATGGCCTTCCGGCAACTTGATGTGTCCTTCCCTCAGTAGAAATTCAAATATCTTATCTGATTTGGAAACATCCAAATCATAGGTACCTTTTTGCTGCCTCAACCATCGTTGATTGACTTGAGTCGACTCTTTTGTCCAGACTAACTCAGCTGCAGCTACCTCATCTTCGTCATCATATTCTGCTGCTTCTTCTAAGAAAGCCTGATACATTTTGCTAGCCACATCACCTTTCTGGAATTGGTTATTTCTCCTAAGCCCCTGAGCCTGACTATTCATCATTGCCAATCGTTGTGATAACTGCCCAAGATCATCAAACTCCATGCCGAACAGCTTTTCCCTGATATTCGGCAACATACTAGCTATAGCTATTCCTAGTAATTGATCATCTGGCAAATTCAGGGAATAGCAGAGATTTTTAGTCTCCCTGAATCTGCGTAAATATTCTTGGGGAGTCTCATTAGCTCTCATCCTCAGACTCATGAGATCGACCAACTTCTTCTCATGGGTACCGGTAAAGAAATACGCGTGAAACTTCTGTTCTAGCTCTGCCTATGTATTAATAGAGTTTGCTGGCAGAGATGTGAACCATGAGAAAGCTAGTCCCGTTAGTGACAGTGGGAAATACTGAATTCTCCAAGCCTCATCTGCAGATGCTTCTCCGAGCTGCATCAAGTAACAGCTCATGTGTTCAATAGTACTGGTGTCATCTTGGCCTGAGAACTTAGTAAGATCAGTAGGAGGTTTCACCCTTGGAGGAAGTGCCACTTGGTTGTACCACTCTGGGTAAGGAGACTTGTAAGCATAAGACTGATTCTTTGGCTTTAGGCCGAATTGATTCTGCATCAAGTCGGCCATCGTATGCATGATGAGGTCGACGCCTGAGTCTGGAGCTGCCTGTGCCTGACCCCCAAGAAATGCCCCTGCTGAATTCTTATAGCCTAGATTCGGGAAAGCATCAATCACACTGTAATCCACGAACTCCTGATACCCATCTCCATACATGTTCTTCTGCAACCTATTTGTTGCTGGAGATACTCTGAAAGCAGATGGAGGGACGTTTCCCATTGTGACGAATGCAAGCTGGCCCTGAGTTGTGGGAGGTTGCTGCTCTTGATGAAGGACCATTCCACCTTTGCTCAAACCAACTCCGCTGTCTTCAGCAGTTTTCCTCTGATGTTGGGGAACGGGGAATAAAAGTGGCCCCTGCATCAGACCAGTGGCTTCCTTAAAACACTTATCTATCACCGGGCCGAAAATACCAACCATGACTGCACGAAAAGTATTTAAGAAAGCTGACTGATGATTGGTCATGGCCTCCGACACAACCTTGTACATAAGTTCAGACATTTTTCGAATATCTTCCTCATCAGTGCTATCAGATTGATGGGGAAGGAGAGCCCTCGGGAGTGACTGCTTCTGGAAGACCTTGTTGCTCTTGTTCTTGGAGAAGGACATCAAGCATTTGCGTTGAAACTCATCGCATGCTTGTTGTACCAAATCTCTTAATTCTGGTGGCAGTTCATCCATGGTCACGTCCAGAACTTGAGTGTTGTCGAACTCAACCATCTTGGAATGTGGTGTCCCACCGGGCGTGCCAAAAATGTGTTGGCACAAAATGCGTCGCACCGTGCCTCACACACAGCAAGCCGAAAAGCGTGGCTTCAATCGGGTGCCCGGACGGTTTGAAATCCGGAGACGTGCTAGTCGATTTGACCTGAAAGCCAACAAGGGATAAAAATGTGAGAATAAAACTGGAACATGCCGGGTGAGACCAGACAGTTCTATATTTACGGCTCTGAAGACACTCATAACGACATATAGCTATAGAAGCTATCTGTCAACAAGTTTTAAAGATCATTCGGCTAACTACAAACACAAGCACATGTAAACAATTGGTTGCCGAATGCACATTCATAAAAAGACATGCTTGAACAAGAGATAGATTATAAAATAACGTATAACCAAGCTCGGCAAAACAGCCGAGTTGGGGTCCATGAAGAAGGAACATGCAAACCAAAAACGATTAAACTAATCTAAAACCTGCATCTGCCGCACGATACCTAGTTTTATCAAAGCCTAAGCATGATTGACATGTATGAACCCGCAACACGTAACAATCTAGATTAGAAATTAATTCGGCCATCATGGTTATTCAATTATCGGAAGAAACAGGTAAAAACTTGCAAAGCAAGGCCGAACAAAGTCAATCTAGATTGGGCAAACGAGTGTTGTGAAACTTAATTAAATAAATCATGCAACACAAGGTAACTTAATGAATCTACTAGATTTTGCCAAATCTAATAGAGCCGATAACTATCTCACTCATGCTAAACGTATCAAGCAAACGCCTACCGCACGGTATTTACTCATAAGCATAACATAAGCAAAGTCTTCTTGATTGTCGACATAGATCCGCCGCACGATCTTTGTAAACAAACAAGACTACTTGCATCACATCTAAATCCACCGCATGATACTAGACATGATAACAAGGTTGCCGGGACTTACGGAGGTCGACGGATCGATGATTCCTCTCGAAGAACTGGACGACGCGACAAAGGACTAGAAGATGGCACGGGGCCGATTTGTATTGATATGGTTGTGAACACTTTTTACAATGACCGAGGGTTTATATTTATACCCTGGGCGAAATATGAGTCCTAGAAGATTACGATTTACACAATGAAACTTGGAAAATACGAGTCCTATTTCTATTTTCCTCTCGGTGTCCTCCATCGTTACGTGTCCCCTCATGCAAGCCGACTTCACTTGCCATATTTGCTTCCCGAATGGAGTCACCGCCTTGCAAGATAGCCGACCGCACAGGTACTTGCCGAAACTTCGAGAATTAACCGACCGCTTGGCCGTCTGCCGAATGCTCTTCTCACTGCTCATTGGGTCCACCTGTCATCTTCTCAATGTAGACCAAAATCCAGTGTTAACAACATCTGAATGCAGTCTTATGTACATCTTCGTCAGCCATAAAAATTTGGTTATAACCAGCATTGCCATTCATAAAACTGATAACCTTATGTCCTGCTGCTGCATCGACTAACATATCTGCCACTGGCATTGGGTGGCCATCCATTGGAGTAGCTTTATTCAAATCCCTGAAGTCAATACAAACCCTCATTTTTCCGTTTTTCTTATATACAGGGACTACGCTAGATATCCATTCAGCATATCTACATTGCCGAATGAAATTAGCCTCGTAAAGCCGAGTGATTTCTGTTTTCACATCAGCCATAACTTCTGCTCTAATCCTTCTTGGAGCTTGTTTCACAGGCCGACTCCCATGTTTGATAGGTAGTCGATGTTCTACCAATGATCGGTCAAGACCAAGCATTTCAGAATAATCCCAGGTAAAACATTCTTTGTATTCTTTCAATAATACAATAAGTTCTTGCCTAAACTTGGGATCCAACTTGGCACTAATGTATGTCAACCTCGGCTTATCACCATTTCCAATATCAACTGCTTCCAGTTCGTCAGCCGACGTGAAACCCTTGCCCATCTTACTCTCATCTTCGTTAACTGTATAATCCATTAAATATATTTTTTGAAGCCGACTGCTTGGATCGGCTGTTGACTTTCGTCAATTGTTTTGAGAAAGTCTTCTTCAAGAATCTTTCCGGAAAGCACTCCACGTTATCAAAATTCCAAACATCAGGGTTTGAATAAGCAACACTAACAGTTGAATCAGCTGGTACCACCTCTACAGTGTCACCGATCCACTGAATCACATTCTGATGCATGGTAGATGGAATGCAACAATTGGCGTTGTTGGGGGAAGGAACCCTCGGCAGTGACGTCACGCAGGCTGACCCTGGAAACAACCCTCGCGCATCCTGCACACTTTTGCAAGAACTTAAGTCTTTTGTCAAGTCCCTCAGGTCGCTTATCTAACCTTCGGATGTTGGCTAGACCCTCGCCGATATTTTGTGTTTGTTGCAGGCAAGAGGCATGAAGGACATGGTGCGTAACCCTCACTGTCTTGCACACCTTCAAAAGAAACGTCAAGCTTAATGGGCGGCAGGCGAACGCGGGCTTCGCGGCTTGAAGCGATGGTTCGCATGCCGAAGGTTAACCCTCGCGTTCCTGCGAGGGTGCGCATGAACCGGGTGGCGGCGGACGCGCGGAAGACGGGCTAGGGTTTCCACACTGCCTGTGTTTGTACGATTCTGCCCTTCCGCTGTACAGCGCTAAGGAATCTTTTTTGTACCCTTTTGTAATTTGGTCTGTGTCCCTTGGCATTCCCTATAAATACCAAGGGATGAACAGTGTAATGGAGATGATTTTTTGGGGAATACAGTCAGAGCACCACTGTTCCTTACTTTGCACCTTCGCTTTTGGTTCTGACAGTTGACCACCCTCGTCATTCCCCTGCACGAGTGCGGAGGTAGGGCAGGTGTCAATCCAACAGTTTGGCGCCGTCCGTGGGGACCGAAGTTCGTAATGGCCGGAAACAGAAGGGCATCCTCAACTAGAGATCATCGCACAACCAGAGAGGCCACGACAACGGTTCAACCTGTAGAGGAAATTGTGGAACCCTCGGAAACAGAAGAAGTTGCTCCAGAGACAGAGGTCCCGGGCCTTCACACTCGGCTGGTATCACAGCCACACCCGCACACCTCCGGAGGAGGTGGGAGAGGAGATGAAGAGGAGTTAGGCCTCGAGACTTTAGAAAGACTTCAAGCTGAATTGCAGGAGAAGAAGAGACGTCTAGACCAGCTTGAAAGGCACAACCAGCTGCGCGTCATCAGGCAAAAGGCAGATGAAGCAAGAGAGCAGCTTCGCCGAATGGAGAAGTCCCTTGCAGCAGTTGAGGCCGAAGCCGAGGAATGGAATGATAGGCAAATGCTGCCACTCCAAGAGGAGAATGTCGAGCAGGGTCAGGGCAACGCTCGTCAGCCACCACCACCCCCGTCACCACCAAATTACCTAAACAACCCATACCCTGAGAGACCACCAAATTTTCGCCAACTCTACCCAGATGAGAGAGAGTCAAACCTTCGCAACCTGCGGAGGGCCCAACAACACCAGATGCCCTACGACCCAAGATCACCACTCTCCTAGATACTGCAAACCCAACCCTGGCCACCATGCTACAACCCACAAAACTTGCCCCGTTATGATGGACTCACTGACCCTCGCCAATTCATAATGAGCTATGAAGCAGCAGTTGCTACAGCAGGGGGAGATGAATCAACAATGGCAAAATCCTTTGTAATCATCCTTCGCGACATCGCCCAGACTTGGTACAACAACCTGCGCCCCAGAACTGTGGATTCCTGGGCCAATCTCAGAGACAGGCTCTGCACAAACTTTAAAGGAATCACAGCCGCCCCATCAAACCCTATCGACTTGTTCAACTGCAAACAAGAAGAGCGCGAACCATTACAAGACTACTGGCGAAGGTTCATCCAAATCAGAGCAAGAACTTTAGGGATGTCCGACGAGGCCGTAATCCTTGCAGCAGTTAGCGTTCTGCGTCTAGGCCCATGCTCTTCAAAGTTTGTCAGGAAGCCAACAAACACAATAGAGGAGCTACATGAAACAATGGAAAGATACTGTAGAGCGGACATGGACTTCAGGTCAAAGTCAGACGCTCGAAGGGCACAACAGAAACCACAGTTGAGGCCCCAAGCAAGAGAAAGCAACCCTCGCCAAGATCCGAGTAACATTGGCGCAATAAACAAGGCAGGTCCACCCGAAGACCACAATAGGGGCGCTCAGCCTTCGGGCAACCGAAATCCGCATGGATTCCCACCCCCGCCTGATCAAAGAAACCAACAAGAGGACCCGTCAAAATGTACTGCCATTTTTGTGGCCCAGGAAAGGGGCACACAACCAAACAGTGCGAGTGCTTCGCCAAGGGAAAAGAGTACCAGGAGTCCAAAATGGCCACATCAACAGAAAACAGAACCATCAATCATACCAGAAAACCAAGATTCAACCCAACACATACTCCATACCAGTACACTCTATAAACTATGGCCTACCTTCGCACCAACCATTCCACGCAAATCACCCCCACTACAATCATAACCCATACCATCCAACCACCATTCCGCAACGCCAAAGCACACCATACACTGTTTCATTCCCAGCAACCCCTCAACTCAAACCAACCAGCAAGCAAATAACGCTTTACCACCACCGCCCCCAATACTAGCTCTGCCAGCTCCCCAGCCTATCAAAGCCGAATCCCAAATCCAAACAACTATCAACAACCCAACTTCAACCTTTGGCGTAATCATAGCCATCACTGGGGGCTCCAATGAAGATCACGGCAACAAAAGGCAAAGGAAAGAACATGCCAGAAGAGAGCACCATGTAGCTGTCGAGGGACCACACAAATTTGGGCGATGGTCCCATATTCCAATAACCTTCGATTCCGGTGACATGAAGTTAATTGATTACCCTCACACCGACACAATGGCAATCGAAACCAATCTTGCAGGATGGACAGTCACCAAAATTTTGGTTGACACAGGAAGCTCCACGGACATTTTGTTCACCTCAACCTTCGACAGCATGAAGCTGGACAGGAACCTCCTGCAACCTGCTGGCAATCCCCTATACGGTTTCGGCGGTCAGCAAGTAAGGGCTATCGGGAAAATTTCTTTGCCCATAACCTTCGAAGACCAAATAAACTGCAGAACAGAACATATAACCTTCGACGTAGTTGACATGTTTTATCCTTACAATGCAATTTTTGGCCGAGGGATTACCAATGTTTTCAACGCGGTGATCCACCCAGCGTACCTTTGCATGAAGCTTCCTGCTCCGAAGGGGGTCGTTGCAGTATACGGAGATCAAGACATTGCAAGAGCCGCCGAAGGAATAGTAGCACCTGGGCAACGCAATGTCCACAATCTAACAAAGCCTGAAACAATAAACCTCGGCAGCGAAGGTGAAGCACGCTGTGACCAAATAAGAGCATCACCCAAAGAAGAAACCAAACAAGTTCAACTCTTCGAGGGTAACTCTGAAAGGAATGTAACCATCTCAGCCTACTTAGACCCCAATCAGAAAACAACCTCACCTGTTTCCTCAAAGGAAACTCCGACTCCTTCGCTTGGTCTGCGGAGGATCTCAAAGGAGTAAATAGATCCTTGATTGAACACAGCCTCAACATTAAGCAAGGGTATCGTCCAGTTAAACAAAAGCTCTGCAAAATGTCAGAAGAAAGGAAAGAGGTAGCGAGGGCAGAAGTAAAAAGACTCTTGGACGCAGGGGTCATCCGCCCCGTCAAATATCCATCCTGGCTCTCAAATGTGGTCCTAGTCCAGAAAAGAACAAGAAATGGAGAATGTGTGTGGATTTCACTTGCTTAAACAAGGCTTGCCCGAAGGATGATTTTCCACTACTGAACATAAGCACCTTGGTGGACAGAGCAGCCGGTTGTCAGATGCTTTCTCTCCTTGACTGTTTTTCGGGGTATCATCAAATCTGGATGAATGAACAAGACGAAGAAAAAACAAGCTTTATCACCCCCTCGGGCACTTTTGTTTTCGAAGAATGGCAGAAGGCTTAAGAAACGCAGGGTCTACCTTCGCTCGCATGACGTCCGAGGTTTTCAAAGACGAGCATGCCATCTCTGCCCACATCGATGATTTGATCGTTCAAAGCGAACAAAAATAAAATCACATATCAGACTTGGCAAGAGTGTTCAGTAACCTTCGATCTGCAAGATTGAAATTAAACCCCAAAAAATGTGTCTTCGGGGTCAGCGAAGGAAACACTACAAGATTTTCGGTCTACTGCAACGCCGAAGAATTGCAACGTAGAAAATTTGGTTGCCAGAGATCGTTGTATTACAACCATTCTAAAAAATGGTAGTGATACATGCCTTTAATACAACGGTTTTTAAGATGTTGCAAAGGTCTGTTGCATTTGGTGGACGATATTGCAATGGTAAAAAATGGTTGCAGTAGACTTGATTTTGGTTGCAATTGTGTGGTAGTATTGCAACTACATTTACGTTAGTTGCATTTGGTTTTGACTATTGCTACGGTTTTTTTTTGTTGCATAAAATTTGACAAGCGTTGCAAATGCTAGATGCTTAATGCAACCAGAACTCTTGGAGGCGAAGCAAAAGTGGGGGTCAATTGCAACCTTTTTTGGTAGTTGCAATATACTTTGATATTGTTGCAAGTGCTAAAATTTATTGCAACGAGATCTATGGGGTCGAAGTGAAAATTGTGTTCAAGTGCAACGCTTATTTTTTGTTGGAATATACTTTGATAATTGCAACAAATTTAAACATAAAAGAGTATGGAAAGAAATGAATTGGGGACGCATATTAGAATTAAAAAGTGCTCCCCACAAGATTCGAACTAGGGAGCACTGGTTCAGATAAAACCTTCTCCATCACTGCGCTATGTAGGTGTGTTTGTTGTAACACAGGTTTTAATTTATTTGATATGATTGAAGACCTTATGAGTTATAAAACGTCCCAACCCTGGACCCATCTCGGCATCTCCGTCCTTATGCCTGGTGTCTGAAACTTTCTGTTAAGTAGTAGTTGCTGTTAAGTACTTGATGTTAAGTACACTTGGATGTTAATTAGTACTTGAAGTTGTACCGGGGTGGTTGGTCACTTTGTTAGCGATAGTAAATGTCTGACCGTGCACCATCGGTCACATGGTGACCACGCTAATGAACCTTTCCTTGTCCAAACATTTACCGACCGGTGATTACTCTTGGGCAATCGTGATTTTTATTTCAAAACTTTTCACTTACCTCTTTATTTCAAATACTTTAAACATTTATCTCAAGAGGTATTCATTAGCATAACGAACATTAGGTTCCATGCAACGGTTCAAACTTAACCATGTCATCAGTTCAAAAGAAAAAAAATAAAGTGCGACATATGCGTATGAAGGACAAGTGACCCTTCCCACCAAACAGTGCAACAAAAAAAAATGTCTTCAAGCAAAGAAATCATCTTCTATATTTTTTCCATGACTGATGCAATAACCCCATCATCAATGTAGGTGTCATCGTCGTCAGAATCATCATCACCAATATAGTCATCAACAGGTTCGGGAATTGCTTCGCTACGCACTTGATTAATAATGGCGGCAGAACCAGTTGTGCCTGCCCTATCTTGTCTTGACCAGTTTAAGAATTCTTGACCTTGGCCTGATTCATTCATTTCTTGGATTCCCACATCAAGTGCATCGGCGTCATTTCCTGTGTCTGGCATGGAAAACAAATTTCTTGGTCTCACCAAAACAACAGTAGACCATCCCGGCTTGTTCACGATAGGGACATAAAACACCGGTTCAGCATTTGAAGCAAGAATGTAAATAGGTTCATCTAAATATCTGAAACATGGAAGTAGCAATGTCGATAAACCAATTTATCCCTATTGTACCCTCTGCTTCTGCTAGTACTGGTAGCCGTACATCTACCAATCACACTGAAACAATTAACTTCTTGTTCTTGTGGGATTCTAGTGAGATATATTTCTAATGACTCCAACCAAGGTTGGGAGGGGGGTGGGTCATGTTGCCTGTACTAGCATCACCCTTTACAAGGAACACCAGAATTTTGTGTCATGGGCTTTTCCTCTATGCAGCTGTCCGAAATAGCCAGTATTGAATGGTTCACTCTATTCAACACCTCTAGCTCGAGGGTCAGGTCCCTTGAGAAAGGGCATGCATCGTTTACTGCTTTCCCCTTTCTCATATATATTTTGCTATCTGTAATGTAACAATCAAGTTAGACATCTACCGTCTAATTACTACGTCGTTCCTGACCATAAGTTCACTTTAAAATCTAAAATAATACCCCATACTCGATTTCAACTTGTAACGTAACGGCCCTAATCCCATGGCCCACTGATCACCGTCAACCACTGACAGTCGATCCGTACAGCCAAGAGATTAAGACCGGTTCCGCTACTGGGCTACATCAGTGCCCGATGTCCGCAGGATCATCTCACAATTCAGTTACAATCTCTTGAACATTTTGACAAATAACATCGGAGTAAATAGCGGAAGACTTAGATAACAATAGTTTTACAAACCAGGTTCAACATAAAATTAAAGTGAAGTTATTACAGACCATAGTTCAAATAGATAGAGTTGGCAGAGTAGCATATGACAACAACTAAAGGGTAAAGATACTTCACCCAGCCCGAGGGTGAATAATCACTCATCGGCCTCATCGGCCTCTTCCTGAACAACAGTCACACAGCAGGGTCCAAGGCATACTGAGGAATCTGCCATACCTGCAACATGGGTAAAACCCTGAGTACAAAGGTACTCAACAAGACTTACCCGACTAAAGAAAAAGGGAGAAGACTCAGGAATGAAGGCTTAGGGTAGTCAAGGTAAGGCTTAAGCAAGATCAAGTATTTTGCAGAAAAGCATTTTTGTAACCTTATTTTATTTTGAAAGATTCAGTATTCCTCAATTCTTCATCATTCATGATTCATTTTACATTTCAAAACATCCTAGTTGAGAACCACTCTCCGTTGACAGTCAGTGGACCAAGTCTCCATAACCGAGGAGCAACGTTAATCCGGATAAAATACTCAGCTGAGGATCCCTATCCACACTGCATATGTAGCACCCAAGCTTGCATATGCCAACTCGTCTACCACGATTCCTCCAAGATTGGGCCCGGTCCTACGCCACCCGGAAGTACAGTACACCACTCCAATCCGGGACTCTAACCCACGTGGGTACATGCTACTTCCGCCATCTCTCCACTCCCAGTGCGCGGTTGTCGGTCCAATAATGGATTTCTCGGAGCCAGAGCTTTCCGTAGTATGTGAATAGTTACAAGTCTTGACCAGCAGGCCCCCATACGGATGGTCCCTACATTTTCCGCCAGCGACAAGCACCTCGGGACTCTAACCCAAGACAGGTCCTGTCGGTTTTTTCAACCCTGTCCCGGTCGGTGTCAACTGTTGAGTCCCGGACTACAACACATGACGGCACCGTACGCAAGGACAACCTCTCCTTCCCATTGACTAAGTACGGATCAGATACTTAGCCAATAGTGGGAGTAAACCAAATTCCCATAAAAGTTCTTTAGTGATCACACTTTTGAAATTGGCATTTTTATTGCAAAGTCTAATTCAATAGCATTGCTAAGCATTTTTCAAATACTTTTGAAAAGCAGGTTCGGGTGTATCAGTGGTCAAGGTGGATAATGCATCAATTAGGATAGCACTCAACTCCTATAAACCTAATGCAATAATTTAACTCAAAAGCATTTAAGGAAATCACTTTATAAATTCAAGGAAGGGTTAAATGCACCGGGGCTTGCCTTGGATGGCAAAAAGAGCAGACTCGGGGTGGTGGTGTAGGTGCCGGAGCTCGGGGTTGCCTCGGGGACAGATCCTTCGGTGGCTACCTCGACTTCAGGTCCTTCTTCGTCACTATACGGATGCAATGATGAATGCTCATGAGAATGATGATATGACTTATGTGCAAGACAATTCCACTGATTCTAGATTACTCTTAAACAAGGCATGAAAGAAATCTAGGTTGAGCATAAAAGGTAACCATTTCTTCCTTAAGCAATATTGATTAAACTACCCTTATTATAATTATCCTAAGCATCAACCAAACATAGCATCACAAACATCATAGACCAAAGGGTAGGGGTCTATGAACATCAATCAATCCAAAGATCACATCATCAAACACTTATTACCAACCCTAATCCATCTTTTCTATTTTCTTAATTTATTTAAAAGGTCATTTTATGAAGTTGCTCCAAAAATTACCAAATAATCACATAAGTTCATTATGGTGTAGATAGATGGCAAAACAAATTTCATAATTTTTGGAGGTCATTAAGGTGCTCAAATAAATCAGACATTAATTAACAAAAGGCACTATTTAACAATTAAAATAAAAGCTCAAAAATCAACTTGTTCCAAAAGACTTCAAAATTTTACCAGAGACTAAACATGGCATAAGAAGCTCACAAAAATTTGTCTCATGATTTTTGGAGTTATAAATCACTCTCCAAAAATACCAAAACCTTCATTTTTCAATTAAAAGGGAATTTTACATTTTCAAATTTTTGCACAAAACTCAAGTTTCATATTTTTATAAAATACTCCAGAGCATAAAGAGTCTACCACAAAAATTTCAGAATTTTTGGATGCACACAGAAAATCATACAAAAAAGAGAAAACAGAACACTATTCACATCTCTCAGAAAAAGAAAGAGCACTGTGCTCCTTCTAGGCCCTCGGCGAATCGCGGGCTCGGGCGAATCGCGCGGGGCTCGGTCGAGACGGCTCGGTCGAGACGGCGACAGCCTCGTCCGAGGCCTGGCCCGAGGCTCGGGCGAGACGGAGAAGTGAGCCTCCGTCCGAGGCCTGACTCGGGCGAAGCGGAGGCATGCGCTCGCCGAGGCTTGGGCTCGGGCGAAGCGGAAAAACAAGCCTCGCCCGAGGCGTGACTTGGGGCTCGGGCGAAGCGGAGTGGAAGCAGAGGCCGGAGGCCGGATGCTTACCACGGTCGGAGGCAGGGCTCGAGGGTGAGGCTCGACTCGTCTCGAGGGTGAGGCTCGACTGGTGCTCGGGGTGAGGCTCGGCACGAGGTGAGGCTCGACACTTCTCGAGTGAGGCTCGACACGCTCGAGGAAGAAGACACGCGGCGGCGCTCCGGCGATCCGGCGGTCCTGCGCAACACACGCGACCGCAAGGGCCGGGTTAGAGTCGCGCGGAACCAAGGAACACGACACGGGGGTCGGGAGAGGATCATGGCCGGAGACGGCGAATTCCACGAACCCGAGCTCGCCGGGTTCTGCCGAGATGGAACGGCGAGCTTACGCCGGGCGAAGGAGGCGGGGAAGGTGAAATTGAAGGGTGGGAAAGCTTCACGAGCTCAAGGCGGAGCTTTCGGCTAGCTGGTGGAGCGGCGGAGTGTCTGGAGTGGCTGGCCACGGTGGCGGAGGTGGAGTGAGGAGCTCGGGGCTCCGGCGGCTTATATAGCCGGCGGGCTAGGGGCGGTAGAGATCTCGGGTGGGTGATAAGTCGGCGGAGCGTGCGCACTCGATTGCGCTCTGGCGGGAAGGCTGGCGTGCAGCCGGGGCTCGCGCGCGCTCGCCGGCGATGGCCACGCGGCGGCGGCGCGCTGGGCACTGTGGGGCCGAGGCGAGGTCAGCGCTCGCGTGCGGGCGCGGAGGGATGCCGGGCGCGGGCGGCAGGTTGGGGGCGCGTGGGGCAGCCAGCGCGCTGGCGCAGGCGGCGCGCGCGCGCCATGGCCGGGCCCCCCTAGGCTCTGGTGGAAGAAGAACAGCTAGGGTCTAGGGTTTGACTTTTGGCTGAGTTCTGTATTTTGCAAAAATCTCCCAAATTTGAACTGTGCGACAAAAACTCAAAACACCAAAGTTGTTCAGAAAAAGAGATCTACAACTTTGTCAATATGAACATTTTCAAATTCCAAATAGTTTTTGAACTATATTCAAAACAGAAAAGGGGACACTTTTCAAATTTGATTCAAATCAAAATTACTTTGGATTTCAAACTGAAACTTGAAAATCTTTATATATGAAAGTTGTTCCATTTGTCAAAACCTATAACTTTGCTAATATACACTTTTTCTGAAACTCAATAGTTTTTGAATAAATTTTTAAACTGAAAAGGGACAAAAACTGGAATTTGAATGAATTGAAATTACTTCAAATTTTATATAGAAACATGGAAATCTGTAAATACCAAAGTTGTTCCTCTTGATCAGATTCACAACTTTGCTTTTTGAACCAACTCAAAATTTTGAATTTTGAAAAAGTTATCAAAAGGAATAAATCCAGGATTTGGAATTTAGGGTTTTGCAAAAGGAAAATCAAATCAAATCTGATTTTTGAACTTTGATCAAAGCAACAAACATCAGGGCACTAAATTTGAACAAGAATTACATAGAACTAGGCACAGAGGTGAATTACCATTTTGCCCTATAGGAAGAGTGGGCTAATAAGGGTTTTTGCAATAGAGGTACATCACATAAAATGATACACTAAGCAAATGCATACACATGAAATCATGATCAAGATGATTAATGATGCTAATGATGATATGTCAAGTTAATTACATGCTTAAACACCAGAGGTGTTACAGCCTTCCCCCTTAAAGAAATCTCGCCCCGAGATTCTGCGTCTTAAGAAAGGACAAAGAAGGGATAGGCAAAACTTTACATAGACAGGGATTCGAGAAAGTCGGGATAGTTCTTTGCCAAGAAGTCTTCAGATTCCCAAGTAGCTTCTTCTTCAGAGTGCTGGTTCCACTGGATTTTGTACCACCTTGGGTAGTTCTTCGAGTAACTCGATCTTTGTGATCCAACACGCGAACTGGATATTCCGAGTAGGATAGATCAGGCTCTAGCTCGACACCTTCAACTTCCACGACATGTTCTGGTACTCGGAGGCACTTCTTGAGTTGGGAGACATGGAAAACATTGTGGACAGCAGAGAGATGATCGGGCAACTTCAGCTTGTAAGCTACCTTGCCACAACATTCCAAAATCTCAAACGGACCAATGTAGCGGGGTGCTAACTTTCCCTTGACTCCAAAACGAGTGACTCCTTTGGTTGGTGAGACCTTGAGATATACGTAATCTCCAACTTGAAACTTCAGAGGTCGACGTCTCTTGTCAGCATAACTCTTTTGTCGGGATTGGGCAATCTTCATGTTCTCTTGTATCTGCTTGACTTTCTCTTCCATATCTTTGACCAGGTCAACTCCAAAGAATTCTCTTTCTCCGGGCTCAGACCAACTGAGGGGTGTACGACAACGACGACCGTACAGTGCTTCAAAGGGTGCCATTTTGATGCTTTCTTGATAACTGTTATTATATGAGAACTCTGCCAAGGGCAAACAGTCATCCCAAGTATCTGCGAAGGTGAGCACACATGCTCTCAACATATCCTCTAACACTTGGTTGACTCGCTCAGTTT
This sequence comes from Coix lacryma-jobi var. lacryma-jobi, assembly GCA_009763385.1. Lineage (NCBI taxonomy): Eukaryota > Viridiplantae > Streptophyta > Magnoliopsida > Poales > Poaceae > Coix > Coix lacryma-jobi. The sequence continues at coordinate 141,003,529 of CM019822.1, read as the reverse complement.
GTCCATCTGTTTGTGGATGATATGCTGCTATGCAAGAGCTTGGTTCCAAGTGAGGTATGGAACGCTTTCCAGAACTTTGCGACAAACTGAGTACCACGATCAGAGATAATGGTCTTGGGTATTCCATGAAGCTTCACTATGTTGTTCTTGTACAAGGCGGCATACGTGGGGACGGCGTAGCTGGTCTTGACTGGCAGAAAGTGAGCTTGTTTGGTGAGTCGGTCCACGATTACCCAAATGGAATCAAAACCTTTCTGAGTCTTGGGTAGCCCATTGATAAAATCCATGCTGATATCTTCCCACTTCCAGGCAGGTACAGATAAAGGCTGCAATTCTCCTCCAGGCTTCATGTGCACGGCTTTGACTTTCTGACAAGTATCACAGCGAGCGCGACATAGCGAGCGATTTCAATCTTCATCTTTGTCCACCAGAATCTCTGCCTTAGATCCTGGTACATCTTGTTGCTGCCGGGGTGGATGGAAAACCTAGACAGGTGTGCCTCATCAAGGATCAACTGTCTCAACTCAGGCACCTTGGGAACTACTAGACGGTTCTTGAACCAAACAACTCCTACATCATCGATCCTGAAACAATCAGCCTTACCGGTCTGGACCTTTTCGATGATGTGCTTGATTCCAGGGTTATCTTTCTGTGCAGCGATGACTTGTTCCTTGACCGATGTTTCTATCCTGACATTGTTCAGGCTTCCTTGCGGACTATCTCAATACCCATCCTTTCAAGATCATGGCACAAGGAAAGATCATAGGGCTTCGTCGTCAGACAGTTGCAGTATGACTTGCGACTGAGGGCATCGGCAACTACATTTGCCTTACCAGGATGGTAATGCACTTCGATATCATAGTCCTTGATTAAC